>JAVGWX010000002.1:78331703-79776703 GCA_036924085.1 Ariolimax columbianus | reverse complement strand
CCCATGGACTGCAATGAAGACTAATGATACAGAACTCTAAGAGGCACAAACACAAGGAAGACTCATGATACAGAACTCCAAGAGACACAAACACAAGGAAGACTAATGATACAGAACTCCAACAAGCACAAACACAAAGGTCAGAACATCCTTTCTCATGCATTTTATGAGAAGAAGCGGTTTGGAGCATATTATGGCAACGGGAAAGATAGAAGGAAATAGAGACAGAGGAAGGCCGAGAGTGAAGATGTTGGACAGCCTGAGAGAATGGCATGGGCAACAATCGACAAGACAGTTGGTAAACGGTACACGTGATAGAAGCGGATTGAGGTCTATGGTCGCCAACCCCAACCGGCAAGGCATCTGATGATGATGAAGAATAATTAGCAGGAACACATGAAAATGTAAACGCCAGGATTAAGAAAGCCAGATTTGCTTTCATCTTTTGCGTGAACACTTAAATATATAAATCCTGGCATTCAATCAAACAAGGTTATGTGATATCATATATTCAAAAGCTGCTGGAACCTGTGTCTGTCCTACGCCCTGGAGTACCATGATGGTCCAAGGGCGTAGTTCAGATCATCTCTCCACCTTGTTGGTGGGCTGTTGTAGTTGTGAGATCTCCTTATCAATGATGTGGTTGTTGTTGATTTCCTGACCTAGGAAGGCATTCACATCTTTCAATCGAAGTGTCACCGTATGGCAGAAAGTGTTCAGTAGAAACGGAGTCTTTTTTCCATATATGTTCAGACCTTGCCTTCTTTATTCAGTTTAGGCTGTCATCTTAGACTGTCCAGAACGAACCGGACTATAGGGCCCAGAGACATGTCAATACGTGTGTGACACCATGTTTGTAGAACTTCCCCAAGCGATGTCTCCTCCATTGTTTATTGTGTCAGATAGCCGCACGTGGTCGATACAAAGTTATATAGCAATGTCTACGTTACCGTTCAGGACGATGAGGCTAAAGTCTGGTCAGGCAAAACACACTGATCAGACAATGTTAGCCAGGGTCAGGGGAAATACACTGGTCAAGACCCTCACCTGACCTCCTCGTTGGTCGTCCTGGAAACAGACTGTTGTCGAGGACAACAGTCTGGCTAACAAGGTGAGGTTCGACGTGATCCATGTAGTAGTGAGCGACACGCAGATCAAGCCAAGCATAGCACAACCGCCTGGAGGACCCTGTTCCACCTTCATCAGCACGCTCGGTATGTGAGGAAAACTACTGCAACCAGCCACTTTACATCGATTTCACAGCCCACAAAAGAGTAACCTACTCATTGTGGGTATTCTCAAACAACAACAGTATTGTCATTATCATCATTATTATCCACTTGATCATATCAATTTTATCACTATCATGTGGTAATGCATGCTGAACAGTTTTTGTCCCTGCGAAGCAATGCGTCTTGAAATTGATTCCGTCAAAAACGTGAATTCGCACATCTACTTAGGCCAATAACTCCCATGACTTGCATAAAGAGGTCTGACGAAGATTAACTGTGGGGTGGTTCTGCTTCAACAGCATCAAGCCCATACTTCAACAGATGAAAAACTACAAACCAAGAACCCACACCTTCAACAGCTTGGTCATTCCAGCCGAGGTGTGGAACCTACGAAAAAGTTATATGGCGCGGCTCCAAGCTACTCAATGAGCGATGAACGTTGTCACTTTCACTATGAGACCACATCCCCAAATCAGGAGTCAAGCTTGCTTCAATGGCATCGTAGATTCTTAAAGGCAAAATACAGATGAGTTTAGACGACATTTGGCTACCTGGCACAAAATGGGCCTGAATCAACACCAGGTTTACAGTACAGTATCACTGTTATGATCCTCATTATTTACCATCATCATCATAATCTTCATCATTATTAGCTAGTAGCCCCTTTTCAGTCATGACTGACTACAGATTAATGCGAACTTGTAGTGGTATCTCTCTGCTGAGTTTTTTGTTTTGTTTTCTTTCTCCTTGACACTTTGCCATTTCACTTCCTTTTCTGCAAGTGCCTTTTTTCATCCAGCTGAGGTGACATCTCCACTTGGATCGGTCTGCAGCTTCGCCTTCCAAGGATGTCAAACCCATGCCCAGTTTCTGCATGTCCCGCTTACTCACGTCTTTTAACCTCAACTGTGGTCGTCCGACTGTTCTTTTGCAATCAGTCAATTGCCCATATAGTCTCTCATTGGCTCTTTTCGTCTTGTCAGACGATAGTCATTGTGCTTGGCTCTGTCCGTCTTGTCAGACGATAGTCATTGTGCTTGGCTCTGTCCGTCTTGTCAGACGATAGTAATTGTGCTTGGCTCTGTCCGTCTTGTCAGACGATAGTAATTGTGCTGTTGGCACAAAGCCTGGGCAGAAATATAGAGACTATGTGTTGCCCATGCAGTATAGTCCCTCCATCTGTCTGCCTTGTTTAGTCTAAGGGAAAGGTAATACTAATACATTTGGAACAAGACAAGCTGCAAAAGCTGTCGGATCAGCAGAGCAATGCTCTATCTGTTCGCCTGTCGGGGCTTCACTCCTAGACCAGTCGGCAACCAAGGCTTAGGGCCTAGTCTGCTCTGTCACAACACTCAGCTGAGGTCCTCTTTCCTCACTCTAGGATAAGGCATTATATCCTCTTCCATGTGCTCCTTTGCACATCGTGGGTTGTCAGGTTTGGTAGCTGCTGACTAACTTTCAGAGTTATCAGAAAACATGTTGCACAGCCACATCTGACAAAACCCGACAAGATACGACAGTATCTTATCTTCAAGGCTTCAGATGATTTGATATCAAAGTTTTGCTTCTCCTAGATGAGCTTCCTTCCCAGGCTTTCGAGCCTCATATGCCCGATACTACTGTGGCCTTGGTATACAATGCATGTGTCGGCAGCACGTTCCTATAAGGCAGCTAAACTTGGGAAACTTATGCCAAACAAGTGCACAGACTAAACACCTTCCATCTACGGTGCCTGTGATCCATTCTTGGAATTACATGAAGGGACAGATAAATGCAGAGATGCATTCTTGGAATTACATGAAGGGACAGATAAATGCAGAGATGCATTCTTGGAATTACATGAAGGGACAGATAAATGCAGAGATGCATTCTTGGAATTACATGAAGGGACAGATAAATGCAGAGATGCATTCTTGGAATTACATGAAGGGACAGATAAATGCAGAGATGCATTCTTGGAATTACATGAAGGGACAGATAAATGCAGAGATGCATTCTTGGAATTACGTGAAGGGACAGATAAATGCAGAGATGCATTCATGGAATTACATGAATGGGCAGATAAATGCAGAGATGCATTCTTGGAATTACATGAAGGGACAGATAAATGCAGAGATGCATTCTTGGAATTACATGAAGGGACAGATAAATGCAGAGATGCATTCTTGGAATTACATGAAGGGACAGATAAATGCAGAGATGCATTCTTGGAATTACATGAAGGGACAGATAAATGCAGAGATGTATTCTTGGAATTACATGAAGGGACAGATAAATGCAGAGATGCATTCTTGGAATTACATGAAGGGACAGATAAATGCAGAGATGCATTCTTGGAATTACATGAAGGGACAGATAAATGCAGAGATGCATTCTTGGAATTACATGAAGGGACAGATAAATGCAGAGATGCATTCTTGGAATTACATGAAGGGACAGATAAATGCAGAGATGCATTCTTGGAATTACATGAAGGGACAGATAAATGCAGAGATGCATTCTTGGAATTACATGAAGGGACAGATAAATGCAGAGATGCATTCTTGGAATTACATGAAGGGACAGATAAATGCAGAGATGCATTCTTGGAATTACATGAAGGGACAGATAAATGCAGAGATGCATTCTTGGAATTACATGAAGGGACAGATAAATGCAGAGATGCATTCTTGGAATTACATGAAGGGACAGATAAATGCAGAGATGCATTCTTGGAATTACATGAAGGGACAGATAAATGCAGAGGTGCATTCTTGGAATTACATGAAGGGACAGATAAATGCAGAGGTGCATTCTTGGAATTACATGAAGGGACAGATAAATGCAGAGATGCATTCTTGGAATTACATGAAGGGACAGATAAATGCAGAGATGCATTCTTGGAATTACATGAAGGGACAGATAAATGCAGAGATGCATTCTTGGAATTACATGAAGGGACAGATAAATGCAGAGATGCATTCTTGGAATTACATGAAGGGACAGATAAATGCAGAGATGCATTCTTGGAATTACATGAAGGGACAGATAAATGCATAGATGCATTCTTGGAATTACATGAAGGGACAGATAAATGCAGAGATGCATTCTTGGAATTACATGAAGGGACAGATAAATGCAGAGATGCATTCTTGGAATTACATGAAGGGACAGATAAATGCAGAGATGCATTCTTGGAATTACATGAAGGGACAGATAAATGCAGAGGTGCATTCTTGGAATTACATGAAGGGACAGATAAATGCAGAGATCCATTCTTGCAACTGTCTCCCAAGCATGGACACTCTCCTAAGAAATCGAATACTACGATACATCGGTCATGAATTTCTCATTAAAGATGGTCGCATCCCCAAACATCACCATTATTATAATCATTATCCTCAATGACACCAATACCAGCATGAGGTCACCATGCCATGCAGAAAGCCTTTTATCTGAGCATGTATTTGCTACTCTAGTTCCTGTACCATATCAGCTTGTTTTAAACCTTTTTTTATACACCACGAGTGATGCAAATATATATATATATCTCTCTCTCTTTCTCTCTCTATCTCTCTCTCTCTCTCTCTCTCTCTCTCTCTCTCTCTCTCTCTGTTCACATGTTTGGAATATGTAATGACAGTCCATGAGTTGGCAAGTGACTCCGAGCCTGAAAGGGTTCAGGATAGATCGTGAACGCTGTGGAAAGGTGTTGTTCGCTTACTGTGACATTAGGATAAATCCTAATCTGCTGCTCTTCAGGACGCCTCGCATTACGTCACACCTTCTCCAACAGCTCTGTGCCAAGCGGTTCGCTCATGCGCAATAGCTTCTTACGTGTTGGAAATGTCCACAATGAGTAGGTTTACTCTTGTGCGTCCTGAAAAGGACGTTTATTGGCAGGTTACAGTAGCTTTTTTCACATCCCGAGTGTACTGATGTAGGTGGACTGCTATGCTTCACATAATCTGCGTGTCGCTCACTGCTACGGGGATGATGTCGATCCCCCACCTCGTTAACCAGACTGCCAAGAAGAATAGTCAGTTTTCAAGTAGGGCTGCGAGGAAGTTGAGGTGAAGGTCGTGTCCAGTATGTTGTGCCTGACCAGAAGATTAGTCTTCTTGCCTCCTAAGTGTGAAATACTGCGATAGAGGTTTTTAGTGACGCCTTAAGCGCGTCTTTGAAGTGCTTCTTTTGGACACCGTGAGAGCGTTTACCTCTGTGCATCGCACCATAACAGAGTATTGTTGGCACCCGTTGGACTGACACATCCCACATCAGAATATAATCGATGCTAGGAATACCAGTTGTGTCAAGAATGGCGCTGTCCGAGATCGTGCCCTGCCTTGTGATCTACATTACCCTTCTTAGACGACGTGGAAGCGTTATATGGCGTCTATAAGCAGTCTATGTTTCAAATGCGTACAGCAACATTGGACTAAGCGAAGCTCTGTAAACCTTGTAGACTAATGCCACTTGAATGACAAACATTTGTGCCGAATGTTCTGTTGGCTTTGGAGATCCTAGCGTTCACCTGACCATCAATTACGACATTCTGTGATGGTGTTGCACCAAGGTAGATAAATCTGTCTACAACTTCGATTTTATCATCATTTGCTGTGATAATTGGTTCAGTATAACATATGTCAGGTGCTGGCTGGTGCATGCTTTCTATTTTTTCTGTGTGAATAGCAAGAAGAACATATTAACAAGCTTCGAGGAATCTATACAAGTTTTTCTGTACATCAGCCTCCTCATTATATGTGATACTCTGGTCTGTTTGTGGGAATGCTCCTCCACACTTTGCTAGTTTGTCTGCAGCTTCATTGACTTCAATTTTGCAGTGGGATGGAATCCACTGAATGACCGACCTTTGGTGTTCTGTGCTGAGAGCTGTGTCTGGGAGAACATACATTGCTCGAGATCTTCTTCTTTGTATTGTTTTAGCGCTATTAATATTGACTCAGCATGTCAGGAATACTATGTTTTCTTGGTTGATATCTTTATCTTGGATTACAAGCTCAGCTGCGGCCTTCAGTGCCTCTGCTTCTGCGCGGAAGTTATTGGGGTATGCTCCCGCTGTTAATATTCGAGTTTTTTTATTCACCATTCCTTAGTCTGTAATAGACCCCTTCACCTCCATTGGATGTGGCTTTGTTAGATGAGCCATCTGTATATACGTGTATCCATGTTTCTGGTGGGTATACTCTCCTAAGATATTTTTTTTTCTTTCTAAATCTGTTGCCTTTTTCCCTATTCCCTCTATGGTTACTGCTATCTCAGTGGACTTGGCTTTTTTCGATGGTGGGATTTGAGATGTTTCTTTGAGATCTCTTACCATTGCCTGGCTTATGATTTGGTCTGCTCTTGCAAGTTCTTTTGTTTTTGATGTGAAGTGGTTTGTCTTTAATACCCCTCTTCCCATGCGATTCATCATGTCACTAATTGTGTTATCAGGCATTCGTCTGAACTTTTCTTCCTGCTAGAGTGTGTGCTTATTTTATCTCTGCGCGTCTCCAAAAGACCATATTTAAAGTCAACTTCAGGGTAAAATAGGCTGATCAACACCCCGACTTCCGAAAAGAAGACAGCTACTATAACTTAACTAGAGAAGAGCAAGTCATCATCTTCAGGCTGAGAACTGGGCACACCGGACTTAAGGGACATCTTTAAAAAAAAATGAGGATTGGGACAGATGGCAAGTGTCCATGTGGAGAGTATACCATGGCGTGGAACCCATCCTACAAAGCTTCATGCTCACGCAGAAAAAAGAGAACGAACAATTCTGGCCTTGAAAGACAAAAGCTGTATGGAGATAAAATAGCCTTACAAACAACGGTGTCCTATGTGAGAGAAACCGGGACCTTGATCTGAGGATGAACGAAGAAGATCAGCCTCTAGGCCAGCAACAAGGTAACAGGCGTCAGCAACAGAGAATATATGATGATGTGTGATTTGTCATTTTTGCTTAAAGTCTCCTAAGGTTAAACTATTTTCCATCATTGCGATTTCTGATTTCGATTTCTGACTCCAATCCCAGAAAGCATCAGTCAGCATGGCAGAGAACATGAACCTGAACAGAATCGACGCAAGTACACGGCCTTGTTTAAAACTTCATTTGTAATGGGAAATAACTCCGATAGATAATCGTTTTCTTGAATTTTAGCCGTTTCTGCACTGGTACATTTCTTTAGCAACCTTATTGATCCATGATCTTCTATAGACCCTCTCTACTGACCGTGTGGACCACGTTTGTCGAGTCAATAAACGCTGTGTACGCGTCATATTGCTTTTGCTTGTATTTTACTTGTAGCTGTGTTGATTTCAAATACCATAATTGTGGCTTCACAATCTTTCTACACTGACTTGCGGGTAACATCATTTCGCGGAGTTAAGCGATTCCGAATAATTCTGGCCAATATCTCGGTTGGTGTTATGGGCATGGCGATTGCGATTAATGATTGTACAAATGTATAACTGACGCATCTTTGAGATTTTGTGGGATGGTTTCTTTCTGCTATTTGTGATGAAAGATGACGTGAAATCCCTCTATTAAATCTGCGCCGCTATCTTTATATGCCTCAACAAAAGAGAGCTATAGACGAGAGTGCAGACGGCAAACATTGTCGCTTACTAATTGGCTCCACTGCTAAGACACCCCAAGATTTTCCCAAAAAAGCAGATGATAAACAGTATCTTTATCCTTATGGGCCAAAGGGCAGGAGCTCATATGCCGCTAGATCAATAACCAATCATCCTTATCCTGCGCTACCAATGCCAAACATGGACATTGACATTTGCTTGGGAACGAAAGATAACCACCTGCAAAATGCGATGCCAACGAAAGGTCACTACCAACACCAGAATTATAAATACGAGTATTTGGCAGAAGGTTGGAACAATTGCTTGCCTACAGTACATAAGGCAAGAGAGACTAGAAGGTTCAGTCACATTGTCAGAATGCGACTAAAACACATTGTTTAATCAAAAATGGATTGACGGTGAAAACGAGACATGTCGTAACATGGGGTCACTCGGGCCACAAGAGAGACGAAAAACAAATACATACCACACTAGGATACATCCCAGAAGAAAGGGGGACAAGAGAGACATACCACACGAGGATACATCCCATAAGATAGTGGGACGACAAGAGAGACATACTAGGATACATCCCAGAAGAAAGGGGGACAAGAGAGACATACCACACGAGGATACATCCCAGAAGATAGGGGGACGACAAGAGAGACATACTAGGATACATCCCAGAAGAAAGGGGAACAAGAGAGACATACTAGGATACATCCCAGAGGAAAGGGGGACAAGAGAGACATACCACACGAGGATGCATCCCAGAAGATAGGGGGACGACAAGAGAGACATACTAGGATACATACCAGAAGAAAGGGGGACAAGAGAGACATACCACACGAGGATACATCCCAGAAGATAGTGGGACGACAAGAGAGACATACTAGGATACATCCCAGAAGAAAGGGGGACAAGAGAGACATACCACACGAGGATGCATCCCAGAAGATAGGGGGACGACAAGAGAGACATACCACACGAGGATACATCCCAGAAGACAGGGGGGCGACAAGAGAGACATACCACACGAGGATACATCCCAGAAGACAGGGGGACGACAAGAGAGACATACCACACGAGGATACATCCCAGAAGACAGGGGGACGACAAGAGAGACATACCACACGAGGATACATCCCAGAAGACAGGGGGACGACAAGAGAGACATACCACACGAGGATACATCCCAGAAGACAGGGGGACGACAAGAGAGACATACCACACGAGGATACATCCCAGAAGATAGGGGGACGACAAGAGAGACATACTACACGAGGATACATCCCAGAAGACAGGGGGACGACAAGAGAGACATACCACACGAGGATACATCCCAGAAGACAGGGGGACGACAAGAGAGATATACCACACGAGGATACATCCCAGAAGATAGGGGGACGACAAGAGAGACATACTACACGAGGATACATCCCAGAAGACAGGGGGACGACAAGAGAAAGGAGAAGAAGAACAGGGGTTGAATTTCTAGCCAGGATGTCAGGTGGTGGTTATGTGGGGGAGGGGGGGGGGGAGGTGGAAAGGAGGAGAGAATAATCAAGTTGGGGAGGGAAGAGGGGTTCTGCTAAAAAGTGGACGAATCGCTTTTTGGGACGAATCTTCTCCACAAAAAAAGTCAAATACGATTTATGATATATCATCTACCGTTTTGTTTATAGGAAGTTCGGGCAGGCCAACGATGGTTTCGTTGCTAATAGATTCTTCCTTCTCGAACTCTGTTACCAAGCCCTGAAAAGGGCTTTGCAAGTAGCAGGAAGTTGTCCGGAGAACGAAATGTGTTGTGTCGCAGTTCACAGCTTGACTTCGATATTTGCACCTTTCGGCCCGAAACATCAGACTTCAGCACGGCATATTTTTGGTACCAGGTTAGTCTTCCCTCTTCGATCCCTTCTCTTTAGCCAGTCTGGATACCGGGTTAGCCTTCCCTCTTCGATCCCTTCTCCTTAGCCAGTTTGGGTACTGGGTTAGCCCCTCTTCGATCCCTTCTCCTTAGCCAGTTTGGGTACCGTTTTAGCCTTCCCTCTTCGATCCCTTCTCCTTAGGCAGTCTGCCCTGCTGCAGCATGTTATCCAGGATTGCCATGTATATGTGTAAAAGGGTCTTGGCAGCTCTGGTTCGCTTGCCCTGACGCTAGCAATCAGTTTTGTGTCAATGACCGCTGCAGCTCATACACTACTCAGCATCTTGATCCCGGCCATATTTCAACATGTGGCCAGAACTAACACGAACCGTAACACCAACCAGCTTTAACTGCAGGTGATGAGCATCAGGGATGGGAAACAACCTCCTCTAGCAGGGTCTGCCCGCCGGGGGCGTCTATGCCCTTCCTGGTGTGGTGAAATCGGGAAGACATTTTCGGTAGCCTGTGACAATTATTTTCTATTTGTAAATGTGTCCAACATTATTTAATTCAAGAGTTCGGCAAAACTGTAGGCTCCAAATTGATTTGACTGTTCGATGTGAAGTTAACTATTGTGCTAGTCATTCAAATAGTGTTCTTCTTTTAATTATTATTATTTTTCTTCTTCTTCTTCTTCTTCTTCTTCTTCTTCTTCTTCTTCTTCTTCTTGTTCTTCTTCTTTCTTCTTCTTCTTCTTCTTCTTCTGCCTCTTATTCTTCTTCTTCTTCTTCTTGTTCTTCTTCTTTCTTCTTCTTCTTCTTCTTCTTCTGCCTCTTATTCTTCTTCTTCTTCTTCTGCTGCTGCTGCTTTTTTTTTTCTTCTTCTTCTTCTTCTTTTTCTTCTTCTACTTCTACTTCTTCTTCTTCTTCTTTTTCTTCTTCTTCTTCTTCTTCTTCTATTACTACTACTATTTTTCCCCTTCTCTTGCTTTTTCTTCTTCTTCTTCTTTTTTCATTTTCGTCAACTATGGTTCGCTGATCCTGGTACAAGCAGCCAGCTATGGTTCGCTGATCCTGGTACAAGCAGCCAGCTATGGTTCGCTGATCCACCCACCAGCTTTAAAAGCTGGTAATGAACATCAGGGATGGGAAACAACCCCCGGGCGGCTATGTCCCTTCTGGTTTGGTTAAATCGGGAAAACATCATCCTCAATTGCATGCAGAATGGGACGCAACCACTCGTCGTGTTTATGGACGGATATCGCGACGGACACTTGTCGCCTAAGCCTTACCTGTCTATTCTTAGTAACAGTTTCGTTGACCGGTCATCAAGAATATTTATTGTATCTTGCATCTTATAAATTTGTCCTTAAACTCCTCAGTGATTGTAGGATGTGTCCTATCGAAGACGAATGTGTCGGACAGAAAGAAGAAGAAAAAAGATGTGAAAGCTTGTCCTGGTCTTCCCATTGAGTTAGATAATAAATTGATTGTTGTTCTCTGCTCGCGAGGATATTCTTCATTCTGACCAGCCGTTGATATCTGATTTACTGTGGACGACAGACAATGTCAGATTTATGGTAACTTATAACAAGAACTTCCCCACACATATAGCATAAGGGATTGTACCCGAGATTTACTTACCAGTGGTTCTATTTGTTGCGTAGTTTCCCTTGCATAAACTCTGCTAAATTTTTTTTAATTTTTTTTTTCGCTTAGATGTTTGCCTCACTAGTTTCTACTGGCGGAGGCGCGCCATTTTCCACCCCAGACCGTAGTCAATTGGGCGATATCAGGACGCATAAACCAGTGCTTGGATGCATGTGTGCGTCTGTATGTACCTATGCTAGGTTTGTGCGCCCTCAGAAGCTAGCCCAACCAAAGTGCAATGGAAGGGCTTTACCACGAGGGAGCGTGTGAACGTTGTGCAAGGGTGTGACTGTAGGATAGAGTCAAATGAAACAGAGTGAGGTGAGAAGAGAGAGAAAGGGAACTCTGCTAAAGCGATAGGCGGTGTCATTTGCTGACTGGAGCTGCGCATTTAGTTAGCAGTCTATTTCAGTTATGACTAATTATAGGATGTAACGTCTTTGGTGTGGTAACTCCACTTAATTTTAAGTATTCCTTTTCTGGCAATGATGGAACCAGTTCTCTTCTATGTTCAACTCTTGCCGAATGTCTACATTTGTCTTTTTCTCCGTCCAGGGTATTCTGAGGATCTTTCTCTAACATTTTGACTCGGATGACTCGATTATCTTTCTTGATGTTTTGGTAACCGGCCATGCTTCACAGCCATATGCTTCCGCGGGAAAGACACAGGCTGTCAAGACTTACTTTTGCCGTTTTGCTGGTGTTCTGCCATTATTTCTTCAGAATGTTTTTAAAATTATAAATCAAACATGGATTGACAACTGTCAATGTCTTTGACATAATTATGTCAAATTGATACAACGGTCTGTGTGTTCATTACATTCACTGCCAAGTGATGTTTGCAGCATCAGACAAGCACCAAACTGTTTATAAAGGACATTCACAGGAGAGTACAGCCATAGACTGTGGGTTGCTGTAGTCAAAAGGTAAGACACTCGCCTCTCAAAGCGATAAACGGAAAAGGTGTGCTATTGAATCCCACAAGTTTCAATTGACCTCTGGTCTCAATGGTGATAAGACCAGAGTGGCTGCATCCTGAGTTGCTCCCAGCCGTCTTGACTTATGTCTTGCCACTGGTCCATGGTAGCTCAGGACCAGAAAGTGAGATTGATGACTAGCGGAGTTTCTTACTCACTATAATATAAATACAGCGCAAGTAACATCATCAAGATAAATAACCGTCTTAATGATACCGCCAACATTGGCAACTAACTAACTAACTAACTAACTAATTAACAACACAAGCTAATGTCTGCGCGACCAAGACATAATTTGTTGAACAGATCGTGCGTGAGTCTACAATGGCCGTTTTGCAGTCTAAATATCTTCGCTTAATCGTTTTTTTTGTGTGTGGAAGAAGTAGAATACGAAATACATGATAAAGGTAGTTACATATCAAACACTGTTGTCGCGGAAGAAGTAGTAGTTCATAGGCGTCTCAGTCTTTGCAGACCATGCGCGTGAGTAGCCTCTCAGGGTGCAAGCCTGGGCGCTTAATATGGAGACCCTGGGCTGCCCAAACTGCAGGACCCCCCTCTCAGCCTCGCTGGTGTAATCCAAAGGAATGCAAGGCATGACAATTTGGCATCAGCTCAGCTGCAGGAGCTGCCGGAATGAGCTCACAATTTTGAAAACAATCGGCATTAAATGCTACCACTCCGGATTTTCTGTCTGGGTTGACTCTAGAAGCCCTACCCATTCCCGAGGTTTCTACAAAGCAGTGTAGTCGTTGCGCGCAGATGCTAGTTACTCGAGACATCCGATGAAACTCTCATCGTCCCAAGACTAGTCAGCACTACCTGGAACTTGTGGGTTTAAAATAAGAGTTCCCCCTCTCCTAGGCCAACTCTCTGAACAGGCTAATGAGCTTCGTCTACCCGGGTTTAGAGTCGGAGTTTACCTTCTCTTAGACTACGGATTACATCATCAGAGATAGAGTGATGCCAAATTGGCCGCGTATACTCACGATAGTTAAGCTGTCGCTCCCGAGCTTCTAGTAGCTCGCGACGGTATTTTCGGAAGTTTGTGAAAAATATGTTTTTCTTGTAAATGTGTCCAACATTATTTAACTCAAGAGTTCGGCAAAACTGTAGGCTCTAAATTGATTTGACTGTTCGATGTGAAGTTAACTATTGTGCTAGTCATTCAAATAGTGTTCTTCTTATAATTATTATTATTTTTCTTCCTCTTCTTCTTCTTCTTCTTTTTCTTCTACTTCTTCTTCTTCTTCTTCTTCTGCTTCTTCTTCTACTTCTTCTTTTTCTCCTACTTCTTCTCCTTCTTCAGCTTTCGGCCTGATAGGGACATTGTGGCATTGTGTCATAGTTTACAGCCAGGGCCCGATATCTTCGCCTTTCGGTCTGACACATCCGATTTCAGCTAGCTGTTGTTAGTACCAGGTTTACCTTTCCACTGCGATCCCTGTCCTATGGCCAGACTACATTAAGGATGAGTGCCACATGTTTCCATGGCCGGCACGTGGAGGCAGAATAGGGTCTTGGTCTGCTCTGGTTTGCTAATCATGATACAGGCAGTCAGCTTTGGTTCGCTAACCCTGGTGCAAGCCAGCTTTGGTTCGCTAACCCTGGTGCAAGCAGCCAGCTTTGGTTCGCTAAATTTGGTGCAAGCAGTCGGCTTTGGTTCGCTAACCCTGGTGCAAGCAGCCAGCTTTGGTTCGCTAAATTTGGTGCAAGCAGTCAGCTTTGGTTCGCTAACCCTGGTGCAAGCAGCCAGCTTTGGTTCGCTAACCCTGGTGCAAGCAGCCAGCTTTGGTTCGTTGATCCTGGTGAAAGAAGCCAGCTATGGTTCGCTTACCCAGATACAGCCAGCTATGGTTCGCTGACTTTGGTGCAAGCAGCCAGATATGTTTCACTGACCCTGAAGCAAGCAGTCAGCTATGGTCCACTGGCGCTGAAGAAAGCATGCAGCTTCCTCGTAAGCCTTTCTGAAACTAGACGTTTTCATGGCAGCCTGACTAAAAAGATGAGTGATTGGCGTGATCTCCGTAGCAGTGAGCGACACGCAGATGAAACCAATCATAGCACAACCGCCTGGAGGACCCCGGTCCACCTTTATCAGCACGCTCGGGATATGAAGAAAGCTGCAAACCCACCACATAACGTCCTTTTTAGGGAGCACAACAAATTAATCCGACTCATTGTGGGCATTCAACGACAACATACGCGGAGGATGGATCGAAATAATTTTAACTTAAATTAAGAAGCAAAAAACTTAGATAAAGACAAATGTGTCCAAAAAATGAAAATATTAAGTTTATTGACCAATCTTTTGGAAGAATGTAGGACATTGAAAAGGACCAGAAGAATATGCACCAAAACCGGTGCTAAAAATATATTTCCGGTGCAACAATTTTGAATTTCTATCTATCTATCTATCTATCTATCTATCTATCTATCTATCTATCTATCTATCTATCTATCTATCTATCTATCTATCTATCTATCTATCTATCCATCTATCTATCCATTTATCTATCTATCCATCAATACATTCCTCCATATATCCACACATCTATCCACCCATCCATTCATCCATTTATCTATCTATATATATATCCATCTATCTATCCATACATCGATCCATATATCTATCCATCTATCTATCCATCTATCTATCTATCTATCCATCTATCTATCCATTTATCTATCTATCCATCCATCTATGTATCTATTCATCTATCTATATATCCATCAATCCATCTGTCCATCCATCCATCCATCCGTTCATCCATCCATTCATCCATCTATCTCCAGTCCACGTATATCGTTAGACGTCGTGGGTAGGTGGGACCTCCTTTGTTTCATATTTTTTTGGCAAGTAAAAATCCACTGGTGACTTGCCGCCAGGTCAATCACAGCATCTGTTAGCCCCTGAAATATGCAAAGTTTTTTATAAGTTTAATAATGTTTTGTTTCATATGCAGGTCTTCCACCAAATGGCGCCATTTTTCTGTTTTTAACTCTGATATGGCATGTAATAGGTTTTCCCCAGCCTGGATGGTTTCATCAGAGAGACGATCAATTTCAAATAGTGCTTTGTAGTGCTTGTATAGCGCCTTTTATTCGTCGTTAAGGCCTGGAACATACTGAGTTCTGCAGCCTCTTGGTATGTGGTGTCTAGAAATTCTGTTTTACGAGTTTGACAAAGACTTCATATTTTGCGGGGGTTGGTTCCAATGTATGCACTTCTTTGTCTAGGTCATAGGCGAGTGGACCCCATACGGCTCGCTGAAAGTTGAAGCGTCTTTCGAAAGGTATTATTTATTATTATTATGTCGTTAGCGCTCTGACTTCGCATCTGAGTGGTCCTGGGTTCATTCCCTAGTTCGGTAATGTTTTTTTCAGACCGCAATGGCTCCCAGGTTAACCCAGCCTTAAATGGGTACCGGTTCAATTCAGGAAGTAAAAGCGGCCAGAGAGGAGATGGCTACCGCCCTCATATAGACGAGCCTTTGAAATGTGAGATCGCTAACACCTCACACCCCTACGGCAGTAATGCTATGGGTTACTTTACTTAACTTTACTATTAAGAAAGGTGGACAGAGATGGGGGCTAGGTAAAGATATGAAAAATGTTGATGCTTGCTGAAGTCGGATGTGTTGGACCGAAAGGTGCAAATATCGCAGTCAAGCGACACCCCGAATTCCGTTCTCTGGACTACATTCTGCTACTTAAGCCCTTTCATGGTTTGGTAGTGGGAGATTGAGAACGAACGAAGAAGAAGAAGAAGAAGAAGAAGAAGAAGAAGAAGAAGAAGAAGAAGAAGATGAAGAAGAAGAAGAAGAAGAAGAACGAACGAAGAAGTAGACGAAGAAGCAGAAGAAGAAGAAGAAGAAGAAGAAGAAGAAGAAGAAGAAGAAGAAGAAGAAGAAGAAGAAGAAGAAGAAGAAGCAGAAGAACAGAAGAAGAAAAAAGAAGCTGAAAAAAAGAAGAAGAAGAACTGAAGAAGAAGAAAGAAGAAGAATAAGAAGAAAACAGAAGAAGAACAAGATACTAAAAGCCAAAGATTGGGTAGCACTAGCTGAATGTAACTTAGTAGAATGTGTCCCAACCCTTTCACTGGGCCCACTATGTGTCTGTGGCTTCATGTGAAAGGAGATTTTTTCAAAGATCATATTCATAGAACTATTTGCAAACTACTATGTGACAGTGAATGGATTCCGATCTTGTGATATGATCAATTGAAAGTGAAATGACGTATAACATTGAATTCAATGATCTGGTTCACGTATTCGCAACGTTGAAGGTCGTAAAAGGAAAGTGTGAATTCCGTCGAGATTTCCAAGTAATATAAGCAGAAAATCCATTACTAAGAATTATGTATGGTCTAGTACTTGGGGAGGTCCTTGGTGGAAGACTGGGAAGTTCTTCTTCTTCTTCTTATTCGTACGCAGTCAGACAGTAACCATTATTTTTTCGAAAAAAGCGGCGGTCATCCAGAGGCTGTCGACACTGCCATAGAGCTTCTCTTGTGGTTCCTCTGGTGATGGCCACATCTGCTCTCTCTGATCCTCGTATGTCGGACAGTTCTGCAGCAGATGTTCAGCGGTCATTTTACCGGTACATTCGTCGGTACCACCTATCTTCAATTTGTTGAATAGGTGGTACCTCAGTCTATTGTGGCCAGTGCGAAGTCTGAAGACAACGACCTGCTCTCTTCTGTTCAGCTGGTAATAGGCATCGTTTTTGGTGTAACCAGTATGTTCGGTTTCCCATTTGGTCATGTATCTGGCTTTGATAAGCCGTTTTGACTCTTCGTACGTCATACTAGTATCTGTTTGTGGTAGTCTGGGAAGTAACACTGATGAGTTACAGTGATGGATTACACCGGAACCCTAGTGACACAATTGCATGTACCCATTTGCATCTAGGTCGTCTAGAGCATACTGATAACAGGTGTCAATCGCGATACCTTTCCGTAAATTGATCATTCTACCACACCCCAGCACGACGCTCAAAGGAGTAGAATATCAGATATCTTGGTATTCAAACAGATGTATGCTTGCTGCCAGCTAGCCGAAGACTATCCGTAGTACATATTTTGTTGTGGAAATGTTTACTTCCTGCGGCTTACTCGGCTTGGGGTAAGGTAGGTTTGCGTATTGGGCAGCAATTTATTAACCTTTAAAATTTCTGCCCGGACTGCTCCTAACACCCACTCTTATCGATTTTCAACAGACAATAATTCTGTTACTAGTTTTTTGTCAATCTCAAATATGACTAGACGCTTGCCACATCTGCCTTCAGACAAGTGGACACTTGAAACATGAGGGATTCGAAACACCACCGTTTCGCTTCTTGACAGGCAAGCGTCGTTACCTTGTTGTTTAATATCCACAATGAGTAGGATTACTCTTTTTTTGCGCCCGGAAAAGGATGTTAAGCAGGCTGATGAAGATGGACCGAGATCCTCCAGGCGGTTGTGCTATGGTTGGCTTCATCTGCTTGTCGATCACTGCTACGGGGATCACGTCGATCCTTCTCCTCGTTAGCCACGCTGCCATGAAAACAACCCGTTTATAGGGAGGACTGCGAGGAAGTCGAGGTGAGGGTCTTGGCCAGTATATTTAGCCTGACCTCAACATGTCTATTCAGTATGTTTTGCCTGACCTCAACATGTCTATTCAGTATATTTTGCCTGACCCTAATATGTCTATTCAGTATATTTTGCCTGATCCTAACATGCCTATTCAGTATATTTTGCCTGACCCTAGCATGTCTATTCAGTATGTTTTGCCTGACCCTAACATGTCTATTCAGAATGTTTTGCCTGACCCGAACTTGTCTATTCAGTATATTTTGCCTGACCCTAATATGTCTATTCAGTATGTTTTGCCTGACCAGACGGTAGTTTTCCTCCCCAGCATCGCAACCTAACAGCTGTAGTTTCCGACAAAGCATATTTCGAGCGATAACTGAAAGCTGCGGAGGTTGGTGTTTGCAAATATTGCCTGTGGCTGTGAAATAAAACGTAACAAGACATTATTTAAGTATGCACGAAAATAAACGTCAGAAATATAATTATGTCTTGATTTAAGTTTTAAAATGTATCTTTTTTTTTTATTTAGCAGTTTAAGAAATTAATAAATGTGTCCATGTTTAAATGAAATAGACATTGGTTAGCTCGTTTGTTGCGCGCGACCTTTTTTCCCTAAGGCTATGGGGGTGTACAAGTGGATAATGTGAACCATCCGGAGAGGGATATATGAATATGGATATGGCCATTTTTAATCTTAAAGATATAAATTAACTCACTTGGATGGAGGTCTACAGACAAATGACAAGCTACAATCCTAATGAAAGCATCATTTAACTCACACCTATAATCCCAATGAAAGCATCATTTAACTCACACCTATAATCTCAATGAAAGCATCATTTAACTCACACCTATAATCTCAATGAAAGCATCATTTAACTCACACCTATAATCTCAATGAAAGCATCATTTAACTCACACATATAATCCCAATGAAAGCATCATTCAACTCACCCCTACAATCCCAATGAAACCATAATTTAACTCACACCTATAATCCCAATGAAAGCATCATTTAACTCACACATATAATCCCAATGAAACCATAATTTAACTCACACCTATAATCCCAATGAAAGCATCATTTAACTCACCTTACGGAGAGGTCTACATACAAATGGTAACCTATCATCCTAATGTAAGCATTCCTCTTCTTCTTCTTCTTGTTATTATTCTTCTTCGTAGGCAGTCAGACGTCAACTTGAATACAGTCGAAGAAAGCAGCGGCCATCCTGAGGCTGTCGATACTGCCATAGAGCTTGTCTAGTGTTGACACTGGTGATGGTCACATGTGCTTTCTCTGGTTCTCGTATGTCGGCAATTTTGCAGCAGATGTTCAGAAGTCGTTTTCCGGGTACCACAGGGGGATTCGTCAGTAGCACCTATCTTCAGTTATAGAAGTTAATTCAGTCTGTTGTGGCCTGTGCGGATTCTGAAGACAACCACCTGCTCTCTTCTGTTCAACTGGTAATGAGCATCATGTTTTGTGAAGCCAGTATGTTCTGTTTCCCATTTGTCCATGTATCTTATAAACCTTTTGGACTCTTCCAAGGTGGCACTATAATCTGGTTGCGGTAACCTTCCACCTTCTTTTGTCAGTCTGTCTGCCTCCTCGTTGCCTTGAATGTTACAGTGGAATTGAACCCACTGTACCACGACTCCTTTTAGTGTGGACTGCTGGTATAGTTGACAGAGTACTGATCTTAAATCATTTAGTTCTGTATTTTTCTGGCTTTTTAGTGATGTAACCACGGACAGTGCATCTGTAAACAAAACTTTCTGACTTTATTTTCTTTCGTCTGTCAGCATTGCTTCTGCTGCAGCTTTCAATTTCTCTACCTTTGCTCTGAAATTGATTGAGAATTTTCCTGTTGCTACTGACAGTGCTATCTTTCTACCGTTAGGAATACCCCTCCGCCTCCCTTTTCTGTTGCGTTTATTGCAGAACCGTCAGTGTATGCATGGGCCCAGTCTGTGCTTAGGTAATTTGTCTCTATGTGCTTTAGGGTTATGTCTCTTCTTTCGTTTTCAGTCTGGCTGTTCTTGTATACGATACCTGGCATATTCTCTATTACATCTGGAAATATATGCTGCTTCCAGATTGGTTTGCGTACAGTAGGGGTGGTCTTTGTTGATATGGCGCTCATATGGTCTTCTCTCATCTTTGTTTTGACTATTTCTACACAGTTTCTTCTTTTTTCAAATCCAATTAGTCTCTGGTGCTTTGGGTGGTCTGACAGTCTGATTAGTTGCTCTGCTTGCTGCTGAGCTCTGCTGTCTCTCCCATCGTTAATTGATTGCAGATTTTTAATCTTTTCAAGTTCTCAATTGGCGTTGACTTCATGCCTCCTGTTATAATTCTCATATCTTGGTTTTGAAGTCCGTTGATTTTATCGAAGTTTGTTTTTGCTGCTGTTGCTCATGCCGCAATGCCACATTCGAGAACTTGTCTCACTCTTCCAGCGTACAGTTTCTTCAGTATTATCTCATCAGCTCCCCAGCTTGGACCAGCATGTTTCCTCGTGATTGTCATTCTTTATTTTGCTCTCATTCAGTTTCTTTCATTCTGAGTTTTCAATGTCATGCGCCGATCAAATGTGATGCCTTTGTAGTTTGGGTTGTCGTTCAGTCGCAGACATATGCAATTATGACTTATTTTGGTGTTCTGTGGTTTATTTGAAAGGGAGAATATCGTACATGTTGTTTTTTTTCTTCATTTATTTTGACCAAGCATGTTTTCGCTCACTCATCCAGCAATGTTAGTTTCTGTTGCATCCGATTGTTAGGTATGATGAGATTTTCTTCAGAGGTCCACAAAGCCAGATATTCAGCAAAAATGGAGCTGTGTACTCTTTTTGGTTTAATCTCTAATATGTTTATATAAATCAGAAAAAAGTGTGGGTGACAATACCGGCCCCTTTGGGTACTCCCTGCTCCAGTGTCCCCTTTTTGCTCATCTGCCATTGTACTTGAACTGTGGCTGTTACGTTTTCGAGGTAGTGGCTGATCCATTTGTACATTTTTCCAGGCACTTCGCTTTTTCGTAGCTTGACTTACGCCCCTCTTTTCACGCCTTGTCGAATGCCTTCTCTAGATCAATCCAAACCATTATTGTATGCTTTTTCTCTTGGTAAGCATTCTCTATTTCCAGAGCTATGAGAGTGATCTGGTCCTCAGTGGATCTGTGTTGTCTTAATCCTGCTTGCTGTGGGATTAATATGTGCTTTGCTTCCAGGTGTCACATCAGTCTGGTGTTTATCATGCGCTCCATCAGTTTACCTACACAGCTCAGTAGGCTGATAGGCCTGTATCTATTTGGATCTGTTCTAACTTTGTCTTTCTTTGGAACTGGTATAAGTATAGCACCTTTTCATGTAAAATTCCTGTATATTATATTATATTAAGTTTGTCGACCAATCTTCTGGAAGAATGTAGGGTCCTTGAAAATGACCAGAAGAATATGCACCAAAACCGGTGCTAAAAATATATATCCGATGCAACAATTTTGTATTTCTATCTATCTATCTATCTATCTATCTATCTATCTATCTATCTATCTATCTATCTATCTATCTATCTATCTATCTATCTATCTATCTATCTATATATCTATCTATCTATCTATCTATCTATCTATCTATCTATCTATCTATCTGTCTATCTATCTATCTACCTACCTATCTATCTATCTATCTATCTATCTATCTATCTATCTATCTATCTATCTATCTATCTATCTATCTATCTATCTATATATATGTCTGTCTGTCTGTCTGTCTGTCTGTCTGTCTATATAATCTGTCTAAATATATATATCTATTTCATATATAATAACCTAATCTGGACTTATCTTCAGCTAATTTGTATGTATGCCCTCTTGTTCTCGTTGGTGTTTGTAATTCGAAAAACTTGTTTATAGTCTAATTTAGCCTTTCCTGTGATTATCTTATAAACCTGTATTAAGTCACCTCGAATTATTCTCTTTTCTAGACACTGTAGGCCAGTTTCTCTTATTCTTTCCTCGTAACTGTAATCCCACTATTAGTTTTGTCTCTCTTCTATGTATCCTTTCCAGCATGTTTATATCTCCACTACGATAAGGACTCCACATCTGTACACAGTACTCCAATTTAGGTCTAACTAATGCTTTATACAGTTTGACAATCACCTCCTTACTTTTATGTTTAATATTTCTTTTTATCATACCCAACATTGCATTTGCCTTTTTCACTGCTACCTGGACCTGCTCATTCTCTACCTGAATGCTCTATCATAACACCTAGGTCCCTTTCCTTATCTATCATTGTAATATTATTCTCGCCCATTCTGTAATTATGTTTCATATTGGATCTATCCATGTGGATGGCTGTACATTTATCTATATTAAACTTCATTTGGCATTTCACAGACCAGTCTCGAAAATTATCAAAATGGGACGTCAATATATCCACCTCTGCTATAGATGAGACACTCCTACATAGTTTTGAGTCATTCGCAAACTTTTAAATCATAAATCCTATACCAATGTCGAAATCATTTATATATATCAAAAACAATATCGGTCCCAAAACTGAGCCCTCTGGCACTCCACTTTTTACTTCACACCACTCAGAGTACTCCTTATTTATGCCCACTCTCTGCCTTCTTCCCGTTAACCAACTTTCAATCCATTCGGCAACCTCCACACCTATTCCATGTGATTTTAACTTTTTAAATAACATTCGATGAGGAACTCTATCAAAAGCCTTTGCAAAATCTAAATAAACAACATCCACTGGCTCCCCTTATCTATCATTTTAGTAACATCTTCCATAAATTCCAATAGATTTGTTAAGCACGATCTCCCTCTAGTAAACCCATGCTGACTATTTCTGATTAGATTAAACCTGTTTAGATGCATTACAATGTTTTCTTTGATTTTTGATTCTAACAATTTACAGACTTTGCTCGTTAAACTTACCGGTCTATAATTAGCTGGATCTGATTTATTTCCCATTTTTTAATAAGGGAATCACTCCTGCCTCTTTCCAATCTCTTGGAACATTCCCTTTTGCAAGTGATTGAGAACATAATGTAGCCAATGGTTTTCCTAGTTGGTCTCTAATTTCAAATAGCATTTATGGATGGATACCATCTTGACCTGGACATTTATCCACTTCCAACCCATCCAATTTAAAAAAAAAACCATTATCTCCGTAACACAGAATGATTTTAATCCCACTATATCCATTTCACATTTCATATCTATAGGCTCTGTGATCTTGGAGCAGTCTTCTTTTGTGTAAACTGTGCCAAAGTATTGATTTAGTAGATTAGCTGTCTCCCTATTTTCTCTTATTATTTTACCTGCGTTTATATTATTTTACTTGCGCTTCCTATTTATTGTACCTGCGCTTTCTATTATTTTACCTGTGCTTTCTATTATTTTACTTGCGCTCTCTATTATTTTACTTGCGCTTTCTACTATTTTACCTGCGCTTTCTATTATTTTACCTGTGCTTTTCGATTACCAACTGCCAAGGGTTCTTGGACGTGTCCAGCATGTACACGGAGCCTCTAATGCATCGTCCGTCTCCGATAGGACTATGCTTAGATCTCACCTCCCTTGAGACCGATCGGGCTCTTGAAGCTTGTGGAATTTGAACCACCCACCATTTCGCGATTTCGTTCGTTCGTTTCTTGAGATGCGAGTACCTTAGCTCTCACATACAGCGATCCCTGTACAGCGGCGTTTTTGTATATATCCTCCACCGCGAACTGCCAGCAAATCCCTTATGAACTTCATAATCCATCCCAATACGGCTTAAACAGTTTCTTCCATTGACGTTGGGATTTGAAGAGTGAACCAGCTGCGGGTGAATGGTCAATATCTAAATAGGTGAGATACTGCACTGACGTCACGTCAAGGATAAACATTGTTGGAGACTTGTACTGCAGAGCTTCCCAAACTTTTCAGTGTGATGGACCGGCAGGTACCAGTGTCCAATTTAGTTGTCATAGTACCTTTCAGAACATTTTAAATTTGTATTTAAATGTGTTTAAATGCATGTTTAAATAATTTGATGATTATTGTACCATGTAATTGAAGCAGGTTTATAAGATGTTTGTTATGATTGTTTCAAATAATTGACATAGTTGTTGTTTTTTAATTTAAATCAGTTCAGTTCAGTTAAAGTGCCATCTTCGCATCGAAGATTGGCTTCAACAGATCTCCAGTGTACTTTATCTGGCGCCGTAAGGGTGCATTCTGACAAGCCTTTTCCAGTCCATCTCCTGATGTTATTCGCCCACTTATAACGTTGTCTGCCTCTTGGACGACTGAACTGCCTTCCACCCTACCCTCTAGTATAGTCTTCAACAAGAAGTTTCTAGTTATATGACCAAAATAACTTAACTGTCTAACCTTGATTTCGGTCATTAATTCTCATTTCCCCTCCAACGTTTTCAATACCTCCACATTTGTTTCCTTCTCTTTCCACAAAATATGGTCCACCCTGCTTTATACCCACATTTTCGATACTCTCTTCCAACTTTTTATTCAGTCCATGGTTCTGTGCGATAAAGTAGTGATGAGTATTCACAACACCTAACAATTCTCATTTTTAGAGTATTTCTGTTTGGATGTCAGTATATGTCGCATGTTGCTGAATACCATCTTGGCCATAACTTTTCTCTTTCTGATTTCTTTTTTCACGGCTGCCTTTTCCCGTTATTTGACCTAGATAGGAGAAACGCTGTACCTGTTCCAGTAGTTGATCTTTTATTTTTATCTGCATACATGGTTTCTTGTTACTTTTCCCAAGTGTCATTGTCTTTGTTTTCTTTATGTCTATGTCTAATCCAAACTCTTTTCAATGCCTCCACATTTATTTGTTTTTTAAAAATTTTGAATATAACAAAATAAATGAGGAAATAACACCTAGTCTTGGGAATTGATTTAAAATTAAATAGTGATATTAGAAACAGTGGATATTTTTCAAAAACATCACAAATTTATCTGCAATCCTAATTATAAAATAACTTTATTAAAATTGAATTATTTCAGTTATTGTCCAGTTTTACTCCCTTTGCGGACCGGCGACTGAGGGCCCGAGGACCGGCAGCGGTCCGGGGATCACAATTTTAAGAGGCCTTCTTCTGCTAGGACTCGGCTTTTGTGAAGTATAGATTATTGTGGTTGTTGAATGCCAACAATGGGTAAGTTGACTCTTTTGTGCGCTTTGAAAAGGGTGTTGTGGTGGGATGTAGTAGCTTTCCTCACATCCCGAGCGTGCTGATGAGGGCGTTGATGCTATGCTTGGTGTCATCTGAATGATGCTCACTATTACGGGGATCACGTTGATCCACATCTCGTCAGTCAGACCGCCTTGAAAACAACCTGTTTCCATAGTACACTTTGTGGAGTAGAGATAGTTGCTTTGGTCAGTATATTGGGACTGACTGACGCGAAGTCCTGGTTGGTATGTTGTGACTGACCTTGGCGGGACGTTATGGCCAGTATGTTGTATCTGACCCTGACGCGATGTTCTGGTTAGCATGGTGTGCCTGACCCTGGCGCGAAGTCTTAGTATTAGTCGACCTGTACTTCTACAGGGGCATAAACCCTGTTCAGGTCCCATCTCTGATGTGAGCTAGATGTAGCCAAGAGGAGGATTTCCTGCTTAACGGGCTAGGTTCGATCAGCTTATTACTCCCCTATGGTGAGTGGTTAACTGATGTGCGAGTCCATCTTAATAAACTCAAACATTAAAGCAAAGTAGACATGCAGCTTGTTAGACGCCATCTATGCTGCTCTAAACAAACCATCTAACCGTGGCCGGTGTCATGCCATGTCACACAGCTAGTCGCCTCTTACGACACGCTCTCTGTGGGGCATGGGTGCTATTCTTGTCCTTGTCATACACATAAAAAGCACGACATCCTGGTCAGTATATTGTGCCTGACCCTGACACGACGTCCTGTTCAGTATATTGTGCCTGACCCCGACACGACGTCCTGTTCTGTATATTGTGCCTGACCCCGACACAACGTCCTGGTCAGTATATTGTGCCTGACCCTGACACGATGTCCTGGTCAGTATATTGTGCAAGACCCTGACACGACGTCCTGGTCAGTATATTCTGCCTGACCCTGACACGACGTCCTGTTCAGTAAATTGTGTCTGACCCTGACACAACGTCCTGGTCAGTATATTGTGTCTGACCCTGACACAACGTCCTGGTCAGTATATTGTGCCTGACCCTGACACAACGTCCTGGTCAGTATATTGTGCCTGACCCTGACACTACGTCCTGTTCAGTATATTGTGCCTGACCCTGAGTTAGATGACATGGTGAGGAATGAAGACTTGTGGGAAGAGCCAACAACAGTCACTGGAATAACAAATTAAGCGAAGAAAGTGCGATTGGAAAGGACATACGATATAGAAGGCAGCTCCCAAAACAGACAGATAAGCTCTTCCCATCAAGGGAAGAGAAAGACAGGTAGACCACCAAAAAATGCACGGAGAAGATGGGGGCGACGTGCTTTGATTGAATTGACATCAGAACCTGAGAGTTCTCTGTGTCATTTGCCTTAGAGTTTATTTTTATAATTTCCGTTAATTCGTTTATTGAAATAGCAGCTGGTATTCATGAGTATAGATGGACACCGTAAAGTGACGTCATGGCGGACCTACGCCTATAATCGTCGTTCCGGACGTCCACCAATGAAATGGAGAGATGGCCCTCCACAAGACCTTGGTCCGTCATGGTACTTTATGGCAAAGGATAGAGATGTAATTAGACGACATTTGGCTACCTGGCATATGGCTCACAATGGACCTGAATGAACACCATGGTTACAGTATTCATGAGTGCCTCTAACAACAATCAATAGTACGCTTAGGCAACTGGTGTCGATGGCGTCGAATGGCCACGTTTGATAGCCGTCTCCCAGGCGGCCTGCAGTTCTATTTAGGGACGTAGCGATCTGTTTTAGTGAGGTGTTCCGAGGGCGACCCAGAACGTATTCACGATGAGCACCGCCTCTTCCCGTCCCTTGCCCCAACAGCATGCCCGCACAACTTATGAACCGGAACTTCTCAGGGGATGCAGACAATGTGACCGAAGAGGGAAAGGCGACGACGATCAATCGTTGAGGCAATATCTGAAAATTGAGTGCGACGAACTACTTCACTGCTAGTAATCAGGTCGTGCCAGTGAATACCAAGGTGTTGGCGGAGGTGGAAGGCCTAAAGACACTTCCGGTCCTGCTGTAGAAGTTTCCAGGTCTCGGAGCTGTACAGGAAGATGGAGACGTTGCAGAAGGAGTTTATTCAAAGGCTGGTCTCCAGGGAGAGCCTTCGCTGGGACCACTCTGCGGAGCGAGTGTATTGATAAAGCCGCTAAGCCAATCCTACGGATGCTGTCGAGATTGCTGCGTGCGTCAGTTGAGTGCCTGCTGCCCAGGTAGATGAAGTCATCGGTGGCTGCAACAGGGTTTTCGTTAACGGGTATGCTAAATGTACAGGGGCCTTTTCTAAGGTTTCGAATTTTCGTCTTCGTCCAGATGTGCAAACCTAGGTAGGTAGCCGACCGATCCAGTGCCATTACCAGGGTCTGTGAATCAGGTCCCGGTATGATGACGTCTCTGCCTCTGACATACTATCTAATTCGTTGTTTTTTGTGGTTTCTGAGAGCCACTGTGACTGCCATAGAATATGCCAATGAGAACTATCTTGCCTCTGGTTTGATCCTTGTTGCCAATGATGACCATTGCAGCTGTTCTAATTGTTTTAGTCTCAGGTTTGAAGTTATTTTACAATTTTTCAATGTTTACTGAGATTTAGATGTCCTGCTTATTGTTTAATTTTGTATCAAAAAACGATGCCTATTACCAGTTGAACAGAAGAGAGCAGGTCGTGGTCTTCAGACTTCGCACTGGCCACAATAGACTGAGGTACCACCTGTTCAATAAATTGAAGATGGGTGGCACTGACGAATGAATATGCGGTACTAGGAAAATGACCGCTGAACATCTGCTGCAAAAACTGCCCGTCATACGAGGATCAGAGAAAGCAGATGTGGCCATCACCAGTGGCAACACTAGACAAGCTCTATGGCAGTGTCGACAGCCTCAGGATGACCGCTGCTTTTTTCGAAAAAATAAAGGTTGACGTCTAACAGCGTACGAAGAAGAAGAAGAAGTTAAATTTTGTATAAACGATTCCTCCTCCATTTTTCATAGCTCTGATTGCTGATATATATGTGTGCATATGTTGGTCTACGCTGGACAGGGTATGTCTTTTGAATATATTCCTAGTATCTGTGTCTGTTTGGACGCCTTTTATCGTTTTATCGCCACTTCTGGTTTGTATATCAGGAATATTTTTTTGATGGCTCACACACACTAATATAATCAAAACGACTTTCTGAAATAAGCTTACCTTGTCCAAAATAAGTTTAAAACCTTAGCAAACAAGAATTGAACTTATTTTTTTGTTTGATGTATTAAGAGGAAAAATCAATGTGACCAGCTCGTACACACCAGCAGGTCTTCCTCAACAGAAAGAACAAGAAAACCAAGCAAATCGTAGGACAGCGTGCAGAATTTCCCAGCATTCTTTCATTCTAGCCCAAAATGGAGGATCTTTCGGTTGAAGTCAGTGGGAATAACGGTGTTTATTTTAAGGTTTGTCCTTCTTTTCAAGTTATGGCACGTTTACTGTACGTGTATTTATCGAAAATGTTAGTAAATGTTTAGTAATAAGCTAAATTTGACGAAGTGCTTTCTGCATCAGTTTTTTTTTTCCTGTGTGGAACAAGTTTGGAACCGACTTTTTGTCTTGCGGCGGTACTCACTGGGCACTCTGGAAGCCCAAGACGGTTTAGGAGCATGACTTGTGGGGAATGGGATTGTAATTTGCAAGTCGTAAATATATCGTTTTCTTGGAGTAAGGTATACATTGGATGTCGAGGTCTAGCAGAAGTAGCGATGTGCTGAAAATGTTACATCTTTGTTAAAAGTGAGCAACAAAACAAGGCACAAGGTTACTCAACTTTTCTGAGTTCTACTCTCTTTTAAGTCTACTTATTTTATAATTTTATTACTGAATCATTCAGTGAATGACTCGGTTCTGCTTATGGGGGTTAGCAAACCTTACCGCGTAAAAGAACTGTAAAACAAGTTGCTACATATACCACCACTGCAAATGCACACATTGTGCTTTGGAACATGCTTCATCATAATAAAGGAAGCCAATTGTGGTGGTGGCTGGGAGTGAAAAAATAAAAAGGACAAGTTTAGTAAGCCTAAAAGAAGGCTCATTTGACGATGATTTGTGCATCCTGCATGCCTGCGGGCTAGATGCGTCATCATGTTTTATACCAATGGTTTTACATGATAAGGCTGCTGCTAGTCACATTGACAATCCTCTTAAACTGTAACTGTAGTCACATTTCTTTGCGATATGCTTGGATGATTACAGTGGGCCAATTCGATCATTCATTTCAACAAGCTGGGAGGTATGGTGGTGGTTTAGTTAGTGCTAGGGCATCTGCCCCTTGTAGAAATACAAGTCAACTAAGAACAAGAAGATGCAGGCTATAACTGTAGTCTTGTCTATGTTCTTTGTACGCCAAATATAAAGCATAATAAAGCAGAAACAAATTATCTCCGGTCGGAACGGTGTGACGCCACTGTTTTTAGATCTTGTATGGTGCTGAGGGCCTTAGTTGAGCCCTTTCGGATAATGAGTGTTTCCTTGGCTTGCGTATACCTCTTTTCCGAACGCCCCTTGGTGTCCATTCGAGTGCTTGCAATAGAAGACGGATGTTGTTCATTCTAAGGACATGTCCGATGTATGTCCATCGGTTTTTTCCAGGTGATGGTTGACACGTATATTTGGTTTGTCTCTGTTCTTATCGAGTGAGTCATTAGTTATGAACTGGTAATTTTAGTATATTCAATAAATTTCTTAAACATTTATTTTCAAAGATATTTAGTTAGTTTTCGGCGCTTTTGTTGTCTTCCAGCTTTCACGTCCATATATCAGGACTGTTATTACGATTGAGTTGAATAGTCTGAGCTTGGTAATGTTTGCTCAGTATCGTTGATTTTCATATGTTGGTGAGCTGATTAAAATGAAAGGCACACGAGGCCAAAGCAATTCTAGTGGAAATTTCTTTTGTGGCATCTCCATCTTGCGTTATTTTGCTTCCCAGGTATTTGCAATGTTGGACATTTTGTAGAGATTTCCCCTGTAGCTTGATATCAACCGTTGTGGTTGTGGAAGCCATGATTTTTGTCTTTGAGGCGTTTACTTGGATGTCCTATCTGTTACAACTGGCACAGTCTATCTATATTTTCTTATGTTTTTTCATTAGTGGTACTTAGAAGAGCTAGATCGTCTGCAGAATCAGGATCTTCTAAGGTCTTATCTGTCCTTTCTATGCCTAAATGCTTATCATCGGCATAGTGTTTCATAATCCAATCTATAGCCATGCCAAATAGTAGAGGTGATAAAATACATCACTGGTTTACTCATGTTTTTATGTTAAACCATTCAGTGTTTAGTGTTGCCTTCGGTTGTTCGAACACAGCATCGTGAATTATCATACAATGCTTTGATAATATTTATGTATTTTGAGGGTAAGCAAGTTCTTTAGAATTTTCCATAATTTTGGGCGGGGTAGACTGTCAAAGGCCTTCTGGTAGTCTATGAAGTTGATGATTAGTGGGGATTGCATTTCTACTGATTCTTCTATGATAGTTCTGAGTGTGAAAATTTGATCAATGCAAGAATGCTTTGGTCTAAAGCCAGCCAGTTCTTCTTTTATGATGACATCTACCTGTTTCCTGAGTCTTTCTAATATCATGCTACAGAGTACTGGCCCTGACAGGAGTGTTATGGCACACCAGTTGTTACAGTCGGATAAGTCTCCTTTCTTTGGTATTTTTACAAAAATACCATCTTTCCACTGTTGGGGTGGCTTTTCCTCTTTCCACACATCATTTATGATGGATAGGAGATGAATGAGGGTGGTATCATCTGCCGCTTTTAACATTTCACCAGTTATTTCATCATCCCCTGCTGCCTTGAAATTCTTTAGTTTGTGGATGGCTCTTTTGATTTCTGCGAGTCTGTAAACCACTGAAATTATTATACTGTCCTTGGGCCATTTGTCTTTGAACTAGTCTTGATGTTAGACCATGTCGGTGTTGGTATTCTGCTTTAACTTTATTTTTATTTTCTCTTGTTTCATTGTGTAATATCCATATTGACAACCTTTAAGTTAAGTTATCTCCCAAATATTCTGAAAGATCCGTCTTTAAAAGATATGATGGCATTTGGTGGCCTTGTGTCCTAATGTCTATTGAATAAACTATTGGTATGTAGTATGTTTATATTCCTGAAACATTAAAATTGTTTTTATGTAGACTTCACTACAGTGCAGATCAGCAGACATCTCCACATCAAATGTAGACTACATTTGATCTCTATCTACTGCTTTAATAGTGCAATCTCACAGGCTTTTGGTTTCCCACCTCTTCATATTATCTTTTCAAATATAGTGTCTTCCTCTTGCATGATTACTCTGTACTTTTCATTGCAGTGTTGTTTTCAGCATCGTTTTTACCTTTTTTGGCCAAATAATTGTTACTGCCCACCTCTGATTTAGGTCTCATCATTTCTAACTTCTCCAATACCGTAACTCGTTATGACAGCCACCAATTTTTCTATATAGCCACATTTCTTATCAGCGCATTTGTCCAGAAAAGGATGTATCTTAGTTTACAGGGTTACTGCAATATCTGCACCTTTCAGCACGGTTCCAGCACATAATTTTTGGGACAGGTTTGCCTTCCCTCTTTGATCCCTTTTCTCTTAGCCAGGCTGCATGGGTACAGTCTGTTTCCAGGGCTGCCACTTAGACACGGAATAGTGTCCTGGCCAGCTGTGATTCACTGACCTTAGTAAAGCATCAGCTACGAGCCGCTGGTTGTTAAGTCATTTACTGCTGAATGTTTGACTCCTAAGCATATTTAAAAGACTACAGTTCTCTCCTTGAATTGTTTGTTCATTGAACATGTTCTTATATCATACATATGCATAACACTTGATTACTCATGTTTAATTTAAGAGTTATATTTTTTGGGATCTGTCTCATGTTCAAAAAAAAAAGTATGGACAATCCTATTAACTTCTTGGATTCTGTTTCACATCTTCCAATTACTATTACTTTTGGTTCAAGGTAAGAGAAAGTCTTGACTTATTCCAGTATCTTTTCATTTATTTTCATCTGTAGAACTGATTTATTGTACTTATTACTAATTATCCTAGTTTACCTTTTCTCACTGGCATTATTGACATCCTGTCAGTCTCTCAAGACTGGACCACGCTAAAGAGGGGTCTTAGTCAGTTGTTACCCTTGCTTTCGCCACACACGTTTGGGATCTGCATCTTGGCGCATCTTGGTTTTTCTCTGCCTGTAGGCTAGCACACAAAGCCTACCTCCCGCCGAGTGTCTTTGGCAAGTTCTTCCAGTTGCAGGTGTTCATATACAATGCTTTTCAGGTCACGATTGCAAACATCTTGGTAGCGGAGACCCATTTTGTGGAGGTGGGCCTTTGAGTCTACATATCCTATCCAGCCCATTTTCTTTGCTTAATTTGTTGTTCCAGTGGCCGTTGTTGGCTCCTTTCCCGTAAGTCTTAATTCTTCACCATGTCTTGCCATTTTATGCCCATTTTTCTTTGTAGGCATCTGTTAACGAATGACTGAAATCTTTTTTGTGCGGTTTTAGTTCTCTCCATGTCTCCACTTTATACAACAGCACCAATTTGGCATTGGCGTTGAATATAACTGGTATTAATCTTGATTTCTCTGGATTGGCATATGTTGTTTAGTGTTAGGAATGCCCGATTCTGGTCTTTACATCTGCATCTGTACCCCCTGATATGTTAATTGTGCTACCCCAAAAAATAAGTTTAAGGCATCCATCTCTCCTTCCAGCATGATTGGTTTGTTTGTTGATCAAGTTAATTTTAAAGGGCTTGGTTTTCTTCTTGTTAATATTCAGTACCAATTTGGTTACTTGTTCTTTCACTCAGTCCAATTCCTCTTCCATTTGGCTATGGCTGTAGGACAAAAGTACTAGATTGTCTGCCTCTCTCGCTCTCTCTTCCCTTGAGGATTTCGTGTAAGAGCCTGTCTATGTTAGTCTGCTTTCCGCAATATATGTCCTATCCAGTCCCATTTTCTTCATTTAATTTGTTGTTCCAGTGGCTGTTGTTGGCTCCTTGCCCATGTCTTCATTCCTCACCATGTCCTGTCACTTTATGCCCATTATCCTTCCAAGGCATCTGTTAAGGAAGGATTAGAGTCTGTGTTGTATGACCTTGATGTCTTCATTAAATTTATAGCCAACAAAAACGGCAGTCATTTTACTTCTGTGTTGCAAGAGCTTCTTTTAACCAAACATAAAGTGGCTCTTCAGGGTACATCTGCACTTGGATTGGTTTTGCAGCTTTGTCTTTCCAGGATGTTAGGCTCATGTCCAGTACCTTCATGTCACACTTACATACATCTTTGATTGGGGTCGACTGTACGAAAACCTACCTGGAGGCAGGATATATTTCCAGAGGTGGTAGAAAATATACCAAGTATTGGAAACAAAAACTGCCAGACTGAAAAAGAAAGGAGAGATACTACCCTAAGCTTTATATCGAAAAACTACCCAAGCATGGACTGGACCCATGCATACACCGACGGTTCTGTAACAAACACTACACAGAACGGAGGGGCAGGAGCATTCCTGAACCTACCAAATGGCAGAAAAATAACACTGTCATTCGCTACTGGTAAGTACACAAGCAATTTCAGAGCGGAGGCAGAGGCACTGAGGGCGGCAGTGGAAGAAATGGTGACACACAAAGAAAATGAAAGCCATACAGTCCTGCTTACAGATGCTCTGGCCATAGTCACAGTGCTAAAAAGCCAGAAAAACACTGAGCTTAATGACTTAAGAACAGCACTCTGTCAACTATGCCAGCAGTCCGCACCAAAAAGGGTAGTGGTACAGTGGGTCCCATCACACTTCAACATCCAAGGCAACGAGGAGGCAGACAGACTGGCAAAAGAAGGCGCAAGACTACCACAAACAGATACTAGTATGACGTACGAAGAGTCAAAACGGCTTATTAAAGCCAGATACATGACCAAATGGGAAACCGAACATACTGGTTACACCAAAAACGATGCATATTACCAGCTGAACAGAAGAGAGCAGGTCGTTGTCTTCACTGGCCACAATAGACTGAGGTACCACCAATTCAACAAATTGAAGATAGGTGGAACCGACGAATGCCCGTGTGGTACCGGGAAAATGACCGCTGAACATCTGCTGCAGAACTGCCCGACATACGAGGATCAGAGAGAGCAGATGTGGCCATCACCAGTGGAACCACAAGACAAGCTCTATGGCAGTGTCGACAGCCTCAGGATGACCGCCGCTTTTTTTGAAAAAATAATGGTTACTGTCTGACTGCGTACGAAGAAGAAGAAGAAGATTGAGGTCGGCAGACTTCTTTTGCCATTCGCTACCTGTCCATAGAGCATATTTTTGTATATGACCATCAAAAACCATTGTGTGTGATGAACAACCACATCCTCGTTGAGATAGTCCTGTTAACAAAGAGCAAACTCTGGGACTAAACACACCAGCTCTAGAGAGAGCAAATCTCTTGTAAAGGCACAATGACCCATGTCCCAATTGTCTTGAACTTTTGGTCATAGGTCTAGAACCTAAAAAAAAACTTGGTGTAACCAGTAAACAAATGGTGGTAGGGAATGAGCAGTCAACCCTACATTGGCTTCAGTACCTTGGAGAGCATCCTCTCATTTACTTAATGTCACAATACATTTCTTGCTGCTGCCTGGGGTAGGAAGAAAATCCAGACTCATCAGCACAACAATGCCAAAAATATGGGAAGTACTATTAAGGTTCCTTTTTGACGATCCCTTAAATTTATAATGGCAAATTGTTACTTCGTCATTGGCTTTTAAATAGTAACACAATTCCCCCCTATACTTGGTGGTCTGTCTCAGGTTTTTCTAGTTGCCACATATTTTATCTCGTAATTGAGTTTGAGATGGCCATGTTGTCACTCTGCTCCTGTCATGGATCCAACAGGCCTGTATAACATGTTCTACTGTTTGTTGTTATTTGTTATTTAAGCAACTAGTGCTGAGTTAACCGTTGATGTTTCTACTTAATTACAAAGTGCACTTGAGAAAGTGGACCATGGTCCTATTGGCTGTAGTGCAATGTGAGTCTCATCAGTAATCTCACCACCTTGTTGACACAGCCTGCTTCTAGGAGCACGATTGATAACATAAGCTGGGGTCTTGATCATTGTGTTTCATCTGACCCTGATTGCTGGTCACTCTCTACTACTGTATATTTGTTCTCCCCACATGTCTAATCGATGGCTTCCCAGTCTGCAGTGGCCCGTTTGTAGTCTGAATGTCGTCATCTGATCTCTTCTTGGCAAGGGGAAATCATGATTCTACAATATCAGATTCTGCAAAATGTTACAGAGTTAAGAAAACCATGCCATTTTATATTCACTATAATAATGTTTAGGACCACCATCGGCTGGGGGTCGGGATATTTAGTTTTGAGATTGCAAGCCAGAAATATTCCTCTACAGGTTGCAGGCCCTTATACATATGGTTTTTTCTATATTTAAAAAAACAAAACTGTCATTGGTGTGTTTATTTCCATTATTTAGGGACACAAGGAATTTATAAGTTTGAGAAATACATACAAGTCTCTTGCCCCTGCAGTTGTCATGCACTGTACAAGCTTGGTTTTTATTGTATCTGTGATGCGGAAAACAACCTATAGTGTACCAAGTTTATGAAAGAACACCGTCATGGTCAGAGGGCCGACATCCAAACTACTTCACCAGCTGCACCTTTCTGTTATACCATCTGTCCATAAGTTATAATCAAAATGTTATTTCTTTTTTGGTAGGCCTACCTGAAGAGTTTCTATGACGATGAGGTTCTGGTGTCGTTTGAGAACAAGTAAGTTTTGATTTTGGCGTGCACCTAATCTGAGACAAAATAGGAGTACCTTAATAAGAACTCATAGTTTTTATCTTGAGGATTTCATGTTTAAACTAGGTGGGAAAATGACTCATAAAACCAGCTTCATTTGCATCAGGGCCATCACACGTGTGCTGAGGTCCTTTCAATACTGAAAGTAGAGGGGACGTCGTGGTTAAGTGGCACGGCTCACAACTCGAAGGTGCTGGGTTCGATCCGCATCACAGCATCGGCCGTTACCCCGGAAAGCAAACCCTTAGAAAATGCAGGAGGAAGCAGACCCTTACATAAAATGCACGCTGAAGTCGGATGCACTGTGCCGACAGGCGCAAAATAAAAACCACAGTGCAACGCCTTGGGAATTAGAGAAAATAAGGCGAACGCAAAATAAAAAAAAAACTGAAAGTATAGATGACAGCACACAAACTCCATAGCTCTTGCAAAAGCTCTAGAATTGTCCCCTGACTTTGTGAGGTGCCCATGTAGTTGGTAGTTTAAAAAAAGTGTTATTAGGTGGCAGCATCATCCAGCTTTGTGATCACCGTATGGAGCAGAGGCTAGGTGTCGCATGCGTATGAGCAACTTAGATACAAAATGGTTTGTGTGCTCACAGGGTGTTCAATCAAAGAACAGCGTGCGGATGGGTGTTTTTGGGGGCAAAAGGACTTTCTGCAAAGGAAGTTCATAAGCATTTGCACCTTGTTTGCAGTGAGAAGTGTTTGTCGCGTAAAGCAGTACATAATTGGGTCGGTAAATTTTTTCAAGGGCGTTAAAAAATTGCTGATGGAGCCCAGCCTGTGCATCTTGTTCAGATTGCAACAGGAACATCTGTACAGCAGATTAGTGAGGATGATTGGAGCTGACAGGTGAGTAATGATCATGTGGCAACTGCAATAGGATATTTGTATAGGCCAACGAAGACCTGAAGTTTCCTTCGTGAACCTCGCCATGTTAGAAGTATAGCATCAGAAGCCCACCCAGGATGCCATCACCTTGTCTGGGGGGGGGGGGGGGGGAAGCGTTGCATGACCCGGTGAACTATGTTGGCAGGAACATATGTACCAGGCATGGTCACCCATGCCGGACAGATCACTGGAGAGGGGCCAGGCTAAGAATAGTAGCAGCCTGCTGGTGTTTCTAGAGTCCATGAAGACAGAACATCTAGGAGAGGTAACTTGAGTAGATGGAGTTTGCAACCCAGGAGGGCAGGACAATCAAGGACTATCATATAGTGAGCCCAAACAAGGAAAAGCCATTCCTAGAAAAGCCATTCCTAGACCTTAATATTTGACCAAAAATGGCCCCAGTCATGGGAAAAATAACCTCAAGTCCACTCTGAATCAACGTACTAAAGGACTGCGTTGCTGCTGAGAGAGCAGTTATGAACGTGGGAGTCTGGTTGGCGAATGGGCAGTGCCAGGCTCATGGACTCCAAATAGGACATCCCCTACCTCTTCCCTGACAAGTGGCAACTGTTAGGGTGACCATATAAAGGCAAAGGCCTCTGTCCATCGTCGACAATGATGGCATAATTTATTTTGCTAGCACTATTTTTAGTAAGGATTAACTGCACTACTTTTTATCCCTTACTCTCTCATTTCGTGCCGCCCGACCCCCAGTGGCAAGTCAAGGACAAGACGACTAGGGGACAACTACGAGATGCAGGGGACTCCTCATCAAGCACCTGTGAAAAAGACGGCCTAGTCCAGACTCACACCACCTGATCACGAGGCCGGCGGCTTAACCACTTCACCACGGAACAATTACCCCATCAAACCATATATAAACATGGTATCAAAAAATGACCTGCTACCTTGCAGGTTTGGCCGCCAGGTCAGTTGGGGACAACCAAAGGCTAAGGATGTGGACCTGAAGAAAATGCCTGCTGAAAACGGAAATGTTGGACCGAAAGGTGCTAATAAAACAGCTCGCTGCTTTATCTGATCCAAGGATTATCATGGATCCAGACTATACAGAGAGACATCATACGGTACCCGCACAGACAAAGACATGTTTCTCCCACCATGGACACACTGATATATCGGCCACTCAAACCCTGCAGGTGTTGCAATGGCACGCTGAAAGCATATACAACAAAAAGGAAGCGTTGTCCAGAAGACTATTTGAGGAAGAAATACACATTGCCTGCATCCAGGAAACACACCTTAATCCTAACCACAGATTTTGTATAAGAGGATATGAAACCCATAGACTGGATAGGGTTGACATAAGGGGAGTATGCTTATCCTCTTCAAAATATCAATCTCATCAAAGATGATCTCGGTGGAAACAAACAGAAGACGAAACAATAGGGGTGGATATAACCTTACCGAATCAGACAGAATGTATAATACATACTGCCCGCCAACAAAAAATCTGGCCCTAGAAGCCATGAATATTATGAACCAGGCAACCATAGTGGGTAGGATACTTTAACAGCCAGTCTGAGAGGTGGGGTTATGCACAGACCTATGCAACATATGCAATGGGACATAAACTAGAGGAATGGGAGATTGACAACAACCTCTATCTGAGCAACCTCCCAGATGACCCTCCCTCCCATGTTCTATTCAAGACGATAGACATCAACATCATCCCCTGACCTTGCACTTACGACCAGCGACCTAAGCCAAAAATCCAAAAGAACAGTACTCACACCTCTTGCAGAAAGCGACCACAGACCCATCAAACTTACAATAAACCTGGGAAACGTTCCATCAGACCACAAACCATTGCCCAGGTAGAACTATAAGAGAGCATACCGGCAGACGTTTGTCACAAGTACAAATCTTTACTTCCAGTCCATCAACACTCACCACAAGAAAGTAGGCAAGATGGTGAACAAATTCAATCAGTGTCTTCTAAAGGCAGCAATGGAGAACACCATAAGAGGTGCCAGAAGAAATTACAAACCGTATTGGTCACCTGAAGTGCAACAGATGGAACTTCAACTAAAAGAGGCAAGAGTAAGAGCGGAAATTGGCCGAAATCAAGAAAGCAACATCGCACTCAAGGCAGCTGCTGCAAGATATAGGAAAATAGTCAACCAAGCATGCAGGGGGAGCTGACACGAGCACCCTAAAGAAACTGTACACATGTTATGTGAGACCAGTGCTAGAATATTGGATAGCAGCATGGTCCACAGTAACAAAGAATAACTTTAAAAAAATTAATACAACCCAAAATCAAGGAATACGTATCATCACTGGAGTTATGAGAACAACACCAATAAATGCAATGGATAACATCACACGAATCGAAAGTATAGAGATGCGCAGAGGCCAAAAAACACTCCAGCAGGGGCAGAAGTTCAAACGAATGCCTGATCACCCAATAGATGACAGGATAAATCGCATGGGAAGAGGGAGATTAAAGAGAGACTTCATATCAAAAACAAAAGAGCAGACCAAATAAGTCAGGCAGTGGTTATAGATCTAAAACAAATATCCCAAATCCCACCATGGAAAAAAGCCAATCCCCCAGATGGTAGAAACCATAGAGGGAATATGGAAAAAGGGAACTCAGACAGATTTAGAAAGGAAAGTTATCACAGAAGAATATCTTAGGAGAGTATACCCACCAGAGACATGGGTACACATATATACAAAGCCACATCCAATGGAGGGGGAGGGGTCTATTACAGACTAAGGAATGGAGAAGAAAAAACTTGAGTATTAACAACAGGAACATACACCAATAACTTCTGTGCAGAAGCAGAGGCACTGAAGGCCGCAGCTGAGCTTGTAATCCAAAATAAAGATATCCACCAAGAAATCAAAGTATTCCTGACTGATGCCGCGTCAGTATTAGCAGCGTTAAAACAACACAAAGATGAAGATCTCGAGCAATGTATGTTATCCTGACACAGCTCTCAGCAGAACACCCAATGTTGGTCATGCAGTGGATCCCATCCCACTGCAATATTGAAGTCAATGAAGCTGCAGACAAACTAGCAAAGTGTGGATGAGCATCCCCACAAGACCAGAGTATCACATATGAGGCCAAGACCATAATTAAAGCCAACTTCAGGGGAAAATGGGATGATCAACACAACTTCCAAAAAGAAGACAGCGACTTTAACTTAACTAGAGAAGAGCAAGTCATCTTCAGACTGAGAACTGGGCATAACAGACTCAATGGTCATCTTTACGACAAAATGAGGATCATGCAGGAAAAGAGAGAAGATTACATTTGGCCTCTAGAGACAGATATGAGACAAAAGTTGTGTGGAGTTAAAGCCGACTTACAAACAACAGTGTCCTTTGTAAGAGAAACCGGGACCTTGTTCTGAGGATGAACGAAGAAGTTGATTGAAGAATAAGAAGAATCAAAGGTCATATTTACAACAAAAGTAGGATTGAAACAGATGTACGCATGCCTACATCATAATGCATGATCGAATGATTTTCTTAAAAGTGTGCTCAAGGCGGTTACCCAGGCAGCTGATGAACACAAAGTGAACCAAATGGACCTTTTGCAGCATTTCTGTTGGTAGGCAGATGAATAAATGCTGAACAGGATTGTTACTTGTGGTGAAACGTGAATGCACCACTACCAATCCTAATCAAAATGTGCTTTAATGCAATGGAAACATCCTTCTTCAATACAATACAGCTGTTCGAAGATAAAACAGCCTTACAAACAACTGTGACCTTTGTAAGAAAAAAAAGGATTTTGATTTGAGGAAGAACAATGAAGAAGAGAATGGCATTGAAACGGACAAATAATGCCCAAGCGTTGCCAGATCCATTAGAATAACTACAGATTGCCTTTGCACATTAAGCTTATTTGTGAGTTCCCACTGTTTGTTGTTGCTGTTAATGCCACTTGTACTTGAGTTAGGTACCCTTTACGACTTTCTTTGCTGGCAGGTTATAGTAACTCACCTAACATTCCAAGGCCTACTTGAGAAGGTGGACTGGGTTTCTTTCTAGATGTAGTGCAGTGTGAGGCTCTACAGTAAGCTCACCACTATGGGGATTACAATTTTGATCCCCGCCTCATTAGCCAGTCTGTCATGAAAACGCCGTTTCCAAGGAGAACTGCTTGGAAGTGAGATGAAGTCTTGATCAGTATGTCTTGCTTGACTAACATAGTTTGATCAGTAGATTTTGCCTGATCAGACATTAGTCTCTTTTCCCCGTTCGCACTGGTAAATTATGTTCTTACTATACGCCTAAGGTTCCGGCTCTAGAACAAGCTGCTAATATGATACACAACAGAAAAACTGACTGTCATCAGAGACATATTATCTAAATAGGGTAGCTGCCAGTAATCTTACCATACTTTTGTGGTTACAATCCTATTGTGGTGTACCCGGAAATGGAAAGACAGGCATGCTTCCAAAAAAAAGTGAGAAGAATGTGAACAGGAGAACAGTGAAATCACATGATTGGAGAAAACGTTATTCAAATTGTTAGAAGAGATCAGAACCAACCTGTAGCCAAGATGCAGGAATGCATGAGCTGACAGCAGCCAGCGACTCTTAGCGACTCTTAGCTAGCTGCTTGCATCAGGGCCAGGGAGCCATGGTTGACCAAGACCCTATTCCATCTCCCTGGAAACAGGCTGCACTAGTCAAAGGATAAGGCTGAAATCGATTATGTCGTGCCGAAATGCACAACTTTGCTGTAAACTATGACCCAACATCACATCATCCTCTTCAGGATGAACGCAGAAGAACCAATCCAGCGCATTTAAGGAGGAAGTGTGGGCTTACAATGAAACTTGTTTGGTTTCACAATCCCAACACACCAGGCATGCACTGTGTCCAGTTTGTCAGAGATGGAATTTTTTTCTTGGTATGATGGCTTCTCCACGTACAGAAAGTAGCGGCAATCTGCCAAACTGCACATCAGTCAAGAATATTATAACAGCCAGATAGGTTGGCAGTTGTGAGAGTGACATTATTCATAGACATGCTACTTACCTTTTATTGACTGGCAGGACATGTCCCCTTTCTTCACCTCGGGACATAGCATAATAGACTTAATAAACACATGTATGAGCTTCGTCTGTCAGCTTTGCCACCTTGCATGTGTGGATTGAGTAAATAATCTGCAGAGGATGTTTTACTGGACTGCTCTCTGGCCAAATGACACAACTCAAAGCTGTATGGAGCTAAAGATGAGTTCCAGACAAAGGTCAAGTTCATCATGAGAATTCGTCTGATTGTGTACAAATTTTGGGAGACACTGCCACGCGCGATTGTGGAGTGCCAAAGCAAAGATCAGAACAAAAGAGAGGATCTGGCCCGGAGGAGCGACCATGCTCGAAAAACTGTATGAGACTGGCGAAGATCTGAAATTCACAATCTCCTCGGTGAACCTCATCTCGCTAGAAGCATAGCATCAGTTGATCGAAGAAGAAGGTATACCTATCAGTGAGTGAACAGAAAAGGAGAAAGAATGAAGCCTGAATCAGAGAATTTGCAATTGTGGTTCTGAAAGCAATGCTTTTACATGACAAGATTGCTAGCCCCTTGCATACCGCTCTTTAGTTACAATTTGGGATATCCATAGAAGGTTACAGTGGGGCTATTCTTTTCAACATGGGTACTACTCATGTGTTTCTTGTTGTTGGCCTTAATGAATTGTCTCTTTTGTTGACCAGCTGGCAGCCAGATAAGAGAGTAAAGCTATCCAATGTGCGACTCCCACCGAAGCAAGGTTCTAACAAACCTGACTTTAGGGAGGATGAGCGTGTCGAGGTGAGTACCCAAATGTCAATTTCATGTTGAACTCCCTAGTGTTGCCAGGACATCGATGTGGGAATACAGAATAGTAACTGTAAATATAATATATTTATACTATATTATAAATACATTATATTATTCTATATAATATATAGTAAATTATATAGGATTGGGCCGCATAGGCATTTGGAAAGATAAGAAAACAAATTTAGAGGTATTGAAAAAGTTGGGGGTGAAAAGAGAAAGGACCGAAATCAGGGTCAGACAGTTACGTTATTTTGGTCATATAACAAGACATACCTCCTTGTTGAAAACCATATTAGAGGGTAGTATGGACGGCAGTCGTTCAAGAGGCCGACAACATTTTAAGTGGGTGGTTAACATCAGGAGATAGACTGGAAAAAGCCACTCAGATTACACAATTACTGCAAAATAGGAGCACACTGGAGACCCATTGCAGCCCACCTTCAATGCGGAGATGGCACTTGAACTGAACTGAACAGAAAATGTGTCAAAGCATTTCGTAATAGGCGACTAAGTAGGGTTGGTCATGGGGCTGGCTACCTCATCCTGTATACATTTTAAGCCATAAAAACAAAATATGGACAAAGCTAGCAAGAGAGGCCGAAGATTGCAGCACAGTGAATCAGTGACAGCAGCCAACGATTCATATCTGTCTGCTTGCATCAGGGTACAGAGCCAAGACCTTATTCTGCTTCCAAGAGGCGACTCTGGAAACACGGGCTGCACTAGTGTGGTATGGAAAAGAATAGGTAAGGCAAACCCTATACCACAAATGGCAGCTGAAATCGGATGTGTCAAGAGGAAAGGTGCAGATATTACAGCCTCGCTGTACACTACGACACAAATGTCCTTTTCAGTATAAACACTGAAGAAGAAGCTAACAAGACAAATACCACGCAGCCGCCCAAGACAAGGTCGTGTCAAGACTTGTTCTTTACAGGGAGCTAAAAGATTTTGATGATGATGCTGATTCAAGGAGCACTGGCACTCTGAGGCTGGCAGTGATGGGAGTAGGGCAAGTGGGACACTAAGAGGATGTTGTGAGAGGCAAATAACTGAGGTCTAACCTCTCTAGGGTAGGAGACTGGCAGTGATGGGAGTAGGGCAAGTGGGACACTAAGAAGATGTTGTGAGAGGCAGACTCTCTGGGGTAGGAGAATGATAGTGATGCTGGAAAGAACTGGAGAAAATAGCACAGGTCTGGTCTACTTGGAGAGGGTTGGTTGATGTTCTATGCACCCCTAGCTCAGGGCGAAGTAAAAGAAGATATTTTATTGATTGGACGTTATGTCATGTGAAAACATCTAGACAGTTACTATTTTGTTTGTCATGTTTGCAGGTGTTTGGCAAGGTTAAGGATGAGGAGGGCTTAGCCTGGTACCCCGCAAGGATCCGGATGTTGAAGGGAGAATTCGCTGTCGTGTCATCTCCGTGGGAAGCTAATGACATTTTGCCTCTTGACAAGATACGAATCGTCAGCCATAAGTGAGTGATATCTGGGATTTCTTCCTTGTATGACTGGTTATTGGGCATAGAATTGACAGGAGCTGTTATTTAGCACATTAACTCTTCACAGTTCGGCCAATTTGATGGATTATAATCTTACAGACAGCGACAAGTCTGCATGTCAAATTGTTTTTGTTTTTTCATATGCCAAAGTTTTATTCAGAAATAAAATAAATTGATGTTGAACAAATTGAGCTAAAATTTAAATGTAGACATTGTGACATGAAGTATTCATAATAAAGATTATATATTAGTATAAAACGTTAAATGGAATTTTGTGTAAAGGTGGAAATTGGAGAGGACAAAATAATTTTGTACTAACCATGTTGTCTGTTTCGCCGATATATCTGTCATTTCCGTTACACATACCTTGACATGTTCCAGTCAATGTTTGAATCAGGCGGGTATTGATTATCCAAGAGTAATCCAGATGCATGATCATTATTATTTCGTAGGTCTTGAAGCCTAACTTTCATCATGGTAAATATGTAGACTTTGAAACATGTTTCTCAAATGTCAATCTATCTAAAATAATCATACAGCTAAAAACATCAATTGCACATGCATGAACACATCTTGTGCCGTAAAAAAATAATTAAATTACACAAAGTAAATCACGAAACACAAACACATGTTTCGGAAGTCTGTTTTGGTCATAGCATGGCACATTTTTCAGTTTTACTGTCAGCTAAAATTGCACCTATATGCGGGAAAGGGTTAAATAAATTGAGCTAAAAATGTAGAGGTTGTAATTTTGTGTGTGTATTTCTGTGTTATTCGCTCAATAGCATTAACACAGTCACTTTCTTCTATGGCTCAGTCTGGATTAGACATGTATTACATATCCATGTGTAATCCAGACTCATGACTATTGGTCTGATAAAATAGTAAGATATTTATTGGCTATTAAGTCTTAATTCCGTAGAATGTGACTTCAAAAATTTGTGAACGGTAACAACTACATTAGACAAAAGCGTCATATTTTAGGGTGTATTAGAACCAGGGTCATCAAAGCTAAGTAAAACACAGGTGTTAGATATTGATCGTAATTGACAGCACATAAAATATCAGTTACCATCTGATGGGACAGACATGAACATCTAACACTGTCTTGTCACATAGCGATCACTTTTATTTTTTTTTAATGACCTTGAGCATGACAGGATTTCTGTCACATGCGCAGCTTTTGTGCACTGAAGAGTTATTTCCATTCCATCCGAATTTATATTTCTTGTACATTTTTGGACTTGTGGCATTCGGAGCGATGGAATAAAGGACTTCAAAAAACAAGAAATTACTTATAAATCAATCAAGGCAATGGTCATGCATCTGGATTAGATGTGGATATTCTATACATCCCATGTAGACTCGTACAGGGACACAGAAGAAGGAAAATGTGGTACTGACATTGATGAGATAATGCAAAAACACATACATGGAAGTAAGCAATTTAAGAATACAATTTCAGTGGTATTTCACTATCAACATTAACATGCACAAAGCTTCATACTAATATATATTTTATTATGAATACTTCATGACATAGGTGATCTAGTTGTGTGTCTTTAGATCTATTAACTTTTTTCAGTCCCGGCTAATTTTGCATATTTTTATGTCCTTTAGTCCAAACGAAAATATGGAATTTTGTATGTCAGTCTTATTCAAAATAAAATTCATTATTACTGAACAAATTGAACCAAAATTACGATCAAAACATTGTGAGACACATAATTAAACTATCTGTAACATAAGGTATTCATAATAAAGATATAAAGATAATATTAGTATGAACCGTTAAATGACATTAATGGGGAGTTGAAAATTGAGGAGACACATTTTTTTCTTCACCCCATCGCGTGCTTCACCGATATATCCCTCAATTTCTGTACACTTACCTTTTGCATTATATGCCCGAGTCAAAGTCTGAAACGGGAGTGTGTTGAATATCCACGTGTAATCCAGATGCGTGATCATTGGCCTGATCAAATAATGAATGATCTCTGCGGTCTTGAAGTCCAACTTTCATTGCAATAAATGTGTAGACTTCCAAATAATGTAACATGTGCTGAGATTTAACCTGCCGGAAATAATCGTACAGTTGAGCATGCGCGGATGTAACCATCTCTTAGTGCCGTTAAACTAAACTGACTGACCATCCAATGCATAAGAGACTAAATAATTTTGGAAATGGGAAACTAAAGCGGAGAAACTTTGCAGAAATAGCCAAAGCAAAGATGAACGAAGACCCTATGAACGCATTAACAACACTAAAGCCCATCCCTACTGTACGCAAACCTACCTGGAGGCAGCATATATTTCCAGAGGTGGTAGAAAATATACCAGGTATTGGAAAAAAGAACAGCCAGACTGAAAAAGAAAGAAGAGACATAACCCTGAGGTACATAACGAAAAACTACCCAAGCATGGACTGGACCCAGGCATACACTGACGGCTCTGTAACAAACACAACACAGAACGGAGGGGCCGGGGTATTCCTGAGCTTACCAAATGGTAGAAAAAACAACACTATCAGTGGCAACTGGAAAATACTCAAGCAATTTAAGAGCGGAGGCAGAGGCACTGAGGGCTGCAGTAGAAAAAATGGTGACATGCAAAAGAAATGAAAGCCATATAGTCCTGCTTACAGATGCCCTGGCTGTAGTCACAGCACTATAAAGCCAGAAAAATACTGAACTCAATGATTTAAGAGCAGTACTCTGTCAACTATGCCAGCAGTCCGCACCAAAAAGAGTAGTGGTACAGTGGGTTCCATCCCATTGTAATATCCAAGGCAACGAGGAGGCAGACAGACTGGCAAAAGAAGGTGCAAGACTACCACAACCAGATACTAGTGTGACATACGAAGAATCAAAAAGGCTTATTAGAGCTAGATACATGACCAAAGGGGAAACAGAACATACCGGCTACACAAAAAAACGATGCCTATTACCAGTTGAACAGAAGAGAGCAGATCGTGGTCTTCAGACTTCGCACTGGCCACAATAGACTGAGGTACCACCTATTCTTCTTCTTCGTACGCAGTCAGACAGTAACCATTATTTTTTCGAAAAAAGCGGCGGTCATCCTGAGGCTGTCGACACTGCCATAGAGCTTGTCTTGCAGTTCCACTGGTGATGACCACATCTGCTCTCTCTGATCCTCGTATGTCGGGCAGTTCTGCAGCAGATGTTCAGCTGTCATTTTACCGGTACCGCACGGGCATTCGTCGGTACCACCTATCTTCAATTTGTTGAATAGGTGTACCACCTATTCAATAAATTGAAGATAGGTGGCACTGACGAATGCATGTGCGGCACTTGGAAAATGACTGCTGAACATCTGCTGCAAAACTGCCCGACATACGAGGATCAGAGAAAGCAGATGTGGCCATCACCAGTGGCAACACTAGACAAAGCTCTATGGCAGTGTCGACAGCCTCAGGATGACCGCTGCTTTTTTCTAAAAAATAAAGGTTGACGTCTGACAGCGTAAGAAGAAGAAGAAACTAAACTAAATCACGAAACACAAATACATGTTTCAGAGGTCCATTTTGGTCGAGGTGGGCAGCCATTTTTAGGTTTTCGACAGTCAGCGCTGGGTGATACAAGCTGTAAAGAGTTAATCATAATTCTAGCTCAATTTGTTTAATATTAATTAATTTTATATTGGGGAAAAACTGACTCTGTGACAAAGAGTTGCGGCTCCTGTCTTATTAGACTACTAGACGCACATCTAGTGTGAATGGTTAATGTGTTTGAGTGGTTATATCTCACAGCAAAGGGACTGGCTTTGTGTTGCAGCTTACCTCACTTAGATGGGTATCCAACTGTTATGAGTTAAGGAAGGCACCAAGCAAGGGAAGAGATTCAGTAACAACCATTATAGAAATGAAAACCTCACACAATGAAATGAATACGTTGTCCCATGTGACAGTATCTTCTATGGCACTGTCCTGCTAGCAAATGCTGGAATTTCTGTAAAGTCATGTCGTCCCACGTGGCAGTTTCTTCTGTGGCACTGCCCGACTAACAAAAGCTGGAACTTTCATATAGTCAAGTCTCCTAACACTTTATTCCCTATGCTGGTAGCTGCTTTGGGACTACCATTACCTTTTATATTAATGAGCCATAATGAAGTGGGCTGTTTTTTCTCCTCTATCTCTCTCCTTTATAATTATAGGAAATTGTTTTATAATTATAGGAAATTACTTTATAATTTTTGGACAACACAACTTTTTATGCCAGACTTACTTTTCGTATTCTAATCCAGCTAAATAAAAAAAGACATCTGTTCAAATTCGACTGAATAGTAAAAACATCTGTTCGGTGCATACCTAACTATTATTTGAATGTCACTTCCACTAACAGCTCTGATCATTTGTACTTAATTTTGACTTTAAAGTTATGCTTTGGATTGTTTCAGTTTTTTGCCAGTTTCGTTTGTTCTTCACTATCTCTTCTAGTGACCCTGACTGTGTGATGCAGTCGTCTCATTCAAAATGTTGTGATCTTTCATGTTCTTGTGTCTTTGGAAAAGTCCACGTCTGACACTGATAACATAGTTGAATGTTTGCGTGATTTTTTTCTGTTTAAACAACTGGTTATGTGAAGAATTCCTTTATTTCAGTGCCCCAATCACGAAGGAGTCGTTCTTTCAGTTTGTACTTGAGGTCCCACCAGACTTGAGGGATGGGTAAGTTTTTGGAGGAGGGGGGGGGGGAGAATAACAGATTGTAAGTTATTATGTTTTGTTATGATCACCTCACTCTAGGCAGACCTTTAGGTTCTCATCTATACATGGACAGTTTATAGTAAACACGCCAGACAGTTAAATTGTTTTCACATGAGCTGTCTGTGCAGGCTACTCAGAATCAGGTGGCAGGGCAAAGTACCTAATTCTGGAATTCTTAGCAAGTCCAAAACATGTTGAGCACCCATACTGTTTGCATATCTGATGAGTGCCCCCTCAAGCAGCTGCTATGCTGTGAGCTCAGAACAGGGGGACAAGGAACGCTACAGAGACTCCTTAAAATGTACCTGAATAGCTTCAATGTTGATATTTGCACAGAACCGATACACCAGGTGTGCTGGCATCACACAAGGTGCTCAGATCGCAGAGCAAAAAATCAAGTCTCAGAGAAAATGAGCCGTCTAAAGGACATTACACGCGACTCTGCAGCCGAATCTAGGTGTGGCAGTCTCTGCCAGGGTTGGACTTTACAGTCACATGAGACCACATCTTGCAGTGGAAATCTGATGCGGTCGCCATCTTCGTTTGAGATGGGCGTCTATTAATTATTAATAGGTTCTCATCCTCCTACAGTAGGTGGACATCAGGGATGGAAAACATTCCTCTCCGTTATGGCCTAGCAGTACTGGCTGGGTCAAATCATAAAGACATCAGGGATGGAAAACATTCCTCTCCGTTATGGCCTAGCAGTACTGGCTGTGTCAAATCATAAAGACATCAGGGATGGAAAACATTCCTCTCCGTTATGGCCTAGCAGTACTGGCTGGGTCAAATCATAAAGACATCAGCATGGGTCTCAAGCCATTCATCATAGTCATAGATGGACTATCATTGTCTAAGTGGACTACCTATCTACAGTACTTGACGAAGAGTGTGGATATTGCTGGTTGTACACACTACTGTTCAATCCTCCCAGGCACTTCTCCTTGCTCAGGGCATTTGATTCTTAACTTCTGCAGTCTGTTTATTTTTGATTCATCAATTGCAGCATAGTCAACGCCTAACAAGCAGACAATCATTCAGTGATTTCAGTGTTTCCAATACACATTTGTGACGTATTCTCTATGAATAATTTTATCTCTTTGAAACTTGGCCACCCAGTCCATAAAATTCCATTCCTCTGTGCTTCTGAGCAAAATACGCACAAGACATACACATGAGAGCAAAGTTAGTTAACTCTAACAAAACTGTGTACTCAATTTTCATTATTTTATATGAAATGCAATGACCTGATCACCTCCAATGTTCCTGCTGGCTGTGCCAGTGGCTTATGGAAGACCATTTTCGATCAAAATTACTTATATATTATGGGCGATATATCCTCAAGGGACTAGGTGCAGGCATAGCTTGATTATAGTCTGACTCATATTTTGTCATTCAAGTGATCATAAGATTTAATTTGTCATTTTTGAAATATCACCATCTAGATCTACGTTATCAGCCTCTGAATCCTTGAAAATAAGTTCCAACAGTTTGTTCTTTTGTTAGCTTTTTAGAACCGTCATTTCTTAAATTTTCGGCATGGAACTTTACACAATCTGTTCAATATGGGTGCCATGATTTTAAAGTAACTCCGGAAATGTGTGTACTTTCTGAGGTGGAAATATTTGTAGACAAGATCCATGCAATCCCTCATCATAAAATCCTGCCTTATATTTTAGCAATAAAACAGAAAATGCGTGTATCTGTTTGTTTGTCTTGCAAATACACTAGAACTGTGAGCTTTGACAATGTGAAATTTGCATATCTCATTCTGCCTTGAATTTCCATGCCAACGCACTATTTTCTGGTCGCTGTGTTATACAAAGTTATTGACTGTCGCACCGCACCTACTGTGACATCATAATGGGCAATCCATTGTACAACATCTTGGTGACCAGCAAAGTAAGCCAATAGTTCTGTCTCAATCAGAAAATGTTGTAAAAGTGCTCATTGTGCACTCTGGAGTTAGTCAATTTTTGTGCTGAATGCCTCAATTATTGTTCACAGTGATCGAAAATAAGGTTTTGCGCTGAATGCCTATTTATGTTACAAGTGTTTACCAAATTTTTATGTATCATCGTTTTTCATTAGATTTTTAAGGAATATGAAATAATATGTACAAGAATTGAATCAGAATGTATATCCTATGTGAAGCCGGTTAGTAAAGCAAGTAAAGTAAGCCTATGGAATAAAAGTATATATGCAACACCGAAATGTCAGTGGCTCTGTGAAATATGCTATTTACATACACGCACTGATATATCAGTCGTTCAAGTTCAAAGGGTTAAAGTCAGTATATCGGCTTTTTCATCATTTCAAACTCTGGCATGATCAAGACAGATCTATGCACAGTCCGAAATGTTTTCTATTACTCATGATGTAGTCAGTCCTTTTGTACCTTAGAAAGCAAGGATTTGGAGTGCGGCATATTAACATGATGAGGTGGCCTGTGCGCATTGATGAGGATATTGTGCTCCTGCTGGGTTCAACTACACTTATGCGGATAATTTTGGTAGAGATCTAACATAGGCAGTCTGCCAGTACTTGAGATTCATGGATTCAGATAGGGCTAGGAACCTAAATCTGAATCTTACAATGGCAGCTACACAAATTACTCTGTTTCGTCTTTTTTGTTTGCTCGTAAGTAGCCATGAGTGGGGAACGGTTCCTGAAGCAAACAGAATAGGATCACTGTTTCCTTCCTTGCATATTGTTTGAAGCCAGACAAAGATCTTCAGACTTAGAATGGGATATTGCAGACTCAAGGCCCTCCTGCACATAGTGGGTCTTAGAGACGTCACCGCATGCAATTGTGGAGCACCCTAACAAACACCAGAACATATCCTGCAGGACTGCCCCACTTATACAGACCAAAGATAGGCAGTCTGGCCCGGGGGAACGACCATGCTCGAAAAGCTGTGGGGTCCAGCAAAATACCTGTAACACAGTCTCCTTCGTGAACCTCACTGGGCTAGAAGCACGGTATCAATTGATTGAAGAAGTTAGAAGTGGCTAAATAAGGTTGTGCTTGAGACTGGCAACCTCACCATGACTATAAAATAACACTGTAATTGACTGGAATCAGTTCTCTTTCTAAAAACTGGTTAGATGATCCAATTGGTGTTCTAGACCTATGCTTCAGCAAATGGACCAACAGGAGAAGAAACCACATCTGGTCTGTTATGGTTCTCTCGTCACCATTATAGTTTATTCTTCAAGTGGACTAGAGGTAGCAGTGCCGTCACTTAGCCCATCTCATGGAGTTGACAGAATTGGAGAAAATGCTGTGTGGTGGGCGTCAATCTTTTGAGAAGAATGCTAAGTTACTGAATGTTTGATGCTGTCTCTTTTCTATATACAGTTGCCAGGAGGAGATGGCTATTCAAGAGTTCCGTAAGCATATTGGAGGTGCCATGGTGTCATATAATCCAGATGACAAGTCGTTGCATGTTCTTGTAAGTACGTAGTGTATATGTGATTTTAAAGTTATGTACAGTCAAAATTCAGAAAATCCATACTACTTTTTTTTTTTAAACTAAGTTTTTCTGTTTTTTAGATTAGTGTGGATGAGAGCACATGTACAGCGACAACAATAACCACTTAAATTCTGCTTTGAAACAATTAATCAAACTAGGACAGTGGCATTATTTTTTGCTATTTGTACGTGTACTATTTCCATTTTACAGACCTTAATACAGGCATGTCCCATAATTGGTACATCAACACTGTGTAGAGTTGTTGATCCGTACATCTTTCCATTGACCCCCATTCCCTGTTTTCCTTATACCCCTTTCCTTGTATGCTATCTGGCATAATGTCACTGCCTACACCAGCATACTTTCCTTAACTGTAGATACAGGGGACAGTCCTGTAACACATGCTCAGCAGTCTATTGTGCCTTGTCCCAAGGTGAAGAATGATGAAGGGTGTGATAGTCATTTGTTTGGTCCTGTTCTCTTCTTGGCAGCCTAGATATTTTTTTTTTTCTTTCTCAAAGTATGAGATTTCATTCTTCCTGTTCAGTCTCTACCTCTTTTTGCAAGCCTGTCTGCCTTCTTATTCCACTGTGTACCACAATGAGGTGGTAGCTACTGAAGTAGCTGCTCTCTGGCAGTTACCATGCTTAGTTGGGTCTCAGATTGCAGGCGTTTCCCATCCATGAGAGCTTGCAGTACATTCAGCGCATTCGTGAAGCTGACTACCTGGTGGCAATCAGAATAGTTATCATAAATCATATTTTTAGCTTGGCTTGTTCAAGTGCTGGAATCTTAACTGTATAATTAGAGCACAATTTACCAGTAGGATATTCTTGTCTCACAATGGTTTTTAAGATATGAAATGCTGAAAGAAAAAGTCTACACAAGCCAAAATTAGGAACAACTACTGAAAACTGCAAAGAAATAGGCTTGGCTGAACAGATGGGTAATGCTAAGAGAGAGATCTACAAACATAGCCATCTCAAATCCCAAAGACGACATCGACATCCCTGAAAAGAAGAGACCGAAGCACCATTTTCCTGCTTCACATTCAACATATACAACTTAAGTCACTTGAACATAATAGCTGTCCATCGTTGTCGATGAGGACCGCCGACATCATCCTTGTCACAGATTTCCCTGTTGGGTGTGGGTGCGCATGTGGCTGAACAGGCCAATGCGGGCACAAAAACATCTGCTACATATCGGACACATGAGTGTTTGTAGAAGGGGATGGGTGTTCCCGCTGCTTGGGATTTCCACGTATCGCGTCTGCTCTGGGCTTTCACAACACGGTTGTCTTCGCCGGCAGCTACACCCAATTTGACTGCGCTTCTCCAGTCAGATCTGTTTTGCACAAGACATTCCCAGGTGTCGATGTCTATCTGGCAACTTTTCAGTGAGTCCTTCAGACCGTCTTTAAAACGTTTCTTTGGGCGCCATCCCTCTCTCAGCTCGCCGTAGAGAAGCTTTTTTGGGAGCCGCTCGTCTGACATACGGACGAGGTTTCCGGCCCATCCTAGTCGTGCTTTCTCTAGCAGTGCATGTATGCTGGGCAAGTTTAGCCCTCGAGAGTACCTCGATGTCAGTGACAAGATCTTGCCATCGGATGTGGAATATTCGCCTCAGGCAACCTGTGTGGAAGTGGTTTAACCTCCTTGCATGTCTAGAGTATACAGTCCAGCTTTCGCAAGCGTATAGTAGGGTTGGAATGATGGTTGCACGGTAGACTTTGAGTTTGGTCTTGACGCTGATGCCACGACGTGCCCAGACCATCGAGCGCATTCTACCAAAGGCTGTGCTGGCCTTTGCTATTCTGCTTGCCACCTCATTGTCTAGGCTGACAGATCTCGACAGCGTGCTGCCCAGATATGTGAATTTGTCTACGGCATTCAGCGTCTGCCCGCTGACTGTAGTCTCTGGTTTTGTGTTAGGCATGCCTGGTGCTGGTTGGTACATGACCTCTGTTTTTTTATGCATTTATGGTCAGGCCAAAATTTTTGCATGCTGCAGAGAACTGGTCCATTCCAACCTGCATGTTCAGTTCTGAGTTGCTCATTAGAGCACAGTCGTAAGCAAATACAAGTTCCCTGATTATGTCGCCAGCCACTTTGGTTTTGGCCTTCATGCTTCTGGAATTGAGTAATTTGCCATCTGTGCGGTACTTTATGGATATTCCAAGCTCCAATGATCTGAAGGCGTCTGTCATCGTGGCCGCGAACATCATGCTGAACAAAGTCGGGGCGAGTACACATCCTTGTTTTACTCCGTTTGATACTAGAAACGTTTTAGAGATTGCACCGCTGTCCAGTACACGAGCACACATGCCTTCGTGTAGCTATTTCACCATTGTTATGACTTGTTAGGGCAGCCAAACTTATACATTATCATCCACAGCCCTCCTCTGTTTACTGTATCAAATGCCTTTGTCAAATCAATAAATGTGGTGTATAAGGCCTGATTTTGTTCTCGGCACTTCTCTTGTACTTGGCGAGCGGCAAAAATCATGTTCCTCTTCCGGCTCTGAATCCACATTGGCTTTCTGGGAGGTGGTGGCTTTGTTCAAGGTGTTTGTTGAGCTTGTTTAGCAGTAAGTGCGCTAGGATCTTGCCTGCTACAAAGAGTAGCGATATTCCACGATGATTGTCACATTCCTGGCGGTTGCCTTTTCTTTTGTACAGGTGAACGATTGAGGCGTCCTTTAGCTCCTGTGGAATTTTTCCTTCAGCCCACATGTGACAGAAGAGTTCAGTGATCCTTCTGGTGAGGGATGCACCAGCTGTCTTATATACCTCTGCTGGTCTTGCATCAGCTCCTGGAGCTTTTCTTATAGATAGTGAACTGATTGCCCTGTCGACTTCCTCCTCAGTGATAACTTCATCCAACGCCAGGCCAGGTTCAGTTCCACCTGCGGCATTCACCGGATGGCTTCTTCATTTATGGACGATGGGTGGTTTAGTATTTTGCAGAAGTGGTCTGCCCATCTGTCTAGAATCTGAACCTTATCTGTTAGCAGTGCTCCATTCGCACTGCGAACTGGAGTATTACTAGAGGGCTGCGGGCCGTAGAGAGCTATCAGTGCCTCGTAAAACCGTTTGGTGTCATGACGCTCGGCGAACATCTCAACTGCAACAGGCTCTAAAGTGCTGGATGTGCACGCATCTTTATGAAACTGTTGAATATCATCTGTTTGTGTGTTTGGTGCTTGACATTGACAAATGGAACACCATGGAACTAAAGAACAGGTCACAAACACTTGCAGATACCTCTATATGGCAGTGGGTCAAAGGGCTGAATCAGTAACCAACCACAGAAAGCTTAGACTTTGTACAATAAAGTCTCCATCACTTCATTGCCCAAACAGAATCTCCTATGGAACTAACAATATTTAAGTACAAACCCACCATGTGCAGTAATATATGACTCACTAATACGCCGTGTTTTATTTATCCTTGTTTACAGAGCACAAACCAGAGTGTTATCAAACGAGCTTCCATGATAGGTGATATGTTCCTGAGAAATATGAGACAGAAGGTTCTACTCAAACAGCGTACAGAGGAGGCAGTCAAGAAGCTTCAGGTATTGTCCACATCCACTTCTGTGTTTGGATTTTAATCTTCTTCGTTGTTCATTTTTGGAAGCTCTTTAGATCTTTTTTGTCGATTGGTATCAAATTATTTCCTTTATAAACTTGACCTTTACCACACGATATTAAAAAATTGAACACAATTTCACCAGCGACTTCATTATTTTAAGCACGTCACATTTTACTGTTCTTGTTACCTTTGAGAGTCTGTAATTTGTTTGTTTGTTTAGTCTATAAATATAATTGTGCTGTGTGTAGAGACATAAATGAATAAAGAACTTGTTATTGTTAATGTTTTTGTTGTGTGTGTGTTAGTTTCTGAGATACAAGAAGATAAAATTGAAAATGTATAAAAAACAAAGCACAAACATTTAGACTCACTGGTTAGGGCACGTCTCTCCTCAATAAATCCATTTGAATCTTTTATTATATCATTGTACAGTTAGTTTACACCAAAAACGTATTTAATTTCATCTACACAAACTAAACAGATCAACCTCACAAAGATCTTTTGCAACAATTTAACTTAACTATTCTCAATAATGGGCTGGCTCCAATCCGCGTAAATGAAGATAATAAAGTGTTTCAAATTCAATCTAATCTAACACAGAAGAATTGTAACAGTTCCAACCTTTGTTTAAGGGAGTGATGTATTCATGATAACAAACAGTCGATTTCTACGGTAGCCTGATTTGGTCATAAATAATGAAAACGGTGTATATTTGGCCATTGATTTCCTCAGACATTGGCTGCGAAACACATTTTCTGGCCTCATGGTCATACATTCAAAACCTCGGTACCACATAGGTTTTTATTCTCAATCAATCAATAAAAACCTTGACCACTCTCTAAAGCATAGATCTTCCACAAATATACATCAAGTCTTCTCTATGAATGGAAAGTAATGGGAACTTACCATACTTCACAGATGCTAAGAAACTTACAACAGACATATAGGTTAGCAGTTGTAAGAGCGATCGATGTTGTGCAAAGGACATGCTTCTTACTTTAAAAAAAAATTCTTGTCCTGGACCAAATGGGTCAGCTCAGTCCATGTCTTCCATGCGTTCTTGATATTTGCCTCAAGCTCTATTCTTCATTAGTGTGTAGGCCTATCTCTACTTCTCTTGCCTCTGGGATTTGTTTCCTTACCATGTGCCCTGTCCAGCATTATCACTTCATCTTCACATGCAAAGGTTTTTTCCTATCGAAGGTTAAATAAAAAACCTGTCCTGTATTGTACATGGCGACTGTAGGAGAAAGCTGCCTTTATTCCTCGACCATATTAATCCTCCTGGGGGAGCAATTGGAATAAATTATGGGATGGGAGTTTCTTCAAATACAAACCAAATGGCAAAGTGGGTTTGTAGGGACTTCTTTCATACCAGGGCATACTGAAAACATTGGACCGGAGTCCACCTAGCTGTAATGCAATACAAAGCTTCTCAACCAGTTCACCAATATAGGAATTGCAGTGTTGACCCCCATCTCGTTGGCTAAGGTGGGGATCTTGGTTAGTATGCGGCACCTGAAACTTGGCATTTTGTACCCTGGAACTTGACTATTGGAAAATGTTATGGCAGATACTGCAATAGGTTAAAGATTTGGTGGTATATGGAGTATGATCTCAGCTTTTGTTCTTTTTGGGAACGCACCTTTGAAATTTGGACCATCAGACGAGTTCCTTTGATGAACCTGGCCGCTGGATGTAGCTCCTCTTTAGCTCCAGACTACTTTCATGGTTCATGATGATATTATTGATTTTGATTCATGATATTGCGAGGAACTGTTAGTAAGTAAGTTACAGCAATGTTGTTATAAAATGCATAGAAAAGTATGTATAATGGAAAATCTTATTTCAGGGCACAAAATGGCTCATTAGCAATATTCCATGTAGGGATTGGAACAATCAAGCAGTGTGCAAATGCGCAATATTGCGTACATCATGGCTGACCCACTATCAACTTGCAACTTACACTGTGAAAGAACAATAGGCATTATTGGTATTTTGTGGTCAGAGGACATGAAACGTTCTGAAATTTATAGAACCATGAATGCTCAGTATGGAGCGTTTTTTGAGTCAAAGTAGAGTGTATGAATGGGTAGAAGGATTTAAAAGACAAAACGTTATTGATGAACCATGGCATGGGAGACCAGCAAAAAAAGTGGCACTAAAACAGCTGATTGTTCAGCTAGTCCTGGCAAAAGGCATATCGCTATTGATGAAAAAGCTGTAGATTTCAACTTGAGTCGCAGCGCTGCGCACAAAATTGTCTATGATGACCTCGATTGTAGGAAATTGTATATCAGATGGGTGCCAAAGCAGCTGACAACGGGATAATGGAGGCAGTGCAAAATAGGTTAAAGGTTACACCAAAAGACTTTTTTATAGAGGACATCCACAAGCTAGTGGACATGTGGACAAACTGTTGCCAGGTATGGGGACTATGACAAAGAAAAAGACGCACCAAATATCTGGTTCGCACTCTTGTAAAAATCTTTTTAATAAAATTGATGTTACTCAATGGCTGTCCCTCATATTATTGTTGATGATGATATTAATTGATGATTTATGATGATGATATTGATGCTGATGCTATTTTCAGAGCACCAAGATCCGCTCAGGCTACATGGAGGAGTTCCAGGTTCGGGATGAACTGATGGGGTTAGCTATAGGGACCCATGGTGCGAATATACAACAGGCTCGCAAGGTGGATGGTATTACTGGAATCGAGCTGGATGAGGCTTCCTGTACATTCAAGGTTTATGGAGAGGTAATGTGACGTTTGTGACCCAAGTGGTACTCGCCATGGGAAGAATATATCACTCCCACCTTTCAAGCATGTCGTAAAAGGCGATTAAAGGGGGTTGTGCTTGTGGCTGGCAACTTAATGATGTAATAAAACATTACCATTATTATCAACCACTGGAAAAGCTTGCATACAGGCTTCATGTAAATGAACCTACTGCAGCTTAAGAGCTTTGCTTCTACTTGGTGCGAATAGATGAATGATTGCAAATGCTTGGAAACGGGCGTTCTTTGAAAGGGTTCTGGTGCAGTGGTGGCCAATGCATCACATTGAAGTGAAAGGTGAATGGTTGCAAATGCTTGAAAACGGACTTTCTTTGAAAGGGAATGGCTTCTGTAGTGGCCTATACTTCAGATTAGAGTGAAAAAGTGAAGTAATGAAAGTGATAATTGTGAAGTGTAGAAGTTTTGTTCCTGTATTACATTCAATCAATAGAGAGTTGTAATGTGATGCTTATGTTAGTGAAGATTTATAGGGATTGGATGTGATGTTTTCACATGTAGGCCCCTTATTGGGGATTAAAGACCACCTCCTGCTACTATACATGATGTAACAGATGACTAAGTAGGGTTGTCATGTTAATCAAATTGGTACATATATACTTTTATGCAGGATTTCTGCAACTATGCAGTAGTGTCTCATCTAAAGCGGAAGTGGATATATTGATGTCGGATTTAGATAAAATTCGAGAATGGTCAGTAAGCTGGCAAATGGAGTTTAATGTAGATAAATGTACAGTCATCCACATGGGTAGATCCAATATGGAACATAATTACAGAATGGAAGAAAACAATATTTGAAAGATAGATAAGGAAAGGGACCTAGAGGTTATAATAGATCATACAGGAAAGGTGAGTGAGCAAGTTAAGGTAGCAGTGAAAAAGGCAAATGCAATGTTAGGTATGATAAAAAGAAATATTAAACATAGGAGCAAGGAAGTGATCGTCAAACTGTAAAAAGCTTTAGTTAGGCCTAGATTGGAGTACTGTGTATACAGGTGTGGAGTCCTTATCATAGAGGGGACATAAACATGCTAGAAAGAATACAGAAAAGAGCGACAAAGATGATAGTGGGATTCCAGAATTACAGTTATGAGGAACGACTCAGAAAAACCGGCCTACAGTGTCTCGAAGAGAGAAGAATTCGTGGTGACTTAATACAGGTTTATAAGATGATCAGAGGAATCGATAAATTAGACTATAACTTTTTTTAAAAATACAGCGACCTACAGTAACACGAGGGCATAGCTACAATCTGACTAAAGAGAGGTCCAGGTTAGATATTAGGAAATATTTTTTTGGTCAGAGAGTGGTGTCTGCTTGGAATGCATTGCCAGGGGAGGTAGTGGAGGCAGGGACAGTTAATGCATTTAAGAATAAACTGGATGCGCATAGCTTTTAGAGCAAGGTGATGTAAATGTAACTGGTTGTATGCAGACTCTACAGGGTCTTCAAAACCAGTATAAAGACGTTAAGTTAAGTAAAACATCTGTGGTGGTGCTCTAATGCTTCTAATATAGCGAATATGGACATGATTTTAAATTGTACACTTTTAGGGGATGTTCTTGCTAATAGTTTAGTTAGTTGCAATATTCTGCCTGCGCAAAGGCTTCTACAAGCTAATAAATCATCTTCAACAAATCAACAATTTTAGGCATTCAGACATGAGCCCATTTGGGAGAATAAACAAGTGGTCTGCCAAGTCCATGAAAATAGCATTGTGGCATCACAGCCCTCCCCAACCCAATTGTGGTGACGAGAGAGAAGCATCCTGAAACAGGCTGCCATGTTTATGAGGGAAATTGATCACCAGTCAACATGTGGACAGCAAAACCTGTACCGTGAAACCATCTTCAAATAGAAATGGCTGTACCGATGGATGGAACGTCTCCTGGGTGTGCCATTCATAAATAAATCACATACCCACACAACAACAAACTACAACGCAAAGAGCAGAGTATAATCTTCCAAATTAGTACAGAGCACATCAGACTTAACAGATACACAAACAATTTAGACCCTGCCGAAGATGATTATGTTGGACCAAAAGCTGCAAATATCTCAGTCAATCTGTAAACTAGCGACACCATGCATTCCGTTCTCCAGACTACATCCTGCTACTTGTAAAGCCCTGTTCATGGTTTGGTAGCGGGAGATTGAGAATGAATGCAAAAGAAGAAGAAAAAGACCCTGCCCACGAACCTAACTGCCGCAACTGCACTCATCCATATAAGACGGTACAACATGTGCTGCTCACTTGCCCAGGACTCGGCACAGACAAAGAAGGTATTTGCCGGTTAAGCCAACAATCACTAATACCTTGTACAGCTCCACTCAGAAGCTACAAAATACCTGAAAATTCTTCAACTTGGCAATTGAACAGCTCCGCTGACCTAGTTAACAGTGAGGGAAATCAAAGCAATTATTTGAGAGTGACTAACGAAGTAGAAATAATGGTTTATTCCAGTATCTTGCTATGTGTTGTTTCACTCAAACTGAGTTCAATTTATCAGTGCGCAGGAAATTTTCTTCATCATTTTCTCTCAAATAAAGACATCTATTTCCCTCATTAACTTGGTGGTATGTCTCAGATTTCTTTCATCACCATGCAGTTTATCCCTAAAATAACCATGTCAACTTCCCTCACAAACTTGGTGGTATGTCTCAGATTTCTTTCATCACCATGCAGTTTATCCCTCAAATAACCATGTCAACTTCCCTCACAAACTTGGTGGTATGTCTCAGATTTCTTTCATCACCATGCAGTTTATCCCTCAAATAACCATGTCAACTTCCCTCACAAACTTGGTGGTATGTCTCAGATTTCTTTCATCACCATGCAGTTTATCCCTCAAATAACCATGTCAACTTCCCTCACAAACTTGGTGGTATGTCTCAGATTTCTTTCATCACCATGCAGTTTATCCCTCAAATAACCATGTCAACTTCCCTCACAAACTTGGTGGTATGTCTCAGATTTCTTTCATCACCATGCAGTTTATCCCTCAAATAACCATGTCAACTTCCCTCACAAACTTGGTGGTATATCTCAGACTTCTTTCATCACCATGCAGTTTATTCCTCAAATAACCGCATCTACTTCCCCCTTAAACATGCTGGTCTGAAATTTCTCTAATCACCATAGTTATCTAACGGGTTGCAAGTGGGATGGAAGGGCCAATGCTATCATTCTGTTCCTCTCATGGAACCAACAGACTGGAAGAACATATTCTGTTGTTTGTTTATATCCTCCTCACCTGTGTGTCAAATTATTCATATGTAGAACAGATATCTCAGGTTGCATTGACTTGTTCAGTCTCAATATTATTGTTATTTATTATATTATTATTTCTTGGCAATGAACAATGTTTCTGATATAGCAAACTGTGTGCATCCATCCGTTGTATCTGGACTATCTGCCTCTTGATTTCCACATATCTTCTGGTGGACAGGAATCCAACTGTAGTTTCACTCTGTTAAAATTATTGTTGATATCTGTGTCTCTGTCATGCTGATTAATTAATTGTGTTTATCGTTTCTGAGGACCATTATGACTTAAAACGACAGTGTGTTGTAGTTTACAGCGAAGTTGCAATATTCGGCCTGACACATTCTGTTTTAGCTGGCTATTTTGGTGTACTGGGTTTGCCTTCCCACTGTGATCCCTATTCTCTTAGCCAGACTACACTAGTGCAGGCTGTTTCCAGAGCCACCGCTTGAAAGTGGAATAGGGTCTTGGTCAGCTCTGGTTCACTGACCCTCATGAAATCAGCCAGCTCTGAGTCGCTGAACCAGAGCTGCCAAGACCCTTCTACACCTCCATGTGGCCGATCCTGGGTAACATGCTGCAGCAGGGCAGATTGACTAAGGAGAAGGGATCAGAGGGAAGGTTAACCTGATACCAAAAAATGCCTGCTGAAGTTGGATGTGTCGACTGAAATGTGCAAATATCTCTGTAAGCTACAACACAACGCATTCCGTTCTTCAGACAACATCCTGCTACTTGCAAAGCCCTTTTCAGGGCTTGGTAGTGGAAGTTTGAGAACGACCGACGTTGAAGAAGTGAGGGCATAGGGTTGGCCAGAGAATACAAGTACAATCAAGGAGAGATTGACTGTAAAAAAAAACTAAAAAAAAAATGTTTATTTGATACGTAATGGATTAGCTACAGATTTATGTAGATTGATTCTATGTTTTGTCCTAAGACAAAGAGGGAATAATTTCTAATCTCTTTTTTAAATAACCAGAGCCTTGATGCAGTTAAATCTGCCAGAGGCCTGCTTGAGTTCTCAGAGGAGACTTTTCAAGTGCCTAGAGACCTGGTTGGTGAGTAGATTTTTTGTTCTAAACCAGGCATTGTCATTCTTTTATATTTAGCTGCGATGCCCAAGATTTTATCCATTCTATTTTGGGCCATACCATTGAAAGAATTTAGAATTTGTATAATATCCATAACAAAATTTGCAAAAATTGAAGTAAATAATAAAAATGCTAACATATTTAGTAGCTCAAAATTGTAATCTGAAAATATTTCAAATATTTTTGGATTATTATAATTTGTATTTATTTTTATGTAACAGTTTCATACATGAATTTCTTCTTCGTTCGTTCTCAATCTCCCACTACCAAACCATGAAAGGGCTTAAGTAGCGGAATGTAGTCCAGAGAACGAAATGCGTTGTGTCGTAGTTTACAGCTTGGCTGCAATATTTGCACCTTTCGGTCCAGCACATCCGACGTCAGCAAGCATTATTTGAGTACCGGGTTAACATTCCTTCTTCGATCCCTTCTCCTTAGCCAGTCTGCCCTGCTGCAGCCTGTTATCCAGGATCATTGCGTGGAGGTGTAGAAGGGTCTTGGCAGCTATGGTTCGCTGGCCCTGACGCTAGCAGTCAGCTATGGGTCGCTGACCACTGCAGCTCATGCGCTGCTCAGCATCTTGATCCCACATAAATGAATATAAAATTATACTTCCAAGCAAAAGTATACAGAATTTTAAATAATTTGTATTGTCCATGGCCACATAAAACACTTTTGTGGGCCCTTCTTCTACTTCATTCTCGATCTCCCGCTACCAAGCCCTGAATAGGACTTTGCAAGTAGCAGGATGTAGTCCGGAGAACGGAATGCATTGTCGCTAGTTTACAGCTTGACTGCGATATTTGCACCTTTCAGCCCAACACATCCGTCTTCGGCAGCGTGGACTCAAGGTTGCGCATATGTTTCATATGGCTTACCAGCATCTGGTGTTTAGCTCTATATAGTTTGGTAGTCAGAATTGCCATACCCATCTCTGCAGATATCAGTGAAGGGCTGCCGCATCAATGCTAATCAGTTCTACCACATGGCAAGCAACTGCGATATCACGTCTGAGTCAATGAGCTTGACAGTGGCCAGCTGCTAATAGCTGGCTGCTTGCATCAGGGTCAGCCAACCAGAGTTGATCAAGACCCTATTCTGCATCCAAGCGGTGACCATGGAAACAGACTGCGATGGTGTAGTCTGGTTAAGAGAATAAGGATTGCAAGGAGAAGGCAAACCCGGTACCTGAAAAAGCCAGCTGTAAACCGGATGTGTTGGGCCGAAAGGTACAGATATCTCAGCTTTGATGTAAGCTACAACTCGGCGTCGTCGCAACCTCCTTTTCAGGATGAACGGAGAAGAACAATGAATATCATATCCAAACCAAACAACACAGATGGATAGGATAGCTTGAGATTTGAGATAGGAACTGGAAATTTGATGTTAAAACTGGAGATTTTATATATGATAGCTTGAGATTTAAAGATAGGAACTGGAGATTTGAAATAGGAACTGGAGATTTGAGATTGGATAACTGGAGATTTGAAATAGGAACGAGATTTGATAAAGGAACTGGAGGTTTGATAAAGGAACTGGAGGTTTGAGATAGAAACTGGAGATTTGAAATAGAATAGCTGGGGATTTGATATAGAATAACTGGGGATTTGATATAGGATAGCTGGGGATTTGACATAGGATAGCTGAGGATTTTTATATAGAATAGCTTACGATTTGAGATAAGATAACTGGATATTTGAGATAGAAACCGGAGATTTAAGATAGAGACCGGAGATTTAAGATAGAGACAAGGAGATTTGAGGTGACTGGAGATTTGAGAAAGAAACTGGAGATGGATGGGATAGCTGGAAATTTGAAATAAAAACTGGAGATTTGAGATATAAACTGAAGTTAAGTTCCAATGCAATGGCCACATTGAAGGTCAGTTACAATTTATCTCTCAAAATCTCTGTTTCTCTCCTCAATCGTGCAATTTGCTCATCTTTGCCCTGTTGATGTTATCTTACCACTTATAGTGTTGTTTACCTCGGGCAAACTTGCCCTTCACCTTTCATTCCAGCATTGTTTTCAGCAGGGGATTAGGTCTTTTGATGTGACCCCTAACGACACAACGCCTTCCATTCTCTGAACTACATTCTGCTACCTCCAAAGCCCTGTTCAGGGCTTGGTAGTGGGAGATTGAGAACAAACACACACAGAGAAAGAAGAAGATGTGATCCAATATCTTAACCTTCCTCCGTTATTATATTTCTTCCTCTTTGGCGTTCGTCCTGAAAAGGACGTTTGTGACATTGTGTCATAGTTTGCAGCAAGGCTGTGGTATCTGCGCCTTTCAGCCTAATAATCTGATTTAAGCACATAATTTTTTAGACTGGGTTTGCCTTCCTTCTTTGATTTCTGATCTCCTAGCCAAGGTGCATAGTTGTAGTCTGTTTCCAGGGCTGCAACTTGGGAGTCGATGGCAGCTGTTGGATCATTCACTGCTGAATCTTTGGCACCTCAAGTCCACTTGGGATGTAAGAAGAATCACTGAAACATGCTATCAAAGAAACGTCAAGTGTTAATTCGGCATAAGTAGCTTTGAACAGCTTCAGCAGGCTTCCTGTAAGGAGGCCAGCTGTAATGGTGGTACTAGGCTTTATTTGAATCGAAATGATGAATGTTGAACGCATCTACAGGGTCGCAGTGGTAATCCCCACCTTGTTGGTCAGACTGCTGTAGCACAGCCTGTTTCCAGGTGCATATTGTAGAACTGAGGTGTGGTCTTGGTCTGTATGTTGCACCTGCCACGAGTAACATAACATTATGTTACTTGTCCCTGATGTATAACTAACATTCACAGAAAACAGCACTAGCGGAGCACATGGCTGATTTGGAGCAGTCTGTAAGCGTCGTGGTGGTCGCTTGTTTCTGTTGAAGAATAATGGGAAAGGTTACGATGGCCATTGTGGTTCTATAGCTTCATAATGTTTATATTTCTTTCTTCTTTCAAGCCAAAGTCATAGGAAAGAATGGTCGGAACATTCAAGACATCGTTGACAAGTCTGGCGTGGTCCGTGTGAAGATTGAGGGGGACAACGAACATGAGGCAGAACGTGAAGAGGTAGTTAGTTTCATTTTTTGTCCCTTTGTAAGTTCTGTCTTTAGTGTCCCAGGGCAAGGAGAATAGGACCACTGTTTCCTTCCTTGCATGTCATAAGAGGTGACTAAAGAAGGTTGTGCATGGAGTTGAAAACCTCACCATGTAAAAACCATTGCTGTAAAACCTCACTGGAATCAAAATATTCAAAGTATGGTATACCATCATGGTCACGTATTAACCCTTTTCAATCTGGGCAAATTTTGCTGATCCTTTCCATCCAGGCTAAATGCTGCAATTTTGTATGTCAAAGTGTTTAATCAGAATAACAATTTTTATATTGGGGGCTTAGATTGGTAGAGCAGCTCTCTCTTTGTAGTAAAGTGATACTGTTTGTTATCCAGTCGATGCATATTTCAGTTGTAAAAATAATACATGTCCTCATTATTTTTGTCTTGAGAGACATGGAAAACAGTTAGAGCAATACATGTTCATACCATGTGTATAGATGGGTTACCTGACTACTCTCATGCTGTCCTGCCTCTAACATAGAAGACATCAATTTGACAAATGAGTCAGAACATTTTTGTTTTGCAGTAAAATGGTAGGATTTTTGAGGTGACTGCCGCCATTGTCAATATATCCATCTGTGAAATTGATTCCCGATTGTCTTAATTTTAAGTTCTATTGTTTGAATATGGGACATATAATTGGCAGACCAGATGTAGTGCTTGCTTCTCACTGCAGTTTACTTGTCCATAAAAATGGGTACCAGACCATACTTTGAGGCTGTGGACGCAAGGAATGGAGATGCTGATCATCCTGCTTCATGAGACTAAAAACCTAACACAACAAAGTCTGGATGAAATGTTACAAGCTTGTATAGTCTTATGATCCAGACTTCTTTCTTCAACATTTACAAACTATTTTGTTAATCTTCAATTTCATTTACCAAAGTTAATAATTATCTCTATAGCTGCCTCTTTCCTAGCTTCATTTACCTATGTGGTTCTCACTTTAAAAGTGAATAATTTCTAATGACTGCCATTTATCATAGCTCATTATCTCCATGTCTCCTCCCTCAGAGTATTGCTTATCTATATGGCTTGTGCACATCAAATACACTTATTTGTAATTTTCAAAGGGCCCTAAGAAATATGTCATGGCCTCTGATGAATGTTGTAATAGCTCACATTAAGAAACTAGTCCAAATCAATACTTTATTGAACTAAGAGACACTGAAAGTGAACTGTATAAATATAAGCCAACACATTCAGATACCACTACATGGCATTGGGTATAAGAGCAAAAGCTACTGTTCCGCTCGGTCCATAACAACAACTGTATATATAACTAAGAGCAGTCAATTGTGTTCTCTTTGCAGGGCCAAGTGCCATTTATATTTGTTGGAACAATGGAGAGTATCAGTAATGCCAGACTTCTGTTGGAGTACCACCTTGACCATCTTAAAGTAAGTATAGAGTATCTGGTCACCTTAAAGTAAGTATAGAGTACCTGGTCATCTTAAAGTAAGTATAGAGTACCTGGTCATCTTAAAGTAAGTATAGAGTACCTGGTCATCTTAAAGTAAGTATAGACTATCTGGTCATCGTAAAGTAAGTATAGAGTACCTGATCATCTTAAAGTAAGTATAGAGTGCCTGGTCATCTTAAAGTAAGTATAGAGTACCTGGTCACCTTAAAGTGAGTATGGTATAACATCTTGGCCATCTTAAAGTAAATATGGCATCCCATAATGGTCATCTTAACCCTACCAGACCTGAGGCCCTGAACCTAACTGTCCTCTATACCTGGGCTCCTGAGCATTAAAGAGAAAAAAACCAACATGATATAGAAAAATTTTAGTTACATACAAACAAGTGGTTAGAATAAGATAGAACTTGGAGACATTGTAGAAAATAGGTCTACCTTTCATCTAGTGCCAATATTCCACCTTTGTGTGCCAATCCACCCAGCAGAATGAACCTTCATCACCACCTAGATCTCCCCCATCAGCTGTTTGAGGGACATGCCCCCTTCTCTTACTATCGATCTACAAGGTTCAAGATTCTCCTCATCACTCGAGCTCTCGTCTGTGTCACTTGAACTGAAAACGTATTCTTGATGAAATTCTGACTCAGAGTCTGAATCAACCAAAGTATTGGACTGTCATAAGCCTAGACCTACTTCGCTTTCCTGTTGAAGTGCTTGGTTCATCAGCCGCTCGTTTCTATGTGAATTTTCAGAATATTTTCACGTTAAACCACACAAAGTCAATTCAAACGCATGGGGGCAGACATTTGCAATGGCTAACCATGAGGTTTGACCACGATTGGTTGGTTATTTTTAGATTGTGACGCATTTTTTCACGTACTACCCAAAGTACTGAAAATTAGGTCCAGCGGTATAGCGGCAGATTTGGAAATTACCTAAAAATGTGTACAGCAGTCTGGTAGGGTTAAAGTATGGTATCCATCTTGGTAATTTCAAAGTATGGTATGTCATATTGAAGTAAGTATGGTATTCCATCTTGGTCATCTTAACCCTTTACAGCTCTTGATAATTTTGTTGTTTTGTCTTTTAGTCTGGCCAAGTGCCAGAATTCCGCATGCCAAAGTTTTATTCAAAATGAAATAAATTAATATTGAACTAATTTAGCTGCTAAAATTATAATCTTAACATCGTAAGACTCATAATTAAGCTATCAATGGCTTGAAGTATTCACAATAAAGATTAAATGATAGTATGAAGCCTTAAATGGCATTGATGTGGAAATTGGAGAGAATACATTTTTTTGGTACTCACCATCTTGTATGTTTCGCCGATATATCTGTCAATTCAGTATTCCATCATACCTTTCATATTAGGTGTCCCAGTGAAAGTCTGAATTGGGCGTGTGTTGAGTATCCACAAGTATTCCATACCCATGATCAATGATCTGATAAAATAGTAAATCATTTCTCTTGTCTTGGTCCAGCTTTTGTTGCGCTAAATCATTCAGTATTTGAAAATGCACCACATTCTTAAATGTGTACCAATCAGAAATTTCACTTCCGTAAACCACAGCTTCTGCATGTACAAATCGTCAGCTACCTTGTAGGCGATGCCAAAATGTGAAACTCCTCAAACTCAATGACAGACTGTAACGAATGCTCAGAAGTTGGTATCAGACAGAAATAGCGGTCGCTTCTGAGCGTTACAAGCTGTAAAGGGTATAGCGTCCACACACATTATAGAATACTGAAAACAGGTTTTCTTTTCTACTGGGAAAAGAGCCAGCCTTGTCTTCTGTAAGATGTTCCAGGCTTCAAGATACACTTTGGGAGTCTCTGATTTTCTATGTCATTCTAGACTCTCCTCTCCAGAAACTACATGTGAAATGATTGATGCCTAGAGGCACTAGGATGAGATAACCACCCTTTTCATGTGGTTGCACAGCTGTAGGGTTTATGTTGCAGCAAATCTTCAGCAGTTTTACAGAAGAAAAGTAAATGCAGTGATATTTATCAAGGTTATTGAAAACTTGTAAATGTCTTTAAAGAAGCACTTATCGATGGCATTTTGGTTTCCAATGAAACCACAATATCTGGCTAGGTTATTAAAAACAAGGAACTTTCAGCATGAAATTAGCGTTATGTTGTATTGATTTTCAGAGAGTATTTGGGTTTTGGGACATGGAAATTTGGCGGGCGGGTTTAGTCAGGCTTATGTGTAAATGGTTAAGTTCATTTATTCCATTTTAGTTTTGATTGTCGATTGTTTGAGCAAAGCTTGTTTATTTTACTATTTCAGGAAGTAGAGCAACTCCGTCAAGCCAAACTGGAGATTGACCAACAGCTTAAGTCATTATCGGGACCCCAGCCAGGTTCTTACTTCCCACCGCCTCGAGACAGGAAGTGGGGGTACCCGTAAGTTGCTCATGACATTTATGTTCATGTAAATTCAAAGTCAAAAAGATCAAATCTAAAATTCATTAATATTAAACAATGTGAGCTAAAATGATTAATTGACCCCAAGATACATTCAATTAAATTGCCTATGACACGAGGGGAGAGGAGCAACGTCTGGTCAGGCAAAACATACTGATCAGACAGTGTTAGTTTGAAGTGTAAAATATACTGATCAAGACCTCCACCTTACTTTCATGCAGTTCTTCCAGGAAACTGCTGTTTTCATGGCAGGCTGGCCAACAAGGTGGGGTAATCGATGTGATCCACATAGAAATGAGTGACATGCAGATGAATCCAAGCGTAACACGACCCTGGTCCACCTTTATTGGGATGTGAAGAAAGTTATTGCAATCTGCCACATTCTCTGCAAACATCAAAGTCAGAGTTTAAATAGAACTTGTATTGTAATTCAGATGTATGAACATTGGTCTGATCAAATAATTATTTCTCAGCTTTTGAATCCCAAATTCCAACGCTTAACCCTTTGAACCCGTGATCCCAATGAACCGGTGTGTGTGTACATAACCCGAGTCACCGGTTTGCCGGTAGATCACACATATCTTATAACAACGGGCATAGTAAGGATAGACACCGCAGAATTTGCATACTACTTCCGGAATGTTACTTCAAAATGGTGGCGCCCATGAACTGATCACATTGCGACAAATGTTTACAATATTTTCACAATGAAAAGACATGCAGAAAAACCAGTAAATGAGCGTTCTAAAAGGCTTACAATGGAACAAGCTGTCGAGATTGTTCTCAATGATTCGGAGGACGATGAATTAGATTTAGATAGCAGCTATTCTGAAACTGATATAGAAGTTGAATCAGATGATTATCTGAGTGATACCATGTGTTCATTAGACTCTGATGAAGCTACATCTTACCCTGTTCCTGATTTTTCTGGCGATCAGGCTGTTTTACAGGGGCGTGGAAGGGGGCGTCTCCCAGGTCGCGACCCTAGTAAATTTGATGCAGGTTAGTCTCCAATAAATATAATCAGACCTGTGTCTGCAGTAGACACAACATTAATGGAGCAGATCGGCACCAAGAACATTCCAGAATCTATTAATCCAGAAAGTAAACCCAGTGAATTTTTGGAACTTTTCCTGGATAAACATTTCTGGCACAATTTGTGTGAGCAGACAACTCGAGGTGCTCAGCAGGTGAGGCGCAATAAACCAACCAGCTACTATGCCAACAAATTTTAAGTGTAGCAGTGCCAAAGATGAAAGCATTCTTTGGACTGCGTCTTCAAATGGAACACAGTGTGAGTAAACCTCGTTACGAGGAGTACTGGTCTAGCTCGTCTGCTAACTTCGTGTCTCATACTCCTGGTTTCTGCACTGTGATGGACCGTGATCGCTTCCTTGCTCTCTGGACTTTTCTTCATCTTGTTGATGAGGAGGACCCTGCTCTGGATAAAGTAGATAAACTTGACAAAGTGAGGCCTATGTTGGATGTGTTGCTACCAAAATTTTTGCACTATTATTCGCCTTCATAGCACGTGAGCTTAGACGAAGGTATATCCCCTCGAAGAGTAGACTTACCTTCAAACAGTATATCAAGACAAAGCCCATAAAGTGGGGAATAATGGCTTACATGGCTTGTGAAGCAAGCTCTGGCTATATTCTGAATCTGGAAATTTACACTGGAAAAGCAGACAATATTATTTCAGATCTTGGTGTTGTTGGTAGCGTCGTTTTCAGAATTTTAACTACTGGGAATTTGGTCAACAAAAACCATATTGTTGTTATGGACAGATTCTACAACAGTGTAACTCTCTTTGACAAGTTGTACACTGATTATGGTACACTTGCTGTAGGTATAGCAATGACAAATAGGAAATTTTATCCTAAAGTACTGGCAGGAATGAAGAAAATAGACAGGGGTCATTCAGAATTTATTGGCCAAAACAACATTGTATGCCTTGTCTGGATGGACCAAAGACCTGTAAATTTTATATCCAACTACCACAACCCAACAGAAATTGGAACTGTTAGAAGGAGAAGAAAGGATGGAACAGCTGTAGATGTTCCAACTCCTCAACTTTGAATTGACTATAATGCTGTCATTGGGGGCACAGATGCCAACGACCAAATTTGTCATCTCAACAAGACACGACGGCATTATCGCTGGCCTAGGAGGCTAATTGTGAAATTCTTTATGTGGGCCTACATACTTATGGATCATTATAGTCCCCACAATACAACAGGAAAATGGTACAGGACATTTGGGATCCCTCATTGGGGATTATAGAACAGCCACTGCAAAAACTTCACAATCGTGTCGAGGCATAACAGAGACTACAAAATGTTGGTTCACATCATCCACAAATGTCTCCAAAAGCTACAGGAAATAATATTTGTGTAGTATGCTCATTTAAATTTAACAAGCATGTCAAGGACTTCCCAAACATGGCCTACAAAGACAGACCATTCAAACAAGTCAAGACAAAATTTTGGTGTAAACATTGTGAAACTTATCTGTGCCTAAAGGATGGGTCTACATGCTGGGAGGACTGGCACAATAAGCAGGAATATTGGAGATGATCAGGTCAGTCTATTTGAGATAAAATAATTTAAACAGATCACTTAGTTTTGTCATTGTAACTAGTTTTGTTCAGGTGTCCATTTTTGGCTTATTTTCTTCAGGAGCCCAGGGGAGTGGGGTTTTACAGACCAGGGTTCAAAGGGTTAAAGCACAACTTTAACATGTTCAGTACACATGTTAATTTCAATAGAATATTAAACTAAAGCTGTGCCGGAAATTTCACCATAATTAAGATTATTGCAAAACCTGAATTTGTCAAGAGTGAAAGACATGTTTTGGATGCCAATTTTGATCCAATTAGATGGCAATGAAAGTTGTGTGCGCCGTTGATCCAAGCTCACTGCGACTATAGAGTTAGCATACACCTGAATAAAAGAACTATACAAATTACTCCACATAAATTTTCTTTCGTTTGCCTTGTTTTCCTGAAGACGTACGTAGTGTGTTGTACTGTGTTTTGTGCCGTAACCCTTTTCAGTCTGGGCTAATTTTGCTGATATGTGTCTTCCATTCTTGACCAAAATTCAGGTAATTCAGATGCATGATCATTGGCCTGATCAAATAATAAATCATCTCTACGGTGATGAAGCCCAACATTCATCGCAATAAATGAGCCGTCTTTCAAAGATGAGAAAAAACACTAATTGCGACATGTCGGAAATAAAATTGTTTTAAAATGTCAATTGCGCATGTATGGACGCAACCATCAAAGTGGAGCCATCAAAAATATGAAATTCAACACACCAAACACAAACGCATATTTCAGATGTCTATTATGGTAATGATGGGCGACCATGTTTAGGTTTGCATGGTCCAATTTTGTCCACTACGAGCTGTAATGGGCCTTCACCAGAATAAATGTACTATAAAAATGTTAACGTACATTTTTTTAACATTTTTGTTTCATTCGCCTTGTTTTCCCGAAGACGTAATGTGTTGATCTATTTTTTTGTGACTAAATGAAATGACATTGTGCATCCGACTTCTACATGCATTTGCTTTATGGGTTTGCTTACCATAGGTCACCATACTGTTTCATGGATCCGAATACAAGCATGTTTGGATTATGAGCTGTGTCTCACTAGCACCTTTTCCACACCACCTGCTTTTCAATAGTTTTGAGTTAGCTTTTGCACTATTCTGCTAACTGTTCTGTAATCTATTTCAGAGAACAATTTGATGACCGAAGAGGTCGCGGTGGCAGGGGAGGTCGCGGTTCTGGCAGAGGCCGTCGGTGGAATACAGACAGACATGGTATTCCGTTTTTGTCATGAGATATATTTTTGTTCTGAAATTGTTGTTCTTTTTGCTGCTGTTTTAATAAAGCGGCGGTCTTTTGCCCCATGCACTCTTTTCAGCATATGTAAGAATGTAAACCCCAAACTCCTCATACCACCTTCCCAAGATATGTCTTCCAACCCATGTACCGTTGCTGAGATAACCATGCTATTGAAAGTGTGAGTCCTGACCTTGGATGTCTGTCATATGCTGGAGAAACGGTTAATGCGGTTGAAAGCTGATCAAACCTGTTGCGTTCATTATCAGTTTTGTAGTTTTGATTGATTTCCTAGCCTAGGAAGACATATGCATTCACATTTTCCTGTTGTAGCTTCCCTGGCAGGCAGACAGTCCTCAGAAATTTGAGTCATCGTCTTTCTATTTATGTTCAGGCCAGCCGCCTTGCATGCTTCATTCAGCTGGTGTAGGCTTTGTTCATCTTCTGCAATATTATGGCTGAAGATTGCAATGACGTCTATATGAGAACGTTTCGCCATTTATGTTGACACCTCGATCCTGCCAGTTTCAAAGTTAAAGTAACCCATAGCATTACTGCCGTAGGGGTGTAAAGTGTTAGCGACCTCACATTTCAAGGCTCGGTTATATGAGGGCGGGTGCCTCTCTCTCCCCGCTTTTAACTTCCTGGAATGAACCGTTACCCATTTAAGGCTGGGTTGACCCGGGAGCCGTCGCGGTCTTGAAAAGACTTTTCCACCTCAATTGGGAAATGAACCCAGAACCACTTAGATGCGAAGCCAGCTCGTTAACAACTGCGCTACGCCGCTCCTGCCAGCTTAATAATAATAATAATGTTCGCTTAGGCGTCTGGTGCCCGTTGCTTCGGATGAACACTACCATGTCCAGTTGTAACTGCGTGCTGCCAGACCTCCTCTAAGGCATATGGGGAAGCTGCTACCTGTTAAAGCCACGTGTTTTGGGGACGACCTCTCCGGCGCTTCCAGCCAGCAGGGTGGAGGCCGTTTGCACTGTTGACTGTCTTTTGAAGAATCTGCCAGTTTAGGGATTTGTAAAACTTCATGTGCAGCTGTGAACAGTTTTGGGAAGATATATCTCCTTGTCATACTTTGCAGTGTAAAGATGCAGAAACTGGCTTGTGGAAACCAATGATCTCAGTTCAACAGCCCTCGTTTGCCTTCTTTATAAGCCGGGCGCACTTTTTTTTGCCATTAGTATTCCAATTTAAAAAAATGTTTTTAAATATTGTTCATTTGCAAATGTTTGCAATAATGCCAGATTAAAACTCAGTTTTTCATAAGAACTATAAGACTTTTACAGAGGTTCAAGCTACGTAGGTTTTCATCAGGTACGAACAAACAGATGCACAAGTGAAAACAATGAAATAAGTTTAAACTATTGAAGACAAAGGAAATCCTGAATATCAGTGTACTCATCCACATAGAGCGAGAGTTGTGGTTTCTGGTGCATCTTCTGGCTCAATATCATTGTCTTTAGCACCTCTTTACTGGGGGTAGACTTATCCCTGCCCAAACTGGATGGAGAAGAAACGAGTTCACCTGAACCTCGCTCCACTGTTCCATTCAACTTTCCACTAACTTCAGCTGAAACACTGAGAAGAACAGTACCCACCATTTTGACTTGGGTGTGAGAGGCTAAGAGACATTGCTAGTCTTATGTTACACATCATGCACCATTAGTATCCCAGATCCTGAATAAAATTTAATAATTTGTGTCAGCAAGGAAGCTGTATGTCCATTGCTGATTGTGTCCCAGAGCTGCAAACATCGTCATGCTTTCTTAATTTGTCTCTATGTCTTGCCTGTTCTCACATTATCATCTGATTCTCTCCTAATAACTTGGTGTCCTCAACATTCGTTCTTCATTTTGACCCACATACATAAAAGTGTGTTAAAGACAAAAGTGAAGAACTGGACAATGATGTTTAAAGAAGGACGCGAGTTAACGAAAGATCTTCCGAGACCAGGTCAGGTGCATATTGTTGCGTCAGCAGATGCCATCACCAAAAGTGTTGCAGCAATTCGGGTGGACCATCACCGGATCTTACGTTCGCCACACTTTTGTCACCATACACTGCATTCTGTGAATGAATGTCAACTGGTCGACATCCTTCAGCTGTTAGAAACCGAATTACCGTTCTCTGATCAACTGTGAACGGATTTCCTACCACACCTGCCATGTTTTCAATGGTCTGCTGAGAAAACTATGAGTCATAGGATAATGAAATTTTGTAAACTTGACGGTTGGTATGTGCTGTTTACATCAGAAGTGACATCATCATACATATGCTCACTTGGTTAGGCCCGGTTTACTTTGAACACGTCTTGTAGTAAACTTTCCTTGCGCGTAATAATTGATCAAATGTGATATCCAGGTGATGACCCATCCATGCCTGCATCCGGGGTGGGAGATTGGTCTGTGGAAGCTGATGAAGAGAAGCGCCAGTCTGGCTACCTGACAGACAGTATACTTAGTGGTCGGGGAAGAGGAAATGGGGCATACAGACGGGGCACTAGGGGAGGAGGCACGAGAGGCAGGGGTGGTCTTCCTCCTCGAGTAGCTGGTAAGTTTTTTACTACAAATTATCTAATACTTATCAATGCAATTTCAGCATCTTACCTTTTGGTTGGTTTGTAGATCATAAGCAGGGAAAAATTGTTCACATTAACTATTTCCAGTCCTGGATAATTTGTGTCTTTCAGCCCAGAGCAAGTGCCGCAACTCTGTAAATCGAATAGCTTTAACACACAGCCGGGAGACTAGTCCACCGAACTCGGCTATAATTTTTTTATTCATGAATAACCAAATCTGGAGACCGTGGAAATAGACATTTTTTTAATGCCGAATACGTCACATCTATCTGCACAGGTTTCTTGCCAGTTAAAGTATTTATGTTTGATTACAATTGGATTTTAAACAATTTATCTTCATTTACGTGGATTGTAGCCAGTCCATTTTTTTAGAATGGTGAAGTAAGTTGTTGTAAAAGATATTTATGGGTTAGATCTGTTGATTCGCTTATTTAGATATAATAAATTCATTTGAAGTGGAAACTAACAGTTGTGCTGAAATTATAAACACAGTATCAATAATCTATTGTGATTTCAATGGATTTATTGAAGAGTGACATTCACCAAACAATGAGTCCAAATGTCTGTTTTTTATAAATTTTCACCTTCATTTTCTTGTATCTCCGAAACTAACAAACACAAAAAAACAATAACACAAAGTAGTTCTTTATTCATTATTTCTCTATACAATAAAATCACATTTATTGACCAACAAACAGAAAGGCTCTCAAAGTCAGCAACTATTGTAAAATATGAAGTGAAAAATTATGAAAAATGTTTTGCGGCGTCATAAAGGTTAAACAAATTGAGCTAAAAATATGTTCTAAACACTGTAAGACATAAAATTTAACTATCTATAACATGAAGTATTCATAATAAAAATGTTATACAAGTTTGAAATGTTATATGGCATTAGTGTGGAGGTAGAAATACTAGAAAAAATGTTGTTTTTACACACTGCCATGTGTATTTCTGCATTAATCCATCAATCCCATTATCACAGGCCCTTTCGTGTACATCCCATTCAAAGTCAGAATCAGCCGTGTGTTGCATATCTGCAAGTAGTTCAGATGCATGATTGTTGGACTAATAAAATAATAATTTCTCGGATCTTGAAATCCAACTTTCCTCGCCCTAAATGCGTCAACTTTGAAACCACACCATGTTTTTAAATGTCTACCCCGACATTAAGCAACAGCTATGCGTGCACACATCGTTGGCAATCTCATAGTTCACTTGAAAACCTGAATCACAGAACGTAATGCATGAATTAGAGGTAGATTGAATCAGAGAGCCATGTTTTGCCGTCGGTTGATTTATATAGAATGGAACTGTAAAGTGTTAGCTAGCATGAGCTGCACACAAAGTAGTTGAGTAGTTTGTCCACTATGTCACAGAACCAGTACCAAGTCTAATGTAGTGATAAAACTTTTACAATTAAATGAAAAACATACTGATCCAGTCCAATATTGTAATTTATTAATTTAATTTGTAAACTCACCTCAGGGTGAAAATAATAATAATAATAATGTTCACCCAGGCATCTAGGGCCCGTTGTGTCGATCGACCACTACCATGTCCAACTGCTGAGGCTTGTAGTCAAACCTTGTACACTGCCGAAGGAGAGACTGCTATCTGTCGAAGCCATGTAGAACGGGGACGGCCCCTTCCATGCCTCCAGCCAGTCGGTGGGAGACCGTTGTTACACATAGCAGATATGGACATTATCTGGTGAGCCGGTCCAGTCAAACCACATGACCAGAGTGTTCCAAATGGAAAGAAGACTTGTCTTTGCAGACACCTCGACATTACGGACGAGATCAAACCACTGGATACCGAAGATGTGTCGCTGGTTGAAAAGGGGGATCCCAAATAAATGGTACCACAGAAAGTGGAACAAAGATCATTAACGCTGTAACCTACTAAGCATGTTGTGTGAGGCGAGTAATGTGTGCGTGAGAGAGTGAGATAGAATGAGTGTGTTTTTTGTTATGGTGAAATTACATTCAAAGATATAGTTTTCCTTCACTAAATTGATCAAATTTTCTTGCCATCATATATAGAACACTTCGTACATCATGTAGAATCTTCAAATCATCCAAACCGGCCGCAAGATCTGCCAAATAGACCAGCTGTTAGGACGTCAATATCACTGTTGACATGATCCATATGTAGGGACGATGGCGACTGCCCAGTAACTCGCACATGCCAGCCCCTTCATGGCACCAGAGATGTCAGGTGCAGAGTGCATGCCTAGGTTGGGTGGGATAGTACGTGGGAGAGCCTAAAGGCTTGATGTTTCAGAGCTTTACCTTTGCCAGAAGGCCACCACCCACAAGCCTACTACAAATAGCCAACTACGCACCCAAAGAATGGGACATCGACGACAACAGACGCTTGAGTACGATTACAGTGTAAATGAAAACTTTTATACGACCAACTTTTGAGTCCTCCAATACAACCTGCAAATCGGTTTTGGGCCACCCAGGCAGACCCTCCTCATGAACCAACTCAAACCATTCAAGTATAACTTCATCGGACACAGTAAGACTTTTGCACGGACAGAAACACACTCAAAGTGGTCCGACAGTGGAGATGAGCTACACACTGGTGCCGGTCAAGACCAGTACAGCATTGGCGGTATTGCCTTTATCATTGCTAGTAAATGTACACCAAACATCTAGTCTGTCCAAATAGTCAACTCCAGAATTGTTTCACTCAAGATACTAGAGACCAGTTGAAACCACTCCTGCTAGCCCAATGCTTTGCACGGGACCCCACCCTTATATAGTGGGTACAATGAAGACACAATACCACTTTTCTACGTTCTGCAAAGAGCTAGAGAATCAAATACGTTAGAGGTGAAATTCTTGGAAAGCCGCAAGACGAACTACTGCGAAAGCATTTGTCAAGAATGTTTTAATTAATCAAGAACGAAAGTCGGAGGCGCGAAGACGATCAAATACCGTCCTAGTTCTGACCATAAACGATGCCGACTAGCGATCTGCAGGAGTTACTTCGATGACTGCGCGCAGCTTCCGGGAAACCAAAGTGTTTGGGTTCCGGGGGAAGTATGGTTGCAAAGCTGAAACTTAAAGGAATTGACGGAAGGGCACCACCAGGAGTGGAGCCTGCGGCTTAATTTGACTCAACACGCCAAAACTGTAATGATTGACAGGCTGAGAGCACTTTTGTTGGGTCTAATAGGGAATGTGTGCTGGAATTAGACCCACGTTTCGCTACGGTAATTCTGCTCAACCCTAGAGAAATTGCAGGTTTCAGAAACCTGGTCATTGACTGACTAAAAAGCCCTCTATTGATTCGTTGGTTCTAATAGTGAACGGGTGCTGGTATTAGACCCTCGGAAGACAGGTCAGTTTTACCCTACTAATGACAGGGCGTTGCTACGGTAATCCTACTCAATTCGAGAGAAATCGCTAGTCTCAGACATTTGGTCCACGTGCTAGGCTGATAAGCCAACGGGGCAAGGCTACCATCTGAGGGATTACGGCTGAACGCTTCTAAGCCGGAATCCCGCCCAAAATCTCAGCACCACTGCGATGGGAGGCTAAGATATGGTCAGAACCTGGGGCTCGCGCCTCAGCTCCACACAGTCGAGCCGCAGAAAGAGGTGTCTGCCGTCCGCCAATCAAAGCGAGCGGGAAGCTGCCCGATATTCACCCCATACGGCGGTGAGGTGTGAAACCACTAGTAGAAGACTTAGTTCTCGGTCAGGGTGTCGTAAGCAGTAGAGCAGCCACCTCACTGCGAACTGTTGAGACGCAACCCTTGATCATGAGATATGTCCGCACAGCAGGCGAACAACATCTCCGTGCCATTACCAGGCCTGTCCCCTGGTTAAATGCACTCCTGCCTCGCTCTCTACCTCTGTCTGCTATCAGTCATCCCAATGGACGCAGAAGAGATGCAGGCCAGCGGACATTGCACCTTGGCCCAATTGTGACAATCTCCCAGGTGGCGGGGAATGCTAGGCGTACCATCACTGCAGAGAAGCCGAGAAAATAAAGGGAGCAAAGAGATACCCCACTCACATGCATATGCTACGATTCTGCCAGGACGTGACGATCCTGGGATACAGACACACTGGACTGCCTCTCTTCCGGGATAGTACAAACCAGTACATAGTCCATATCATATCTCATATATCATCACCGCACCCTATAGACACGAATGGTGAAGACTCGATAGTCCTGTAAGACAACTTCCATAAGAGAGACAACTCTGATCACAAACAACTGCTGCCTTGCAGATAGGCTGGGGACAGCCAAAGGCTAAGGAGGGCATTCCTACAGAAACGCCTGTTGAAATCGGATGCACTGGGCCACAGGCTTAACAAGTAACACAGTGCAACGTATATCGCTGTATGATGACTACAACCTAATAGAAAAAAGCGTGGCGCTCATCCTGTGGAGTCCCGCCAGGCAGCAAGAGTGCCGGGCCTCACGCCTCGAAGGGGCCCAACCATTGCTACTGGTGGTCACCCACCCATATGCTGTGGAGTCGAGGCACATGGTGATGGGGCAAAAACTATGACCAAAAACACAAGACCCTCAGAATACTACAGTGGAACGCTGAGGGAGTCATTAACAAAAAGCTCTCCCTAACACATCACTTGCGAGAAGGTAAGATTGACGTGGCATGTATCCAAGAAACGCACCTCAACAACAACCATAAATTCTCAATCAGAGGATACCAGACCTTCCGTCTGGATAGAGAAGGTCACAAAGGAGGGGTTCTGATACTGACCCGTAACTGCATACCGAGTAGCGCGGTAGCTGCCAATCATACCAGACAAGCAGAAATGGTAGGAGTTGACCAAATGGCTCAAGAGATGAAGATCCGCATCTTCAACCTGTACGGACCACCAAACAAAGACCTGTCGCTCTCGAGTATGGAAGTCAAAGACTCCAACTGCATAGTAGCTGGAGACTTCAACAGCTACTCGGAGAGATGGGGATACTCGGACACAGACAGTAGAGGTGACAAAGTGGAAGATTGGGAGATAGACACAAATCTCTGTCTTATCAATAGGCCGGAGGATAGCCCTAGCTTCTATTCTAGAACATGGCATACCACCTCTACTACAGACTTGGCCTTTTCCACGGTGTATATTCACCACAAAATAGACTGCCAGGTGCTAAACCAATTGGCAGGTAGCGACCACAGGCCAATTAGGCTAGAAGTTGATATGGAAGTAGGCCGGCCCACAGGAAATAAAACCGCTCCAACGTTGGAATTACAAATGAGCCGACTGGGACAGATTTGCAATCCTGACAGATGGGCTGTGTGTGTGAAACCATCAACACACGGAATAACAATATGAAGCCCATGGTGGAGCATAAGCAAAGCAATAATGCAAGCTGCCACTGAAACCATCCCAAGAGGGGCAAGGAAAAACTACAAGCCTTATTGGAATGATGAATTGCAGAAAGCGGAAGACGAAGTCTCAAATGCTAGGAACATGGCAGAGAGAGAACAATCTATGGAGGCAAATATCGCCCTCAAAGCCACCACGGCGAAATACAAATACACTCTAAACCAAATAACAAGAGAAAGCTGGAAAAACAAAACAGAAAGCCTCAATTTAGATAAAGATGGGAACAAACTATGGAAGTTAGTCAGAGCCATGAATGACGAAACTCCATCAAACAAACAAATTACCATCAAGCAGGGCGACAACATGCTCACTGGAAAAAAAGCAGCAAACGCCTTTATGCCAGAGCAAACCACATCTGCAGATAGGCATCCAGACATTAGGGAAGAACAAAATGGGCACCACAACATCAATATGGCACCAGAGGAGCACATGATGGCAAAACTAACAATGAATGAAATGCATGAGGCCATGAGAACTTTAAAGAAAAAGAAATCACCCGGAAAAGATGAGGTAACAAACGAGATGCTGATGAGGCTGGGCCAAACAGCAAAGAGGCAGTTATTATCAGTCCTGAACCAAAGCTGGAAAAGGGGTATTGTACCTCAGGCATGGAAAGATGCAGTACTTGTACCAGTACCAAAGAAAGGAAAAGATAAAACAGATCCAAATGGATACAGGCCTATCAGTCTACTGAGCTGTGTAGGCAAATTGATGGAACGTATGATAAACACCAGACTGATGTGGCATCTGGAAGAAAAACACATACTAATTCCACAGCAAGCAGGCTTTAGACAGCACAGATCCACTGAGGATCAGATCACCCTCATAGCCCAGGATATAGAGGATGCCTACCAGGAGTAAAAACACACAGTAGCGGTTTGTGTGGATCTAGAAAAGGCATTTGACAAAGTCCGGAAAGAGGGACTTAAAGTCAAGCTACGAAGAAGTGAAGTTTATGGGAAAATGTACAAATGGATCAGCCACTACCTCAAAAACAGAACGGCCAGAGTTCAAGTACAAGGGCAGATGAGCAAAAAGGTGACACTTGAGCAGGGAGTACTGTCACCCACACTCTTCCTGGTGTATATAAATAACATAACGGAGAATATACCAAGAAGAGTCCACAGCTCAATGTTTGCAGACGATCTGGCTATGTGGACCTCTGAAAAGAATCTCACCATAGCAAGTAATCGGATGCAGCAGGCCCTAACATCGCTAGAAAAGTGGGCGAACTCATGGCTAGTCAAAATAAATGAGGAAAAAACATGTTCGATATTCTCGCTTTCAAACAAACCCCAAAACACCAAAATAAGTCTTAACGGCAAATACCTGCGGCCAAACGACAACCCAAACTACCTGGGAGTCACATTTGACCGGCGCATGACATGGAAAAGTCAGATCGAGAGAAACCAAATGAGTGCCAGAGAAAGAATGGCAATCATGAGGAAACTTGCTGGAACAAGCTGGGGAGCAGACGAAAGTATACTAAAGAAACTGTACACTGGAAGAGTGAGACCAGTACTCGAGTATGGCATTGCAGCATGGACAACAGCAGCAAAGGCGAACTTCGATAAAATTAGCAAACTTCAAAACCAAGCCATGAGAGTAATAACAGGAAGCATGAAGTCAACGCCAATTGTAGAACTTGAAAAGATTACAGAACTGCAATCCATGACCGACAGAAGAGACTGCAGAGCCCAGCAGCAAGCAGAGAAACTCAGAAGACTGATTGACCATCCAATGCATCAGAGACTAAACAATTATGGAAATGGGAAACTAAAGCGGAGAAACTTTGCAGAAATAGCCAAAGCAAAGATAAACGAAGACCCTATGAACGCACTAACAACACCAAAGCCCATCCCTACTGTACGAAAACCTATTTGGAGGCAGCATATATTTCCAGAGGTGGAAGAAAATATACCAGGTATTGGAAACAAAAACAGACAGACTGAAAAATAAAGAAGAGATACAACGTGAGCACGTACTTAAAAAAACCCAGCTGAGAAGGGATAGACATATTTAACAAACTGGGAGAGCAGGACTGACATCAACTAGGTGCTACTCGGCTGCAATGCGACGTTTATTACCAACGCACCTACCACTGCACCTACTCGATATAGGCAGCAACCTCAGGGTGACAATGAACATCAAGAATTTCTCCCTCCCCCACCCTTAAATGACACTACTCCACCCCCTAAGTGCCCACAACACTAGATGATGTGAAGTTTGCAGACCGTATTCAAAACCAGAATAGACAATACGCGTGATCTCGTACCTGTCACTTGGAACCACTGATGCATGTTCTGAATAGCTGCACCACCACGCCAAAATACCCAAACCAGCAGCTGTGGGTACACAGTAACTCCTTGCAACTAGAAAAATGCTCAGGATCATAGACAGGATTGATCTCAAAAAGTTCAGACACCGGCTCACAGGAGATTATGCTTGCAGTGTCTGATAAAGGCTGATGAGACAACAAGGGCTATCATACAATGCAGGAAGACAGTACAACAAAAGAAGAGCATCATGACAGCCCTAAAGAAGGAATATGGTACAACATTGACAGATAGAGATCAAATTGAGGAAGAATGCACAAAGGTCTACACAGGCCTGTTGCATCAAAAACAGTAGTGACCAACAAACCACTAATTATAGATTCTGTCAGTAACCGAAATAGGTAGCTATCACCAAATCTGCTTGCTATCTATCAGCTATTTATAAACTGTTCACAAAAACTCAATACTAACGCAGTAGAAAGACAACTCAATGAGAACCAGCCGCTAGAACAGACATTTTGCAGAAAGGGTTACTCAATCAATGACAACCTCCACATAATCAATAATTTGATGGAGAGTGCGGGAAGTCTGTATGCACTATGCATAGGTTACGAAAATGCCTTTGATAAATGTGGAAATGATGCAATGGTAAATGTCTTGGGGAACCAAGGTATAGAAGAATAGTGCGACCAGCTTATAGAGAAGAAACGAACTGTGTATGTGCACACAATCCATGCCTGCTGTGGTTTTAAAAAAAAAATGTCCTTATTTCTCTTGAGCAATTTGAAAATCTGTTTGCGGATTGCCAGAGACCTGTTGGTCAGATTTTCAGGGTGACACATTCTGGCTGCCATATCAGCTTAGTGAAATAAAGCCACACCATATTTTGGCCATTCCAATAATCCCCCAATTTGCTGTTGCAAGTTGTACAATTAGGACGGGCTGTTTGACTTTGAAGAACTTTTATTATGTCACGGCTAGAAAATGTGACAAATATGTCTTTGCTTTCACCATCAGGTGGATATGATGATGATGAATCTCGTGACACGAGATCACGTCGCAGGATGACAGATGACGACGACACAGTTCTTGACAATGCCAGCGTCACAAGCCAAGATGCAGGTATGTTTGCTGGTCAATATCATCTCACCATTCTGGCTTGTTGGGTTTCTCTAGCATGTTCTTCCCAAATATCATGAGACTAAGCGATGTCATCTGCTTGTTGGGAGGGGGGTGGGGGGTGCTCTTATCAGTTTTCAATCCATGTCTCCAGGGCAGAATATGCAGTGAACAAGATAACAGTCAGCAACTCATAGCTCAACTTAACTTCTATAACAGGTGTAAGGTGATTTCTATCCTAGGTCACGGTACTATTTAAACGTATATATAGCAGGTCCTAACATTATTGTATCACTTTATTACTAACTTCTTTCCTTACCACTTATCACTCCTTAACTCACACTTTATTTAAAACACTAACAAATCTTTTAACAAAAGCAAAACAAAGAATGTTTATTTCACAAACATCATATCAATAAACTAAGGCTCATAAATCAAATTATATTGTTCATCAATTATTAATTTTAATGTCTCTCAAGAATTTTATTATCACACGTCTCTAACTAACTATAACGTCTTTCAAGAGGTGTGAATGCAACTAGCACAGTTATTTCTCTTGCACTAAACTGTACCCAGGGTTCTAATCACGTGGTCGTAATCTAGCAATTTTTCTATTCACCTTCTATATCTCTGTGTCTAAATATAATGCTGTCTAGCTACTTGTTCTTAGTCCCAATCTCTCTGTCCTCGCTCGTCTGATGGCCTTATGTTCCACCTCTCATCTTACACAACGTGGATGTCTTCTGAGCATCTTGTCTCGTCTCAACGTAAGGCAGATGTCTACTGAGCCTCTTGTCTCGTCTCAACATCAGGATGTCGGTGACTGCAGCTGTGCTCATGCGGCGACTGCAGCTGTGCTCGTGCCTATGACAGACGACAGTGGTTCTGTTACTGTGGTTGTCAGGCCGAGGAAACACTTGAGTCACGACGTGTTGTCAAGGACGATAGCTTCATGTTGAAGCAACACGCCTCCTTCTGACGAGAATAAAGTCAGGTCACGAGAGACAGGTGTTAGCGACGACTCGAACAGAACATCACACACAGACAGATTCTTACATGTGCAACAGGATGATTTTAACAGGAGTCTTAAGACAGACCATGTACCAGAGGAATGGCTACACAGCTATCTTATCCCCCAGCAAAACTAGGTAAGGATGCTACTGATATAAATGGCTACAGCATCATCACACTATAGAATGTGTACTGTAAGGTGCTGGAGAGAATCATTGTTAGACGAGTTGCCAGTGAGCTGGAATACACAGGTCAATTACCAGACACCTTAGGCGCATACAGACCTGGCATAGACACAGCCACCAATGCAGCTGTCTTGGCATACGACATATATGAGGGCTTCCAGACAAAAGAGGAAACTGTCGTCGTGATGATCGACCTGGAAGATGCCTACAATATGTTCAACTACGGCAAACTAATCGACCTTTTAGACCCAATTCTGTACACAGATGCAAACAAGTGCGGTTAGGGTTTCGTCGGCTACCAAAATGGCAAGAAGGTGGTTGAGAAATCAGCTGCCTAATTCACTGTCACATCGAGTATGAGGATGGAGATTGAGGTGGTAACAGCGGACCTGACTTGGTTGGGGACGCAACCGGTGACACACGCATTGATACTGTGATATGCAAGATAGAATGGTGCATGCTAAGAAGGGAGAGCGCCTCTCTTCTGAACAACTCTGGTGTACAGGGTGTCACATTGATCCACCACGTGGCACATGCAGACGTCTGATGCAACGGAAGAGCAGATGCAGTGGCCAAATGCACTGTGGTAAACGACGCAGTGGTGACAGGATTGAGTTGATAAGGGCAGTCATGGACAGTCTACAGAATGATGAAGAGATAGAAGGTCGTGAAAATGCATATGTGCAGAGGATGATAGATTTGGGAGTGACTAAGGGAGAAGGGAGAATGTGTGTTCTGTCTGGAAAGATCCGAAGAACATGAAATAAACACCTGACTGGGATCTGGGTATATATACGCTTGGCTGACGTCTTGGACGGAGAACGGAGCACTTATGGGAATGTCCCCTGTGTGATGATGTTGGTTCCAAGAATCAAGAATGCATTCCAAACATTCACCACTCTAACTGAAAAGAATGTATGATCTATTATAACCCCTAGGTCCCTTTTATTTTCTACCTTTCTAATATTATTCTCCCATCTTGTAAATTATATTTTATGTTGGATCTATCCATGTGAATGACTGTACACTTATCTGTATATTTATCTACATTAAACTCCAATTGCCCAGCCCTCAAACCATTCCCAAATTTTATCTAAATCTAACCTAAATATATCCATCTCTACTTTATTTGTATCCAATTGTGGATCTGATATCATTGTCCAGTTCATTTATATATATAATATATATATTAAGAACAAAATTGGTCTCAACACCGAGCCCTTTGGCACTCCACTTTTTTTTTAAAACCTTGCACACTCTGAGTACTTCTTACTTATGCCCACCCTCTGCCTTCTTTTCATAAACCAATTTTCTATCCATTTGGCAACTTCGCCACATATTCCTTGTGATTTCATTTTCCTAAACAATCTTTGATGAGGTACCCTATCAAAAACCTTTGCAATATCCAGATAAATAACATCCACTGGCAACCTTCCAGATATCTATCATGTGGTAATCTCCTCATGAATTCTAATTGGTTTGTTAAACACAATTTCTCTTTAGTAAAACCATGCTAACTATTCTTGATTAAATTAAATTTGTCCAAGTGCATTACAATGTTTACTTTGATTATTACCTTTCAAATTGTGCATACTGTGCTCGTTAAACTCACCAGTTTATAATTTGCGGAATTGATTTGTCATTTTTGAACAAGCAGATCACTCCTGTATCTTTCTAGTCCCTTGAAACAGTCCCGTTCATAGTTGTTTGAGAATATAATACAGCTAATGGTTTTGCTAAAAGGTCTCTAATTTGAGACATTAATTTTTGATGAATACCATCTTGAACCTGACATTTGTGCCCTTTTCTGTGACATAACTGGATTTTACTTTAGAATAAATGGCCTTTCCTTTAAAATAAATGACTTTTTGCTCTTGTTCAAAAGGGCCTTTTAAGCTTTTACTCTTAAATAACTGGCTCTCTTTTAAATAAAATGCCTTTTCTTTTAAATAAACGGCCATTTAAAAAAAAAAAGAAGCCTTTTCTCTAAAAATTAAATTGCCTTTTCTTTTGAATACTTCTTCTTCATCGTACGCAGTCAGACAGTAACCATTATTTATTCGAAAAAGGCAGCGGTCATCCTGAGGCTGTCGACACTGCCATAGAGCTTGTCTAGTGTTGCCACTGGTGATGGCCACATCTGCTCTCTCTGATCCTCGTATGTCGGGCAGTTTTGCAGCAAATGCTCAGCGGTCATTTTCCCGGTACCACACGGGCATTCGTCGGTGCCACCTATCTTCAATTTGTTGAATAGGTGGTACCTCAGCCTATTGTGGCCAGTGCGAAGTCTGAAGACCACGACCTGCTCTCTTCTGTTCAACTGGTAATAGGCATCATTTTTGGTGTAGCCAGTATGTTTGGTTTCCCATTTGGTCATGTATCTAGCTCTAATAAGCCGTTTTGACTCTTCGTATGTCATACTAGTATCTGGTTGTGGTAGTTTTGCACCTTCTTTTGCCAGTCTGTCTGCCTTGGATGTTGCAGTGAGATGGAACCCACTGCACCACTACCCTTTTTGGTGCGGACTGCTGGCATAGTTGACAGAGTACTGCTCTTAAATCATTAAGTTCCGTATTTTTCTGGCTTTTTAGTGCTGTGACTACGGCCAGAGCATCTGTATGCAGGTTCTTTTGAATAGAATGTATAAAGTTGAGTAAATGGTCTTTTTTTTTTAAAAATAAAAAATATTGGCCTTGTTTTTGAAATAATTAACTTTTTCTTTTAAATAAATTGATTGCTTTTACTCTCCAATACTTGATTTTCTTGTAAATAAGCTTCTAAATTGAAAGTTCTAGAAACCCTGTGAAAAATTGTGGTACTTCTTCTTCATCTTCTTTCTTTCATTTTCAAACTCCCAGTCCAGAGCCCTGAAAAGGACTTTGCAAGTAGTAGGATGTTGTCCGAAGAACGAAATATCACTGTGTCGTAGTTTGCAGTTTGACTGCGATATTTGCACCTTTCCCTCTGACACATCCAACTTCAACAAGCTTTTTTTAGGTACCAGATTAGACCCCTCCAATCCCTTCTCTTTAGCCAGTCTGCTCTGTTGCAACCTGTTTTCCAGGATCACCCAAATTGGGATCCAGGGAATAATGTAGCTTTATGTTCAGACTTACATATTTTGCTTTCTAACTTCATGTCCTGCTTTGGTTTTAAAACCCAGTTGTTGTTTTGTCTTGAAAACAGATTATGACCAGCAAGACAGACGAAGACACCAAAGAAGGAAAAATCGCCAGCGGGGCAACGGAAATGCAGCGTCAGGTACGGAGACTGACACAAGTATCTCAAATTATCGAGGCGAGCGCAATTCCAATAGAAGTCGAGGTCGTGGAGGTTACATCCAGCGGGGTCATGAATCAGATTCGGGTCACCCACCCAGCACTTCTACCTCTGGCATGGGCCGTACATCCATCAGTCCGGGTTTGCAGACAGTCAATGGAGGAGGCGGAGACCGCACCACGAAGCAAGATCCTGCTCCGAAGGATCAGCGAGATGGACGCCCACACAGGGACAATCGTCCCCGGGGAAGTAACAACAACTCCTCTATCCCAGCAAGCAGTTCCCAGAATCCAAAAATTGTGGGAAATCACCACAGCGGGAGCGACTCCGACTCGAAACTTGCCAAAAACAAAGTAAATAACAGTGCCAAAGGACAGGATCTAATTGTAAATGGAGAGTGACTAATGGTTGTTAACATATTATTGTATACATGTTCGTTTGGACAATCTTTTTCACTTAGTATTTAGTTCAGTTGAATGGTACATTTAAGGTTGCAAATTCTGAAAGTTAATTTATTTGTTAGGTCAAGGATCACCAGTTGTATGCTAGGAGTAGGAACTGCTGCTTGATATATTTTAACTGCTGGCTGTAGTGTCCTGCGAAGCGGTTGTTGTGCTGAGTCTGAAAAGTGCAGCAGTAGAATGGTGTATACAAAAGTTGAGTTCCTGTGACAGGGTATTGTTGGTGTGGATGGGTGAGTGTTGTGTTGCTTGCTTGAAAAGTCCTGACGTAAGTTTGATTGCAATTATGTCGACAATGCAGCGTGCATATGTGTGACATGATGTTTACAAGCCGAGAGCAATGCTCCCTCTAAAGCGGGGGCCTCTACAAAACTTCAAATGCACGTGTGTGGGCCAACATGTAGTGTCATCAAAAAATGAAATCCCAAACAGGCATCATCACTCGGCTCATTGATTGTGGTACTCTTCGAGCATGGACACCATTTTGTATCTGAGCTGCACATGTGCATGCAACACCTAACATCTCCTACCTAGAATCATCCCAAGGTTGGATGTCAGTGACACCTTTAGAAACTACCAACTCCATTTTTCAGCTATCCTTATCAGTTTGGGAGCTACTGGCTGACTTTCTCTTAAAGGACAAAACACAATGGAATGTTTCAGAAACCAGAATTGGTCGTAGTGGGAAGCAATTTATGTTTTACTCAACCGGAGACGGTGCCTACAAGCTGGAAAGGGTTTAATGAGGAACAGAAAATAAGGCATACTTTGAAAGGGTTTAATGAGGAACAGAAAATAAGGCATACAGATTTTTTTTCGCGCACCTCGGGTGCTATGTATTTGCATTAATCTCTAAATAATATTAAACAAATTTCTTTTCTTCTGTGTCAGAGTCTGCATCAGAATTGTATTATTTCTTATGTGCTCGTTCCCAATCTCCCGCTACCAATCCCCGAACAGGTCTTTGCAAATAGCAGGATGAAGTCCGGAAAACGGAATGCGTTGTATCGCTAGTTTACAGCTTGACTGTGTTATTTGCACCTTTTGGCCCATCTTCAGCAGAAAATTTTTATTAAATATCCACTTGTAATCCAGATGCGTGACAATTGACTTGATCAACTAATTAATTTCTCTGTCATTAAAATCCGTGATGTCCTGTTGCACAAAATGTGGCAAGTTTGAAAACTCATCGCTTTGTCGCATATGCAGGCCTATCAGAAAATAACTCTATATTTAGCGAAGCCTTCACAAGCGCTAGATGATTAGGCCATCTTTAGGTCAGCCTAAATATGTAAACGCAGTCTGCAAGCTAAATGATAAAAATCTATGAAATATACTACCACCGAATTAGACGATAGCTGATGTTTTTTCACCATTGCTACTTACCAGCCTGAACTGGATGGGTTAATGCTAAACTTATAATACTGAAGCAAATTTTGAAACCTAAATGCGGAATTGGAAGTTTGAGCTTCAATTTATGGCAGAATTATTTTGGTATTTGTGGAAGCACCAGCTTTGAGGGAGCATTGACTAGGAGTACGATTGGTTTGTTCTCCTTTGTTGCAACCAATTAGAACACATTTTTATTTTGTCATTATCATTATATTGACCTTATCGCTCACAAAGGAACTTGGGGATCATTGCTAATGTTTGGCTACTTGCAGGAAGACTGAATCAAAGCATTTATGGTCTTCTTGAATGGATGAGTTTTGTAGCATTGTATTTTAAAGGATGAATTTGCCAGCCCAATGCACAACCTTCACCTGTGATATACATGTATGGAAGGTATAGGACCACTTTAACATGCTATGTATGTTGTTAAAGGTGACTCAAGAGGATTGTGCATAGGGCTAGCAACCTCATTTAGAAGAACCATTGTCATTTAAATACTTGGATACAGGATTCCTGTAAATTTGCTAACAGGAGTGGTGACTCCATGCTCCACTTGGAATGAATAGGTTGATCAGCCCCACGCACAGCCCTACTCAGTTGCCTTTTACTACATGCATAGTAGGGTGTGCAGTGGGCCTGTTCTTACTTCCCAATGAGGAGTCTTAGTATGCACTTGACACATTAAAGTTTTGCTTTTTCGTCACCTATGAAAAATCAGATGCCACACATCATCAACAGCACCACGGACAGTTTTCTGTAATCAAGCGATATTATATTGCACTATTTCATTAAACCCAGTGCAACCGATTTTAATAGGCATTTCTTTCAGATTTGTCATCATTAGCCCTTGGGCTGTACCCAGACTGCCTTCTGTGAGGTTTGCCATGATTAGCCCTTCACGGTACCCAGACTGCCTTCTGTGAGGTTTGCCATGATTAGCCCTTGACTGTACCCAGACTGCCTTCTGTGAGGTTTGCCATGATTAGCCCTTGACTTTACCCAGCCTGTCTGTATGGCAGCAGGTTTGTGTTTTACTTTGCCTTTCCTCAACCCATTAACAACATCCTCCAGTATGTAAATGGAGGAGGTTATTGCATCTCTGAGATGACTATCTTCTTGCCCTGTCACTCCATTTGTTGATGTGCAGGCAACACCGCATTTGGCTTGCACTAACCAGCTTCTAGCAAAACCTGATTCCAGTCATTTTTTGAAGCATAGGATGGACACCGCATTTGGCTTGCACTAACCAGCTTCTAGCAAAACCTGATTCCAGTCATTTGCAATGCTGTTTAAAAGCAATGGCTTTTAACATGATTAGCTTGCCAGTCCCACGCACAGTTGCCTTTAGTTGTCTCTTACTATTTGCTTGGATGGAAACAGTGACCTTATCATTCGGCTGAGAAACTACAATGTTCTAGCCACAGCCTAGATTAGACTTATAGCAGAGAGTGTGGTTATAGCAGAGAGTGTGGTTATAGCAGAGAACAGGGGCTTGAGAGGCAGAACCAAGATTGTGTACATCCAGTGGGCTATAGAACTATGAAAATCTGTACAGATTAGCATTTAACCTTTAGCACACTACGGTCAAAATGGTTTTCACCAACTCTGCCTACAAAAACAGAATTCTAAAAAAAAAATTTTTTTTAAACGGAGACACTCCTGACAGCCATTTTTAAAATGCTGAATACGTCATCCATCTACACACAATATTTTGCCGGTTAAAGTATCGAATGGTAAAATACAAATGGCTTTTGAACAATTTTAAATTTGTATACGTCGTTTAGAGCAAGTCGACTTTTTGCGAAAGGTGGGGTATGTTGTTGGAAAAGATCTTCATCGCGTAGATCTGTTTATTTTGTTTGTTTAGATGAAAGAACTACGTTTGAATTGGAAACTAACAGTTGTGTCGATATTGTAAACACAGTATCGATACATTGTTGTGGTTTCCATGGTTTTCTATCGGGGCGACGGCCTGCTGGTCGAGTCCAAATTTTTTCAGAGATTTTCATAAATTTTCAACTTCATCTTTGTGTATCTCAGAAACTAACAAACACACAACAAAAACAATAACACACACAAGTTCTTTATTCAATTGTGTCTCAATACATAATAAAATCATATTTATTGACAAACAAACAGAAAAGTTACAAATTTTGAAAGTCGTCAACCATAGCGAGAAATTAAGTTAATTAATTAGGTCTAATTATTCTCAATGACCTTATGGCGTGCTGCAGGCTAAATATACATTGAGAACATGTGAGTTTTCCTAGTTGCAGCATTGTGAATTCTACGTTTAAAACAAAATGTGTTGCCCATCACAATCGCTGAGAATGGCATTGGATAGAGAGATTACTACAATAGTCTAATAATAATTGCACCTTAGGTAGATTTAAATGAGGAAGATTTGCGCTATCATTAACCCGTAATCTCTCGTCCCTAACTACCTTGGTCCAGTGACAAGATGTGTCGGTCAGGACAAATTACGGTAGCAAAGGATGTAGATTGTTATTTCGTTCTCGGATTTACTCTTGGCCACATGGCTTGACAAGGAATTTATTTTTTGGATTCTACATAACATAATAACAGAGCCAACATTTTCACCAATCTGGATTTGAGGACCATGTTTATGGTTATACTAGCATTCACAGCTCCAGTGATCATATAGACACAAGCTGTATCAGCATTCACAGCTCCAGGGATCATATAGACACAAGCTGTATCAGCATTCACAGCTCCAGGGATCATATAGACACAAGCTGTATCAGCATTCACAGCTCCAGGGATCATATAGACACAAGCTGTATCAGCATTCACAGCTCCAGTGATCATATAGACACAAGCTGTACTAGCATTCACAGCTCCAGGGATCATATGAACACAAAGGTGTACCAGCACTCACAGCTCCAGGGATCATATAGACACAAGCTGTATCAGCATTCACAGCTCCAGGGATCATATAGACACAAGCTGTACTAGCATTCACAGCTCCAGGGATCATATAGACACAAAGGTGTACCAGCACTCACAGCTCCAGGGATCATATAGACACAAAGGTGTACCAGCACTCACAGCTCCAGGGATCATATAGACACAAAGGTGTACCAGCACTCATAGCTCCAGGGATCATATAGACACAAAGCTGTACCAGCACTCACAGCTCCAGGGATCATATAGACACAAAGCTGTACCAGCACTCACAGCTCCAGGGATCATATAGACACAAGCTGTACCAGCACTCACAGCTCCAGGGATCATATAGACACAAAGCTGTACCAGCACTCACAGCTCCAGGGATCATATAGACACAAGCTGTACCAGCACTCACAGCTCCAGGGATCATATAGACACAAGCTATACTAGCATTCACAGCTCCAGGGATCATATAGAAACAAGCTGTACCAGCACTCACAGCTCCAGTGATCATATAGACACAAGCTGTACCAGCACTCACAGCTCCAGTGATCATATAGACACAAGCTGCACCAGCACTCACAGCTCCAGTGATCATATAGACACAAGCTGTACTAGCATTCACAGCTCCAGTGATCATATAGACACAAAGGTGTACCAGCACTCACAGCTCCAGGGATCATATAGACACAAGCAGTACTAGCATTCACAGCTCCAGTGATCATATAGACACAAAGGTGTACCAGCACTCACAGCTCCAGTGATCATATAGACACAAGCTGTACCAGCACTCACAGCTCCAGTGATCATATAGACACAAGCTGTACCAGCACTCACAGCTCCAGGGATCATATAGACACAAGCTTTACCAGCACTCACAGCTCCAGTGATCATATAGACACAAGCTGTACTAGCACTCACAGCTCCAGGGATCATATAGACACAAGCTGTACTAGAATTGTCACAGCTCCAGGGATCATATAGACACAAGCTGTACTAGAATTGTCACAGCTCCAGGGATCATCAGAGATCGTCATTGCTTGTATTATCTTGACAAGGGTGTCAAATGCACACTGACAATTATATATGGACATGGCATGCTGAGATTGTGTAGTCATCAGTGTTTAGAGATCCTTCTGTTGATCAAATGAATAGAATTTGTGTACAGATGTGATCTGTGTTGGTTCAAAGAGAAGCAGCCAAACTTTGAGGGTGAGGTGATATTCGGAAAGGATCTTTTCAAAGTAGCCAGGAATCATGTTGAGGTTGCAATGTCCTCATTTTCTGGACAAACATCAGATGATCAAAACGATGGTTCAGGTTTACGATGGTATATCCTGCACAGCTGAGGAGGGAGTATTGTAGTTGGCTGCGAGCAAACATGACCTCCACCTTGTTGGTATGTCTAACGTTGCTTGACAAGTTGCCAGGAACCATGCCCAGACTAATATCCCTAATATGTGGACGACACACATTTGATCAAATTACTCAAATCCATGAAGAAAGCCAAGCTGTTTACAATCAGCACCTTAAGCAAAAGAGACGGCCATGCTTGGAGGTGAGGCACTGGAAGAGGTGGGCACCCTCACATGTTTGGGCAGCACCATTGATGCTTCAGGGAACACAAGCAGATGTAAGAGGTTAGAATTGGAAAGGCAAGGACAGCATTTTTGTTACTGAATAATAAATTCAGGAAGACAAAGACTAATAGAAAGTTAAGGTTGTTTTAATTCCAATGTCAAGTCAGTATAGGAGTACGGAGCAGAAACTTTGATAACGACGAAGGTATTACAGAGGAAACTCCAGTCATTCGTCAATAAATGTATTCAGAGAATAATGGGTATATGCTGGCAAGACATGATGAGGAATGAAAACCTGTAGCGAAAAGAGTCAACAACAACCAGTAGAGCAACAGCAAATGTAGGGAATGAGGTTGGATAGGACACACTCTATGGAAATAAATCACCATCAATCGTGGACAGACAGATCAAAACATGGAATCCACATGGGAAGAGAAAGAGAGGTAGACCAAGGAAACCTGGAGCATAGACTGAAAATAAACATCGACCCCTGGACCTCAACTGGAGAGAGGCAGAAAGAGCAGCTCAAGACTGAATTTGCTGGAGAAGGGTTGTCAATTGTCATACCCCATTAGGAGCGATGGGCATTGATGATGATGGTGACTCAAAACCATGATGCTGATGGGCAATTGTCAATTTTGAAGAAATGCCTTTGGGCAGAATTGAGTTGAAGGTCTGAAAAGATCTCATCTACGAGGATCAGCAGAACACCAGATCCAATAATAATAAATAAAACTGGTAGTGGATTCCGGATTTATAGTTATGAGGAAAGGCTTTAAAAAAATTGGCCTACATTGTCTAGAAAAGAGACAAATTTGAGGTGATTTAATACAGGTTTATAAAATGATCAAAGGAAAGGACAAACTAGACTATAACAAGTTTTTCATATTACAGCCGGCTGCTAAAACTAGAGGGCACAGCTGCAAATTAATTAAAGAAAGGTCCAGATTCGATATTAGAAAATAATTTTTAAGTCAGAGAAGTGATGAATGCATTGCCATAGGAAATAGTGGAGGCAGGGTAAATTAGTGCATTCAAGAATAAATTGTATGCGCATAGTTATTTTAGATCAAGGGAAGTAAAAGAAACTGGTTGTATGCAGAGTCTTCTAAACCAGTATAACGATGTTAAGTTTAAACAATTATTTTCTCAGAACATGAAAGTCTTATTAGAGAAATAGATACAAGATGTCAGAAAGCTTCTGCTGTGACTTAGCAGTTGGTGCCACGTCTTATATACCAAAACATTGGTTTGATAATTAAACAACTGATAAACTTGATGCAGACTTTGTGTTACCAGTGTCGGACTTGGCACTTATCTAAGGCCAAGAGAGGAAAGTGACTTGTTAAATGAAATGTCTCAGAAAGGTCATTTGTGTCACCAGTAGAGATACAAAATGCAGAATAAGAAATGAAGACATTAGCAATGTAGTGGAAACTATCTCTTTGTGGTAATACATCTCAAGATGGAACATGCATGGGCTCTTCTTCTTCGAATGCTTTTAGACGTCGGCTTGAATATACTTCAAGAAAGTAGTGGTCAGTTTGAAGCTATTAGTATCCCTATAGAGCTTGTCTAGAAATGGTATCGGTGATAGCCACACATGCTTTCTCCGTACCTCGTATGTTGGACACCTTTGTAGTAGATGTTCAGCAGTCATTTTGTTAGTTCTGCAGACTCATTCATCTGTATGTCCTATTCTTAGTTTGTTGAACAGATGGTATCTCAGTCAGTTGAGGCATGTGTGGTATCTCAGTCAGTTGAGGCATGTGTGGTATCTCAGTCAGTTGAGGCCTGTGTGGTATCTCAGTCAGTTGAGGCCTGTGTGGTATCTCTGTCAGTTGAGGCCTGTGTGGTATCTGTCAGTTGAGGCATGTGTGGTATCTCAGTCAGTTGAGGCCTGTGTGGTATCTGTCAGTTGAGGCATGTGTGGTATCTCAGTCAGTTGAGGCCTGTGTGGTATCTCACTCTGTTGAGGCCTGTGTGGTATCTGTCAGTTGAGGCCTGTGTGGTATCTCTGTCAGTTGAGGCATGTGCTTAGTTTTAAGATTACTATCTGCTCATCTATGTTGAGCTGGTAATATGCATCATTTGGTTGATAACATGTGTGCTCTACTTCCCACGTGTTCCTGTATCTACACCTGGTAAACCTCTTGGCCTCTTCAAAAGTTATACCTTTATCAGGTTGAAGTAGGTTTCCAGCTTCTCTCGACAGTCTGACAGCTTCTTCATTTGTCAAAAATATTGCAATGAGATAGAATCCATTGTATCACAACTCTCTTGAACCAGAGATAAAGTTTAAAGAGTATCACTTTCAGTTCCTCTAGGTCTGTATTGTCCTGCCTCCTCAGTGCCGCAACCACTGGCTATGCGTCTGTGAAGAGTACAACTTGTCTCTGTGGTTTTCATGTCAGAATTTCTACTGCAGTTTTCAAATCCGCTGCTCTGAAGTTACTTGAATATTTTCCAGTCGCCACTGATAGCTGTCTCTTTTTGTTTTTGTAGGCTTAGAAAGATCCCTCCATCTCCATTCTGTGGTGAAATGCATTGGTTCATGAGATTGACTCCTGCACATTACAACACAAGCGGTTTCGACTACAGGATGCGAAGGAGATCTTAGTGAAGTTGGATAGATGACAATGACATGGACTTACAACACACTTGAGTCAAAATGTGACTTAATCTCCTCATGATTCTCGAGGCATAAGTGGACGGACAGCTGATCATGCTGGAACAGACCGGCACAAGTTGACCCACAGCTGATCATGCTGGAACAGACCAGCACAAGTTGACCCACAACTGATCATGATGGAACAGACCGGCACAAGTTGATCCACAGCTGATCATGCTGGAACAGACCAGCACAAGTTGATGCACAACTGATCATGATGGAACAGACCGGCACAAGTTGATGCACAACTGATCATGATGGAACAGACCGGCACAAGTTGATGCATAGCTGATCATGATGGAACAGACTGGCACAAGTTGACCCACAACTTATCATGATGGAACAGACCGGCAGAAGTTGATGCACAACTGATCATGATGGAACAGACCGGCACAAGTTGATGCACAACTGATCATGATGGAACAGACCGGCACAAGTTGACCCACAACTGATCATGATGGAACAGACCAGCACAAGCTGACCCACAACTGATCATGATGGAACAGACCAGCACAAGCTGACCCACAACTGATCATGCTGGAACAGACTGGCACAAGTTGACCCACAACTGATAATGCTGGAACTGAAACAAAACTAAACCTACCTTACAGCCACAAAGCCTTTGTGGGTTTAGCTTTGTCCCTGATGAAGGCTGTACTGTGGAATTAGCTTTGTCCCTGATGATTGTTGTACCGTTGGCTTAGCTTTGTCCCTGATGATTGCTGTACCGTGGATTTAGCTTTGTCCCTGATGATCGCTGTACCGTGGGTTTAGCTTCGTCCCTTATTCTAGACGATGTCGGAGCAATATTTGCGTATATACCTTTATTACATCTCAATCGTCTGTATAAGTTTTTAGGAAATGCCTCTAGATCGTTCTTTCAAACTCACAAGACGTTTCCATACCTGGCCACAGTGGTACCCCTGTTCTATCTTCTACAGCTGGTTGTTTCGATTTGGGGGGGGTGAGTTTAAGTTATATGAAACGTAGAATATTCAAACTATGGGCAAGTCTGGCCTGTCATGATTACTATCCTAATCACATAGATACTCTTGCAGTTGAAATATTCCTAGACCTAGTGTGAACAGTACCAGACTCCTTATTGTGAAACCTTATATTTTGTGTTTGTATATATTGATGTCCTAATTTGTTACTCGAAGTTGGTAATTTCATAGAAGTAATTTGGAGTTTAGTACCTTGTAATAACAACAAAATTGGACAAAGCATGGAGAAATGTGTTGTTTATTTTGTTTAGTTTTGCCATTTTGGTAATACCCAACATTTGTTCTTGTTGCCCTTGTGATTGATTGACAGACTTCATAATCAAGTGACTCCTACACAGATTTCTATCTCGGTCTTTCATTCGTTTAAACTTTTTATATTTTGCATAATTCTACTGTGTTTCTCACTGGTGTCAAAAGTTGAAACGATACTATTGGTAATCAAGGAATGAAATTTCGAACACACAGTTCCATTTCATTTGTAATGGACCTAATTAACTTCATTTGGACAAGAACTGCAATGTCAAGTTTTTCAAAATACAATTAATTAACATGAAACAAACAGCTAAAATTATAATCGTTGTATCTAAAGACATAATTGAATGATGTATGACATGAAGTATTCATAATAAATATTTTATAGTACCAGGTAGTATGATGATTTTATGTCCCATATGAGGGTTATAATATGGTCCAGGCTAGTTTAGGCCAAAATGCTGGAATTTCCTACGTCAAAGTTTTATTCAAAATAAAATTTATTATTATTGAACAAATTGAGCCAAAATGATGATCAAATTATGGAGCCACATAATTATACTATGTCATGAAGTATTCATAATAAAGATTATATATTAGTATCTTCTTCTTCTACGATCGTTCTAAATCTCCCACTACCAAGCCCAGAACAGGGCTTTGCAAGTAGCAGGCTTTAGTCCGGAGAACGGAATGCATTGTGTTTGCAGCTTGACTGCAATATTTGCACCATTCGTTCTGGCACATCCGTCTTTGGCAGCAGGTATTTTTTGAGTACCCGGTCAGCCTTCCTTCTTCGATCCCTTCTCCTTAGCCAGCCTGTTATCCAGGATCACCTCGAGGAGGTGTAGAATGGTCTTGGCAGCTCTGGTTCGCTTAGTATGAAGTGTCTGCGGAGGTGGAAATCATACAAAATACTTTTTTGTAGTAAAAAACTAAGAAAATAAGACAGGCTGGCCATGTAGTGTGCATGCCGGATGACAGATGGACACGTATAGTGATGTCGTGGTGGCCATACAACTTTAGCCGAGGATGAGGTGGAGAGATATCATAATGGAGGCCCTGGGCCCAACATGGTACACTAAGGCAAAAAAAGCGAAATGAGTTTACTCAATATTTGGCTACCTGGCATCAGACACACGTTGAATACCAAGATTTAGAGATTGAGTTAAACGTCAATTACGTATGTGCAGACAACTATCATGTAGAGCTGGAAAAAAAAATTGAATTCATCAAACTAAATCACGAAACACAAACACATGTTTCAGAGGTCCATTTTTATATTTTAGGCTGCCAGTGCCGGGCAATACAAGCTGTAAAGAGTTGAATGTCATTATGTAGAGGGGGCAGATAACCACTACATTTTTCAAATTTGTTAAGTTTTTCAATCGTCATATCATTTTGTCTGTATCACTACCAGAGTCTCAGGCTTGTGTTCGATTTCCACGCTTAATCCAGGCGCATAGTCATTGGCCTGATCAAATAAGTCATCTCTCTTGTCTTGAAGACCAAATTCCAACACTTGGAAAGCTGATTAGTTTTGTATGGGCTGGAAGTCACTTTGTAATTTAGGTCTTTCAAAGAAACTGAACTTCGTTGCTGGACAACAGTTTGCAACATAGGGACTGGTGAGCACTTCCGACTGTACCTTGATGTTTTGGGAGCTGGCGTTATCATACGATTCAGACTACTTTGATGTTTTGTGAGCTAGCGTTTATGTACAACTTGGACTATATTTTAATGTTTTGTGAGCTGGTGTGTCCAAATGCATTTCCTGGCATTTCAGACTAAATAGAGACGAATGTGGCCAAGTAAACTGTCATATAAAATACCAAGATGTTTTTCAAAATTGGAAGTCATGGCCCCATGCAGCCGACGTAGTTGTATCAAATGGTCCACAACAAGAGTAGTGGTCAGCTTTATCATATGGTCCACAACAAGATTAGTAGCCAGCCTTATCAAATGGTCTACAACAAGAGTAACTAGCTTGGTCCACAGCAAGAGTAGCAGCTAGCCTTATCATGTGGTCCACAACAAGAGTGGTATCTAGCCGTATCATATGGTCCACAATAAAAGTAGCAGCTATCCTTATTATATGGTCCACAACAAAAGTAGCTAGCCTGGTCAACAATAAGAGTAGTAGTTAGCTTTATCATATGGTCCACAACAAGAGTAGCTAGCCTGGTCAACAAGAGTAGTAGCCAGCCTTATCATATGGTCTTCAACAAGAGTAGTAGTTAGCCTTATGGTCCACAATGAGAGTAGTAACTAGCCTTATCATCTGGTCCACAACAAGAGTAGCTAGCCTGGTCAACAACAAGAGTAGTAGTTAGCCTTATCATCTGGTCCACAACAAGGGTAGTAGCCAGCCTTATCATATGGTCTTCAACAAGAGTAGTAGTTAGCCTTATGGTCCACAACGAGAGTAGTAACTAGCCTTATCATCTGGTCCACAACAAGAGTAGCTAGCCTGGTCAACACCAATTCAGAATATTCCAAGTTATGCAGTCTTTGGTCCATTAACTTCATGCAGTTCTTGGTACAATAATTTGACAACATGCAATCCTTGGTCCACTAACTTAGCATTATATTGATCCAATTACAACATCATGTTGTTTCTGGTACAATAACTTGGCATGTAACCCTTGGTCCAATAACTTGACATATAGTCCCTGGTCTATTGACTTGACATCATATGGTCCCTGCTCCAATAACTTGACATCATGGGGTTTCTGGTCCAATAACTTGACTTTACATTGTCCCGGGTCTACTAATGACTTCATGCAGTCCTTGGTCCATTAACTTGACATCATATGGTCCATTAAGGACTACATGCAGTCCTTGGTCCATTAACTTGACATCAGATGGTCTCTGGTCCAATAACTTGACATCATTTGATCGTTGGTCCATTAACTTGACACCACATGGTCTCTGGTCCATTGACTTGACATCAGGATATCTCTTTTTAGTGTATGATCTGGTATCGGTGTATTACTATTACCCTGGGGATTCCAGAGCAAAGACTGCTTTGTAATACTATTAGCTAGTTTCCTTAATGCATGTCCTATCCAATGTCAGCGTTTTCTTCTAATCTCCTGTTCCTGTCTAATTTTTTCCAACAGTTCCGCCCTAAGTGATCTTACGTCATTTCAATTTCTCTATGCTGTGACGGCTCTCATTTATGAAAGTCTTTCTTTTTGGTTTGTTTGTCACATAATATGTCACAGAAATATGATAGTCAATTGATATGTCCTAATAGTTTATGAATGTCAATCATGAGAATGACCTTTATCAAAATAGTGCGACTTTCTTTGCTTTTCTTACAAGCCACAAAATGTATGGTCCTTACATTGAGACTTCTATAACCCAAATATGGTGTGATATTTTGATTTAGTTGCAGAATTTAGAGTTGGCACATGAGACAACCTTTACATATATTTTGTGACCAATTTGTTGCAAGTCACGAAATGTACGGACATATATAATGTGACTCTTTTTAATATACCAGAATTTATGGTTGTCAGAAGAGACGACATTTGACCATATAAATGTGACTTATTTGTGCAATTTGAAGAATTTATGGTTGACCTTTACCCACATAGTGTCATTTTGTCTTATTTTGCAAGTTGCATAATTTATGATCATCGCGCCAGTCAACTTTTCTCCCTTCAAGTGACTATTTACAGCCATGTCATTTACAATGTCACTTAAGGCTTCTGCAACACTAGCGTGTGACCTTTTTTCCAGAATTGATGGTCATCTTATGAGGGGACAACCTATACTCATAAAGTGCGACTCATGTGTACAATCCACAGAATTGATTATCGTCACATCAGATCACATGTACTCACATAATGTGACTTATGTGTGCAATGCACAGAATTGATGGTCATCATGTGAGGTGACCTTTACACCGTAGTGTGATTTTTATATTTTGCACCCGCCTCAAAGTTTGCGGTCGTCACATGAAATGTCATGTTTTCTATATAGAATTGTTTTTAAACAAATGTTTGAAATACAAGTAACCGAATTTATGGATGTCACAGGATACAGCCTTTACCCATGTAGTGTGACTTTTCTTTTTGTTGAAATTATATAATTTATGTAGTCACATGAGATATGATTATTATAGTGTGACTTTTTGTAAGGATTCAATTTATGGCCATGATGGGATGAGACTTTCACTGATATATAATCTGACTGATTTTCCAAGTCAAGGAATATCAGTCAACCTTATGTGACTTTTAAAAACATTTTTGACAAATCACAAAATCTATTGGTGTCGTCGCATAACAGAACTCATGGTGTGACTTTTTTTTTTGCTCTTTAATATTTGCCTGGGCAGATCTAGAACAGGTCATTTGGTGCCTGAGGGGTTTCGGGGGAGGATCTTTATGTGTCCGAGAATAGGATAAATGTTGCACAGAGAAGAGCATGTTGTAAGAAGTGACTAACAGTGGGGTCAACCCTACTAAGGGTAGAAGACACTCCAACCCATTGATAAGCCCACCCTGTCATTAACGTAGGCCAAAAACCTGCTGAATATGGAGATTAGTTTTCTGGGTTCAAACGAAATGTCTAGAATATAATCTCTTAAATATAGTACAGGAAAAATAAGAATGAGAAATCCTGCAGTGAAAGGAAGGTGATTGCTTCGCACAGTCCACCTTTCCTCTAATCTCTATACCATATGATATTCAAATTGTATGCCAGTGTGGATGACACATCATTTCTGCTTGATTTAATTGTTTTCATGAACCGGTTTATTTTTGGAATGGAGAAGAGTTTCAGAGTTTTGTTTATACAATTTCTTGGGAAAGTTTATTTTAAGAACTTTGGAAATGCAAACAGCAGAGGACAGAAAACATACACACCAAACAACAGTAACAGGAATCATACACACCGGATGACAGAAAATACTAGACAACAGAAAACATATACACCAGACAATGGGAAACAACACCAGACAATGAGAAACACTAGACAACGCGAAACAACACCAGACAATGGGAAACAACACCAGACAATGAGAAACACTAGACAACGCGAAACAACACCAGACAATGGGAAACAACACCAGACAATGGGAAACAACACCAGACAATGGGAAACACACCAGACGCTGCAGCTAGCCCAAAGAAAACCTATTTCCAGCCGTGTACAAATCATTCGCTGTTTCGCTCCAATGAGAAGCAACGATTTTAATTGCAGCTGGTCCCTTTACAGGAAGCCTGTCTCTGAGTTTTGATGGCTATAATGACCGTGCTTTTTTATATGATGAGCTAGCAGGCCCAAACACAACCCTCTTTAGTCACCTTTTATGACATGCTTAGAAGTTGACAGTGGCCATATTCTTGTCATCCTGGAACCACCTGAGTGCCACTCGGACAAACTCGAAAATCATGTGACATTAATTGTTGTCACCCTGAGGTGAGTCAGTCATGGTAATTTACAATACTGAACCAGATTGAAATGTATTTATGTAAATTTTCTCATTATACAATTGTTGGTATTGGGAGTGGTTGTGTGCCAGCCACAATGTATAAAACCTGACACTGCAAGAGGATCATGTGTGAAGATATGGGTGATCCTGATTCCATATTAATTACATTTACTCATCAGAAACTACAATTGTTTGTTGGGACAAGTTTATCACCAACAGTATACAGACTCTGCAGGGTCTTCTAAACCAGTATAAAGACGTTAAGTTAAATCCCATGTAATGATAGGTCAGTTTGAAAGTACCTAATAAAGCCTAGATTGAACCACAGTATACCTTCGATTCTTAGTTACCTTTCAATTTGAGAGGCACACTCCTTAATTTCATCACCACAAATACAACCAATAAAAAGCTGCGATTCTAAGAAGCTTCATTTTCTCTCTCTTCTCCACAAATAACTATAAGATCAATTCATTTATTATGTGATATGTTAAATATCAATTCCTTCTCAGTCAATATCAGTTGACTTGACATTCAGAGGCCGATCCTTCTGAATCACGTCGTTGATATCCCTTTAATGCATCGACAGTTTTGTATGAAAATATGCAATTCATTAATATCAAATTTTTGCCCTGCCTCTCTATTTCAATGTTCTTCTGCATTCAGAGATTTTTTTTCTTTTCATCGTAGCTTCGTAGTGCAATCTTTTTGAAAACATTTTGAACTGCAGTAAGGATTCAAATTGAACTTCAGCGTTGCGACAATATTATAACAAGACGAACATGGGAAATTCCACCACTAAATTTGCACATGTTTTAGACAATGTTGCTTGGAAGCTCGTCCACCTGACGACTTTCTTTTGACTGTGATTGTAAGATACTTGCCGATTTTAGATACCTTTAAATGAGAAAATTTGTTTTGTCTTAGAATAGAAGAAATATGGTAGGTCTATTCTATAGTTGCGTGTGAAGAAGGCTAGGTCTGTGGGGGCATCTTTTTTGGGGCTACCTAGTTGGTTCAATTTCCTAACTCATTCCCTTATTTCTATCGAGGTGCATTTGTCACCTGGAGGTAATTGGTTCAATTCCTGAATGCATATGACTTCTCCTTTTGCTGTATATCTTTTCCAGAAGTTCAGTTTTGGTGTTTAAAAAGTTTATTTGAAATTTAGCCATTCACCAAAAGTGTTAAAAAAATATATGGGTAGACCTGTGCAAACAAAATAATAGAAACAGAACTTATGTAAAGATATCCACATTTGTGGGTGAACTTATCCAGTCAAGCTGTTCCAACAGTGGATACTGCTTTCAGAGAGAAAGTATTTGAGTTCACGTTCTCAGCTTTCGTGTGGCTGGATAACCAGTTCATTCCCTTCCTGGCTGCCTGTTCTTTCCTGACAGAGTTGTGTCACCTTAGGCCTAATACTGTAAGTTAAAAATGACACTAGGTTGAAGCACTGTCATTTTTTTCACTAGTTGATGCATGTACTGCGCTGCAATATAGTTAGTTGCCCACTGCAATATAGTTAGTTGCTCATTGCAAGCGGTGATGGCGAAATCATGAAACGGTTTTGCTTTTTTCTTGATGATGCAACTTGCGCTGAATTTGGATTATAGTGAGCAAGATGTACTGGTCATCAACCTCACTCTCTGGTCCCGAGCTGCATTGGACCAGTGGCAAGACATAAGTCAAGATGACTGGAGGTAAATTAGAATGCACGCACTCTGGTCCCACCTCCCTTAATACCATGTGTCGCTTGAAACTTGCAAGACTTGATCGTCTACCGTTTCCGTTCATTGATTTGAGAGACGAGTTCTTTACCTCTCGACCACAGTGCTGCAATTTACAAGATGCTTATCTGACATAAATTAAGTATTTATAACTAAGATAAAAACTGTAGGCCTTATTTTGCTAAATAGGGTAAGCATAATAATCACCAGACATTGTCAAAATTTGGACAGCTCAGTTTGTTTTCCGTCCACATACCGTGAAGTGTCCTGTTGGCCTTAGTTGCCTTTCCTGGGTCAAGTGTGTAATGGCCGTCATTGTAAGCTCGTGCCATTATAGGATCACTCTGATGTCATCTATCCCTGTGCCATTCGCCTGCCCCGAGCTGTGAAGCCAGAAACTTTTGCATTATAAGCGCTCAACGGAAGTTGATATTGTCAAATCGCATGAGATGACAACCAATTCAATTTGTGCTTGGAAATGTAGTCAGCACAAGGGGTAGTTGCAGCCATAGTTCTAATGTCCTCATTTCTCGTTCTATCTCTCCTGGTAGTACCAATGACCTTCAGGAGACATTTGTTTTTGTTTTTTTGTGTTCGCCTTATTTCTCTAATCCCCAAGGCGGTGTGCGTTGCACTGCGGTTTTTATGTTGCGCCTGTCAGCCCAGTGCATCCGACTTCAGCATGCATTTTATGTGAGGGTCTGCTTCCTCCTGCATTTTCTAAGGGTTTGCTTCCCCGGGGTAACGGCCGGTGCTGTGATGAGGATCGAACCCAGCACCTTCCGGTTGTGAGCCGTGCCCTCAGGAGACATTTAATTTCACATGTAGAAATCTTGTGCTGCTGAGGACCATGTCTGGCGCTGGTAGCATACAATCGGGAACAAATATGATTGATGGTCACTCGCAATAGGTGTGGCATATGATAAGAGAGTATATATAATATTTTACGATTTTTCATCTGTTAGTATTAAGGTGTTTTATAGTTCTTCAATATAGTGGAATAGGTGACCTGTCCCTTCTTCACCCAAATCATACTAAAACAAAAGTTACAAACAGTTTAAATTAATATTCACTTTGGAAGCCCATCATATTAAGTAACGTCATGACACTAAAAAACTGTAACTCTGGAGCAAGTGTAGCAACATCAGGGAATTGTAGCAATTTAAATAAAATGTCTGGAAGTCGAATGAGCAGTATGTCCAAGATCCATAACTCAGTGTAATGATCCTTCGTTTATTTTTACGGCGTTGGGATAGAAACATACACAGTACTAGTGGTGCAATGAGCTGTGCCTGTTTAGTTGATTGTATCAATCAGCTGGATTGAATTTTGTTGTTATCGTGCCGTTAATTTGAGGGTAAGTGCCATGAATATCTAGATAACTTTCCCAGCTTGGTACGAGATGGATCCCACTCTGTAAATGTAGATGCTGTGTTTTCTTGATGACTCATATCAATTTTGGGAGGGCTGGGAGATGACTTTCCTGGCGGGCTGAGAATCCCTGCTTGACTTGTATCATTGCTTGAGTGTGATTGCTTTGTACTTACACCTTTTGTGCTGAATTTTGCTTTAATATAATTGTACTTAAGTTGGTAAGGGTAGTCCCTTAGCAGGCACTGCCGTGAGTGATGGAGTGCTAGAAACCTCATTGTAGATGTAAGAGCTTTTCTAACAACTCATAGGTGACCTGTCCTTTCCTAACTCAAGAAAATTAGAGACTGTCCTACAGCAGGTTATGTTAAGAATTTGCATCATTGCACTATGGGCAGACCAGTATGTGCTCAGTCCCTCTCATGCAATTGGGAGAGGTGTAGATACTAATGGTTCCTGTAGCTCAGTGGTTGTGCACATTCCTACTCACCCTCCCTGCTGGATTTACATTTGGTTTCAAAATATGCAACCCGTGCATTGCTGGTCCATTGATTGCAGGGTCTTCATCCAAGAGGTGGTCGTTGGTCAACTTCAAAATGTCACCACTGCCCAGCCTAAATGAACAAACTGCTGAGTTGCAGTACTGTCTTCTGTATGGCCAAGTCTACCCAACAATTGAACACTACACTGAAAACTCTGTGGAGCTGGAAAGGAGTTCTAAACAGTGATTGGTCTCATCACTAATGGTTCAAACATCAGAGGCACGGTCCCAAGAAAGATGGTGTCATCTCTTTCATTCCAGCAGACTCCAGCTTGACAAGGACAGTAGATCCACACAGGATCCCGAAGATTGAATACCTGTTTTTGCTATCCAGTCATGTCAAAGCCAGTCCTTCTGTACCTCCGATTATTGAAGCATACCACATCACGCCACCATGCTACTATATCACGCAATTGAAAAGAATGAGACACTGTAACCTTCTAAGCTTATCATAAAAGATGACTAAATTGGGCAACATTATGTAAGACCATCACTAATGAAACATCCACTTCAAATACACAAGTTAGAGGCTTCCTGTAAAGGGACCAGCATTTGTTGCAAACAGGCCAATCGATCAAATCACCACATGAATAAAGCCATAGACAGACAATTATATTTCAATTCTTAGTTATTAAGTCGACCTGTACTTCTATAGGGGCAGATGCTCATGTGCAGGTCCCAGCTCTGGTCTGAGCTGGATATAGTCGGTAGAAGGATTTCCTACTTACCGGGCTGGGTTTGAGCAGCTTAACACTGCACTGCATTGGGACAAACGGAGGGTGGTTAACCGATGTGCAAGTTCATCTAAATAGACTCAAACACTAGAGCAAAGTAGACCCGCAGCCTGTTACTCGCCATCTATGCTGCTCTAAACAAACCACTTAGCCTTGGCCGATGTTACTCCATGTCACAGTCATATTTCAATACACATTTTTAAAACGTTGGTGGCTCTCTTCACAGCCGCTCAAATGAGGGTATGGATGGAGGGTTGTGCACCACTGCTCTAGGGGAAGAGTGTGCCTCGCTGATAGAAAGACATAGAGGATTCTGCCACATTAAAAGCTCCTGGTTTCACTATCGTACTAATGAATGATAAATTGTTTCACATTATCCCTGCTATGTTGGATTTGTAGATTTTGTTGTCGCAACTACTAATGACAGTTTCTTAATATGCACACCCTTTCTTTGATAATTTCTTGTGATTGATGATGTCATTGAATTTATGCAAAGAGCCACATAGTTTGTGTGAGAAATTCTCTACGCTAAAAATGTTGTATATAAATAATATTGGTATGATATTGGGAATGGACTTGGATGTCATGAGATACCGCCTGGCATGGGGTCTCAAACACGTTGCCTGCGGACTTGCATGTAGCCCGACACACCCACTCCTCTGGACCAAAGTGTATTTTTTTCCAATGTGGGATAAGCAATAATACACGTTTGAGAAGAGTATTTAAGCTAAAGAGGTTGTCTGTGTTACCCAGGCCTGAACGGAGAGAAATGAATAGTCAACTGTAACCCACCAAGCATGTATGCTGATTATCCCTTCTTGTAGAAACTATAAGCTACAAGGAAAGGATTTTAAAAAATACCTCTACACTCTGTGGTAGAAGATTCTCACCCATGGCTGAATAGGAATGATTCAAGCCAAGTCATGAAGCTATAAAGGGTGAACTAATGGTTCCAAAGGAGAATGACAATAATAAAATAGAAAACACTCAGTTAAAGGGAGATGAAGGTATAAGTGACAAATGAAACATTCCAATGGTGAATGGGCAATAAGTGTTCTAGAACTATTTTATATAAATCAGGTCAAACAGAAAAACACTGTCTTCACCAAGAGGTATTTATAAAGAGTTTGACTGTAATGTGGTCTTTTTGTCATCAAAATTGTCTTCATGTGGTCCTTGGTACATTAGCTTGACTTCGTGAGGTCCTTGGTACAATAGCTTGACTTCGTGTGGTCCTTGGTACATAAGCTTGACTTTTTGTGGTCCTTGGTACAATAGCTTGACATTGGGTGGTCCTTGGTACATTAGATTGACTTCGTGTGGTCCTTAGTACATTAGCTTGACTTTGTGTGGTCCTTGGTACAATAGCTTGACTTCGTGTGACCCTTGATCCATTAACTTGACTTCATGCGACTCCTGGTCCATTAGCTTGACTCCATGTGGTCCTTGGTACATTAGTTTGACTCATGTGACCCATGGTACATTAGCTTGACTCATGTGACCCATGGTACATTAGCTTGCCTTTATGTGACCCATGGTACATTAACTTGACTTCATATGACTCCTGGTTCATTAGCTTGACTTCATGTGGTCCTGTATGGTTTGAGTTTGAGACCTCTGCAGTATAACTCACTGGAACAGCAGTTTGCATGTTCATTTGAACTTAATTTCAATTCATATAAAAAAAATTGTGGTATTGTTGTGTTGGTAAAATGCACTATTGATTTGTACAGACAAAACAAGTTAGTCTTGTTCATCTTGTTGCAGGGATAGGAAAGGTGAGCAAAGAATAGTTAGACTGTAACCCACCAGGCAATTTGTAAAAGGATTTAGAGTATAAGACCCAGCTACTCCATCCTGTAAAAACCAAAAATGGCAAAAAAGGCATCTACGCATCACAGCAAGTTAGAAGAGGAACCACTGAGTTCCGTCAAGAAGGTAGTGTCATAGCAGACACTGCTGTCAGGGATGAAGTGTTAGACTTCATTGTACTTGGCCTGAACTAGGGTGACCAGTCCCTGACCTCGCTTTGCCTTCCCTAATTCAGAAAGATAAGTCCTATATTAAAGGCTGCAGTCAAGGATTGAGTGTTCTGTGCTTCAGTGTGCGAGACCTGAGCATTATAGTTCATTCAATTCTTGACAATATTTCCTTTGCTGTAGTACAAAGGCAATACACTCGCCTCTCAAGAAATGAACGAAAACGTTCAAAATTCCCATGTTTCAGGCTACCTCTGATCTCATGGGAAGTGAGGTCAGATGCTTAGTTCTGTCGGAGATGATAGACGATAAATTCTGAGGTTCTATGTGTGCAGTTGAAAATCAAAAAAAGGCCGGTTGGTTAGACGATGTCCATTCAAAATGTATCCAACTACCTTCCCTCAGACCCAGTAAGCTGCAGCAATTTCAATTGCAAACAGAGCCTACTATGTGTAGCTTCAGATACCTGGCAGTTAACCTACACTTACCTGTTTCAATACCAGGATTCCAAGTATTTTTTATGATGGATTACAGTGGCCATTCTTATATCATGAGGTGTACTTAAGAGAGTGAACTGGAGTTCTGGCTGTAGTGCAATGCAAGGCTTCTTGTTAAGCTCACCACTATGGTGATTACAGCATTGATCCCCACCTCATAGGCCAGATTGCTGACACAGCCTCTTTGATGTGAGGTGAAGTCCTTCATCAGTATGTTTGACTTGACCCAGGGGGGGGGGTCATGATCAGTATGTTTCACCTGACCCTAACAAGGTGGGGGTATTAATCAATATGTTTCACCTGACCCTGATGTTTGCTCCCCCTCTAAGATCTGGTAGGCAGTTCGCCCCTCAACTCAAAAAGTCCTATAGCACATACTGCTATTGAGGATGAAGTGTTGAGACTTTACTGTATGAGATCTCTGGTTTTGTACAGCGGGCTGGACACTTCCTTTCCTATTTGCCTCAACATCGCAAGCCAATTAATTCACTTCTGAGTAAACCAGAGCATGCCCTGATCAGGTGAACTCAGTCCCTTTGTTGCGAGAGGTAATTGAGCTAACCTCAATGCTGCTTATTCAATACAATTGAGACCACAAGACAAAAGATAGATGGTATGAACCTGGTGTATATACAGAAAACAATTCAATTGGAATGTACAGAGAGGGTGTTTTAAAAACATAAAAATGGATTATAGAACTGACTACATAGCACTTTGCTTTGATTGGTGAAAGTGCTGACGATGACAGACTCTGTAGCTCTCACTAATGATTTAAAAACATGGTAGCATAATATGTATGGACAGACAGAAATGAACTGATTTCAGTATTAAAATGGAGGTTGAGCTAGTCTCTTTTAATACAGCTGTATTGTACATTTGTTTTTTGTAGGCGTGGTTACCAGGCCTGTTCGGTTCCCCACTTTCCTTAGCTCATAAAAGTCAAGGTAGTCTTGTAGAAGATTCTGCTGTGGAGGATGAAGTGGTGACAACATTGTATAAATTCTCAGATTTTTCTTTATGAGGTGGGGTGGCCAGTTCCCTTCCTCACTGATTTGCTTTCCCTGACTCAATGGGTTCAATTCCAAAATCTGGGAAGTCAAAAAAGTCATGGCAGGGATCATAAAGACAATTTCTGTAAGCACTCAGGAAAATATATCAGCCAGACAACACATGTGGCATATTTCATGTAGTAATGTGTTTTGGCCACTCTTGACAGACAAGGTTGAATTTGTGCCTATCACTTCACATTTGTTGCTGCTGTGTGTTTTCTCAGAGTGCCCAAAGTACTTGTTGTATGATAGTTATCTTGACACTTTCATCAGTGGTTTCTCTAGTTTCATCTAAGCAAAAAAAAAAAGGTGGTAAGAATATGGCAGTTATGACCCAAGTGGGCATACCAGCCTTGGAGTGTACATGAAGATAACAATTTGGTTCGACAAGGCTGATCCGTGATTGCTATATATCAATCTCCTGTCACCAGTTCTACCTGTGCCATCTGCACTTTTGGTCCCAGAACACCTCTTTCCAGCAAAACTTTTCTTTTGGGTTAAGGGTACACTAGACTTTTACCCATCGCAGGCGGCGACAGCATTCAAGTTTTCTCATTTGACTATGAAGACCGTACCCCACCACACATGTGAGGAGTCGTCGTGTATTTTGCTCTTTCAGGTGGTACACTTTCTTCGAGCCTCTGCAGGGATTCACTCTGTGATCTGAGCAACCTTGGTGATGTTAGCACACCAAGTGGAACGGTTCTGTGCAAGCAACTCCCAGAAAGGGACATCAATGTTGAAGCTTTTCAGAGACATTTTCAAGGATTCTCTGTGGCATTTTTTCTGTTCCCCTATTATCCTCCCTTTTTTAACAAGTTTTGGCAGCCTGGGATGTCTACTGTTTTCTCCACCAGCCTTACACTATTATCTCATCTATGAGGCAGCAGGTGGTTTGAATTCAGTTTTCTCTCTTAGATGAACTACCTTCCGAGCTGGCGAGTCTCATCTACCTGGAAGCATCTGGCCTTAAAGTGCCAAGGCTCCACTCTTTCTCCTATTAGATTAAAGCTTGTCTGACATGTGAAGATCAGAACTTTTGTCAATAGGTATTAGATATGCGTGACTTTGGAACATTTGACTTGAGAAGGTGAGAGTTGATCCTCATCTTCGCTCCTGACTTTGACAGCATTTGGAACCACCAATCCTGATATATGTACCTCAATTAAGACACATTGTCTTTGATCTGGTATACGATAAATACTAGCAGTCCCTTATTTACTTGTAGAGAGTTGGTGTTGTGTTGCTTTTAGTGTTAAAACATATCAAACATGTTTTTTTTTTAATTGTTTCAATACCGCAGAATAAGTCATTTGTTTTCACCATTGCAACATTTTGTTCAGTTGTTGCTACTTTGTATTTTTTTGGTTACCTCAAATATTTGTATTGATTGCAGTTTACATGTGTGAGAAATAAAACAGGATTTTCCCACATATTGATATAGACTCATCTACTTTCTTACAATGTGTGTTTCTTAACATAGATGTCAACACACATACATTATCCTTGTTGGCAGTCTGAGGAAGCCAACAATATTCTGTATAAATCCTAATCTTTACCAGTGCGGACCTAGGTCTTTGGTCAGTCCATCCCAACATTGCTTATGTTAAAGGACAAAAATGAGCTATTTAGAGCTCATCAAAGAACACATCGTCCACAGCCAAAAATATGGCATTCACAACTATATGAAGAGTGATCCAAGTAAAGCTCCGGAAAATGGACACATGGTTGGGAAATAAGGCAGATGAAATTCAACTTTATGCGAACAGAAATGACACAAAACGCTTCTATGATGCTTAAAAGATTGTTTATGGTCCTCAACCCGTGTATGCCACTCAACTCTCAGAACTGCTGACAGACAAACCGAGAATGCTGGTGAGAACACTTCTGCACAGTCCTCATCCATCTGCGATGAGGCCATAGAACACCTACCGCAGACACCCCTGAACGTTAAAAAATTGAAGAGGTCAGAGCAGCGATCAACTATCAAATGGGAAGGCTGCAGGTGCAGACCTCATACCAGCTGAAATCTACAAAGTAGACAGTTGTGTCGTCGCACAAAGACCGAGTTGTACAACACAATATGGACCAATGAAACTGTCCCACAACAACTGAAAGATGCTACCCTTGTCCACTTATACAAGTGAAATGGAAACGGTCAAACCACAGAGGAATCTCCCTATCAACTGCTGGCAAGATACTGATACAGGTTCTCCTCAACCAATTAATCGTTCACCTCTCTTCCAGAGAGCAAGTGTGACTTCAGATCAGGTTGCGGAACTGTGTGAATATGATATTCGTGGCTCTGCAACTTCAGGAGAAATGCCAAGAGCAGCAACGTGGACTATACATGACTTTTGTGGACCTGACTAAGGTTTTTGATACTGTCAACAGAGATGGGCTTTGGTAGGTCATGGGAAATTCAGCCGTCCAAGCAGATTCCACGAGAATATGAATGCTTGAGTGATGGGGAAACGTCAAATGCATTTCCTGTGTCAAATGGTGTCAAGCAGGGTTGTGTACTAGCCCCAACACTCTTCAGCATAATGATTGCTGCTATGCTCAGTGTTAGCTTTCAGTGTTGTATCCAAAATGGAGTGGAAATAAAATACAGGACAGACGGAAAACTCTTTAATCACAGGTGACTGCAAGATCACACCAAAAACCTGCTTTTTGCTGATGACTGTGCCCTCACTGTCAGCACAGAAAGAGATATGCAGACATATGTGGACAAATTCTATACAGTCTGTGACATGTTCGGTTTTACAATTTTAAAAAAAACAAACCCAAGTGATGCACATCAATACCCAGATATCAGAGTCAAGAACGAGTGCCTCCAATCAGTAGACAGTTTCACTTACCCTGGCAAGCAGTCTTTCTAGGAAAACTATTGACTCTGAGGTCAGTAACATAATCTCCAAGGTCAATGCTGCCTTTGGGAGGCTGCGCAAACAGTGTCTAGAATCGGAGGGGTATTAGGCTTGATATGAAACTCAAAGTCTACCAAGCTGTAGTGCTCCAACTCTTCTGTATGCCAGTGAGGCGTGGACTGTGTACAGCAGGCATGCTAGGAAAATAAACCATATCCATAAAAGCTGCCTCCGTATATTGTCCAGAATACAGTGGCAGGATAGGGTACCAGACACCAAGATTCTCATGAAGACAAAAATGCAGAGCATCGATGCACTGTTGCAGAAGACCCAGATTAGGCGTGCCGGCTATGTCGTGCACATGCCAGACAACCACATCCCCAAACAACTAATGTATGGTGAGCTGAAAGAGAGCCTGTGTCTAGTCGGTAGCCAAAAGAAGCGCTTCAAAGACTGTCAAAGTATTTCTGACACGCTTCTTCAACATTGATGCAAACTCATGGGAATGCCTCGCACAGGACCAAAGGTAAGGTGTGGAACCACCATCAGAGGCACCTCCATTGCTGAGAAATGCAAGGCCTCCGAAGCACAGAAAAAAACACACTTTGTGAAAAGACATAACTGAAACGCACATGCCCAATTCTAATCTTCAATGCTACATATGTGGAAGGGGTTTCTGTGCCAACATTTTGACTATACAGCCACCTCCAGACTCACTGGTGAGGTGCAACACAACATGTCTGATTGCTGTTGTCATCATCGTTTGCGATGGACGGCTATTATTATGTGGACGACCCCGATGGGTGTGTCGTCATAGGGCTACTAAAACATTGCTCTACGTGTCCATATGTTGTCAGATATGCATACCACATGGTCAGTCCAGTGATGTTTGCATGATTTCGCTGCTTCCATGATGTCCTGAAAATTTTATGTTGAATTTCTTAATTTAGTATTTGATCCCTTGTATTAAAGAACAGACAAGAAAACTACTAGACATGCGGGGACGACTGAAGGTCAGACGAGTATTTGGCAAGGTTGGCAGCAACAGAGGTGGACACCATTGAACCAATGAAATTCTCCACACCATCAGGCAGTCAAAACCAGACACAGCTCCAGGAACAGAAGGGATAACTATAGACATCCTAAATGCCTGGGTGGAAGTGAATTCTCGCAGTCTATCTGCTTAATACATGCCTCAAATCAGTAAATATCCCTGACCAGTTAAAATCCTCAGACTTCTAACCCCTAACTACTGCCAAATTTGCATGCTACTGATAAAAGTCTAGCAAGGAATATATTGAAAAGAGTTGCAGAGAGTGTACACCCCTGTCTCACACCAACTGATGTGCGAAACCAGTCTCCTCGCCTCCCATTCACAAGAACTGCGCTAGACGCCTTGTCATACAGGTGTTCAAGGACTGTTATAATATTTCCGTTGATATTATACATCCTCATGGTTGCCCAAAGTGCTTTATGCCATACCCTATCAAACGCCTTCTTAAAATCCACAAACCCATGAGAGAGGGGTGGCGTAGAGTTGTGAGGATGTCTTCATGTGTGCCCCAACGACCTCACCGGTTACGGGATGACCGAGTCATTGCAACAGAATTGACGGGCAACTTACAGTACCTGTTTGTGTTTGTTATTATCTTCAAATTTATATCAACTTACCCGTTATTTGTACGGATTTTAGAATTAGGTTTTTGTTTTCTTAATAGAATCAAATTTCATTGCACCTAGATTCAGCGATCTGTGTGTGCCCAGTACCTTCTTTGATGAAAATGCTGATGACATGAGCATGAATTACACGGAGGTGTATAGATTTATGACAACCAAACATGACCCCTCCTTGTGGGTTAGAAGTCCTTGAGGATTTCCACTGGTCAGGAATTTGTACTGAATCGAGGCATTTATTAAACAGCTGAACTGCCAGAATCCCCCCTCCTCCACCCCAGTATTTAGGATGTCTATAGTTATTCCATCTGTTCCTGGAGCTGTGCTTGATTTTGACTGCTTGATGGCGTGGGTGGCCTTGTTAGCCAAATTTACTAACTCAAGTATGTCTTTGCAGCAAGGAATGTCCACCACATGGATGTCTGTAGTTCAAATCTTGATTGCACATTATTGTATCTGGTGTTTGAGTTGTTTTATGTATATTAGTCTTTCTTTTCATTTTGAGCCACATAAAATTTGTAAATGGACTACAATGGACCTCTAATCACAGGGTAGAAGAGGAGCGACTAAGTGAGTGCTATATTGGTCATTTTTTCACAAACAAGTCAAATAAAACTGATCATTTAGCTGAAATTCATTAAACTAAATTCAAAGTATCTTTTTCTGATCTACAGGAAAATCAATTATTGGCTCTTGTGCTCCTGTATTGTTTCTGTCAAACTCAAAAGGCTACTCCCACAAACAGGCTACTGCCACACATCGAAGGCTATTGGCCACACACAGAGCCATTTCATACATACACCATCTGTACCAACTCCCACAGAGTTATCTCACACACAGACCACTCCTACAGAGCAATCTCACACACAGACCACTCCCACAGAGTTATCTCACACACAGACCACTCCCACAGAGCAATCTCACACACAGACCACACCTACAGAGCAATCTCACACACAGACCACTCCTACAGAGCTATCTCACACACAGACCACTCCTACAGAGCAATCTCACACACAGACCACTCCCACAGAGTTATCTCACACACAGACCACTCCCACAGAGTTATCTCACACACAGACCACTCCCACAGAGCAATCTCACACACAGACCACACCTACAGAGCTATCTCACACACAGACCACTCCTACAGAGCAATCTCACACACAGACCACTCCCACAGAGTTATCTCACACACAGACCACTCCCACAGAGTTATCTCACACACAGACCACTCCCACAGAGTTATCTCACACACAGACCACTCCCACAGAGCAATCTCACACACAGACCACACCTACAGAGCTATCTCACACACAGAGCCATCTTATACACCATCTGTACCAACACACAGACCAATCTCACACAAAGAGCCATCTCATACACCAAGAGTGGCCCTTACCTCATCAAACCAACACACAGAGCCATCTGCTCGAGATTGGTCCTTATCTCACCTCACGTGCCCTCCCACAGAGCCATCTCCTACACCACATGTATAAGACTGTCCTTATTTCACCTCTCCCACAGAGCCATCTCCTACACCACATGTATAAGACTGTCCTTATCTCACCTCACGAGCCCTCCCACAGAGCCATCTCCTACACCACATGTATAAGACTGTCCTTATCTCACCTCTCCCACAGAGCCATCTCCTACACCACATGTATAAGACTGTCCTTATCTCACCTCACGAGCCCTCCCACAGAGCCATCTCCTACACCACATGTATAAGACTGTCCTTATCTCACCTCACGAGCCCTCCCACAGAGCCATCTCCTACACCACATGTATAAGACTGTCCTTATCTCACCTCTCCCACAGAGCCATCTCCTACACCACATGTATAAGACTGTCCTTATCTCACCTCACGAGCCCTCCCACAGAGCCATCTCCTACACCACATGTATAAGACTGTCCTTATCTCACCTCACGAGCCCTCCCACAGAGCCATCTCCTACACCACATGTATAAGACTGTCCTTATCTCACCTCACGAGCCCTCCCACAGAGCCATCTCCTACACCACATGTATAAGACTGTCCTTATCTCACCTCACGAGCCCTCCCACAGAGCCATCTCCTACACCACATGTATAAGACTGTCCTTATCTCACCTCACGAGCCCTCCCACAGAGCCATCTCCTACACCACATGTATAAGACTGTCCTTATCTCACCTCACGAGCCCTCCCACAGAGCCATCTCCTACACCACATGTATAAGACTGTCCTTATTTCACCTCTCCCACAGACACAGGATTATATTTTTGTTAACTTTTAAACCATTGAATCTTGTTGAGCATGTTATGCAGGAGACAGTCCAGAATCATAGAACATCCACAACGATTTGTGGTCCATTTCACAATATCGATCTTTTTGCTAAATCGAACTAGAGATTGTGGTTAATTCTGTTTAATATTTAGGGTCCTGCATACGTAGTGACGGAAGATCTAATAAAGAAATTAAGACAAGACGAGATTGATGTAGCCGCCTCGGCAAGGAAAAGCAACATGACCACTGTAGTGACAGTGAAGCTATATAACTCTATTATTTGGTATGGATGTGAGAGCTAGATACTGCTGATATGGAAAGAAAGATACAAGCTTTTAAATACAAATGCTACACAAGAATTTAGCATAAGAACATAAAACAAATTATCACGTGAGAGATAGAACAAATTTCCAGGCAGGTTTACAGAAACCACTTTGGGTTGTAGTGAAATGTCAAAAACTGACATGGTTTGGGCATGCAACAAGACATGACTCCATCTAAAAAATAATATTGCAGGGAACAGCTGAAGCGAGGAGGCCAAAGAAAGTCATGGGCTGATAACATCAAAGAATGGACAGGACATGATTTTTCCGCATGGCTGAGGATAGAGGACTATGGAGGACTTTGTGTGTTGATGTTTTCACCATAGCACCCCTATGACCGTAACGGCACCCTTACAAACATAATGGGTTAAGGGCTTATTGATTGAATTAATTGAACAACACACGTTTTAGTAAATGTAACTGGTTGTATACAGACTCTGCAGGGTCTTCTAAACCAGTATAAAGACGTTAAGTTAAGTTAAAAATGCAGCTCATTTTTCTTCCTTTCAAACATTTTCTTTAGTTTAGATCAGTTTTATTAAAAAAATTAATTGTACATTTATTTATCTATGATAAATAATTTGCATTATCACTTTGAGAAACAATCTGCAACTACGCAATGCAAGAGACATTTATTTCAGTTACATAGTTTGAACTTAAACTAAGAAATTCTTATGTGGTCCATCTTCAGCAAAAATACATGCACATTGGTTGTATTTTCTGTGTATGAGGTGGAGAGATAATACCCTCTAGAAGGCTCTACTCTGGATTGCATGATGTGCCGAGAGCAAAAATACTGATGGTTTTGACAGAAAGTTCTAAACAATTCTTGAAGTAATTTTGATACAGGGAGTGATCAAGTGGCATCACAGAGGGAGGGGGGGGGGGAGGCTCAAGTGCAGAGAAATGTCAAGGCTAGTTACATATTTGACCTCATTTTGGCTAGGTGTTGGATTGTCCATCATGTATGATGAAGACCGCTTTCTTTGTTCAACTGTGTAGACAATCTTTCCATTTTGCTGTCAGATGAAATGGATGACTTATGCGGTTATTTGGATTACAGTAAGTTTTGCGCACTATATCAACTTCATCTCTCGTCCTGAGCTACCTTTGACCAGTGGCAAGATATTTCTTCTTCTTCTGCGTCGTTCTCAATCTCCCGCTACCAAACTATGAAAGGGCTTAAGTAGCAGAATGTAGTCCAGAGAACGGAATGCTTTGTGTCGTAGTTTACAGCTTGACTGCGATATTTGCACCTTTCGGTCCAACACATCCGACTTCAGCATGCATTTTTTGAGTACCGGGTTAGCATTCCCTCTTCGGTCCCTTCTCCTTAGCCCGGCAAGATATTATATCAAGACGACTGGAAATAGCATAGAATGCAGATTTTTCCTCAGGGTTTACTCCCCCAAGCCTTTCCCGTTTACAGTTATCCTGCAAAGCAGTGGTGATATGGCTAGGTATGTGACTATCAACAACATAGTCCTTTTGGTTACATCAGGGCATCATTACTATCATGATGGCATGTGTGTTGGGCTAGGATTAGTTCTGGTAAAAACAGCAATCTGAACATTTTTTCATGCCATAAATAGAGGGATCCTTAGTAAAAAGAGAAATATGTTAGAAAATTAAGATGCTGTATACCAGTTTTGACATGGACTTTAGACTTGGGGAGGCTGCGTGGCCTAGGGGTGAAACTTACTCGGTTTTCACAATCCCAACGTTCCGGGTTCGATTCCCACTTGTGTCCAGTTTGGCAGACACTGAGTTTTTTTTTCTCGGGCGAATGCTCCTCCACATACGGAAAGTAATAGCAACCTGCCATACTGCACACTTGCCAAGAAACTTATAACAGCCAAATAGGTTGCGGTTGTAAGAAGCTATGTTCTGTAAAAGGACATGCAACTTACTTTTAGCCTTGGACAATGACCACAACCAAAACCCCAAAAAAACCAGCTCCAATCTTCAGAAATGAGATCAAGAAAGGTGTTCCAAGCAAAAATAAGAGGTCTCCAAATCAGGCAATACAGCTCAGCCATGGTGGACTCTAGTGGTTTGGTCATGTCTGCAGAATGAAAGCATAGCATCTGCCATAGCATTTATGGGAAGCAAATACCCTAGGATCTAGTTCCACAGGACGACCCAGTTCACTAGGATGACAACTGGAACCAAGTCAAGAAGGAGACAGTGGATAAAATAGTTTGGTGCTCTTCCTGACAAACCATTCCCCAATGTAGAAGAGCAATTTAGTAAATTGTTTGGGGTGATAAAGACGACTGTCTCTCTTCATCCATTTGGTCAGTCAATCAGTTTGAAGGTGACAGAGGATCTTGCTGCAGATCTGGTCTTAGAGACACTGCTACATGCGATTGCAAAGCACTAAAACAAATAGCAGAACATATCCTGCAGGACTGCCCCACTCATGTAGACCAATGAGCATCAGTCTGGCCCAGGGGAGCGACCATGCTCGAAAAGCTGTAGGAGACTGGCGAAGACCTGAAATGCACAGTCTCCTCCGTGAACCTCATCGGGCTAAAAGCATAGCATCAGTTGTTCAAAAAAGGAGAAGAAGCTGCAGGTCTGAAAAGATCTTGGACAGTGTGGGCAGGAAATGTTCATTTTACATGAAGGTTTAATTTCAGTGACTTTTCTAGCCTGTCTCCGTTGTTTAGTTGCTACTGTTATGTATGCCTCACATGAAGCTGCACCTTTACAAAGCAGTTCAATATTGCTCAGCTCCTTACCAAGTTTCGGGTACCATGAAAAACTACTAAATAAGTCAATCAGTATGAGCTCAACTATATTGCTCTATTGTGAACTAAATTTAATTTTTGTTTAAGGTGTCTTTACCCAACTAATGAAATCTGTAACTCAAAATCAGTGAGCAAGCGCACCAAGCTCAGGCTGTTCAACTCCAACATATTACCAATACTCATCTCTGGATATGAATGCTGGAAAATAACAAATGCATTTGAAAATAAATGTCCTATAAAACTGTTGAACATTGGCTGGGAAGAATTCATAACCAACAAAACAATTACACAAGTCATCAACCAACAATATGTGTCATCACTCAATAGGAGAAAATGGTGGACATCGATCAAGCATGTTCTTAGAATGGACATCAACAGACTCCCTCTGAAAGAGTTTATGTGGTCACATCTGGCAGCAGGAAAAGAGGATGACCGAAAGAAACTCTCTATAGAACAGTCATCAGAGAGGGCTCCCTTTTGGCCTTGAACTACATTCATGAACTGAAAAGACTGGCAGTAAATAATATATGGCAATAAATCAAACTGGATAGCAGTGGCTTCTGCCTTATGTGCTGTGGATACATACCCCTGGTACCCATATATACAGAACACTGAATAAAAGAAAAGATGGTAACACAGAATAGTCTAGTCGAACAACACACTTATCTAACCTTGTCTGGAAATAGCTAAGTGACACAGGCTGCTATAAGCATTCACCAAACAGCAGTACCATGTAGACACATTTACACACAAATGGTACACCAGAGAAATATATTGAAATCATTCATGATTGAGACTAACCTCAGAAACTTTCTAGTTTGAGCTAAAGACAAAAACTTGCACCACTAGGTGTATTTCTGTTTGGGTGGGGAAAGAGAGAACAGTTTCATTGTTGGAGAATGGCTGAGAAATTTAGAAATCTACTGGAATCTAATCAAACACATTTCATTGTCTGATGCCAGGTAGCTGAAAGCTATCATTTTTTTCTACAAATCTATCTGGTTAGCCTTTAGATTGTAGTGCCCCATGTCTTCCTGGTTTGTCTTTCAGACTCACATTTGGCTATTAGTAGTAAGTCTGTGGGTGGTTTCTTTCTTGTGGTTTTCTTGACACGGGGAAGATACAGCTCTAGGGTGTCCTTTCTCCAGACTTTTCCATGTCAACATTCAGCCTTCCCAGCATTACAGGGCCTGCACTCTTGTCTTCAGCAGTGCTGGTAACCATTAAGCTGCCATTGTGTGAGATCTAGCTACTGGGTATTTCTCACCACCACCTCTAGAAGAGTATGTTAACATTGATAACAATTAGTAAAATAGTATCCACATGTCTATTGCTTCCCCAAAAACTTGCATTAGATGTCGTATTTGAGCTGGTATTGCCTGTACATTTCTATTTGTGGTGGGAATGTAAAATTCTAGTTGCACACCAGATAAATTTAGTAGAATATTATCAAGATGTTTACTATTTCAATCAAACAAATAAATGTCCATGAGGTGTCAATTTTGAACCAGGATACGGGATCAAGATGCTGATCAATGCATGAGCTGCAGCCGTCAGTGACCCATAGCTAACTGCTAGCATCAGGGCCAGTAAACCACAACTGCCAAAACCCTTCAACATCTCCATGCAGTGTTCCTGGATAACAGACTGCAACAGAACAAACTGGCTAAGGAGAAGGGATCACGTAGGAAAGGCTAGCCCAGTACTGAAAAATGCCTGCTGAAGTCAGATGTATCGAACCAAAAAGTGCAAATATCGCAGTCAAGCTGTAAACTATAACACAGCGCATTCCGTTTTCCGTACTACATACTGCTGCTTGCAAAGCTTTTTTCAGGACTTGCTATCAGGAAATTGAGAACAAACAAAGAAGAAGAAGAACCAGGATATCTGTATATTTGTATTTTCTATTTGTGTGTGTGTGTGTGGTTGTGCTTATTTATTTGTTTAATTGGTGCTTTAGTAATCTTTATTTTTAATCAAACCAGAACAGATCAGTACATACAAAACAAGTTCAGCATCGTCAAGTGTTACACATTGACAACAGCCAACAACAAAAACTAGGACGACAGACAACTGAACATTATGGAGTGTAATGCAAGTCCACACTAGAACAGACAAACATCACTTGGCATAAATAGTTTGATCCTAATATGGTACATCCTGAATGAAGTTCACATACATCTTCAAGGCTGGGATTGGCTGATCTGTCGGAACCATGTGACCAGCACCCTGTGCAAAAAGAATTAGAGAAGATTTAATTAAAATAGGCACAAATATTATAATGTGTTATCTGGGCCAAAAAGAGAAACAATCACTATAACCTACAAGAAATGTTGTACATGGTGACTAATGAGGGTTGGACATGGAATCAGCTACCTCACTCTATAGAGTGACATAGTTAAGTTAACACAAGTAATAGATCTGTCACTTAGAGTAACATAACTAACTCAACACAAGGAATAGATCTGTCACTTACAGTGACATAACTAACTCAACACAAGGAATAGATCTGTCACTTACAGTGACATAACTAACTCAACACAAGGAATAGATCTGTCACTTACAGTGACATAACTAACTCAACACAAGGAATAGATCTGTCACTTACAGTGACATAACTCAACACAAGGAATAGATATGTCACTTACAGTGACATAACTAACTCAACACAAGGAATAGATCTGTACTTAGAGTAAAATATATAATTTAACACAAGGAATAGACTTAACACACAGAATAGATCTGTATTTACCCGTAGAGTGACGAAGTTAAGATTATCAAAGGCCTTGACATATCCAGCGTTCTGTTTTGTTCCATCTGCTGCCTTATAATACCAAGGTTTTCGAACTTGAGGATTCTGTTGTCAGCATAGAACAAATAATTTATGTTAGTGAAGTTTATGCCAAGAAATTATACTTAGGAAAGCACATCACTTGTATATGTGTTGCAGGTTTGTATAAATAACCAAAACACTATCTTAATGGTATATCCTGGAAACATAAAATTGTTGCGTCCTTGAATTGTGTGGTTAATGCTAATGGATTGAGTAACTGCACCAGAGCAACTTAACATTATGATTCCACTTGTGGTGTAACATATTGAGTATCCATCATTACACATTTAGTTGGGGGGAGAGGGGGGGAACAACATGAGACATGGTTTTAGCATTGTCTTGACTGGATGCATAAAGGAGGATGATTGAAAGACTTGGGAGGAGAGTTTGGAGGTAAGTCTGCGTAGTATGTATTGGGAGAGGCCAGAACCAGAGTATAGTTAACTGCTCATGATTGAATTTTTGATGTTTGCACCATCAGACGAGTTCCTGTGATGGACTCAGCTGCCGTTTGGCGCTCCTCTTTAGTTCTATACACTCAACAAAATCCAAAGAACATCAACAGTTGCTCTTCAGTGGCTACTCTCCTATTGTGGAATCACAGGGAATGAGACAGCTGATGCCCTGTCGAGAGGAGCAGGTGACAAGATGGAGCAACTTATCCACGCAGTGTCCTACCAAGTGGCAAAAACTATCATCCACAATCAGTACAACTCAAAATGGAAGAGAGAAATGGAAGTGAACAATAGACCTGACCCATTCCACTAGCTCCACAGACACCAACATACCATCATCTTTTGTCTGAGAACAGCCCACTGCAGACCATTGGGTCATCTACATCAGCTCAAGATATCACACACAAGTGACTGCCCTTGTGGAACTGGAGTCCAGATCCCCTGAACACATCCTACAGGACTGTCCAATAAACGGAGATCTTCGATGCCAAACCTGGTCAGAGGGAGCCGGGGTGACGCAGAAGCTGTGGCTGCCACTTGGATCTGGAGAGGACTGAGGACTTCTGGTCCTAGCAATGGGACTATAGATATAGCATGACTAAAAAGTCTGAACGCAGAAGAAGCTCTATACAGTTTTAAGTTTAATTTTAAATTGTTGGGTCAGTGCATATTCCTTAACTAGCAATAGAGAGGGCAGTCCTGTAATGCATGCTCAGCAGTTTGCTTGTTTAGCCCACATGTATATTATGGTGAAGCAGAAAGTTAATGTTTGTAAATGTCTTTATTCAATCTGTTGTGCTTTGTCCTGAGGTGAAGAATGGTCATCTGTCAATGACAGTGAAGAGTGTGATAGTCGTTGTTTGGTTGTTTCTATTCTCTTTTGATAGTTCTCTTTTTCTAAAATTATGTGATTTTAACGTCTTCTTGCTCACAATCTCCTCCCATTTTAGTAATCCTATCTGCTTTCTCGCTACCCAGTACACCACGATGGGATAGTGACCACTGAAGTAGGTTCGCTTTCTGACAGCTACCTTACTTGTTTGGATCCTCAGGTTGCAGGTGTTTGCCACACTTTGAGAGCTTGCAGTACAGGTAGTGCATTTGTGAAGATGGCTACCTGGTGGGGGACACAGTGACAGTCAATATTGTTATGAATTCTACTCACAGCTTGTTCAAGAGCTTGAACCTCAGTTGTGTAGTTAGATCAGAAATGACCAGTCATGATACTGTATAGCAGCTTATCTATGCATATTCAGTGGAAACTTAACACGAGCTAAGTAAGAGCAAACAGCTTGGCAAGTTTAGTTGAACAAGAGAAACTGGTAGATTTTATGAACTGAGCAAACAAAGACAAAAGATTCACGGCAATTATTTAAAAATAGAAACTTCTTCTTCTTCATCGTACGCAGTCAGACAGTAACCATTATTTTTTCGAAAAAAGCGGCGGTCATCCTGAGGCTGTCGACACTGCCATATAGCTTGTCTTGTGTTGCCACTGGTGATGGCCACATCTGCTCTCTCTGATCCTCGTATGTCGGGCAGTTCTACAGCAGATGCTCAGCGGTCATTTTCCCGGTACCACACGGGCATTCGTCGGTACCACCTATCTTCAATTTGTTGAATAGGTGGTACCTCAGTCTATTGTGGCCAGTGCGAAGTCTGAAGACAACGACCTGCTCTCTTCTGTTCAACTGGTAATAGGCATCGTTTTTGGTGTAGCCGGTATGTTCAGTTTCCCATTTGGTCATGTATCTGGCTTTAATAAGCCGTTTTGACTCTTCATACGTCATACTAGTATCTGTTTGTGGTAGTCTTGCACCTTCTTTTGCCAGTCTGTGTGCCTGCTCTTTGCCTTGGATGTTGCAGTGTGATGGGACCCACTGTACCACTACCCTTTTTGGTGCGGACTGCTGGCATAGTTGACAGAGCGCTGCTCTTAAGTCATTAAGCTCAGTGTTTTACTGGCTTTTTAGCGCTGTGACTACGGCCAGAGCATCTGTAAGTAGGACTGTATGGCTTTCATTTTCTTTATGTGTCACCATTTCTTCCACTGCCGCCCTCAGTGCCTCTGCCTCCACTCTAAAATTGCTTGTGTACTTACCAGTAGCGAATGACAGTGTTATTTTTCTGCCATTTAGTAGGTTCAGGAATACTCCTCCCCCTCCATTCTGTGTTGTGTTTGTTACAGAACCATCGATGTATGCATGAGTCCAGTCCATGCTTGGGTAGTTTTTCGATATAAAGCTTAGGGTAGTATCTCTCCTTTCTTTTTCAGTCTGGCAGTTCTTGTTTCCAATACCTGGTATATTTTCTACCACCTCCGGAATGATATGCTGCTTCCATGTGGGTCTGCGTACAGTAGGGATGGGCTTTGGTGTTGTTATGGTGTTCATAGGATCTTCGCACATCTTTACTTTGGCTATTTCTGCAAAGTTTCTCCGCTTTAGTTTCCCTTTTCCAAATCTATTTAGTCTCTGATGCATTGGATGGTCTGTCAGTCTTCGGAGTTTCTCTGACTGCAGCTGGGCTCTTCAGTCTTTTCTATCGGTCATGGATTGCAGTTTTGTAATCTTTTCAAGTTCTACAATTGGTGTTGACTTCATGCCTCCTGTTATAACTCTCATGGCTTGGTTTTGAAGTTTGCTAACTTTATCGAAGTTCGCCTTTGCTGCTGTTGTCCATGCCGCAATGCCATACTCGAGAACTGGTCTCACTCTTCCAGTGTAGTTTCTTAAGTATTCTTTCGTCTGCTCTCCAGCTTGTGCCAGCATAATTCCCCATTTGAAACAAAGAGGTTAGAGGGAGGAAATACCCAACTGATAGAGGAGCCCTGAACTCAGTACAAGACACGATGGTGATGATGATTTCTTGCCCACTACAAAGATGGAGTAAACATACAACTCATGTTAAACCCAGCTGTCTCACCTCAGGATGCAGTGAATCCACAAACCACTCATCTCCAAGGAAGTTACAAGCCATGTCTATGTCACCGTTATACACCAAGATACGCAGCTGTAGATGAATTAGTGTGTAGATTGACTTTGTTAGGAAAGGCAAGCAGCCAGGTCAAGCTTTCTCCTATAAGCTAAAGTATTATGCAAAAAGTCTCTTAAGACTTTATTCCTAAATATGGTGCAGTAAAAACTGTTAAAATGATGAAGTGGAGACAAGAGGCTATCAAAACAGCCATTAATGACTCTGTACTGGAGGCACCAAAGCACACCTTCATACAACAACAAAATTAGATATTATACTGGTTTAGAAGGCTTTACAGAGCCTCTACATGTTGTGGCAATGCATTCCAAGCATTCACTACTCTCTGAAAAAAAAAATAATTTCCTAATATCTAATCTGGACCTGTCTTTAAATAATTTGTAGCTGTGCCCTCTTGTTCTTGTAGCTGGTTGTACTTTTAAAAACTTGGTATAGTCTAATCTATCCTTTCCATTGATTAATTTTTAAACTTGTATTAAGTCACCTCAAATTCTTCTCTGTCCTAGACACTGTAGACCAGTTTTTCTGAGTCCTAATAACTAAAATTCTGGGCCACGATAATTTTTGAAGCTCAATAATCTGAACAGATGGGAAATGGAAATATAGCATAATATCACAGCCGAAAATAAATAATGATATAAATAAGACTACACAGAAGAGAACAAAGTCTCGTCTTTCAGTATCACTTAAACAGCATTATGTCCCACCCCGATGAAACAGTTAGACACCTACTCATTGAGTACAAAACACTTGCAGTCACAAAGAACAAATCTGTACAAATGCTGCAGACAATCGCCAATGCACTGTATGGATCAGTGCTAAAACTGAAGAAGACCTGTATTTATATAAGAATGTAATTGGACTGATAAGGGTAGACTTGTTCAGCAGCTATGGGATAGCAACAAACAACAACAACATCCCAAAATGCAGTATTTGGTTGGAACTACCTTAATCTTTAAAGCTAAGAAAGGCCAGTTAGCGAGGAAGGTGGCTGGTCAACCCTCATCACAAACCCTCAGATTTAACTCATACAATCGAGTCTCTGAACTATTCCATGCCCAACTGGTCAACCCTTATCACAAACCCTCAGACCTCGCTCATACGATTAAAGTTATATGACACAATCACCAAATGAAAACAAGTTTGATGACACAAGAGCCACATGGATACAAAAAATAAGCTCAATATAACCATCCTAGCATATCATAAAAGATGACTAATGAGTATTGCATGGGACTAGTAACCTCATCATGCAAATAACATTGGTATTGTAATCAGCCACTGCAACAGCTTGAATACAGGCTTTTTGTAAAGTATCAGCTGCTGTTGAAACCCATGATTCACATGGATGCAAAAAGGTGAATATTGATCACTGTCTAGCTTAGAAACATTGATACTGAACACATGTTTGGAAGAGAGAACTAAAGATTTTGAAAAGTATATTTAATGAAGAATGGGGTGCAAAGACAGATAAATGAATAAGGAAGTCCTGGATGTTATGGATGAAAAGTTAGAGAATGAATTGATAGACTTGGCCACGTAAAATGTCACAATACCTTGCTAAAAATCATACTGGATGGAATAGTAAAAGGCAAACTACTGGCGAACTATGGGTTGGGGTGGTTCAGTATCACTATCAATGGCCAGGTGCTTGAAACAGTTATTCAAATTCAAATATTTTGGGTCTGTCATTGGCAATGAGGGTACCAGAGCAGAACTTTCAACGAGAACTGCTCAGGTTCTTCTTCTGTTTTGTCGCTCGTTTTCAAACTCCTGCTGCCAACCCTGAAAAGGGCTTTGCAAGTAGCAGGATTTAGTCCGGAGAACAGAATGTGTTGTGTCGTAGTTTACAGCTTGATTGATATTTGCATGTTTTAGTCCGACACACTTGACTTCAGCCTGGCATTTTTTGGTACGAGGTTAGCCTTCCCTCTTCAAACCCTCCTCCATAGCCATGTTGCAGCCTGTTATCCAGGATCACCATGTCGAACTGGAGAAGGGTCTTGGTAGCTGACCCTGATGGTGGCAGTCAGCTTTGGGTCGATGACCGCTACAGCTCATGCACTGCTCAGAATTTTGATCCCGCTTAGGTTATAACAAGTTGTACCTTGCCCTTAATGATTTAAGAGCAGTACTCTGTCAACTATGCCAGCAGTCCGCACCAAAAGAGTAGTGGTACAGTGAATTCCATCCCACTGTAACGTCCAAGGCAACGAGGAGGCAGACAGACTGGCAAAAGAAGGTGCAAGACTAACACAACCAGATTCTAGTGTGAACTACAAAGAGTCCAAAAGGCTTATTAGGGCCAGATACATGGCCAAATGGGAAACAAAACATACTGGCTACACAAAAAATGATGCCTATTACCAGTTGAACAGAAGAGAGCAGGTCGTGGTCTTCAGACTACGCACAACCCACAACAGACTGAGGTACCACCTATTCAATAAACTGAAGATAGGTGGCACTGATGAATGCGCTTGTGGTACAGGGAAAATGACCGCTGAACATCTGCTGCAAAACTGCCCGACATATGAGGACCAGAGAAAGCACATGTGGCCATCACCAGTGGCAACACTAGACAAGCTCTATGGCAGTGTCGACAGCCTCAGGATGACCGCTGCTTTCTTCGAACAAATACAGGTTGACGTCTGACAGCGTACGAAGAAGAAGAAGAAGTACCTTGCCAAGGCCGAATTGGAGAGATAACAACAGATCTCTTATCACTAAAATTAATTTAATGCAGACATTGGTTCTCTCTGTTTACCTGTATGCTTGTGAAACATGGACATTGACCTTTACTGCATCCGAGGCTGTTATTATAGCCGACAAAAAAGAAACCTAGTTTACGCACCGGAGGCTGAAAATTTGACTGACGTTGACGATATTATCAGTTATAACACAACCCGTGTGCCATTCAAAAATGCAGATTTGATAGTACACCATCGTCCCTTCCTTCACTACCAACTTTCGCTACGAAAGTGTAGATCAATGAACAAAGCTTTGAAAGGATACATTCTTCTTTTTCAATTGGTGTGGACTCAGCCCATTATTGGGGATGGTGAAGTAAGTTGTAGTAGATCTTTATGAGGTAGTTCAGTTTAGTTCGTTTATATAGAAGTCATAAATTTGTTTCAAGTAAAAACTAACAGTCATCCCTATCCTAAAAAGAACAGCAACAGTGTTTTGTTGTGATCTCAATGGATTATATGGTCGGTGAGTCTAAATGTTTGTGCTTTGCTTTTATAAATGTTCACCTTCATCTTCTTGTATCTCAGAAACTAACACACATACATCAAATACAATAACACCAACAAGCTCTTTATTAATTTATGTCTCTACCCTTAACAAAATTATATCTATAGGCCAATTATTAAAAGCTTAAATGCTCTCAAAATCAACAACCATAGTAAAATATGACGTGCTGAAAATGAGTGCAGCTGCAGGGGAAATTACATTCATTTTTTAGTGCGGCCTGGTGAAGGCTAAACGGTGCATTGAAATGGAAAATCCAGGCCATGGAGATGACGTACTTCAGAAAAATCTTTGAAATATCATCTAGATATCACATCACGAATGTCAGTGCACACAATTCTGACTGTATACAGAAGTCCTTTTTATTGTAAAATCACGAAAACTCAACTAGTAAGGACATGTGATATGCTCTCATGGTTTGTCCGATGTTATATGCTGAGGCGCAGTTCCTGGCAAGAGAAGGAAAGGTCACCCTAAGATAGATTGGACAGATGACATTTACTGATACTGCACGCTGGATAGAGTACGATGGTGGCGGATAGTTGATGATGTAATGATATGTGATGCCCTTCGACCACCTGGGATATGTGACAAACAAGATAGACAGAGAACATGCAAGAGTAGGATAACTCTATAAGTGGATGGATAACATCTAGAAATGGACAGGGAAAAATCTGATTGACTGAACTATTTACACAAAAGATAAAAGAAGGGAATTCATCTCAGCCAGCACTTGATGTAGAGATTGCAGCAGCTGATCTGATCTCCCACATGACTATTCTATTCTGCTGTTGTAAAGAATTGATTTCGCCGCACTCTGTGCACACTTATAGGTGCTCAGTCTCTCTTGGCAAATAACAAAAGGATGGATCCTGATTAGCCACTCCCTCCCACATGACAGTCATCTGATCTTGTAAACTCAAAACTATTTTTTTTAAACAACTCCAAACCAGATACTTCAAACTCAATTATACAGTAGTTCTCACTCGGATAGCCTTGGCCTAAAAGGCCTTCAACCAACAACTATTTGAAGATCTACATTACTGTGTAAACATGTCAAACTCAGGATACTTAACTCTGTCATCTCAGGGCTCACATTTGGTTGTGAAAGCTGAAAAATTACAAAGGTTCTTGAAAGTGGATTGTATGCATTTAAAAATAAATGCCTTAGAAGTCTATTGGGCGCTGGCTAGAGAAAATTCCTGACCACTGGTACTGAGCAAGTACAATTACAGTCCAACCAAAATTATGTTTCTAGTGTCATCAAGAATAAATCTTGGCCGTTAATCGAGCAAATCCTCAGAATGAACAATAGGCTCCGGCTACAGTATGTGGAATATAGCCACCTACAATAACACGAGGGCATAGCTACAAGCTGATTAAAGAGAGGTCCAGGTTAGATATTAGGAAATATTTTTTTAGTCAGAGAGTGGTGTCTGCTTGGAATGCATTGCCAGGGGAGGTGGTGGAGGCAGGGACAGTTAATGCGTTTAAGAATAAACTGGATGCGCATAGATTTTAGAGCAAGGTGATGTAAATGTAACTGGTTGTATACAGACTCTGCAGGGTCTTCTAAACCAGTATAAAGACGTTAAGTTAAGTTAAGTTAAGAAACCTAGTGACAATAGGAAGCAGGTTAGACCCATAGAGACTCTATGCAGAACTATCCCACAGAAAACTGCAACCATTGGGCTAGGGAACATGCAAGAGCTTCAGATAGTGATGGGTGACCTATCGAACTGGAGAATTTTGAGTTCTGCCTTTGGCAACGTATTTGGTGATGATAGACCATAAAGAGAGATGGATACTGGTAGTTCTTATAGTTCGCTGGATAAACACACCTCTGCTTCATCCTTTCATGCGCTGCACTCAGCTCAACCCTGATTTTATTTCAAAGTTCTACAGTCTGTGTATTGCTGATTGTTCTCATATATAACTACATATGGAGCAGATGGGTCAGACTATCTATACAGTAAAAAATAGGTATCAACCTCAGGTTGAAGGAAATGTGTGCAGATATGGATATAGATTTTGCAAAGGTTTTTGATAAGAGTACCTCATCAAAGATTATTTCGAAAGTTAAAATCACTTGGAATAGGTGGGAAAGTTGCTGAATGGATTGAAAGTTGGTTAACAGGAAGAAAGCAGACAGTGGGCATAAATAAGAAGTACACTGAGTGGTGTGAAGTGAAAAGTGGAGTGCCACAAGGTTCGGTTTTGGGACCAATATTGTTCTTGATATATATAAACGATTTGGACATTGGTATAGGATTGCAAAATTTGCGAACGATACAAAACTATGTAGTAGTGTCTCATCTATAGCAGAAGTGGATATATTGAGATCAGATTTAGATAAAATTCGAGACTTTTCTGTGAGATGGCAAATGGAGTTTAATATAGATAAATGTACAGCCATCCACATGGGTAGATCCAATATGGAACATAATTACAGAATGGGCGAGTACTATTAGAATGATGGATAAGGATGGGAACCTAGGGTTATAATTAAGCATACAGGTAAAGTGAGTGAGCAAATCCAGGTAGCAGTGAATAAGGTAAATGCTATATTAGGTATGATAAAAAGAAATATTATACATAGGAGTAAGGAAGTGATTGTCAAACTGTATAAAGCATTGGTTAGACCTAGATTGGAGTACTGTGTACAGGTGTGGAGTCCTTGTCGTAAAGGAGATATAAACATGCTGGAAAGGATACAAAATAGAGCAACAAAGCTTACAGTTGGATTCCAAAATTACAGTTATGAGGAAAAACTCAGAAAACCAGCCTACAGTGTCTTGAAAAGAAAAGAATTTGAATTGATTTAATATACATTTATAAGATAATCACAGGAAAAGTTAAATTAGACTATAATTAGTTGTTTTTTTTAATATGACCATAACAAGAACAAGTGGGCATAGTTAGAAATTAACTACAGAAAGGTCAAGATTGGATATTAGGAAATATTTTTTTAGTCAGACTTTGGTGAATGCTTGGAATGCATTGCCACAGGAGGTAGTGGAGGCAGGGTCAGTTAATGCATTTCAGAATAGATTGGATGTGCATAGCTTTTAGAGTAGGGTAATGCAAATGTAACTGATTGTATACAGACTCTGATGACTCTTCTAAACCAGTATAAAGACATTAAGTTTAAGTTTTTATATCCAGACACTAGCTACTCCAGCTTACCTTTCTGTCAATGGCTTTCTGGTACTGAGGGGCCACTGTAGAATAGGTACGGCCATAGGTAGCACTGACCACAGAGCTGTGGGAGCAAATATCACCATCATGAGTAGTCATTTCTAGTTAGAGGATAGAGGTCCCATAGGACAGGCTGATGTTATAGATACAATGTTAGAGGAATCATTGTACGTAGTTCGATAGGAGAGGCTGATGTTGTGTGGACAAAGTGTTGGAAAAACTCATGGCACGTGATCCCATAGCAAATATCTGAGACTATAAATAGAGGAGATGAAGGGTCTGAGGTGGCTATCTCACTATAAATAGAAGTGAGAGGGTCTGAGGTGGCTATCTGAGACCATAAATAGAGGAGCGAATAGAAGAGCAATTTGTTAGCCAGGAGACACAAACTCAAACCTCTGTAAGTTCTAACTTTGTTTCCATCACGCATTTTTTTTAAAAATTACTTTATGCCAAGTCATCCAACGATGACCTGTACTGGAGTGTTTTTTGCTTAAAGTTTCTACAGGATGGGGTAGCCCAATGCCCATCCCTTACTAGTTGCCTCTTACAACATGCCTGCCAGGTTACAGTGTTACCATTCATTGCCCCAGTTCCAGAACACAGTGAGTGTAAGATATTGGTAGATTTCTTAATCTGTAACATATTTTTGTGAATATCATTCTGAAAATGAATGAATGTGCTGTTGTAACAATGTCAATGAATGAAAGAGCACATATGTTGTGGTAGATATTCTCTACTCTTTTGGAGTGAGAGAAAAGGTCTTTAATGAGCAGAGCGAGGCAAGCATGACAACAACCTCCCCTCCTGTACAAGAAAGAAGATTGCAGCAATGAAGTCCTTTAGTGTCAAATATTTTGCTATTTTTGTCCTTGACAAAGACCTTGTGACTGCAACAGCAATGTAGGTATCACTTTGTTTTTGTTCTGGTGCAATCACTAAGCCATTGTCTGTATGTTTGAACTCTTTCAGGATGGGCAACCACTGCCAGTGGCCGATTTTTCCTGTCGTTCAGGAAAAGCGACCATTCGGCGGTAACTTCAAGTTGATAGTTTTTATGATTCATAGAAACTATACATTTTTTCTGTGTGAAAGACTTTTTAGATACTTCAGAAATGTCAGTTGATCCTTTAGTTTCATTTTATATAAATATGATAGAAGTAAGCAGTTTCTGTTGAAAAGTTATTTGTTATTTATCATTAAATTCTATTATCAATAGCGAATCCACATACATCAATCTGCTCTTTTACCTGTATAAAAAGCGCAGTTTATTTGAAATTATTTCTGAAAATGTTAACTTCATTTTAGCTGTTGAGATAATTTTATCTAGCCAATCTGAATTATTCTGACAGAAAAGTTTTCTTTATAAAAAGACAAATAAAGTAAACATTGAATTTTTTGTGGCAAAGACAATAAACATACATTTTGTTTCATTTTCAACATGACAGACATTTTATATGACTCAGAAACGTAAGTAGATCTATTCTTTCATTATTTGGCTATAAATAAACTAATGTAGAGTCAGTGATACCTGAATTTTAAAAAAAATATGAAATGCTACCTGTTTAAAGTGATAAAGTGGGCATTTCAATGATTCTCAAAATTGTCATGTGCTAGACCAATGTCAAATTAGATCTATGCTAAATAACTTTAGAAATAAATGTAGTTTCTAAGCAAGTGTGTCACAAATGACAAAACATATGGATTAGCTGTCTATACTGGGTAAATCTGTTCATTATTTTTTCCGTTCAGCTTTTCTTTTAATTGTTACATGTTTCTTACTTCTTGACTATTTTACAAATGGAGATATATTTATATTTTCTTATTGCTCGTGCAATCCCCTTTCAGTTCACATATGACACGGACACATAATATAATATAAAATACAGTGACACTTCAACTATAACACTATATGAAAATCTTATAAAGATGACAAATGCGCTGGACAAAACATTGGAATTTTGCTACGACCTGAAAGAGTTAATCTACTTTTAACTATGAGTACTGCCGCAGCTTTGATCTATTGACCTTTGAGGTGGCTAACTGAAAACTCACTGAGTGCTGTCATCATTTTGGACTTCCAATTCTTCCAATGGAAGGTACACAATGGTTGGCTAGTAGACACAGAGACCTCAAACTTTGGCATCTCATGTGGTCACACTTGGTTTTGTAGAAATAAAAGAGTAGACATCCGGGCCTAGAAGGCACCTGTTGTGAGAACACTGGAAGTGGGTCGAGGTGATATTCTGAAGTTATTCAATGACTGCCTCTTGGAGGATGACACTGCAATTGATGAACCAGCAATCCACAGTTTACAAAGTTTTTAAACCAGATGTATGTCCAGTAGAGAGGGACAGCTGAGAGCCCAGTGCAGGAGTTTGTACAACCAGCAAGCTATGGGAACCTTATGCATCTCACACCTCGCCAGTTTCTGAGAGAGACTGAGCATCTATGAGTCTGCCTCAAGTGCAGTGACGTTAATTGTTAACACAAGAGGTAGATATTCAAATTAATGTAAGCGATCAAGATGCTGAGCAATGCATGAGCTGCAGAGGTTAGCGACCCACAGCTAACTGCTAACATCAGGGCCAGCGACCCTTTTACAACTCCATGTAGTGATCCTGGATAACAGACTGCAACAGAGGAAGCTGGCTAAGGAGAAAGGATCAAAGAGGGAAGGCTAACCCGGTACTAAAAAATGCCTGCTAATGTCGGACCAAAGGGTGTAAATATCGCAGTCAAGCTGTAAACTACAACACAATGCATTCCGTTCTCTGGACAACATCCTACTACTTACAAAGCCCAATTAAGAGCTTGGCAGCTGGAGATTGAGAACAAACGAAAAAGAAGAAATTAATATAAAATGATTTACGGACAAAAAAGTGGATATTATTTCTCTGGCACTGTGATTTGGGTTATGATAGTTTACGTGTTCAACCAATGAGTTAGTGAAATCCTGTGAGGCAGCTCTCCCCTATTGAAACTGTAAGGGTCATCACTATGAATATCTTCTCACCTGCATACCTCCCAGGTCTGGGCAACAGCAGATATATGAAGAGCCTCTCTTGTGCTGGGGTTATTCAGGTAGTTTCCAATGGCTGTATTGTTTGTGCATGGTGGGTCAGAGGCCAGCTTGTTGACAGGTATCATGCTCAGTCTCTGTGAGATCAACAATTGTCCATTATTGACACTTAATAAACACACTTCCTTTCAATGAATAAAATTAGATGGACTGCAGTAAAATGTATTAGCAATAATAGCTGTCAAATAATCATGTTGTTGAATGCCCACAATGAGCAAGATTACTCTTTTGTGTCCTCTGAAAAGAGCGTTAAGTGGCGGGTTGCAGTAGATTTTCTTACATCATGAGCGCACTGATGAAGGTGGACCAGGGTCCTCCAGGTGGTTGTGCTATGATTGGCTTCATCTGCATTCTGCTCACTACTAAAGGGATCATGTCAATCCCCCACTTTGCTAGCCAGGCTGTCATGAAAACAGCCCATTTCCAGGAAGACCTCCGTAGAAGTGCAGTTGGGGGATTGTAAATTTGACTCTACTCTGGCTAACATGTCCGATCAGTATGTTCTACCTGACCATATGTTTTGCCTAACCAGATGTTAGTCTCCTCTTCCCAAAATTGTTAAATAGCCTGTTTACATGACACCAGTAAGAGACAAGTAACAACATTTCCATAAATGGGTGTCTGCATCGAATAGATTGTTGGATTACACTTGCCTCTATCATAAGTCAAGTTTGCAGTATGGTATTGTCAAGTCTTAGAATAATAAAACCGACACAGCAACTTAAACCAATTAACGAAGTGACTTGATTATTGCAGGAATTGCTCAGAAAGTAATGTCCCACATGATTTTTCTCCTCCCAACATTTTTTAACGCAGTGTATGCAATTGTATGGTTTCCCCAACACATGGCTCTGCTGTAGTAGCTAATTAAAATGGCTTCTGTGTGTGACAAGTGTTACAAATAATGAGCTGTAATTCCGTTCTTGGTGGCAGAAAAAGAAAGTGTGAGGAACATTCAGGAACATTTGTGTGCTGTGTATCGAAGTTGTGCAAATGATAGGAGACCCGCTGAATGCTGGATTCAGAAAGTTAAAGCTTCAGGATGTGGAGAGACATAGCTGCATGATTGGCCATGGTCTCGCTGTTCTTCCCCAGCCACCAGCCCAGACATGCTGCAATGTGCCGATGCCATTGTTTGTTAGGATTATCCCAACACAAGTTGACAATTGGTCCTCCAGCTTTGTCAGCTATTGAAGTGTGATAGTAATATTCTATGATCTTGGATATTCAAAGATGGGTTTCTTAAAGTATCACAGCCAACCAGACATCAAGGAACATGGCTACATGAACAAGAAATGAGCTGGCACAGGAAAGGCATACTTGTTTTGTGATGATGTACGGCCTTAGAAGTGGACAGAGAATAATTAAGAAAAATAGCAGGTGTAAAGGAAATATTCAGTTATACAATACATGAATTGAATACATTGTGAATAAAAAGTTTACGAAAAAAAAATATAGGCATTACTTTCTAAGCAGCTCTCTTTATCACATTATAATATTTCAGTGGAACAATTGTTTAACATTCTTGTCTGGTCTTACAGTGTTATCTCCCCTAATCTACAAGCTGATGCTAAAATCTTGCCAGCGAGATCTCCCGCTAAATTATAATGAAATGTGTAAAAGATGACATCCTGATCTGTGTGTTAGTACCTAATCCTGATCTGTGTGTTAGTACCTAAACGTATTTAAGTGGAAGCTAAAGATGTAACAGTAAATGAGCTACGAGCAGCTAGAGACTACTAGTTAGTTCTTTTTATTTGGGTCAGTGAATTAACTTAACGCCTTTATACTGGTTTAGAAGACTCTGCAGAGTCTGTATACAACCAGTTCCATTTACATAACCTTGCTCTAAAAGCTATGTGCATCCTTCTTCTTCTTACGCTGTCAGACAGTAACCATTATTTTTTTGAAAAAAGCGGCGGTCATCCTGAGGCTGTCGACACTGCCATAGAGCTTGTCTTGCAGTTCCACTGGTGATGGCCACATCTGCTCTCTCTGATCCTCGTATGTCGGGCAGTTCTGCAGCAGATGTTCAGCGGTCATTTTACCGGTACCGCACGGGCATTCATCGGTACCACCTATCTTTAATTTGTTGAATAGGTGGTACCTCAGGCTATTGTGGCCAGTGCGAAGTCTTAAGACAACGACCTGCTCTCTTCTGTTCAACTGGTAATAGGCATCGTTTTTGGTGTAACCAGTATGTTCGGTTTCTTATTTGGTCATGTATCTGGCTTTGATAAGCCGTTTTGACTCTTCGTACGTCATACTAGTATCTGTTTGTGGTAGTCTTGCACCTTCTTTTGCCAGTCTGTCTGCCTCCTCGTTGCCTTGGATGTTACAGTGTGACGGGACCCACTGTACCACTACCCTTTTTGGTGCGGACTGCTGGCACAGTTTGCAGAGTGCTGCTCTTAAGTCATTAAGCTCAGTGTTTTTCTGGCTTTTTAGCGCTGTGACTACGGCGAGAGCATCTGTCAGCAGGACTATATGGCTCTCATTTTCACTGTGTGTCACCATTTCTTCCACTGCCGCCCTCAGTGCCTCTGCCTCCGCTCTGAAATTGCTTGTGTACTTACCAGTAGCGAATGACAGTGTTATTTTTCTGCCATTTTGTAGGTTCAGGAATGCTCCTGCCCCTCCGTTCTGTGTTGTGTTTGTTACAGAACCGTCGGTGTATGCATGGGTCCAGTCCATGCTTGGGTAGCTTTTCGTTATGAAGCTTAGGGTAGTATCTCTCCTTTCTTTTTCAGTCTGGCAGTTTTTGTTTGCAATACCTGGTATATTTTCTACCACCTCTGGAAATATATCCTGCCTCCAGGTAGGTTTTCGTACAGTAGTGATGGGTTTTGGTGTTGTTAGTGCGTTTATGGGATCTTCGTGCATCTTTGCTTTGGCTATTTCTGCAAAGTTTCTCCGCTTTAGTTTCCCATTTCCCAAATTGTTTAGTCTCTGGTGCATTGGATGGTCGGTCAGTCTTCGGAGTTTCTCTGACTGCAGCTGGGCTCTGCAGTCTCTTCTATCGGTCATGGATTGCAGTTTTGTAATCTTTTCAAGTTCTACAATTGGCGTTGACTTCATGCCACCTGTTATAATTCTCATGGCTTGGTTTTGAAGTTTGTTAACTTTATCGAAGTTCGCCTTCGCTGCTGTTATCCATGCCGCAATGCCATACTCGAGAACTGGTCTCACTCTTCCAGTGTACAGTTTCTTAAGTATGCCTTCGTCTGCTCCCCAGCTTGTGCCAGCAAGTTTCCTCATGATTGCCATTCTTTCTCTGGCTTTCATTCGGTTTCTCTCAATCTGACTTTTCCATGTCATGCGCCGATCAAATGTGATATTGTGCATGTGGTTTTCTCCTCGTTTATTTTGACCAGCCATGAGTTCGCCCACTCTTCCAGCGATGTTAGGGGCCGTCTGCATCCGATTTCTTGCTATGGTGAGATTCTTTTCAGAGGTCCACATAGCCAGATCGTCTGCAAACATTGAGCTATGGACTCTTCTTGGTATATTCTCTGTAATATCGTTTATATATACCAGGAAGAGTGTGGGTGACAGTACTCCCCCTTGGGGTACTCCCTGCTCGAGTGTCACCTTTTTGCTCATCTGCCCTTGTACTTGGACTCTGGCCGTTCTTTGTTTGAGGTAGTGGTTGATCCACTTGTACATCTTCCCACAAACATCACTTCTTCTTAGCTTGACTCTAAGTCCATCTTTCCAGACTTTGTCAAATGCCTTTTCCAGATCCACCCAAACAGCTACTGTGTGTTTCTGTGCCTGGTAGGCATCTTCTATCTCCTGGGCTATGAGGATGACCTGGTCCTCGGTGGATCTTTGCTGTCTAAAGCCGGCTTGCTGTGGAATTAGTATTCGTTTTTCTTCCAGATGCCACATCAGTCTGGTGTTTATCATCCGTTCCATCAGCTTGCCGACACAGCTCAGTAGGCTGATGGGCGGCCTGTATCCATTTGGATCTGTTTTGTCCTTTCCTGTTTTTGGTACTGGTACCAGTATTGCGTCTTTCCATGCCTGTGGTACGATTCCCCTTTTCCAGCTTTGGTTCAGGACCGATAGCAGTTTCTTCTTCGCTGTTTGGCCCAGCCCCATCAGCATTTCGTTTATTATCCCGTCTTTTCCGGGAGATTTCCTTTTCTTTAGTGTTCTCATAGCCTCTTCCATTTCGCGCATTGTTAGTTTGGCCATCATGTGCCGTATTCATGTTTTCGTGTCCCTTTAGCTCTTCGCTAATGTCTGTATGCTTATCTGCAGGGACCTCGATGTGGTTTGCTCTGGCATAGTGATCGACAAAGGCGTTTGCGGCTTTCTTACCTGTGATCAAGTTCTCGCCCTGCTTGATAGTAATTTGTTTATTTGACGGGGTTTCGTCGTTCATGGCTCTGACTAGCTTCCATAGCTTGTTCCCGTCTTTGTCCAGGTTTAGACTTTCCGTTTTATTTTTCCAGCTTTCTCTTGCTGTTTGCTTGAGAGTGTGTTTGTACTTCGCCACGGCGGCTTTGAGGGCGATGTTTGCCTCCATGGATTTTTCTCGCTCTGCCATGTTCCTAGCATTTGTTACTGCATCTTCCACTTTCTGCAACTCATCATTCCAGTAGGGCTTATAGTTTTTCCTAGCTCCTCTTGGGATGGTTTCAGTGGCGGCTTGCATTATTGCCTTGCTTAGGCTCTCTACCATGGGCTTCATTTTGGTGTTTCGTGTGTTGATGGTTTCACACAGCCCATCTGTCAAGATTGCAAATCTGTCCCAGTCGGCTCGTTTGTAATTCCAACGTGGGAGCGGTTTTGTTTCCTGTGGGCCTACTTCCATGTCAATGGTTAGCCTGATCGGCCTGTGGTCGCTACCTGCCAGTTGGTTTAGCACCTGGCGGTCTATTTTATGGTGTATGTCCTGTGTGGAGAAGGCCAAATCTGGAGTCGAGGTGGTATGCCATGTTCTTGAATAGAAGCTAGGGCTATCCTCCGGCCTATTGATTAGGGAGAGATTTGCATCTATCTCCCAATCTTCCACTTCGTCACCTCTGCTGTCTGTGTCAGAGTATCCCCATCTCTCCGAGTGGCTGTTGAAATCTCCAACTACTATGCAGTTGGAGTCTCTGACCTCCATACTCGAGAGCGATAGGTCTCTATTTGGTGGTCCGTACAGATTGAAAATGCGGAGCTTCGTCTCTTGAGCCATTATGTCAACTCCTACAATTTCTGCTTGTCCGGTGTGATTGACAGATACCGCGCTACTCGGTATGCAGTTTCTGGTCAGTATCAGGACCCCTCCTTTGTGGCCTTCTCTATCTAGACGGAAGGTCTGGTATCCTCTGATTGAGAATTTATGATTATTGTTGAGGTGCGTTTCCTGGATACATGCCACGTCAATCTTACCTTCATGCAGGTGATGTGTTAGGGAAAGTTTTTTGTTAATGACTCCCTCCGCATTCCACTGTAGTATTTTGAGGGTCTTGAGGTTTTGGTCAATAGAAGTTGCCCCATAGCCATGTGCCTTGACTCCACGACACATGGGTGGGTGACCACCAGTAGTCAAGGGTGGGCCCCTTCGAGGCGTGAGGCCCGGCACTATCGCTGCCTGGCGGGACTCCGCAGGATGAGCGCCATGCGTTTTTCTAATAGGTTGTACTATCATCATGCTGCGATTTACGTTGCACTGTTTTGTTAGGCTTGCAGCCCCGTGCATCCGATTTCAACAGGCGTTTCTGTAGGGATGCCCTCCTTAGCCTTTGGCTGTCCCCAGCCTATCTGCAAGGCAGCAGTTGTTTATGATCAGAGTTGTCTCTCTTACGGAAGTTGTCTTACCAGACTATCGAGTCTTCACTACTCGTGTCTATAGGGTGCAATGATGATATGTGAGATGATATATGAGATGGACTGGTTTACCCAGAAGAGAGGCAGTCCAGTGTGTCTGTATCCCAGGATCATCACGTCCTGCCAGAAACGTAGCATTTGCATGTGAGTGGGGTATCTCTTTCTCCCTTTATTTTCTTGGCTTCTATGCAGGGATGGTACGCCTAGCATTCCCCGCCACCTGGGGTGTTGACACAGTGGAGCAGGTGTGCAATGTCCGCTGGTCTGCATCTCTTCTGCGTCCAGCATGATAGTTATATGGCTGATAACGTACAGAGGTAGAAATCGTAGCCGAAGTGCATTTAGCCAGAGGACAAGCCTGGTAATGTCACAGAGATGTTGTTCGTCTGGTGTGCGGACAGCTCTCATGGTCATTGGTTGAGTCTCGACAGTTCACAGTGAGGTGGCTGCTCTACTGTTTTCGACACCCCGACCAGGTACTAAGTCTTTGGTTGGTGGTTTCGCACCCCATCGCCGTATAAGGGGAGTATCAAGCAGTTGTCCGCCCGCTTTGATCGACGGACGGCAAGGACCTCTTGCTGCGGCTCTACCAGGATAGGGCTGGGGCGCAAGCCCCAGGTCCCGAGCATGTAGGAGCCTCCCATTGCAGTGGTGCTGAGATTTTGGGCGGGATTGCGGCTTACAAGGGTTCGGCCGTAATCCCCCACATGGTAGCCTCGCGCCATTGGCTTATCAGCCTGGTACGTGAACCAAAGTGTCTGCGGCTCCTCTCGATATGAGCTGGTTTTCCGTAGCAACGCCCTGTCATTAGTAGGGTAAAACTGACCTGTCTTCAGATGGTCTATTTCCAGCACCCGTTCACTATTTGGTCAGACGAATTTATTGAGGGCTTTTGTTTGTCAATGACCAGGTATTTGAAATCTGCGGTTTCTGCGGGGTTAAACACGATTTCCGTAGCGTTCTTTCATTAGAGTGTTAGAGAGCTGACTTGTCTTCCGTGAGTCTGATAAGTCATCCAAGTAAAGTTCTCTTGAGAATAATACTTAACAGACTGAAACCACAGGCAGAGAATATCATTGCCAAAGAACAAGTTGGCTTTCGAGCGGGAAGGAGTACCATCGAGCAGATATTTAATCTTCGGCTAATGAATGAGAAGTACTCAGAGTATCAACAACAACTCTACCATGCCTTCATTGACTTTCGAAAGGCGTTTGACAGAGTGTGGCATGCGGCGATATGGTCAACAATGAGGCATTATAAGTTCAACTGTGATATTGTGAGGGTAATTGCAAACCTTTATGAGCAGGCGACAAGCGCAGTCTCTGTAGAGGGAACGCCAGGCGATTGGTTCCGTACGATGGTGGGTGTGAGACAGGGATGTACACTCTCCCCAACACTCTTCAATATATTCTTGGAGAGAGTAATGGAGACGACCTTAAAAGAACATGTTGGCACGGTTAAAATAGGTAACTTCCGATTTGCTGATGATATTGATGTATTGGCAGGCATAGAAAGGGAACTCCAGGAGTTGATTGGTAGCTTGGATAAAGCGGCCCTGAGTTTTGGTATGGAAATAAATGCAGATAAAACAAAGCTCATGACCAATAACATAGCAGGGTTTAAATCTGTAATAGAGGCAATTGGGCAGGAACTTGAGGTGGTATAACGTTTCAAATATCTGGGATCATTGATCAGTGAAGAGGGATCGAAGCCAGAGGTAATTGCAAGAATAACACAAACAACAGCGGCACTGACTAGGCTGAAACCTATATGGCAAGACAAGCGGCTCGCGCTCGGCATAAAAGTTAGACTAATGCGCTCTTTGGTGCAGTCAATATTTCTGTATGCCTGCGAGACCTGGACCATTACAGCAGATATCCAGGGCAGAATACATGCAATGGAAATGAGGTGCTATAGAAAACTCCTAAATGTTACATATAAAGATTGTGTCACGAACGTAGAAATATTTCAGAGAGTTGAAGACACTATTGGTCCTTTTGAAGATCTGTTCACAGCTATCAAAAGACGAAAGATGGCCTGGTGCGGGCACGTCTCGAGGTCTAACGGAATTACCAACTCGATACTCTTTGGTTCCGTACCGGGAAAGAGAGGGCGAAGACGTCCAAGGAAGAGATGGGTGGACAACATCACTGAGTGGTCAGGCCTTCGTCCCGTGAGATACGACAGGCGGCGACAGACAGAGAAAGATGGCGTGGGATTTTGGGAGTGTCTTCGTGTGTGCCCCAACAACCTGATGGGTTACGGGATGAACTGAAAAACACTGAACACTGGAGTATGATCTCACTACATTTTTACCAGAGGATCACGTGAAAAAATCCCGGCCTCCACCGTGATTCAAACCCGTGACCTCTCACCACTTTGAGCCACCTTGGCTCAGGACAAAGGGACTTAATGTATATTTGACCTGTGCTCCACAGAAAGCTGAATGATTCTGACTGATCCATTGTGCTGAATACATATCAAGACAGAATATACAATAGTCCAGTTATCTCATGTGAATTCAGCCTGAGCCGCATGGCAGATCGATAGATGACATGAGAAGAATCGTACAACAACACGGCTTTACAAATACGAGCACATTTCCTGGAAACCGGAACATAACATACCGCTCTAACATCTGCAGCTTTGTTCTTCAAGAACATGAACGGCCATCCAAAATTGTTGGTCACAAACTTGCCGTGATCAGTGCTGTAGTAGAGGTTGTGGTTGCTCACTCCCCCAGCACACTCAGAGTAGACATTGTACACATTCAGTCCTGAGTTCCAAACCAAGTTATAAATGTTCTCATTCTGAAATATCAACATTTAAAATGATGCATGTTTAACTTAGTTAATCGATCTACTAAAACGAATGTCAGTCTGTTCTATCTGTTGACTTCCTCGTTCCAATCTAATCCTTCCTCTGATGTTATTTCCCCAAGTGGATCATCCTAGAGAGTCTGGACCCCAGATTGTTTGGGGTTTCCTATCATTGCTGTGGTAGATAGACTTTTTTCATTCTTTAGACATGGCCATAGCCAAACCACAGTAGAGATTGTCCCATTTGAGTTTGCATGGGCTGGGTTTTGAAGTTGTTACCTGGTAGTGGACTTTGCCTCTGCTCATTACTTTGACAACCACACTTAGATATCTCATTTAAGATATTTGGAGCTGATATTTGTAGGTTGTGGTCATTTGTCCATGACTCACACCGTAAGATAAGATTTGTATATATGTTGAGTGGTATACGACCGTCTATGTTTTCATGCCAATTTCCCTTTTGCTGAGGATTCCTTCATTTGTCGATTGAGTCTGTCATTTGCTGGTCTAGAACACAACAAGATAATGCAAAAACAATGAGACATACAACAAGGTACAAAAGAGAAAGGGTAGACGGGCAGAAAGAACTTAACTGATTCATTCTCACGAGCGGATACATCAGCTTTTTCAAGAAAACCCAGGAGCAGATATATCGGCTTTGCGACTGTGTTCACAAAAATCACATATTTTCCCATTCCTAGTTCTTCTAAACGTTTTATTTTGGTTATTGGTGGAAGTCTAGATTTTGTACTTTCATTTCCAGAAGAGTGTGTGTTTCGTTGAGAAAATGTTTATTTTTGTTCTTGGAAATAAATTTTTTTTTCGAAGGGCAGCCTTGAATATATAGCCCATGCCCCTTCAGTCAGACCAAATAGAGTTTTTATGGTACAAGCTTGGTAATGGTTAGATTATATTATTGCTATTAGTAGTAATGATGAAGATATTGATAGTTCTGATAGCGATAATTCAATTTCTTTATCTAGTCTTAGTTCGTCGAGCGATGAAAGTGAAACTAAATCTACTGACAAGGGAACGGTGCCCCCTTTTGTCTCAAGCAATGGTAGTAACAATTCACAAATTCAGTAAAAGTTCAAGATCCTACACAGCCATACTAGTGGGTATAATATAGATGTGTATACATATATATTGAATACAGCAGGAACATTCTTTCTAGGTGTGTGTAAATTGTAAACACTCACGCTAATGTTGATTGGTGCTTTTATTTTTTAGCGCGTTTTTAACTTCACGCGCCTTCAGTAAAATATGAATACTCTAAAAACAACTACACCAAATTAACTTTCAGAACATCTTCCCTTGTGAATTACTGGCTATAGAGAGTCATTACATTATTCATGTGATGGTTTAATGCTGAATAATATGCTGATTTACAATTTTTCATAATTTAAAAAAATAAAAACGATTATGAAATTATAATCCATCCTACACAAATGTTCACCTCCATTTGCAAAATATATATATTCCATTGAATTCTGACTGAAAACAGTTTGGTATATAATATGTGTTATTTCATGGAACGTTTTATTGAAGATAAACAGATCGCAACTAAGTGATGCTGTGTTTCAGTTTTATATAAGAAATCAATTGTGCCCAGAGGTCCAAAATATTTGGGAGTTAATGAGTTAACTCAACGTCATTATACTGGCTTAGAAGACTCGTTACATTCACTTGATCTAAAAATAACTATGCGCATCCAATCTATTCTTTAATGCATTAATTGACCCTGCCTCCACTATTTCCAGGGGCAATGCATTCCAAGCATTCACCCCTCTCTGACTAAAACAATATTTCCTGGTATCTAATCTGGAACTTATTCTAGTGAATTTGTGGCTGTGTCATCTTGTTCTTGTAAGCGGCTGTATATTGATAAATTTGTTATAGTCTAATTTATCCTTTCCGTTATTATCTTATAAACCTGTAATAACCTTTACCGTTCTAGCAGCGGGAGATTATGACGACTTGGCTCCGTTCCACTGGCTCTATGGTCATCACTTTATTGTATTTAAACTACCATAGAAACAGCTGAACATACTGCTCTTTTGATTGTAGAGAATTCCAACTTCCGTCATGTATGGTAAGAATAAAACAATGACGATTTTTTAATTTTTTTAGATTTTGGAAAGGATTTCTTCTGTTTTCCGCTTGGATTTGAAGACTCAACCAATAATTTGGGGGTGGGTAGGGGTGGTGGTGGTTAAAGTTTCTGCAACAGATTTTTCTGAGATAGATAGATCTATTTAGTTTGTTTATGTAGATACAATAATTACGTTTATAGTCAGTGATAGACATAGCTATTACGGTAAACATCAATAGTAATATAAGTACATGTTTCTGCAAATTATTACTTTTCTTTTCTAACCAAGGATTAGTCTATATGTTTGTGCTAATTTTCACCACTATCACATTCATCTTCTTGTATCTCAGAAACTAATATACACATAATAACAACAACAAGTTCTTTATTTAATATATATCTCTAGACACACACACAAATAATAGAAAAAAGATTAAAGGTTCTCAAAATCAACAACCTGACATGCTGAAAAATTATGCAGATTCAGGAAAGCTAAAGGTTAAATCATCTTGAATTCTTCTCTTTTCTAGACGGTGTAGGCCGGTTTTTCTGAGACTTTCTTCATAACTGTGCCAGTAGTAGGATGTCCCATGTTTTCTTTATTTGTTTTGTTTCTCATTACAGAGCGTTGGTCATAGAAGGGGTTGGGCGCAGTAGTTGCTTCCGTAGCTCTGGCAATGATAGGCAATCCTGAAGCTGGTGTTTTACAGTTTACTCTCATCTGTTGCAGTACGGTGTATGGTCTGCAATCACTTCACATTTGTTCATGAGTAAATGTATTGTTCATTAACTACAAATTATATTCTGGTCTCTTTGAAATGTTGATGTTGTCTTTAGGACATGTCTACATATAGAGCTACTGCATCCATAAGTGTAGCCTACTGGTCCTCCCATTGCTATCTACAGTTAATGCAGATGATCTTTTTTTTGTCCTTTGGTTGACGTGGATGTTGGGGTGTGGCTTGTTTGATCCCAAATTTATCAGGTTGTTAACACTTTCATTGTCTCAGATGCTGGTGTGGCCTGTAAGGTGGTAGTGATGCGATAGGATGTAATAACCGCTACTGTAAAGTAAGTAGCATGTCTTTTGCAAAATGTCGCTTCTTGCAAATACCAACCTATTTGGTCGTGTTTTTTGCCGGATGTGCAGTATGGTAGCAATTATGTATTTTTTGTCGGATGTGCAGTATGGTAGGTTGCCATGACTTTCCGCACACAGAGGAGTGATAGAGCCAAGAAAAAAACAACTTTTGTTTGCCAACCTGGACACGGCAGGTTTTGAACCCAGTACGTTGGGATTCTGAAACGGTCGTTTCATCCCTAGGCTATGCTGCCTCAAAATTACTGCTATGTATTTCAAAATATTGATATTTTTCAAATACTGGGATGCAGTTTGTGAAGATGACTAGGTTTGTGGAATATGTTATTTTGTTCTTGTAATTTGTAATGATGAAAGATTGAGTTTCTGATATTGCTTTGATATCTGTATCAAAGTTTGGAAAGAACGGCTCACAAGATGTAGATAATTGGAATGTTGTTATATCAGGTAATATTATACCATGATCATGTAGCATGTCCTTTATAGAACGTCGCTCCCATCACAGTCTGTCTGAAAGAAGTTCTTTCCCATGTCAAAACTCCAGCCTCCACCAGTCATACCTAGGCATTCCTGGATAACTTGGTGCCATCTTCTTCTTGGTCTACCCCTGCCTCTTTTGCCTGGCACCAATATTATATAGGACTCATTATCTGCATTTACACAGCCTTAAAAACTTCATCCTCCTTGGTATGCACGGATACAGTTCTTACAGTTGGACTGGATGATGTCAAGTATCCTCTTCTTCTTCTTCTTCGTACGCAGTCAGACAGTAACCATTATTTTTTCGAAAAAAGCAGCGGTCATCCTGAGGCTGTCGCCACTGCCATAGAGCTTTTCTTGCAGTTCCACTGGTGATGGCCACATCTGCTCTCTCTGATCCTCGTATGTCGGGCAGTTCTGCAGCAGATGTTCAGCGGTCATTTTACCAGTACCGCACGGGCATTCGTCGGTACCACCTATCTTCAATTTGTTGAATAGGTGGTACCTCAGTCTATTGTGGCCAGTGCGAAGTCTGAAGACAACGACCTGCTCTCTTCGGTTCAACTGGTAATAGGCATCGTTTTTGGTGTAACCAGTATGTTCGGTTTCCCATTTGGTCATGTATCTGGCTTTGATAAGCCGTTTTGACTCTTCGTACGTCATACTAGTATCTGTTTGTGGTAGTCTTGCACCTTCTTTTGCCAGTCTGTCTGCCTCCTCGTTGCAGTGTGATGGGACCCACTGTACCACTACCCTTTTTGGTGCGGACTGCTGGCACAGTTTGCAGCTCTTAAGTCATTATGCTCAGTGTTTTTCTGGCTTTTTAGCGCTGTGACTACGGCTAGAGCATCTGTAAGCAGGACTATATGGCTTTCATTTTCATTGTGTGTCACCATTTCTTCCACTGCCGCCCTCAGTGCTTCTGCCTCCGCTCTGAAATTGCTTGTGTACTTACCAGTAGCGAATGACAGTGTTATTTGTCTACCATTTGGTAGGTTCAAGAATGCTCCTGCCCCTCCATTCTGTGTAGTGTTTGTTACAGAACCGTCGGTGTATGCATGGGTCCAGTCCATGCTTGGGTAGCTTTTCGATATGAAGCTTAGGGTAGTATCTCTTTCTTTTTCAGTCTGGCAGTTTTTGTTTCCAATACCTGGTATATTTTCTACCACCTCTGGAAATATATCCTGCCTCCAGGTAGGTTTTCGTACAGTAGTGATGGGTTTTCGTGTTGTTAGTGCGATGATGGGATCTTCGTGCATCTTTGCTTTGGCTATTTCTGCAAAGTTTCTCCGCTTTAGTTTCCCATTTCCCAAATTGTTTAGTCTCTGGTGCATTGGATGGTGAGTCAGTCTTCGGAGTTTCTCTGACTGCAGCTGGGCTCTGCAGTCTCTTCTATCGGTCATGGATTGCAGTTTTGTAATCTTTTCAAGTTCTACAATTGGCGTTGACTTCATGCCTCCTGTTATAACTTTCATGGCTTGGTTTTGAAGTTTGCTAACTTTATCGAAGTTCGCCTTTGCTGCTGTTGTCCATGCCGCAATGCCATACTCGAGAACTGGTCTCACTCTTCCAGTGTACAGTTTCTTTAGTATGCCTTCGTCTGCTCCCCAGCTTGTGCCAGCAAGTTTCCTCATGATTGCCATTCTTTCTCTGGCTCTCATTCGGTTTTTCTCGATCTGACTTTTCCATGTCATGCGCTGATCAAATGTGACTCCCAGATAGGTTGGGTTGTCGTTTGGCTGCAGAAATTTGCCATTTAGACTTAATTTGGTATTTTTGGGTTTTATTGAAAGCGAGAATATTGTGCATGTGGTTTTCTCCTCGTTTATTTTGACCAGCCATGAGTTCGCCCACTCTTCCAGCGATGTTAGGGCCTGCTGCATCCGATTTCTTGCTATGGTGAGATTCTTTTCAGAGGTCCACATAGCCAGATCGTCTGCAAACATTGAGCTATGGACTCTCCTTGGTATATTCTCTGTAATGTCGTTTATATATACCAGGAAGAGTGTGGGTGACAGTACTCCCCCTTGGGGTACTCCCTGCTCGAGTGTCACCTTTTTGCTCATCTGCCCTTGTACTTGGACTCTGGCCGTTCTTTGTTTGAGGTAGTAGTTGATCCACTTGTACATTTTCCCACAAACATCACTTCTTCTTAGCGTGACTCTGTCCGTCTTTCCAGACTTTGTCAAATGCCTTTTCCAGATCCACCCAAACAGCTACTGTGTGTTTCTGTGCCTGGTAGGCATCTTCTATTTCCTGGGCTATGAGGATGACCTGGTCCTCAGTGGATCTGTGCTGTCTAAAGCCGGCTTGCTGTGGAATTAGTATTCGTTTTTCTTCCAGATGCCACATCAGTCTGGTGTTTATCATACGTTCCATCAACTTGCCGACACAGCTCAGTAGGCTGATGGGCGGCCTGTATCCATTTGGATCTGTTTTGTCCTTTCCTGTTTTTGGTACTGGTACCAGTATTGCGTCTTTCCATGCCTGGGGTACAATTCCCCTTTTCCAGCTTTGGTTCAGGACCGATAGCAGTTTCCTCTTCGCTGTTTGGCCCAGCCCCATCAGCATTTCGTTTGTTATCCCGTCTTTTCCGGGAGATTTCCTTTTCTTTAATGTTCTCATGGCCTCTTCCATTTCGCTCATTGTTAATTTGGCCATCATGTGCTCTTAAGGTGCCGTATTGATGTTGTCGTGTGTCAAGTATCCAACATGGAGAAGACAGAAAAAGAGAAAGAATCAGCAGCAAAAGAAAATGAAATATTATCGACAGCTAAGACTACGTTACCTCTACTGCACAATCTGCATACTTTTCACTTCCTGCCACAAAGTCACACCACATTTCTGTTTCATTGCCAGGACAGCATGCATGCAGTATTCTAAACCAGTCCCTGAAACAACATATGGATGGACACATTAGGACAAAAGTATGGTGTTATATAGACGTGTAATGACATGGAACTTGTGGAAACACTACAGTTTAAATAGATTGGAAATAAAAAGATAGAAGCTGAAATGAAAAATCAAAGAGCTTGGGCGCCATAATAGTTATGCACCAATGTACAAACATTATTCTAAGAAGTGGCATTGTTTCACCATGTCATTCACATGCGCTTTTATTGTGTTACGGAAGTTAAAATAGGACATGATTTAAAAAAATTAGCAGCACAGTCAAAGAGTTTGGCATGAAAATAAACATTGATGAGAAAAGCTATTGTAAGAGCCAAGCAACATGGGTAAATGAACTTAATCATCAATGGAGAAATATTCCAGTGGAATATTTGGAATCTTGGTATTCAAACAGGCGCGCTAATGATGTTGCTAGGTAGTCAAAGGCTATTGGTTTTCCACAGTAGGTATTTTAAATTTTCTGCGGCTTACTACGCCTGGGGAAAGACACAAACAATTTGGGTAGATTTTTAACTAGAATTTTGTTCGGGCAGAGGCCATTAAGCCTACTCTTTTCGATTTCTAACTGCCAAGGAACTTTTAATATGCTCAACACTGAACATGGGAGTCCGATCTCACTACCCAGAGATCAATGGAATTTTTACCAGAAGATCCACATGAAAAAAATCCCAATCTCCACCATGATTCGAACCCGTGACCTCCTGCACCTGAGGTGGACACCTTACCTCGAAACCACTGAGTATATTTAGGGCAATCTTTCTGCATTTTTTCTAGTACCTTTACATTATATTTTGTCATTTGACACCTCTATTACCAGAACCTGAATGGATATCAAAGAATAGTAACACCATAACCTGCCAGCAATGCTGCAAGAGACAACTAAAGTGTAACTGATCACGGGGAAGGTAACTTCATGATATAGACGCTACAAGCCACATGAAAAGAAGACCTCTACACAACTTAGTAGATGACTCTACATCCCTGTGGCAAAAGTGGAGCAACTTAGGTAAGAGTATTTAATTTAGATGGGACAGAGGGTCTCTGGATCCACACAACCAGTCACACTAACTTACTTGGTACCGATCAAGCCATGATAGTAGGTAAAGTAGACTATGGAGTTATCATTCATGCTGTTATCTGATAGTCCATTGCCAACAGCAAAACCCTGGTGGAAAAAAGTATCAAAATATAAATAAAATAGAGAGCAAAACTGGTACAAAATCTCATTATTGTTGCTATTTATCTCACAGTATCACGTGATTCTCAGTATCCACAATTATCATTAATGCCCATAATCCTCTTTCTGGAAAATTTAGTTTTCTCAAATGTCCCGCCCTTGTACTGTGTCCCGCAGTATTGTATTTGCAAGGCCCTCGGACGTCGAGATGTGATTATACCAAGTCAGCTTTTGTCTTTTGATCATTGTGGGGAGGTTGTGGTAAAGTTCACTTGCATTCTCGTTTCTTCGTTGCACTTCCTCATTTGTGACACAGTCTTTGTAGGTGACATTTAGGAGTCTTCTACAACATCTCATCTACATGGTCTGGATTCTTCTCTGGAGGTCTGCTGTAATGGTCCATGTTTCACAGGTGTAGAAGAATATTAAAAGAACCAATGAGCACATTAGTCTGACCTTTGTGGTGAGGGAGAGTCATTTATCTTTCCATATAGATTTCAATATTGCAAACGTTGACGTTGTCTGTGCTATTCTGACCAAAGACCTCTTGTTTTGATCCCTCATCACTGATCGTTAAGCTCAAATACTTGAAGCGGTTCACTGTTTCAAGCTCTTGTCCATTCGCTTTGTGATCACATTGTTGATTCCTTCACTGTTGATGGTCATCAACTTTGTATTTTCTGTGTTTATCTCCATGCCATAACCCTGTGCTGTTAGTACCAGTTATTGGATCAATTTGCAAAGTTCTGTCTCTCCACTAATGTCATCCACAAAGTGTAGCTTGATAATTGTTCTATTCCTTATCCTGACCATGCTAACATGATGACCTAGTGCATCACTCATAATTCTGTCTAGAAATATGCTAACCTTTACCACGCGTATGGCGAGTCTGGCAGACTGACGTCATGTAAATCGAGCAGCGCACGAGTCTGTCTGACTTACGTTGCCGTTCCATAGCGATCGGCTGTTCTAATCAAACTTAAAAATGAACAGCTACGTAGTAATAGTCTGAACAATACTGTTCTTTAATTGTAGAGAGTTCCTTCTTACATAATGCACGGTTAGTTACCAGCAATGGCAATCGTGGAATTAATTTTAGGTGTTTGAAAATTATTTCTTCTGTTTTTCGCTTGGAAGATTAACTGTTTTTTTTTAGAATGAGGGAGTCAAGTTCCTGCAATGGGTTTCTCTGAGGTAGATCTATTTAGATTGTTTATTTAGATACAATAATTACATTTATAGTCCAAGTGACAGATATAGACATTATGGCAAACATTGGTGGCATTTTTTTTAGTTTTTTTTCAATTGACGTACACTGGGAGGGGGAGAGTCTAAATGGCCGGTTTTTTTCAACACTATCCCCTTAATTTTTTTAAATCTCAGAAACTAACACACACACAACAAAAACAATAACAAATTCTTCATTCATTTATTTCTCTACCCACGAACAAATCATATCAATAGACTGTCAAATAAAAATGTTACAGGCTCTCAAAGTAGCAACAATAGTTAAACGGCGCGACGTCATGAAAAATAATGCTGCGGCAGTGGATATTGCGTGAATTTTGTATGTAGAGTGGCAAATGTTAAAGAGTGTCAGGTAGAGTATACATCCTTGTCTTAGTCCGACATATGTATCTTTAGATCAGTGCTCTTCAACCTTTTTATACCTAGCGTCCACTTTTATTACTTTCGTGAGGGTAATTTTTCTTACTGTGTCCTAAAATCTAAATTGAAGAAAACATTGTGATCGTCCACTGAGTCTGTGTATTTTTGACGTTTTTAATACAGCATCTTATTATTCTGCTGCGGTCCACCTGAAAGCTAAAATTGTTCACTAGTGGGTGGTAGCGCCCAGGTTGAAGAGCACTGATTTAGATGTAAAAAAATATGGACAAATGTAAAGTCTGTAGCAACAGATGGCAAAAATATTGAAAAATACTAAGTCTGTAGCTTTAGATGTAAACAAAAAAGAAGAAGAAACACTTACTTTGAGATTAATTTCTGGATCATCCAGGACTAAAGACGCTAGTGTGGGGACATAGATGCCGGCATAACTTTCACCCGTTAGGTAGAATTCGTTCTCTTTGTATTCTGGAAACTTCCTGAAGAAATCTTGCAAAGCTAGATGGTTATTCCTTGCAGTCTGTAATATACAGTTTAAAAAACTGTCAAATGACATTTTTTTGTTGCTGTTATTTGAAGGTGAAATGAAAAAAAGTAGTTAGAGAGAAATGCCATCCAGACACCTTGGATTTGACAAACACTTCTCACATCTGTTCTTCACCTTCCCGATTGCCCTAGAACTCCCTCATCTGGGCATAGAACAGAGTCTTCAGTTCGGTTATGAAGTCTGGGACATCATAAAAATGTGTGGATATGAAATCATCCCCCATCCACCATACTCACCAGACTTTGGCACCTTATGACTTCTTTCTGTTCTCAAACATGAAGAATCCACTTAATGGATGCTGTTTTTCTGATGTCCAGGACTTGATTACTAAACTAGAAACATGGTTTCAGGCGTCCTACAATCTGGGCATCAGGAAGGTGAAGAAAAGTTGGAAGAAGTGTATCCCCTTGCAGGGTGAATACATAGAGAAGTACTACAGATCACACCTATTTCCAGGTAAGTGCCTTGACACCCTTCATACTAAAGAGCAACATTTTTAGATTATCCCTCGTATACTGATATCATTTATAATAGTGTAATTTACTTCCTTATGATAAGAAGGGTAGTTTGTTTTCAATCAATCAAAACCTTTACTGTCCCCTGTGAAGCATAAGTTTTCTACAAATACACACCAAGTCACGCTGTCATGGGACATCTCCATTAGCTCAATTCACATCTTCCCAGTTATTTTTATATTCACCCCAAGTTTCTTCTGCCATGAATGAATAGGCCGGCCTCTACTTTTCTTGCCTCTGAGGTTCCAGACAGAGACTGTCTTGTAATACTATTAGTTGGTTTTCTTAATGTATTATATATATACAATGTCTCCTTTTCATGTATTGTTCCACTGTATCTGTCCTGTTCTCTCCCAAAGATCTATATTAGTGATCTTATCATACCTTTTAAATCCCCCTTTTCTGTGCAGGCACCCATCTATGAAAGTCTGCACCTTTATCATTATCTTTTTTGTAGTCCTGTGTGTTTCATAGCCATTCAATAAAACCTTTGAACTGATAAGATGATCAAGTTCTGTTCCTCGTAGAAGTTCTTCCTAGCATCCTCTTGGTTGATCATTGTAGGAGCATAGACGCTGATCAGAGAGAGTTGCAGTCCTTTTTGTTGGAGATATAAACAGGCTGGAAAGGATACAAAGAAGAGCGACAAAGCTTTGGGATTCCAGAATTAAAGTTATGAGAAAATAAAAACTGGCCTACAGTGTATGGAAAAGATAAGAATTTGAGGTAACAATACAGGTTTATAAAATAATCAAAGGAAAGGATAAATTAGACTATAACAAGTTTTTCAAAAGACAACCACCTACAAAAACAAGAGAGATTAGCTACAAAAAACTAAAGAAAGGTCCAGATTAGATATTAGGAAGTATTTTTTTAGTCAGAGAGTGGTGAATGCTTGAAATGCATTGCCACAGGAAGTAGTGGAGGCAAGGACGATTAATGCATTTAAGAATAGATTGGATGAGCATAGTTTTTAGAGCAAGTAAATGTAAATGAAACTGGCTGTATACAGACACTGCAGAGTCTTCTAAACCAGTATAAAAATGTTAAGTTAATTTAATATTTAAGTTAATATAAGGTGATGACTGATATCTTTTGGCGGTTTGGAAAGCTGGCGAACAAGGGGAGATCTGATTGTGAATGCAACACCAGCCTTGCACCTTTCCTTGTCGCTGTGTCTACCCCAAACAAATGTAAAACCGTCTACAGCCTCTGTGATTTGACCCTCACCAGACCCTCACCAGACGTATCTCCCTGAGAACAATAATAACTAGGTTGTACTATCCCAGTTCGCTTTAGAAATACTCATGGTTGAAGTCTGAGAGTGTACAGAATAAACGAGCACCAACATGGTCATACTCACATCATCGTCGTCAGTAGTGTAGTTCTTCTCATCCGAGTAAGAGAAGCCAACACCAGCAGGAGACTCTAGGTAGACCATATTAGTAATCTGTCATAGAAGTGTGGAGATACAATAAGTGCAGGTCAAACAATAAGTGCAGGTGATGAGGTCAAAGGTGGAATGACCAATCACCTGTGTCTCGAAGGAATAGTCGGGACTGTAACCTGCCAGACATGTTGTTAGAGGTGAGTAAAGAGGGTCGGGTATGGAGCCAGCTATGCCATGCTATAGAAATTATACAACCACAAGAAAATGAAAAGATGAACTCCACAGTCTACAGTAGAAGAGGAGCAGCTAAATAGGTATGCATTATGTGAACTAAATTACAGGTAGGACGTGATATTTCTTTAGACATTTGTGAAAATTGTGTTTGTTATTCATGAATATTCATTACATTTAGCAATTAAATGTGTCATAATGTTTTATCTAGATAGAAAAACTATATTTGTGGCACAGGAGTATACATCGATGTCAGCAAGACTATTCTACATCAGAAGGATTTTGTTTTCTTATTGTCCTGTAAATTGTCCATCTTGTTCAACAATTTAAATAAGTTGACCACCACTTAGTGTTTTTAGACATTGTCATCTCAAAGTGCCCTACTGCTACCATCACATTAGTGCTTGCACCAACAGCAAATAAAGGAGAACAAGAACATGCTGATTTCTACGACAACCTCCTGGAAGCTCTTCGACAATATCAAAGCTAATTTAAGATCATCATCGTAAACTTCAAGGAACTCGATGACAGGGTGAAGTCTTTGTGGGTTCAAACTCTGCAGAGGCAAGAAATGACGAAGGTGATAGACTCGTTACTTTCTGCAAGATTAATCACCACCTATTCTATTGCAACAGACATTTTAGGAAGATCCTTCACAAGATACACACATGTGCAACCAAATGGACATTATCGTCATAAAATAGACCATATCTTGTCAAATCATAGGTCAGCATCAGACGTCTTAGTCGTTGGTTTTTTTTCTGCAGTGGGAGCAACCAACACCTTCTCCACTCCAATTTCCACCTCAACCTTGCTAAGCTCCAGCACCTATGTTCATATCAGGACCCAGTGACACTCATCAAGAGTATGATTTTTACAGGTCTAAACACTGCACTAACATTGGTACTGACTATGCTAACCTGATTTTAACTGTCACACCTATAGCAAAAGTGGGCAGACTCCCAGCACCAACTCATACTGCAAATCGAATATCACATGTCACATTGCTAGAGATGTGGGGCAGGATGATTCATTCGTTGGTGACACATATAGCTTTGAAAATCCTAATGAAAATCTGCTGTCAAAAGCGTAAAGAGGATCACGCAGAGTTTTTCCACAATCATCTCCAAGCAGCTGCAGCATCAAATTAGAATTTTGTGAACTCGCTCAACAGCATCTAGTCATTTCTTATCTAATAGCTCCAGATGTATTCCGCACCACATCAAAGCAAGGCTAGGTCAATCATGAAAGATTATTATACCGAACTGTTCAAATCTAGACTAGATTCTAGACTGTTAACTGTCTCACAACTCACCTAGTTCTAGACTGTTAACTGTCTCACAACTCACCTGGTTCCAAGAATAAGGATTTTGTTCCAGATTTTTGCCATCTTCATTTACCTGTCAAGTAAAAAAAAAAAGTCACATACCTTTTGTTCAAGCAAGCCTGGGAATTTATTACATGGTTTTTATCGCTACAATTACTTGAAAACATCTGACTGGTGCCCAGGGCTGATAGAATATTACAACTATAACCTTTCAAACAATGTAGAAGTTGACTAAAGAAAGTTGTACATGAGGCTTTATCAGTCTACTGAGCTGTGTAGATAAGCTGAAGAAGCGTATGATAAACACCAGACTGATGTGGCACCTGGAAGCAAAACACCTATTAATTCCACAGCAAGCAGGATTTAAACAACACAGATCCACTGAGGACCAGATCATTCACATAGCGCAGGAAATAGAGGATGCTTTCCAAGAAAAAAAAGCATACAGTAGCGGTTTGGGTGGATCTAGAGAAGGCATTTGACAAGGTGTGGAAAGAGGGACTTAAAGTCAAGCTACGAAGAAGTGAAGTATCTGGAAAAATGTACACATGGATCAGCCACTACCTCAAAAACAGAACAGCCAGAGTTCAAGTACAAGGGCAGATGAGCAAAAAGGCGACACTGGAGCAAAGAGTACCCCAAGGGGAGAGGGAAGGGGGGGGGGGGGGTGTGTTACTGTCACCCACAACTTTTCCTGGTGTATATAAACAACATAACAGAGAATATACCAAGAAGAGTCCACAGCTCCATGTTTGCAGACGATCTGGCTATGTGGTCCTCTGAAAAAAATCTCACCGTAGCAAACAATAGGATGCAGCAGGCCCTAACATCATTGGAGGAGTGGGCGAACTCATGGCTGGTCAAAATAAAGAAAGAAAAAACAACATGTACGATATTCTCCCTTTAAAAAAACCCACAGAACACCAAAATAAGTCTTAATGGCAAATATCTGTGGCTAAACGACAACCCAAACTACTTTGGCGTCACATTTGATCGGCGCATGACATGGAAAAGTCAGATCGAGAGAAACCGAATGAAAGCCAGAGAAAGAATGGCAATCATGAAGAAACTTGCTGGCACAAGCTGGGGAGCAGACGAAAGAATGCTCAAGAAACTGTACACTGAAAGAGTGAGACCAGTTCTCGAGTTTGGCATTGCGGCATGGGCAACAGCAGCAAAGGTGAACTTTGATAAAATTAGCAAACTTCAAAACCAAGCCATGAGAGTTATAACAGGAGGCATGAAGTCAACGTCAATTGTAGAACTTGAAAAGATTACAAATCTGCAATCCATGACCAACAGAAGAGACTGCAGAGCCCAGCAGCAAGCAGAGAAACTCAGAAGACTGACTGACCATCCAATGCATCAGAGACTAAATAGATTTGGAAAAGGGAAACTAAAGCGGAGAAACTTTGTAGAAATAGCTAAAGCTAAGATGAGCGAAGACCCTATGAACAGCATAACAACACCAAAGCCCATCCCTACTGTTCGCAAACCCACCTGGAAGCAGCATATCATTCCAGAGGTAGTAGAAAATATACCAGATATTGGAAACAAGAACAGCCAGACTGAAAAAGAAATACGAGACCTAACCCTGAGGTACATAACGAAAAACTACCCAACCATGGACTGGACCCATGCATACACCGACGGTTCTGTAACAAACAAAACACAGAATGGAGGGGTATTCCTGAGCCTAACAAACGGTAGAAAAATAACACTGTCAGTGGCAACTGGAAAATTCTTGAGGAATTTCAGAGCGGAGGCAGAGGCACTGAAGGCTGCAGTAAAAGCAATGCTGACAGGCGAAAGCAATGAAAGCCAGATAGTCCTGTTTACAGATGCCCTGTCCGTGGTTACAGCACTAAAAAGCCAGAAAAATACTGAACAATAATTTAAGAGCAGTACTCTGTCACCTATGCCAGCAGTCCGCACCAAAAAGAGTAGTGGTACAGTGGGTTCCATCCCACTGTAACATTCAAGGCAACGAGGAGGCAGACAGACTGGCAAAAGAAGGTGCAAGATTACCACAACCAGATTCTAGTGTGACGTACGAAGAGTCCAAAAGGTCTATTAGGGCCAGATACATGGCCAAATGGGAAACAGAGCATACTGGCTACACAAAAAATGATGCCTTTTACCAGTTGAACAGAAGAGAGCAGGTCGTGGTCTTCAGACTCCGCACAGGCCACAACAGACTGAGGTACCATCTATTCAATAAACTGAAGATAGGTGGCACTGATGAATGCACCTGTGGTACAGGGAAAATGACCGCTGAACATCTGCTGCAAAAGTTGCCAGACATACGAGGACCAGAGGAAGCACATGTGACCATCACCAGTGCCAACACTAGACAAGCTCTATGACAGTGTCGACAGCCTCAGGATGACAGCTGCTTTCTTCGAACAAATTCAAGTTGACGTCTGACAGCGTACGAAGAAGTACATGAGGCTTGCAACCTCATTATGTAATACCATTGCTACAGAAACTACTACTGTAAGCACATGGACACAGCCATCCTGTAAAGAGTCCAGCTGCAGTGGTGGCCATATGCTTCATCTGGAGCATAAAGGTGAAATCAATAAATGAATTGCTTGGGCAAAGATGCATGGATATCAATGACAGGATTAATTAAGTCAGATTTGCTTTAAACTCTTCCAAGCAAATAGGATAAGTTGCTGGTCACTCATGTCAAATCAGTCTTACAACATTGTGGGGGGTGGGGTATCAAACTGTCAGTAGAAGCATTGTCGTGATGGATCTCCTCTGGTCCATATATCACACCTCAACCCAGGATTTTTTTCTGAAACATAGCAGTGGACAGGTTGGTTCAGCACTCCCCATATGTAGTTGCCTATGACTTTTGGCTCTTTTCAAGGCTTAAGGTGCAACTGAAGGGGATAAGATTTCAGGACATAGAATCAAACAAATGTGACAAAACACATGATGGAAATCCCCAAAACGGCTTCCAGCATTAGCAGCACCGCTGGGAGAAGATGGTCAACTCAGAATGGACATATTTCAAAGGGGGTTAGGTTTTGAAATAAATAAGGAAAGCAGCAAAGATGGCACCTAACAGGTCGCATGTCTATCTTTGCTCTGGTGTCTTAGTCCATTATGGATGCTGTCAGGTCATGGATTTGACTGGAATTCACGACTAGTCGACAGGATCAAGACACTGAGCAGCGCATGAGCTGCACCGGTCAGCGACCCATAGATGACTGCTAACGTCATGGTCTGTGAACCAGAGCTGCCAAGACCCTTGTACATCTCCACTATGTGATCCTGGATAACAGACTGCAATAGAGCAGACTGGCTAAGGAGGAGGGATCGAAGAGGGAAGGCAACCCGGTACTCAAAAATGCCTGCTGAAGCCGAATGTGTCAAGCTTTAAACTACGACACAACGCATTCTGTTCTCCGGACTACATCCTGCTACTTGTAAAGCCCTTTTCAGGGTTTGGTAACAGGAGATTGAAAATGAACGAAGAAGAAGACACTAGTCGACAACTTACATTTGTGTCCACAGAAACATGTTGCTGTTTTCCATTTGGATTAGTAAGTTTGTTAATTTTTTGGTGTTTTTTCCCTCTGATTATCCTTGCATGGTCATCGGCTATATGTAATAGTATTTTGGTTACCCCGTGTCATATTTCCACACGGTTAATCGCACAGGGAAGCTGTTTACTAAGAAGAAGAAGGGTGCCTGAGATTTACATCTAGTCTCTTCTTCTGCCATGAGATGACCAAAAGCTGGATTGCTACTGCCAGAGTCCCACACACCATGGGTGTATTTAAGCTAGAATTGACGGATCAACCTCCCTTGTATCCACACCTATCTAACGCAGCATTTTGAACCTAAACTAATCCTTTACTAAAATGAAATCAGTCATCATTTTATCATGTCTGACATCCACTTACCCTAAATGGTCCATGTTCTGTAAGAAACCCATCCAGTGAACTACATCCGGGCCCACCATTCAACCATAACACAACAGGGTCTGTAGCTGGTTGGCTGGATGACTCCACGAACCTGCAGATATTATTTCATGATCTCAGGGAATACAATATTCTTAAAGCTCAAACTATTTGTTATTAGTTATTTAGCATCCATTTAGGGGAGAAAGACTGGTCAGGCACAACATACTGATCAAACATATTAGTCAGGGTCAGGCAAAATATACTGGACAAGACCCTCAACTTGTAGCCCGCCCTGAAAACAGGCTGTTTTCATGGCAGCCTGGCTAACAAGGCGAGGGATTAATGTGATCCCCTTAGTAGTGAGTGACATGCAGAAGAAGTCAAGTATAGCACAACTGGCTGGAGGACCCCGGTTCACCTTCATCAGCACGTTTGGAATGTGAGTAAAGCTACTGCAACCTGCCACTTAATATGCTTTTCAGGGTGCATAAAAGAGTAAACCTACTCATTGTGGGCAGCCAAAACTATCGGAACAACAACATCCATTTAATTGTAAACTCTCTTCACACAAATCCTATGTTCTCAATATACTTAAAATTAATAGTATTTTGACATCAATTCTCTATCCAGCATTTCTTAACCAGTTGTATTTTCAGCACCAATATAGAATTAAACAATATTTGCACGTATTTAATATTTTTCACACATATTTAATATTCAACATTTACATAAATTTTCCATTTTCACATCAATTCTGTATTCAGAGCTTACTTAAATTATTATATTCGTAAGAACTTTCTTAAAATGGTGTGCAGCCAAGATACATCAACCAGTGTCAGTTTACATATAAATGTAATAGATTTTTACTAAACACAAAATCAGAATATTCAACACCAGTATCAGGTTGGGGCTGTTGTACAGAGCGAAAACACGGAAAATGACCAAGGCAACAGAACAAAGCCTCCAGTCCTTCGTTAACAGATGCCTACAAAAGATGATTGACATAAAGTGGCAGGACAGGGTCAAGAATGAAGACCTGTGGGATTGATTGGCTTGGCTTCATTCGTTCTCAATCTCCTGCTAGCAAAACCTGAAAAGGGCTTAAATAGCAGAATTTAGTCCAGAAAACGGAATGCGTTGTGTCGTAGTTTACAGTTTGACTGTGATATTTTCACCTTTCGGTCCCACACATCTGACTTCAGCAAGCATTTTTTTTAGTACCGGGTTAGCATTCCCTCTTCAATCCCTTCTCCTTAGCCAGTCTGCTCTGTTGCAGCCTGTTTTCCAGGATCACCGCATGGAGGTGTAGAAGGGTCTTGGCAGCTCTGGTTCGCTGGCCCTAACACTAGCAGTTAGCTATGGGTCACTGACCACTGCAGCTCATGATCCCTTAAAAGAGTGACTTAAGAGGGTTGTGCTTAAGGCTGACAACCTTATCAAATAAACAACTTGTCCATTTTAAGCTGTGACTGTAAAAGCTCAGATACAGACTTCCTGTAAAGAGACCAGCTGTAACTAAAACCTTTACTTCATTATGTAGTTGTTGTTAATGCCCACAATGAGAAGGATTACTCTTTTGTGCGCCCCAAAAAAGACGTTAAGTGGCATGTTGTTTCTTTCCTCACATCCTGAGCGTGCTGGTGAAGGTGGACCGAGGTCCTCCAGGTGGTTGTGCTATGCTTGGCTTCATCTTCGTGTCGCTAACTACCACGGTGATCACATCGATCCCTCACCTTGTTAGTCGGGCTGCCATGAAAACAAGCAGTTGCCAGGAAGGGATTCTAGAAAGCCAAGATGAGGGTCTTAGCCAGTATGTTTTGCCTAAACTTAACTAACATGTCTGATCAGTATGTTTTGCCTGACCAGATTTAGTCTTCCTTCCCTTCATAATATAGTGAAAAGATTAATGATTATGAATGTCTGATAACAGGGACCTATTGCAGTGGTGGTACATGCGTCACACTGGAGGAAAAAGGTGGGTGATGATGATGAAAATGAACAAAAAGTTGAATAAATTCAGATATATTTGATATCAGGTAATATATTTACACTGAATATTTTCCATCTTCAAAAGATTTGTTTTTAAAATGAAAATTTAAATAATTTTAAAAAAAATGCCTATATAGTTTCTTGTAATGCACCTTACCATATGTCAACTGTATTATTGTCTTATGTTATGCATGTGAGTTGCCAGAGTGCGAAAGGAGAGCAAAGAATAGTGACACTGTAACCTATCAGATCACTGAACCTCCATGTATCTAACAATAATGCAACTTAAGAGAATTGTGTATTGGGATTGAAATAAACTGCTACATAAACCACTGCTGGAAAAACATACAAAGTAGTCTCCAACACTTCATTCCTAACAATAGCAACTTGTTCTTCTTCTTCTGCGTTCGTTCTCAATCTCCTGCCACCAAGCCCGGAACAGGGCTTTGCAAGTAGCGCAGGATGTAGTCTGGAGAACGAAATGCGTTGTGTCGCTAGTTTACAGCTTAGCTGCGATATTTGCACCTTTCTGTCCGATACATCCGATTTGGCAGGACAATAGTATCTGCAAAAGGACTAACTTCAGCTTATCAGTTAGTCTGTTAGTAAAGACAAGGCAGCAAGGAAAGGAAGTGGTCACCCCATATCAGAAAAACTGAGAGGCCAAGTACAAAGTAAGCCTTCCACACTTCCTCCTCAACAACAGCGTCTGCTATAAGACTACCATTCACCCAATGAGATACGTACCAATAGTGGAGCTTCTTAGTACCAGCTCCTTGTAGATAACCTGAATACTGCTTGAAGTTTGGCTCCCATGAAAGCCCTGGCAAGTCTGTGATCAAATCTTCCTTCGGGGCAGTGAGTCCATCTCTTGCAAAGCTCACAAGAACAAAGATAAACAGTATTCTCAGCATTGTCTGGCTGAAATGGAAAGCCAGAACTGAAGAAATGTTACTGTAAGGATACTTGTTCTGTTTTTTAACTTATACGCAGGAGAAGGAGTTATTCACTTATATTCTTGTATCAAAAGAAGGTGGCAGTTCTTAAAATTCGTGACTACAAGATGGCTTTTCATCATGTCAATGGCTGAGTATGATGTCCATGTTTTACTACGGTTGGATAAGGGTGAGATTGATGACCAGCGCACATTCTTCCTCACTATAATCCAAATGTAGCGCACATCACATTATTAAGACAAAACCATCCGGTGTTGTGACCATCATCACTTCGCAATGGGCAATAACTTTTACTATGGACCAGATGCAGAGCAAAACATATCAGCACTGTAACAATGTAAAATATTTGGACAAGCAGAACATATCTCAGAAAGCAAATAAAACAGCAAAAATAACAACTTGCTCAGAGGATCAAGACAGACAGTAAAAGCTTCTTTTCTTATGTTAGAAATAAACAAAGAACGAAAGACAAAGTAGGCCCTCTCATGGACAGTACAGGGAAAATAATAAGTGAGAATAGGGAGGCTGCTAATCTGCTCAATCAGTACTTTGGCACAGTCTTCACAAAGGAGGACTGCTCCGAGATCCCAGAGCCTATAGATATTTTTCAAAGAGACATGGATACAGCGGGATTAAGATCAATCTGTATTACAGAGGAAATGGTTTTAAAAAAATTGGAGGGGTTGAAAGTGAATAAATATCCAGGTCAAGATGGTATTCACCCAAAATTGCTGTATGAAATTAGAGACCAACTAGCAAAACCATTGGCTATATTATGTTCTCAATCACTTACAAAAGGGATTGTTCCGCGGGATTGGAAAGATGCAGGAGTGATCCCCTTATTCAAAAAAGGCAAAAAATCAGATCCGGCAAATTATAGACCGGTGAGTTTAACGAGCATAGTCTGTAAATTGTTAGAGTCAATAATCAAAGAAAACATTGTAATGCATTAAACATTTTTTTTATCTAATTAGAAATAGTCAGCATGGGTTTACTAGAGGGAGATCATGCTTAACAAATCTATTAGAATTCATGGAGGAGGTTACTAAAATCATAGATAAAGGGGAGCCAGTGGATGTTATTTATCTAGACTTTGCAAAGGCCTTTGATAGAGTACCTCATCAAAGATTATTTCGAAAGTTAAAATCACATGGAATAGGTGGGGAAGTTGCCAAATGGATTGAAAATTGGTTAACGGGAAGAAGGCAGAGGGTGGGCATAAATAAGGAGTACTCTGAGTGGTGTGAAGTGAAAAGTGGTGTGCCACAGGGCTCGGTTTTGGGACCAATTTTGTTCTTGATATATATAAATGATTTGGACATTGATATGAGATCCATGATTGCAAAATTTGCTGATGACACAAAACTATGCAGTAGTGTCTCATCTAAAGCGGAAGTGGATATATTGATGTCGGATTTAGATAAAATTTGAGAATGGTCTGTAAGCTGGCAAATGGAGTTTAATGTAGATAAATGTACAGTCATCCACATGGGTAGATCCAATATGGAACATAATTACAAAATGGGAGAAAACAATATTAGAAAGATAGATAAGGAAAGGGACTTAGGGGTTATAATAGATCATACAGGAAAGGTGAGTGAGCAAGTTAAGGTAGCAGTGAAAAAGGCAAATGCAATGTTAGGTATGATAAAAAGAAATATTAAACATAGGAGCAAGGAAGTGATCGTCAAACTGTATAAAGCTTTAGTTAGACCTAGATTGGAGTACTGTGTACAGGTGTGGAGTCCTTATCATAGAAGGGACATAAACATGCTAGAAAAAATACAAAAAAGAGCGACAAAGATGATAGTGGGATTCCAGAATTACAGTTATGAGGAACGACTCAGAAAAACCGGCCTACAGTGTCTCGAAGAGAGAAGAATTCGTGGTGACTTAATACAGGTTTATAAGATGATCAGAGGAATCGATAAATTAGACTATAACAAGTTTTTTAAAATACAGCCATCTACAATAACACGAGGGCATAGCTACAAGCTGACTAAAGAGGGGTCCAGGTTAGATATTAGGAAATATTTTTTTAGTCAGAGAGTGGTGTCTGCTTGGAATGCATTGCCAGGGGAGGTAGTGGAGGCAGGGACAGTTAATGCATTTAAGAATAAACTGGATGCGCAAAGCTTTAAGAGCAAGGTGATGTAAATGTAACTGGTTGTATACAGACTCTGCAGGGTCTTCTAAACCAGTATAAAGACGTTAAGTTAAGTGTAACCAAGGGAGAAGGCTATCCATAAAAGTAACCCATATGAGAGGAGGAAGGAGGGGTATATAAAAATTGGATAACTGCAGATATAGAAGGGTAGGAATATTTAAGTTTAAAGTGAATGAGCTGACAGCAGCATAGCTGGCTGTTTGCATCAGGGTCGATGAACCACAATTGACCAAGACCCTATTTTATCTCCAAGTGGGACCCTGGAAAGAGGCTGCACTTGTGTAGTCTGGCTAAGAGATAAGGATCACAGTGTAAAGGCAAATCCGGCACCTAAAAAGGCCAGCTGAAAACATATGTCTGGCCAAAAGGTGCGGATAACGCACCCTCGCTGTAAACTACAGCACAACCTCATTTTCAGGACAAACAACGAAGAAGAAGACTGACTTACTAATCTATAAATTGTAACAAACTCTCATATCTTTGAAAGCTACTTACTGTCCAGCTAAACATAAATAAACCTTCAGATTTTGTCCCTCTCGCCTTCCAATCTTTCTAGACTAAAAATCTCTAATATCAAAAGAATATGTAAAAACTCATTTGAGTAATTAAACTTGTAAGTATAAGGTTGGTGATTATAACATATAAGCTTATGTATTTAATCAAAACCATGACAAGTGGATGTCCACAAAGGTGGAAGAGTCAATCAAAAGTTGGCAGAGATGGACATGTAGGACAGTTGGATAAAATAAATGCCAGAATTTTGTAGATGTCTTATGTGAATGGTGCCTTATGTGAGCCATGTCCATCTAGAGACCTTGATGTTATAGTAACTAGGTCTTGACAATGAACTCCAAGGATGTGGTGTTGGTTACACATGTGGAAGATCTCTGTATGCTTCTGATCTCCCTGTAAGATCGTCCAGGTCTTGGAGCCATACAAGAGGATTGGAATGACACAGGTCCTACATAGGCACAACTTGGTTTCCAAGGACAGCTGGGACCAGACTCTGTGAAGATAGTTCATTGATGATGCCACAAGTCCGATCCTCCGAGCAATATCCAGGCTACTACAAACATCAGAAGTCAATCTGCTGTCCAGTGGTGGGATTGACGTGATTGCCGTTGACAATGAATAGTAGTAGATAAACTTCCAGGAGAATAGTTTGGATTTCAACAGAATAGTAGCATAAGAGAAGCAATATTCTGTATAAGAACACTTGCAGAAACAAAAACAGAATTACAACCAAAAAAAATGTATATGTGCTCTATAGATTACAAATAAACTTTTGATAGAGTCCAGCATTACATAATCATTACATGTCTGAAAAACATAATGGTAAAGAGACAAGAATACTCGGTAATCTACACTGGTAGAAGACTGCCACTATAAGATCTGGCAGGTTTCACTCATCATGTATAGATATAAAATGAATGTGACAGAGAAGAGTACTGTCCCAATGTTTGTTTAACATTTACACAGAATAAATTTGTCAACAGATAAAGGAAATGCCAGGAATCATTGGTGGAGTTTCAGTATATAATCTCAGATACATGAATGACACAGTTCGCTGATAAGAAAAAAACTGCAGGAATCGGTGATCAAAATAAAGAAACAAAAAGCCAAGTATGTATTTAGGTTTGACATTAACACTATGACAGAAAAGTAGACTCAAAACCTGCTCTACGGATAACAATAGATGAATAAACATTTCAATAATTCAAGAGCTTCTCCTGTGCTGGCAATACAACAATCGAAGATGGATAATGCAAAATGGAAATCAAGAAGAGAATAGGGATGACCAAATTTATTTTCAATAACATCAATCATTTGTTTACATACAAACAAATAAAATTCCATGTTAAAAATGAGTGATCTGGTGTTTTATATTTATATATATATATATACTCTTTCTCCTTCTATCACCCAGGGGTGCATATGCCATCAACCAACCCTCGCCAAGCAGCTTTGTCCTGTGCAATCTTTTCCACATCTTTCCAGCTTTTCCTGTTTTCTTTACTTTTGCCTCTAGATCTTGTCTCCATGTCTTCCTTTGTCTGCCTATGCCTTTCCTTCCCTGGGGGTTCTTCTTCATCTTCTTCGTACGCTGGTTACAGCGATATACTTTGCACTGTTTTGTTAAGCCTGTGGCCCAGTGCATCCAATTTCAACAGGCGTTTCTGTAGGGATGCCCTCCTTAGCCTTTGGCTGTCCCCAGCCTATCTGCAAGGCAGCAGTTGTTTGTGGTCACAGTTGTCTCTCTTAGGGAAGTTGTCTTGCAGGACTATCGAGTCTTCCCCACTCGTGTCTATAGAGTGTAGTGATGATATGATATGATATGAACTGTATGTACTAGTTTTTCAAGTATCTCGGAAGAGTGGCAGTCCAGTGTGTCTGTGTCCCAGGATCGTCACGTCCTACCAGAAACGTAGCATATGCATGTGAGTGGGGCATCTCCTTGCTCCCTTTATTTTCTCGGCTCCTCTGCAGTGATGGTACGCCTAGCATTCCCCACCACCTGGGAGGTTGTCACAATAGGGCAGAGGTGCAATGTCCACTGGCCTGCATCTCTTCTGCATCCATTGGAATGACTGATAGCAGACAGAGGTAGAGAGCGAGGCAGGAGTGCATTTAACCAGGGGACAAGCCTGGTCATGGCACGGAGATGTTCGCCTGGTGTGCGGACATATCTCATGATCAAGGGCTGGGTCTCAACAGTTCGCAGTGAGGTGGCTGCTCTACTGCTAACGACACCCCGACAGAGAACTAAGTCTTCTACTAGTGGTTTCACACCTCAACGCCGTATGGGGTGAATATCGAGCAGCTCCCCGCCCGCTTTGATCGGCGGGATGGCAGAGACCTCTTTCTGCGGCTCAACCGGTTCGGGCTGAGACGTGAGCCCAAGGTTCCAACCATATCGTTGCCTCCCGTCGCAGTGGTGCTGAGATTCAGGGCAGGATTCCGGCTTGGAGGCGTTCGGCCGTAATCCCTCAGATGGTAGCCTCCCACCATTAGCTATCAGCCTAGCACGTGGACCAAGTGTCTGAGACCTGCGATTCCTCTCGAATTCAGCAAGATTACTGTAGCAACGCACTGTCATTAGTAGGGTAAAACTGACCTGTCTTCCAAGGGTCTAATACCAGCACCCGTTCACTATTAGAACCAACGAATCAATAGAGGGCTTTTTAGTCAGTCAATGACCAGGTTTCTGAAACCTGCACTATTAGACCCAACGAAAGTGCTCTCGGCCTGTCAATCATTTCAGTGTTGGCGTGTTGAGTCAAATTAAGCCGCAGGCTCCACTCCTGGTGGTGCCCTACCGTCAATTCCTTTCAGTTTCATCTTTGCAACTATACTTCCCCCGGAACCCAAACACTTTGGTTTCCCAGAAGCTGCCCGCAGAGTCATCGAAGCAACTCCTGCGGATCGCTAGTCGGCATCGTTTATGGTCAGAACTACAACGGTATCTGATCGTCTTCACGGCTCTGACTTTCATTCTTGATTAATGAAAACATTCTTGACAAATGCTTTCGCAGTAGCTCGTCTTGCGGCGATCCAAGAATTTCACCTCTAACGCCGCAATGTGAATGCCCCCGTTTGTCCCTGTTAATCATTACCTCCAGTTCCGAAAACCAACAAAATAGAACCGAGGTCCTATTCCATTATTCCATGCAATATTATTCAGGCAGCGGAGCCCTGCTTAGAACACTAATTTTTTCAAAGTAAACGCGCCTGCCACCCGGGACGCTCAGCGAAGAGCACCCGTGGGAGAGAGCCGGCAGACGGTAGGGCAGGAGACAACGGGCAGTAAACCGGCGCGAGCCGGACCGCCCGCCTGCGCCTGAGATCCAACTACGAGCTTTTTAACTGCAACAACTTTAATATACGCTATTGGAGCTGGAATTACCGAGGCTGCTGGCCTCAGACTTGCCCTCCAATAGATCCTCGTTAAAGGGTTTAAAGTGTACTCATTCCAATTACGGGGCCTCGAAAGAGTCCCATATTGTTATTTTTCATCACTACCTCCCCATGCCTGGAGTGGGTAAGTTGCGCGCCTGCTCCCTCTCCGGAATCGAACTCTGATTCTCCGTTACCCGTTACAAACATGGTAGGCATGTCACGTACCATCGACATTTGATAGGGCAGACATTTGAAAGATGCGTCGCCGGCACATGAGGCCATGCGATCAGCACAAAGTTATCCAGTCACCAGTGGGGACGCCGCAACCCCGCGAGGGGAAACGACGATTGGTTTTTAACTAATAAAAGCGCTCTTTCCGCGAGGATCGGAGCTTGGTAAGCATGTATTAGCTCTAGAATTGCCACAGTTATCCAAGTAGGATCGTGTCATCTAAGGAACCTCGACTGATTTAATGAGCCATTCGCGGTTTCACCGTGAGACAGTGTGAACTTAGACATGCATGGCTTAATCGTTAAGACAAACATATGACTACTGCCAGGATCAACCAGATATCTGTCGGAGACGGACGAACCACACACACCGGTCGGCGAAGGATGGATGTGTAAAAAGCCTCACGAGGACGGCTGCAGGGACCGCCTGGCGGACGGACGGTTGTTCCGTCCCTCACTCCGTCGACCTAGGGACCGCCTGGACGGGGCACATATCAACCGACCGACTGGGCTCACTCGGGGAGGGATGACAGCGAGAGAAGAACCACAAGCGAGACGAACTGTCGAGATTGGCTATATGCGCCAGCCTTCGACGAACCACACGGACTACAGTAACGCACCCTTACCAGTGGTACGACTCCACCTGGTAGGCAAGCCCGCGCTCTCACTCCGCCTGGCGGGACTGAGATCGCTGTATGAACACTGGATGCGAGTCAATCGAGCCACCGAGAGACCAGCCCCAGATCCCTGGGGGTTCCATAACAGAGATTGCCTAGTGATACTCGCCTAGGACTTTCTTAATGTATGACCCGTCCATCATCCTAAAATTCCAGTTCCAATTGACCTTGTCCGGCTCTCTCCCACAGTCTGTCATTTGTAGCTTTGTCAAACCATTTTATACCTAGAATCTTTCTCAGGCATCTGTTGACAGAACCCTGCAGTTTCCTGTCATTGCTTTTGCTCATCCTCCAGGTTTCCATTCCACAAAACAGGACTGGCTTAACATTTAAATTGAAAACCCTTATTTTTGTCTTCCTTCTTATTTCATTGGAGTTCCATTTGGGTTTCAACATTCTGAATGCAACTCTTGCTTTTTGTATCCTCTGTCCCTCCTTCCTAGTTGATGATACTTCCTAGGTATGTAAATGCCTCTATCTCAACCAGTCGCGTTCCTCTCAGCCTGATTGGTTTTGTGTTTGCTGCATTGAATCTAATTTTTTTTAAATTTTCATTATTTATCTTCAAACTGACTTGTTTAGAGTTTCTATCCTGTTTCCTTTGGCTTTGGGACAGAAGGGCTATATCATCCATAAAATCCAGGTCCTCCAGCTGTTTATTCAAGGTCCACTGGATTCCTTTTCTCTCATTTGTTGTTACTTTCATAATCCAGTCTACTGCCAGGATGAACAGGAAAGGCGACAGTAGGCAATCCTGTCGTAAACCAGATTTACAGAGCCATTCAAAATAGTATATATATATATTTACACAGATATTTAATTCTTGCTAGGAAACCATCACCTTCTGCTTCAAAGTGCCACAAGTGTTCCTGACAGGTATCAACTCGTCATTGTTTCAATTCTGGAGTAAGCTGCTGTGGTACCTAGCCTGCAGACACTTTGTAGTACTGAAGCACATTATAGATTTTGTGGTGTGCTGAACCTTGACTGTTGTCCAGATGTGCAGCAATTTCATTCACAATCAATCAGCGATTTTCCTTTATGAGGCGGTCAACAGCTGCAATTGACTCTTGGAGTCACTAATCAGTGTGCCTGACCTGGTTGTGAACAGTCTGTCACAGAACTCATGCTGTTTTGGAACTTTCTACTCTACTCATACACTTGCTGGATTGAAAAGCATGCATCACCATACTGGACCTTCATTCGCTGATGAATTTCTATAGGGTTCACCCTTTCACTGCACAAAAAACATAACAGAATGCTGCTTCTCTTTGGTACATGTCAATAGTGGGGTGGCCATCTTTTAACTGCAATTATGACATGTTCTCTACACCATCATGGCACGTGCAAGACACTTTTGATATCATTAGCAACAATATTAACAAGTTACAATACAAAAGCATGGTTTTTCTAATTTCTATTCCACATTTAAGGTTTTCATTTGAAGCCCCCTTATATATATCTATCTATATGATAGTCTTTATTTGGACAATGCTAACAGTTTGAGAAATGAACTGATACCTTTGAAATGTGAATGTGCAGAGGGTGGGGTGCTTCTCATGGAAAAAAGAAAAACAAGGGAGTCTTGAAGACATTATGGACACAAGGAGAATTAATGAATGAAATCAGTCAGAAGATATTGTGGTAACACTGAACACAATACTGGAAGGAAAGATGGTGGGCAAATGTACAGATTGTAAATAGAGCTATAAATGGAAGAATAACATCAATAGATGAATAGGGAAAAGCCTGCAGATTGCACCACTAATGGCAAGAGACAGGTCGTTGGAGATGGTTCTTGAACTTAACTAAGCAATGAAGAGGCTGACACATCATCAATGAGGAGGCTGACACATTGTCAATGAAGAGGCTGACATATTGTCGAAGAAAAGGCTGACCTTTTGTCAATGAAGAGGTAGACACATTGTCAATGACAAGGTAGACACAATGTCAATAAAGAGGTAGACACATTGTCAATGACAAGGCTGACACATTGTCAATGAAGAGGCTGACACATTGTCAATGAAGAGGCTGACACATTGTCAATAAAGAGGCTGACATATTGTCAATGAAGAGGCTGACACATTGTCAATGAAGAGGCTGACACATTGTCAATGAAGAGGCTGACACATTGTTAATGAAGAGGCTGACACATTGTCAATGAAGAGGCTGGCACAATGTCAATAAAGAGGCTGACACATTGTCAATAAAGAAGAGGCTGACACATTGTCAATAAAGAAGAGGCTGACACATTGTTAATGAAGAAGAGGCTGACACATTGTCAATGAAGAGGCTGACACATTGTTAATGAAGAAGAGGCTGACACATTGTCAATGAAGAGGCTGACACATTGTTAATGAAGAAGAGGCTGACACATTGTCAATAAAGAGGCTGACACATTGTCAATGAAGAGGCTGGCACAATGTCAATAAAGAGGCTGACACATTGTCAATGAAGAGGCTGACACTTTGTCAATAAAGAAGAGGCTGACACATTGTTAATGAAGAAGAGGCTGACACATTGTCAATGAAGAGGCTGACACATTGTCAATGAAGAGGCTGACACATTGTTAATGAAGAGGCTGACACATTATCAAGGGAAGCTGGAAAGTTACCTGGGTAACTAGTACTAGTAACAATTTTAAGATGTCAGTGGAGAGGTGACTAACATCCAGCTAGGAAAAACATACTGATCAAGATCCCAGCTTACTTCCATGCAGTTCTTCCTGGGAAAAGGCAGTTTCATAGCAGTCTGGATAATGAGGTGGGGGTCGACATGATTCCCATAGTAGTTAATGACATGCAGATGAAGCCAAGCATAGCACAATAGCCTGGAGGACCACAAGCCCACCTTTACCAGCATGCTCAGAATGTGAGGAAAGCTACTGCAACCTGTCACCTAATGCTATTTTCAGGGTACACAAAACAATCATTGTAGGCATTCAACAACATGAAGATGTCATGAGGTCTATAAGAAAGTACAAACGGGAACAAGTAGGAAATACAGCTCCTGGCTACTAACATTACGATGTACATCTCAACAGAACTGAACAATTGGTAATCCTCCACACAGACTACAATAAAGATATCTATTCATAAACTAAAGATAGGAGCAACCAATTAATGCAAGTCCCTAGTCTTACATCAGAATAGTCCACCTTCAATTCTAAGAGCTACATGAAACAATAGTGGGTCATTCAGGATAAGAAATTTATATACAAAAACCTTGTGAATGATAACTGATATCTCACAAGATGTTTCTGTGTTTACTGAGGATGATGACTCAAGCGGTCAGTTTCCCGTGATAACTATAGATATTTTTGTTAAAAACTAAGCGGTGATCCTAGATAACAGGTTGCAGCAGAGTAGAATGGCCAAGTAGAAGAGATCAAAGAGGGAAGGCTAACCCGGTATCCAAAAATGCCTGCTGAAGTCAGATGTGTTGGACCAAAAGGTACAAATATTGCAGTCAAGCTGTAAACTACAACACAATGCATTCCGCTCTCCTGACAACATCCTGCTACTTGCAAGGCCCTTTTTAGAGCTTGGTAGATCTGCCAAAGAGGGATGTGTCGGACCCAAAGGTGTAAATATCAGTCAAACTGTAAACTAGCGACACAATGCATTCCATTCTCTGGACTGCATCCTGCTAATTGCAAAATCCTGTTCAGGGCTTAGTAGCTGGAGATTGAGAACGAACACAGGAGAAGAAGAGGGCTTGGTAGAAGGAGATTGAGATAGAACGAAGAAGAATATGATTACACAAATATGGTTTGCATGAATGTGGGCAACACACATTTTTTACTGCAACCCACAGGTCTGTATTTAGACCAAACACTTGATATATATTTCCCGAGTGGTCCGTCTGGGTCTTTGTGGATGACAAGGACAAGAATAACACCACTCCCCCACAGAGAGCATGTTGTAAGAGGGGACTAGCTGTGTGACATGGCATAACACCAGCCATGGTAAAGTGGTTTGTTTAGAGCAGCATAGATGATGCTGAACAGGCTGCAGGTCTACTTTGCTCTAGTGTTTGAGTCTATTAAGATGGACTCACACATCGGTTAACTACCCTCTGCAGCACTTGTCCCAACATAGTGGAGTAATAAGCCACTTGAGCCGAGCCCGCTAAGCAGGACATCCTCCTCCCGACTACATCCAGCTCATACCATCTGCCACTGTAGAATTACAGGTTGACTAAGAACTTGATATATTTTATATAAAATTATTTAATGTCTCTTTTTTAGGCTGGAATTTTTTAATCAAGCCAAAATTTTAAATCTCATAACCATAAAAACTGCAAATCTTTAAAAAAAATCTTTCTACATTTAGCAAAACAGTAATTCAAAGAGTATGCAAATTTATAATTAAAGAGAACTGTGGGATGAAAGCCAAAGGGCTCAGTCTGCTAAACACTAAATTAATTAACATGAATGCATTCATTTAAAATTAAAGTCTAGATTTTGATAGTCTAAATGGTAAACTCCCAAAGCTTTCAATCAATATAGTACAATACTGAGTACGACTTTAGCTTTGTTCAACAGATGACAAAATCTATGCAGCATAATGCCTGCTGAATAACTATTTATAAAAATACAACTAGGATAGTAGCTCTTGAAAAATACAACTCAACTATACCTCAATGTCTGTACATTAATTCTTTAAAATAGAGAGAATGCTAAACCGGTACTCAAAAAATGATTGCTGAAGTCAGATGTGTTGGACCAAAAGGTGCAAATATCGCAGCCAAGCTGTAAACTACAACACAATGCATTCCATTCTCTGGATTACATTCTGCTACTTTTTCAGGGTTTGGTAGTGGGAGATTGAGAACAAACGAAGAAGAAAAAAATTCTTTAAAATATAGTTATTTAATTTTCTAAACCAGATTTTGCACCGTTACTGTAAGAATGCCTGCAAAACGACAGACCAAGCCAAAACACATGACTTCAGGACAAAAAGAAAAACAAAGAAAGCCATGAGGCATGGACTAACGGAATGCATTAGAAATACAATACAAAACAGCATCATGGATTGACGATCACAACCAAATTAATGATACATTAAAGAATATATACTGATGATACTGCACCTCGCGTTCTCTAACGGTATTGATAATACTAAATAGTAAGACAAACTGGAGAGCTTGTTAAGTTGTTAGTGTTACTCACTGTTACTGTGTGTGTCGTGTTATTTCGTTGGAGTTATCTTCGAATGCTGTTTAGAAACCTAAGTTCTAGGTCTATGCTCAAAACCAAATATATTTCAGAGAGCTCGGTTCAGCAGGTCTTTTCTTTATAAACAGAATCTGTTATGTAACAAACGTCTGGATCTAACGATTTTTTTTTGCATTTTTAAAGAATGTGCCAGTTAAACTCGTGACTACAAGAAGGCTTTTCATCACGTGAATGGCAGAGTTCGATGACAATGTTGACATGAATCCCAACCAAGACAAGGGCACACTTGATATAGGTTCCATATACAAATGAGGTGTCAAGTAGTTACAATGAAGACAAGAGTGGCTGTAGATCCTTCAAGATGATCTTCGACTGATAAAAGACGAGATAAAAATGAAGTGCGCGTCATTATGGTAGCAGCAGACGGTAAGCGGACTGTACTCTTGTTTAATACTGTACCTCAGCAAGTGGCTGAAGCAGAGTTCTTCATCTTCAGGGTTGCCAGATAATTTGTTTTTAAACCGTCCAATAACATCTCGAAAGCCGTACCAAAGTAGCCCAATCATAAATTATCTGCAATGAGTAAAACTTTATTAAAATATTGTTAAAGATGAACATAATTATATTAAGATTTATATTTTTAGAAACAGAACTTACAAAATGTTGCGGAACAAGATAATTCGCCTCACAAACTGCGTTCACGTCTCCCGGTGAGAATCACGCGGTCCCGTAGGAGGACACATTTCAGATGACAGAGAGGAGGAGCGCGTTAACGTCAGAAAACAGACACGGACACTGGCCGGACACACAGGATACGGAGTACTTCATCCTCGCGGCTCCCGTTCCAAGGCAGCGAAGTATCCGGCTTTGGACCAAGAGCTTCTACGGAACACGGTAGCGCACCCTCCGTCCCCTTACCAGGGGTTACGAATCGCTATCGAAACGTGTCTAGAACCCTCGCCAGTAGCATTGAAAAAAGGCAAATGCAATGTTATGTATGATAAAAAGAAATATTAAACATAGAATCAAGGAAGTGATAGTCAAACTGTATAAAGCATTAGTAAGACCTAGGTTGGAGTACTGTATACAGGTGTGGGGTCCTCATCATAGAGGGGATATAAAGATGCTGGAAAGGATTTTAAAAAGAGCGACAAAGCTGATATAGGGATCCAGAATCCACATACAGTGTCTAGAAAAATATAAGAATTCGAGGTGTCTTAGGTTTGTAAGAATAATCAAAGGAACGGATAAATTAGACTATAACAAGTTTTTTTTCTCAAAATAGAACCATCTACAAGAAGAAGAGGACTTAGCTACAATTTAACTAAAGAAAAGTCCAAATTAGATATAAGGAAATATTTTGTTAGTCAAAGAGTGGTGAACGCATGGAATGCATTGCCACAGGAAGTAGTGTAGGCAGTGACAATTAATGCATTTAAGAATAAATTGGATGCGCATAGCTTTTAGAGAAAGGAAATGTAAAAGAGACTGGTTGTTAACAGACTGCAGTCTTCTAAACTAGTAGAAAAACGTTAAGTTAAGTTTGGAAGCCTTCCACATGCGTAATCAGCGGCGTATCCTGAGCATCCGATGGCATGACTACATCTGCAGCGTGGAGGTCTCTGCTAAAACAAGTCTCCACCCAGTCTACCTCAGTGCCAAACGTCTTCCCCGACTGGCTGTAGGCGCAGAAGAGGCCGTCCCCGTACAGTATGGCTCCAGAAAGTAGCAGCCTCCACCTCCGCCCTGGCCGAGGCCTGGAACCACGCCACAGCTGTGGGTCATGGATGTGGCCGACCGACACAACAGGCCTCAGACGCCTAAGCGAACATTATTATTATTATTATTAAACTTACTCTGGCCACACACAAAATCTGGTAATTTTCGCAGTTTAGCTGTGCAATATTAGATGAAAGTGGTATAAACAATAAATGTCAGTAACAATGTTATAAAATTGAAAATATATGTTATAAAAAATGACATCAACATGGAATGAATGAGTTGAATCGTCATAGTGATACCTCTCTGGCATGTAAACAAAAACAAACAAATTAGAAATTAAAATCTTCATGTACATTTCCTGGTTCACTATGTTCAAGCCTATCGGATGTGAACAGGCACAGTATTGTGGTGGTTGGTTGACAATGATTGCAACACATGTTATTATCAGCCATATATTATCGATACAAAATTATTTGTGGGAGTTTTTCACTTTAGAATGAACGTGTTTTCTTTATAATAGACAGCAAAGCTGCTGTTTTCTGTCCATTATTGAAATTTCCTTTTACACATAGTATGTATAAAGTTCAAAATGGTTCAATTTCTTCTTCTTTCTTCTTTGCGTTCAGGATCTCCTGGTCATGCTTTATCTACAGGCCAGTCGCCACGAGGAAGTCTGTAGTCTTCACCAGGTCGGAGCGGCTGCCCCACAGCTTTTGTCTCAGCTCCGCACCCTCTGGCCAGGTCTGGCATCTCATATATGCTCAGGAAGGGGACGGCGTGGCCTAGTGGTTAAGTGGCACGGCTCACGACCCGAAGATGCTGGGTTCGATCCCCATCACAGCACCGGCCGTTACCTCGGGGAAACAAACCCTTAGAAAATGCAGGAGGAAGCAGACCCTTACATAAAATGCGTGCTGAAGTCGGATGCACTGGGCCGACAGGCGCAAAATAAAAACCACAGTGCAACGCACACCGCCTTGTGGAATAGAGAAATAAGGCGAACGCAAAAAAAATAAATATATATGCTCAGGGTTCTGGCATCCTGTTCCACATGGGCACTCAGCTGTGTGTGAGATCTTCAGTGGGTAAAGATGTTCTAGTAACTTAACTTAACTTAACCTCTTTATACTGGTTTAGAAGACTCTGCAGAGTCTGTATACAACCAGTTCCATTTACATCACCTTGCTCTAGAAGCTGTACGCATCCAATCTATTCTTAAATGCATTAACCGTCCCAACCTCCACCACCTCCCTTGGCAATGCATTCTAAGCATTCACAACTCTCTGGCTAAAAAAATACTTCCTAATATCTAATCTGGACCTCTTATTAGTCAACTTGTAGCTGTGCCCTCTTGTTCTTGTTGGTGGTTGTATTTTTAAAAAAACTTGTTATAGTCTAACTTATCCATTCCTCTGATCATCTTATACACCTGTATTAAGTCACCACGAATTCTTCTCTCTTCCAGACACTGTAAGCCGGTTTCTTAAAATCTTTCCTCATAACTGTAATTCTGGAATCCCACTATCAGCTTTGTCGCTCTTTTTTGTATTCTTTCCAGCATGTTTATATCCCCTCTATGATAAGGACTCCACACCTGTACACAGTACCCCAATCTAGGTCTAACTAATGCTTTATACAGTTTGACTATCACTTCCTTGCTCCTATGTTTAATATTTTTTGGTATCATCCCTAACATTGCATTTGCCTTTTTTACTGCTACCTGAACTTGCTCCCTCACCTTACATGTATGATCTATTATAACCCCTAAGTCCCTTGCTTTATCTATCTTTCTAATATTGTTCTCTCCCATTCTGTAATTATGTTCCATATTGGATCTACCCATGTGGATGACTGTACATTTATCTACATTAAACTCCATTTGCCAGAATACAGACCATTCTCGAATTTTATCTAAATCCGACCTCAATATATCCACTTCTACTTTAGATGAGACACTACTGCATAGTTTTATGTCATCAGCAAATTTTGCAATAATGGAACCCATACCTATGTCCAAATTATTTATAAATATCAAGAATAAAATTGGTCCCAAAACCGAGCCCTGTGGCACTCCACTTTTCACTTCACACCACTCAGAGTACTCCTTATTTATGCCCACCCTCTGCCTTCTTCCCGTTAACCAATTTTCAATCCATTTGGCAACTTCCCCACCTATTCCATGTAATTTTAACTTTCGAAATAATCTTTGATGAGGTACTCTATCAAAGGCCTTTGCAAAATCCAGATAAATAACGTCCACTGGCTCCCCTTTATCTAACATTTTGGTAACCTCCTCCGTGAATTCTAATAGATTCGTTAAGCATGATCTCCCTCAAGTAAACCCATGCTGACTATTTCTAATTAGATTAAATTTGTCTAAATGCATTACAATGTTTTCTTTGATTATTGACTCTAACAATTTACAGACTATGCTTGTTAAGCTCACAGGTAGTCTGCAGTGTCCAGTTCTCAGGCGAAATAAGGTAGTTTGTTGATTTCTTTTGAGTTGGTGAATTGGGTCTGGCGTACTGCTTATGTTTCTGTCTTCTCTCCATTGGTGTATATACTGATTTCTGATGATGTTCTTGATTTCTCTGTATGATACTTGATGATTAAATTGTGCGTTTTTGCTACCATCTTTTGCCAGAGCATCAGCTCTCTCGTTTCCCGTGATTCCGCAATGGGATGGTAGCCACTGGAGCGCTATTGTTGAGGATCTCTGGAGTTTTCTCAGTTCTACTCTGATCTCTGATAACAGTGGTTCGTTGTTTGTTTTTTGTATTGTCTCTAATAGTACTGCAGTCCGTGAATACAGCTATTTTTGTTGGAGGTTGCCTTTTTGTTTGAAGTATTCTCAGTGCTCGCAGGAGGGCCATCGATTCTGCTCTGAGGTTTGTAAACAACTTTCCTGTTGGGAGGGCCTCTTCTGCTATATTTCCTCTTTTTGTGTCTTATGAATATGCTTCGTCCCCCGTTTCGGCATGCCCCCTCTGCTGAACCATCTGTGTACACCTGTGTCCATTCCTTGGTATTATATTTCTCCTCAATCATTGTTTGTGCTAGAATGTTCATCTCGTGGACACTGTGTTGGTCTTTTCTTCTTATTCCTGGGATCTCTGTACTTATTTCGATGTTGTTTATATTGCAGCTTGGCTCTTCATAGTTAATAAGTATTTCTTCTTCTTCTTCTTCTTCTTCTTCTTCTTCTTCTTCTTCTTCTTCTTCTTCTTCTTCTTCTTCTTCTTCTTCTTCTTCTTCGTTCGTTCTCAATCTCCCACTACCAAGCCCTGAAAGGGCTTAAGTAGCAGAATGTAGTCCAGAGAATGGAATACGTTGTGTCGTAGTTTACAGCTTGGCTGCGATATTTGTAACTTTCGGTCCAACACATCCGACTTCAGCAAGCATTTTTTTAGTACCGGGTTAGCATTCTCTCTTCGATCCCTTCTCCTTAGCCAGTCTGCCCTGCTGCAGCCTGTTATCCAGGATCACCGAGTGGAGGTGTAGAAGGGTCTTGGCAGCTATGGTTCGCTGGCCCTGATGCTAGCAGTCAGCTATGGGTCGCTGACCACTGCTCAGCCATAAGCAGTTATATTTCTGATGGTTGGTTGGGAATTAGTTCTCCATATTTTTGGTGTAGGTGGTTGGATATATGAATGAAGCTGGTTCTTTTTAATCTATTTTTAACTGGATGTTTTAGTTTGATATGTATGGGATGATCAGGCATGCGTAGCATCTTTTCACTATGTGTCAGCACTCTTTCCTCTCGTCTAGTATTTAGGGGTCTTATATTTGTATATGTTTCCATTTTCTGTATTGGTGTAGTCTTCATTCCTCCTATTATTATCCTTAAGCCTGAATTTTGAATTTTGGTTAGGCGTTCCGTGTTTGTTTTTGATACTGTGGTCCAGGCTGTCATGCCGTATTCAAGTACTGACCTGACTGTGCCAGTGCATACATTTTTGAGAATATTGCTATTTGCACCCCAACTTGTTCCGGCCAATTTCTTCATGAGGGATAGTTTTCTTGTAGCTTTTTGTTCTATCTCCTGTATGTGTTCCCTCCATGTGAGTCTCTTGTCCATTTTAACTCCGAGATACACAGGGGTATTTTCTTGTACAAGCTCTTTGCCATTAAGAATAAGTTTTGTTAATTCCTTGGTGTTGGACATTGAGAACCATGTTGTAACTGTCTTTGAGATGTTAATCTGCAATCCCCAATCTGTAACCCATTTTCCAACATTGTCCAGTGCTGTCTGCATTCTATTGTCAGCTGTTTGTAGTTTTTCTGCAGCACTCCACATTGCGAAGTCGTCAGCGTGTAGGGCACTGGATACTTTCTTTGGGAGTTTTCTCGCTATGTCGTTTAGGAACAGGATAAAGAGGGTAGGAGACATGCCTCCTCCCTGGGGTACGCCTTGTTGGAGAGTTATTCTATGGCTCAGTGATCCATCTAATTTGACTCCTGCTGTTCTGTATCGGAGGAAGTCTTGTATCCAGCTGTACATTCTCCCTTCTATTTTGTTGTTTAATAGTTTTAGAAGGAGTCCTTCTCTCCATACCTTGTCAAAAGCTTTACCCATATCCACAAAGACCGCAAGTACTTTTTCCTTACCTTGGAATGCATTTTCTATTTCTTGGGTTAGGTATGCTAGCTGGTCTTCTGTGTTGCGGTTTTTGTTCAATTTCTACAAAAATCATTCATTGACGACATTCTCCTTCACTTATATCCTATCTTCCTCTCCTTCACTTATATCCTATCTTCCTCTCCTTCACTTATATCCTATCTTCCTCTCCTTCACTTATATCCTATCTTCCTCTCCTTCACTTATATCCTATCTTCCTCTCCTTCACTTATATCCTATCTTTCTCTCCTTCAATTATATCCTATCTTCCTCTCCTTCACTTATATCCTATCTTCCTCTCCTTCACTTATATCCTATCTTCCTCTTCTTTCATCCTGCTCCTTTATTTCATAATCCTCTGCCTACTTATCTAGATATACCTGTCTACGTTCCTTTGCTCTCAACCTCTCTCCTTCTATCCATCTTTCCACTTTCTATCCTGCACCCATATATTACTATGTGATGTCCATTGCAATTGAAAATTTGTTTTAACGAATATACTTAAAGACAAATTGTAAATAAAATTCACTTTAAAACCATATATTCTCAAATATGCGGGGGATTGTCCAGCAGACTTTGTTGCATCTTGTTCCTGAGTTTTGTTTTAATGAGATTAATTTTCAAAAATGCTCTCTCAACAGATGCATTGCTGAAAATTAAGTCCAAAAGAGAAAGAGCAAACTTTCCTAGATCATGGAAATGACTGCGTTCGCCTGGTGCATCTGTATGGTTAGCAATGTCCAGCCAAAACTGTCCAACATCAGCCTCATCAGTATTTGGACAAGAAATTAAGCTGAGCCGATTCCACTGTTATTCCAGTTGTCCCAGATTTTCTTGAAATAAAGTAAGAAACGATAATGTTGCTAGATGTGGCTTCTGTTTGTCCAAAACTACTAATGGGCTAAGATTAAATAACGATTCAAGCAATTTTACGTTTGTCGGCTATCTCTGTCTCACTTCTTTTAAAACTTCCATTAAATAATTTCGACAACGAATCTTTATATCTTCTGCCAGCTGGGTGGGACCAATGTTAGAATCCACGAGAATAATTTGAAATTTTATTCCAAGATTAACAGATGCAAGGGGAAGATTATTTGAGTGGTCGTTTATGTCAGACTTCAAAGTTAAAGCCGATGTATCGAATGTTATTGATCTCAAGACTCGTTGCATGACGCTGTTCATCTTATTAAGTTCTTTACTCAACAGGCGCAGGTAACTACTTATATCACCCAAAGAACTACAGGGTGGAAAGGGCCATGTCTTCGCCAGTAATATGCAGACGGGCAAACCTTTAATCAAACAAACAAAAGACTGCTTATTTCTTCTTCTGGACGCTCGGTGTCGGTTGGTCTGCTTCTGCGTGTCCCAACTTTGATTCCAACTAATGGTCTGTCTTCTTCCATGGTTTGACCTCTGGTTGATACGTTTATCGTCTGAAGCATCGAGGCTGCTGTTTCTTAGCTCCAGGGAGGCGGCACAGCATGTTGGAGATTTCCCCAGTGTTCGTTAGCTGACTTCTGGATAACAGACCAATCATGCCTTCATTGGAGCAGGTGGCCAGCCTAGAGACCCTTCCCCTGGTCTGCATGGATGACCGCATCCTTCACCTTGTATGCATGGATGACCGCATCCTTCACCTTGTCTGCATGGATGACCGCATCCTTCACCTTATCTGCATGGATGATCACAACCTTCACCTTGTCTGCATGGATGGCCGCATCCTTCACCAATCACATTTACCGTAAGTCGGTGCTGTTGAGACCTCTCATACGTTGGTTGTGGAGTGTGAGACCGATCGTGCATCTCTCTATCGAGACTTGCACCACTCAGATTTTTTACCTGTAAGTGACCAAGTTTCTGTTTCATCTGTAAGTGACCAAGTTTCTGCAGAGTAGCATATTGCAGGATGTATTGCGGAGTTGAAAAGATGGGGGCAGGCTTTTGTTGGGGGTATGGTCGTACACTGTCTGTATGGACGAGAAGGCCCTCGCGACAACATCTTGCTAATTCAGGATTTAGGTAGTTCTACATGTTCAATAGGTGTCCCAGGTATATATATTCCTCAACGTCCTCCAGATTGCTGCCATCATGGATGATTGAATAGCTGTATTACTTGTGTGGAATCACAGGGAATGAGAAAGCTGATGTATTGTCTCAGGCTGAAGGAAAAAGGGAGCAACTCAGCTACATAATAGCACACAGAGAGGCTAAAACCCCCATACATAATTCCTTTTATTACAATTGGAGAGCGGCATTAGTGAGAGCAGATCTAACCAAATCCACCAGCTTCAGAGATTCAAACATTGTATTTCGTCTAAGAGCGAGCCGCGGGGAACTTAAAAGTCACATGTCGCCTTCAAATATCTCACTCAAGGGAATGCTCCTTGGGAACTGGTACTAAGACTCCTGAATATATCATAAAGAACTGTGTATATACACACACACACACACACGCACGCACGTATACACACATACACACGCACGCACACACACGCACGCACACACACACATACGCACGCACACACACACGCATACGAAGACACACACACGGATGCAATTAAATACGTTAGGTAAAATTCAAAGTAATGTAATAGACCAAAGAATGAGATAGTTCTCAAGCCCCAAAACATCTAAAGGGGTAAGGGGAGGTCAGATGGGATATAAACTGGCACAAGTCAAAGCCTATATGCGTGTCACCACAAACACTCGACACCCTCTGCACAGTAGTATCTCAGATATCAAGGGATCAAGAATCAAGAGAGGGTCGTCATGGATGGCACAGGCTGAGACAACAATCGGACAAGTCACTCCAGCTGAGACGATAGCCAAAGGAGAAGAATGGGTCCACACTGGTGATAGAATGATAGAGTATCAGAGAGTCATCATAACCTTAGGCAAGGAATGCACAGAACGGAACAACGAGAGTGCAGAGCACGAGGTAAATCAGCTGATAACTGAGAACACCCAGGAGAGTGACGCTGTCATATACACCGACGAATCAGTCGTGCGCAGTGGGACATCAGGCTGGGGTTTTTCGGCTAGAGTGAGAGGAGAGGTCGTGGCTAAGCGCAGTAGGGCATACATGTCAACAACCTCCAGTATGAGAATGGAGACGGAAGCAGTGACCTCAGCACTGAAATGGATATCTGAGACTTCTATAACAAAGGCAGTCACCGTGACAGACGCGCAAGCCGTACTTCAGAAAGTACAGAAGGGATGGCTTAGGTACGAGTGGATAGCTGCTGTTGAGGCCTCAAACCTCCAGCCGCTGACCTGTATCTACTGTCCTGCTCATGCCGGGGTTCAGGGCAATGAAAGAGCTGACATCTTAGCTTCACGGGCTCCCATCATGGGCACATTGGTGATGGGCAGAAGTGACATTTTGAAATCAATCAATGACCGCCTGCTGGATGAGGACACCGCAATAGATGAAGCAGCAATCCACAGACTACAAAGTTTCGACATTAAACGAGGTTCGAGCGGAGTAGGGCGCATGAGAGGGCGGCGCAGGAGCGTGTACAACCAGCGAGCTACAGGGACCATCAGCATCCATACCTTACGCCATTTGATGAGAGAGAGAGACTGAGCACCTATGGGTATGCCCGGAGTGCAGTGACGTCGATTCTTAGAAACAGAACAGAAACATGGGTATGTCAACCTGTTAGTTTGGGGTAATCTGTAATTTGCAAACCTAGTGTTCAACGTTTTGGTGGCCATATGTCTGTACAATACCACGGGGAGGCCGCCCATCTATACAACGGCGAGATGGATTGACCAAAGACATTGTGCCGCATTGCTGTTCAGCATTGCAAAAGATCGTCCCGATGTCTACTGTCCCAGTTACATAATATTGTCGGCTTCCTTGCATGCAACCTATTACGAACAAAAATAACAGAATACACAATATTCTCAGTATGGGCTCGCTGAAATGGAAACACACAGAACAGAATAAATAAATTAGATTAAAGAATATTTTTTTCGCATTTCTTCTTCGTCATCTTTAGGTGGCTCAACCCCTTGATTCCTCCACCCCCTCCCCCGACCAATATATTAGGTACATGGTTTGCTTCAACGATGTTTCGCACCTCTTAATTCTGGATCCTGTCTCTCCTGGTTATGTTGATGGTTTTCCGGAGGCATTTCATATCGAATGTCACTTTCTCTCTAGAGATGTTAAAATCCACGCTGGCATGAATATACTGTTGATCTGCAATCGTTTTGAGGACACGTTTTTGTTAGGGTGTTTCAATAATTGAGACGGCTGGTACGCAATAGCATTCGATTTTTGTGTCACATGATCTCGATTTTGTTGTGTAAACCTCCATCCGGTGTGGAAACACTGTCCAGTTACTTTAGTTCCTGCATTTGTATATTATGATCTCGTTTAGGGGAGGAAGACTAACGTCTGGTCAGTCAAAGTATACTGATCAGACATGTTTGTCAGGGTCAGTCAAAGCATACTGATCAGACATGTTAGTCAGGGTCAGGCAAAATATACTGATCATACATGTTAGTCAGGGGCAGGGAAAACATTCTGATCAGACATGTTAGTCATCATCAGGCAAAATATACTGATAATATTTTTTTGTGTTGAGACAAACCAAGGACATACCGTCATGTTTATGTGGGAAATCTGTATGGTCATTATAAGGAAACTCCGTAGAGTGGCGAGAAAAGCCAGGGACATGCCGTCAAGTTTGTGAGTAAAATACGAATGTTTATTATAAGGATACATTGTATGGTGACGAGGCAAACCAGGTAGATACCGCAAAGTTTGTGAGGGGGTCGAGAAAATTACGATGTGGATTTCGTGAAATTGAACATCCAGTAACAAATATTCGAACCAAAATGTTTCATCATAAAGGAAATCGTATGTGACATCATTTGCAGCAATAATGCCACCCAAATAGAGTCGACACGCCCATGTTTTAGCCGCACTGTGCTAATTGATACCCGGACTTACCCAGATAGTTTTTACTCCTGTTTATTTTTGTTAAGTAATCTTGTGGGGGAAGTAGTGACTGCAGTTCGACTTTACATCACGTGAATGGCAGGGTAGGCTGTCCATATTGACATGGACTATAACTTAGATAATAACACAACAGATGGGTTGCGCATACGATTGTGATGATAAGTAGATAACTTGTAGACAAGAATGACTGTACCGGATTCCATTTTATTATCCATCTATTCAGCCAAGCCTTCGCAGACTTCAGTAGTTGATTGACTGTCTGTTCGGTTGTTGGTGTGTTCTTGAATTGATCCTTTTTAAGCCAGTCTGCATGAACGCTTAAATGATTTTATTTAACACTCCAAATTATAAAATTGTCGATTTGAACGATTACGTATTCGGATTCCAAAGTAACAAAATAATATTTATCATCATGTAGCATGTCCTTTGTAGAACGTCGCTCCCATCACAGTCTGTCTGAAAGAAACTCGTTCTCTTGCCAAAACTCCAGCCTCCGCCACAGTCATACCCAGGCATTCCTGGATATCTTGGTAACATCTTCTTGGTCTACCCCTTCCTCTTTTGCCTGGCACCATACCTTCCAACACCGTTCTTTCAAGACCGTTGTGTCTCTTGATGTGACAAAAGTATTTGCATTTTCTAGCCAAAATGGAATTGATAAACCAGTTCTCCTCTATGCTCAACTCTTGTCGAATGTCTACATTTTTTTTTCTCTGTCCAGTGTATTTTGAGGATCTTTCTGTAACATTTTGACTCGAAGGATTCGATTCTTTGTCTAGAAGTTTTAGTATTCGTCCAAGATTCACAGCCATAAGCTGCCACAGGAAAAACACAGGCTTTCAAGACTTTTACTTTATCATTTTGTTGGTGCTCTGCCCTAATTTATTCAGGCTGTTCAGTCTCTGCATTGCCATAGATAGTCTTCTTCTGATTTCTTTCGAGCAGCCCCATTTTTGTCAATTCTCGAGGCCAGATATTCAAAATGTGTGACCTGATCTATTTCCTCGCCACCCACTGTAAATTTATGCTGACACTGTGTTTTGGTCGGTGGTCATTATCTTTTGTTTTATTTATGTTTATGAACAGGTTTTGATCTTTACTATATCCATTAACGGCTGAAAGTAGCTGCTCTAGCCCTTCTGCACTTCTTGATAGTATCACTATGTCATCTGCGTATCATAACTCTGGAATCTCGTGCACCAATCGTAAATGGGTCGAAGCTTTTAATGTCTTCGTCTTCTCGAACATTTCTCATTATACATTCCGCATATATGTTGTACAGATAAGGTGAGAGGATACATCCCTGTCGGACTCCCTTTTGTACTACAAACCAATCTGATGTTTGGCCAGATTCTCGGACAGCGGCTTGTTGATCTTGGAATAATGTTTCAATGAGATGGACTATATACTATATGCAAAGGAAACCCAACTTCCTTCATGATTCTCCACAGATTTTGATGTTTTACCGTGTCGAAGGCCTTGGTGTAATCAATGAAACGTGTGCAGGACTACGTGAATTTCAGATTCAAACCTTTTCTCTATCCTTCTTAATAGGATTCGCAAGAGTATCTTGCTAGCGTGGCTGATCAGCGCGATAGTTCGAGCACAGCTTCGGGTTGCCGTTTTTGGGGAGGGGAATATAAATTGATTTCTTCCATGCTTCTGGCCACTCTGCACTGTGTCATATCTGTTTACACAGCTTGTGATAGACTCGAGCACTTGCCTCCTCTCCGGTTTGTATTAGCTCTGCTTGGATATCATCACATCCTGGGAACTTTCCATTTTTCATGCTTTTAATTGCAGAGCGTACTTCCTCCAATGTTGGTTCAGGTTCTTTCTCATCCTTTGGTAGGATTGTAACTGAGTACTGAGTTATCTCCATACATCGTTCTGCAGTACTCTCTCCATCTATTCAGTATGTCTTTGGTTTCTGTTAATGTGTTATCCTCTTTGTCATTTATTACATGTGGAACTGGACGGAACTCCCTTGTCAGTGTTCTTATTGCCTTAAATGCATCTCTTTCTCTCTGCCTTGTTGCTGTAGGTTTTCTTTATCCTTACACGTTTCCACTATGTATCTTCCTTTATCTTTTCTTATTTCTCTTCTATCTTTTCTTGCACAGTTTTTATATGCTGTCTTGGTCCCCTTACTTCCCATTTGTTTTAATTGTTGCCTTTCTTCAATGAGTTTCTGTGTTTCCATCTGTTATATAGCTGTTTCTTGTGCAACATCTTGGGAATTATTTCTTTCGCTGTCGAGATAAAAATATCCCTTGCATACTATGTCAACTCCTGAGATGTCATCTCTTCCTGTACCGCAAGCAATGCCTCAAATTTATTTTCTATTTGATGTTGTATTAATAAAGTATTGCTTTTACAACAATATTTATACAATATTTAAAAATACAACTACGACTTGTAACAATGATAAAGACCTTAATGTTTGAGTTATATCATATGAAAAATAAAAAAATTTTCAACCAGGATAAAAAGAAGAGCGACAAAACTGAGTGAGATTTTGAAATTATAGTTATCAAGAAAGACTAAAAAAAGCTGACCTGCAGTGTCTAGAAAAGAGAAGATTTGAGGTGTTTTAATGCAGGTTTATACGATAAACAAAGGAAAGGATAAATTGGACTATAACAAATTATTCAAAGTACAGCCACTTACAAGAACAAGAGGGCATAGCTACAAATTAATTAAAGAAAGGTCCAGATTAGATACCAGGAAATATTTTTTTATCTAGAGAGTGGTGAATGCTTGGAATGCATTGCCACAGGAAATTGTGGAAGCAGGATCAATTAATGCATTCAAGAATTGATTGGATGAGCATAGTTATTTTTCAGATCAAGTAAGTAAAAGGAACTGGTTGTATACAGACTCTGTGACAGGTAAAAGGAATGATAGCCATAAAGTCCTGCTTACAGATGCCTTGGCCGTAGTCACAGCACTAAAAAGCCATAAAAACACTGAACTTAATGATTTAAGAGCAGCACTCTGTCAACTATGCCAGCAGTCCGCACCAAAAAGGGTAGTGGTACAGTGGGTTCCATCCCACTACAACATCCAAGGCTACGAGGAGGCAGACAGACTGGCAAAAGAAGGTGCAAGACTACCACAACTAGATACTAGTATGACATACGAAGAGTCAAAACGGCTTATTAGAGCTAGATACATGACCAAATGGGAAACCGAACATACTGGCTACACAAAAAACGATGCCTATTACCAGTTGAACAGAAGAGAGCAGGTCGTGGTCTTCAGACTTCGCACTGGCCACAATAGACTGAGGTACCACCTATTCAACAAATTGAAGATAGGTGGCACTGACGAATGCCCGTGTGGCACCGGGAAAATGACCGCTGAACATTTGCTGCAAAACTGCCCGACATACGAGGATCAGAGAGAGCAGATGTGGCCATCACCAGTGGCAAAACTAGACAAGCTCTATGGCAGTGTCGACAGCCTCAGGATGACCACTGCTTTTTTCGAAAAAATAATGTTGCTGTCTGACTGCGTACGATGAAGAAGAAGAAGAAGAAGTATACAGACTCTGCTGAGTCTTCTAAACCAGTATAAGGATGTTAAGTTAAAGAGTAGTGTAGCACAGCGAATACTTCCATGGCTCAAGATACAAACTTGTCAGGTTCGGATGCAGAAAAACAAACTTATGCAGCAATCTCTCCATCTCCTTCGTCGTTCATCCTGAAAAGGACGATGTGTTGTAGTTTACAGTGACACTGTGAGATCTGCATTTTTCGATACAACACATCCTGTTTCAGCTGGTTTATTGTTAGTACCGAGTTTGTCTTCCTACTGCGATCACTATTCTCTGAGCCAATTACACAAGTGCTGACTGTTTCCAGGCAGAATAGGGTCTCGGTCACCTCTGATATTCTGGCCCTGATTTAAAGCAGCCAATTATGAGTCGCTGTCAACTCATTCCCTGTGTTGCATCTTCAACTCTGTGTACCAATGTGAAGTAATAATAATAATAATAATAATGTTCGCTTAGGCATCTGAGGCCCATTGCATCAGTCGGCCACATCCACGATTCACTGACGCAGCGTGGTTCCAGTAGTCGTCCAAAAAGGAGATGGAATTTGCTATCTGCTGGAGCAATAATGTGTGGGGACGGCCTCTTCTGCGCCTCCAGCTGGTCGGGGGGAGACTTTTGGCGCTGAGGAACGACTTGTGTAGTATCTAGTAGGCAGGGGTTTCCAAGCCCAGCCGCACAACATGACCGAACAAAGACACTCGATGGCAGTCAAGTGTTTCTGAAAATGAGAGGCCTGTTTTAATCTTTATGTTGTGGATATAATCATGCTATCAGATGCCCAGAATACGCCGCTGGTTAAGTATGTGAAAGGCCTCCAGTCTCGAAATGTCATGTTTGAGTAATGTCCAGGTTTCGCAGCCGTAAAACAGGACTGGGACCACGTTTGACTGGTACTATGCAGGACTGGTACCACACAGGACTGGTAGATGCAGATTTTTGTGAAGTAAACTCATTAAAAATATGTGTGCTGAACTCGGAATCAGCACTAAACCATTAACAGCAAAACAGAACGCACATTACCTAAGGACAAATAATGAAGAGAAAAAAAGAATAGCACAAATACATTTTCAATAAAGAAGTCAGCATTTATTTATATACATGACAATGAAAAGTTGGTTTACAACTTTTCTTGAAATGAGGGAATGTACAATATTAAAAAAATATCAGCAGTTGATTTGTTGATGGAAAACTGGCAATTTGAAAACATGTTTGGTGTGCTAATCTTCTTCTGATCTCTTGTAACATCATCTATGTGGTCTGTTAACTCTGTATCATATATGTTTTATTCATTTACTCACTTATTCCTGCATCTTATATATCTTATTTATTCCCTCATTCCTGTATCTTATTTGTGTTATTTATTCACTCATTCCTGTATCTTATATGTGTTATTTATTCACTCATTCCTGTATAATATATGTGCTATTTATTCACTCAACTATTCCTGTATCATATGTGAGATATTGTTTCTAGAGGTTTTTAAAATCACATTCAGCAGGCTTTAGGCCATGAGTTACAGAGTCTTTTACCCTAGAGGGATTATACAGTGATGCAGGCTGTTTTTGATAACTTGCTCCGAGTGTGGCAGTATTCATATTCTAGTCTCATCACAGATCGGAAGACTTCTACCCTAGTCAGATTCGGATGTAGTGTTAGTTATCTCTTACATGTTCAGGGTGGCAGTGATCTTATTCTCGTTTCGGTCACCCACACAAAGCACTCCCAAAAATAACTGGCTAAACACAACTTACAGACAGCATTTAAAGTTATGTCCCCTGTCAAGGGAGATCAATCTATTTCTCATATGAGTTATTGAAGCCATCATTGCTTGCAATGAACAACTAACTTTAACTTTTATTTAAAGAAACAGGTAGAAAACTCTCGACCTTGTTGTCATAAACCTTGCGATTCATATAGACGAAAAGGCTGCATAATGTGGAGTTGCCTTTATAAACTCTTCTAGGACAGAAGACTATCCATCTCATGGATTAGAACATCTTGTCATTAGCATAAATGAATGGCCTAGATAATGTAGAATAACATTTACAATTTTAAGGAGGTGAACTGATACGCTAGTCCAGCCAGACACAGCATACTGACCAGGATGTCACAATACACTGACCAAGACCACAATCTCTCTTCCATGTAGCGTTCCCTGGAAACAGGCTGTTTTCAAGGCATCCTGGCTGATGAGATGTGGATTTATGTGATCGCTGTAGTAGTGGGTGCCACGCAGATAAAGCCAAGCATAGCACAACCGCCTGGATGATCGCAGTCCACCTTCATCAGCCCGCTCGGGATGTGGGGAAAGCTACTACAACCCGCCACTTAATGTCCTTTTCAGAGCGTACAAAACAGTAAACTTACTCATTGTAGGCATTAATCAACAACAACAGTTTTAAAGAAAGTTACAAAAACAAAACTTTAATTATAAATTTGACTAATGTATTTAAAAAAAATAATTACAGTACTTTCCCATTTCTGGGTTTCTACTATGCAAGATTTATAAAGCTGAGGAATAAAGGTCACTTATCACATCAGTTGATGCACGGTGTGAAGGTTAAGTTTCACATTGTTTATTAAAAGAAAAACATATAGTGTACACCCACGATGTAAACCTATGGCGTATACATATGACATAAACCTGTGATGTAAACCTACGATGTGTACCTAGATTGTATACCTCCAATATATATAGACATAATGTGCACCTACAATGTATCAGAAGAACACATACCTATAATGTATAGGGAGCCGCTTAGGGCAGTGGTTAGCGAGCTGGCTTCGCATCTGGGTGATCCTGGGTTTATTTCCCAGCTGAGGCGGAAATGTTTTTTAGGACCGCAACGGCTCCCGGGTCGACTCAGCCTTAAATGGGTACCGGTTCAGTCCGGGAAGTAAAAGTGGTGAGGAAGAGGAAATGGCTACCACCCTCATATAACTGAGCCTTTGAAATATGAGATCACTAACACCTCACTCCCCTACGGCAGTAATGCTATGGGTTACTTTACTTTACAATATAAACTTACACTGATACCTAAAATGTATACCATGTTACCATATAAAAGGAGCAGTACAAAAATAACCTTAATATTGGAATATTATGTCAACAAAAGAATATTGAGGTTACTTTTTGACTGGCCCCATATTGGAAATATATGTTCTTCTACATGGTATACACCTGCAAGATGCAAAACTTACACAGAAGCTTTCAGTTACTCAAAGGGCAATGTATTTAAAAACATTAAATCTCTTCAAGGGGCTGAATTCGCAACACAGAAATCAGACATTGAACGGGATCAAGACACTGAGCAGCGCATGAGCTGCAGCAGTCACTGACCTAAAGCTGACTGCTAGTGTCAGGGCCAGCAAATCAGCTGCCAAGACCCTTCTACATCTCTTCACTGTGATCCTGGATAACAGGCTGCAACAGAGCAGACTGGCTAAGGAGATGGGATCGAAAAGTGAAGGCAACCTGGTACTCAAAAATGCCTGCTGAAGTCAGATGTGTCGAACCGATAGGTGCAAATATCGCAGTCAAGCTGTAAACTACGAAACAACGCATTCCGTTCTCTGGACGATGTCCTGCTACTTTCAAGGCTTGGTAGCAGCAGATTGAGAACGAACGAAGAAGATGCTGACCCACCTTCAAAGATGCCTTAGATACGACATTGTTAAGAAAATACAGATGAGACGAATATATGGTACAAATGTCTGACAATAAATGGACACGAAAAATGGTGTTCTGGTGACCCTACAACTATAAAAGCCCACTTGGTTGGCCCACCAATGAGATGGAGAGATGGATAGAGTGAAGTCCAACATGGTAGTACAAGACAATAGACAGAAATAATGTTAAGCAACTTTTGTCTACCTAGCATCAGGTGCAAAGTCTGTCTGTCTGACAACCAGAATTACAGATTTATAGACAAAAAAAAACCTAGGTGTTAATGAGCTTTGAACCTGCATCTACAGTATAGATGGCCGGTATCCTAACGACACAGCCACTTGGTCTTCATATGAAATACAAGGCCGTTGATGCAGCAGCAAATAGAGCTGATAACAACCAGTGACTCACAGATGGCTGCTTGCATCACGGACAGTGAAACATAGCTGACTATGACTCTATTCTACTTCCAAGTGGAGGCCCTAGGAACAGGCTTCATCTGTGCAAGAGAATATGGATCGATGAAAAAAGGTTTTTTCAAAAATGCTGTGCTGAAGTTGGATGCATCAGGTTGAAAGGCACAAATATCACAGTTACACTGTAAACCACAACACAACGTAACAAAATGTACTTTTCAGAACAAATGCAGAAGAAGAAAGAAAGAAAAGAAACAAAAAGGAAGCAGAAGAAAAAGGAAGTAGAAGAAGGAAAAAGACAAAGAAGAAAAAGATAAAGGAAGAAGAAGATAAAGGAAAAAAGAAAAACCAAAAAAAAGGATGAAGAAGGAAAAAGAAAGAAAAGGAAAATGAAGAATGAAGTTGGAAAAAGAATAATGAAGAAAAACGAAGAAGAAAAAGAATGAAGAAGAAAAATGAAGAAGAAAGAAGAAGGAACAAAGAAAAAAGAAGGAAGAGAAAGAATGAAGAAGAAAAAAGAAGGAAGAAGAAAAAGGAAGAATAAGAAAAACGAAGGAAGAAGAAGAAAAAGAAGGAAAAAGAAAAAGGAAAAAGAAGGAAAATGAAAAAGGAAGAAGAAGAAAAATGAAGAAGAATTAAAAAGAATGGAAGAGGGAAGAAAGGTGAAGAGGGAAGAAAAAAAAGGAGAAGAGCTGAAATACAGGTTATGAAAGTAAATATATTGTTTTCTCAGAAATTTAAACATGGTGATGTCAGTCATCTGGATTAGATACCCCCACCAAACCTAGTTCAAATCCATGGTGAGGTAACAATTTTAAAAATAATATGAGATAACTTAAAATTCTTGCTTCTACAGTGTGGCAACTGCAAGGAGAGGCAACGTTTATTCTTCATTCCTATAAACCCTCCAGATAAACTCCATCAGAGGGAATACATGCAACAATAATAGTTTCAGTTAACCAGAAAAAGAATGGAAAATGCAATACTTGGACTCACAATTCTTGGAAAAATTAGGTAAACTCAAAATCTGGAAATCTATTTAAAATGGAAACAATACAGTTATGGAATAAAAATCTGGGATAAATGCTATAAAAATAATGGGGTAAGAACTTTTGTCATTATTCAGTTTAAACATTAAAGCAAACAAGGGGGACTCAGTGGTCTCGAGGTAAGGTGTCCACCTCAGGTGCCAGAGGCAGCATGTTCAAATTACAGTGGAGGCTGCACTTTTTTTCCCCGCATGTATCTTCTGGTAACAATTCCTCTGATCTCTGGGTAGTGAGATCGGAGTGTCGTTAACGAGCACGTTAAAAATCCTTTGACAGTTAGACATCGAAAAGACTAGGCTTAACGGCTACTGCCCAGACAAAATTGAAATGAATAATCTACCCAAGTTATTTGTACCTTTCCCCATGTGGTTTGTTAAGAGCAGCTATAGATGGCGCTTAACTGGCAGTGGGTCTACTTAGCTTTAGTGTTTGAGTCTATTAACATCGGTAAAAACCACCCTCAAAGAAACTGGTTGTATAAGACTCTGTAGAGTCTTATATACCAGTATAAAGATGTTAAATTAAGTTCTCTTCGTTGGCGAGGGCTCGATTTCATTACTGTGGGTTTCCCCATATGGCTCCATCTCTCTCCGCAGAACAGTATCGCACCTGCCGAGAGCATCGCACAAAGCATGAACTCCATAGCTTCAGCGATGAACAGCTCAAATTCAAACCCCGACCATCTGAACATGAGGCAAGCGGTTTGACCCCTTCACCACAGAAACCCCCCAAGTTAAGTTAATTGGGGTTTATGTCAGTGGTCTGGAGAGAGAAGACTAACATCTGATCAGACAATACATACTGGTCAGACAATGTTAGTCAGGGTCAGCTAAAATATATTGACCAAGACCCCCACTATAATTCCATGGTTCTCCCTGGAAACAGGCTGTTTCATGGCAGTTTGGCTAACGTGGTGTGGATAAATGTGATTCGATTGGCAGATAAAGTTAAGCATAGCACAATCACCTGGGACCCTCGTCTATCTTCATCAGCACGCTCAGGATGTGAAAAATGCTACTGAAACCCAACACTGAATGCTTTTTTGGGGATATACAAAAAGGTAAAGTTACTCATTCAGAAATTCAACAACAACAAACAGGTAGTCTGTAGACCACAATCAGCGAGCAGTACTTTATACTGTGGCCCACAACAAGGACAGTGAACTAAAGATTGACTCAAAATGTTTCTAAGGCGAAAATGGTCCTCATACACACGTGTTACTGGGGTCTGGTAGGGGAACAAAGATTAGTAACACTGTAACCTGCCAGGCATGTCACAAAAAGCAACTAAAAAGGTTTAGGCACGGGGTTGGCAAATCCATTATGGAAGAAACTTTATTGCCAAAGACGGATGTATCGGATCGAAAGGTGCAAATATCGCAGTCAAGCTGTAAACTAGCAACACAACGCAATCAGTTCTCTGAACTACATCTGGCTACTTGCAAAGCCCTGTTCAGGGCTTGGTAGCAACAGATTGGGAACGAACACAGAAGAAGAAGGAAGAAACTTTAAGCCCCAAAAGTTTATAACAGATACAGACAAGTCAACATTTCATAAGCTCTTTGTACATAAATATGGAATTATGTTCATTTCTCCAACAACAAACATTTGCATCATGTATGCCAATTTTCGCAAAAAATGTCCATCTTCTTTTGCATTCACAAAAACTTTTCCTTTCAATGTGGCCTAACAGTGCCATCTTTTTGATAATATTTTCAAAAGCAATGAGAAATCAAAGTGAACTAAACTTAAATGAAAAGATGGGAAGGAAGACTAACGTCTGGTCAGGCACTACATACTGATCAGACATGTTAGTCAGTGTCAGGCACAACATACTGATCAGACATGTTAGTCAGGGTCAGGCACTACATACTGATCAGACATGTTAGTCAGTGTCAGGCACAACATACTGATCAGACATGTTAGTCAGGGTCAGGCACTACATACTGATCAGACATGTTAGTCAGTGTCAGGCACAACATACTGATCAGACATGTTAGTCAGGGTCAGGCACTACATACTGATCAGACATGTTAGTCAGTGTCAGGCACAACATACTGATCAGACATGTTAGTCAGGGTCAGGCACTACATACTGATCAGACATGTTAGTCAGGGTCAGGTACAACATACTGATGAGACATGTTAGTCAGGGTCAGGCACTGCATACTGATCAGACATGTTAGTCAGGGTCAGGAACAAAATACTGATCAGACATGTTAGTCAGGGTCAGGCACAACATACTGATCAGACATGTTAGTCAGGGTCAGGTACAACATACTGATCAGACATGTTAGTCAGGGTCAGGCACAACATACTGATCAGACATGTTAGTCAGGGTCAGGCACAACATACTGATCAGACATGTTAGTCAGGGTCAGGCACAACATACTGATCAGACATGTTAGTCAGGGTCAGGCACAAAATACTGATCAGACATGTTAGTCAGGGTCAGGCACAACATACTGATCAGACATGTTAGTCAGGGTCAGGCACAACATACTGATCAGACATGTTAGTCAGGGTCAGGCACAACATACTGATCAGACATGTTAGTCAGGGTCAGGCACAACATACTGATCAGACATGTTAGTCAGGGTCAGGCACAACATACTGATCAGACATGTTAGTCAGGGTCAGGCACAACATACTGATCAGACATGTTAGTCAGGGTCAGGCACAACATACTGATCAGACATGTTAGTCAGGGTCAGGCACAACATACTGATCAGACATGTTAGTCAGGGTCAGGCACAACATACTGATCAGACATGTTAGTCAGGGTCAGGCACAACATACTGATCAGACATGTTAGTCAGGGTCAGGTACAACATACTGATCAGACATGTTAGTCAGGGTCAGGCACAACATACTGATCAGACATGTTAGTCAGGGTCAGGCACAACATACTGATCAGACATGTTAGTCAGGGTCAGGCACAACATACTGATCAGACATGTTAGTCAGGGTCAGGCACAACATACTGATCAGACATGTTAGTCAGGGTCAGGCACAACATACTAATCAGACATGTTAGTCAGGGTCAGGCACAACATACTAATCAGACATGTTAGTCAGGGTCAGGCACAACATACTGATCAGACATGTTAGTAAGGGTCAGGCACAACATACTGATCAGACATGTTAGTCAGGGTCAGGTAAAATTTACTGGCCAAGACCCTCACCTCGGCTTCCTTGTAGCCCTCCCTGGAAATGGGCTGTTTTCACGGCAGCCTGGATAACGGAGTGACACGTCGATGTGATCCCCATAGTAGTGAATGACATGCAGATGAAGCCAAGCATAGCACAACCACCTGGAGGACCACGGGCCATATTCAGCAGCACATTCGGGATGTGAAGAAAGCTACTGCAACCCACCACTTAATTTCCTTTTCAGGGAGCACAAAATAGAAAACCTACTCATTGTTGGCATTCGAAACAACAACAACAAATGAAAAGATATACGAACACAGGAATTTCTATCAAATATGTGAATATATCTATCTTCAGTCCACCTGTGTCATGGGGAAGTGTCACCTCCTTTGTTTCATATTTTTTGGCAGGAAACTGCCTTGCCAGATCAATCCCAGTAATGGTTCTTCGTCTTAGTCGGTCTGTACTTTTACAGGGGCAGATGGCGCTGTGCAGGTCCCAGCTTTGGTATGAGCTGGGTGTAGCCGAGAGAATGGTTTCCTGCCTAGCGGGCTAGGCTCGAGCAGCTTAATACTCCGCTGTGTCAGAACAAGCGCTTACGGAGGGTGGTTAACTGAGATGCCAGTCCATCTTAATAGACTCAAACACTAGAGCAAAGTAGACCCGCAGCCTGTTAGGTCCCATCTATGCTGCTCTAAACAAACCACTTAACCATGGCCAGTGTTATGCCATGTCACACAGTTAGTTGCCTTTTACGACATACTCTCTGTGGGGCAGTGGTGCTATTCTTGTTCTTGTCATACACAAAGACCCTGGCAGACCACTCGGGTACCTGTTAACCCCTGGAATATACAATCGTCTATTTTTAGGACTGGTGGTGGTGGAAGCCTAAATTAGAGCAAGGTAGGCCAGCAGTCTATCAGACGCCATCTATATCGCTCCGCTAACCACATAACCAAGACCTGATGTTATAGCCACACAGTCACCTTTTTGTGACATATTCTCTGTGGGACGAGAATCCCTAGAATAATTTTAGTAGATTTTTTCCTTGAATTTTGTCTGAGCAGCTGCCAAGAGATTTTTAATGTGCTCACCACTGCACACAGGTGTCTGATCTCGCTATTCAGAGATCAGGGGAAATATTTACCAGATTATCCATGTAGAAAAATCCTAGTCTCCACTGTGATTTGAACCCGTAACCTCCAGCAGCCTAGGTGAACACCTTACCTCGAGACCACTGGGTCTGAATCTAAATGTGTTAGATACAGTGCTCCAGTAGTCCATCCATCTGATACTGGACTTTCTTTTCAAGATGATTGTAAAATGCTGTTGACTGTAAGATCATCCTGATTTTAAAGACAGGGAAACAAATTTTCACTTCGAATTGAATGAATACTCTCACTTTTCTGGTTTAGGAGCACAAAGCAGTGTCAAGTTTCTAAGACTGACTGGCAATATTTACTATCGGAGCAATTTAACCTTTTCTTAATGTATGTTGTTCTTGGTGCTACTCATACTAAATGAACTTTACTCTTGGCTACATTTCTTTGCTAGCTGCTTACACTGGCTCCATATGCACCAAATATCCAATTGGTATTCAAGTTGGTGCCAAATAATGTATTCAATCTACTATTTATAAATCGGATGAATAGTACTGTGCAATCAAGTATGAAAAGGTCAAAAAGTGGCATGATAATTTTAGACACAAAAGTTGAATAGCTTTCAGTTTCCTACTAACTTGACAGCTACGTGTGATGAGTATGCTATCATGTCACGACTTGCAGTAGCTGACTGGGCACAGGATAGACAGCCAATCAGTTGAAACCAAACACGTAAATATCAGCATCTGTATTAGTCCAGACATTGTAACTTTTGTATTGGTTTAAGTAGTGCCTTGTTCTTGTGCTATAATTTATATTGTCTTGAAGTTTAAGAAATATATGACTCCAAAAAGCGGTCCAAGTGAACATCTGTGTTCATCACTGTCAGCCACATATTTTCAGACAACAGATGTCATCTTTTGCAAAAGAATGTTGAGCAACTCATATTTTTGACAGTCAATGCAAAAATGATTGTTTAACTGAATTTAAAAAAAAAAGATTAGTTTGTAGACTTAAGTAGTTTTGTTAATTATTGAAATCCAGGTTAGACAGTTAAGATATTTTGGCCATATAACAAGACATACTTCCTTGTTGAAGGCCATACTAGAGGGTAGGGTGGAAGGCAGTTATTCAAGAGGCAGACAACGTTTTTAGTGAGTGATGGACTGGAAAAAACCTGTCAGATTGCACCATTATGGCAAGTATCTGGAGATCCGTTGCAACCAATCTTTAATGCAGAGATGGTACTTGAACTGAACTGAAGTTAATTGTCCTGAATTTTTCAAACGGTGCAGCATGTTGAAAATTCATATTTTATTGATTACTCTATAAATGTAAGAAATGTCACTTAGGCAACAGCACCGGATGAGCTTACACAGTGACAGTGACATCCGGGCATTGTCATACGTCAAGGATGTCATACATCATGTCAACAACTCCAAGCACTGCTGGACTGGCTATGTAGTCAGAAGGAAAGATGAACGCTGGAGCACAGCAATCCCTCCGTGGTACCTGAGGCGGCAAAAAAAGACAACCTGGCAGACTCCCTACTAGATGACAAGATTTGCTTGAGCAGCACAACACTCAGGATACTAAAAACAAACAAGTTAGCTATCCACTAGACAACTCGTACCTGAGACAGAATTGACTGGAAGCTGAGATGAGACCAGCACAAGACCAAAAACACAGCACTGCTCGAGTCCAGCCCGCTAAGCAGAGAGATGCACTCGGGTACTACTTAGAGTTGAGACCTGCACAAGGGCTAATGCCCTTGTAAATGCACAGGTAGACTAAGACTAAGAGATATAAGAAATGTCAGTAGGCTATAGAACTCAATGTTTTATGTCAAACGTTCACTCCCTATTCATATTTGCATCTGTTCAAAAACTTACAGGACTCTTTTCGTATTCAACAGAACAGTAAAAATTACTATTCTAATCCCTAATATGTACGCATAAATACGTACATGCACTGACACACACACACGTATATTAAACAAATAAGTCAATGCAATTCATAATGCCTATGAAAATGCATTATGTACAAATAAAATCTATAAATGGTAGACATTCACTTCAACTCAGTCAATTGATATTCAAGTACCAATTTTGTTATGGAATTCCCTGGCAACAAAAGAAGTGCTCTCTGTTAGAAGTGAATAAATGTAATGCTTAGCAAGTCTGAGAAAGGAACCAGCATCTGTAGTACTCAGATGATCAGAGACTTAGGCTGGAATAATGCTTTCAATTTCAAGTCATAGGGCAGTTAGGAAATTGCTTTTCCTTCTGAAGTCAAGTAAATGCAACACTTTGTGCAAATATGTAACTAAATAACAAATACATGCATAACATTACATGGCATTGGGCCGAAGGGCAAGAGCCCGTCTTCATTTGTTCTAAAAAGAAAAGCTGTGTGATATCTGCGCCTTTCAGCCCGACACATCCCATTTCAGCAGATATTTTTTAGGACCAGGTTTGGCAAATATTTTTACAACTTTGTGGGTACACAAGAACTTCAGCTTCAGCGTTGCCATCGTTTGTCCCTGCTCATCATTTTCTATAGGTACAACACTACATTTGGTTCACCCTAACAACGAGGGACAGCCATTAATTAAGTAACAGTAATTTTATTATAAAGTGCATAGAAAAGTATGTACAATGGAAAATCTTATTTCCGAACAAACAATTACTCTTTAGCTATACCCCATGTAGGGATTGTGATGATTGAGCGGTTTGCACAGGCATAGTATAGCGCATAACTTGTCTACTTCACTGTCTGCTTGCAACGTGGAAGAATGAGGCGTTAATAGTTTTAGGTGGTCAGAGGGTGTGAAACTTTCTGAAATCTACAGAAGAATGAAGGTTCAGTATGGATAAAGTTTTTTGAGTCAGAGGAGAATGTTTGAATGGGTAGAAAGATTTCAAAATGGAAGAGAAAATGTCATTGATGAACCGCGGCATGGAAGACCAGCAAGCGTGACAACTGACACAATGAAACAGCAGATCGACCAGCTAGTCCGTGGCAACAGATGAGTCACAATTTATGAAATAGCAGTAGATTTCAACATGAGTCACGACGTTGTGCACAAAATTGTCCATGATGACCCCGGTTATAGGAACATGTGTAGCAGATGGGTCCTAAGACAGCTGACAGCGAGGTAATGGAGGCGGCGCATAATTGGTTGCCACTGAAGATGCTCAGTTCCCTGTGATGGAACAAGTTGTTATGGGCCTATGCTCAATAAGGTAGTAACTAACAGAAAAGGTTGATGGGTTAATTTTTGGTGCCCTTTCACCAGATGCTTCAGGTAGATGGAACTCATCAGTCTGGAAGGCACCTCATCTAGGAGAAATAAAACTCTCTTCAAACAATTTCTGCCCAGCAGATGAGATATTGGCATTTCAAAGGATACTCACTAAAACTGAATACAGCCTAGATAGATGTTACCCAACAACAAAAACTGCAGCTCATCTTGAGGAGCTAAACCTGCAGATATAGCACAGTGAATGAGATGACAGCAGCCAGCGACTCATATATGTCCACTTGTTTCAGGGCCAGATCTGACCAAGACCCTATTCCTATTCCAAGCAGCAACCCTGATAACAAGCTGCACTAATGTAGTCTGGCTAAGAGAATATGGATCACAGCAGAAAGGCAAACAAAGTATTTTAAAAATCCAGCTGAATCGCAGTGGGCAGGCAAACCCTGCACCAAAAAATTCCACCTAAAACTGGATATGTTGAGCTGATAGGTACGGGTAATCGCAGCTTTACTGTTAACTATAACACAACATTCTTTTCAGGGCAAATATCAAAAATGAAAAAACAAGAAAAAGATGAACAAGAAGAAGAAAACTCTGTACTGCATCGTGCGCACGCTGGGCACAGCCAAAGTTAAACTAAATGAAAATAATTTGTGAAAGTGGATAATGCAGTTCAACAGTACAATGCAGCACAACATAACTTACACTCAATATAGCAAACAAACAAATAAAAGGCCAAAAACAATTCACGACAACTAGAATTTTCAATCAGTTTCTCTTTGCATCCGCATTCTGCTATAAGGCTGTGAATTTCAATAAAATTTGTGCTTTCCAACTGTCAACACATTTATGAAAAATATTTAAAGCACTTCGCCCTGTCGACACAAGGCATTCCGTTCTCTAGACTATATTCTGCTACTTGCAAAGTCGTGTTCAGGGCTTGGTAGTGGGATATTGAGAACGAATACAGAAGAAGAAGGCAATTCGAAAATACGCAAAAAATATATTTCAATTTACACAGTAATTAATCATGTCAAAAATGGTCCCTATCAAAGGCACAAGTCACAATATTTACATTGTATAAACTTATACACCTACAAAAAGTCATCAATGTTATTATGAGAATTAGAATGAAACATTATAACACCAAAAAATTGTGGGTACTATTTCTTGTGCAATATATATAAATTCTTAAAACAACGGTTGAGTCAGCAATGAGAATTGAACCCGATCAGTTCCCACTGAGGACCTCGACCCGATCAGATCCCACTGAGGACCTCGACCGATAAAAGATCTGGTTACAGGGCGCAAGTAAGACCAACAGGCAGATCACAGGCATGAAACATCTTTTTAAGTCACAGAGAAGCATGGTGGGGACAGTACAGAACATCTGCGTAAAAGCATTCTGGTGATCTTGTAGGAGGTAGTTTATAACTTAACATCTTTATACTGGTTTAGAAGAGTCTGTAGGGACTGTATACAACCAGTTTCTTTTATTTTCACTTGACCTAAAAATATCTATGGGCATCCAATCTATTCTTGATTGTAATTAAATATCCAACGTCACACATTATTTTATATCTATTCAACAAACTAAAAAAATTACACATATTGGTGCTAAAAAGAATTACGAAAAAGGCATAGAGGTCACCAAAAAAATGTGCATACTGCCAGCTCAAAAGTAGTGAAAATGTGGTAATATACAGATTACAACAAACTGAAATACTGTCTACTCAATAAACTAAGGACAGAAGCTATCAATCAGTGTAACTGTGGTAGTTACAGAATGGCAGCTGAACATCTACTTCCAAAGTGTCTAACATTTGAGGAACTCGTGTAATAAAAATGACCATCATCAGGAACTAATGAAATATGTGTGGCCATCACCAGGAACTGATGAAATATGTGTGGCCATCACAAGGAACTGATGAAATACGTGTGGATATCACCAGGAACTAATGAAGTATGTGCGGCCATCACCAGGAACTAATGAAGTATGTGTGGCCATGACCAGGAACTAATGAAATAATGTGATTATCACCAGGAGCTGATGAAGTATGTGTGGCCATCACAAAGAACTAATGAAGCATGTGTGTCCATCACCAGGAACTAGTGAAATATGTGTGTTCATCATTACGGCCTAATGAAGTATGTGTGGTCTTCAATATGAGCTATTGAGATAAATGTGGTCATCAATAGGAACTAATGAGATAAATGTGGTTATCAATAGAAACTAATAAAATATGTATGACCAATCACGAGACTGTCTGCTGGAAAGTGTTACCCAAATGTCTAACAAATGACGAATTGTGAAAACACATATGGCTTCATTGGTACTATTCCTTGACGAGGATTCTAGAGATACCAATTGCTTCAGGATTACCATTGCTTTCTCTAGATATACAAAGAGTCACAGGGAAAAGAAACTTACCTAAAGTAAGAAAGATATAACTTTATTAGTTGTTACTCAAATACTGTTAGGGGCCAAAAGATACAGCAGTAAGTGAGCTGACAACAGCCAGCGACTCTTAGCTGACATCTTGCATCAGGGACAGTTACATATAACTGACCACGACCCAATTCCGCATCCAAGTCGAAGCCCTGGAAACAGAGGCTGCAACCATGTTGTAGCCGAGAGGTAAGATACTCGCCTCTCATAGCGATGAATGGAAACAGCGGGCGATTGAATCCTGTAAGTTTCAAGCGACCCATGGTCTCAAGCAAGATAATACCAGAGTGCCTGCATTATGAGCTACCTCCATTCATCTTGACTGCTAGTCTTGCCACTGGTCCAAGGTGGATCAGAGAGTGAAATTGATGACCAGCACAGTTTCTTTCTCACTATAATCCAAATACAGTGCAAGTTACATGATAAAAAAAACACCGTCTGATGATGTTGCCGATGGGCAACTAACTAACTGTGCAGTCTGGCTAAGAGATTAGGGATCAAAGAAGGAAGGTAAACCTAGTCCCAAAAATACTGTGCTGAAATCGCATATGTTGGGCCGAAAGGCACAGGTATCACTATCTTCATCAGCATGCTCGGGATGTGAAGAAAGTTACTACAACCTGCAACTTAACGTCCTTTTCAGAGCATACAAATGAGTAAACTTATCACTGTGGGCATTAAACAACAAACAACAACAACAGGATGAATGCTGATGATGAAGAAAACACTGTGACACTTTGGAATAATGTTGATCAAATATTGATAATCAAACACGGAAATAAGTGTGAAATATAATGGAAGACAAATGCCAAGTTAACAAAGATTATGCAATGGTAGTGTACGGTAATGTTTTTTGTTGGAACACCCTGTGTTCTAAGTTGATCATCAAGGTATAGCGACAACACATATGACTATCAGCAGCATCATTATCGGACAGGCCCTATTCAACAAAATGAAAGGATCTACTAATGTAGCACCATTAGATTGACTGCCGATCAATTGCTGCAAGTATTTAGGCATTGTAATGGATCGCACATTATCGTACAAGGCCAATTGGCATGCGATAAAACAAAGTCAGTGTAAGAAATAACATATTTCACAAGATAACAAACACTGCATGGGGATCATCCCCAATGGTGCTTCACACATCAGCCCTTGCACCATGTCTCTCAGCGGCAGAGTATGCAGCACCAGTATGGAATCCATCTACACACACGAAACCTGTCGATCTGGCAGTAAATGAGATATGCCGAATTGTAACAGGATGCCTTAAACGACACCAACGGAAAAAGTCTATGCAATTGCTGGTAACGCACCTCCAGATATCAGTAGAAATGACGCATCTGAAGTTGAGAACCAAAAGCAGTCCTGTGACCAGAGACACCCTGTTTTTGGACATACAGCAGAAAGAATAAGCCTGAAATTGGTGAAATATTTTCTATGGACTGTACAGCCCTCAGAACAGAGCCCTGGGAAAAACCGCATTGAAAAGTGGTGCCAAAAGAATGGTGAAGGTTGGATGGAGATCAAAGAAGAACCTGCACCAGGACATAATATGCCATATAGTACTTGGAGATCAGAGATGTGTTCAGATGTGGGTCTAACCTGAAAAAGTGGGGATTTGCAGACAATGAATAACCACATCTTTTTCCCTCATAAACATGATAGTCTGCCTTATACTTATCTCATCACCAGTTTTTCAGTCAAATAAAAAAATTAAAACAAAACAAATATTGTGAATGTGGGGCCGTCCAGGACCCGGAACACTTGATTATTTGTCCTAGAATGCAGGACACTTGATTATATGTCCTAGCATGCAGGACAATTGATTATATGTCCTAGCATGCAGGACACCTGATTATATGTCCTAGCATGCAGGACACTTGATTAAATGTCCTAGCATGCATGGCACTTGATTATATGTCCTAGCATACAGGACACCTGATTATATGTCCTAGCATGCAGGAATCTTGTGCAATGGAGGACCTGATGGTGGCAAATGAAAGAGCACTGACAGTAGCTGGTTTTTGGATGAAGACTATGTGAGATTGCCAGACATGGAAAGTAAGTAAGTAAATTCCTGCAAAAGTGGCAAACTTATGAAGAACTGAAGGGGAGACAAGGCTAATGTTTGATCAGACAAAACATACTGATCAAACTATGTTAGTTAGGGTCAGGTAAGTGGAATGTACTGATCGAGACCCCACCTCACTTCCATGCAGTTCTCCTTGGAAACAGACTGGTTAACAAGGTGGGGATCAACCTGATCCTTGTAGTAGTGAGCATCATGCAGATAAAGCTAAGTATAGCACAACAGCCTGGATGACAAAGGTCATCAACACGCCGGAATATGAGGAAAGCTACTGCAACCCACCACTTATTCCATTTTCAAGGCACACGAAAGAGTAAACATACTCATAATAGGCACTAAACAACAACAAATGAGAAAGCTCATTTGGCCATCACCAGTACCCTAGCTGGTCGAGCCATGTGTAGGTATCAATAATCTCAGGCTGATCATTGCATGGTTTCAATTGACAAATGTCTTTGTCAAGTACTAGACACATAGAGAAAAAAACCAAAAAAACAGCATCAATTAAAAAATCAGTGAACTAAGCTTAACAAGTAATGAAAAGTGTAACAAACCTCAAGACAACAAATTAAAAGAACAAAATAAAATCCTGTAAAGTAAAAATGTACGCTTCAGCTCTTGAGATATCGTGTGAATGTGATTATCAATATGGAAAAAAAGATATAATAATTGATCTTCTACTTTTTTGTCCTACTGCTCTTGCCATACAGCGTCACAGAGAGGCTGGATGTGTAGATTTCTTGTTATCGACAAGTGGTCGAATGGTTTTGATGAATGCCTGATAACAAGGAGTGCAGCAGATCGAATCCCCGGTAAGGTATATATTGTTTTTCTGTTAGGGATGAAATAAACAAACACACAGCACATGATGTGGTGACAACAGTGTCAAGTGGCTTGTAGTCCTCTTGTCTAAAAAATGCCACCGACTTTCCCAGCAATGAGAATAAAGTTGTACAACAGTTGTTTTTTTACAGTTTAACTGATTTTGGTATCAATTCCCGATATCCATTGCATAACGCTAATGTTGTATGTAATATGGACAAGAGCAGCAAATATAGCATCGTAGCGGCTGTAGGTCTAACATTGCTCTGGTGTTTTAGTTCATTATGGATGCCGCCAGACCACGGATTTGCATGGAATTCACATTAGTGGACAACTTACACTTGTGTTCACGGAAACGTGTCATTGTCCTTTTGGACTAGTTAATTTGTTCATTGTTTGTTTTTTCTTCCCTCCGATTATCCTGGCCTGGACATCGACTATATCACATATGAATTAATACTATGGTTAAACATGTGTCGTATTTTCATGGTCAAGCTCACACGATTGAACGTCACGAGATTGGAGCCCTTTGCCCTAGCTGCAGACATCGTAGGTTTTGGTGTGACTGTGAAATGTAGACACATGACTATAATGAACTAGCACACGTTGCCCGGGAGAGCTGCCCAACACATCACTCACACGCTGAGTGATGTCCCTACAATCTCTTGCAGTTATGGGAAAGACAAGACACACAATGATAAATGTTATCTCCCCCCATACCCCCTCTGCTTTGTAGGATACCTGTTTATTTACGGGAAAGGCTTCGTGAGTAAGCCCTGAGAACAAATCTACATCCTGTGCTATCTCCAGGCGCCTTGATAATGTCTAGCCACAGGTCAAATGTAGCTCAGGACGAGAGAGTAATGTTGACAAAAGGCGCAGTTTCTTTCACACTTTAATCAAAATCACAGCGGAAGTCCACCCATTTCAGCGGATACAGCAAGAGAAAAGACTGTCTACCCAGCTGAACAAAGAGAGTGGTCTTTATCATATGTGATGGACGAACATCAAGTAATATGTATTTTCAATAGTTAGAATTCTAGTTGCATAATACAAGGGTTGCTTAGAAAGTAATGACATGAATTTTTTATCTGAATATATTTCTCTACAAAGTATACAATTCTTGCACAGCATAACGGAAAGTTTTCTTTATTCTAATGTCTAGATCCTGGTATTCAATCAGGCCCATGTGAATGATGTCAGGTGACAAAATTTTGAGCACACTCATTTCGCTCCATGATGCATGGTGCATGGTTACTGACATTCTAACGTTGTCATTTATCTGATACATGGTTACTGACGTTCAAACGTTGTCATTTATCTGATACATGGTTACTGACATTCAAACGTTGTCATTTATCTGATACATGGTTACTGACATTCAAACGTTGTCATTTATCTGATACATGGTTACTGACATTCAAACATTGTCATTTATCTGATACATGGTTATTGACATTCAAATGTTGTCACTTAACTAATACAAAGTTACTGATATTCAAACACTGTCATTTATCAGATGTATTTTATTGACATTCAAATACTGTCATTTATCAGGTGGATGGGTATTGACATTCAAACGCTGTCATTTATCTGATGCATGGTTATTGACATTCAAACACTGTTATTTATCTGATGCATTGGTATTGACATTCAAACACTGTCATTTATCTGATGCATGGATATTGACATTCAAACACTGTCATTTATCTGATGCATGGTTATTGACATTAAAACACTGTCATTTATCTGATGCATGGATATTGACATTCAAACACTGTCATTTATCTGATGCATGGATATTGACATTCAAACACTGTCATTTATCTGATGCATGGTTATTGACATTAAAACACTGTCATTTATCTGATGAATGGTTATTGACAAACACACAATCATTTATCTGATGCATGGTTATTGACAAATACACAGTCATTTATCTGATGCATGGTTATCGACATTCAAGCACTGTCATTTATATGATGCATGGCTTTTGACAAACAAACATACACAAGCAACCTGGCCAAAGTTTGAGGCAACTCTCATATTTAAAAAAATGTATATGTCGTGTCCTGTGCTAGGCTAAAAGTTAATTCCTATGTATGTAGAGAATTATCATATACCCATAACTTGTGAAGGGACAGACATAGCAACTTGATATAAGTTGTGCTGATCTACAAATCAGCCTTAGAAAGTTCAGTGAAAATTCAGTTCAATATGTCTTTCAGTTCAGAAGTGATGGTGTCTTCAGACATATTTACAAACTTTCAAAAATAAAGTATAGATTAAAATACAATATCTGTTCAAAATATATACAATTTCTAAATGTAGGTCACATCCCACACTATAACTGGGGAGAAATTCTTTCTATGCTAATAATCTCTACACCATTTTCCGAAACAGGATGTTTGCCCAGTTCCATGTCATGAGCAATAGCTTCTTTCGACATCCGCCGTTCATAATAACGCTCAACGCAGGGTAAGAAGAACAACATGGCACCACTGAACGCAATCAAAATTCCCATCATGATGAAAGAGATGTCATAACTGCCTGTCCAGTCATATAGCAGACCTGGTGAGGAGCATTACAATATTTAATTAGTACATTTGAAATGAGGTCAATCTTTCTTATGGTACATTCATAACAATTTCTATATTCTGGATCAACGATCAAATTCCTGACACTCCCTGTAGAGCATATGTTTTCAACTAACACACTTTTCCTGTAGAGCATATGTTTTCAACTAACACACTGTTTCTGTAGAGCATATGTCTTCAACTAATACAAAGTCTGGTGTACTTCCGGGTCCAGCGCCAACATGGCTGCTGATCTGATTCGCTCCTGAATCATGTGTGTTTTTCTGTGATCTTTGGGTCTACAATTGCAGTGTTACTGATTCCTGTTGGATATAACGTGTTTTATGTGCGTTTTTCCAATTGAACTCGTGCCCGTCAAAGTACAGAGATGTATTTCAATTGACATATTATAGGATAAAGTCGAACACACAATACACAAGAGCGATTAAAAGCAAACGGCCAAGATGAAAATCAGGCTGGAAAAAGAATAACCTTCAGAGTGAACCTGTGACGCCATGCTTGAGTAGACAGGGAGATCATAGAAAAATTCATAAAGCAGAAGTTGCCTGCAGTGAAAGTCAAGTTATATAAATCATTAATGCTGTCTGTTCTTGTGTATGGATGTCAGAGCTGGACACTAACTGATGATCTGGAAAGAGGGATACAAGCTTTGGAATTCAAATGCTACAAAAGAATTTTGCGCATCTTTTAGAAAGAACATATAGCAAATGATTATGTAAGAGATATAATAAATTACCAGGCAGGTCAACAGGTTGAAAAACTGACATGGTTTGGGCATGTAACGAGACATGACTCAAAAATAGTATTGCAAAGAACAGTTGAAGGCGGAAGGAAACGAGGAGGACAAAGAAAGTCCTGAGTTGATAACATAAAGGAATAGACAGGACATGTTTTTCCACACTCATTCCCAGTGCTAAGGATGAAGTACTGTGGAAGACTTTGTGTTGTTTCCACAATGGCATCTCTAAGATCCTAATGGGTTAAAGGCTTATTGATTGATTGGATATTAAACACAACAAAGATTGAATGATGCTGGTGAAGTTCAGCGCTAAACCATTTGATGTGTTGCCATTTTTTCCACACTCGTTCCCAGGGCTGAGAATAGAGTACTGTGGAAGACTTTATATGTTATTTCCACCATCGCACACATGTGACCAAAGCGGGTAAGGTTTTATTGATTGATTGAAATGAACAACAAACAAAAAAGTCACAAAAACTCACCTGCAATTGGTGGTCCTACAAACGTTGCTGCCCCTTGAAACAACAAGAGGAGACCAAAGGAATTGGTAAGGTATTCAAGACCCAAAAGGTCGACAAGTACAATGGAGGTCAAGGACACGTACACACCTGTAGAGGTTAATAAGTAACATCTGTAATTCTGGTATTCAATAAATCATAACAAGAATCAGTTACTAGGTAGCCAAATGTTGAAACTCATTTTGCTCTTTCTCCTTGGAGTACCGTACCATGCAACTTTTTAAAAAAATGATTAACATCATCTTTTTATTTTGCTCTTAAATAATCACATTATTTTCCCTCTTAAACTTAGAGGCTTCTCTCTCAGATTTGTTTCTTCACCAGGCAGTTTGTCCCGTACCTGAATCTGAGAAAACCATTCTGTCACTAGGCTGCTCTTGACAGAACTGAACATTTTTACTGATTTCCTGTTCTCACAATGTGGGCACATGTCGGTGAATTTGTTGGACAGATAGAAACTGACAATGGTGTTTGTTCATCATAATTGATGAGGGCCACTTTGTCAGCATTCACTGTAGACTGTTCACATGAGATCGAAGATGGCTAAATTGGCCAATCTGAGCCTTAAATTGTCTGCTGCACTTTAGACAGGGAAATAAGACACCTCCTTTCACCAGGGTTGAAGAAGGGCTGATGTGAGTTGACTTGCGGACCGATTGTCTCTGGATGACCTCATCTATTCTAGATGCCTCGTGTCTCTGAGCACCCCCAGCAATAGTGCTGCGCCAGTCTGTGCGATTGGTGCCGATTCTTTCCCAGTCATCGTGGTTAATACAGCACTGGATAAGTGATCTCTTTAATGTGTCTTTGTACCTTTTTCGCTGCCCACCGCTTGCTCTCTTGCCATTTTGGAGTTGAGCAGCTCTTTTGGTAGACGTTGATCTGACATCACATGGCCAGCCCATGCACATATGCTGTGTATATTGGACATGTCCAAAACTGACAATATATGAGTATTTAGTGGCCTGTTGAATATTGTTACAATCTATTTTGAAAAAGAAAAACAGCCATTTTAAGGGAACTGGATACAAAACAACAAAACAAAATTGGCTCGCAACAGCATTACGTATAGGAAACTAAAATACTTTGACTACATCAAACATTACAATCGTTTTGCAAAAAAACAATACTAGAAAGTATGTGCATTAAAAATGAGGAAGCAGCAGACTGAATAGAAGATAAGACACATGACATCAAAGATGTTCTGAAAATGACAGAAGCAGGAGAACTGATCACAAATCGTGAGTCTTACAAATTGAACTGACATCTGGTCAGGCTAAACATACTGATCTGATAAGGTTAGTCAGGATTTACTGAACAAGACTACCCCACCTCACTTCCATGCAGTTCTCCTTGGCTGTTTCATGGCAGTCTGACTACAGGGGTGGGTGTATCATTGTGATCCCTGCAGTAATGAGTGACATGTAATGAAGCCAAGCTTTGCACAACTACGTGGAGGACTCTGGCCCACCTTCATCAGCATGCTCAGGATGTGAGGAAAGCTACTGCAACCCACCACATAACGCTCTTTTCAAGGCGCACAAAGAAGTAACGAACTCATTTACGGCATTCAACAACAACATAATGGATGTTATGACAGCAACATTCTGCACAGGGCATGCCACATGATGAAAATTTATTCTCGGTGAGGATCAGTTCATTTGTACCGTTAAGAGCCCTGTACATAATAAGCATATAAAGAGCCCTTGGCAGTTGAAAAGAATTAGACAAATAATGAAACTCTTACTTTCCCTCTGGCCTACTCAGCCACAGGAAGTAATGCAGCAAAATGTACCTACTACAGATAACCTTTGTCATTCTCCAAGCTTTTCTCTGCAAAGAAGGAAGTACTGACTTGGCATTGGAATTAAACAATTTGGTCATCATCAAGTGGCGTGTCCACACCAGAGGTTGACGGTAATGGATCTCCATCTGTTTTGCCTCACGCCAGGCACACACAGTCAAACTGTGTCACGTCCACATCTTGATGTCTGTCCATCTGAACCTCTTTCACCCTTTGGCTCTCTTGCCTCCACAATAACATTTAGCAGACTTTCATGACGCTTGACATGACCAAAATATTTTATTTTTCTGCTTTTTATTTCCTTTAGAAGTATCTTTTTCACCTGGAGCTGTTTCAGAACCTCCCCATTTGTTTTCATATCTTTCCAAGAAACTCATCAAAACTCATCAAATGCTTCATACGCTTCTGCATACGACGATAAAACAATTTGGTATTAGTTTTTATTTTTCTGGATTTCTACATAGTTAGTAACAGGAATACTGTCCTTGTCTTTCCAATTCTAACTCTTACATCTATCTGTGCACCCCCTGAAGTATCAATGGTATGGCCTAAATATGTAAACGTGTTCCCCCCCTTCCAGTTAGTCACCTTCAAGCATGACTGGCTCTTTGTTTAGAGTATTGATTTTAAATAGATTGAATTTCTTCACGTTAATATTTAGTCCCAATTTTACTGAATGCTTCCTCACCAAATTTGGCTTTTCTTGTTTGCTACAAAATAAAACCCCAGGTTTTTACCAATGTTTACATTCTAAGAACCTGAACTGTAAGGGTCACTGCTTGCTTTAGATGCAGCGAGATGGAGTAACAAAGTTGTTTCATAAATCAACTCACCAATGAAAATACCAAAGACTGCAGCATAAGTCACAAGGAGCGCATAGTTACCCCCAACAAAGGGGCTCAAGGCTGTGGCCACTCCACAGATGGTCAAGGCACAGTTATACAGCACCAGTCGGTTGACCCAGGATTGGTCGGAAAGAAAGCCGAAGATGACTCGACCTGCAGTGTTTGCAATGCCAATCACAGACAGTAGTAGTGCTGCTTTATCTTCATCTACTCCAGCCAGTGTGGCTCTGAATTTTAGAGGAGTATATTTAAAAATACTTTAAGGAACATTTTTGACAAATAAATAATAAGAAATAAAAATATAAAGCATTTTCAAAAAAGTATCAAAGCTATGAGGTTAGAAGATGGTAGCTTCTTGTTGTTCTTCTTTGATCAACTGCTGCTATGCTGCTAGTTTGGTGAGGTTTGCAAAGGAGACTGCATTTCAGGTCTTCGCCGGTCTCCTACAGCTTGTCGAGTATTGTTGCTCTGCCGAGCCAGACTGTCTCTCTTTGGTCTGTATAAGTAGGGCAGTTCTGCAGGACATTTTCTGGTGTTTGCTTGGGTGCTCCACATTCACATATGACAGTGTCTCTGAGGCACATTCTGTGGAGGTGGGCCTTGAGTCTGCAATGTCCCTTTCTGAGCCTGAAGATCTTTGTCTGCCCCATCTCTGCCAAGTTTGTCTATGTTGTCATTTTCTGGCTTGTATTCTTTGTGATTGTCCCTCCATTATGTCCTCATAAATTGTTTGATGAGTGTCTTTGCTTCTTTATAGCTCTGTGGATGGCGAGTCTGCATGCTGTCATTACTGGCTTTTTCTAGCTCATCTGCTTTCTCATTTTCAAGGATCCCACGTGGGTCGGAATTCACTGCAGGACTAGATCTGTTTTTGAGACGGCAATCTGATGTTGTATTTCATTTTGTGTGGGTCTATCTTGCTTGTGGCTGCTACGAGTACACTCCTGGAGTCTGTAAGAATGACCGTCGTTTTCCTTGTAGTTGTGTTTTGGTTGATAAGAATCTGAGTTGCTGCATGAACAGTTGTTGCTTCAGCTCTGAAATGGTACAGGTCTCTTCTGCTGGCATGGAGTGATTTTTTAATGTCCCCATTGAAGTGTGCAATGTAGATTCCACCTCCTCCCATTTTTTTCGCTCTATGAGACCGATTCATCTGTGTTCACAGGTGTCCAGGAATTCCTAGGGTACTGTCTCTTGAGCTCCTGCAGATCATGGATAATTATTTTTTCTGTTGCCAACTGCCAACTTTCCTTCATTATCCCCAGAACCTTCAAGATTATCCTGGATCAGTCCTTGCTCTGTATCAATGGTTCTGGAATGAGTGCTGTGTACTTTTTTATTTCAACTTCCAAAGATGTCTGCTAATTTTCTGTGAATTTCTCTGGCTAGACGGTTGGAGCTTTTCCTTAATAGTCTGTTTTAAATTCTCTCTTGGAACTTCTGGTGTAGAGGGTGATCAGGTAGCCTCTCATACTTTTCAAACTGAGTAAGGGGATGATAGCTTCAATTCTATTTCAATCTTTCATGACAAAAATTGATCCCCTATATTTAGCGTGGGTATAATAAAACAGCAATGGAAATATCACTTCCAAGAACTTCTCAATCAAAGATACTCAGAGACAATCAAAATATATTCCAAGAAATTAATCAGCTGGATCCTGATATGCTGATTCAAGTAGCAAATAGACCTATAAAACAGCCTTAGAAATAAGTCACCAGGCATGGCGGCATCCATAATGAACTAAAACATCAGAGAAATGTTAAACCCGCAGCTGGCACAATGCCATCTTTGCTGCTCAGTAAACATCATAATAAATGGGGAATACTGGAATAAGTTAACAGTTACTTTAACCTAGGATAGATGATAACAAGTGATGGCAGATGTGAAAGGGAAGCGTAGAGAAGAATAGGAATGATCAAAAACACATTTAACAACATGAGAAATATATTGACTTTCATGTAAATAACAAATAACGAAAAATCAGAGGCATCAGGTGTTAAATATATTCATCATTTCTAGATGGTGCAGAAACATGGACAATGAGAAAACAGTTGGAGGACAAAATAGATGGCCTTGAAATGGTGGATGTACAGAAGAATAGGTCCTATTTCGTCAACAGAAAAGAGAGCAATCCAGGTTGATGGAAAAGAACAAAGCCAACCAAATGACAACTATTACACCCTTGATCAGCAGGGACAAATAACCATTCTTCCCTTCAAGGCAGGACACAACAGACTGAACAGACATGTATAAGCTTAGACTGTTTGTTTCACCCTTTTGCACATGTGGACAAACAACCCACTGAGAATATATTTCAGAACTGACCCCATGTATGGGCCCGTTCAGGAAGATACAGACCCAACAATGTAACTCTAAACTCAAAACTGTAAAGAACTAAAGAGGAGTACCTTACAACAGCCGAGTTCATCACGGAAATTATTTTCCGTTTAAAAAAAATCAGTATGTTCAATCTCAATTGATCACAAAAATGACACACAAAAAAGATAAGACTTACCTGTCTGGTAAAAATATAAAAGGCATATTGAAACCAATACTCGTGAAGAAGTTGGAAAAGGCAAACATCAAGAAAACAGGATTCTTGAGCAAAGTCATGGACAGCATGTCCTTCATTGTGCTGTGAAACTCTTCTGACAGATCAAAGCATCCACCTATCTTCTCATCTCCCCTGATAGCTATGGCAAGAATTTCTGGTGCATGTCCTGTGGTAACGGTTGCCTTGTAAACATCTGGCTGAGATCTGTACATTGGAATATTCTGTAAACTACCGCTGTAGAAGATATCCTTGCGGTGCAATGGAGATAGACCAACTGAAGAAGCATGAGATGACTCACTGTTTCTGTGAGTTCTCTTTCTTGGTCCGTTGGTCCCTCCATGCTGGCCAGATTGTGGGACTGGCTGTTTATTCAATGCGCTGTCTGAACGTGCAAAGCTTGCAATATTTTGTTGTGGCTCAGTCATAACATGGTACTGACTTGCACTCAGCTGGTGCTTGCTATTGGCCCTTCCATTCCCATTGGAAAACTCATTAGCTTCTTGAAGACCTGGATTAATTTCTGAGGAACGTATTCTCTCTTTGTTATCCAAGTTATTAGCCGTATTATCTTCATTTACCAATCCTGCCTTTCCACTGGGTAAAGCATTCAACTGATGAAAGTTGTTAATGATTTCACAGGTCTCCTTAGTTGTAAACATTTTCTCTGCCTCATCGTGTTCTTGACCCTTCCCAGCATTTACAGTTTCGGTGTCCTCCGTGGTTATTAACATCTTCTCGTTCTGACACTCAAGCTCTTTATGATCTGCATTGCTTAATAGAGCTTCCCCCTCAGCTTCTAACAACACCTTCTTCTGAGGCTCCGCCTCGGGCTCCAGGGGACGGAATATAATACCACAGACAATAACGTTGAGGATAATTCCTCCAAGGATCAGCATGGCACCTCTCCAGGAATACTCATGGACCAGCAGTTTTGTAAACGGTGCTATGATGAAGGTTCCAAAACCAGATCCGCAAACAGCTAGGCCTGTGGCAAACGAACGTCTCTTCTCAAAATATTGTGCCACACACACAATCGCAGGCAGATAAATAAGGCCAAACCCAACACCTGTAAGAAATATGAAAAATAACTGATGAAAATGAGGCAAAAGTTACTTTGTGAAAATGAGGCAAATATTACTTGTGAAAATGAGGCAAAATTACTTGTGAAAATGAGGCTAAAATTATTTGTGAAATTGTGCCAAAATTACTTGTAAAAATGGGCCGAAATTACTTATGAAAATGAGGCAAAAATAACTTTGTAAAAATTAGCCAACATTACTTGTGAAAATGAGCCAAAAAATACGTGTGGAAATGAGGCTAAAATTATTTGTGAAATTTAAATAAAATTAATTGTGAAAATGGGCCGAAATTACTTGTGAATATGAAGCAAAAATTATTTTATTAAAATTTAATTCGTTTATTTTGGGCAAAATGATTTTCTGCATGTCGTATTCACAAAGACGCTTCTTGTTTACTGTGAGAAGTGTTTGTTGTGTACAGTGCTGCATAACTGGGTCGACACATTTTCTAAAGAACGTGAAAAAATGCCGATGAAACACGACCTGGTCGTCCTGTTCAGATTGCAACAGAAGCATCTGTGAGGCGGGTGGGGGAGGTGATTCGATCTGACAAGCGAGTAAGATACGACAGTCTAGCAGGTGCAAGAGGGTGTTCACGTGGTTTACCCTACAGCACAATGCATGATCCCACGTTGGGCTGGAGGCTGTTTGCAAATGACGATGAGGTTGAACCGCCAAGTGCAAATGTGACCGGGGCAGCAGACATAAGACTCCCATGATGCACGGTTTGGTGGGCTGATAAAGCGATGGGATAAGTGTTGGCGGAAATTACGGTGAGAAATGGCGAAAATTACGGTGAGAAATGGTGGAAATTACGGTGAGAAATTAAGTACAGCGCAAATGCAAAAATAAAGGGTTTTCTAATTCGTATCTCATTTGAAAAAAAAAGGCCATTTGTGACCCATTTACTGACTTACCATCGTACTACTACTACTAGAACTACTACTATTGCTTCTTGCACTACTACTAAAGTAAGTAAAGTCAAGTGAAAATTAGCAGAATTAACCGCTGGTTGGAAATCGAGTTTCTTGAAGACTCCATTGTACTAAGCCACAGTCTGTGAGAGGTGGGATGGTCAGTGCCCTTCCTTGCTGTTTTTACTTTCCCTAACTCATGCGTCAGGTACTCATTTACCTACTGATTTCGACTGGAGAAGTGATCCCCGATTCAAATCCCGATGCGGATTTTTCAAAGTCTCCAGACGCGATTCGAACCGAGGCATGCTGTTACCACAGAAAACTGAGCTAACGCGCCCCTCTACTAATACTACTACCAATACTACTATTATTTCCCCATTACTATTATTACGGCCACCATTACTATTATTACCGCCACCATTACTATTACTACCCCCACCCCTACTATTATTACCGCCACCTTTACTATTATTACTTCCACCCCTACTACTATTACCACCACCCCTACTATTATTACCACCACCCCTACTATTATTACCGCCACCATTACTATTATTACCGCCACCCCTACTACTATTACCACCACCCCTGCTATTATTACCACCACCATTACTACTATTACCACAACCCCTACTATTATTACCGCCACCATTACTATTATTACCACCACCCCTACTATTATTACCGCCACCATTACTATTATTACCGCCACCATTACTATTATTACCGCCACCATTACTACTATTACCGCCACCATTACTATTATTTCGATTTCTACTGGGGATCGCTGTCGCCGAGAGGTAAGACAATCACCTCTCAAAGCGAAGAACGGGAATGTTGGGCAGTAGAATCCCGGAGGTTTCAAGTGACCATTGAGGTGGGACCAGAGTGCCTGAGTACTGAGTTACCTCCAGTCGTCTTGCCACTGGTCCAAGGTAGCTCGGGACCAGAGAGTGAGGTTGATAACCAGCACAGTTGCTTACTCACTATAATCCAAAAACAGCGCAAGATACATCAAGACAAAACCGTCTGATGATGTTGCCATCCTCGCTTGAGATGGGCATCTGACATTTATACTACTGCTACTACTATTATTATTACCAATACTACTACAACTACTGCTTATATCACTACTATCATTGCTACTACAACAATTATTACTACTACTACTACAATTTCAGTTATGATGAAAGACTCAGAAAAAAACCGCCGTACAGTGCCTAGAAAAGAGAAGAATTTGAGGTGACAAGTTTATAAGATAATCAGTGGAACGGATAAATTAGACTATAACATGTTTTTAAAAAAAAACACAACCACCTACAAGAACAAGAGGGCACAGCCACAAATTAACTAAAGAAAGGTCCAGATCAGATATTAGGAAATTTTTGTTTAGTCAGATAGTGGTGAATGCTTGGAATGCATTGCCACAGAAGTCGTGGAGGAAGGGACAATTAATGTATTTAAGAATAGATTGTATGAACATAGCTTTTAGAGCTTGGAAATGTTAATGAACCTGGTTGTACACAGACTCTGTAGGGTCTTCTAAACCATTATAAAAACGTTACTGCTATTACTATAACTACTACCATCACAGTAACAACTACTATTACAACTACAACATCTACTAGTATTGCAACTACATCCTCTACTAACACAAAGAACAACTGCTACTAGTACTATTATCACTACATCGCAAGCGATGGATATCTTCAATTTCTACTACTACTATTACTAACACTACTAACACATATTACTATTATTATTACCAATACTACTACATCTACTGCTTGTATCACTACTACCGCTGCTGCTGCTACTACTACTACTACAACAACTACTAGTACTACTACTTCTACTATTACTACTATCACAGTAACAGCTACACATCTACTACCATAATAACACAAAGAAAACAAACAACTGCTACAAGTACTACTACCCCTATCCCTGCAGAACATTCGTTGTCCCCATTCCGCGCCAAGCCCCACACCTCATACAAAAAGCAGCAGCAGCAGCAGCAGCAACAGCAACAGCAACAGCAACAGCAGCAGCAGCAGCAGCAGCAGCAGCAGCAGCAGCAGCAGCAGCAGCAGCAGCAACAACAACAACAACAACAACAACAACAACAACAACAACAACAACAACAACAACAACAACAACAGCAGCAGCGGCAGCAGCAACAGCAACAATAACAACAACAACAACAACAGCAATCAGAACGATATGCAAGAACCTGCCATGACTCCTGCTGTAAAGTACAGGTAATACAGGTTAGGAGCCCAGACGCTGAGGACAAACCCAATCGCTGCAATGACGGCTCCGATGATAGTGACGTTCCTACATCCGTACCGGTTGGTCAGTGCACTGGACAGTGGACCTAGGGATTGAGAAACAGCAAGAAATAGATGCAGGGAAGTCTTTTTAGTGGGTTACAATCCCTACTGTGGCGGGTAGCAACCGTTGTCAAGGCTTCAGACTTTATCAGGAATACAGTCCCTTTCATGGCTACTAGCATGCTTTCTCTAAAGTACAGTCCCTTTCATGGCTACTAGCATGCTTTCTCTAAAGTACAGTCCCTTTCATGGTTACTAGCAGGCTTTCTCTAAAGTACAGTCCCTTTCATGGCTACTAGCATGCTTTCTCTAAAGTACAGTCCCTTTCATGGCTACTAGCATGCTTTCTCTAAAGTACAGTCCCTTTCATGGATACTAGCAGGCTTTCTCTAAAGTAGTCCCTTTCATGGTTACTAGTAGGCTTTCTCTAGAGTACATTCTCTTTCATGGATACCAGCAACCTTTCTCTAGGGTACATTTTCTTTCATGGATACCAGCAACCTTTCTCTAGGGTACATTTTCTTTCATGGATACCAGCAACCTTTCTCTAGGGTACATTTTCTTTCATGGATACCAGCAACCTTTCTCTAGGGTACATTTTCTTTCATGGATACCAGCAACCTTTCTCTAGGGTACATTCTCTTTCATGGATACCAGTAACCTTTCTCTAGGGTACATTCTCTTTCATGGATACCACCAACCTTTCTCTAGGGTACATTCTCTTTCATGGATACCAGCAACCTTTCTCTAGGGTACATTCCCTTTCATGGATACCACCAACCTTTCTCTAGGGTACATTCTCTTTCATGGATACCAGCAACCTTTCTCTAGGGTACATTCCCTTTCATGGATACCACCAACCTTTCTCTAGGGTACATTCTCTTTCATGGATACCAGCAACCTTTCTCTAGGGTACATTCCCTTTCATGGATACCAGCAACCTTTCTCTAGGGTACATTCTCTTTCATGGATACCAGCAACCTTTCTCTAGGGTACATTCCCTTTCATGGATACCACCAACCTTTCTCTAGGGTACATTCTCTTTCATGGATACCAGCAACCTTTCTCTAGGGTACATTCCCTTTCATGGATACCAGCAACCTTTCTCTAGGGTACATTCTCTTTCATGGATACCAGCAACCTTTCTCTAGGGTACATTCTCTTTCATGGATACCAGCAACCTTTCTCTAGGGTACATTCTCTTTCATGGATACCAGCAACCTTTCTCTGGATTGAAACTCCTTTCTACAACTACTGAAAATTGTCTATGGTCTGCGACTCCCTTCCTCTCTCTCTCATGGTTACTAGAAACCAAACTAGAAGAAGAAGAAGAAGAAAAAGAAGAAAAAGAAGAAGAAGAGAGACGAAGATAAAAAAGAAGAAAAAGAAAGAGAAAAAGAAAAAAGAGAAGAAGACGAAAGAATAATAAGAAGAAGAAAGAGAAGAAGAAAGAGCAGAAGAAAGAGAAGAAAAAAGAGCAGCAGAAAGAGAAGAAGACGAACGGATAATAATAATAACAACAAACAAGAAGAGGAAGAAGAATAAGGAGAAGAAGAAGAAGAAGAGCTACCAATAACCTTAGGCTTGCCATTGCTTCATTGAGATCTTCACTAGAGAATGCCTAAAAACTTTGTCATTTAGTCGCAGAACGAGTTTGTTTATCAACAACGTCCGTAGGTACGACACTTGATGGTGATGTTAGTGATACGTATGTCGATTGTGGAAAAATTCTCACAGTGAGTAATAAGTTTGTGCCGAAGGCTCTCATAAACCGCGCATCAGTTGAACGGAAAAACACAGCGGAAATGTGCAGATTGCAGATTCGTTTACCAATGAGCTACTGAGGTCAGGAGTGGCTAGAACACAGGCATGGATTTTGATCTTCTAGCCACAAGGATTAGCGTCCCAAACTTAAGACATATGCCTTCACTTGTTTTCCTTCTATCCAAGGTTGCTGCTGCCCACAATAAGTAGATTTAGCTTTTTGAGCGCCCTAAAAGGACTTTTGGTGGCGGTTTGTTGTAGCTTTCCTGACATACCATTCTTTCCAAGAATTACATGCAATTCTTTCCACGAGCGAAATCCAATTCTTTCCATGAGTTAATCCCCATTTTTTCATGAGTTACACCCAATTCTATCCATGTTACACCTCATTCTATCCACGAGTTACACCCCATTCTATCCACGAGTTACACCCCATTCTATCCACGAGTTACACCTCATTCTGTCCTATATCCACATCTCGAAGTCACAGATAATCAACATTAATCACTGATATTTTCACCATGCCCCACCTCCCTCAATAATCGCTGGGCCCCTGGCCAGGTACCCAGTGTACTCATGCATTTAGACGACACTGGACAAATGTGCATACTACTAGATCCCTAGATAACTCTGATTTTAATTTGTGTCTGAACGCCAATATACATCTCATGTTCGGGAAAACACATTTGGTATTTCTGATTTCCATTTCACATCTTTGATTTTCCGGTATTATATTTCCCAGATAGGAAAAGCCCTTCACCTGTTTTAGTGTTTGATGGTCTATTGTTATCTGTAGCTTTTGAGCCTAATTTGTTAATTATTATATTTTTAGTTTTCTCAGTGTTAATGTCCGATCCATTAACCTGACTTTCGTTTTTTTACTTGAATCCTCAATTCCTGTAGCTCTTGTTCGCTTTCAGCCAACAAAACTGTGACATCCGTATATTCTTCTTCTTCTTCGTTCATCCTCAGATCAAGGTCCTGGTTTCTCTTACAAAGGACACCGTTGTTTGTAAGGCTGTTTTATCTCCATACAGAATTTGGTCTCATATCTGTCTCGCGAGATCAGGGTTGCTCTCTCTCTCTCTCTCTCTCTTCCTCTCTCTCAACACACACCATCTGTGTTCCACGGTCATGGTATGCTCCCCACATGTACACTTGTCAACTGTCCCAATCCTCATTTTGTTGTAAAGATGACCATTGAGTCTGTTATGCCCAGTTCTCAGTCTGAAGATAATGACTTGCTCTTCTCTAGTCAAGTTAAAGTAGCTGTCTTCTTTTCGGAAGTCGGGGTGTTGTTATACCCACCCCACCTCACCTTTCCCCTCCCTCCTGAAGTTGGCTTTAATTATGGTCTTGGCCTCATTATATGTGATGCTCAAGCCTGTTTGCGGGAATGCTCCTCCACACTTTGCTAGTTTGTCTGCAGCTTCATTGCCTTCAATTTTGCAGTGGCTTATTTATTAATACTGCACCGATAATAAGTCCGGGCATTTCTTCTACCTACTGAAACATGTGTAAATCTTTAAGAGCCAAGAGGGACAGTACGCATCCTTGTCGCACTCTTCTTTGTACATTTTGAGTAAAGCGTGTCAGATCTTACAGTGGCAGTTTGCCCCCAGTAAAAAGTAAAGTAAGTATCATGTCCTTTGCAGAACCTCGCTCTTACAACTGCCAATCTATTTGACTTACAGGTTTTTTGGCAGGTGTGCAGTACGGCAGGTTGCCATTACTCTCCGTGAGCGGAGAAGCGATCGACACAATAAAAAAAACTCCGTGTCTGCCAAACTGGATCCGTCAGGATTCGTTCGTACCTGGTGTGTTAGGACTGTGAAACCGAGAGAGTTTCACCCATGGGTCACGCTGCCTTCCTCGCCGCCCAGTATAACTTATTAAATGTTCTTGTCTTCTCCATCATTACCTTCAGACATGTAATCCATACTTTCACATATTGAACTCTTGTGAAATGTCTTCTTATAGTCTATAAAACACATATAACTCCCTTTTTGTACTTCAACGTATTTGTATGATAGTGAACAGGAACATATATTAACCCAACTTTTTAATTTTAATGTCTGTATTAGAGACTAGATACATAAAAACAGCACGAACAAAAACAGTGAACTAAGCTAAACGAATATCAGTGTAAAATATATTCTACACTACAACAACAATATCTTCCAAAAGTTATCGGCAATGAAATTAAGAAAAAAAAACCCAAAAAATTCAATAATTTAAGAAAGGCTCATTTTGAGACTAAATAATAATGACTAATTAGAAGAAAAATAGACAAATTGACAAACAAATACAAAAAACAAAGAGACAAAAAAAAAACTCTAAGAGAGTACAGAAATCAATCAAATAAAAAATGGCAGCCCCTGTGAAGCATTAGCATTCAACAAATCCATTCTATGTCAACAAATGTTGACCTGTCTGCAACTATTGAAGCGTTTCGGTCGATAGTTTCTACATATAACAACGACAGACAACGAATAAACAGGTAGACATAAAAACAGACAAGTATAAATACACACACAATGAAACAATAGACAAGCAAACGTTCAAACGTACAGAAACACACACAACAAGTAAACACAGACAAAGCAAATTGTAAAAACCAGAAATATAAAAAAACAAAAACAAACAATAAAACACTCAAAAAAAAACCAGTAAAAAGCTATAACAAATCAAGCTGACAAACAGAAATACTAACAAACAGATAAAAAAATGTAGGGGGATAGTCAGGCAGACAAACCATCAGACAGACTGATAGGCAAACACGACGACAAAAACATATAAAGACAGCCAGGCAGAAAAACAGGCATTAATATATAAAAACAGATAGTCATGCACACACAAAACAGACACAAACATTGACATTTAAACGAACAGACAAAAACAGATATACAAACATACAAAAACGTATAAAAACATATATACAGACAAGCAAACACAAAAATATATAAAATAGACAGTCAGGAAAAGAAACACAGATAAAAGCATATACCAACAAGTAGTCAGACCACCGACACTTTTCAACAGTAATAACGAACTATCATAACAGCTATTATACAAACTGAGCCAGTCTTAGGTCAACAGGATAGGACAAAATGGAGAGTCATGCTCTGACAACCTTACAACCAATCTTAGGACTGGTCAACAGGATAGGACAAAATGGAGAGTCATGCTCTGACAACCTTACAACCAATCTTAGGACTGGTCAACAGGATAGGACAAAATGGAGAGACATGATCAGACAATCTTACAACCAATCTTAGGACTGGTCAACAGGATAGGACAAAATGGAGAGTCATGCTCTGACAACCTTACAACCAATCTTAGGACTGGTCAACAGGATAGGACAAAATGGAGAGTCATGCTCTGACAACCTTACAACCAATCTTAGGACTGGTCAACAGGATAGGACAAAATGGAGAGACATGATCAGACAATCTTACAACCAATCTTAGGACTGGTCAACAGGATAGGACAAAATGGAGAGACATGATCAGACAATCTTACAACCAATCTTAGGACTGGTCAACAGGATAGGACAAAATGGAGAGACATGATCAGACAATCTTACAACCAGTCTTAGGACTGGTCAACAGGATAGGACTAAATGGAGAGTCATGCTCTGACAATCTTACAACCAATCTTAGGACTGGTCAACAGGATAGGACAAAATGGAGAGTCATGCTCTGACAACCTTATAACCAGTCTTAGGACTGACCAACCAGATGATATATATATATATATATATTGAAAGAATGAGAGAGAGAGAGAGAGAGAGAGAGAGAGAGGAAGAGCGAGAAAGAGAGAGAGAGAGAGAGCGAGAGAGAGAGACGGACAGACAGATAAACTGACAGGCGGTTAACAAAGATGCTTTTACGAACAGAAACAGAAATAAAACACAAGTAAACAGAGAAACAAACTCACTCACCGACAGTAAAGGTGACCGCCGGCTGCAAAGCCCCAATCCAGGAAGCAGCTCCACGTCCAGCCTTGAAGTAGTCCACAAACTCGATCAGAAACACACCGAACGAGTACACAATGCCATCGGCAATAACGTGGATAAGAAAGGAAGAAAGAACCACCATCCAACCCCATCCACCATCAGGAGGAGCCACGTAGTCGTCCTCTTCTGGTGTTCCATTGGTCGATTCGTCATTTGTATGTCCTGCACGTGCTTGTCGATTTCTCTCCTTCTTCTTCTCTACGGGAGAGAACTGACCTTTCCCCATAGCGTTACTTCTACGTCGAAGAGAGAGATTGCGAAGTTCGTTTTACGTATGCTGCAAGTGACTATTCGTTATTTGAATACAGCAGTTGGCATGTGCATGTATTTTGAATCATACATTTAACAATTATCCGATATGGAATACAGCCGTTGACTCGTAGTCAAGTGAATTTTGCAAGTTCGTTAAGTGAAAACCGTTTTCAATGTACGATCGTTCCTTAATTCATGCAGTGGCTTTTATTTTTCGTTATATGAATCGGCTGTTCGTTTTCTGAATGCAGCAGTTAACATTTGCTCATTGTAGGAATCCAGTAGCTTGGTGTGTGTTCGTTGTTTGAGACAGCCAGCTTATGTTTGCTTGTTATGACAAAAGTAAAATAAATAGTTCGCTATGTGAATATTGGATGTAAAAGTTGATCGTTGTGCGAATACAATTTCATATGTTGTTGAAAAGTGCACAACATAATGAGGATGACTACTGGATATCACAATTTGTCATATCATTCTTGCATTAATATTCAATGATGTGCTGTCTGCTCCATATATCTGTAAAAGATAAAAGTATACATAATATTATTTGGCAGTCCCTGAAGTTCAATGCAACAATACGAGAACTGTGATACAGCTAAATGCTAAAGTTTAACAGTGAAAAAGAAATCAAATAATATTCAGTGTTTTGTGTTTGCAAATACAAAAATGCAACAGACAATTCAGCAAAAAAAATAATAAGCGTCAGTGACAGAGGACAGAGAGCAGCAAAGATGCCGCTTAGCAGGCCGCGGGTCTAATCTTTCTCTCTTTAGTCCATTAGGATGCCACCAGATCACGGTTTTGACTGAGATTCGCTCTAGTCGACGACTTACACTTGTGTCCACAAAACGTGATGTAATTTTCCATTTGGATTAATCAGTTCGTTAATTTTGTGGTGTTTTTTTCCTCCGATTATCCGAACTCGGTTATCGGCTATTTCAAATAGTATTTCGGCTTTCCTTTGTCGTATTTTCACGATCCAGTGCACACTACTGAACTTCATGAGATTGGGCGACCTTTGCCCTGTTTGATGACAGTGTTGGTTTTGGGGTGGCTAGGAAATGACACATGGGCCAATAATAAACTAACACATCGCCTGGGAGAGATTGAGCCCTGCTTAGTTATAGTTAGCAACATCGCTCACACTCTTAGTGATGCCTTTAATCCTCGCGGGCCCTGTCCCAATGCAGTAGAGTACTCGGTCCCTCTTAAGAAGTCCACAGAGACCTTGGTTGGCAGACTTTCCAAGAAACCACAAGGCGCCAGAACGTCATCCGGGGATATTGGAAGATCATTGAGAATTGCAACTTGGATTGTTCTTTTTTTGCTGAAGCACGTTGCCATGGCAGCGGTTGAACAACGCTACGGGCTACTGATGCCTAAGCGAATATTATTACTATTACTACATAACACAACACATATGAGACTATTTCACGACACATATGAGACTATTTCAGGCATCTAAGTGATAAAGATGTAAACGGTTAAAGAAATGGCCATATCAATCAAAACGTTTCAACTCCCCGTGGAGCATAAGCTTCCAACAAATACAAGCCAAGTCCTCCACTCCGGCTCCGTCCACGTTCTCCTTCCGTCTTTCTCGAGTTTTCCTCCACGTGTGCTCTGATCCACCTCCCCCACTCTTACTCTAGACCAAGTCCTCCACTCCAACTCCGTCCATGTTCTCCTTCCGTCTCTCTCGAGTTTTCCTCCACGTGTGCTCTGACCCACCTCCACCTCTCTTTTTCCCCAAGGAGATTATCCTGTAATACCACCATCAGATTTTACACTTACTGTGTACCCCATCCAACACCAGCACCCTGTCCTCCGCGCCATGTTCCATCGACAACTGTCATAGCATTCACAACAGCTCTACACCACTGACTCAGCTACACAGTTCCAATCTCTTCACTCTGCAGGGGGGGGGGGGAGGGGGGGGGGGGGCTACCATCTTCGAAACTCCACAACTTTTCCGTTGCTGCCGATGTTGTTCTCCACACAAGAACAACGGAATACCTTCATTGGATCTGAAGATCTCTATTTTTGTGTTGGACCAAAATTAATCTAGATCTGAGTAAGTTCCACTTTCTTTCTTCTTTTGTCCTACTGTCCTTGTCTTACTGTCCTTGTCTTACTGTCCTTGTCTTACTGTCCTTGTCCTACTGCCCTTGTCTTACTGTCCTTGTCCTACTGCCCTTGTCTTACTGTCCTTGTCCTACTGTCCTTGTCCTACTGTCCTTGTCTTACTGTCCTTGTCTTACTGTCCTTGTCTTACTGTCCTTGTCTTACTGTCCTTGTCTTACTGTCCTTGTCTTACTGTCCTTGTCTTACTGTCCTTGTCCTACTGTCCTTGTCCTACTGTCCTTGTCCTACTGCCCTTGTCTTACTGTCCTTGTCTTACTGTCCTTGTCTTACTGTCCTTGTCTTACTGTCCTTGTCTTACTGTCCTTGTCTTACTGTCCTTGTCTTACTGTCCTTGTCTTACTGTCCTTGTCTTACTGTCCTTGTCTTACTGTCCTTGTCTTACTGTCCTTGTCTTACTGTCCTTGTCTTACTGTCCTTGTCTTACTGTCCTTGTCTTACTGTCCTTGTCCTACTGCCCTTGCCATACTGCCCTTGCCATACTGCGTCGCAGAGAGGTGGGATGCGTAGATTTCTTGTTATCTTCAAGTAGGAGGCTTGTGCTATCGTTATGTGTAACTTTCTGAGAGTGTCAGAGAGACCCTCGATCCACTGACGTCGAGGTCTATCACTTGCTCGTGGACCGGAAACCTTCATATGATATGCTCTCCCTGCAGGCTGGTCATAATGTATTCTGACTAAATGACCAAACCACTTGATTTGTTGTGAGGCAATGTAGCCACTAACTGGGTTTGTCCCCACTGTCTACCTCAGAGTGGTGTTGCAAATTCGGTCACGGATTGTCTTTCCGGCTGCACTTCTCACACAGCGTATCTCACAGCTCTGGATCTTACTCGTATGGGTTGCTAGTAAGGACCAAGATTGACATTGGTAACACAATGTAGGAATGGTTGGTTGGTTGGTTATTGATCCAGCGGCCTATGGGCTCCTTCCCTTTGGCCAAATGACATATGGTGGTATCTGCAAGTGTTTGTAAGCTGTTGTTAAGTTCCGTACAAAGTGTTCCATTTGTCTGGCCCCGGAGGAAGAAGCTCTTTCCTAACACCCGCAAGCGCCAGACATACAGAAAGGAAAAAAAAACATGAAAAAAAAATGTAAAAGTTGATTAAGGTTGAGTTTAATCAAAATTTCAAAATGGGTATGGTCAGAAACCGCACCGAGACGAGAACACAAACAAAACCTACGTTACGACCAATAGGCCTTCATCAGGGACAACAATACTGAACTAACAAATCAACATATAAGGAAAAAATGGTTAACTTATCTGATAGTAGACCCAGTCTGTCTAAGCGACCGGTTGGGCCAGATTCTTGACTGAAAATCTTTTATGGTGGCCCAACAGGTCGCTTAGACAGAGTCTACTATCAGATAAATTGACCATTTTTTCCTTATATGTTGATTTGTTAGTTCAGTATTGTTGTCCCTGATGAAGGCCTATTGGTCGTAACGTAGGTTTTGTTTGTGTTCTCGTCTCGGTGCGGTTTCTGACCATACCCATTTTGAAATTTTGATTAAACTCAACCTTAATAAACTTTTACATTTTTGTTCATGTTTTTTTCCCATTTATATATATTCACAGAGCCGCTGCAGCCTCGCCTTATTTATTTTTAAAATGACATACAAAAAGATGATGTTCAACAGTTTTATAAGGATGTGTGCACATCCGGCACTCTGGAGTATGTTCTGGTTGGATTATGTTCAAGTGACTGTTAAGTTGTATGTGTTGAGTGCGAAGACGGAAAATGGAAGTTTCGGTCTCTCCTTTTCAGGAGGTTGATATTGTCTATGGAATGGCCATGTGTTTGTAGATTTATCTATCATTATTTCCCATTGCCCATTTATTCAGACAGTCCTCTTTGTTCGCAGTCTTCAGTACTTGTTTGACTGTCTCTAGGGTTGTTAGTGTGTATTGTTGTTCTTGACTTAAATCTCTTCTTAGCTAGTCTGTCTGCCTTGTCATTGCCAAGTGTATTTGAGTGACCAGGGATCCATTGTATAACTATTCTGACTTCAAGGGATGTGAAAATTTGTTTGGCATCTCGGGATATTTGGGTAAGTTCAGGCTTACAATGACCACCATCTTCCATAACTTGAAGGACAGATAATGAGTCTGTAAAGATTACAATGCGTTGGGCTTTTGATGGGAAAGCATCAAATACAGTCCTTAAGTGGTACAGAGCTACTTCCAATGCTGTTATTTCTACCTCATAATTAGAATATATCTTCCCACAGACATCAAACAGCTCATCAGATGTTCTGTCTGGATACTTTATGTAGACTTCATATCCTGCTTTAATGTTGGCCTTAAAAACAGATCCATCAGTATGTATCCATTCTTCTGGGTAGGTGTCAATCATTCTCTGCGATGCGACTTACTGGATCAGAGCTTCTTCTTGTATTATCTGTTAGTTTTGTTAGAAGTTTTGGAATTTTTCAAACATGTATGTGGTGGTAAATTTCTTGTTGCTCTCTGTGTTTCTTGTCTTTTATCTGGGACGTGATGTATGTTTTTAATCTTGCTGACGTGGTGGAGGACTGACATTTGTCTGATATTTGTCTTTAATCTTGCTGACGTGGTGGAGGACTGACATTTGTCTGGGACGTGATATATGTCTTTAATCTTGCTGACGTGGTGGAGGACTGACAATTGTCTGGGACGTGATATATGTCTTTAATCTTGCTGACGTGGTGGAGGACTGACATTTGTCTGGGACGTGATATATGTCTTTAATCTTGCTGACGTGGTGGAGGACTGACATGTGTCTGGTACGTGATATGTCTTTAATCTTGCTGACGTGGTGGAGGACTGACATGTGTCTGGTACGTGATATGTCTTTAATCTTGCTGACGTGGTGGAGGACTGACATGTGTCTGGTACGTGATATGTCTTTAATCTTGCTGACGTGGTGGAGGACTGACATTTGTTTTATTCTCTGCTTCTGTTGCCCTTTTCAACACGGCTTCTATTGGGGTGGTCTTTGGTCATCCTGTTACTCCTCTCATAAGCTCCCATAGCGGCTACATCTCTTCGCATCTCAAGGGGTTCCACATTCCCATGAATTTCACATGCAGCAGTGGGTGTTGACCTCATTGCTCCACTAATAATGCACATGACATTGTTCTGCACTTTGTCCAGAGACAATGTTGGAATAAATAGTGTATTTATCAGCCTCCTCTTAGTTGAAAGAAGCACTCTAGGGCGTTTCACAGTCGGTGCAATTTGATAGTGGACACTGTTCGTCTTCTGAATTCTATGTCCAATCTCTCTGTCCACTCTGCCATTATCAGTGAACCTACTACCAGTAACAAGGTATTTGAACTCCCGTACTTGCTTCCTCTCGTCTCCAGCGTCGACATACTATAGGACTATATCTTATAACACAATCTGTCAACCACCACGATACACGCAGTAGACCAGTGTTTCTCAACCCTAACTGAGCTGGCGCCCCCTTTTCTAAAGAAAAATGTGTAAACAACCCTTCTCCACAAAAATTATATCCCTCATAATACTTTGAATCATTTGTGTTCAATCATTCAGTGAAAGATTGATTTGTTTTTTAAAAAAATCACTTACTAATTAAATTGAGTGTGATCCATGCGCTTCGTGTGACACGGCTAACTAAAGAATATCTGGTTCGATATATGTTACAAGAAGTCTCAAGTCCCCCCTGTCATATTTGTATTCGATTGCTTTGTTTTTGCCACAGTATCACTACATAACTGAACTCTTTATCTATTAATTATGATGTTGGAAATTCTGTAATAAGCAGTTTAAACTGTTGCCAAAAAAGTCGATAAGACATACTAATTTTTCGTAATGAACGTTACTACACCGTATTTTTGCCTCAAAAATTCATTTCATAGCTCAATCAGCTTTTCTTCTTGGAGATATTCACTAACTAACAAGTTCCACGTCTGTTTCAAACGGATCAATCGCCCATTCTGATATGTTGACTTCCTGCAAATATTTCATTTTGACAATCATATAATTCTTAACAGCGTCCAAATGGCAACAATACATTTCCAAATCTGCATCTTTCAAGCTGACCTTGTCTAACTGCTGCAAACATGGAAACGTATACACTTCGCGACGACCGAGGTTATTTTTAAACAATCTTAATTTGCTGATGAATCCCATAATAACTCCTTTCACTTGGATAAAACTGCTGTCGGTCCCTTGTAGCTGATGAACCCCATAATAACTCCTTTCACTTTGATAAAACTGATGTCGTTCCCCTGTAGCTGATGGCTGATGAAACCCATAATAACTCCTTTCACTTGGATAAAACTGCTGTCGTTCCCTTGTAGCTGATGAATCCCATAATAACTCCTTTCACTTGGATAAAACTGCTGTCGGTCCCTTGTAGCTGATGAACCCCATAATAACTCCTTTCACTTTGATAAAACTGATGTCGTTCCCCTGTAGCTGATGGCTGATGAAACCCATAATAACTCCTTTCACTTGGATAAAACTGCTGTCGGTCCCTTGTAGCTGATGAACCCCATAATAACTCCTTTCACTTTGATAAAACTGATGTCGTTCCCCTGTAGCTGATGGCTGATGAAACCCATAATAACTCCTTTCACTTTGATAAAACTGATGTCGTTCCCTTGCAGTTTAAGAAGGACATCATTTAACTTTTCAAAAATATCTGAAAGATAAGCCACATCTTTACGCAGTAATGCTATGCTAAGCTATTCTTTCAATTGAAACAAGAAATTCCAAATGGTATCAAATAATGCCCAAAATCTGTTCAAACAATGGCCATTTGGACAGCCATCTTACTTCCGCATGTAGGAGAAGACGTTCAAACTCATCATCATTGTCATTACAAAATTGACGAAATAATCGATCATAAGGATGATAGCTACACTCGTTGATTTGCTGAGTCTGTCACTAAATTGTTTGTCTACTAAGTGTGCACAAGAATAGCACAATGAATTGTCAAGACATTTAGTGCCACCTTTTTTAAGTGTGCCAGAAAACCGCGATATCTCTTTCGCCTTCAATCACCCAGGAGTGCATAGGCCATCAACCAACCCTCGACAAGCAGCTCTGTCCTGTGCCTTCTACCACCCAGGAGTGCATAGGCCATCAACCAACCCTCGACAAGCAGCCCTGTCCTGTGCAATCTTTTCCACTTCCTTCCAGCTTTTTCCTGTTTTCTTTACTTCCCCCTTCAGATCTCGTCTCCGTGTATTCCTTGTCCTGTCTATGCCTACCCTTCCCTGTGGGTTCTATGACAGGGATTGTCTGGTGATACTGGCTTTGGGCTTTCTTAATGTATGACCCATCCATCTCCACTTTCTTTCTAAGATTTCCTGTTCCAATTTACCTTGTCCCGCTCTCTCCCACAGTCTGTCGTTTGTAACTTTGTCAAACCATTTTATACCAAGAATCTTTCTCAGACATCTGTTGACAAAATCCCGCAGTCTCCTGTCATTGCCTTAGGTCATCCTGCAGGTTTCCGTTCCATACAGCAGGACTGGCTTCACATTTGAATCGGAAATTCTCATTTTTGTCTTCCTTCTTATTTCCTTGCAGTTCCATATGATTTTCAGCATTCCGAATGCAGTTCTTGCTTTTTGTATCCTTTCTTTTATATCCTCATCTCGTGACTCCTTTCTTGTTGATGATACTTCCTAGGTATGTAAATACCTCTACCTCTTCCAGTGGCCTTCCCCTCAGCCTGATTGGTTCTGTGTTTGCTGCATTGACCCTAATTATTTTTGTCTTTTCCTCATGGATCACCAAACCAACTTGTTTAGAGGTATAATCCAGTCTATCCAGTTTCCTTTGCAATTGGCTTTGGGACAGAAGGGCTATATCATACGCAAAATTCAGGTCCTCCAGCTGTTTATTCAAGGTCCACTGGATTTAATTTCTCTCATTTGTTGCTACTTTCATAATCCAGTCCACAGCCAGGATGAACAGGAAAGGCGACAGTAGGCAACCCTGTCGTACCCCTGATTTAATTTTGAATGGCTCTGTGAGTTGTCCTTCGTGTATAATTCTACATTGCATACTTTCATACGTCTGTCTAATTATGTTTGTGAGCTTTTGAGGACTTCCATAGTGCTTCAATAGTTTCCAGAGTATATATATGTCCAAACTGTCGACAGCCTTTTCATAATCAACGAAATTGATGTACAAACTCGAATTCCATTCCAATGACTGCTCCACAATTATCCGTAATGTGGCTATCTGGTCAATGCATGATCTATTCTGCCTGAAGCTCCCCTGCTCATCCCTTATCTTGTTATCCACTGCCTTTCTCAACCTTCCTAGTATTACTCTATTTAACATCTTTCCTGGCACTGATAATAAAATTATTCCTCTATGGTTTTTGCATTCCTGTAAATCTCCCTTCTTGGGCAATTTCTCCAATCTTTTGGTAAGCTTTCTTGCTCCCAGATGGCGCCTATCAAGTTGTGGAGCACGTTAGTAGATGTTTCAACACCTGCTTTTATGGCTTCCGGTAGTATCCCATCATGTCCTGCTGCTTTTCCGGAAAACCGCGACAGCGACCAACAATTGTAGGAGCGCCATCTGTCGCACATGTTTTGTTAACATTAGAAAAATGTGTTTTGTAATGAAATATTTAATGATTTCAAAGATCGACAAGCCCTTACAATCTGTTGTTAGTCATTTTGAGATTAACATTTCTTCCACAACTTTTTCATTGTTCACGAATTTAACATATACGAGGAGCAAGGCTTCATTGCCGCGTACTGTGTTTTCATCAAGTCGTAATGAAAATTTGGTTGATTGCAAATTCTGACACAGTTGATTTTCAACATTATTTATCTCATCAATTCTTCTAGACACAGTATCATTACTCAGTGGAATAGAGGTAACTACTTCACTTCGATTTGTTTCCATCATGGTACTAATTACCTCTCGAATAGCTGGTAATATTACATTTTCTCCAATACTGTGTGTGTTAACCCATTTTTCAATCATGTGTGCTATCCGGTTAGATACGATCAGGCCTTTATACTTCTGACTAGAAACTTTTAAACATACCAAGAACTGTTTTACGGCTTTCAAACATTTGCTGGAGGTAATACATGTTCTTGTCAACCATTTCAGCATGCTTCTTCATAAAATGTTCATTAAGTCAGGATGGCTTCATTACTTCGAAAGAAAACACGTGTTGACACAACAAGCACATATGGTCATTTGAAGCGGGAGGTACAAAACTGAATTTAAATAATCAACTAAATATTGTCTGCGTTTTCTCTGTATTTGTGACATCTTAAATATATAACGGTTGTTATTGAAATAAATGCAGTTAAATCAACACAACAATCATTTCTCTTGTTTGACTCCGGTTGAAAGTGATATTGAGGATTACTTCGATTAGGACATGTCCAGAATTTTTAAAGTTGTAGAGCCAATCTCTAATTATTTTTTTTTTATGTGCCCAAATACGGGTTATCTTAATTCTACGTTTGAATATTTATAAGTGAGAATAAATAGCACACTAATGTCAGAGAATAATTATTTCGCTGTCATTGTTTATATTTCTCAAATACAGTCACTGACATGTTCGAGAATCATAAAAACGCCCTCTATAAGCAAAAATCGACCCCCACCCTTGCCCCTTACAATTATGATAATAAAAAAACGCCCCCTGACACTTCCAAAACGCCCCCTGGGGTGCGGCAGCCCCCCGTTGCGAAACACTGCATCTCTGTTGGATATGGCTTTGTTAGCTGAGCCATACGACATGTGCTTATAATATGTGGCTTGCACACCCAAACAAACTTACACAATTAAAATGGAAACAGTTAAATAAATTACAGAGAAATATATATAGAAATACATAATGACTTTTATATTTGATTCATAGACTACGAGAAGACTTTTGACAGTCCAACATGGGAAATGAATCAAATGTCTCCACGAAATAGGTCTAGATGGTAAATGCATAAGGCTGTTAAGTAATCTGTACTGGGAACAAACTGCTACAGTAAAAATCAGGAAAATATGCTCTCCAAGTATTGAGCTAAAAAGAGGAGTGAGACAGGGATGTGTATTATCCCCTTTTATCTTGAATAACTTTACAGACCAAATATTCAAAAAGATTGCATGAACGCCAGGGCCTGTCATTGGAGGAGTGGCAATGAACAACCCTAGACAGGCGAATGATACAGTTTTCAAAAGAAAAAAGTGAGCAAGAATTGCATGAGCTGATAACAAATTACAAAATTAGTCAAAGGAGTTTAGATTGAATATAAACACAAAGAAAAAAAAGACAATGCCACTTTGGAAAAGCAACAAGAAAGCATGTATGCAGCTCAAAATAAAAGATCAACTACTGGAACAGGTACAGAGTTTATCCTATCAAGGTTTTATAATAACGGAAGAAGGCAGCTGTGAAAAAAAAATCTGAAAGAGAATAGGTATGATCAAGAAGGTATTTGGCAACAAGCGACGCATTCTCACACCCAAACAGATAAATCATAATTTGAAAATGAGAATTGTTAGGTGTTATGTATACTCGTCACTACTTTGTGGAGCAGAAAAACAAGTTGGAAAAGAGTATCAAAGCCCTCGCAATGTGGATATATAGAAGAATGGGTCGCATTTTTTGGGAAAGAGAACAACACAACAAATATAGAGGTATTGAAAACGGTGGGGGGTGAAAAGAGAATTAGTTACCGAGTGGTTCGCTGGGGTCTTTGTGTTTGACAAGGACAAGAACTGCACCACTGCCCCACAGAGAGCATGTGGTAAGAGGCGACTAACTGTATGACATGGCATAACACCGGCTATGGTTAGGTGATTTGTTTAGAGCAGCATAGATGGCGCCTAACAATCTGCGGGTCTACTTTGCTCTAGTGTTTGAGTATATTAAGAAGGACTCACACATCGATGAACTACTCTCCGCGGCACTTGTGCCAACGCAGTGGAGCAATAAGCTGCTTGAGCCTAAGCAGGAAATCCTCCTCCCGGCTACACCCAGCTCGTACCAGAGATGGGACCTAAATAGGGGCATCCGCCCCTGTAGAAGTACAGGTCAACTAATAACTAAGATCAAGGTTAGACAGCTAAGATTTTTGGCCATATAACAAGACATACTTCCTTGTTGAAGACGATACTGGAGGGTAGGTTGGAAGGCAGTCGTCCAAGAGACAGACGTTATAAGTGGGTGGATAACATCAGGAGATGGACTGGGAAAAAATTGTCAGATTACACCATTGCAGCAAGAGTACACTAGATATCCATTTCAGCCGGCCTTCGATGCGGAGATGGCACTTAAGTGGACACAATAAAGGGAGACGGAGGTACTAACGGTAAGCATTGTGGAGCTAGGAACGGACTGAACTTTTGACATTCAGCACAAAGTCTAGATGCTTGTACAAAGCAGGTAAAGGTCAGTCCCGTGGCAACAATTGCTATCAGGGATGAAGATAATTGTTCACGTACTAAGCCGCAGCCTATGTCAGATGGGGTGGCAAGTTCATTGTTGTTTACACCTTCCCAAACTCATACGCCAAGTACCCATTTACAGCTAGATGGACTGGAGGAGCGGTCATACCAGGTACGAACAACGCTCGGAATTTTGTGTCCGTCCGTGATTTCGAACTCTGACGTGCTGTAATCTCACCCTGAGCAGACCAGCTCACTGTCGACTAGGCTACACGCTCCACGGAAACTTCATTGTACTAGACTTCACGTTGTTATGAGGTAAGGTGGCCGGTTTCCTTCCCTAACAGTAAGTCAGATACCTATTTACAGCTGGGTCGACCTTAAATTAGTCCCACAATAGAAAGTGCCGCTGGGGAAGCCGTGTTGTCTTTATTGTACAATGTCACAGCTTGTATGAGGTAGGGTGGGCAGTTCCCTTTCTCTCTACCTTCTTTCCCTAACCGTAGGTCAAGTACCACTTCACAAATTAACCCCCTATTCAGCTGGGTCGACTAAAGCGTGGCAGTAAAGGGTGTTGAACCCTTTACCTTTACCTTAAACATCTAGTGCTCCACCACTACACTAATCCGACGCCTTCGGTCGACCTTAGCATTCCTATAACGAGAGTCGAGTCCTGTTCTTTCGCAGTGGAAAGCGACCGCACTACCACTGCCCGAATGGAAGGAAGAATAACGTTTGGTCAGGCACAACATAGTGATCATACATGTTAGTCAGGGTCAGGCACAACATAGTGATCATACATGTTAGGGTCAGGCACAACATAGTGATCATACATGTTAGTCAGGGTCAGGCACAACATAGTGATCATACATGTTAGTCAGGGTCAGGCACAACATAGTGATCATACATGTTAGTCAGGGTCAGGCACAACATAGTGATCATACATGTTAGTCAGGGTCAGGCACAACATAGTGATCATACATGTTAGTCAGGGTCAGGCACAACATAGTGATCATACATGTTAGTCAGGGTCAGGCACAACATAGTGATCATACATGTTAGTCAGGGTCAGGCACAACATAGTGATCATACATGTTAGTCAGGGTCAGGCACAACATAGTGATCATACATGTTAGTCAGGGTCAGGCACAACATAGTGATCATACATGTTAGTCAGGGTCAGGCACAACATAGTGATCATACATGTTAGTCAGGGTCAGGCACAACATAGTGATCATACATGTTAGTCAGGGTCAGGCAAAATTTACGGGACAAGACCCTCACCTCGATTAGCTCTTAGCTTTCCCAGGAAACGGGATGTTTTCATGGCAGCGTGGCTAACAAGGTGACAGATCGACGTGATTCGCGTAGTAGTAAGCGACAGGCAGGTGAAGCCAAATATAGCACAACCGCACGGAGGACCCCGGTTCACTTTCATCAGCGGGATTTGAGGACAGCTGTGACAATCCTCCACTTAACGTCCTTTTCAGGGCGCACAAGAGTAATCCTACTAATTGTCTGCATTCAACATAAACCACTTCGCTAATCGACGAAGTTGATACTGATATCCTCGCTGGACATTGAAGCTTTCAACCACAGTTCTTTTGGTTATATTACGGAGTACTTACTATTTAAAGAAATTATATCCAACCCAGGACAAAGCTCCGTAGCATCACCAGCATAAACTGTGCCAATGAACGACCTGAACTCTGACCGAACTGTACAGCTATCGACAGATAGATTAAGAATGGTCGTGCTGCAATGTGAAGTAATCCATAGAAATGTGAATACCATTAAGTGGGTCATTAGTCATCACGTGGATATGTGACCTTTCACATTTGTCCCTCTTCAGGACGTTTGACCGACAAAGCTGCTTCATTTCACCACTTGTATAAATTAAACGTGGCCTTGCGTTTATCGCTAGCGAGGATTTTGAGACTTACACGTCAACAACAGATAACTTATGAGTTCTACGTGTGTCAGGTTGAGGCAACGAGTTATTTGTCACATTGTCGCTTTTGATGTGTCAAAGTATGTTCACAGCCCGTGTGGTCTGCCGGGGTCTTTGCGTATGACACGGACAAGAATAGCACCACTGCCCCACAGAGAGCATGTCGTAATAGGGGACTAACTGTGTAACATTGCATAACACCGACCATGGTTAAGTGGTTTGTTTAGAGCAGCATAGACGGCGCCTAACAGGCTGCGGGTCTACTTTGCTCTAGTGTTTGAGTCTATTAAGATGGGCTCGCACGTCGTTTAACCACACTCAGTAAGAGCTTGTCCAAACGCAGCGGAGTATTAAGTTGCTCGAGCATACCCCGCTAAGGAGGAAACTCTTCTCCCGGCTACACCCAGCTCATACCAGAGCTGGGACCTGCACAGGGGCATCTGTCTCTGTAGAAGTACAGGTCGACTAAGAATTATGTTCACTTTTAGCGGGCTTTATTAAACGCTTCCCTGAGTGGTGCGCCGTGGTCTTTGTGTATGGCAAGGACAAGAACGGCACCACTGCCCCACAGAGAGCATGTCGTATGAGGGGACTAACTGTGTGACATGGCATAACACCGGCCATGGTTAGGTGGTTTGTTTAGAGCGGCATAGATTGCGTCTAACAAGCTGTGGATCTAATTTGCTGTAGTGTTTGAGTCTATTAAGATGTACACGCACATTGCTTAACAAAACTAGGCGGCACGTGTACTAACACAGGGAAATAATAAGCTGCTGGAGCCTAGCCCACTAAGCAGGATTTCCTAATCCCGGGTAGATCCAATTCACGCAAGAGCTGGGACATGCCACATGGGCATACGCCCTGTAGATGTACGGGCCGACTAAGACTACCAAACTCTTTTATATAACTTCATTCGTTAGTTATGATCAAATCTAGTTGTGTTTGTTTTTGTTTTTAAAAATTCAGACACTTCCCGAAAATCTAGAGAGTTGAAACTTCCAGGACAGGGACAAAACAGGGGACAATAGACTGGAATGATATTTTGGGGAACAATATTGGGACATTTTTGGTACAATTGTTGCAAATTGCCTATATTTTTTCGATCTGTGTATCCATGTGCAAACGGATGTATGATTGTGTCTGTGTGTGTATGTGCGTGCATATACGTGTGCGTATGTATGTATGTTTGTTTTGTAATATTACAAACGCACTTTAGCCTGTGTTTTTAGTGCATTTTGAAATAAAAGCCAGAATGTCAATTGTAGTTGTTGGAATCGCCCACAATGAGTTAGATTACTCTTCTTGTAGGCCCTGAAAAGCTCGCTTAATGGCGGGGTTGTTGTAGCTTTCCTCACATGCCGAGCGTGCTGATGAAAGTGGATCGGGTTCCTCCAGGCGGTTGTGCTATGATTGGCTTCCTCCGAGTCGCTCACTACTACAGGGATCACGTCGATCCCCATCTCGTTAGTCAGGCTGCATGAAAACAACCCGTTTCCACGGAGGACTACGAGGTGGGGGTCGTGTCCAGTATATTTTGCCTGACCCTGACTAAGATGTCTGATCAGTATGTTGAGTCTGACCAAATGCTAGTCTTCCTCCCTATTTTAATTGTTAACGTCTATTGTTTTGTTGGCTTATAAAAACAGTCTGCACACTCAACGAAACAAATCATCATCATCATCATCAGTCCCATGGGGAAGGCGTGGGCTAATGGTAAAGTGGGACGGCTCACGACCAGAAGGTGCTGGGTTCTTCTATCCTGATCACAGCACGGACCATTACCCCAGGGAAGCAAACCCTTAGTAAATGCAGGAAGAAGCACCCCCTTACATAAAATGCATGCCGAAGTCGGATGCACTGGGCCGACAGGCGCAAAAATAAAAACCGTAGTGCAACGCACACCACCTTGGGGAATTGAGAAATAAGGCGAACGCAACAACAACAAAAAACAATCATCAGTCCCATAACCTGAAAGGTCGTTGGGGCACCAATACTGCAGATTGTTGGACCAGTTCCCGCTACTCTACTCGGTTTTGTTCTAGGATATTTGTTCTATCAATGGACCTTCCCGTCCGCTCTCTCATGTCTTCCCATCTCTTTTTCTGCCTCCCTCTCTTACGCTTCCCGGGCGCAGTACCTTGCAGGACCGTCTTGGTCAACCCATATGATCTTGAAACATGTCCAAACGAGCGTGCGTGCTTTTACCATAGTCAATCGGTTTTTATATTGGCCGACCTCTCTCTTAACGGGTGTCCTGAACTGCCTTATTCGTGACGTGGTCTAGATACAAAATGTATCTCTGTTCCGCGCCTGCTTGGGCGCTCCGCATTCGCATGTGGCGGATATCTCCAAGACCGATTCTGTGGAGACGTAGCCCCAGATCCGCAACGTTTCGCTCCGAATCTGAAGATCTATGTGTGCACATCTCTCGTCTATGCTGTCATTCAACGGCCTATGTTATCTGCGCTGGTCCCTCTACTCCTTCCTCTGGGATCGTTTAATGCGTACCACTGCTCCCCCCCCCCCCATTTAGCTCGTGGATGACGCCATTTCCAGCCTTTGTAAACCCATCTTCCCCACTCCATCTTCCAAGGACCCCACTCCATCTTCCAAGGATCCCACAGTGGGCCGGAATCCACTAAATGACCAGATATTTCCCACGGGACAACAACCCGATGCAACATGTTAGGCCACAAGTGTGATAGTCTATATTGTTTGAGGTTTCAGATAGCTTGTGGACGGTTCTGGAGTCAGTTAGAATGACCGTTTTTCGTGTGCGCAGAAGTTCAAATACATGGGAAGCATATTTACAGCCGGCGGCAGGCTTGTTAGAAAAACTTAAGTGAGATATCAGAAAGCGTCAACTGCTCCCACTGCTTAAATACCTGACGATCAAGGGGATACACATGTAATAACTGATAAACAGTATATTGATACGAAGTGTGTACTTCTAATGTCAAACTTGGTCTTTATCTAAAGCTCGAAAAGGAAAAATTACAACTTATGAAATGTCTACAAAAAGTAATTGGTGTCACCAGAAGAGATAAAATGAGAAATGATGACATTATAAATACTGTGCTAACCAGCCCTTGTGCTGAATACGTTTCTGGACAGACAATAAAATGGTCGGGTCGTGTCACGCAACTTGATCACCTCCCACTACAACCTACTTTATACAGCGCTTCTCAAACTTTTTACACTTGCGGAACCCTTTCAGTAATATTCATGACGTCATGGAACCTCTGTATCATTATTAATATCTTTCTTTCTTTTCTTCTTTTATAAACATAAGGAAAATATCATATTTTCTGAGAGCTGGTTTAAGCAAAACCTGACGTATTTCTGATAGCTGGTTTAAGCAAAACCTGACGTTTTTCTGATTAAGCAAAACCTGACGTTTTTCTGATTAAGCAAAACCTGACGTTTTTCTGATAGCTGGTTTAAGCAAAACCTGACGTTTTTCTGAGATCTGGTTTAAGCAAAACCTGACGTTTTTCTGATAGCTGATTTAAGCAAAACCTGACGTTTTTCTGATAGCTGGTTTAAGCAAAACCTGACGTTTTTCTGATAGCTGGTTTAAGCAAAACCTGACGTTTTTCCGAGAGCTGGTTTAAGCAAAACCTGACGTTTATCTGAGAGCTGGTTTAAGCAAAACCTGACGTTTTTCTCCAAATGATTGACAACACAACAAAACCAAACCATATCAAACTGCCTGTTCAAGAAACCTGAACCCCATTCCTGTAAACACACACGCGCGCGTGCGCGCGCACGCACCCACGCACGCACACACACAATAAACATAAATAACCAAAGTCGTATATAACACATATCAACAGAACGAAGACAGATAATAACTCTAATTATAACTGAATCGCTGATTGACCATGTTGAGAAAAGATAAGTTGAATCAAGGTCAAAAGTCAAATAAATAAATATATATGTCAAGGAAATGTTATTTTTTAATCCAATTTAGATAATAAAATTTACTTTTCTAATGTGAAACCCGTGCTTGTCTTTTGGTACACAAATATTTAATTCTGGGTGGATTGAACTTCTACATTTTTTGTTTTTTTGCCTTATTTTCCTATTCCCCAAGGTGAGGTGCGTTGCACTACGGTTTTTTATTGTGCGCCTGTCGGCCCAGTGCATCCGACTTCGGCATTCATTTTATGTAAGGTTCTGCTTCCTTCTGCATTGTTTAAGGGGTTGCTTCCGCGGGGTAACGGCCGGTGCTGTGATAGTGGATCGAACCCAGCACTTTCTGGCTGTGAGCCGTGTCTCTTAACCACTATCACACATCGTCCCCAAACTTTTAAATGATATGACAGGTTGGAGACTAATATAATACCCAAGCATGTTCCAAGAATATGTCATAAGTTTACATTAAAATGGCGGATATAAAATTAAACAGAACGATGGCTCAAAATGACAGTTACATATGATTAGACTATTCATCGCCATTCGTCGTTGTAACTCTTGCGATTTCTAGCGGAAACCTAGAGCTTCGGGGAACCCCAGATGCGAAACGCTGACCTTAATATATATCTATAACGCAAGACGATCTGGCCACAGAACAGGAGAACGGCCGCGTTGCAGATGAATAGATGACATCATAGTAATCCTTCAACGACCTGGACTTACGACGGACGACGCAATACATTTGGCCCACGAAATGCCACTTATGCTCTTCACGGCACAAGTGGACGGCCCACTGAACTGATCTCTCTTGGATAGCACCGTTAGTTACGGTAAAATGTAGCATATAATACGCACAATTTTTACACATTTTGGCTAGCTAAAATTCGAGTACGTATTATACGCAAGTACTAAAAAAACGCCAGTTTCGATTCCGAGAGTAACAGGACAATTTGTCGTAATTTGACAGTGAATATGGCGCGAATTTTAATGCGTTTTGTAGTGATGACGAGGGAGTCCAAAGTACCTGAAGCTTTGAGATACTGAGTTCATATTGGCGTTTATTGGAGGGAACCGAGACGGTAGTCAGGTTTGGCACAATATCCTGACCAGGACGTCCTGTCAGGGTCAGGCACAATATCCTGACCAGGACGTCCTGTCAGGGTCAGGCACAATATACTGTCCAGGATGTCGTGTCAGACAATATACTGACCAGGATGTCCTGTCAGGGTCTGGCCCAATAAACTGACCAGGACGTCGTGTCAGGGTCAAGCCCAATATACTGACCAGGATGTCCTGTCAGGGCGCCCTGGTCAGCCACAATACACTGACCAAGACCACTGTCTCTCTTCTATGTAACGTTCCCTGGGATCAGGCTGTTTTCAAGGCAGTCTGGCTGACGAGATGTGGATAGACGTGATCCCCGTAGTAGTAGACATCACGCAGATGAAGTTGAGCGTTGCACAACCACATAGAAGGCCACGATCTACTTTCATCAGCACTCGTTTCATGGTACACAAAGCCGATACAGACAAGACCTGAAAGCTACCACATCAAGAGATGGTACGAATTGATACAGGCCCCAGAGATGGAACTTCGGGAGGAAACTGCCCCCGGACATCATCTTCCATACACAACATGGAAGTCGCTAAACATTCTCTGAACTGTGTGTTCCACGGCGCAAGAGGAACATGAGAAAATGGAATAAACACAAGATAACACTTGTAAATGTGGCGCAATACAGGACCCAGACAACCTGATGACCTGCCCCAACCACCACGAAACATGCAATAGGTGCGACATGCTGGAGGCAAATGACAAGGCAATCCATGTCGCTGGATACTGGATACATGCTCAATCCATGTCGCTGGATACTGGATGCATGCTCAATCCATGTCGCTGGATACTGGATGCATGCTCAATCCATGTCGCTGGATACTGGATACATGCTGTATGACGGGGTGCTTGGGCACGGAAAGTAAGTAAGTAGTGCTCACTCATTATGCGCATTGGACAACAACAACACATACTTTAAGATTGTTAATAAATGTTCCATAAAATTATTAAAATTGAATCTTGATAAATCATTTTCATTTTACCAGAAAATTGTGGGCTATTATATCAAGCAAGCGTGTTTATGCATAAGATATATAAGGTATATTTTTGTAAATAACATGTACACATTTATTAAGATATGCAGTTGATTGTTTTTTTGCTCTGGTTGCATTTTGCACAAAACCTCATTGCAAGATAATGACATGTAAATGCAAATGCGCCATTGAAGCGGAAAATAAAAACCCTTAAAATCTTATGCATAAGATTTACGGTACTATTCAAGAAGATACAAACTATCGATTAACCGACATCCCAACACTAAAGTCCATAACAACTACTTTAAAAAAAAAAAAGCAATCAACTAGTGTTTAAGGTAGACATTACAAATTAACATTAGCCAGATCACAATACTACTGGAAGTCGGGTCTGAGGATCAGATGTGCACACTATCGCCAGCCATAATTGGCGGTACTCATTGACCTAGAGTGTGTAAGCTGGTTTGGAAAGTGTCCACAAGTGGCCCAGAGAACCCTCTGCCCTTTAGGGATTAGACTGTAGTGTTAATCGTCTCTCGCGACATGCTCTCGGTGTATCAGTGGCCCCCATTCTCGTGTCGGCCACAAAGGGAGTTCTGCCATTAAGTAAAGTTAGTCGTATAGCAGACACTGCTGTCGAGGACGAAGTGTTAACGATTTCATTGAACGAGGCCACCGCTTGTTTATGAGGTGATGTTGCCAGTTCCCTTCTTTGCTATCCCTCCTTTCCTAACAGTAAGCCAGTTACCCATTTACATCTGGGTAAATAGGTGTTAAAAATATACTGCAAGTCGCCTCTCGCGACATACTTTCTGTGTGACAGTAGGCATAATCTGTTATTTCTGTCACATTATCCCTGCAAAAACCCACGTGGGCCGAAACGTATAAATAAAACCGAATTTTGACAAATAAACATTTCCTTAACTAACATACTCACATGAAATAATAAACACATACACGTAGCGAAACAAAGTCAGCGATCCGATACAGTTAAGACAGGAAGGATTCACTTGTTCTGGTCTTAGAGGCGAAGCGTACCGCAGAGAGGAGTTTACTAACAGCGTTTCCAAGATTAAAACCACAATCGACAAACAAGGAGGTCAGGTCGGAGTTCAAAAATATCAGGTCAGAGGTCAGCTTTATCAGGAGCAGATACAGGAACAAGCGGGAGGCAGAACATCCAGGTCAACAAACGATGCGTATGATCGGCTAACAGAAGTGAACAAGTGGTTAACTTTAGACCCCAGAAGCCACAAAAGAACGAGATAAAAAAAATCAGTTCTTTAGACAAGATATGAAATGCGGATTACTGTAACCGCTGTGGGTTCTTCTGCTGGCCGAAAGAAAACGAGCTATTCACTTCTTTCTTCGCGTATCATATTTGGGGGAATATTTGCTACAGATCAGTGGCTCTTAAACAGTGGGTCACGAGGGGTCGTGAGCTTGAATTGGTAAAAATCAACAAATTATCTTTTCCCTAGGCGTTACCGAAACCTTGCATTTCCTTCACTTATGACATTTTTCGATAATGTTTACAGTAGTATTAGCTAGATCTGCGCCAACAATAGGCGTAACATATATTTTCATTCATATTATAGTTGTTGCTTTTTTCGAAAACTCTCTCACGCTCATCAGTACTTTGAAATATCGCCAGTTTTAACTGACTCACCGCGTTATATTTGCTCGTCAACGTCCCGTTGTGTACAGACACAGAACTATGCAGTAGTGTCTCACCTAAAGCAGAAGTGTATATATATATTGAGGTCGGATTTAGATTCAATTCGAGAATTGTATGTGAGCTGGCAAATGGAGTTTAATGTAGATAGATGTACAGTCATCCACATCGGTAGATCCAATATGGAACATAATTAGATTATTGGCGAGAACAGTATTGGAATAATAGAATAGGAAAGGCACCTAGGGGTTATAATAGAGCATACAGGTAAAGTGAGTGAGCAAGTCTAGGTAGCAGTGAAAAAGGCAAATGTAATGTTTGGTATGGCTTGGCTGCGTTCATTCTCAATCTCCCACTACCAAACCCTGAAAGGGCTTAAGTAGCAGAATGTAGTCCAGAGAAAGAAATGCGTTGTGTCGTAGTTTACAGCTTGACTGCGATATTTGCACCTTTCGATCCAACACATCCGACTTCAGCAAGCATTTTTTGAGTACCGGGTTAGCATTCCCTCTTCGATCCCTTCTCCTTAGCCAGTCTGCCCTGCTGCAGCCTGTTATCCAGGATCACCGCGTGGAGGTGTAGAAGGGTCTTGGCAGCTATGATTCGCTGGCCCTGATGCTAGCAGTCAGCTATGGGTCGCTGACCACTGCGCTGCTCAGCATCTTGATCCCCAATGTTAGGTATGATAAATAAAAATATTAAACATAGGATTAAGAAGGTGATAGTCAAACTGTATAAATCATTAGTTAGACCTAGATTAGAGTACTGTGTACAGGTGTGAAGTCCTTATCATAGAGGGGATATAAACATGCTATAAAGGATACAAAGAAGAGCTATAAATCTGATAGTGGGATTCCAGAATTACAGTTATGAGGAAAAACCTGCCTACAGTGTCTAGAAAAGAGAAGAATTCGAGGTGACAATACAGGTTTATAAGATAATCAAAGGAAAGGACAAATTAGACTTTAACAAGTTTTTGAAAATATAACCCATACAAGAATACGAGGGCATAGTTACAAATTAACTAAAGAAACATCCAGATTAGATATTATTAAATATGTTTTAGTCAGAGTGGTGAATGCTTGGAATGCATTGCCACAGAAGTAGCGGAGGCAAGGACAATTAATGCAATTAAGAATGTATTGGATGCGAATAGCTTTTAGAGCAAGGAAATGTAAATGAAACTGGTTGCATACAGACTCTGCAGAGTCTTCTAAGCCAATATAAAGACGTCAAGTTTAGCTAAGTTGTAAAGTGATCTATGGAATCGAGATTTTCCACACTTGTAGCAATGAAAATAACCAACCAAATCGATTTGAAGTCCGACATGATATGCACGCCGCTTTATCACATGCCACATCACAGTTTAATGCTCTCATTAAAAAAAACAAGTCTTCACACTGACTTAACAAAATATTAATTCATTGAACTTAGTTGTACATCGCTAGCGACGATGGTGATATCCTCATGCGGTTGTTGTGTTTGATGTCATTTTCGCTGTATTTGGATTATAGTGATATTTATCTATGCGTGTGAGACATGGACAGTTACAGCTGACCTTCAACGAAGGATACAGGTCTTGGAGATGAGATGTTTCCGAAAACTTTTAAACGTCACGTACAAAGATCGAGTTACAAATGAGGAAATACGAGATAGAATTACAACAGCAATAGGACCTTTCGAAGACCTCTTGGCAACTGTCAAAAGAAGGAAACTCACTTCGTACGGTCACATATCGAGATCAAATGGTCTTGCAAACACAATCCTCCACGGAAAGGTGCATCGCAGACGACGAAGAGGCCGGCCCGAAAAAAGATAGGAGGACAACATAAAAGAATGGAACAGTCTCCGACCAGAAGAGTCACAGGCAGCGGCATCTGACAGAGAGGGGTGGCGTGGGGTTGTGAGGATGTCTTCATGTGTGCCCCAATGACCTCACCGGTTACGGGATGACCTGACATGAACTGCGTTGATCATTAACCCCATTCACTAGTCCCGAGCCCCATTGGACCAGTGGCAAGACTATCAGTCGAGACGACTGGATGTTCTTGTTGAATGCCCACAATACTCTTCTGGGCGCCCTGAGAAGGACGTTAAATGGCGGTTTGTTGCAGCTTTCATCTAATCTCAAGCCTGCTCATAAAGGAGGAACTAGGGTCCTCCAGGCTGTTGTACTATGCTTGCTTCATCTGCGTGGCGCTCTCTCCTACGCGGATCACGTCGATCTCTCATCTTGTTAGCCAAGCTGCCACTAAAGCAGCCCGTTTCCAGGGAGGATTACGGGATGTCGAGCTGAGGTTCTTGGCCAGTATATTTTGCCCGACAACTAGAACAATGTTACAAATAGAACAAATGTAAAACTAGAACAATGTTACAACTAAAACAATGTTACAACTAGAACAATGTTACAACTTGAAAAACTGTAAAACTAGAACAATGTTACAACTAGAACAAATGTACAACTAGAACAATGTTACAACTAGAGCAACTGTAAAACTAGAACAACTGTAAAACTAGAACAATGTTACAACTAGAACAACTGTAAACCTATAACAAATGTACAGCTGGAACAAATGTACAGCTAAAACAACTGTACAATTAAAACAATGTTACAACTAGAACAACTGTAGAACAAGAACAAATGTTACAACTAGAACAATGTTACAACTAGAACAAATGTACAATTAGAACAAATGTACAACTAGAAAAATGCACAGCTAAAACAGCTGCACAACTAGAACAAGTGTACAACTAGAACAGCTATTCAACTTGAGAACAACTGTACAACTAGAAAAACTTTACAACTAGAACAACTGTACAACTAGAGCAACTGTATAAATAGAGCAACTGTACAACTAGAACCGAACAACTAGAAATACTAGAACCACTTTACAACTAGAACAACTGTACAACTAGAACAACTGTACAATTAGAACAATGTACAACTAGAACAACTAAAACAACTGTACAGCTAGAACAACTAAAACAACTGTACAGCTAGAACAACTAAAACAAATGTACAACTAGAACAAATGAATTACTAGAACAAGTGTACAACTAGAACAATTAAAACAAATGTACAACTAGAACAAATCTAAATGCACATACGGTTAATAATAATTACAACATATTAAGATACGGCCCCAAACGAGAATCAATAGGGTTACACGCGCACGTGGTGTCACAGATGGCCCAGTGTCTGTGCGCCCCTGCCCCCCTGTACGTGTTGTTGTGGTACATAGCGTTTAACAGTTTATGGGTTTGGGCTATGCTACTACTTTTAGTAGCATTGACAAAGATGGAGGAACAAACCAAGCCGATAGATCCAAGATGAAGAAAGGTTCATTTTCTTTCAACTATCGTAAATCCAATATTTTCTTATTCTTCAGCTTTTTATTCTTCTTGTTCTTCTTATTTTTCTTCCTCTTCTGCTTTTTCTTCTTCTCCTTCATTTTCTCTTTCTTCTTCTTCATCTTTTTTTCAACTTCTTATCTTCTTGTTCTCCTTTTTTTTCTCTTTTTCTTGTGGTTCTTATTTCTTCTTCTTCTTCTTCTTCATTTTCATCTTATTAATTTTCTTGTTCTCTTTTATTTCTTCTGTTTCTTCTTCATCATCTTTTTCGTTTTTCTTCTTTTTCTTCATCGATGTTCGTTCTGAAAAAGACGTGGTGTTGTGTGGTCGTTTACAGCGAGGCTGCGATACCTGCGTCTTTCGATACCTTTTCTTGAATACTAGGTATTAGATAGCTACTTCGATCCTCACTTCGCCATACTACACTAGTGCAGCCTGTTTCCAGGACCGCCGCTTTTTGAAGTAGGGTCTTGGCTAGCTTTGGGTCTGTGACTTTAAGACATATTCATAAGATGAAAGAGCGAAATGAGTTTACTGAGCCATTGCACTTTGGTTGGGCTAGCTTTGGGTCTGTGACCTTAAGACATTTCATAAGATGAAACAGCGAAATGAGTTTACTCAGCCATTGCACTTTGGTTGGGCTAGCTTTGGGTCTGTGACCTTAAGACATTTCATAAGATGAAACAGCGAAATGAGTTTACTCAGCCATTGCACTTTGGTTGGGCTAGCTTTGGGTCTGTGACCTTAAGACATTTCATAAGATGAAACAGCGAAATGAGTTTACTCAGCCATTGCACTTTGGTTGGGCTAGCTTCTGAGCGCGCACAAACCTAATATAGGTACATACAGACGCACACATGCATCCAAGCACTGGTTTATGCGTCCTGATATCGCCCAATGGACTACGGTCTGGGGTTGAATGCGCGCGCCTCCGCCAATAGAAACTAGTGAATGAAACACCTAAACAACAACAACAACAACATATGTGACTGAAGCAAGCATCCGGAGATGAGTCGTGGACTGATGCAAGCTAAATCACTGCGCTGCACATTGGACAGCCGTTCTAGGAAGTTACTCGTGCTGATTACCTGTTTTCGGTGAAGGGTTAACATGGCTTATCTCGTAGGGAGTTATATCTTACAGCGAGTCTGTGATATCTTCGCTTTTAGGCCCGGCACATCCAATTTCAACTGGACAAATATTTGGAACTTCCCTATTCGATCTCTATTCTCTCAGCCAAGCCATGATGCAGCCTGCTTCTTGGATCGCCACTTTGGAAGCCCTTGTTTGTTCTCTGATCCTGACTTATACAAACATCTATGTTGTCGTATGGGGGTTTTCCATGTCAACATTTTTAGAGGTCAATTTGAACAGTGAGGTAAAAAACAGGATTGATAAGACGAGCTCTCTACGTTTGGGAGGCTCCAATCAAACGTCTGGAATCGACAAGGCATCAATGTCGCCATCAAGATAAAAGTGTATTGTGCTGTAGTGTTATCCACTCTGCTGCATACCTGGTACGCAACAAAGATGACACCATAACCGGCTGCGGATCTGCATTGCTCTGCTGTTTTGGTTCATTATGGATGCCGACAGACCACGGATTTGCCTGGAATTCACACTAGTCGACGACTTACACTTGTGCTCACGGAAACGTGGTGTTGTTTTCCGTTTGGACTGGTTAGTTCGTTGTTGTTTTTTTTTTTGGTGATTTCTTCGGTCCGATTATTCTGGTCTGGACATCGGATATATGAATGGCACTACGCTTAAACCTGTGCCGTATTTCATGGCCTAGTTTACACGACCGAACTTCACGAAATTGGCGTGTGAGAAATTTAGACACGACTATAATGGACTAAACACAGCCGGGGAAAAATGCCAGACTCAGTCACACGCTGAGTGATGTCCGTACGACCTCTTGTGGTTATGGAAAAGGCACAAAACACAACGTTAGATGTCTTCTCCCCTCCGGGATACATGTTTACGGGAAAGGCTTTGGGAGTAGACTCTGATGAAAAATCTGCATCATATGCTATCTCCAGTCGTCTCGATAAATATCTTGCCACTGGACAAAGGTAGCTCAAGACCAGAGTGTGAGGTTGACAAAAGACGCAGTTGCTTACTCACTTTAATCTAACTCACCGCGCTGGTCACCCATTTCAGCGGACACAACAAGAGAAAAGACTATCCACACGGCTGAACAAAGAGAGTGGTATTCATTACATGTGATTGACGAACCATGGCCTGTGAGACATAGACAGTGTATAGCAGACATGCCCCTTGAGCTCTCTGCGTAGGTTGCTTAGGATCAGGTGGCAGGACAAGGGGAATAACTCTGAAATTGTTAGCAATCCTAACATGGTTGTTATATATGGACGGGACATTGGCGTTTGCATGTCAGATAGCGCATTCACAAGAAGCTGTTATACGGTGAGCTCAAAACAGGCATGAGGGCAAATGAAATGCTAGAGACTCAGTGAAAGTGTCTCTGAAATACTTCAATATTGATGTCACGTCATGGGAGATGCTTGCAAAAGATCGTACAACCAATGGTGCTCAGATTGTGGTGTTTCTATCTTTGCTTGCGATGGGTAACAATTAATATTATTACCACTATTATTATTGTTATGTCAACTTTGATGGATGTTTTATCTGTGCCAAAATCAAAATGGTGCATACTTGCTTCAATCGTTATCTGAGGCAATTTGTTTGAATGCATCTCTGAAAGTTACTGACAACAGTGGTTCCCCTTGGCTTATATATAAACTATCACTGGAAATCCAAACGGCGGTTCAACTGGTGAATAAAAGCACTTCTATCGTGGACACCAAGGACATCTCAAGTGCATGTACTCGACACATCTCGAGGTGCGTACACAGAAAAAGGAAATGGGTCCTTGCGACGATTACTGAACTGGGAAGATAATCTGCTTGAACTGAATGTTCAGATGATTGACTGAGTGGGCAGTCTGACGTCGTTTAAAGTAACACTGACACAGAAGAAGGAACAGGTCAGGATGATAGGTGTCTACGGGGAAGGTGTGTATGGTATTGCTGCTTGGAGGAGGGAGAGAGAACAATAGGGGAGGGTTAATGTGTATATCAAAGGGTATTTAGTTGCATATATTCAGTATGGGTGGTGGTAGGTCGCATATGTTCAGTATGGGCAGTGGTAGGTAGCAAATGTACAGTATGGGCGGTGGGATGTAGCATATGTACAGTATGGGCGGTGGTAGGTAGCATATGTACAGTATGGGCGGTGGGAGGTCGCATATGTACAGTATAGACGGTGGTAGGTCGCATGCACACAGTATGTGTGGTGGTAGGTCGCATGTACACAGAATGGGTGGTGTAAGTCGCATGTACACGGTATGGGTGGTGGTAGGTCGCATGTACACATTTTGGAAGTTAATAGGTCGGATATGTACGTAATGAACGATAAGGGGGCAGTATATTCATAGCATTGCTAGTTAAGAAACCGCGACCTACAAGAGTTTTGGAACCGCTTGGTTATTTATTCAATACATTTTTGGTTGACGTTTCGTACTGCTGGTACTGCTGATTGGGCAGATACATTGAGAGTACTAGGTTACCGCTTATCTCAGGTGTGATATATGTGGGGTATATCAAGTCAGGGTAAAAGTGTATCGTGTTGTAGTGTCAACCACTCCACTGTATGCCTGAGAAACATGGACAGTGCATACCAGATAGTTAAATCGTATTCACTTGAGCTGTCTGCATAGGTTGTTCAGAATCAGGTGAACATAACTCTGAAATTATTAGCAAATTCAATATGTTGAGCACCCATTCGCTTGTGCAAAATGCCCAGATCAGATGGACGGGACATGTTGTCCGTAAGTCCGATGACCTCCCGAGGCTGCTATACGGGGAGCTCAGAACCTGCACACATGACACGGAAGAAGTGCTACAAATACCACTGCAAAGTGTACACGAAAAGCTTCAATATTGATGTCACCTCTTTGGAAATGATTAAAAAGCAACGTCCCAGCTGGCTCGCTAGCAGCACACATGGTGCTCAGACCGCAGAGCGAAGCTCCATCGACTAGTCTCAGGGAAAGCGTGCCTCCCGATAGAATATAACGCACGATGATCCACAGTCGACTTGTCACATGTGTGCCCCGGGCGGAGTCTTCCGTGTCGGGATTGAGCTTTATAGTTCTTTGAGAACATATCTCTCAGCAACAGTTGTATGCTGTCGCCCTCTTCACTTGCGATGGCGGGGTGCAACAGGTTGAAGAGTTAGATTAAGAATAATATTTCTTGTTAATCTTTTCCTTCTTATTCTTCGTCTTCTTCTTCTTCATCATCTTTTCCTTTTTCTTCGTCTTGATCTTTTTTTTCTTTTACTTTTTCTTCTTCTTCTTTTTTTTATTTCTTCTTCTTTTACTTTTTCTTCTTCTTCTTTTTTATCTCTTCTTCTTTTTCTTTATTTCTTCTTCTTCATTGTTTTTTTTCTTTTTCTTCGTCTCACACGTCCAGTTATCTACGCAGAAGTTGTAATGGAGACTTCATCAAGGCTCCTGAACAGCCTTGTGCGGATGCTCGTGGTGAACCAGTGCTCAGTACATAGTTGTCTAAACATGTAACAGTCTTGTATGATATGTTCGGATGTCTCTGATGTTTATCCGCACGTACACATGGGTGGACGGACAATTTTAATCTGTGTAAGTGGCTATTCAACTGGTTATGTCCTAACTCCATGTGGGACAGAGTTACCTGATTCGTTCGATCAAGGCGGTGATAGTTATCAATCGTTTGGTCGACTTACTTACGACTTGGGGGGTAGCGAGGTCTGGGATGGACGTCCCGTTCGTTAAAGGAAAGTGAAGCATCTGATATAGCCTCTCCTTTCCTTCCAGGTGTAGAGATCGCTCATTAGCCTTGATTGGCAGCCATTCTAAGAGAATGTAAACTCTGAATATAAACCCGGGTAGACAAAGCTCGCTAGCCTATTCAGGCAGTTCGTCTAGGAGATGAGGAACTCTGATTTTAAACACACAGTCCCATATAATGCTGGCTAGTCTTGGGACGATGAGAGTATCTAAGGATGTCTCGAGTGACTAGCATCTGCGGGCAACGATTCCACTGCCTTGTGGAAACCTCGGGAGAGGGTAGGGCTACGGAAGTAAACCCAGTCAGAAAATCCGAAGTGGTAACACCGAAGGCAGATGGTTTTAAAATTGCGAACTCATTCCGGCAGCTCCTGCAGCTGAGCTGGTGCCAAATTGTCCTGCTTTGCATTTCTTTGGATTACACCAGCGAGGCCTAGAGTGGGATCCTGCAGTTTGGGCAGCCCAAGGTCTCCATATTCAACTACCATCACTTCCCTCTCACATCTATCATCACTTCCTCTCACATCTACCATCACTTTCCTCTCACATCTACCATCATTCCCTCTCACATATACCATCACTCCCTCTCACACCTACCATCACGCCCTCTCACATCTACCATCACTCCCTCTCACATCTACCATCACTCCCTCTCACACCTACCATCACGCCCTCTCACATCTACCATCAGTTCCTGCCTTGTCTTGGTGTTACCAGTTCTTTGACCACCTTGTATGCTCCTTTAGCGTAGTTTCTGTCTAATCTCTCTTCGATGTTAGTACACTGCTCACATATCCACGCTTCTTTCGCCTCTTTCATCTTTTGTTGTATCACTTTCTTGACCTCTTTATATATGCCGATCTCATCAGGTGGATCATTTTTGTTTTTCAGTGACCTTCTTCTATTACAAAGGTCTAAAATTTCTTTGGTCATGTAATAATGTGTCCCAGAGACACTATTGTAGTCTGGCTAAGAGAATTGGGATCGCAGTGGGAGGGCATACCCCGGACATTTTGGAAGGCACACCCGAAAAAAAAATGAGGTCAGGTCAGGTCATCCCGTAACCAGTGAGGTCGTTGGGGCACACATAAAGACATCCTCACGCACCCAAGCCACCATTCTCTGTCAGCGGTCGCTGCCTGTGCCTCTTCTGGTCAGATTCTTTTATGTTTGTCCTCCCACCTCTTTTTGGGACTGCCTCTTCGTCGTCTACTTTGCACCTTTCCGTGCAAGATCGTATTTGCAAGACCATTTCATCTCGATATGTGGCAATACCCAGCGAGTTTCCTTCTTTTGACAGTTGCCTGGTGGTCTTCAAAAGGCCCTATTGCTGATGTAATTCTATCTCGTGTTTCCTCATTTGTAACTCGATCTTTGCATGTGACGTTTAAAAGGCCTCGGAAACATCTCATCTCTAAGGCATGTATCCTTCACTGAAAGTCAGCTGTAACTGTCCATGTCTCACAAGCATAGAGGAATATTGACAGGACCAGTGTACCCATTAATCTGATTTTCGTACATAGTGCAATGTACAAGTGGATCAACCACTACCTCAAAAACAGAACGGCCAAAGTTCAAGTACAAGGGCAGATGAGCAAAAAGATGACACTTGAACAGGGAGTACCCCAAGGGGGAGTACTGTTACCCACACTCTTCCTGGTGTATATAAATAACATAACAGAGAATATACCAAGAAGAGTCCATAGCTCCATGTTTGCAGACGATCTGGCTATGTGGACCTCTGAAAAGAATCTCACCATAGCAAGAAATCGGATGCAGCAGGCCCTAACATCGCTGGAAGAGTGGGCGAACTCATGGCTGGTCAAAATAAACGAGGAGAAAACGACATGTACGATATTCTCGCTTTCAAACAAACCCGAAAACACCAAATTAAGTCTTAACGGCAAATACTTGCAGCTAAACGACAACCAAAACTACCTGGGAGTCACATTTGATCAGCGCATGACATGGAAAAGTCAGATCGAGAGAAACCGAATGAGAGTCAGAGAAAGAATGGCAATCATGAGGAAACTTGCTGGCACATGCGGGGGAGCAGACGAAAGTATACTAAAGAAACCGTACACTGGAAGAGTGAGACCAGTTCTCGAGTATGGCATTGCGGCATGGACAACAGCAGAAAAGACGAACTTCGATAAAATTAGCAAACTCCAAAACCAAGCCATGAGAGTTATAACAGGAGAAACTTTGCAGAAATAGCAAAAGCAAAGATACACGAAAACCCCATGAACGCACTAACACCAAAGCCCATCCCTACTGTACGAAAACCTACCTGGAGGCAGCATATATTTCCAGAGGTGGTAGAAAATATACCAGGTATTGGAAACAAAAACTGCCAGACTGAAAAAGAAAGAAGAGATATTACCCTGAGCTACATATCGAAAAACTACCCAAGCATGGACTTGACCCATGCATACACCGACGGTTCTGTAACAAACACAACACAGAACGGAGGGGCAGGAGCATATCTGAGCCTACCAAATGGCAGAAAAATAACACTGTCATTCGCTACTGGTAAGTACACAAGCAATTTCAGAGCGGAGGCAGAGGCACTGAGGGCGGCAGTGGAAGAAATGGTGACAGGTAAAATAAATGAAAGCCATATAGTCCTGCTTACAGATGCCTTGGCCGTAGTCACAGCACTAAAAAGCCAGAAAAATACTGAACTTAATGATTTAAGAGCAGTACTCTGTCAACTATGCCAGTAGTCCGCACCAAAAAGGGTAGTGGTACAGTGGGTTCCATCCCACTGCAACATCCAAGGCAACGAGGAGGCAGACAGACTGGCAAAAGAAGGTGCAATACTACCACAACCAGATACTAGTATGACATACGAAGAGTCAAAACGGCTTATTAGAGCTAGATACATGACCAAATGGGAAACCGAACATACTGGCTACACAAACAACGATGCTTATTACCAGTTGAACAGAAGAGAGCAGGTCGTGGTCTTCAGACTTCGTACTGGCCACAATAGACTGAGGTACCACCTATTCAACAAATTGAAGATAGGTGGCACCGACGAATGCCCGTGTGGTACCGGGAAAATGACCGCTGAACATCTGCTGCAAAACTGCCCGACATACGAGGATCAGAGAGAGCAGATGTGGCCATCACCAGTGACAACACTAGACAAGCTCTATGGCAGTGTCGATAGCCTCAGTATGAACGCTGCTTTTTTCGAAAAAATAATGGTTACTGTCTGACTGCGTACGAAGAAGAAGAAGAAGTACATAGTGCTAAACGTTTATCTTGCCCAATGTTGTTAAGCCATGCAAGCGCCGATATTGTCTGTGCTATTCTGGCCAACATCTCACATTTTGATCTTTCGTCACTGACAATCGAATTCAGATATTTAAAACAGTCAACCACTTCGAGTTCCTGGCCATTAGGTTTTATCTTACCTTTGAAGCCTTTGACGATGTTGGTCCTTAATTTTGTCCTTCCAGCGGGTATCTCCATAGTCAAGAGCTGTTTCATCGAGCCTTCTGACCCATTCCTGGAGTTCTGCTTCTGAACCCGCCAACCCGTCAAAGTCATTTGCAAAACGAAGGTAGGTAATCGTTCGGCCCCCTATCTTGACAGTACCAACGTGACCTCCAAGTGCCTCACTCCTAATTCCCTAAAGGAATATATTGAAAAGAGTTGGAAAGAGTGTCTCACACCAACTGATGTGCGAAACCAGTTCCGGCGCCTCACAATCACAAGAACTGAGCTGGACGGCTTTTCATACAGGTGTTCAAGGCCTTTATAATATTTCCGTTGATTTTATACATCCTCGTACATACCCTATCAAACGCCTTCTTGAAATCAACAAACACGTGATATAGTTTTGCTGCTGTTCTAGATATTTCTCGCTCATGAGCCTTAAATTAAATAGCTGTTCTGTAGTGCTTCTTCCCTGAGTGAACCTTGCTTACTCCCCAGAAAGGATGTTCTCTGCTTGGGGTTTCAATCGGTCGAGGATTAGTCTAAGCATGACCTTGCTAGGGTGGCTGATGAGGCTTATTGTTGTGTAATTTTGGCACATCTTTAGGTTTCCATGCTTATGTAACGGTTTAACCATTGATTTTGTCCATAAGTCCCGCCATTTTCCTGTCGCCCATATTTTGTTGCAGATGTGTGTCAGACCTTCCACCACTACCTCTCCACCTGCCTGTAAGAGCTCTGCTGGTATATTGTCCACGCCGGCCGCCTTCACTCTTCTCGGTGTCTTGACCGCTGCAGTTACCTCTTCCTTCGTTATCAGTTGGTTATCCTCTATAGTTGTTGGTGTTGGAGGGATTGTTTTCTCAGATTCGTTCTGTCCATCATAGTTGTATAACTAGGAACAGTGCTCTGTCCATCGTGCCAGTAGGTCATTGTCCTCAATAAGGCACTTGACGTTTTTATCCTGGATCATAAAGTTCCTGCCTTGTCTTGGTGTTACCAGTTCTTTGACCACATTGTATGCTCCTTTAGCGTCGTTTCTGTCTAATCTCTCTTCGATGTTAGTACACTGCTCACATATCCACGCTTCTTTCGCCTCTTTCATCTTTTGTTGTATCACTTTCTTGGCCTCTTTATATATGCCAATCTCATCAGGTGGATCATTTTTGTTTTTCAGTGACCTTCTTCTGTCACAAAGGTCTAAAATTTCTTTGGTCACTAATGGCTTCTTTTTTGTTTGGTGGCACCCCAGGATCTCTGTTGCTGTATCTATGAGACTGTTACTGTATCGGTATCCAGTCCCTCCGTTAGGGCCAACAGTGGAGCAAATCTCCCTCCTACCCTCTATTGGAACACTTCGATGATTGTTGGGTTTTTTAGTTTGTCCAGGTCAGACTTTAGTCTAGTCACTTCTTTCTTTGCGACTCCCTTCAATCGCAGACGTATAGTCATCATACCAAAATCGTGGTCGCTTCCTATATCCGCTCCAGGGAAACTTCTCGTTTTGTCGGTGTTGATGCTAGATGAATTACCGGGTACTAAAAAGTAAACAAAAAAAACGTTAATAGAGCGCCAACATATTCTGGAGCGAATAGGTTAAACATTCACCAACAGTATGGCAAAGTGATGGAGCTCTGGCTTCTCATAGCAAAGCTACCGGGCTCGATTCTTGCTATCAACCCGCTACAGTTAACCACGTTGCAAATCGCACCTTTATTACTGTTAGAGAACAGAAAGCAGCGAGCATTGGAACTGGCCAGCCCACTTCACAAAGAAATTGTGGCCTAGTGCAATCATGTCTCCAACACATTATCCCCTACAGCAGTGCCTCTTGTGGGAGCACCTTTATCTTAATAACGCCAACATACCTTGGCAAGTCACAACCGGAACTAACGTGACACTAGGGCCTGTCTGATCAATGTACCAGCGTCGGGACTATACAAGATGGGACTTTTTTAAATGACTGAGGGACATAGTTGTTGTTGAGCAATAGAGATAATTCATGCAGAACATGCGGCCCGCGGGAACCATTAGCCCACCCTGGTTCAACATGCGGCCCGTGGCGGCTTGTAGAGTACTGTAACAGCATTGTTACTGCCTTCGTTAACTTATGGTGCTGTTGTCCAATGCCCCGCAATGTGTAGGTTTACACTTTTGTGCGCCCTGAAAAGGATGCTAAGTTAAGTGGCGGGTTGTCGTAGCTATACTTACATCCCGAGCGTGCCGATGAAGGTCTTGCAAGCGGTTGTGCTTTGCTTGGCTATATCTGCGTGTCGATCACTACAACGGGGATCATGTCGATCCCTCGCCTCATTAGCCAGATTGTCATGAACACAATCAGTGTCCAGGAAGAGCTGCGAGGATGCCGAAGTATATTCGCCAGTACATTTTGCCTGACCCTGACTAACATGTGTGATTAGTATGCTGTGCCTGGCCAGACGTTAGTCTTCCTTCCCTCCTACACTTATAGAAGTGTTTAACAAATTTCATAGATAGGTAAGGAGAAAATAGTTCGAGGTCTTCTACAAAATCTCTAAGGAAGCAGTTTTAAAGATTCACACAGAAAAGACCAACAGTGTCAAATTAAATGTGGCCAACAACATTGGGTGAGGTAGAGATCTTCCCATACCTAGGGAGTATTATAAACAAGATAGGCTATGCAGATGAGGATGCAAACACCAGTATACAAAAGGCAATAACGGCCTTTGCCATGTTGAAAACCATATGGAACTCTAAGATGATCATAAAGCATACTAAACTACAGAGCGTCAACTCTAAGGGTGAAGTCGGTTCTTCTATACTGATTAGGAAAATGGTGAGGATAACAAAAGTTTAGAGATAGCTTGATCAACAAATCCCTGAGAAAGATTTTGGGCTTGCAGTGGTTTGATGACGTTGCTGCTGATCTCTCTGCCTGGCGAAGTAAAATCTCTTCTGACACGACACATATGGGGCAGACAAGAATCAAGGAAGCTGCACTGAGACGCGCGACAGGAAAGGTAAGAGACGAGTTGCCTCCGTCTCATGGTCAGAAAGTGTTTCTCTGCCCTCATTGTGACAGACGCTTTCGGGCTCGTATTGGTTTGATCAGCCACCTACGAACCGACTCCAGGATTGACAGATGACAATGTGGTCCTCTTCGGAAACGATGGACAAATAACAGTTTGACAAGGTTACAAACGAAAGTTTATTGGGAGTTCAAAGAAACGTGAGCTATAACAGGCAATTGTTAGAGGTTAAAGGCGAGGGCTCGACTTCATCGCCTCGGGTTTCCCCATATGGTTCGATCTCTCTCAGCAGAAAGGTATCCCCGCCTGCCGAAAGCATCGCACAAAGCACAAACTCCGTAGCTCCAGCGATGAACCCAGGAATCTTCGGAAAAATTGACATCATGAACTGACCGTCGCAGCTTGAATTCGAACCCCGACCGTCTGAACAATAGGCAAACGGCTTGACCACTTTGCCACAGAGACAATTGTAAGAAGAAGGTTGTGTTAGTTTGGCCTCACAATGTGAAAACCACAGGCCAGTATGATCCGATAATCTTTGTCATGGAAACCACCGGAAAAAGAGGCAAATCAAGGCCAAAGAACACAATTTGAAGAGACCTAAAAACGGAAACAAGGAAAACTGGTAGAAGATGGACAGAATTAGAGACAATAGTACAAAACCAACTTGATTGGAGTGGGTTGGTTTATGATCTTTACACACCGAGGTTATTCGGACAATGAAGGATTTCTACAGATGTCTGGACAGCAAAATGTTCAACTATCTTATTGAAGCTACACGGAAAGGTTCAGTATTTTTAGTAGCACCTACATTTGTGAGTTGTTGTTGCTTAGATGTTTGCCTCACTAGTTTCTACTGGCGGAGGCGCGCCATTTTCCACGCCAGACCGTAGTCCATTGGGCGATATCAGGTCGCATAAACCAGTGCTTGGATGCATGTGTGCGTCTGTATGTACCTATGCTAGGTTTGTGCGCCCTCAGAAGCTAGCCCAACCAAAGTGCAATGGAAGGGCCTCGCCATAAGGGCGCGTGTGAAAGTTGTGCAAGAGAGTGACTGTAGGACAGAGTCAAATGAAACAGAGTGAGGTGAGAAGAGAGGGAAGGGGAACAGTTGCCCCCAGGGTGAGCTCCAGCGATTTGTGAGCAAACAAAACTCTTGTCACAGATATTTGTTTTAATGATCAAGAACGTTGTTGTTTCAGGAAGCAGGAGGGTTTTCGTGGAATGTTTTCTTTGTACTTTCGTTGACTTCTATGTCTCCTATTTTAATAGACTTCCCCATAACCACGTGAGTTGACGTTAAGTACAGGTTCTTTTCAAATTACACTTGTAAATCTATCCAAATTACACTCGGGTAGTCCTCAAAACAAAAAACATGTCTTAGTGTAAATAAAAACGAGTACTGATAAACGTAGTTTCATTATATTTACTTGTTTAGATTTTCGTATCTTACGTACACATATGTTACGTGTACAGTGTGTCCACGGAACCTTCGAATTTATTGTCTGTCTCCATTTGACTATGCGTTTGATCTCACATCGTTTGAGAACAGGGTGGCTTCAAAGTTGTCGGTTTCTAACGCCCGTCTTTTCGTGCTTTCGTTGGTTTTTGTACAGCAAGCGCCTTACTCCTCTCCTAGAGGAAAACTGGTTTATCTGTTCCATTTTGGCCAGACAATTTAAATACTTTGGTCACATCAAGAGATACAATGGTCTTGAGAAAACAGTGATGGAAGGTATGGTGCCAGGCAAAAGAGGCAAGGGTAGAGCCAGAAGACGATGGCACCAAGATATTCAGGAATGCCTGGGTATGACTGTGGCGGAGGCTGGAGTGTTGGTAAGGGAAAGACTTTCTTTCAGACAGACTGTGATGGGAGCGACGTTCTATAAGGGATGTGCTACATGATGATGATGTAACTAGTTTAACTTCCGTAATATTAGTTAACTCTGGAAGGAAACGATTTGGCGAGTTTAAAACAGTTGCGATGACCTTTACATTTAAAACAGAATGATGTGTGCACATTTGACGGAGCTCAACGTTCGAGAGTTCTGGCAGGACAAACACATACATATATTTTCTGTTTTATAGTTAAATTCAGCAACAAGCTGTAGCCCAGGTTCATAATTGTAGTAGACAATCTTCAAAATACCTTCCAAATGGTCATTAGGATAGATAAGATTGTTGATTGTTTTTGTGGTTTTAAACAAAAATTCAGAATAGAACGTTTGTTCACAAATGTAGGTGCTGACACAAAATAATGAACGTATGTTTGCAGCTTCAATAAGATCTTTGTACTATTTTTGGTCCATGATTCTTTAGAAGTCCTGCCAGTCCATGCTTGCTTCTTCAATCCTTTGAATGTTTTTATTAAGCGTGTTGAAACCTAGAAGCTAATCTGTTCCTTCTTATTTTTCTTATTCTTCGGTCTTCATCCAGAAAAGAACATTTTTATACGGAGTGTCGTAGGTTACAGTGAGGCTGCAATATCTGCGACTTTCGACATGACACGCCTGATTTCTTCAGCACGGCACATTTTTTAAGGCCGGAGTATGGAGTATCTTCTATCTTCAATCCCTGTTCCCTTAACAAGAACCAGGGAAAATTGTCTTGTCAGCTGTTGTTCGATGACCCTTATGCAAGCGATCAGATTTGATTCGATGATTGTCGTCAGCTCATTCACTGCCTCTTGCGGCACCCCAAGAACATAGTTAGTTTTCTTTCCACTGAGCACCGTGGGGACCTTAAGTCGTCTGTCTAGTGTCATGTCTTATGTGTAGCTCGTTGTGAGCCTGTGTTGTCGCACATCACTCTTATGTCATCCACACCCCTGCTTCGCAGCCGCCATCTTATCCCGTAACTAAGATCAAGATGCTGAGTAGTGCAGCGGAAAGCGACCCAAAGCTGATTACTAGCGTCATGGCCAGCTAACCAGAGCTGCCAAGACCCTTCTTGACTTCCACTGAAATGTTCCTGGAAAACAGGCTGCAACAGAGCAGACTGTCTAAGGAGTAGGAACTGAAGTGGGACGACTCAAAAATGCATGCTGAAATCGGATGTGTTGGATCGAAAGGTGCAAATATCGAAGCCAAACTAAACTATAGCCTAACGCATTCCTTTCTCTGGACAACATCCTGCTCCTTGCAAACATTTTTTCAGGACTTGGAACCGGGAGATTGAGAACGAATGAAGAAGCAGAAGAAGAATCATGTAACTTGATCTACCAGCGGTGTGATCCATCAGTGGATGTTGATGAGATAACCGAACCAGCGTATTTTATTGCTGGAAATGCACTCTGCAGAAGTCGTAGAGCCGACCATACTTCCAATCGCTTCGTTCACAGTCGGTATTCCTTGTAAAAACCTTTAGAACTTAACTAATCTAGTCAGAATTACTGCTTCAGTACTCTCACAAGTTTCAACAGGCCGCAAACAGAACCTTGCCGGGCTGCGTTATTCCCGCGGGCCGCATGTTATGTACTCAGCAATAACTGTGTCACTCAATCTATCAAAGAAGACCACATCTCCTAGTATCAGCACGCTGGTACATTGATCCGACAAGCCCCAGTCTTATATTAGTTTCGGCTGTGACTTGTCAGGGTTGCTTGAGGTTATACATTTGTCTTTGAGATTGTTCTTAACGCTAGAATAAAGTATGTACTTTTCGTAACACATGTGGCGCGCATGCTTGCCAATAGATGGACACGAGAAGTGACGTTTTGGTGGTCTTACAAATTTAAGAGAGGCTGAACGGCACAGTTATTAGCCTCATACGACAAACTGCCAGTGTGCCTTTATTTGTTTACAAACTTCTTCATTCACTTGTGCCGTTTCAGTTGCTATTCTTAAGCTATGTATGTTGCATGTTGTATGTTGCATCGGTTGATGATGTTGTTGTTGAATGTCGATAATGAGTAAGATTACTTTTTTCTGCGGCCCGAAAAAGGCGTTAAGTGGCGGGTTGCAGTATCTCTCCTCACATCCCGAGCATGCTGATGAAGGTGGACGGGCTGTAGTGCTATTCTTTGCTTTATCTGCGTGTCGCTGACTACTAAGGGCATCACGTCGATCTACGTCTCGTTAGAATATCTTAAAAACAGTTTGCTTTCAGAGAGAGAGAGCGATATGGAAGAGAGATATGGTCTTGGGCAGTGCATTGTAACTGGCCTTAGTTCGACGTTCTGGTCAGCATGTCTTGTAGTCTCAAGTAATATAATCCTCTTGGTCTTGGACGTTCGTGTCTTGCAGAGTTTCATTTTAGTCTGAATTGATTCTTTCCTTCAGCTTTCCATCATGATGTGTCCTTTCTTTGCACAACTTAAGTCTGTTTTTGTTCAGCATTTCAGTTTGTGGGAGCAGTGTCCACTAGCAGTGAACATTACTCAAACATGACATGACAAACATGACATTTCAAACATGACATGACAAACATGACATGTCAACATGACATGACAAACATGACATTTCAAACATGACATGACAAACATGACATGTCAACATGACATGACAAACATGACATGTCAAACATGACATGACAAACATGACATTTCAAACATGACATGACAAACATGACATGTCAACATGACATGACAAACATGACATTTCAAACATGACATGACAAACATGACATGTCAACATGACATGACAAACATGACATGTCAAACATGACAAACATGACATTTCAAACATGACATGACAAACATGACATGTCAACATGACATGACAAACATGACATGTCAAACATGACATGTCAACATGACATTTCAAACATGACATGTCAACATGACATGTCAACATGACATGACAAACATGACATGTTAAACATGACATGACAAGACAAACACGACATGTCGAAACTGGAGGCCTTCCGCATGCGCAACCATCGGCGTTTCCTGGGCATCCGATGGCATGACTACATCCGCAACGTGGAGGTCTCCGCTAAAACAGGCCTACTCCCTATTTCAGAAGCACTTGACCACCGCCGTGTTTCTTTGTTCGGTCGTGCTGTACGGCTCGAAAAGGAAACCACGGCCCACAAGATGCCATGCAAGTTGTTCCTCAGCGCCAAAAGTCTTCCCCCGACCGGCTGGAGGCGAAGCAGGGCCGTCCCCGCACAGTATGGCTCCAACAGATATCAACCTCCACCTCCACCCTGGACGAAGCCTGGAATTACGCCGCAGCAGTGGATCATGGATGTGGCCGGCCTCCGCCCAGGAATTACGCCGCAGCAGTGGATCATGGATGTGGCCGGCCTCCGCCCTGGACGAAGCCTGGAATTACGCTGCAGCAGTGGATCATTGATGTGGCCGGACTCCGCCCTAGACGAAGCCTGGAATTACGCCACAGTAGTGGATCATGTATGTTGTCGACCTCCGCCCTGGACGAAGCCTGGAATTACGCCACAGCAGTGGATCATGGATGTGACCGGCTGACGCCCTGGACGAAGCCTGGAATTAAGCCGCAGCAGTGGATCATGGATGTGACCGGCCTCCGCCCTGGAATTACGCCGCAGCAGTGGATCATGGATGTGACCAGCTGACGCCCTGGACGAAGCCTGGAATTAAGCCGCAAAAGTGGATCATGGATATGACCGGCCTCCGCCCTGGACGAAGCCTGGAATTACGCCACAGCAGTGGATCATGGATGTGACCGGCCGACGCAATGGGCCTCAGACGTCTAAGCGAACATTGTTATTATTATTTCCTCTTGAGTCTATGTGCCAATGCCTAACTTTTACACAAAACAAATTTGTCGACAGGAGAAGGAAATGCCAGAACTTATTGAGGGTGAAGTACCAATAAATAATCTCAGATATGTATATGATACAGTTCTGCTGACTGAAAGTGAAAAAGAACTACATGAATTGGTGATTCAAGTAAAGAACAAAAGTCAGATGTATGAATTGGACATTAACACTGAACTGGAAACGATAGTTTGATAACATGCGAAGTATATTCGAGTTCTACTCTACAGAGAAAGTGATATGGTCAAATACTGGAACTTGTCAGGAGCTTCTCATATCTTGTAAACATGATAACGGAAACTGGGAGATGCGAAATTGAAATCAGAAACTGAATATGGAAGGCTTCATTTGTTGTTCACCAACATGAGTCGTATGTGACATCCAAGCATGTCACTCACATAGTAAAACTGAGTGATCAGGTGTTATGTATACTCAAGTTTTTACCGTATGTCGTTGCAATTTGAACAGCGAACAAACGATTGGGATAGAGAATGTATGCCTTTCAAATGTGGAGATATATAAAAGAATAGTGCGCATCTCAGTGAAAGAACGGAAAACAAATAAAAAAGTATTGGAGTACCGAGAATATTTGAGACAGAAAAGCAATCAGCAACAAAAATAATTGTCTGCACATATGGCAGATATCTAATACAGACAATACAGAAAACAAACAACATACCGCTGTTTTCGCAAATCAGAGCAGAACTAGGAAAAAATCCAGAGATCTTCAACAATATCGCTCCAGTTGCTGCCCTCCCATTTCGGAATCACAGGAAACGAGAGAGCTGGCTCTCTATCATAAGACGGCAGAAAAAAGACACAATTTAATCATTGAGTACCGAACAGAGAGATCAAAAACATCATCAGAAATCAGTATATACACTAATGGAGAAAAGACATGAACATAACCAGCAGACCAGACGTAAGTCAATAACTCAAAAGAAATCAACAAACTAACTTATTTTGTCGGAGAACTGGACACTGCAAGCGATGGTGGCGACATTATCAGACGGGTTTGTCTTGATGATGTAACTTGCGTTTTATCTGGATTATAGTGAAGAAGATGCTGTGCTGGTCATCAACCTCACTCTATGGTCCCGAGCTATCTAGGACCAGTCGCAAGACATAATCAAGACGACTGGGGGTAATTCAGGACAAATTAGGATGTTAGATCTGAGTTGTTCTATCTGTACCATGTTTGTCTGTTCATTACTTGATCGTGCTCAGTACACAAATGTATAATCTCTTCTCAACTGCCGTACTGCTCTAATGAGATGTCACTGAATCCTCTTAAACAGTATTTCCTTGATGGTTTTTTGCTTCCTATCCTTGCTTTAAACTTGCCTATTACGATCAGACCTTCCATATCATTATCCTAGTTGATAACATCTGAGACATTCAACGAATTCTTTCCTATCTTCATTATTGCTGCTATCGTTGGATAGAGCGTAAACCTGGATTTTTGCTTCTGTTATTCAACATTCGATTGTATTTTCAGTCGAGCTTCCGACCCAACCAGTCGCTTAGACAGACTGGGTCTACTATCAGATAAATAGGTCACTTTGTCCTTATTTGTTGATTTGCTAGGTTAGTATTGTTGTTATTTGTTGTCCCTAATGATTGCCTACTGGTCGTAAGGTAAGTTTTGTTTGTGTTCTCGTCTCGGCGCGGTGTCTGACTATACCCATTACAAAATTGTGATTAAACTTAACTTTAATCAACTTTGACATTTTTTTTTCTCATTTCTTTCCCCATAGAATTAATCATTCAGTTTTTCCCTATAGATTCTTTCAGCTTCATGTCCTTTCCGCTATGCTCACTAACATTTCATGTTGCTATTGTTGTTGAGTGTCTGATCTTTTTTTTTTTTTTTTTTTATTGCTTAGATGTTTGCCTCACTAGTTTCTACTGGCGGAGGCGCGTCATTTTCCACCCCAGACCGTAGTCCATTGGGCGATATCAGGACGATCTGTACTTCTTTGGCGTTTCCAGTCCGTATTCCATTGAAATCAGTGGATTTCAACTACTTTTATATCGTTGTAGCAATAGTATACTGACTACCGGCAGGATGGGGAAGTCACAGCAGTGCCTTTTCCTCATTCGCCTGAGACTTTTCAGAGTAATCCCTCACCTTGCCCTGTTTCTACCTCCTACGACTTGGATGTGACTTTGCATTTTAGGTGGCCTCGGCGTGGCACTGGGCCCATTTTTGTAAAGGTATTAAACGACAATGTATGTCGTCTCATGCAACATGCTTTCAGTGTGTCAGTCGTTCTCTTCTTATTTTGTCCATCATAGAGAGTCATTTAAGCACGAGGAATTAGACGAATCTGTTAGACACGGGGTTCCTATGGCAACTGATTTAACTGATCAGACCACTGCATCAAGAGCAACAAGCAACAGTCAGAATAGCTGGAGAGACATCGGCCTGACTTGATATGCAAATGAGCGTAAGAAAAGGATGCATACTCTGCCCTTATATGTTCAATATCTACAAGATGAGTTAAACAAATATGCGACCTACATTTTTACAGGTGGAAAAAAAGGAAACTTGGGTGATGTCCTTCGACATGGAGGTATAGGGGACCGTCATGCGCATAAGTATATATATATATATTTTTCCGGCAGCAGATTGCGTTAGTCCCTGGCAGTCAGCTTTTCAGTGTTGAGTGTAGTGAGCACCCGTCGTGTTTTCATTCACCAGGTGCGCAGTAATTTCAAAGTCATATTGACCGTTTTCCTTGACCGCCGCGTGGTTGGGCATGACGAGTACGCGCCGCATGGTCAACCAATGAGAACTACCTGGAGGTCATCCGTCGCCTTCGTGATGCTGTTCGGCACAAACGGCCGAACCTGTGGACAACGGCAACTTAACTTTGCAACTCCATCATGAAAAGGCACTGGCCTATTTTCACATCAAATTCAGACTTTCTTGGCCAAACACAACCTTCTTATGGTTCGCCAGGCTCATTATCCTCTCGATATGGCTCATTGTGATTGTTGACTGTTCCCTCAACTGATAATTCCACTGAAAAAGACCAAAATTGAGTCACGAGAAACATTATACGAAATGCGACGACCCAGCTGAACTCCATTCCCAAAGATGCCTTCATGAAATGCTTCCAACAACGACGGCACCGCTGGCAGAAGTGTGTGGAGTTCCAGAGAGAGTACTTTTAATTTTCTTCGGGTTTCAAACCTTCAAGTGAGTAGTTGTATTATTCCGGCCTAAAGGTCGGATACTTTTTGAACACAATTCATATGCAAAAAAACAGAATGAGAAATATCAAAAATAACAAAGGGTACGAACAGTTTAGCCTGTTCACAATCGGCGGGAATGAAATACCGACACTGAGATAGTGAGGTGATAAAGTTCTCCTATCAAACAGCCCAGCTGGACTGGTACAGATGATTCTGTCGGCGAGGAACAACATACCTAAAAATCAGCACGTTCAAGATACTGAACACTATAATGGCTAAACCAAAGCTAAAGTTATTCTACAGAAGTAAAAAGCTACGAACATCACAAGTTTTGAATATCTCGGTTTCGATTATAAACCGCAATAGAGAGTGTCGTAAAGAAGTAACAATAAAAAATAACTTTTATATTGGTTAATTAACATGATATACACAAAAATGATATATAACCGACTAAAACTCACCTTTGAAATCACAAGAACGCCTGACCTTACAAAAACAAGATTAGTTGCGACGCTTTTCCCTATGTTATCCAAACACATTCTGTGCCCGTCTCGCAATCTATGTGAGATAAAAGAGGGGTGCCACTGCGGGTCTCATAACCTGACGTACACAATTGCTTGCATCCGTTTCCAGATGACATACATCGGTGAGATTGGCGTTGAACTGCGTGCCCGTTTCCGCCAACATCTCAGTGACATTTTTCAATAACTGCGGCTCTCCTGTCGCTAATCACTTTAATAGTCCTTGACACCAGGATAAGGTAAACTTCAGAACCACTAGCATCGTCTCCTACTTCTCCGATGAATGCACTTGACTTTCCTAATGGGATGTCTCAAACCTCATGGTTTTAATGTGCCATACGTTTTCATATTGTTGTCTTCTCATTCCCCTTGTATTTCCCTTCCAATGCTCTTTCTTAAACTATTAATATTTCGTAGTCCTTAGTGGACCTGTAAGTCCACAGGGGTAAATGCCCATGTGCAGGTCTAGCTCTGACGTGAGCTGGATGTAGCAGGGATGATGATTTCCGGCTTACCAGCTGATTACTCCGCTGCGTTGGGACAAGTGCCGCGGAGGTTATTTAACAGATGTGCGAATCTATCTTAATAGACTCAAACACTAGAGTAAAGTAGACCAGGAGCCTGTTAGACACCATCTGTACTGCTCTTAACATAACACTTAACCATGGCTGGTGTTATACCCTGTCACAAAATTAGTCGCATCTTGCGACATGCACTCTGTAGAACAGTAGTGATCATTCTTGTCATATACAAAGACCTCGGTGGACCACCATATATAGATATACAGTATATATATCTCGTCTTTTTATTTTTGTATTTATTAATCTTTGCACTTATATATATATGTGTATGTACTTCCCTTGATATTTGTTTGTTTTTTGCTTGATTTTGTAGATTTGCTCGAGAGGTTAAGAGAAGGGTGGCGAACAGGGTGAGGAGAGAGGTGAGGAGACGGGTGGCGAGCGGGGTGAGCAGAGAGGTGAGGAGACGGGTGGCGAGCTGGGTGAGGAGAGAGGTGAGGAGACGGGTGGCGAACGGGGTGAGGAGACGGGTGGCGAGCGGGGTGAGGAGAGAGGTGAGGAGAAGGGTGGCGAGCGAGGTGAGGAGAAGGCGAGCGAGGTGATGAGAAGGCTGGCGAGCGAGGTGATTAGAAGGCTGGCGAGCGAGGTGATGAGAAGGCTGGCGAGCGAGGTGATTAGAAGGCTGGCGAGCAAGGTGAGAAGGCTGGCGAGCGAGGTGAGGAGAAGGCTGGCGAGCGAGGTGAGAAGGCTGGCGAGCGAGGTGATTTTTTTTTTTTTTTGCGTTCACCTTATTTATCTATTCCCCAAGGCCTGTGTGCGTTACACTGTGGTTTTTATTTTGCGCCTGTCGGCCCAGTGCATCCGACTTTAGCATGAATTTTATGTAAGGGTCTGCTTCCTCCTGCATTTTCTAAGGATTTGCTTCCCCGGGGTAACGGCCGGTGCTGTGATGGGGATCAAACCCAGCACCTTCTGGTTGTGAGCCGTGCCACTTAACCACTAGGCCACGCCGTCCCCCTAAGAGCGAGGTGATGAGAAGGCTGGCGAGCGAGGTGAGGAGAAGGCTGCGAATCCAGGTGAGGAGCGAGGTGTGGAGAAGGCTGGCGAGCGAGGTGAGAAGCGACGTGATGAGGATAGCGAGCGAGGTGATGAGAAGGCTGGCGAGCGAGGTGATGAGAAGGCTGGCGAGCGAGGTGAGGAGAAGGTTGGCGAGCGAGGTGAGGAGAAGGCTGGCGAGCGAGGTGAGAAGCGACGTGATGAGAAGGCTGGCGAGCGAGGTGAGGAAAAGGCTGGCGAGCGAGGTGTGGAGAAGGCTGGCGAGCGAGGTGATAAGAAGGCTGGCGAGCGAGGTGATGAGAAGGCTGGCGAGCGAGGTGATGAGAAGGCTGGCGAGCGAGGTGAGAAGCGACGTGATGAGAAGGCTGGAGAGCGAGGTGAGGAAAAGGCTGGCGAGCGAGGTGAGGAGCGAGGTGTGGAGAAGGCTGGCGAGCGAGGTGATGAGAAGGCTGGCGAATCCATGTGAGGAACGAGGTTTGGAGAAGGCTGGCGAGCGAGGTGAAGAGAAGGCTGGCGAGCGAGGTGAAGAGAAGGCTGGCGAGCGAGGTGAAGAGAAGGCTGGCGAGCGAGGTGAAGAGAAGGCTGGGGAGCGAGGTGAGGAAAATGCTGGCGAGTGGGGTGATGAGCGAGATTAAGAGCGAGGTAAGGACAAGTGGTCTGTATGCTGGTCTTGTGAACAGACATTGGTTCAAAACTTCTGCCAGAAACACTTCTTTTCTCTCACTTATAAAATTACACTATTGCACACTTGGTGACGATTTTCAAGTACACGCGGCCTCTATTCTTCATTCTAATAAATCATTCAGGTGGATCCCAACAGTAGCAATACAGAACGTATTGATAGTCCTTTCTTTTGTGTGTGTGTGATAACTACACATGTAGATATACAAACGAGTAATCCAGAAACGATTTAACAAATGTTTCACATGCAAAATGATGAAGTAAACTCTACAATTGCCAAAGCATGTGTAGCACTTGGAAAACTAAGATCCTCAGTTTGGAACTGGAGAGGAATTAAGCTTATAACCAAATTGGAGGTCTATGCGGCAGTCGTTCTACCCAACGCTTCTGTACACCCGTGAAACCTGGACTGTGTACAGTCGTCCTACCAACTCTTCTGTACACCTGTGAAACCTGGACTGTGAACAGTCGTCCTACCAAATCTTCTGTACACCTGTGAAACCTGGACTGTGTACAGTCGTTCTACCCAACGCTTATGTACACCTGTGAAACCTGGACTATGTACAGTCGTTCTACCCAACGCTTCTGTACACATGTGAAACCTGGACTGTGTACACTTATGTACACATGTGAAACCTGGACTATGTACAGTCGTTCTACCCAACACTTCTGTACACATGTGAAACCTGAACTGTGTACACTTCTGTACACATGTGAAACCTGGACTGTGTACAGTCGACATGCGAAGAAGATTGATCATTTTCATTTGGGCTGCCGCTGCCGAAGACGGATGTGTCGGACTGAAAGGTGCAAATATGGCAGACAAGCTGTAAACCAGCGACACAACGCATTCTGTTCTCCAGACTAGATCCTGCTACTTGCAAAGCAATGTTCAGAGCTTGGTAGCGGGAGATTGAGAGCGTTCAGGGCTTGGTAGCGGGAGATCGAGAACGTTCAGGGCTTGGTAGCGGGAGATTGAGAACGTTCAGGGCTTGGTAGCGAGAGATTGAGAACGTTCAGGGCTTGGTAGCGGGAGATTGAGAACGTTCAGGGCTTGGTAGCGGGAGATTGAGAACGTTCAGGGCTTGGTAGCGAGAGATTGAGAACGTTCAGGGCTTGGTAGCGGGAGATTGAGAACGTTCAGGGCTTGGTAGCGGGAGATAGAGAACGTTCAGGGCTTGGTAGCGGGAGATTGAGAACGTTCAGGGCTTGGTAGCGGGAGATTGAGAACGTTCAGGGCTTGGTAGCGGGAGATTGAGAACGTTCAGGGCTTGGTAGCGGGAGATTGAGAACGTTCAGGGCTTGGTAGCGGGAGATTGAGAACGTTCAGGGCTTGGTAGCGAGAGATTGAGAACGTTCAGGGCTTGGTAGCGGGAGATTGAGAACGTTCAGGGCTTGGTAGCGGGAGATAGAGAACGTTCAGGGCTTGGTAGCGGGAGATTGAGAACGTTCAGGGCTTGGTAGCGGGAGATTGAGAACGTTCAGGGCTTGGTAGCGGGAGATTGAGAACGTTCAGGGCTTGGTAGCGGGAGATTGAGAACGTTCAGGGCTTGGTAGCGGGAGATTGAGAACGTTCAGGGCTTGGTAGCGAGAGATTGAGAACGTTCAGGGCTTGGTAGCGGGAGATTGAGAACGTTCAGGGCTTGGTAGCGAGAGATTGAGAACGTTCAGGGCTTGGTTGCGGGATATTGAGAACGTTCAGGGCTTGGTAGCGGGAGATTGAGAACGTTCAGGGCTTGGTTGCGGGAGATTGAGAACGAACGCATAAGAAGAAGAAGAATATGGGCTGCCTAAGGAAACTGCTAAACATAAGATGGGAAGATATGATCACAGATGTAGAAGGTCTTTCGCGGCCTGGCATGACAAGTATCCACACAACTCTGTGCAAATCGCAGAATAGATGGACTGACAATGCTGTACGCATGTCAGATGAGTGGCTTCCAAAGAAAATATGCTATGGCGTACTTGAGTCAGGCTAGTGAGCTCTCGGTGGCCAAATAAAAAGTTTCAAAGACAAGTGAAAGTCTCACTGAGATATTGACCCTGATAATTGGAATAACATTGCTGCTGATCGCTCTGCCTGGCGAAGTGAAATCTCTTTTGGCACGGTACACATGGGTTTTCACAAGGGTTTTCTTCCCCGTGCACCTGTGGGTTGTGAACTGTGTCACTTGACCACTAGCCCACGCCGTCCCCAATGACAAATTAAATGACAGCTTGTAAAGAAAAGAAAAGAAAAAGGCAACGCCTCACTGAAAACAAAACTTGAACAAAAATCTGGCAATGGTGTCAGAGGTAAAGAACGCTGTAGGTGGTAGAATGATACCATCAATAGATGGACAGGACATTAAAAAACACCTTTCAGGTTGTACCATAGAGAGCGGAGAGATATAACACTAGAGATCTATTGTAGCCGACCTTCGATGTGGAGATATCCCTTCAACTGAACTTCAAATGTAAGCCCAACGTTTTCTGCGGTGCAATTTGCTTAGATCAAAGGGATCCAGCCAGATAACTGTGGATATCATCGACCCGCCGACCTTTCTGAACGGGCATTTGACAAATCCGGTTGACAGGGTAGGGAAAAGGTCAAGGCAGTCCCATAGCAGACACTGCCATCGGGGATGGATTGTTCAATCAATCAAAACATGTTCAGCTCCATGTCGAGCACAGATCTATGAACAAATACGCAAAAAGTCATCAAACGTTCATCTGTGGAAGATTGTGTCTTTTTTTGCAGTATTCGTCTTTTGTCGCCTTTACGACAGGTCTGACAGGTTACAGTTACTATTCGTTGCTCTCAATTCGGACCTCACTCACCGAGTTAATTACATTCATGAGCTTAAAAGCCGCTAGAAAGTTCAATGATGTCCAAGGAGAAGTCGCTTGGAGCTAGCTACACGTCAGGAGTTCAGTCATGTCCAAAAGAGAAGTCGCTTAGAGCTACACGTCAGGAGTTCAGTGATGTCCAAAAGAGAAGTCGCCTGTAGCTACACGTCAGGAGTTCAGTGATGTCCAAGGAGAAGTCGCTAGAAGCTACACGTCAGGAGTTCAGTGATGTCCAAGGAAAGGTCGCTTGTACCTCGCTACACGTCAGGAGTTCAGTCATGTCCAAAAGAGAAGTCGCTTAGAGCTATACGTCAGGAGTTCAGTGATGTCCAAGGAGAAGTCGCTTGGAGCTACACGTCAGGAGTTCAGTTATGTCCAAAAGAGAAGTCGCCTGTAGCTACACGTCAGGAGTTCAGTCATGTCCAAAAGAGAAGTCGCCTGTAGCTACACGTCAGGAGTTCAGTCATGTCCAAGGAGAAGTCGCTTGGAGCTACACGTCAGGAGTTCAGTCATGTCCAAAAGAGAAGTCGCCTGTAGCTACACGTCAGGAGTTCAGTCATGTCCAAGGAGAAATCGCTTGTAGTTACACGTCAGGAGTTTGGTCATGTCCAAAGAGAAGTCGCTTGTAGCTAGACGTAAATAGTGGTGCAGATGTGAATCAGTTAATCGTGATTTATTCTTCAGGTATCTCAAAAGTGAGAAAGCTTTTTTTCGCACAGGTAGGTCGTTCCGAACATTTCCAGACATTTGAGAGAGAAATACTCCGCAGTATTTGGAACCTTTTTTTGTAAATTCTGCTCCTCAAAAGGTTATGAATTTCTCTTTTTCAAACAAATATTCCAGTGCTAGAAAGATTGGAGATCTATCAATTCAAGTACCCATGATTGCAAGACAACGATGACCTCGACCGACAACCGGAAAATCCACGAATCAAGTCAGCAGTTAGAATTATTTCTCAGCAAACACTAAAATAAATCATTTTCAGGTCGCCTAAAATATAATGGATGGATAGCAACATTATTTGTTTGCGTTTGCAAAACAAATTTGAATTGAATAACAGGCCTAATGAGTGTTGGTGCTTGAGAACAGATTTTTACTTGCATGGCGCGAGCATCAAACGCTATTAAAAGAGCACCGTGTGCTCGAGAGGACCAGGTTGAGAAAGCCTGGCTTAGATAGTTGGAGCTCCGAAAAACTCTTTAAACAGTGTCCACGCGTACCAACAAACTGAGAACCACTGATCCAGAAATAATACAAACGCAAGAAAATAATGTGACAGCGCATGTTGGTAAGTACGTGTAAGCTGCAACATAAGCAGAACGCGTGCAGCACAAGAACTGGGGTCAAGGGTCAAGGTCAAACATAAATAAATTTACAGCTGCCGCTCAGCATTATCGCTACCAACTTTATTGCCAGTATTACCACTATCATCACCACTATCACAACAATCACCACATCATCATGATAATCATCATCACAATCACCAACATCATCACCACAACCATCACCATAACCATCATCACCACTATTTATGAACACCATCACCACCATCAACACACCATCACCACACCATCACCACACCATCACCACCATCAACACACCATCACCACCACCAACACACCATCACCACCATCATCATCAGAATCATATTTGCCATCACAATTATCACCATAGTCTCTATCACCATCATTACTATCACCATCATTACTATCACCATCATTACTATCACCATCATTACTATCACCACCATCACCATCCTTACAATCAACAGCGGCACCATCATCATCATACTAACATCGTCGTCTTTACTGTCATTACCATCATGACCCTATCCATCGTTCAATGGCCCAATAGAAACATGGCGCTACTATAAGTCTGGCAGTAGAATTTACGGTGGGACATGGAAAGAAATTGATAACAAACTGAAATAGAATATGACTTTTTTAACAAAGAGACCTCATCTGATTGTGAAATCTTAGAATGGAGCTTGCATAATCTATGCCACAGAGAGACAGAGAGATGGAATGAGACAGAGAGAAAGAAAGAGACAGAGAGAAAAGAAGAGACATAGAGAAAGAAAGAATAGAGACAGAGAAAGAAAATAGGAGAGCGAGATCGAGACAAATAAAGAGACGGAGTGAAAGAGAGAGAAAAAACGAGACAGAAAGAAAGAGGTGAAGTGAAAAAGATAGAAACAAAAAGACACGGAAAGAGGGAGACAAAGAGAAAGAACGAGACAGGGAGAAAAAAGAAACAGAAAGAAAAGAGACAGAGAACGAACGAGACAAAGAGAAAGAAAGACAGAGAGAAAGCAAGAGACAGAGGGAAATGTAGACAAATAAAGAGACAGAGAAGTGAAGAGACGGAGAGAAAGAGAGAAATAGAGGGAGATAGAAAGAGAGAGAGAGGGAAAGAGAGAGTAAGTGAGGAAAACAGTCAGAGAGAACAATAGAATAAGTGAGGAAGAGAGCGACAGAGAAAAAGAGAGAATAAGGAAGAGAGAGAGAGAGAGAAATAGAGAGATCGAGAAAGAGAGACAGCAACAGACATAGAGAAAGAGAGACAGAGAAAAAGACAGAGAGAAACATAAAGTAAGTCAGGAAGAGAGTCAGAGTTAAAAAAATACAAAGAGAAATAGAAAGAGACAGTGAGATAGGAAGAGTGGAGAAAGAGAAAGAAAACCAGGAGCGAAAGACAAATATTAAGAGAGAAAGATAAAGTAAAAGAGAAAGAGAACGAGAGAAAAAAAGAAAAAGAGAACGACAGAGATAAAGAGGTAAAAAGAAAAGAGAGAGAGAGAGAGAGAGAAATAGAGTGAGCAAGAAAGAGAGAAAGATAGCGAGAGGAGATGAAGAGAGAGAGAGAGAATGAGAGTGAGAAAGGGAGAGAGAGGACGTGAAAAGAAAATTAGAGAAAGAGAAAGATAAGAGTGAGAGAAAAGGAGAACAAAAAGAGAAAAAGAGAAGATAAATAGAGGAAGAGAACGAGTAAAAGAGAGAACAAGAAGGAGCGTGAGAAAAAGAGAGAGAGAAGAGAAAGAAACAAAGAGAAAAAAAGAGAGACAGACAGAAATAGACTGAGCTGCCATGACCCCTACGCACATTACAATGATGTTAATTTTGCATTTTGTTAATGTTTGAACTATCGCTGAGGCATTTATTCCCATGGCTATGGTTCAACAGAAGGATTTATAATGCAGAAGAATAAAGGCCGCTTGCTCTTTGAGTCCCCACGCACCGTTCAAACTAGGTGTTTTATTTAATCTCCGATAGATTAAAAACTCTATATGGGGATCCACTAGAGATGGGCGTCTAAGCTGAGAGAAGGGAGAAAGATTGTGTACAACCAGTGAGCTACACGAACCATCAGTATTTACACTATTTACCCATTCGCTGAGACCTTAACTAACTTAACGTCTTTATACTGGTTTAGAGAAGACTGCAGAGTCTGTATACAACTGAAGGACTGATCACCTATGAGTCTCCCCAGAGTGCAATGACATCAATTCTTAACATAACAGATGGGAACCTATGCAGTACCAAGGTTTTGAACGCACGTTCTCGTGGTTAGAATACCGACACTTAAACCACTTGGTCAGTCGCTCCACGTGAACTGGATACCATGATTAAAATATCTGCTAGAAATATCGCGGAACCGAACGTCATGGGAGGCCCGAGTGAAACCACACATAGGCGAGAGATGCGCCACTGAATTGGTTACAACAGCTACGTGAGAATAATTAATTGCTGCTATATACAGAAGTACGCGTTCACAGCACTGGTGCAGCTGGACTTTCTTAAGTGGGTTCTCTTTTAGTGGTGCAATTTCCGAAGTACAAAGTTTCAATAAACAAGAGCTCACACACACTTGCAGATACCACTTTACCGCATTGGGTCAAAGGGCAGGAGCTCACAGTCTGTTGGATCAATAACCAACCAACCAATCAATAAACAAAGGGCTATTTATTCCCCACATCTCGCATGTTCACGCATGCCGTTACTTGACGTCGGAGATGCAATATTTGTATGGGTTCCATTGTTATTCTCAATTCATACTAGTTCAGTGTTTCAATCCATGGCTTTATTTGTCTTCCTTTTGCTTTGTTCTGTAGATTTTGTCATGATCGAAATTGTCTTTTGGAACTCTTGGTCCATTAACTTGATTTTATAGAATACTTGGTCCATTAACTTGACTTTATGAGATACTTGGTCGATTAACTTGATTCACTAACTTGATTTTATAGAGTACTTGGTCCATAAACTTGACTTTATAAAATACTTGGATCATTAATTTGACTTTATAGAATACTCGTTCCATTAACTTGACATTATATAATACTTGGTCCATTAACTTAACTTCAAGAGGCCCTTGGCAACTTAACATGACTTCATGCAATATTTGGTTAATTAAATTGACTTAATGTGGTACTTTGTACATAAACTTGGTTTCATATGGCGCTTGAGGATTTAACATGACATTTTGCGACATGACTTCAAGTAATACTCGGTCCATTAACTTGACTTTATAGGAAATTTGGTTGATTAACCCGACTTTATAGAATACTTTGTCAATTAACTTGACTTCATAGGAAATTTGATCGATTAACTTAACTTTATAGGATTCTTGTTCGATTAACTTGACTGTATATGATACTGGGTCGATTAACTTGACTGTAAAGGATATTTGGTCGATTAACTTGACTTCAAAGTATACTTGGGCAATTAACTTGACTTTATAGGATACTTGGTTGATTAACTTGACTTCAAAGTATACTTGGTCAATTAACTTGACTTCATAGGATACTTAGTCGATTAACTTGACTGTATGGGATACTTGGTCGATTAACTTGACTTCAAAGTATACTTGGTCAATTAACTTGACTTTATAAGATACTGGTCGATTAACTTGACTATATAAAATTGTTGGTACACGAACTTGACTAAATGCGGTGCTTGTTTCAATAACCTGACGTCAACTTAATGTGACTTCCTGCCGCCATTGACCGATTAACTTGTCTTCATGTGGTCAGTGGTCGAGTAAGTTAATTTGATGAGAAGTTTGGTAACATAACTTGGTCCATAAACTTGTCTTCGTGCAGCTCCTGGTTAATTAACCTGACATCGGGCATTAGGTGAAGGTATATTAGCTTCACGTGGCCAAGTTCAAATAACTTGACTGCACCTGGTCCTTGACCCAAAAACTTGACTACACATGAACCTCGTGGTGTTTTTGACTTGATCGAGATCCTTGTACCACCATCACGAGTCGCTCACGTGACAGGGGTATAAATTAACCAATCCAAAGAAGGGTGGGGCTTGCATTGTAGATTTGACATGTCGTCGATTTCCAAGTGGATCTTACATTCTTCAGCAGAGTGGTTTAACTTACACGAGTGAAAGCTCTGGGATGAACGAATGTAAAAAAAAGTTATTGCCCATCGCAAGAGATGACGGCCACAACATCAGACGGTTTTGTCTTAATAATGTGATGTGCGCTGTATTTAGATTATACATTATACTGAGGGAGTGAATGCGCTGTTCGTCAATCTCACTCTTATCCCGAGTTACCTTGGATCAGTGGCAAGACTATTGGTCGAGACGACTGGAGGTAACTCGGGATGCAGGCACTCTGGTCTTATCTCCCATGTGAGAAAGGGTCGCTTGAAACTTGCGGGATTCGATCGTCCATCGTTTCTGTTCATCACTGTCAGAGGCGAGTGCCTTAATCTCTTGACTTCAGCGACCCCTTATAAACGAATAAGAGTAGGACATCGGTAACCTTCCAAGCACGTCGCTGTTTTATTGGAAACTACTCATTCTGAGCTGAGTTTCCCCCGGCGTTTTTAGTAGCAGGTTACAGTGGCGCTTCATACATACAGGGGCGTGCTTAAGAAAGTTGACTGAGATCGTTCTGGATGTAGTGCATGCAATTCTAATTAGTGGGACGATCGACCAGCACCTCGATGGCAATGTTGCTGTGACACAGCCCGTTTTCAGGGAGCCCAAATAAGAACGTACGGTGGAGATCTTGATTAGTATGTTTTTCCTAAACCCTGGTGTAAGGCGGGGTGTGCGTTTTGGGGGTCCTTAGCTTGTATATTTTAACTTTACCCTGGTGTGAGGTTGGTAGAGGGGGGAGGGGGGGGGGGGTCCTTAGCCAGTATGTTTTAACTTTACCCAGGTGTGAGGCTGGGGGGGGGGGGGGGTCCTTAGCCAAAATATTTTAACTTTACCCTGATGTGAGGTTGGGGGGGGGGGGGTGTTCTTAGCGAGTATGTTTTAACTGTACCCTGGTGTGAGGCGGGATGTGCGTTTTGGGGGTCCTTAGCCAGTAAATTTTAACTTTACCCTGGTGTGAGGTTGGGGTGCTTAGCCAGAATATTTTAACTTTACCTTGGTGTGAGGTTTGGGGGGTGGGGGGGTCCTTAGCCAGTATATTTTAACTTTACCCGGGTGTGAGGTTGGGGGGTGGTGTCCTTATCCAGTATATTTTAACTTTACCCTAGTGTGAGGTTTTTGGGGGGGGGGCGTGTCCTTATCCAGTATATTTTAACTTTACCCTGGTGCGAGGTTGGGGTCCTTAGCCAGTTTGTTTTAACTTTACCCTGGTGTGAGGTTGGGGGGGGGGGGTCCTTAGCCAGTATGTTTTGTTTACCCTGGTGTGAGATTGGGGGGGGGGGGGGGCTCCTTAGCCAGTATGTTTTAACTTGACTCTGGTGTGAGTTGGTGTCTTGGCCAGTATGTTTAACCTGGCCTTGACGTTAGGTAGCGTCTCGACCAGTATCTTTAACCTCACCCTGACGCGAGGTAGCGCCATGGTCAGTATGTTTAACCTCACTCTGACGTGAGGTAACGCCGTGGCCAGTATGTTTAACCTCTCCCTGACGTGAGGTGGAGTCTTTACGTACTGATCACTGGCCCACAGAGACGAATATCCACACAAAAGATGTTTGGAAATCTTAAAGAACTCTTCACTACGGTAACCAGCATCCTGAGAACTGGTCTTCACGTGTTGACGTAACAAAAAAAACATAGCGAACGAGAAGAAGAAGAAGAAGAAGAATAATAAGAAGAAGAAGAAGAATACATATGAGTTTTGGAGAAAGATGAAATAGAGAAATGATATGTAAATCCCAGTAAACACCTACCAAACAAGTGCAAACGATTGTAGTATCAGTGCAGATTGAAGCTCAGTAACCGAATGCAGCAAGGTCATGTAAAGATAGCACAATTTGCATTCGGAGAAATGAATCCAGTAATTCTCAAAACGAACAAAAACTAGAGATAAAATAAAATAAAATATTACTGTTTAAAATTAGAACGAATCGGTAACGATCAGGTAGTTGCAGGCACATCCATCTCATATATGGGTAGACACGAACAAGTGGCTATCAGGGATAAATACACAATAAGTTAACGTAACCACGGTCAGGTCAATAGGTTTTGGTCTTAGAATATGATTCAAAATGCTGTCAACGAAAGTCAAGGCCTTGACCTTCTAGAGGTTGAACTGTTGCCATTAATATCATAACTGACAAGGCACCCAAAAACCAGAAGGCTCTAGGGAGATACAATTCATTAGCCATTGGTGGTAATTCATCAATTCAGTTCATCCAGTAACCCATCAGGTTGAAGCCCACTTGAGGACACTCCCACAATCCCACGCCGTCTCTCTCTGTCCGCTGCCGCCAGTCGTGCCTCACCGGGACGAAGGTTTGACCACTCAGGGATGTTTTCTGCCCATCTCTTCCTTGGACGACCCCACCCTCTCTTTCCTGGTACGGAACCATGCATTACCGAATTTGTAATTCCGTTGGACCTTGTGACGTGCCCATACCAAGCCATCTTTCGCCTTTCTATAGCTGTGAACAGATCGTCAAAAGGCCCAATTGAGTTTTCCACTCTTGGTCGTATTTTTACGTTCGTGACACGATCTTTATATGTAACATTAAAGAGTCTTCTAAAGCATCTCATTTCTATTGCATGTATTCTGTACTGGATAATCGGAGTAATGATCCAAGTTCACGGGCATACACAAATATTAGGAACTTTTATCCTGAGGGCGAGCTGCTTATCCTGCCATATGGGTTTCAAATGCGTAAGCGCCACTGTTGTCTGTGCTATTCTGGCAATTATCTCAGGCTGCAAGCCCTCGTCACTGATCAGCGATCTTCGATACTTGAGCTGGTGTACAACTTCGAGTTCCTGACCATTTGCTTTGATCACACGTGTTATTTGTCATCAACTATGTTTTGTCTGCATTTTTATCTCCATGCCATAGCTCTGGGCCGCTCTGTCCAATCTACTAATGAGCTCCTGGAGTTCGGTTTCCCTGCCTGCTAGACCATCTATATCATCTGCAGATCGTAGGTTTGTAATCGTCTTATCCCCTATTCTGACCGCAGCAACATGTCCCTCTAGGGGCCGCCTCCATTATTATTTCCAAGAATACACTGGATTGTGTTAGAGAGAGTATACAACCCTGTCTCACCCCAACACACGTGCGGAACCATTCGCCTAGTATTCCGTCCACAGACACTGCATGTGACGCCTTCTCATTAATGTTCTCAATTACCTTCCCAATATTTCTATTGATTTTGTAATGCTTCATTGTTGTTCATAGCGCCGCATGCCATATTCTGTTGAACGCCTTTTTGAAATCGATGAAGACATTATATATGTGTTGTTGATACTTTAAGTATTTTTCTTTCAATATCCGCAGATCTAATGTCTGTTCAGTGGTGCTTCTTCCTGCTCGTAACCGTGCTTGCTCTTCGGCAATGATATTCTCTGCCTGTGGTTTTAATCTGTTGAGGATTATTCTTAAGAGAACTTTGCTAGGATGACAAATGAGACTAATTGTTCTATTGTTGTGACACATCTTTAGATTCCCCGATTTAAGCAGCGGTAAAACCACTGATTTTGTCCACATGGTTGGCCACTTCTCTGTCTGTGAAATTATGTTACAGATGTATGTCAGAGCCTCAATTATTACCTCACCTCCCACCTGTAGGAGCTCTGATGGCATAGTATCCCCACCCACAGCTTTTCCCCTTTTTTTAGTATCTTTACCGATTCAGTTACTTCCTCTCGTGTTATCGGTTGATTCTCCTCATTTGTTATCGGTTGATTCTCCTCTCTTGTTATCGGTTGATTCTCCTCTCTTGTTATCGGTTGATTCTCCTCTCTTGTTATCGGTTGATTCTCCTCTCTTGTTATCGGTTGATTCTCCTCTAACATATTCATTCACGGGGTGATTGCATTTTCTGGGTAACCTCGACCCTCATGCTTATATAATTCAGAGCAGTACTCTGTCCAAAGGGCCCTAATGTGTTGTGCTTCTGTGAGACATTTCCCTCTCCTATCTGAATCGCTTTATTGCGACCTTGTATAGGCCCTATTAGGTCGTTGACTATTTTATATGCCCTTGGCATCATTTCTTTTCCAGATTGTGTTCGATATCTGAGCACTGAACGGTTATCCATTTTACCTCGGCCTTTTTCATCGTTTACATGTATCTCTCTGTAATTGGTAATCCCATCCAGGGTATTTTTCGACCTCTTCAATAATCTTCTCTGGCCATACAACTCGAGTATTTCATTTGTAATCCATGCCTTCTTCTTTACCCTTCGTTTCCCTTTCACCTCAGTTGCCGTGAAAATCAATGCCGAATTCCTGGTCTCAGTCATCGTCTCAATATTTATCTCTTCGTTAAGAACCAAGAGGGGTGCGAATTTTCCCCCCATCTCAATATCTGCCTCTTCGTTAAGAACCACGAGGGGTGCGAATTTTCCTCCCATCTCAATATCTGCCTCTTCGTTAAGAACCAAGAGGGGTGCGAATCTTCCTCCCATCATCGCTCCAAAAAGCCTCCACTATCCCAGGGTGCTTCAGCTTCTCAAGGTCAAATCTTAGTCTAGTGACCTCTCTGTTCACAACTTTCTTAAGTCTAAGACGCATGGTCATCATCACTAAGTCCTGGTCGCTCCCTATATCGGCCCCTGGGAAACTATCATCATCACTAAGTCGTGGTCGCTCCCTACATCGGCCCCTGGGAAACTCTCATCATCACTAAGTCCTGGTCGGTCCCTATATCGGCCCCTGGGAAACTCTCATCATCACTAAGTCCTGGTCGGTCCCTATATCGGCCCCTGGGAAACTCTCATCATCACTAAGTCCTGGTCGCTCCCTATATCGGCTCCTGGGAAACACCTCGTCGGTGCGCTAGTGATGCTGGATCTGAATCGCTTCTGGGCCATAATGTAGTCTATGTAACTATGAAGTGCATTATTTGGGCTGTGCCATGTCCACCGTCTCGACATTTTGTTTGGTCCTAGCGTATTCGCCACCAGTAGCTTGTTGTAATGAGCAAATTCCAGGAGTCTCACTCCTCTATCGTTCGTCTTCGCATTGCCATATGGTCCACATGTGCCTTTCCAATCTCGCACCATGTCTTCACCAATTTTGGCATTCCGATCCCCCTGTACCACCAGTATATCCTTCCCCTCCCCCTGTCCCACCAGTATATCCTTCCCCCCTGTCCCACCAGTATATCCTCCCCCCCTGTCCCACCAGTATATCCTCCCCCCCCCTGTCCCACCAGTATATCCTTCCCCCCTGCACCACCAGTATATACTTCCCTCTGTCCCACCAGTATATCCTTCCCCCTGCACCACCAGTATATCCTTCCCCCTGCACCACCAGTATATCCTTCCCCCTGCACCACCAGTATATCCTTCCCCCTGTCCCACCAGTATATCCTTCCCCCTGTACCACCAGTATATCCTTCCCCCTGTCCCACCAGTATATCCTTCCCCCTGTCCCACCAGTATATCCTTCCCCCTGTCCCACCAGTATATCCTTCCCCCCTGCACCACCAGTATATCCTTCTTTGGTATCTCGTTCACAAGTGTCTATAATTCCTCGTAAAAAGTCTCTACCTCGCTATCCTCCGTATCATGAGGATACTTCATCTAGGAGGAGAACAACTTCTCACTTGGTGACAGTCAAGGGATAGTCAGTCTCAGGGTATCCCACTCGCTACGGGTTCCTGGCTTTCCCTTAAAACGTTTAAACCAATAAACGTAATTCAATCTAATTTGACAGAGACATACCTTGGTTTGTGACAATCATAATCAGCTGGAATTAAATGTTGCAAGTGGCATCAAGGCATGCCAGCACACCCCTCTGTTATGGAAGGTATTCCCAACCCACAGTTACAGAATCAGTTTCCAGCCGAATATTCTCTTGCAGCTTCATGATTGGCTTGTTACGAAACACTTTCCCTTTCAGCATGCCCCATAGGAAGAAAGGCCGGTGTAAGGGCGGGCGGCCGTGATAGTCAGTCCCATAGAAATGATCATCAACGAAGGAAGAAATTTCAGCCATGTTGACATTTAATGTGTGGCATATGGCTCCATCCTGCAGAAAACAGACAGTAACGTAGTTCCTTATCGTCCAACTGGTCCACAGTGTGTCCATGTCCAGTTATTTTGAATTATGTTCATTGGTTAACACGTTGTAAGGCAAAATCAGGAGCCGGTAGACAGCGAGTAGACAGCGAGTGTATTTAGACAAACACACACACGCACGCACTTACGCAAACACACACACAAACGCTCGCATGCACACACACTCTTGCAACATTATATTTCTCAAACGCCAAGGTTTGCCCATGTCAAATGTTATTGAATTACGTTCATTGGTTTTAAAGTTGTAAGTCTTCTTCTTCTTCTTCGTACGATGTCAGACGTCAACCTTTATTTTTTCGAAAAAAGCAGCGGTCATCCTGAGGCTGTCGACACTGCCATAGATCTTGTCTAGTGTTGCCACTGGTGATGGCCACATCTGCTTTCTCTGATCCTCGTATGTCGGGCAGTTTTGCAGCAGATGTTCAGCGGTCATTTTCCCAGTACCGCACATGCATTCGTCAGTGCCACCCATCTTCAATTTATTGAATAGGTGGTACCTCAGTCTATTGTGCCAGTGCGAAGTCTGAAGACTACGATCTGCTCTCTTCTGTTCAACTGGTAATAGGCATCGTTTTTTGTGTAGCCAGTATGTTCTGTTTCCCATTTGGTCATGTATCTAGCTCTAATAAGCCTTTTTGACTTATGTCACACTAGATATGCCCATGTCAAATGTTATTGAATTACGTTCATTGGTTTCAAAGTTGCAAGTGAAAACCAGGGGTCGGCAGCGAGTGGAACACCCTGTATACACCAAACAAGCAGACTTTCCGTTAAATGACGGCACATGGTCAAAAGGTGCAGATGTCACAATTCAACTGTAAGTATCTTTCAACTACGATCCCAATTCTCTTAGTCAGACAACACTAGGGCCGCTTGGAATCGGGATACGGTCTAGGGGAAGCTCTGACATGAGTCGCCGGCTGCTGTCAGTTCATTCACTGTGCTGGAAGCTGGAGCATGACTACAGCACGTCATGGACATTGTGTTTGGCAACATCATTATCCCATGTGAACTCACTGAAGAAAAGCATGGACGTATTAAATGTTAAAATAACCGTATCAAATTATGTCAGGCTGAAAGTGCAAATCCCTCCCATTACTTGTTACCCTCCCCAATCGGGACTCGAAGAATCGCGCAAACGGACAGCCGTTATAACAAGTACAATAAATTCGTGTAAAAAGACAGATGTAGTTAGGGTCCATCTTCGTGCAAATAGCTACTTTTTTTTTGTTTTTGCGTTCACCTTATTTCTTTATTCCAAATTACGGTGTGCGTTGCACTACGGTTTTTATTTTGCGCCTATAGCCCAGTGCATCCGACTTCGGCATGCATTTTATGTAAGGGTCTGCTTCCTCTTGCATTTTCTAAGGGTTTGCTTCCCTGGTGCTGTGATGGGGATCGAACCCAGCACCTTCGGATTGTGAGCCGTGCCACTTAACCACTAGCCCACACCGCCCCCTGCTACTATAGTGATCTGGTCGTTCAGTCCAAGCGGGTCTGATCGATTGCAAGCAATGATAATCAATCAAATCAATGAAAACCTTTCGAGGTCCCTGTTGAGCATATGTCTTCAACAAGTACAAGCGAGGTCATCAAAATGTGTGGTCTTAAGTTTACACGGAATGGAGCAGCCAGTCCCACGCCCGACCCTCCTTAGTTGTCTCTTTCGTCATGCCCGGCAGGTTAAGTGTTATCGATGAAGAAGAAGAACAGTGTTGCCTTTCTTTTACCCCCACCCCCCTTCGGACCCCAGTAACAATAGAGCCTGCTTGGAAAAAGGCTTACTTCAAAAGAAGTCCACCGACCAAAATGATGACATTTACCTTATCTTCTTCTTCTTTTGTCCTATTGCGCTTGCCATGCGGCGCCGCAGTGATGCGGGACGTGTAGACTTCTTGTTATCGCCAAGTGGGAGGCTTATAATGTCGTTATGTCTAACTTCCTGAGAGTGTCAGAGACACCCTCGATCCGCCGGCGCTGAGCTCTGCCCTTGCTCGTGAACCGGAGACCTGCATATGATATACTCTCGCTGCAGGCTGGTCATAATGCATTCTGACTTAATGACCAAACCACTTGATTTGTTGTGCGTCAGTGTAGGCACTAACTGGGTTTGTCCCCACTATCTGTCTCAGCGTGGCGTTGCAGATTCGGTCACGGATTGCCATTCCTCCTGCACTTCTCACACAGCGCATCTCACAGCTCTGGATCTTACTTTTATGTATTTCTAGTAAGGACCAAGATTGACATATACTTCATGTTAGTGCAAAAAGGTCATTGGCATGAGTTGCTCCAATCATCGCCCAATTTTGATAGTGATACCGTATAGATTACCAGTCTAGACCTCATGAATATTGACAGACTGATGTAAGTAGGGTCGCCGGTAGATTCGTGAACACACAGTTGGCAGATCCAGTTCAAGTTTTTACCATATTAGTTAACACAACTGTCGGGGAACGGATTTAGAGACTTCACACTTATGTCGGGGAGTGCAGTTGTTAGAGACTTCACACTACTGTCGGGGAATGGAGTTAGAAACTTCACACTTATGTCGGGGAGTGCAGTTGTTAGAGACTTCACACTACTGTCGGGGAGTGAAGTTCTTAGACACTTCACACTACTGTCGGGGAGTGAAGTTGTTAGACAGTTCCCACTTGTGTTAGGGAGTGAAGTTGTTAGAGAATTCACAGTACTGTCGGGGAGTGAGGTTGTTAAAGACTTCACACTACTGTCGGGGAGTGAAGTTGTTAGAGAATTCACAGTACTGTCAGGGAGTGAGGTTGTTAAAGACTTCACACTACTGTCGGGGAGTGAAGTTGTTAGAGACTTCACACTACTGTCGGGGAGGGCAGTTTTTAGAGACTTCACACTACTGTCGGGGAGTGAAGTTGTTACAGACTTCACACTATTGTCGGGGAGTGAAGTTGTTACAGACTTCACACAGCTGTCGGGGAGTGAAGTTGTTAGAGACTTCAGACTACTGTCGGGGAGTGAAGTTGTTAGAGACTTGAGTATACTAAACCCTTTACTTCACCAGTCATATGTCAGTTACACATCGCCTATATGGTCTGAGATCGTCATCCTTGGGACCTAGATTTCAGCCAAACAGAACCTCTGCTGGAGCCATCCTAGTATTGTAGCTGGGGAAGAACCCTTGTCTTGTCTTTCTTTTCGCCAACAAATCCCGAACAAGCAGTTGTGTCTTGGCTAGCGCATTGACACTGGTCTTATTTGTCAGGACATTTCTTTGTTAGATGGTCATCCCACAATCCTCTAGAGATATTGCATCCTTCTTATATCTGTGAAAGCGGCCGACGATGATTAGACAGCGGAATCTCACGAACCTACGCAAACAGCTTTGTTGACCAAACGTAAACGGATTAAACCATTGATAACAACACGTACGACTCATTCAATGATTCCCATAGACCAGTTTTAACATTTTATGAGCTTCTGTGAAACTATGTTTTCGGGATCAAAATGCTGAGCAGCGCTTGAGCTGCAGCGGTCAGCGACCAATAGCTGACTCCAAGCGTCAGGGCCAGCGAACCAGAGCTGCCAAGACCCTTCTACACCTCCACGCGGTGATCCTGGATAACTGGCTACAGAAGGGCTGACTGGCTAAGGAGAAGTGATCAAAGAGGGAATGCTAACCCGGTACTAAAAAATGCTTGCTGAAGTCGGATGTGTGGGACCGAAAAGTGCAAATAACGCAGTCAAGCTGTAAACTACGACACAACGCATTCCTTTCTCTGGACTACATTCTGCTATTTAAGCTCTTTGAGAGTTTAGTAGCGGGAGATTGAGAACAAACGAAGCCAAGCCAAGCCAAGTCCCAAGACAAGCCAAACCAAGCCAAGCCAAACGCCAAGCCCCAAGCCCCAAGCCAAGCCAAGCCCCAAGCCAATCCAAGCCAAGCCCCAAGCCAGACCAGGCCAAGCCAAACCAAGCCCAAATACAAGCCAAGCCCCAAGACAAGCCAAGCCCCAAGACAAGCCAAGCCGCAAGCCAAGCCAAGCCAAGCCCCAAGCCAAGCCCAAAGCCGAGCCAAGACAAGCCAAGCCAATCCCCAAGACAAGCCAAGCCAAGCCAGGCCAAGCCAAGCCCCAAGACAAGCCAGGCTAGGCCAAGCCAAGCCAAGCCCCAAGACAAGCCAAGCCCAAAGACAAGCCAAGCCCTAAGCCAAGCCCCCCAAGACAAGTCAAGCAAAGCCAAGCCAAGCCCCAAGACAAGCCAAGCCAAGCCCCAAGCCAAGCCAAGCCCAAGCCCCAAGACAAGCCAAGCCCCCAAGACAAGCCAAGCCAAGCCCCAAGCCCCAAGACAAGCCAAGCCCCAAGACAAGCCAAGCCAAGCCCCAAGACAAGCCAAGCCCCAAAACAAACCCCAAGCCAAGCCAAGCCCCCAAGACAAGTCAAGCCAAGCCCCAAGCCAAGCCAAGCCCCAAGACAAGCCAAGCCCCAAGCCAAGCCAAGGCCCAAGCCAAGCCCAAGCCCCAAGACAAGCCAAGCCAAGCCCCAAGCGAAGCCCCCAAGACAAGCCAAGCCAAGCCCCAAGCCCCAAGACAAGCCAAGCCCCAGGACAAGCCAAGCCAAGCCCAGCCCCAAAACAAACCCCAAGCCAAGCCAAGCCCCCAAAACAAGCCAAGACAAGACAAGCCAAGCCCCAGGCCAAGCCAAGCCCCAAAAAAGCAAAGCCAAGCCAAGCCCCAAGCCAAGCCAAGACACGCCAAGTCCCAAGACAAGCCAAGCCAAGCCAAGCCCCTAAGACAAGCCAAGCGAAGCCCCCAAGACAAGCCAAGCCAAGCCCCAAAGACAAGCCAAGCCAAGCCCCAAGACAAGCCAAGCCAAGCCCCAAGAAAAGCCAAGCCAAGCCCCAAGCCAAGCCAAGCCAACCCCCAAGACAAGCCAAGCCAAGCTCCCAAGCCCCAAGACAAGCCAAGCCCCAAGACAAGCCAAGCCAAGCTATGTTTTCTCTAGACGACGACAAGCAGATTGGTTCTTCCTCTAACTCCATTAAGCCAATACTCCCAAGAGATGAAAGACACCACGGCAGGAGCACACACTTTCAATTCCATGGTCATCCCAGCGGTAATTTACGGATGCGAAGTGTGGAACACGCTAAACAGATGCTGAGACCCTTTGAGTCCCTCAGAGAGCAATGTTTGAGTCACTCAGAGAGCAATGTTTGAGTGACTCAGAGAGCAATGTTTGAGTCACTCAGAGAGCAATGTTTGAGTCACTCAGAGAGCAATGGAACGGCGGGTACTCAAAAATTCGATACGGAATAACATCCGGAACGAAGAAATTCTTCATCTAACTTTGTTTCGGGACGGTTGTGGAAGCAGTGATATCATGCAAACATCGCTGGGCTGGGCATATTGTACGCTTGCCTGACAACAGATGGACACGTAGAACAAGGTTTTGGTGGTGGCCATATGCCGGTACACGTCCACGGGGTCATCCACCTATGCAATGGCGAGATGGACCTTTGTCCGCGTTGGTACAGCGATGCAAGAGATCGGGGCTCATAGAGAACATTGTTGACTCCCTCGCATACGGCGTATTTGCCTGGCTGACTCCGAGGATATTATGGTCACGTGAATGTGTGAGCTTCAGCGAACGTCCGCCTGAACTTGGAGTTGATTCACTGCTCCAGAAATCCAGACATCTCGGCAACAGCAAATCGCAATCTGTCCGAGCGTAAACAATCAGTTATGAAATAATTTTGTTCAAATCACTACAGAAATACGCGGGAAATGGTAGGTTACTCACTAGGTAGTACCACTGACAGGAAATTGCTATGACATCACATTGGCGCGCTACTTCAGAAGTTCTGTAACTCTGGGTATAGTCAGCTATGGTCTCTAGGACCACTCGATTGTTGTTGTTGAATACTCACAATGAGTAGATCTACTCTTTTGTGCGCCATGAAAAGGACGTTGCGTGGCGGGTTGCAGTAGCTTTCTTCACATCTCAAGGGTGCCGATGAAGGTGGACCAAAGTCCTCTAGACAGCTGTGCTATGCTTGGATTAATCTGCGTGTCCCTCACTACTACGGGGATCCCATAGATCCAAATCTCGTCAGTCAGACTGCCTTGAAAAGTCTATTTCCAGGGAACGCTACATGGAAGAGAGATTGTGGTGTTGGTCAGTGTATTGTGCCTGACCCCGACACGACGTCCTGGTCAGTATGTTGTGTCTGATTGGACTAGCCTCTCAGTTCCACGGGACCACTTGGCAAGTCCCTGTATCGTATTCTCTAGTTCTCGATTCCGGGACAAATAGCCAAGTCGTCAGCAAATTCCAGATCCAACAATTAACCCAATTTCATCAATTAGACCGAGCTGTCCGCCGTGATCTTTGTGTTTGACAAGGACAAGAATAGCACTACTGCCTGACAGAGAGCGTGTCGTAAGAGAAGACTAACGGTGTGACATGGCAAAAAACCGGTCATGGTTAGGTGGTTTGTTAAGAGCAGCATAGATAGCGGCTAACAGGATGCGAGTCTACTTTGTTTTAGTGTTTGGGTCTATTAAGAGAGAATCCAAGTACAGGTCGACTAAGACTAAAACTCACCAATTAGTCAAATTTCAGCGATTAGTTCAAATTTATCATTAGTCCACATTCGGCGATTCGTCCAAATTCTGCGATTAGTCCAATTTAATCAATTAGTCCAAATTCATCAAGTATTCCAAATTCAGTGATTATAATTCCCTCAATTAGTCAAATCTCAGTGATTCGTTGAAATTCAGCGATTAGTTCAATTTCATCAGTTAGTCCAAATTCCTCAATTAGCCCATTTATCCATTTTAGTGTCAACATCTTTGATTAATTTCAGTATATAACGCACGTTTTCACGCTCCAGGCGATCCAGCTGTAAAAGAGTACATGACTTACGGCTGGAGTAGGAAAAGCCAACGAGAGAGGGAATTGGCCAGCCCACCTCACAAGTTGTGGCTTAGTATACTGAATTCTCTAACAGATCAAACCTGACCAGCGGTCAAGTGTGTTTATTGACACCCTCTACCTTTTCAAAAGTCCGTATGTAACTTCCCATGACCGTTAACCGGATGCGAGTGGGATGAGTAGAGTCCTATTTCTCCAATTTTAACAACTTCCCGATTACATATAGCTGATTTTTTTTTAGATATCCTCCGCTAGTGCAATATGTTAATCTATCAAACTGGAAGGAAAAACTTTGTTGTTTTTTATAATTTCTTAGTTCTGTCATGTGACAAAGTTTCAATTGAATCCCAATGACAAATTTTCGCCTCTGCTTGCCATTCAAATCTTCGTCAGTAGCATGAAATACTTGAAACGTGTAATTTAGAACCATGGTCTTAGTCTTAGTCGACCTGTACTTCTAGAAACATGGTGTGTGTACACAATAATCAGTCCATCAGTTAATTTCGTGGTAAACCGATTCCATCTTCAATGACGGTCTTCATATCGTAAAAGTTAAAATTATGAAAAGGTAAAAATTGAAAATGAGTAATTCATCGAAATAACTAAATTACTTGTTTGAGTATAAATAAGAGCTTTTATTTTTTTTTTAAACCAGATATTCGTTGTTTGGTAATCAGATTTAAGCACAAGATTCAAATCCAGGCATAGCTTTCTACAATCAATAAAGCCGATACAGACAAGCTCTGAAAGTCGCTGTATCGAGAGATGGCATGAATTGATGCAGGCCGCAGAGATCGAACTTCTGGATGAACTTTCCCATGGACATCATTAACCATACACAACATAGAAGTCGATGAACAGACTCCGAACTAGCGTATCACAGTACAAGAGTTAGTTGCCTATGGCAAGCAATGATGGTGACATCATCAGATGGTTTTTGTCTTGAAGATGTAACTTGTGCTTTATTTGGATTATTGTGAGTAGGAAACTGCGCTGGTCATCAACCTCACTCACTGGTCCCGAGCTACCTTGGACCAGTGGCAAGACATGTCAAGACGACTGGAAGGGGGCGGCGTGGGCTAGTACTTAAGTGACACGGCTCACAGCCCGAAGGTGCTGGATTCGATCCCCATCACAGCACTGGCCGTTACCAAGGGGAAGCAAACCCTTAGAAAATGTAGGAGGAAGCAGAACCTTACATAAAGTGCATGCTGAAGTCGGATGCACTGGTCCGACATGCGCAAAATAAAATCCACAATGTAACGCACAACGCCTTGGGGAATAGAAAAATAAGGCAAACGAAAAAGAAAAAGGAAAAAAAAGACGACTGGAGATAATTAAGAACACATGCACTCTGGCCCCACCACTTTGTGACCAGGCGTGGCCTGTAACCTACGGGAATCGAACCCAAGCAGTTTCCATGATTCGCTTTGAGAGGCGAGTGCCTTACTTCTCGACCACAGCGACCTCTCACGGTGCAAGAGGAACATGAAGAAATGGAGATGCACAGATGTTGTCCTTTTTTACTGTGGCGTAATGCAGGACCCAGACCACCTGATTACCTGCCCCTAGCTACAGGAAACATGCAATAGGTGCGACATGCTGGAGGCAAGGCAATCCATGTCGCTGGATACTGGATGCTGGATACTGGATGCAAATGACAAGGCAATCCATGTCGCTGGATACTGGATGCAAATGACAAGGCAATCCATGTCGCTGGATACTGGATGCAAATGACAAGGCAATCCATGTCGCTGGATACTGGAGGCAAATGACAAGGCAATCCATGTCGCTGGATACTGGAGGCAAATGACAAGGCAATCCATGTCGCTGGATACTGGAGGCAAATGACAAGGCAATCCATGTCGCTGGATACTGGAGGCAAATGACAAGGCAATCCATGTCGCTGGATACTGGAGGCAAATGACAAGGCAATCCATGTCGCTGGATACTGGATGCATGCTGTATGACGGGGTGTTTGGACACGTAAGTAAGTATAGAAAAAACGTATTCTTTTATATTTACTGGTTATGTCAAACGTTCCCATTATACGTTTATTCCAAGTTATCTTACGTATCTTATTTATTTGGCTGTCTGCATTTGAAATTACGACCGTTCATTGGTTGTTTATGTCAGACACGTGGTTGATGTGGTCGTATAGTTATGCTTGTGATTAAGGCTCATAGTTATAACATACAAATAAATGGATAAGATGTGGGGACGGCGTGGGTTAGTGGTTAAGTGATACGGCTGACAACCGAAGGTGCTGGGCTCGATCCCCATCCCAGCACCTGCCATTACCCCGGGGAAGCAATCCCTTAGAAAATGCAGGAGGAAGCAGACCCTTGCATAACGCATGGTGAAGTCAGATGCACTGGGCCGAGAGGCGAAAAATTTTAAAAACCACAGTGCAACGCACACCGCCTTGGGAAATAGAGAAATGAGGCAAACGCAAAAAATGACCCCAAAATATGGATCGAACTAGGTCTATTTTTCGTTGTATAGTGTTTAACACTAAAGTAATGGCTCGGAATCATGACAGATGACTAAGAGTATCGAATCAAATCTGTGAACGTTCAATACTTATGTAACGTTATTCATAGTAAATGGCTGGAAACATTCACAGTAAATGGCTGGAAACATTCACAGTAAATGGCTGGAAACATTCATAGTAAATGGCTGGAAACATTCACAGTAAATGGCTGGAAACATTCACAGTAAATGGCTGGAAACATTCACAGTAAATGGCTGGAAACATTCACAGTAAATGGCTGGAAACATTCATAGAAAATGGCTGGAAACATTCATAGAAAATGGCTGGAAACATTCATAGTTTATGACTGGAAACATTCATAGAAAATGGCTGAAAACATTCATAGAAAATAGCTGGAAACATTCATAGAAAATGGCTGGAAACATTCATAGAAAATGGCTGGAAACATTCATAGAAAATGGCTGGAAGCATTCATAGTAAATGGCTGGAAACATTCATAGCTTATGGCTGGAATCTGCCGAAGACGGATGTATCGGACCGAAAGGTGCAAATATCACAGTCAAGCTGTAAACTAGCGACACAACCCATTCCGTTCTCTGCACTACATCCTGCTACTTGCAAAGCTCTGTTCAGGGCTTGGTAGTTGGAGAATGAGAACGAACGTAGAAGAAGGAGAAGACTACGGCTGGAAACATTCATAGTATACAGCAGCATCAGCAACACAGATAATACACATCAGAGGCAGCGAGTTTCGATGTAAACAGCACAGAGTGGAGGCGGACGGAGAAGTATGCAGCCATGATTAGTACTAGCCCTCTGATCAGGAAAGAGCTGGCCAATAACAAGCCCGGATCTATCAGTCCAGGCCCCTACAGCGCCAGCATGACTGCGCGGGGTGATTTTTGTGGCATGAACATCCCAATCATCCGCTGGTCCCTCTTGGGTCAAAATACACGAATAGAATGCAACACTGGTTCTCTACAGTCTTATGGGGTCGCTGTAGTCGAGAGGCCAGGCATTTGCCTTCCAAAGATGAACATAAATGGTAGACTTTCGAATCCCACAAGTTTGTTTAGTGACCCCTGGTCTCACGGGAGGTGGGACCAGAGTGCCTGCATCCGAAATTGCCTCCAGTCGTCTTGACTCATGTCTTGCAACTGGTCTAAGGTAGTTCGAAACCAGAGAGTGAGGTCGATGGCAGGCGCAGTTGCTTCCTCACTATAAACCAAATACAGCAAATTACATCATAACACAAAACCGGATGTTGGTGTGGCTATCGTGGCTTGCGATGAGCAACTAATAAATAATATAAAATGGCTCGGTAACTTGCAATGGCAAAGGTGAAGGTCAGTCTCATGACAACAATTGCCGTCAGGGATGAAGATAGCTCGTTATGGACTAAGCTGCAGCCTATGTAAAATTGGGTGGCCAGTTCCTCACCTTAATGTTTATACCTTCCCCAAATTATACGTCAGGTTCCCATTTGCAGCTGAGTCGAATGGAGAAGCGGTCGTACCAGGAAAGAACCACGTCCGGATTATTTTGTCCGTCCGTGATTTCGAACCCTGCCACGTTGTAATCCTAATCTTAGCTCACTGACGACTAGGCTTCGCGCTCCCCTGCTGTGTAACTGAGAGCTTCGAATACAAACTGTCTACCTTGGATCACTAATGTAAAATCATTCATGGTACCTGGGATCAAGGTGTTGATCAATGCATGAGCTGCAGTGCTCAGCGACCCAAAGCTGACTGTTAGCGTCAGGGGAAGACCCAGAGTTGCCAAGACCCTTCTACACCTCCACATGGTAAGCCTGGATAACAGGCTTCAACAGGGTAGACTGGCTAAGGAAAAGGGGATCGAAGAGAGAAGGCTAACTCGCTACTCAAATATGCAATGCCCAAATCGGATGTGTCGCACAGAACGGTGTAAATATCGCAATCAATCTGTAAACTATGTGAAGTTTCTGCTGGAAATTTGATTGGCTGAACGAATCACGTTATACCAAAATAAATTAGGTAACGATATACGAGGCGCTGACGGGGATAGTTATGAAAGTCTTTAATCTTAACAAATTGTCCCAAAATTGGCCCAAACATATCATTAAAGTGTAATGTCATTGGGTTTGTACCTGTCCTGGAAGTTTCAGCTATCCAGCTTACCAGGAAGTGTCTAAATGTTCAAATACAAGATTCGACCGTAACATAGCGATAACTAACTTTAATAAAGTCTGTTCACTTCCTCGTCCTTTCATTCGTCATGGATCCAGTGCACGAGGACTAACCTGTAGTCTTTAACAGGTTCATTTTGTTTCTCATATCCTGAGCCCTGGGACCTGGGACCAATCTGCAATCCATGATAGAGCCACACTATACTACTCAAATGAATCGATCTCAAGGACATCCTTTATTGACAGCATCCGATGACAGCAGAGAGACAACAGGTATACTGGGGATAGTACTACCTCTACTGATAAGTCTATTCTAGGGTGATTTGACAAGTTTGACCTACAGCGCCATAACTATGGCAACAGTTCTCAGAGCCACGTGACACCTGTGTAAAAATAATCTCTAATGAAGTGAATTTAGAGTTCATGTAGTGACATGAAGTGGCTATTGGGGCATAAAGTGACATGAAGTGACTATTGGGGCATGTAGTGACATGAAGTGACTATTGGGGCATGTAGTGACATGAATTTGGAACGTGACGCATGCACTTGGAACGTGACACATGCATTTGGAACGTGACGCATGCACTTGGAACGTGACGCATGCTCACAGGAGAGAGTAAAATGGCGGCATTTATGGAAATACGGTTGAAGCAACGTGTTGTGATTGATCTCATAACGACGGAATGTTGTGTGTCCATCGACATGCATCGAAGAATGACTACATGGTGATGTCAGAGTGGAGGTCAGTACTGCCAGGAGATGGGCACTACTGTAAAAGGCTACAATTCAACCCCCACGAGCCTGCAAAACAAGTCTCGCCCACACACGAGTCGATAAACAGTGGCTGCATTAGGGCGTCTCAAGTTTGACGACTTTTTACCGCATCAATCGTACAGCTCTCATCTGACACATTGTGACTTCTTACTGTTCCCTAGCTGAAGGAGCCCCTCAATGGAAACGATTACGCATCAGACGAAGAGGCGCAAGCACCTGGTTTCTGGAGAAGACGTCTAACTTTATGCTCGACGGAGTCCAACAACTTGTCCCACTTCGGCGTCTGTATGTGGACTAAAATGGTGTCTACGTTGATAAATAATGACACATCACCTAAACGGCATTCCAAACTGCTAGAAAAAGTTCAGCTCGTGTGTAGAATCTCGCACATGAATGCAATTATCTCATCAAAGGCAAAACTTGTTCACATCGCCCTAGTATCTAACTGATCTAATCCCGACGTCAGGTACTCAGGTTACTTCCCCTTGTCCAAGCATCCCGTCAAACAGCATGCATCCAGTATCCAGCGACATGGATTGCCTTGCCATTTTGCCTCCAGCATGTCGCACCTATGGCATGTTTCCTGGAGGTTGGAGCAGGTCAGCAAGTGGTCTGGGTCCTGTATTTCGTCACAGTCACATGTGTCATCATCTGCGGATCCCCATCGTTTCATATTCCCCCTGCACCGTGATACACCAGGTCGGAGTCTGTTCAACGACTTCCATGTTGTGCATGGTAGATGATGTCCGGGGGCAGGTTCCTCCCGAAGTTCCGTCTCAATTCATGCCATCTTTCGACACGGCGACTATGTGTTCGCACAGATTAGGTCATTTCTAAGTTCAAGGACTTGTTCATATGGCTCACTAATACAACCCGATATTTTTACTATTCCTAAACTACTACTGTCACTAGAAGAGACATGAATTAAGGATATTTACCGGGAAGTCTTCTGTCGGTAAGGTTGTTTGTTTCTGGACTAACTCTCCTCAGTGTGCCTCTAAACTACTGAACCGATCAAATACTGTCGTCTTTCATCTACAACCGTGCCTGTAACTTTCTTAGTCTGAGATATGTTGGGAGTGATGATCTCCCCTGTTTCTGACATGACGCGACTTCCATTTTGGCGGGATAAAAGAATGCTTCTCTGTGTTGCCGTGCAATTATTCGACCACGCTGTGCGATGGCTTGTTCCCGCGCAAATTATTACATCTTAACATAGACTCCGGTTAAAGGGTTCCTAAAATTGAAGTATGGTTAAAACAAACTCTCCCTATTTATCTTTCTGCTTCCCAAACTACTGGGTGCTTTGATTGGGTGACCCATGAGTGGATATGTCGTTGTTGTTGTTTGCGAATGCCCACAATGAGTAGGTTACTCGTTTGTGCTCCCCGAAAAGGACGTTAAGTGGCGGGTTGCAGTAGCTTTCGTCACATCCCGAGCGTGCTGATGAAGGCTGACCGGGGTCCTCCAGGCGGATGTGCCATTCTTGGCTTCATCTACGTGTCACTCACTACTACGGGGATCACGCCGATTTCTCAACTCGTTAGTCAGGCTGCCATGAAAACAGCCCGTTTCTAGAGAGGGCTACTAGGAAGCCGAGGTGATGGTCTTGGCCAGTATGTTTTTGTCTGACCCTGACTAACATGTCTCATCAGTATATTTTGTCTGACCCTGACTAACATGTCTCATCAGTATATTTTGTCTGACCCTGACTAACATGTGTGATCAGTATATTTTGCTTGACCAGACGGTCGTCTTCCTACCCGGATGGATATTTCCAACGACCAGCTAGCGAAGTTAAATAAAAGTTTTAAAAAACTAATGAAAGTCAAGGTTTGCCCCTAACCGCTACTGTCAGGGTTTACTAAACCACAGCTTACATGAGTTAGGATGGTCGGCTCTTATCCTAGATGCATTTTAGTTTTTTAGTTGTATGCTAGGTACCTATTTACAGATGGATCGACTAGAGGGTGACAGGCATGGGAGTTGAACTTCAAATATTTTCCGTGTAAGGATAGTGCTTTAGTACTTGACTAAATAAAGGTAAAGGTCATTTCCATGGTAACAGTTGCCGTAGGGGATGGGATTAACTCTTGATGTACTAAGCCGCAGCCTATGTGAGGTGGGGTGGCCAGTTCCCTTCCTTGCTGTATTTACCTTCCCCAAACGTATACGTTAGGTACCGATTTACAGCTGGGTGGACTGGAGGAGCGGTCGACCGAGGAACGGATTTTGTTTCTGTCCGTGAATTCGAACCCCGACACGCTGTAATCCCAGTCTAGCAAGTCGGCTCACTGTCGACTAGGCTACACGCTCTACGCTAGACTAAAAAGACGCTCGAAAAACTACAATAACAATACAGATTGAGATTTGAGAGATGACATAGATATGGGTAGCGAACACATTCCCCACACCCACAATAGCGAAAGAGGAAGTCAAGGCCACTGGGTTCTCGTGGAAGATAGGCAATCAAGAGCAATCAAAGTCAGGTGAAACATACTGATCAAGATCCCCACCTCATGGGCTTGTTCGTGCTCCTGGACACAGGCTGTGGTCAAGGAGTTTGGCCAACGAGGTGATGATCGACACTTAAGCGGTGAGCTTACTAAGGGGTCTCGCATTGCAATTCAGCCTGGAGAACCCCAGCCCACCTTCCCAACTAACCATCGAGGTGAATGAAGAGTCATTATACATCTACCAAAGAAAAGTCGCCAAGAGTTACCTCAACTTAGTTCCAGTCACATCAGATTACAGCAACACAATGGAAGGAGCTATTATTATTCTTTTTCTTCTTCTTCTTTCTCTTCTAGTTGGGCTTCTTCTTCCTCTTCTTCTTCTTACGCTGGTAGATGTTATTTGAATTTGTTAAAAGAAAGCAGCAATCATCATGAGGGTGTCGACACTGCCATAGAGCTTGTCTAGTGTTGGCACTGGTGATGGCTACATGTGCTTTCTCTGGTCCTCGTATGTCGGATAAACATATCGTATGTATGAACAAAAACCGACACATACCATCTTCTACCTGTAAAACATACGGCAGCAAGTAAATCTTCGACTTAATAGAAAAGAGATACGGCTAGATGAGGCTCCAACCTTCTTGGGAGTTTTCTTAAACCGACGTCTGATCTGGAAAACGCAAATTTTAAAGACCTAGCTTAGGGCGAGGCTACGCATGTCCATCATGAAGAAACTTGCTGGTACTGCTTGGGTGTGCTGATGGAAACACACTAAAGAAATTATACACAGGCAGAGTGTGACCAGTTTTGGAATACGGCATTGCAGCTTTGTCCACGGCATCCAAATCAAACTTTGACAAAACAGGGCGCACCCAGAACCAGTTCGCATCACAACAGGAGCTCTGAAGTCCACCCAAATAAAAGACCTGAAGTTATGACTGGGCTAAAGCCAATGGAAGACCGCCGAGACTGCAGAATCCTACAGCAAGCGAAAAAATTCAAAAGAATGATGGACCACCCGATGCACCACAGACTAAATGGGCTGGGAGGCGGAAGGCTAATAAGGAAAAGTACTGCAGTCCTGGCAAAAGAAAAGATTAAAAACGATGCTGCACTTTTAAACCAAAAAAACAAAACCAATACCAGCACACTCCATACGCTGCCTCTGGAAATGAAGACCCTTCACTGATCTTATATGCAATATCCCCAACATCGAAGACAAAACGTCGCAAACAGACAAACAGAAAAAAACATATACTTACAAATTACATCAACCAAAAATGTCAACCAACATCCTGGATACATGCCTATACGGATGGCTCAGCCAAAGATGCCATTGGAAACGGGGGAGGAGGCATCACTATAAACCTAAAAAACAAAGTATACTCAGCAGCACTTGCCACTGGGAGACGCTGCAGCAACCAGTGCCGAGGCCGTGAGACAAGCAGCTGAAACACAGACCACAAGGAACAGGCAGAGAAGCAAGTGGTCATTTTAACAGATGCCCTCGCAGTGTTAATGGCGCTCAAGAACCTCCCATCACAAAAATGAACTCGGTTCTCTGACAGACTCGCTCAAACGCCTGTCCCAGTGCTTCAAAAAACAGCATAGTCCAGTGGATACCAGCCCACTGTAGCATTCCAGGCAACGAGGAGGCAGACAGACTCGCCAGAGAGGGAGGAATGCTGCAGCAGAGATACAGAAATCACATACAATGAGACAAAGGTATTCATCAGGGCAACGTACAGTGACAATGGGAAAAAGACCAACCTGGACACACAGAAAACGATGCCTACCATCAACTCTCCAGACGAGACCAGGTGATAATTCTCCAGCTACACACATGTCACAACAGACTGAGATGTCATCTGTACAACATGTTCAAGATTGGTACTACAGACCTTTTTGCCTACGGCACAGCCCCCACAAAGGCATAACATATGTTGCAGTCATGTCCACTGTATACCGACAAAATGAAGTAGCATTTGGCAATTCACAAACTCTGACTACAAAAAATATTTCCTAATATCTAATTAGTTAATTTGTAGCTATAACCTCTTGTTCTTGTATGAGGTTGTATTTTGAACAAACTTGGTAGTCTAATTTATCTTTTCCTTTGATTATCTTATAAACCTGTATTAGGTCACCTCGAATTCGTCTCTTTTCTTGACACTGTATGCCGGTTTTACTGTGTCTTTCCTCATAACTGTATTTCTGGAATCTCATTATCAGCTTTGTCGCTTTTAAAAAAAAATCCTTTCTAGCATGTTTATACACCACCACCGTATAGTTTATCCATTAAATCTCAGGTTTCCCAACTTTTTTCGAGTCGCGACCCGATTTTATAAGAGCAAAGTGACCCGCGACTCTATTTGAGAGAGTCTATTTGACAGGGTAAAAGAAAGCACCTCGAAAATCGATTATTCAATGTAATATAATTTAATATAATTTAAACGTACGACATACTTCTGGATTATGCAATCGACTCGTCTGATAGGTGGCAGAAGCAAACGATTTATATTTCGCGGAATTCTCTTAGGTAAACAAATCTCTGTGCATGACGCGATGAGTGTTTTTTGTTTTGTTGACCAAAAGCTGCTTGTGTAAACCCTCTGGGGTCCGCGCATTGATGTATGTGACAATGGGTCGCTTCAGTCCACTGGGAACACAAAGACCCAGCCACAGAATTGTGGTACCAGAAAAATCTGGGAAGTAAAGACGGACGGCGTGATGCTGACCACATCATCCACTATGTGCCGGCGTGATGCTGACCACATCGTCCACTATGTGCCGGCGTGATGCTGACCACATCGTCCACTATGTGCCGGCGTGATGCTGACCACATCATCCACTATGTGCCGGCGTGATGCTGACCACATCGTCCACTATGTGCCGGCGTGATGCTGACCACATCGTCCACTATGTGCCGGCGTGATGCTGACCACATCATCCACTATGTGCCGGCGTGATGCTGACCACATCATCCACTATGTGCCGGCGTGATGCTGACCACATCGTCCACTATGTGCCGGCGTGATGCTGACCACATCGTCTACTATGTGCCGGCGTGATGCTGACCACATCGTCTACTATGTGCCGGCGTGATGCTGACCACATCGTCCACTATGTGCCGGCGTGATGCTGACCACATCATCCACTATGTGCCGGCGTGATGCTGACCACATCGTCCACTATGTGCCGGCGTGATGCTGACCACATCGTCTACTATGTGCCATAGGTTACAAATTAGTATGGGCCGATTATGGGCCTAATTATGGGCCGATTATGGGTCGATTATGTCTACAATGCCAGTTTTGTTTTAAACATATTAAATTGTATATTTAGTTGTTGAGGAATGTCTCTGTTTGTTTTCTTTACGACAGCCTCAGTACACTTCTATGGCACTTGTTGTGGAATGATGTTAGCAATAAGTGTGTTTAAAGGCCAAGGTGTCACACTATGTTAGTCACATAGAAAATACACGTTCTGATCAGTGTTATCTTCGTCTTTGTGTCCTTCAACACATTTTTCATTATATTGTGAAAAGCAATTGCAAGTCGATGATGATGATGATAATATAATCCCTTTAGCTGTGGCTTGGTAGCTCTTGACAGCCCAATGCCTCCCGAACAAAAACACACGTCCTCCTCAATTGTTGTAGTGATGTGTAGAGTATGTTGTGTATGGTGGGATGTAGTGGTAGCGGCAGGTTCTACACATAGGCCAGTCTTGGGCACAAAGTCAGGAGATGCTCGATTAACTCCGCGTGGCCGTGGCAAAATCTGCAGTTTGGTTCACGTAGTGGGTCTAATCTATTCAGATGTTTGTTTAGAGGGGTATGGCCTGTTCTCAGCTTGAAGATCAAACTCTGGTCTCTTCGTTCGTTCAGAGGGGCATGGCCTGTTCTCAGCTTGAAGATCAAACTCTGGTCTCTTCGTTCGTTCAGAGGGGCATGGCATGTTCTCAGCTTGAAGATCAAACTCTGGTCTCTTCGTTCGTTCAGAGGGGCATGGCCTGTTCTCAGCTTGAAGATCAAACTCTGGTCTCTTCGTTCGTTGAGAGGGGCATGTCCTGTTCTCAGCTTAAAGATCAAACTCTGGTCTCTTCGTTTGTTGAGAGGGGCATGACCTGTTCTCAGCTTGAAGATCAAACTCTGGTCTCTTCGTTTGTTGAGAGGGGCATGGCCTGTTCTCAGCTTGAAGATCAAACTCTGGTCTCTTCGTTTGTTGAGAGGGGCATGACCTGTTCTCAGATTGAAGATCAAACTCTGGTCTCTTCGTTTCAGTTTCTTGGCTGGGTGGGGATCTGGTTTTGCTAGGTTTTTTTAAATATACTCGGCCTGTCTGTGATGTGGCCCACTGATCTAGCCTTCGATAATTGCCACCGAATAATCGCAAGAATTATTGATTTTCAATTTTTTTTAAAATAACATTCCTTTACATATTCATTTTCTACACTAACATCTGGGAAAGAACCAGCACCAACCACACAGACTGCTGCATCACTATTATTGAGGATGTTCAGAGACATGAGGCATCAAGAATAAATGAATCTATACAGAGACGATCGCTCGCAAGTCTGCTCACATCAACCTTTCTTCGACGCTGCTGGTAGGGAGGTGTCTTATGTCCCTGTACTAAGTGTGACAGACAATTCAAGGATCAGATTGACTTATTTAGCCATATTAGAACTCAAGCGGAACAGTGAATGTTAAAAAAAAGTGGTCCTCGTGGATTACAATGAACAAACAACATTTCTACATGATCTATTCTACACTACTTTGTAGTCAAACAATTATTCGCGTAATTGATATTTATTTAATTTCTGTGTCTATTAAAATATATTGTATGTGCCTCGCAGTGTTTTATATATAAATAGTCCTGAACGGTCTGCCGGGGTCTTTGTGTATGACAAGGATAAGAACAGAACTGTGTGACATGGCATAACACCGGCCATGGTTATGTGGTTTGTTTAGAGCAATATAGATGGCGCCTAACAGGCTGCGGGTCTACTTTGCTCTAGTGTTTGAGTCTATTAAGATGGATTCGCACATCAGTCAACCACCCTCGGCTGCACTTGTCCCAGTGCAGCGGAGTAATAAGCTGCTCGAGCACAGGGGCATCTGTCGCTGTAGAAGAACAGGTCGACTAGGTGGGACCTCCACAGGGGCATCTGCCACTGTAGAAGTACAAGTCGACTAATAACCAAGATATATATATATGTGTGTGTGTGTGTGTGTGCGTGCGTTTGTGTGTGGGGGGGGGGACGATGAGGCTAACGTCTGGTCAGGTAAAACACACTGATCGGACAATGTTAGCCAGGGTCTGGAGAAATATATTGGTCAAGACCCTCACCTGACCTCCTCGTTGGTCGTCCTGGAAACGGGCTATTGTCGAGGACAACAGTCTGGCTAACAAGGTGAGGTTCGACATGATCCCAGTAGTAGTGAGTGACACGCAGATGAAGCCAAGCATAGCACCACCGCCTGAAGGAACCTCGGTCCACCTTTATCAGCACGCTCCAGATGTGAGGAAAGCTACGACAACTTGCCCCCAAACGCCCTTTTCAGGACTCACAAAAGAGTAACCTACTCATTGTGGGCATTCGCAAATAACAATATATATAAATTCAGAATAGCACAAGCAAAATCGGTATACCAGACTATGACAGGAATATGGTACAACAAAACCTTGTCGCTGGAACTAAGAAAGAGAGTCCTTGGATTCTACGCGAAATCGGTACTGACATATGGCAATGTATCATGGACAATTAGCAAGCAAGCGCTTAGATCTTTGGAAGCAACGAAGATGTGGTTGTACAGATGAATGCTGCGGATCCCATTGACTGCAAAGAAGACTATTGTTACAGTACTAGAGGAGACACAAACACAAAGACAACTTATTGCAAGGATCAGAACAAGACAGTCATACTTTTTTGGGCCCTTTATGAGAAGAGATGACTCGGAGATCGCCGTGACAACAGAAATATAGCAGAAAAGAGAGACAGATGGCAGAGAGAGAGAAGATGCTGGACAGCCTGAGAGAATGGCATAGGCGACAATCAACAACAGAGTTGGTAAACGACACACGTGATAGAAATGGTCCATGATCGCCAACGCCAATGGCCAGGGCACCTGATGATGATGATATATATACATTTTGTGAACACAGATTATTAAACCAAACTGTGTTACCGCGAGTTATAATGACTGTGTCATCGCGCGCTATAATGACTGTGTCACCGTGCGCTTTGATGACTGTGTCACCGCGGGCTATAATGACTGTGTCACCGTGCGCTTTGATGACTGTGTCACCGCGCGCTATGATGGCTGTGTTATTCACGTCCCCGACATCGGATATCGTCCTTCGCTGAAACCGCCCCGTTTTGACTGGGACAACTAATTATTATTGTCTGGCTAGCTGTTTAAAGCGGCTTCGCACGCGTTATAGATATTCTCCACCGGCGTGAATAATAATGAAGGCATTCAGAGCTGGAGTGACATAACCCCGTAATGCAGGACGAGGGAACGCTGTTACTGCACACTTGTTTCTACAGGATATTGCATGATCGCCTCGACGTGATCATTCTAGAATCTTCCTCTTGGATCAACTGATGCTGTGCTTCTATTCCTCTGATGTTCACGAAGGAGACTGCGCCTTTCAGGTGTTCGCCGGTCCTCCACAGCTTGTCGAGCATGGTCGCTCACCCGGGCCAGACTGCCTCTCTTTGGTCTGCTTAAAAAAAAAAAGGCAAAGGCCGCCGTCCATCGTAGTCGATGATGGCATAATTTATTTGCTAGCGATATTTTTTAGTAAGGATTAACTTCGCTACTTTTTATCCTCACTCTCTCGTCTCGAGCCGCCCGACCCCAGTGGCAAGTCAAGGATTAGAGTACTAGGGGGCGACTACGAGATGCAGGGGACTCCGCATCAAGCACCCGTGAACAAGGCGGCGGAGTACGGAGTGTAACCCACACTCTGGTCTGCATAGGTCGGGCAATAATGCAGAATATGTTCTTGTGTTTGCTACATTGTAGGGTCTCTGAAACCCATTTTGTGGAGGTGGGCCTTGGGAGTGCAATGTCCGTTGTAAGTCTGAATATCAAGTGTGTCTATGATGTCATTTCCTGTCTTGTGCTCTTTGTGCTGGTCTCTCCATTTCGTCCTCATGTCAGAGAGCAGAAAATAGAATGTTGACCAGCTTATTCCAGACAGAATAGGATGTGCAAATTTCATACCGCTATAGCTCACTGCTATATGGTTTTAATGATAAATACCTCAGCAATGGACGAAACAAAGAACTGAAAATAGTTGAGCTGACCTAGAAATTCCAGACAGATCGAACTGTTCAAATGTCACGTCCCAAGAGCTTACCGTTGGATAGTTATTTTTTTTTAGCAGACGGACAAACAGATGCATGTATTTTCTGTCTTACCGTAAAGATATTTGCAACTTACTGATCACTGTAAAGTGCTCTGATTAGTTGATACAATAAAATTTGTGAAAGCGTTTCCTGAGAGATGGCAATTATCTCAAAGGCCGTAGACCCAGTCTTAGTCGACCTGTACTTCTACAGCGGCGAATGCCCATGTGCAGGTCCCAGCTCTGGCATGAGCGGGATGTAGCCGGGAGGAGGATTTCCTGCTTAGTGGCTAGGCTCGAGCAGCTTATTACTCCACTACGTTGGGACAAGTGCCGCGGAGGGTGGTTAACCAACGTACAAGTTCATCTTTAAAGGCTTAAAGTCGATTTCATCGCCATGGGTCTCCCATATGGCTCGGTCGCTTTCCGCAGAAATGTGTGTCGTCTTCCGAAAGCACCGCACCAAGCACGACCTCCATAGCTCTAGCTATGAGCCCAGGGATATCCGGAACAAATGGCATCATGAACCGACCGTCGCAGTTCGAATTCGAACCCCGACTCTCTGAACACGAGGCAAACGGCTTGACCACTTCGCCACGGAGACCCCCTCAAGTCCATCTTAATAGACTCATACGTTAGAGCAAAGTAGACCCGCATCATGTTAGGCGCCATCTATGCTGCTCTTAACAAACCACCTAGCCATTGTCGGTGTTATGCCATGTCACACAATTAGTCGCCTTTTACGACATCTTCTCTGTGGGGCGGTGGTCCTATGTTGTCCTTGTCATACACAAAGACCCCGGCGGACCAGTCGGTTCTTATACAGAAAGACAGAAAGGCTGCGTTGTCTACATCGTACACATGCAGTTACTGCGTTCTTGGTATGAGACTGCTGAAGCGAATTGTCATCACAATGTCTGGTCAATGGCTTTGTACGGTTCTGTAACATGGACAGTAAATAAAAGGCGAGAAATGCTTAGAAGGTTTTCTTCTTCTTCTTCTTCGTTCTCAGTCTCCCGATACCATGCCCTGAAAAGGGCTTTGCAAGTAGCAGGATGTTGACGAGAACGTAATGAGTAATGCATTGTGTCGTAGTTTACAGCTTGACTGCGATATTTACACCATTCGGTCCACTACAGCGGGCATTTTTGAGTACCTGGTTAGCCTTCCTTTTTCGATCCCTTCTCCTAAGCTAGTTTGCTTTGTTGCATCATGTTCTTCAGGATCCCGGCATGGAAGGGTAGAAGGGTCTTGGCAGGTCTGGTTCGCTGGCCCCGACACTAGCAGTCAGCTATGGGCCGCTGACCACTGTAGCTCGTGCTCACTGCTCAGTATCTTGATGGCAGAAGCTTTTGGCTTGGCTTGGCTTCGTTCGTTCTCAATCTCCCACTACCAAACCCAGAAAGGGCTTAAGTAGCAGAATAATGTAGTCCAGAGAACGGAATGCGTTGTGTCGTAGTTTACAGCTTGACTGCGATAATTGTACCTTTCGGTCCAACACATCCGACTTCAGCAAGCCTTTTTTGAGTACCGGGTTAGCATTCCCTCTTCGATCCCTTCTCCTTAGCCAGTCTGCCCTGCTGCAGCCTGTTATCTAGGATCACCTCGTGGAGGTGTAGAAGGGTCTTGGCAGCTTTGGTTCGCTGGCCCTGACGCTAGCAGTCAGTTATGGGTCGCTGACCACTGTAAGATGTGGTGTTACCGAAATATGAATAAAGTGAGTTGGACAGAGAAGGAATTGAACGAGATGGTGTTGGATGAAGTCGGAGAGGAAAGGAAGCTGCTACAACAGATACAATAGCAAAGACTGACTTGACTGGCTACAACCAACGTCAATAAGGCCCAATGAAGAAGTTTTGAAGGAATGAACACTGGGAAAGAGACGAAGGGGTAGACCAATTAATACCTTTGTGATACAATCAAGCAGAGCCATGACAATGAAGATATACTGAACTGAATTCGGCGAGAGATGACAGGCAGAAATAGAAGAACGCAATCATAAGCATACAAGCGACAAGCAGTGCCTGCTTGATTTGGTGATGATGCGGACACCATTGTGAACTTTGTCCTACAATCTTCGGTCTCACGAATGTATATCACGTCCCTCAAGGTATCTCCCCCTATCCCGTGGGATTATTCCCCTTCACCTTTGACCCCAACCTCTGACCTGCTGTTTATAGGTTGTCTAGTTCGTAAGTTGGTGTTGACTAAGCAGTAAACACGTGCACGAGTCCCTATACCAGGTCTCTGAGATAGCAAGTCATAAACTGTGATAACGCGTTACGTAAATATGTGTACATAAACTTGTGCAGTGTTTTGTATTCGTAAGATAGACGAGACGAACGCGACATATTGACTGGTACCACTCACCTGAATTCTATGTAGTGGTCCTGAAAACAGGCGATGTTACAGCACCTAGACCAACGAGGTGGGAATCGGTATTGTGAGCCTAATAGTGGTGAGCTTAATGAGAAGCCTCGAACTGCACTACAGTCACTAATTTGTGTTCAAGGTGCTGATCATCGCTGGAGTCTGTTAATGTGAGCGTTCTTCTTGCTACACGTTTATGATTGACAACTTGTAATGAGGATGTACCAGCTATACATTCATGATTGACAACTTGTAATAAGGATGTATCAACTATACATTCATGATTGACAACTTGTAATAAGGATGTATCAACTATACATTCATGATTGACAACTTGTAATAAGGATGTATCAACTATACATTCATGATTGACAACTTGTAATAAGGATGTATCAACTATACATTCATGATTGACAACTTGTAATAAGGATGTATCAACTATACATTCATGATTGACAACTTGTAATAAGGATGTTTCAACTTTACATTCATGATTGACAACTTGTAATAAGGATGTATCAACTATACATTCATGATTGACAACTTGTAATAAGGATGTATCAACTATACATTCATGATTGACAACTTGTAATAAGGTTGTATCAACTATACATTCATGATTGACAACTTGTAATAAGGATGTATCAACTATACATTGATGATTGACAACTTGTAATAAGGTTGTATCAACTATACATTCATGATTTACAACTTGTAATACGGATGTATCAACTATACATTCATGATTTACAACTTGTAATAAGGATGTACCAGTGCCGACAAAGTTTGGACGTTTTCACTCACTTGCTTTTCTCCTCTTGGAGACGCCATTGTTCCATTCAGTTCAATGTAAGTGATGGTCGGCTACAATGGATCTCCATTGTACTCTATCTCTTGCCGTAGTGGTTCAATCTGACAGATTGTGTACAGTCCATCCCCTGATGTTCTCCCCCATCTTACGTCTCCCTCTTAAACGGCTGCCTTCCACCCTACCCTCTAGAATGGTCGTCAACAAGGAGGTATTGTCTTGTTTTATGACCAAAACATCTTTATATGTCTTTCTTGATCTCGGTCATTAATTCGCTGTTGACCTCCACGTACCCAATACCTCCACATTTGTTTTCTTTTCTCTCCAAGAATGCGACTCAATCTTCAACATTCCGACGGTTTCAATACACGTTTCCACCGACGATCGTTCTAAAATACCTCACAAAACGCGTTTAATTTATATGCGCATGCGTATAGGACTTTGACAAAGCTTGTCATAGGTAGCGCAGAGTTGTCATAAATACAAAACAAATCAACTTTTGATTTGTCGCCAAACTGTTGTTAGAATGTCAAAGCAGTGGTGACAGCTGAAAAGTCACAACAGACTAGAACTGCCTTTAAATAAGTATCTCACGCAGGAAAGCGGCGGGTTGGCAAACCTTCAACCGCATTAAACATATACTCCAGCAGATGACTAATATCAGGGTCAGGGTTCACAGCTTCAATGGCATACTTATTCTAGCAACTGTATATTGGTGTGAGGTTTGGGATCTATGAAGCAAAGAAGCCCCGTGTTGCCCAAAGAGCGATGGAGCGAAGAGTTCCAAATATTTTCTTGTGAGACCACATCGGAAATGCCGACTTCCGCCACGTTGGTGGTGTTATTGTTGAAGGAATTCCCCCAATGGGTTGATTTACCCGCTTGTGACGGGGAGGAAGACTAACGTCTGGTCATGCACACAATACTGGCCAAGACCCTCACCTAGGCTTTCTCGTAGACATCCCTGGAAACGGGCTGTTTTCATGGCAGCCTGGCTAACGAGGTGAGGGATCGACGTAATCCTCGTAGTAGTGAGCGACACGCAGATAAAGCCAAGCATAGCACAACCGCCTGGAAGATCACGGTCCACCTTCACCAGCACGCTCGGGATGTCAGGAAAGCTACAGCAACCCGCCACTTAACGTACTTTTCAGGGCACATAAAAAAGTAATCCTACTCAGTGTGGGCAACAACAACGCTTGTTTGAACCATAAAAAGGACGTTTCGTGAAGGTTTGTTGTGGGTGTCATTCTGGTGGCCATACAACTACAACCTCTCACGCAGCCGTCTATCAACGAGATGATCTGCATCACGCCTTTCAACCATCATGGTACTACAACGCGAAGGACAGACACGGACTCAAACAACTTTTGCATGGCTACCAGGCATCAGGAAACCTTGCCTGATTGAATACAAGAATTCAAATAACTAAACTGCCAATCAATCATGAATGTGTAGATGGTATATATAGCATTATTACAAGTAGTCAATCATGAATTTATACAATGAAAAACAGTTATTCTACCAAACTCCAGGAGCGTACTCCAAGCCATCTAAACCCCCAAACCAGACATACCCACAAATAAAATAAAATATAACATCGGAATTATGTTCCAAAAACCAGATCTAGTTCTACAGTGGATTCAGGCTCACTGTGGGATCCTTTGAAACGAGAAGGCAAATGAGTTCGCCATCGACGGAGCTATAAAGAAGCAAAGACACTCATAGCCGATCAATGCGGACGAGATAGAGAGGCCAGAACAAAGAATACATACCAGAAAATGACAGTATAGGCAAACTTAGCAGAGATAGGCAGACACAGATCTTCAGTCTCAGAGGTCCCCCCCTCCCCCCCTTCCTTCTACAGAATGGGCCTTAGAGTCGCCGCCACGTGCGATTGTGGAACACCCAAGCAAACACCGGAACAAATGCAGGATTGCCCACTTATGCACACCAAAGAAAGGAAATCAAGGGGAGCGACTAGGCTCGAAAAGCTGATGGGAACCGGCTAAGGCCTGATTTGTAGTCTCTTTCGTGAAACTCACCAGGCTAGAAGAATGGCATCAGTTGATTGAGAGTAAGAAGAAATATTCAAATAAGTTAAGCTAACATTAGACACGATTTAGCATTGGGACGTCCAAATCGTAGCAGCTTCGCTAATCTGGGAAAGGGGTTTTGAAGATATCACCAAGTAGACCTACACATGAAGACACACTGCTATAGGCCACCACACACACACAATACCATAGAAACAGGAGAAAGAAAATTGCAAGTTAAAACAGCAATCAGTAGCCTCCAAACTGAACATCCGAATACACACAAGGAGACGAGATAGGCTAGTGGTTAGGTGACACGGGTCATAACTAAAAGGTGTTTGGTTCGCTCCCCAATCACAGCACTGGCCGTTACACTGGGGAAGAAAACCCTTTAAAAAATGCAGTAGCAAGCAGACCCTTACATAAAATGCATGCCGAAGTCGGATGCACTGCAAAATAAAAATATAGTGCAATGCCCACCGCTTTGGGAAATAGAGAAATTAGGCAACCCCCCTAACCCCCCAAACAAAAATAATAAAAACACACACACACAAACACACACGCATGCACACACACATACACACACACACATGCACTCATCGGGGTTTCGATCCTACACAGATGGATTAGCAACATTTGTGGACACGAGCCTACACAGATGGATCACAACAATCGTTGATACATGCCTGCATAGCTGGATCAGCAAGCAATGCTGCCAAGAATGGTAGAGCTGGTATTTTTGGCTCACATCCCGATTACCGCATGAGACAAGATTGAAATTCTGTTCTAACTATACAGCAGTTTCATGCGCTTGAACAGGCAGTAAATATGATTGAGTAACAACAGTAACTACCACGCGCCAGTCACTTCCACCAGCATGAGTAAGCTCTGATGGCCTCTCCCATGAACGATCAAAACTAACACTATGCTACAGTATAACTTAGTAGATGAGGTACTATATGGCTTGGCTTGGCTTCGTTCGTTCTCAATCTCCCACTACCAAACCCTGAAAGGGATTAAGTAGCAGAATAATGTAGTCCAGAGAACGGAATGCGTTGTGTCGTAGTTTACAGCTTGACTGCGATATTTGCACCTTTCGGTCCAACACATCCGACTTCAGGAAGCATTTTTTGAGTGCCGGGTTAGCATTCCCTCTTCGATCCCTTCTCCTTAGCCAGTCTGCCCTACTGCAGCCTGTTACCCAGGATAACCGCTTGGAGGTGTAGAAGGGTCTTGGCAGCTCTGGTTCGCTGGTCCTGACGTAGCAGTCAGCTATGGATCGCTGACCACTGCAGCTCACGCGCTGCCAGGTACTATATAATGAAGGTTTTATTTTAAACCCTTGCCAGTAACCCATCTCTACAAATGGGTTTCCTATTGGACAATACGCATGCAACCTCTGTGGTTAGGAAGGAACCAGCACCGTGCTGAACAGACATGGGAAAAGAGGACCTGCATTCGCCGGACATTGACAGTCGAGGCCAATCGTGAGGGCCCAGTGGCCCAGGACGTGACGATCCAATTGTCTGGAACTTTTGATCACAGGTCTAGAGCGTAGCAGAACTCGGCCTAACCAGTAGACAGTTGGTGGCGGTCACAGGTCTAGAGCCTAGGAGAACTCGGCCTAACCAGTAGACAATTGGTGGCGGTCACATGTCTAGAGCCTAGGAGAACTCGGCCTAACCAGTAGACAATTGGTGGCGGGGAATGAGCGCAGTGAACCCTACCGTAGCTTCGGTACCTTGGAGCGTTGCTAATGGACCCTCTCAATTAGTTAATGTCAGGACAGTACATTTCTGGCTTCTGCCTGGGGTGGGAAGAAAATCCACAGACTCACCAGCCAGACAATGCCAAAATGTGGGAAGTACACAATTTTAAAGTTTTACAAACGAGCTCAGACGACGCCTCGGTCATCAAGGTCCGCGCCTGGCAATGGGTGACCAGGCTGCAATAGGTGAAAAATGGAATACTGGAAACAAACATAAACATACTAACACGAGAAAACTTAGGAGGAAGCACGTGCAAAAACAAGATAACAAGCTTTCACTTAATGTTCTACAGTTAAGTATGTGTGGCCTGAGAAATAAGAAGCTTGAGCTTGCCAAGGTTTTGAACAGCCACGGCTTTCACGTGGTACTCGTACAACAAACTCTACACAAGGGCATTGACCTGAACTTGACAGGATGTACTAGCTATGCCTGTGAGTGCACTAACAGCCGTGGCATAGTTACCTATATCCGAAAATCAATATCTGGCACACTGGATCAAAGTACGCTATATACAATATTCACAGCCCCCCCCCCCCCCCCTCCTCAGTCAACCTGCCAGATCTGCATGAAACACAATGTCACAAAACACTCCTTGCAGGTGACTTCAATGGACACTTGCCTCGTTGGGGTTAAACTGACCATAACAGTACAGGAAGATTCATTGAGGAGCTCTGCGATGCAACCAACTTGTCTGTAGTCCAGAACACAGACTCTACCCCAACCAACTTGTCTGTAGTCCAGAACACAGACTCTACCCCAAACCAACTTGTCTGTAGTCCAGAACACAGACTCTACCCTAACGCTGCTGCACAGGGCCCACCTCTCTCTCAGTCGACCTGACTTGACGATCTGTTCCTCTGATAGACTCTTGCAACCTGCAAGTTCTTGATGACATTGGAAGTGATCACAGGCCAATACTCACACCATAACCATTCCCAGTAAAGCTACAAACAGAAAACTCGTTGGAACTTTGGTAAAGCTGACTGGAGACTATTCCAAAAATCATTTGACTACCTGCTTGGTTATATTGACAGCAACAGTGTACAAAGACTCAATAATGTGGTGACAAGAGCTATTCTGAATGCAGCATCACAAAGCATCCCAAGGGGCAGTAGGAAGTGGTACAAACCATTATATACCAAAGAAATGCAAACTGTCATATCTGAAAGAAATGAAGCAAGAACAGCCCCAGAGAGAGCACCATCACAAGAATCAAAGATCCTCTACGACAAATTATGTGCAAAAGTGAAAATACAAAGATGAACAATGCAGTTTCCTCTAAAGAAGTCTTAGAGGTAGGCTTACAACAGGGCTGGGCTTTGAGCTGCACTCTTGTTCTCATCTACGTCAATGATCTGGCCAAGCACATCAAAGCTGAAGATGCCATATATGCTGATGATCTAGCAATGGGGCACTGTCATGAAGATGTAGAACGTGCAGCACAAAGATTAAATGGAGACCCGAAAAGACTGCATGAGTATTGTCAAATGTGGAAACTGAAGATTAACTGTGAAAAGACTGTTTACACTATCTTTACCAAAAGCCACGAAGTAAACAAGAAAAATATCAGTCTGACATTCGGCAAACATAAATTGCCAGAGAGGAAAAGCCTACATATCGGGGGCACTCTCGACCGACAGCTCAGCCTCAAGAAACGTGTTCAAAATGTTAAAAATAAAGCGTTGAAGCGGATACAGTTATTGAAGAGGCTCGTTGGTGCAGCATGGGAATCATACAAAGACACGCTGAGATAATTGTATATTGCATTTGTTCGTTCTGCTTTAGAATACAGCAGTGCACTCCTGACATCATGCTCACAGACTAATGGTAGAGTCCCTGGACAGAGTGCAGAACAATGCCCTGCGCCTTATTTGAGGAGCAATGAGGTCAACGCCCACTGCTGTATGTGAAATTCATGTGAATGTTGAACCCCTTGAGATGCGAAGAGACCTGGCCGGTATGGAAGAGATGTGGCCGGTATGGAAGAGATGTGGCCGGTATGGAAGAGTATGGAAGAGATGTGGCCGGTATAGAAGAGTATGGAAGAGATGTGGTCGGTATGGAAGAGATGTGGCCGGTATGGAAGAGATGTGGTCGGTATGGAAGAGATGTGGCCGGTATGGAAGAGATGTGGTCGGTATGGAAGAGATTTGGTCGGTATGGAAGAGATGTGGTCGGTATGGAAGAGATGTGGCCGGTATGGAAGAGATGTGGTCGGTATGGAAGAGATGTGGCCGGTATGGAAGAGTATGGAAGAGATGTGGCCGGTATTGAAGAGATGTGGTCGGTATGGAAGAGATGTGGCCGGTATGGAAGAGATGTGGCCGGTATGGAAGAGATGTGGCCGGTATGGAAGAGATGTGGCCGGTATGGAAGAGATGTGGCCGGTATGGAAGAGATGTGGCCGGTATGGAAGAGATGTGGTCGGTATGGAAGAGATGTGGCCGGTATGGAAGAGATGTGGCCGGTATGGAAGAGATGTGGTCGGTATGGAAGAGATGTGGCCGGTATGGAAGAGATGTGGCCGGTATGGAAGAGATGTGGCCGGTATAGAAGAGATGTGGCCGGTATGGAAGAGATGTGGCCGGTATGGAATAGATGTGGTCGGTATGGAAGTTTATGAGAAAAAAAAAGAATGAGCACAGAATAACCCAATAGAAGACATGTAGAACAATGCCAAGAAAAGCAGAGAATAAAACAAAAGTCAGTCCTCCGCAATGGCAACAGAAGCAGAGAATAAAACAAAAGTCAGTCCTCCACAATGGCAACAGAAGCAGAGAATAAAACAAAAGTCAGTCCTCCACAATGGCAAGAAAAGCAGAAAATAAAACAAAAAGTCAGTCCTCCACAATGGCAACAAAATCAGAGAATAAAACAAAAGTCAGTCCTCCACAATGGCAAGAAAAGCAAAGAATAAAACAAAAGTCAGTCCTCCACAATGGCAGTAAGATTAAAGACAGATACCACGCCCCAGACAAAAGACAAGAAACACAGAGAGCAAAAAGAAATTTACCACCACATACATGTTTAAAAATTCCAGAAACTCAAAGAAAACTAACTGATAATACAACAGGAAGTGCTGATCCAGTAAGTCTTATCAGAGCATCACAGAGAACTTGTGACACCTACTCAGAAGAATTGATACATGTCTATACTGATGGATCTGTTTTTAAGGCCACCATTAAAGCTGGATATGGAGTCTACATAGAGTATCCAGACAGAACATCTGATGAGCTGTTGATGTCTGTGGGAAGATATATTCAAATTTTGAGGTAGAAATAACAGCATTGGAAGTAGCTCTGTACCACTTAAGGACTGTATTTGATGCTTTCCCATCAAAAGCCCAACGCATCGTAATCTTTACAGACTCATTATCTGCCCTTCAAGTTATGGAAGATGGTAGTCATTGTAAGCCTGAACTTACCCAAATATTCCGAGATGCCAAACAACTTCTCACATCCCTTGAAATCAGAATAGTTATACAATGGATCCCTGGTCACTCAAATATGCCTGGCAATGACAAGGCAGACAGACTAGCTAAGAAGAGATTTAAGTCAAGAACAACAATACACACTAACAACCCTAGAGACAGTCAAACAACTACTGAAGACTGCGAACAAAGAGGACTGGCTGAATAAATGGGCAATGGGAAATACTGAGAGAGAAATCTACAAACAAATGGCCATCCTAAATTCCAAAGACAACGTTAACCTCATGAAAAGGAGAGACCAAAGCACCAGTTTAGGAATTCGCACTCAACACATACAACTTAACAGCCACTTGAACATAATCCAACCAGAACATATTCCAGAGTGCCGGCTCTGCACACATCCCTGTGAAACTGTTGAACATCATTTTTTGAATGTCCGGCCCTTGACAGCGTTAGGAAAAAGCTTCTTCCTCCGAGGACAGACAAATAAAACACTTTGTACGGAACTAAACAACAGCTTACAAAAATTTGCAGATACCATTATATGGCATTGGGCCAAAGGGCCGCTGGATCAATAACCAACCAACCAGTCACTTCCACAGTTCTCAAGGGTGGCAAGCGCCCGGACTTGAGGAGTGAACTAAGCAATGCAGATGCCAGAAAGCGAATCGTTTTTCGTCAGCTACCATCCCATTGTCGCGATCCAGGGACCAAGGCCGCAGATAAGCGTATTGTAACAATGGGTGGGAATTTTGAAGACAACGACATCGAAATCAGATGATGAGAGGATCAAGATGATGAGAGGGTTGACATGATGAGAGGATCAAGATGATGAGAGGGTTGACATGATGAGAGGATCAAGATGATGAGAGGGTTGACATGATGAGAGGATCAAGATGATGAGAGGGTTGACATGATGAGAGGATCAAGATGATGAGAGGATAAAGATGATGAGAAGGTTGACATGATGAGAGGATCAAGATGATGAGAGGGTTGACATGATGAGAGGATCAAGATGATGAGAGGATAAAGATGATGAGAGGATCAAGATGATGAGAGGGTTGACATGATGAGAGGATCAAGATGATGAGAGGATAAAGATGATGAGAGGATAAAGATGATGAGAGGGTTGACATGATGAGAGGATCAAGATGATGAGAGGGTTGAGATGATGAGAGGATCAAGATGATGAGAGGGTTGAGATGATAAGAGGATCAAGATGATGAGAGGATAAAGATGATGAGAGGATCAAGATGATGAGAGGGTTGACATGATGAGAGGATCAAGATGATGAGAGGGTTGAGATGATGAGAGGATCAAGATGATGAGAGGGTTGACATGATGAGAGGATCAAGATGATGAGAGGGTTGAGATGATGAGAGGATCAAGATGATGAGAGGGTTGAGATGATGAGAGGATCAAGATGATGAGAGGGTTGGCATGATGAGAGGATCAAGATGATGAGAGGATAAAGATGATGAGAGGATCAAGATAATGAGAGGGTTGACATGATGAGAGGATCAAGATGATGAGAGGATAAAGATGATGAGAGGATACAGATGATGAGAGGATAAAGATGATGAGAGGATCAAGATGATGAGAGGGTTGACATGATGAGAGGATCAAGATGATGAGAGGATCAAGATGATGACAGGATCAAGATGATGAGAGGGTTGACATGATGAGAGGATCAAGATGATGAGAGGATCAAGATGATGACAGGATCAAGATGATGAGGGTTGACATGATGAGAGGATCAAGATGATGAGAGGGTTGAGATGATGAGAGGATCAAGATGATGAGAGGGTTGACATGATGAGAGGATCAAGATGATGAGAGGGTTGAGATGATGAGAGGATCAAGATGATGAGAGGGTTGAGATGATGAGAGGATCAAGATGATGAGAGGGTTGACATGATGCGAGGATCAAGATGATGAGAGGATCAAGATGATGAGAGGATAAAGATGATGAGAGGATAAAGATGATGAGAGGATCAAGATGATGAGAGGATTGAGATCATGAGAGGGTTGAGATGATGAGAGGATCAAGATGATGAGAGGATCAAGATGATGAGAGGGTTGAGATGATGAGAGGATCAAGATGATGAGAGGGTTGAGATGATGAGAGGATCAAGATAATGAGAGGATAAAGATGATGAGATGATCAAGATGATGAGAGGGTTGAGATGATGAGAGGATCAAGATGATGAGAGGGTTGACATGATGAGAGGATCAAGATGATGAGAGGATCAAGATGATGAGAGGGTTGACACGATGAGAGGATCAAGATCATGAGAGGATAAAGATGATGAGAGGATGGAGATGATGGGAGGATCAAGATGATGAGAGGGTTGACATGATGAGAGGATCAAGATCATGAGAGGATAAAGATGATGAGAGGATCAAGATGATGAGAGGGTTGACATGATGCGAGGATCAAGATGATGAGAGGATCAAGATGATGAGAGGATAAAGATGATGAGAGGATAAAGATGATGAGAGGATCACGATGATGAGAGGATTGAGATCATGAGAGGGTTGAGATGATGAGAGGATCAAGATGATGAGAGGATCAAGATGATGAGAGGGTTGAGATGATGAGAGGATCAAGATGATGAGAGGGTTGAGATGATGAGAGGATCAAGATAATGAGAGGATAAAGATGATGAGATGATCAAGATGATGAGAGGGTTGAGATGATGAGAGGATCAAGATGATGAGAGGGTTGACATGATGAGAGGATCAAGATGATGAGAGGATCAAGATGATGAGAGGGTTGACACGATGAGAGGATCAAGATCATGAGAGGATAAAGATGATGAGAGGATGGAGATGATGGGAGGATCAAGATGATGAGAGGGTTGACATGATGAGAGGATCAAGATGATGATAAAGATGATGAGAGGGTTGACATGATGAGAGGATCAAGATGATGAGGATCAAGATGATGAGAGGATCAAGATGATGAGAGGATCAAGATGATGAGAGGATCAATATGATGAGAGGGTTGAGACGATGAGAGGGTTGAGATGATGAGAGGATCAAGATGATGAGAGGATGAAGATGATGAGAGGATCAAGATGATGAGAGGATGGAGATGATGAGAGGATCAAGATGATGAGAGGATAAAGATGATGAGAGGGTTGACATGATGAGAGGATCAAGATGATGAGGATCAAGATGATGAGAGGATCAAGATGATGAGAGGATGAAGATGATGAGAGGATGAAGATGATGAGAGGATCGAGATGATGAGAGGATGGAGATGATGAGAGGATCAAGATGATGAGAGGATCAAGATGATGAGAGGGTTGAGATGATGAGAGGATCAAGATGATGAGAGGATCAAGATGATGAGAGGATCAAGATGATGAGAGGATCAAGATGATGAGAGGGTTGAGATGATGAGAGGATCAAGATGATGAGAGGATCAAGATGATGAGAGGATCAAGATGATGAGAGGGTTGACATGATGAGAGGATCAAGATGATGAGAGGATCAAGATGATGAGAGGATGGAGATGATGGGAGGATCAAGATGATGAGGGGGTTGACATGATGAGAGGATCAAGATGATGAGAGGATAAAGATGATGAGAGGATAAAGATGATGAGAGGGTTGACATGATGAGAGGATCAAGATGATGAGAGGATAAAGATGATGAGAGGATAAAGATGATGAGAGGATAAAGATGATGAGAGGATCAAGATGATGAGAGGGTTGAGATGATGAGAAAGTTGAGATGATGAGAGGATTGAGATGATGAGAGGATCAAGATGATGAGAGGGTTGAGATGATGAGAAAGTTGAGATGATGAGAGGATCAAGATGATGAGAGGATCAAGATGATGAGAGGATTGAGATGATGAGAAAGTTGAGATGATGAGAGGATCAAGATGATGAGAGGATCAAGATGATGAGAGGATCAAGATAATGAGAGGATGAAGATGATGAAAGGATCAAGATGATGAGAGAATGGAGATGATGAGAGGGTTGAGATGATGAGAGGATCAAGATGATGAGAGGATCAAGATGATGAGAGGGTTGAGATGATGAGAGGATCAAGATGATGAGAGGATAAAGATGATGAGAGGATCAAGATGATGGGAGGATCAAGATGATGAGAGGGTTGAGATGATGGGAGGATCAAGATGATGAGAGGGTTGAGATGATGAGAAGTGCATGAGCTGTAGCCGTCAACGGCCCAGACTTGCCAAGACCCGTCTTCACCACCGCATGGCGATCCACGTGGATAGCAGTCAGCTCCAGGGCAGACTGGATACGGAGAAGGGATCTAAAAGGCAAGGTTTACCAGGTCAAATTGGATGTGTCGGAATGAAAGATGCAAATATCGCAGCCGAGCTGTAAACTACGGCACAACGCATTTGGCTCTCCTAAACCCCGCTACATACAAAGCCCTATCCAGGCCTTGGTAGAGGGAGTGTGAGAACGAACGCCCAAGAAGAGGGAGAGGAAATATTATGAGAACAATGGCGGTAAACAGGATTCCAGAAGAGAAGAGAACAAACCAAACGATGATTATCACGTACCCTTACCGGCTGGGACAGATCACCATTCTTCTCCTGAAGACAGGGTTCAACAAATAGAAGATTCACATCAACAAGCTTCGACTGTTTAGTTCAGTTTAGTCGAAGAATCAACTCCATTGCACACGGTTTAAGCCATTAGTGCTTAGTTCTTCTCCATATTTTTGTAGAATCTTAGCATAATGCACCAACTCCTTAGTACTGGCAAGGATCCCATAATAAATGGGGTAGAGTTTAAACATAATTGTGAATTTTTTTTACCCCTGAAATACCCCATCCCAACCCACCAACACTGTGTCGTGCTCCTTCAGTAAACTCTATGAATCCTAAATGGGGTCATGATCCCTTTAAACTCCCTCCTTGGATCAAAAATGTGGTCGTCGTGACACGTTGATTATTTTACACAGCACTCTAAGCAAAGCGTGAACAATGAATGCACAATCTTCACTCGATAAACAAACTCACCTGCAGATTTTGACATGCGAACACTCAGTAATGTTGAATCCAGGATTTAATGTCACAACAAGTGATGATTTCAGAAAATATTAAGTCATTATGTCACAGGACTGTGCGTACGTTACTCCAAGCTTTGGCTAAGTCAGAATGTAATGCGAACACACACGCGGGAGAATTAACAACAAAGATCACGTGGCACGAGCATCGGCAAGACAGGAAACCAGGTCAGGGCTTTATCACATCAGCTGGTGCGAGGAGTACCGTACTTATTCTAAGGGGTAAGGTTACGTTCACAAATAAAAACAGTTTTTCTGCAATGGGGAAACATGTTTAACGGACAACAGAAAAGAAATCGAAGTAATAGGAAGCCTCGATTTGAATCATAGACCTTCAGATGACGAAAGCGGCGCGCAACAAAAAAGGAAGACGAAGTGTCGGGTTACGGCCAGCCGGACACGCCCCCAAAAATGTCCCAGCTGATCAAGTATTTCGATATTCACCACTTGTGCATGCGTCGAGTTCGATCCATACATATTGAAAGGTTTCGTGTCTTGCTAACTTTACTGTTACTAAGTATAGATCCTACACGCCTTAATGTGTTTGAGGTAGTTAGACAAACGGTGAGCAGTGGTAGTTTCAGCAATAAAATAAAAAGTAAAGCAACCCATAGCATTACTGCCGTAGGGGTGTGAGGTGCGATCTCCCATTTCAAAGGCTCGGCTATATGAGGGCCGTAACCATCTCCTCTCTCTCGTCACTCTTACTTCACGGACTGAACCAGTACCCATATAAGGCTGAGTCGACCCTGGAGCCGTTGTGGTCTGAAAAAACACTACCGCCTCAACTGGGGAATAAACCCAGAACCACTCAGATGCGAAGTGAGCGCGCTAACCACTGCGCTACGCTGAAACTAGAGCTGAAACAACATAAACATGGAGGTCTCGAGCAATGCATGAACTCCCTGATACTGGTCTCAGCAGAACACCAGAGGTTTGCCATTCAGTGGATACCCTCCCACCGGAAAATCGAAGGCAATGAAGGAAAGTGTGGAGAAGCTTCCCCATAAACAGAGCTGAGCATCACTTACAATGAGGCCAAGATCTTCTTCTTCTTCTTTCTTCTTCGTTCTCAATTCCCCCCCCCCCCCAACCAAACAAACCCTGAAAAGGGCTTTGCAAGTAGTAGGATGGTGTCCGTAGAATGGAATGCGTTGTGTCGTCGTTTACAGCATGACTGCGATAGTTGCACATATCGGTCCGACACATCCGACTTCAGCAGGCATTTTTTGGGTACCAGGTAAGCCTTACCTCTAACATAAGCTGACAAGTGTCGAAGTCGTCACATGAGCTACGGTGTTCATCTTCTACCGTTGGCACTTTCAGAAATGAAATGGACAGCACAGATTTGACGGCTCCCAGCTGATATGATATCTGCTCTCGGAGTCATTTTACCAGTATGCAGAAAAACTAACCAACATAGGTTATTCTTACACTTTGTACATGCCCAGCATTTCTATGTCAATTTTAGGAGTCTGTCATGTCTAGCAACATCACCAGGCAGTCGCTAGCTTCACCTACCTAGGCAGTACCCTCACCAGGCAGTCGCTAGCTTCACCTACCTAGGCAGTACCCTCACCAGGCAGTCGCTAGCTTAACCTACCTAGGCAGTACCCTCACCAGGCAGTCGCTAGCTTAACCTACCTAGGCAGGCAGTACCCTCACCAGGCAGTTGCTAGCTTAACCTACCTAGGCAGGCAGTACCCTCACCAGGCAGTCGCTAGCTTCACCTACCTAGGCAGTACCCTCACCAGGCAGTCGCTAGCTTAACCTACCTAGGCAGGCAGTAGCATCACAGGCAGTCGTTAGCTTCACCTACCTAGGCAGGCAGTAGCATCACAGGCAGTCACTAGCTTCACCTACCTAGGCAGTAGCATCACCAGGCAGTCGCCAGCTTCACCTACCTAGGCAGTACCCTCACCAGGCAGTCGCTAGCTTCACCTATCTAGGCAGTACTCTCACCAGGCAGTCGCTAGCTTCCCCTGCCTAGGCAGTACCATTAGGCAGTACCATTAGGCAGTACCACTAGGCAGCACCACTAGGCAGTACCATTAGGCAGTACCATTAGGCAGCACCATTAGGCAGTAACATCACTAGAGAGGCGAATATCGACAATGATATCAATAACAGTTTTGCCTAAGCGAGCTTTGCGTTTGGGAGACTCCAAGCAGACCTCTTCAACCGACACGGCACCAATGTCCCCACCAAGATTAAAGTGTATCGAGCATGTATGTGAGACATGGACAGTTAATAGCAGACATGTTCAGTTCAGTTCAAGTGCCATCTCCGCCTAGAAGATCGGCTGCAATTGTTCTCCAATGTACTCTATCTCTTGCCGCAATGGTGCAATCTGAGAGGCTTTTTCCAGTCCATCTTCTGATGTTATCCACCCACTTAAAACGTTGTCTGCCTTTTGAACGACTGTCTTCCGCCCTACCCTCGAGTATGGTCTTCAACAAATCTTGTTATACAAAACTTGTATGACCGAAAAAAAAGGAAAAATCTAACCCTGATTTCGGTCATTAATTTTCTTTTCACTTCCAAGTTTTTCAATATCTCCAAATTTAATTTCTTATTTTTCCAAGAAATCCGATCCAATCTTTGTGTATACCCCCATTTCGAAGGTTTCAATACCCTTTTCCAACTTGTTATTCACTGTCCATGTTTCTGCATCATAAAGTCATGACGAGTGTTCATAACATCTGACAAAATTCTCTTTTTGAAATTATGATTTTTCTGTTTGGATATCAGTATATGTCGCATGTTGTCGAATACTATGTTGGTCCTACCGATTCTCTTTCTGATTTCATTTTAACAGATGCCTTCTTCCGTTATTATATGACCTAGATAGGAGAAACTCTGAACCTGTTTAAGTAGTTGAACTTTTATTTTCATCTTCATAATCGTTATCACTTGAACTGTCAGCGTAGGCCGCTCAAGGTCAGATGGCAGGACTCGCTGACATTCTCAGCAAAACTAACATGTTGACCATCCATACACCTCTGACATTAGTTCAGCTACGATGGAAGGGACATGTTGACCATCCATACAAGTCTGACATTAGTTCAGCTACGATGGACGGGACATGGTGTTCGAATACCAGATAACCGAATCCACAAGCAGCTCAAAAGAAAGTGAAAAGCTTCAATATTGATGACACCTCATGTGAGATGCGTGCACAAAATCATCCTTCTGGTGAGCAAGTTTCCCCGAATGTGCTCTGAATGAAGAGAGCAGTCATCGCGGAGACCATGCTGCCAGAATTAATCAACATTCACAACGATTGTATAGCCGGCTCTCCACATATGTGTCCTGGATTTTGCAGGCGTGCCGTTCCAGGATTGGAATTTACAGCCATCGGAGAACACTTTTCGCAGCAATAGTTTGATGATGTCTAAATTCCCGCTTGCGATGGACACCTATTATTGTTAGGACTGAATCTGAATTACTGCAGCCGTAAGGGAGCCGTGTAGCGCAGTAGTTAGCGAGCTGGCTTCGTTTCTGAGGTGGTCCTGGGCTCATTCCCCATTTGAAGTGGAATCGTTTTTTCAGACTGCAACGGCTCCCGCGTCGACCAAGCCTTAAATGGGTACCAGTTCAGTCCGGGAAGTAAAAGCGGCGAGGCAGAGGAGATGGCTACCCCCCTCATATTGCCGAGCCTTTGAAATGTGAGATCGCTAATACCTCACACAGCTACGGCAGTAATGCTATGGCTTACTTTACTTACTTTACTCTACTCCTGATTTTGTAATTTTTGTGTAATATGTTCAACGTTTTTCGTGTCTTCGGTGATATTGGAAGATCATGTTTCAAATAATTCTCGCCGTCAAAGCCTTGGAGGCAGCGTGGCTAGGGATGAAAAATATGTCTCGCAATAGGACGCACTAGACGAACTGAGAACTGAGACAGAAATCTAGACAAGGCCTGCAATGGCAAAAAAGGCGTCATAGAAAAACAGAAATTGCTAACCTCAAAGAATATCAGGAAAGAACTGAGGAAAACAATAATCGCCACTCATATATGGCCAATTGTACTGCATGGGGATGAAACATGGACTTTGGCAAAGAAGGATTTAAAAAACTTGGAAGCATTTGAAATGTGGTGCTACCGTAGAATGGAAAGTGGGAGTAGGACACAAATATTATCTAATGATAATGTAATTACTGAAGTGGGCGTACAAAGACACATATTGCATATGATACAAAAACGTCGGTTGAGTTGGCTGGGTCACAACATGACATGAAAGTCTTCTATAGAAAATACTAGATGGCAAGATTCAAGGGAAAAGATGACCAGGGCGTCCAAGATTCAATTTTATATCACAGGCACGCAGGGACATTTAAGCACGAACCTGTGCTGAAATGAAGAGAGCTGCAGAGGATAGAGTCGAATGGAGAGACATACTCAGACAACCCTACAACCAGTTTCTGGACTGATCAACTAGAGGGTCAAATGGAGAGACATGCTCAGAAAACTTTACAACCAGTCTCTGGACGAAGGAACCAGATGCTGATGAGACATGAATCCCACCCAGTGTAATCTAGCAGACACATTTTTTTTCATGGTAAAATCACTGCTCGACGTACGGAAAGTAGTGGAAATTTACCGTACTGTGCACACTTGCCAAGAAACTTGGAACAACCAAATAAGTTGGCAGGCGTAAGAGCTACGTTCTGCAAGGGGCATGCTACTTAATATGTTATGGGAGCTTTACGATCCAGTCATCAATCGAAGATTACAAGTGAATTATATTAAGGAAGTCTTTGAGGATAGCAAGCCAATTACGTTGTGAGATGTCGTCATTATGTTAAGATGAATACGTAAGCTTGTGAAGGTATCTTAAGTTGTCGTGAGATGTTCAACCAATAATAAACTTGTCAGCTCCCTGTGGAGGATAGGTCATCAACAAAAACTCATGAGCCATATGATCCAATTCTCTCTACTTCTTGTTTGTTGCTTCTACATTTGCTTCCAGTTCCCTCTTCCATGAGTGTCTTGATCTTCCTCTACTTCTCTTGCTCTGTGGATTCCAGAACATAGCTTGTGGGGTAATATTATCCACTGGTTTCCGTAATGTGTGGCCTATCCACTGGTATTTGTCCCGTTTTTCCCACCAGTTCCACGTTGGTGATCTTCTCCTACCGTTTCCACCATTGTATCTTGCCCAGGCAACCATTTACAAGTCTTTACCTTTTAGTACCTGTATTGTCTTCAATGATTCAGATCCAAAGAATAAACCGGTTTTTTACGTTGGAGTTGAAGATTTCCAATTTGGTGGTGGATTTAATTTCTTTTGACTTCCAAATTCCTTAATGCAACGAAAGCTCTTCTCGCCTTTTGTACTCTTAACTGCACATCGCTTTCTGTACCTCGTACTATGTTTATATGGTGTGAGATATGTATGTGCATACTTGTGAATGTTTGTTGCAACTGTTCTGAGAATACATTTAGTTACTGAGACGTATTGATACATTTGTGCGAGGCAAATAGAAGATCTAGAAGCTGGGGGAAAAGAACTTTCCAGTTTCCTTTTTTCTGAGTGGAGAAGGGTGGGGGGTTCTAGAGTGAAAAATTATCTTGGTTCTCTTGTATTGGAAAAGTGATGTGACAAAGTCAGATTCCGGAGATGAAGTGAAAGTCTTCTTTGTCCTTGGTCAAAGGTGTCTTCCAAGCAAAATGATTAAATACCTTGGCGTGCAGGTGAGAACCAGTTGAGCGTTGGTTGAATATTTTACTGGTCGACTTAATACTTTTGTTCCGGGTGGGAAGGACCCCATAAATAAAGTCTCGTGGCATGAATAGACAGCTGGAGCTGACCAAGTGGAAACGTTAAGGTTGATGGGAGAGGGTGAGTCCCGCGCCCCCTCCCCCCCCCCCCCGGGTTACAATCCACTACTATCAGGCTGCGTTTAAACGACAGGCAAATAGGAACCGAACAGTAGACTGTGAAGGAAGACTAACGTCTGGTCAATCAAAATATACTGATCGGACATGTTAGGGTCAGGCAAAATATACTGATCGGACATGTTAGGGTCAGGCAAAATATACTGATCGGACATGTTAGCCAGGGTCAGGCAAAATATACTGATCAGACATATTAGTCAGGGTAAGGCAAAATATACTGATCAGACATGTTAGTTAGGGTCAGGCAAAATATACTGATCAGACATGTTAGTTAGGGTCAGGCAAAATATACTGATCAGACATGTTAGTTAGGGTCAGGCAAAATATACTGATCAGACATGTTAGTTAGGGTCAGGCAAAATATACTGATCAGACATGTTAGTTAGGGTCAGGCAAAATATACTGATCAGACATGTTAGTTAGGGTCAGGAAAAATATACTGATCAGACATGTTAGTTAGGGTCAGGCAAAATATACTGATCAGACATGTTAGTCAGGGTAAGGCCAAATATACTGATCAGAAATAGTTAGGGTCAGACAAAATATACTGATCAGACATGTTAGTTAGGGTCAGGCAAAATATACTGATCAGACATGTTAGTCAGGGTAAGGCCAAATATACTGATCAGAAATAGTTAGGGTCAGACAAAATATACTGATCGGACATGTTAGTTAGGGTCAGGCAAAATATACTGATCGGACATGTTAGGGTCAGGCAAAATATACTGATCAGACATAGTTAGGGTCAGGCAAAATATACTGATCGGACATGTTTGTTAGGGTCAGGCAAAATATACTAATCGGACATAGTTAGGATCAGGCAAAATATACTGATCGGACATGTTAGTTAGGGTCAGGCAAAATATACTGATCGGAATTAGTTAGGATCAGGCAAAGTATACTGATCGGACATGTTAGGGTCAGGCAAAATATACTGATCGGACATGTTAGTCACGGTCAGGCAAAACACGGACATGTTAGTCAGGGTCAGGCAAAAGACGGACATGTTAGTCAGGGTCAGGCAAAATTTACTGACCTAGACCCTCACCTCGGCTTCCTCGTAGCCCTCCCTGCAAACAGGCTGTTTCCATGGCAGCCTGGATAACGAGGTGAGGGATCGACATGATCCCAGTAGTAATGAGCGATACGAAAATGAAGCCAAGTATAGCACAACCGTCTGGAAGACAACAGACCGACACTAAACGTCCATTTCTAGGCGCACAAAAGGAAAAATCTGTCTATTGCGGGCATTCTTTCAACAACAACAGCAAAAACAACAACAGCAACAGCAACAACAACAACAGCAACAACAACAACAACAACAACAACAACTGCAGATCAAGAGCTTGGATTATTACTGTCTTACGACATTTTTCCAATTTCTGGGGTAGTCGTGAGGTTTCACAGGTTTAGAGCTACAATCCGCTTTGCTACTTCTGTCATCGCGTCGTGTGCTGGCTACGTTTGTTTATTTAACCCCCAACAGAAAGCCACAAAATACCTTACCATGGTTCAGATTTCAGCAGGTTAATTGCTTTAGTGAGCTGTTGATTTGCACTATGATAGAGCACTCGCTTTTGATGGCAAATGTACGGGGTTCAACTCTCGCTATCGACAGTTCCAGCTGTAAATGTATACTTGGCTGACGGCTAGGGGAAAAAAGGCAACGAGGAAGGAAGCTGGTCACCTCACCTCACAAAGCTGCGGCGTAGTGCAATACAGTCCCTAATACGTCATCCCTGACGACAGTGTTTCGTTTGATTTAAGGTTTGCCTTCTGGATCCTCTGGCGAAGACACGGGACTTTCCACCATATGCCGTAGTCCTTTTGTCGATATCAGAACGTATTGACCAGTGTGTGTATCCGTGTGTAATGTAGACGTATTGTCCAGTGTGTGTATCCATGTGTAATGTAGACGTATTACCAAGTATGTGTATACGTGTATAATGTAGACGAATTGGCCAGTGTGTGTATCCGTGTATAATGTAGACGAATTGGCCAGTTTGTGTATCCGTGTATAATGTAGACGAATTGGCCAGTATGTGTATCCGCGTGTAATGTAGACGTATTGTCCAGTGTGTGTATCCGTGTATAATGTAGACGTATTGTCCAGTGTCTGTATCCGTGTGTAATGTAGACGTATTGTCCAGTGTGTGTATCTGTGTGTAATGTAGACGTATTACCCAGTGTGTGTATCCGTGTATAATGTAGACGAATTGGCCAGTGTGTGTATCCGCGTGTACTGTAGACGTATTGTCCAGTGTGTGTATCCGTGTATAATATAGACGTATTGTCCAGTGTGTGTATCCGAGTGTAATGTAGACGTATTGTCCAGTGTGTGTATCCGCGTGTAATGTAGACGCATTGGCCGAAATGTATATATATATTTTTTTTGCGTTTGCCTTATTGCTCCAATCCCCAAGGCGGTGTGCGTTGCACTGTGGTTTTTATTTTTGCATCTTTCGGCCCAGTGCATCCGACTTCAGCATGCATTTTATGTAAGGGTTTGCTTCCCAGGGGTAACGAAATATGATAACCAAAGAAGTGAGGTGTGACATGGAAATCAAGAAGATAATTGTGATGATCAAATCATTCTTCTCCAACATGAGTAGTATAGTGTCATCCAAATAAATCATTCTTCTCCAACATGAGTAGTATAGTGTCATCCAAATAAATCATTCTTCTCCAACATGAGTAGTATAGTGTCATCCAAATAAATCATTCTTCTCCAACATGAGTAGGATAGTGTCATCCAAATAAATCATTCTTCTCCAACATGAGTAGTATAGTGTCATCCAAATAAATCATTCTTCTCCAACATGAGTAGGATAGTGTCATCCAAATAAATCATTCTTCTCCAACATGAGTAGTATAGTGCCATCCAAATAAATCATTCTTCTCCAACATGAGTAGTATAGTGCCATCCAAATAAATCATTCTTCTCCAACATGAGTAGGATAGTGTCATCCAAATAAATCATTCTTCTCCAACATGAGTAGTATAGTGCCATCCAAATAAATCATTCTTCTCCAACATGAGTAGTATAGTGTCATCCAAATAAATCATTCTTCTCCAACATGAGTAGGATAGTGTCATCCAAATAAATCATTCTTCTCCAACATGAGTAGTATAGTGCCATCCAAATAAATCATTCTTCTCCAACATGAGTAGGATAGTGTCATCCAAATAAATCATTCTTCTCCAACATGAGTAGGATAGTGTCATCCAAATAAATCATTCTTCTCCAACATGAGTAGTATAGTGTCATCCAAATAAATCATTCTTCTCCAACATGAGTAGTTTAGTGTCATCCAAATAAATCATTCTTCTCCAACATGAGTAGTTTAGTGTCATCCAAATAAATCATTCTTCTCCAACATGAGTAGTATAGTGTCATCCAAATAAATCATTCTTCTCTAACATGAGTAGGATAGTGTCATCCAAATAAATCATTCTTCTCCAACATGAGTAGTATAGTGTCATCCAAATAAATCATTCTTCTCCAACATGAGTAGTATAGTGTCATCCAAATAAATCATTCTTCTCGAACATGAGTAGTATAGTGTCATTGAAATAAATCATTCTTCTCCAACATGAGTAGTATAGTGTCATCCAAATAAATCATTCTTCTCCAACATGAGTAGTATAGTGTCATCCAAATAAATCATTCTTCTCCAACATGAGTAGTTTAGTGTCATCCAAATAAATCATTCTTCTCCAACATGAGTAGTATAGTGTCATCCAAATAAATCATTCTTCTCTAACATGAGTAGGATAGTGTCATCCAAATAAATCATTCTTCTCCAACATGAGTAGTATAGTGTCATCTAAATAAATCATTCTTCTCCAACATGAGTAGTATAGTGTCATCAAAATAAATCCTTCTTCTCGAACATGAGTAGTATAGTGTCATTGAAATAAATCATTCTTCTCCAACATGAGTAGTATGGTGTCATCCAAATAAATCATTCTTCTCCAACATGAGTAGTATAGTGTCATCCAAATAAATCATTCTTCTCCAACATGAGTAGTATAGTGTCATCCAAATAAATCATTCTTCTCCAACATGAGTAGGATAGTGTCATCCAAATAAATCATTCTTCTCCAACATGAGTAGTATAGTGTCATCCAAATAAATCATTCTTCTCCAACATGAGTAGTATAGTGTCATTGAAATAAATCATTCTTCTCGAACATGAGTAGTATGGTGTCATCCAAATAAATCATTCTTCTCCAACATGAGTAGTATAGTGTCATCCAAATAAATCATTCTTCTCCAACATGAGTAGTATAGTGTCATCCAAATAAATCATTCTTCTCCAACTTGAGTAGTATAGTGTCATCCAAATAAATCATTCTTCTCGAACATGAGTAGTATAGTGTCATTGAAATAAATCATTCTTCTCCAACATGAGTAGTATAGTGTCATCCAAATAAATCATTCTTCTCCAACATGAGTAGTTTAGTGTCATCCAAATAAATCATTCTTCTCCAACATGAGTAGTATAGTGTCATCCAAATAAATCATTCTTCTCCAACACGAGTAGTATAGTGTCATCCAAATAAATCGTTCTTCTCCAACACGAGTAGTATAGTGTCATCCAAATAAATCATTCTTCTCCAACATGAGTAGTATAGTGTCATCCAAATAAATCATTCTTCTCCAACATGAGTAGTATAGTGTCATCCAAATAAATCATTCTTCTCCAACATGAGTAGTATAGTGTCATCCAAATAAATCATTCTTCTCCAACATGAGTAGTATAGTGTCATCCAAATAAATCATTCTTCTCCAACATGAGTAGTATAGTGTCATCCAAATAAATCATTCTTCTCCAGCATGAGTAGTATAGTGTCATCCAAATAAATCATTCTTCTCGAACATGAGTAGTATAGTGTCATTGAAATAAATCATTCTTCTCCAACATGAGTAGTATGGTGTCATCCAAATAAATCATTCTTCTCCAACATGAGTAGTATAGTGTCATCCAAATAAATCATTCTTCTCCAACATGAGTAGTATAGTGTCATCCAAATAAATCATTCTTCTCCAACTTGAGTAGTATAGTGTCATCCAAATAAATCATTCTTCTCCAACATGAGTAGTATAATGTCATCCAAATAAATCATTCTTCTCCAACATGAGTAGTATAGTGTCATCCAAATAAATCATTCTTCTCCAACATGAGTAGGATAGTGTCATCCAAATAAATCATTCTTCTCCAACATGAGTAGTATAGTGTCATCCAAATAAATCATTCTTCTCGAACATGAGTAGTATAGTGTCATTGAAATAAATCATTCTTCTCGAACATGAGTAGTATGGTGTCATCCAAATAAATCATTCTTCTCCAACATGAGTAGTATAGTGTCATCCAAATAAATCATTCTTCTCCAACATGAGTAGTATAGTGTCATCCAAATAAATCATTCTTCTCCAACTTGAGTAGTATAGTGTCATCCAAATAAATCATTCTTCTCGAACATGAGTAGTATAGTGTCATTGAAATAAATCATTCTTCTCCAACATGAGTAGTATAGTGTCATCCAAATAAATCATTCTTCTCCAACATGAGTAGTTTAGTGTCATCCAAATAAATCATTCTTCTCCAACATGAGTAGTATAGTGTCATCCAAATAAATCATTCTTCTCCAACACGAGTAGTATAGTGTCATCCAAATAAATCGTTCTTCTCCAACACGAGTAGTATAGTGTCATCCAAATAAATCATTCTTCTCCAACATGAGTAGTATAGTGTCATCCAAATAAATCATTCTTCTCCAACATGAGTAGTATAGTGTCATCCAAATAAATCATTCTTCTCCAACATGAGTAGTATAGTGTCATCCAAATAAATCATTCTTCTCCAACATGAGTAGTATAGTGTCATCCAAATAAATCATTCTTCTCCAACATGAGTAGTATAGTGTCATCCAAATAAATCATTCTTCTCCAACATGAGTAGTATAGTGTCATCCAAATAAATCATTCTTCTCGAACATGAGTAGTATAGTGTCATTGAAATAAATCATTCTTCTCCAACATGAGTAGTATGGTGTCATCCAAATAAATCATTCTTCTCCAACATGAGTAGTATAGTGTCATCCAAATAAATCATTCTTCTCCAACATGAGTAGTATAGTGTCATCCAAATAAATCATTCTTCTCCAACTTGAGTAGTATAGTGTCATCCAAATAAATCATTCTTCTCCAACATGAGTAGTATAATGTCATCCAAATAAATCATTCTTCTCCAACATGAGTAGTATAGTGTCATCCAAATAAATCATTCTTCTCCAACATGAGTAGTATAGTGTCCTCCAAATAAATCATTCTTCTCCAACATGAGTAGTATAGTGTCATCCAAATAAATCATTCTTCTCCAACATGAGTAGTATAGTGTCATCCAAATAAATCGTTCTTCTCCAACATGAGTAGTATAGTGTCATCCAAATAAATCATTCTTCTCCAACATGAGTAGTATAGTGTCATCCAAATAAATCATTCTTCTCCAACATGAGTAGTATAGTGTCATCCAAATAAATCATTCTTCTCCAACATGAGTAGTATAGTGTCATCCAAATAAATCATTCTTCTCCAACATGAGTAGTATAGTGTCATCCAAATAAATCATTCTTCTCCAACATGAGTAGTATAGTGTCATCCAAATAAATCATTCTTCTCCAACATGAGTAGTATAGTGTCATCCAAATAAATCATTCTTCTCCAACATGAATAGTATAGTGTCATCCAAATAAATCATTCTTTTCCAACATGAGTAGTATAATGTCATCCAAATAAATCATTCTTCTCCAACATGAGTAGTATAGTGTCATCCAAATAAATCATTCACATATTAAAATCGACAGTGATCAGAAATGATGTACGGTCGCATTTACTGTTTGGTTGAGAATCATGGACAATCAATAAACAGTTGGAGAAGGAATTTGTGCTTTTAAAATATGGAGATTTACGATGCGCATGTCAAGGAAATAAACAAAGAAAACAAACAAGGAAGTCTTAGGGAAATGTCATTGCCATGAACCTCACTATCATGATAACAGTCAAGAGGCTGAGCAGCACATGAGCTGCAGTGGTCAGTGACCCATAGCTGACTGCTAGCGTCAGGGTTAGCGAACCAAAACTGCCAAGCGGTGATCCTAGGTAACAGGCTACAACAGAGCAGACTAGCTAAGTAGAAGGGATCGAAGAGGAAAGGCTAACTCGGTCTAAAAAGTGCCTGCTGAATTAGAATGTGTTGGACCGAAAGGTGCAAGTATCGCATCAAGCTGTAAACTACGACACAACGTAGTTTCCGCTTTCTGGAAAACATCCTGCGTCTTGCAAAGTCCTTTTCATGCTTGGTAGAGAGAGATTGAGAACGTTCAGGGCTTGGTAGGAGATTGAGAACGTTCAGGGCTTGGTAGCGGGAGATTGAGAACGTTCAGGGCTTGTAGCGGGAGATTGAGAACGTTCAGGGCTTGGTAGAGAGAGATTGAGAACGTTCAGGGCTTGGTAGCGGGAGATTGAGAACGTTCAGGGCTTGTAGCGGGAGATTGAGAACGTTCAGGGCTTGGTAGAGAGAGATTGAGAACGTTCAGGGCTTGGTAGCGGGAGATTGAGAACGTTCAGGGCTTGGTAGCGGGAGATTGAGAACGTTCAGGGCTTGGTAGAGAGAGATTGAGAACGTTCAGGGCTTGGTAGCGGGAGATTGAAAAAGGTCAGAGCTTGTAGCGGGAGATTGAGAATGTTTAGGGTTTGGCAGCGAGAGATTGAGAACGTTCAGGGCTTGGTAGGAGATTGAGAACATTCAGGGCTTGGTAGCGGGAGATTGAGAACCGTTAGGGCTTGGTAGAGGGAGATTGAGAACGGTCAGGGCTTGATAGAGGGAGACTGAGAACGGTCAGGGCTTGGTAGCGGGAGATTGAGAAAGGTCAGGGCTTAGTAACGGGAGGTTGAGAACGTTCAGGGCCTGGTAGCGGGAGGTTGAGAACCAACGACAAAGAAGAAGTTTGAGGCATCTATGGGTGCAGTCAGTTCATGGCTTACCTTTCTGTCATTCTTTTTCCTGGACTATCCAGTTCATACCTCAAATAATCTAACCGTATGTCCCCATAAACTTGTGTTTCGTGTATCCCTTAGCACAAAACAGTTCCTACCTCAAATAATCCAACGTTATCGCCCCCAAAACTTGTGTTTCGTGTATCCCTTGGCACAAAACAGTTCCTACCTCAAATAATCCAACCGTATCTCCCCCAAAACTTGTGTTTCGTGTATCCCTTGGCACAAAACAGTTCATAACTCAAATAATCCAACCGTATCTCCGCCAAAACTTGTGTTTCGTGTATCCCTTGCCAAAAAACGGTTCATACCCGAAATATAATCCAACCGTATCTCCCCCAAAACTTGTGTTTCGTGTATCCCTTGCCACAAAACAGTTCATACCTCAAAATTAAAAAAAGTAAGCAGCATTACATTTGCAGGGCGACGCTTCTTACATCTGCAAACCTATTTGGCGGGTATACGTTTCTTGACAAATGTTCAGTACGGTAGGTTGCCATTACTTTCCTTCCTTTTAGGAGAGAAAAAAAACCCATGTCTATCAGACTGGACACGAGCGGGATTCGAACCGGGTGCGTTGAGATTGTGAAACGGACGCTTCCGTCGTAGGCCACATTCTGAAAGACAACAGACTCCAGATGAACCAAAACACTACCGTCCCATCTCATTGACATGATGCCTTGGAAAATTAACAGAACGAATTGTAAATGCACGCCTTCACTGGTTCCTTGAGAGTTTAGACATCCTTTTCCATGAACAGGCAGGATCCAGAAAAGGTAGTTGCGCAGAAAGCCAACTTTTCAGGTTAACACAGAAAATTCACGATAGGTTCCAAAATAAGAAATATACAGTAGCAATCTTTTTCGATTTACAACAGGCCTATGGTCGAGTAAGGATAAAAGGTCTCTTGATGAAAATGACTGACCTGAGGATTAGCGGAAAGGTGTACAACTGGATAACATATATTCTCATCGACCGAACAATCCAAACAAAGATGAACAATGCTGTCTCGTCTAAAGAAGTCTTAGAGGAAAATCTTACAACAGGGCTCGGCTTTGAGCTGCACTCTTGTTCTCATCTACATCAATGAGCTGACCAAGCACATCAAAGCTGAACAAGCCATGTCTGATGATCTGGGAATATGGCAGAGCCACTGATATGTAGAAAGGGCAGCACAAAGATTAAATGGAGACATGAGAAGACTGCCTGAGTGTTGCCAAGTGTGGAAACTGGAGATAAATTGTAAAAAGACTGTTTACAATATCTTTACCAATAGCCACAAAGTAGTCAAGAAAAATATCAGTCTAAAATTCGACAAACAGAAATTGTCCAGAGAGGAAGAGCCTACATATCTTGGAGTCACTCTCAGCCGACAGCTCAGCCTCAAGAAAACATGAACAAAATGTTAAAAATAAAACACTGAGGCGGCTACAATTAATGCAGACGCTCACGTGTATAGCATGAGTATCAGACAACGAAACTCTGAGACTCTTGTATATTGGATATGTACGCTCTGCTTCAGAATACAGCAGTGCACTCCTGAGAACATGCTCACAAACTAAAGTAAGAGTCCCTGGACAAAGTGCAGAACTATGCCCTGTGCCTTATTAGTGGAGCAATGGGTTCAACACCTGTAACAGACCCTCTGCTTGCCCTGGCCGCGATCTAACTTAGAACATTCTCACACTCATCCACATCATCATGACCATGCTCAGTAAATGACATATCACACAGCAGGTGGCATATTTATTATATCATACTCATATCATACAATGAGTAGAGAAATTACAAACACAATATAATTCATATCTTAACTAAACATTCTACTATAACGGGAATTGTAAGCATTAGCTATTGATGGAATTCCCAACTATCTAAAAAACCCAGTTCTATTGCCTTGCAATTACATCACACACACATCGCCTTAACTGCGTCTTCAACACACCTTATCAAATACTCTTCCTCACTGAAATCCCCTCAGGCGGGCGATCTCGACATAACTCATTCACAATGTGTCCTTGCTTACAAACACACGTTCAGATTATCTATTAATGCAAAACTCACACACCTTTTTGAGCGATCCTGTTCTATCACTAAACATTCGTCCAACAGTCTATTATTAATCGCTCCTCTACCTAAGTCGGTGAGTTAAACATACTATCTACATTCAGTCTCACTCTCTCACTCTCCTCCATACAGCACCTCTCTCTCCCTCACTCTCCATCTCTCCTCCAGCCTCTCGAGCTCAACTTTGTCTCGAGTTATATATCCTCAAGCAAGGCCAGAGCTTGACCAATCGATCTCAGGTATGGTCATCTTCAATCCCAGTTGGAACGAAACACTTTGCACACCTGTCATTCATTCTCTCGCAGCAAGCCCCGCTGCCAATTTCGTCTGTCAATCAATCTCCCCCTACCAAAATCGGAAGGCCAGTGGTCAGTTTCTACCTGTCCACATTCCTTAACTCAACTCTGTTCTCCTTTGCTGAGACGGTGAGTGACCTTGACATGCATTCAGGTAGCTTTAAGCTTTAACATGTTCAGGTATCCTAAACTCCCCTTGCTCCGGCGGGAACTGTTACACACCCACTACTGCATGAGAAATTCACATGAATGTGCCAGATATGGAAGTTTATGAGAGGAGTAAACGGATGACCAAAGACCACCCCAATAGAAGTCTTGTAGAAAATGGCAACAGAAGCAGAGAATAAAACAAAAGTCAGTCCTCCACCACGTCAGAGAGACTAAAAACAGACATCACGTCCCAGAAAAAAGACAAGAAACACAGAGAGCAACAAGAACTTTACCACCACATACATGTTTAAAAATGCCAGAAATGGAAACAAAAACTAACAGATAATACAACAAGAAGCTCTGATCCAGTAAGTCTCACGAGAGCATCACAGAGAATGATTAACACATACCCAGAAGAATGGATACATGTGTTTACTGATGGGTTTGCTTTTAAGGCCACCATTAAAGCTGGATATGGAGTCTACATAAAGTATCCAGACAGAACATCTGATGAGGTGTTGATGCCTGTGGGAAGATATGTTCAAATTTTGAGTCAGAAAAAACACCATTGCAAGTAGCTCTGTACCACTTGAGGACTGTATTTGATGCTTTCCATCAAAAGCCGAAACATCGTAATCTTACAGATTCATTATATGTCCTTCAAGCTCTGAAAGACGGTGGTCACTGTAAGCTGAAATGATCTGAATATTCAGAAATACCAACCAACTTCTCACATCCCATGAAGTCAGAATAGTTATACAATGGATCCCTGGTGACTCAAATACACCTGGCAATGACAAGGCAGACAGACTGGCTAAGAAGAGATTTAAGTCAAGAACAAAAATACACACCAACAACCCTACAGACAATCAAACAACTACTGAAGACTGCGAACAGAGAGGATTGGCTGAATAGATGGGCAATGGGAGATACTGGAAGAGAGATCTACAAACTTATGGACGTCCCAAATTCTAAAGACAACATCAACCTCCTGAAAAGGAGATACCAAATCACCATTTTCCGACTTCGCACTCAACACACACAACTTAACAGCCACTTGAACAGAATCCAACCAGAACATACTCCAAAGTGCCGGCTGTGCACACATCCCTGTGAAACTGTTGAAAATCATATTTTTGTATGTCCGCCGCTTGCCAGTATTAGGAAAGAGCTTCTTCCTTCGAGGCCAGACAGATGGAACACTTTAAACGGAACCAAACTATACCTTAGAAACACTTGCAGATACCACTATATGGCATTGGGCCAAAGGGCAGGAGCCCATAATCCGCTGGATCAATAACCAACCAACCTCTAGGCCACGCAGCCTCTTCCTCAAATAAACACATCTATTTCCCTCAAAAACTTTGCGGTATGCTTTGGGCGTCTCTCCTTTATGTATAGTTTATCCCACATTTGTGTTGGAAAATGGGTACTGTCAATCTACTGCTCACTCAACACAATTTGAAAAAATCTTAGGAAGTTAGTCTGTCCTCCATCTGTTCTAATGTTTGTCTGTCCTCCATCTATTCGGATGTTTGTCTGTCTTCCATCTGTTTGTGGTGAAGCCGATATTTTAATTTCTTGAGCTGAGGACTTCTTTGTCTGAATATCGTAACTGAATCTATATTTACGAATGAATATTATGCCTTTGTTCTACCAGATTCTGGGCGTTCTCTGTACTTTTGTCTCACTTGTTATTGCATTTTGAGGTATTCAAGTTTTTGTGTGTGTTCAAAGTAGTCTCCTTTCAAGGCACATATAATGATTTTGTTTGGCTTGGTTTGGCTTGGCTTGGTTTCGTTCGTTCTCAATCTCCCGCTGACAAACCCTGAAAGGGCTTAAGTGTCAGAATGTAGTCCAGAGAACGGAATGCGGTGTGTCGTAGTTTACAGCTTGACTGCGATATTTACACCTTTGGGTCCAACACACCCGACTTCAGCAAGCATTTTGTGAGTACCGGGTTAGCATTCCCTCTTCGATCACTTCTCCTTAGCCAGTCTGCCCTGTTGCAGCCTGTTATCCAGGATCGCCGCCAGTTATTTTGTTTAAATTATATTATTCATGGATCTACTGTCATGGTCATGCTTGTGTTTGCGGCAGTGAAAGTGCTTACATCCTGGCCTCCCTGGTGGGGACATTAAACAATATGGCTGAGAATTTGAAGTTCATCAACGATCTCCCCTCTTGGACGATGCCACTGCAGTTAATGAAGCAGTAATTCAGAGATTGCAAAGTTTTCACACCATACATGGGTTTTGCAGAGAGGGGCGCCTGAGAGGACGGAGAAGGATAGTTAAGAAAATCAGCGAACTACGGAAACCATCAGTCTCAACACCTATCGCCATTAGCTTAGAGTGGTCGCACACCTAATGTTCCGACCTAGTGAATTGAAATCGATTTTAACACAAGTACAAGCGAGTAATAAAGTCAGGAGAAAACATTCACATACGTGTACAGCGCTAAAAATAACTCCGCCATGATCATGAAAACAAGTAAATATGTATTTAAATTACATTTTACGAGACAAGCTTTTATTTATCTGAGACATTTTTGTTTTGTTTTCGGGACTACAGTAGTGCAATTTTTATAGATTAACAGATCGTACTAGCAAAGACTGTTTAAATTATTTCAGCTTTCTAGGTTATGGGGAAGTTGGTTAAAAAATAGGAGAAATAGAAGTCAGCGTAAAAGAACAACGAATGTGTAAGAGCTTGAAGTAAGTGTTATCCGAGCGAACTACCGTATCTAATCTGATTTGTCTCAGGGGGCGTTGTCTTAGCCTAAACGGCTTTGATCCCTTTGAAATCACAGGATGAAGAAACAAAGTACGTGAGGATATGGTATAATATAGTTAAGGACCGCTAGCTGTAAACGTCACAAGGGCTGACCTGATCCAGTAAACCAGTAGCCAGATCTAGAACGTTAGAAATTTGGGTGAGCAGCCTTGTGTAACAGATACTACCGTAGCTAGTGCAATAAGTGGGCGAGTGTTTGTTTGGGCGAGGTAGTGGAGAGATCTTTGTCTTAATTTAGCTTACACGAGACGTGTTCAAACGAAACCGGACCAAACTGCAACAAGTGAACATACGTACGAAGTGCATGATGACGTCACTTCTGGTTACAGCACATACCAACCGTCAAGTTTGCAAAATGTCATTATCTTCCGACTACATGTTTCGTCAGCAGACCATTGAAAACATGGCGGGTGTGATAGGGAATCCGTTCAGAGTTGATCAGCGAGCGGTGATTAAGTTTCTAACAGTTGAAGGATGTCGACCAGTTGACATTCATCGCAGAATTCAGGCAGTATATAGAGACAAAAGTGTGTCGAAGACAACAGTGAAGAACTGGCCAACGATGTTTAAAGGAGGACACGAGTTAACGACATATCTTCCGAAAGGCGCATTTTGTTGCGTTAATTTACGTCCTCAGAAATGAAGTCACTGCCTCAATTTCATTTCTTGTACTCATGTGCACATCGCTTCGCTCAACAAAGACCTTACCCCTCACTCTTGACGAGGGCTGAAGAAGCTGAGCTGCAGAGGTCAGTAACTCAAAGCTGACTGCTAGCGTCAGGAGCCAGCGAACCAGAGCTGCCAAGACACATCAACCCGGTGATTCTGGATAACCGACTTCTACAGAGAAAACTGACTATGAAGAAGGGATCGAAGAGGGAAGGTTTACCCGATACACAAAAATATCATGCTGAAGTCCGATGTGTCGGACCGAAAGATGCAGATATCGTAGTCAAGCTGTAAACTACGGCACAACATTTTCCGTTTACCTGACTACATTCTGCTACTTGCAAAGCCCTCAGGGCTTGGTAGCAGAAGTTTGAGAACGATTGGCAAAGGAGAAGAAGAAACACTAGCAGAGAAGCCGCTACTTGATATCTCATCAACAGTACCGTTATCCGTAGTATCACTACTTACCAGTTTCATCTCTAATCCCAATTTCCGTTACACCATTCTCGCCCTGACTTGGGTGGGGATGAATCAGTGGTAAAACAAAAACAACTGTCAATATGACTTATTGCTGAGGTGGTCTAGGGTGTGTTTTTGGGGGCTGAGAACTACAGGCCGATTCGCTACTGCTGTCGCCACGTCGTATGCTGGCTGTTTGTTTATTTCACCCCCAACAGGCAAACAACGCATGCTATACCGGGATTCGAACCGAGACAGGCATGCCTCGAAACCATTCGGCCACGCGCTCCTCTGATCAGTGGTAATTATGTTATTCTGTCTCCTGTTTCGTCTCTGTTCACTGATGTCGTTTGACACGTGTGGAGATGCAATAAGCTTTCCTGTGTCGTCTGCTGTGGCCTTTATTATTTTCAATCTTGTTATTTATTAGTTAAATACCGGCATGTTTACAGAAGCGAAATTGTGGAAAGAGGGTGGGTGGGGGTTTGGGCGGGGGTTGGGGCGTGGGGGGAGGAGACTAGCCTACAGTCAGGGAAAAATTAGTCAGGGCGAGGTGATACTGACCAAGATACCACATCCTTTCCATGCAGCTCTTTCTGGAAACAGGCTGTTTCAGTCTGGCTAATTAGATGAGGATAGACGTGATCCCCGTAGTAGTGAGCCTCACGCAGATGAAGTCAAGCATAGCACCGCGGCCTGGAAGAAACTTCGGTTCTCATTCCTCAGCACGCTCGGGATGTGAGGAAAGCTACTGCAACCCCCACCGTTACACCCTTTCCATAACACACGAGCGTTAGGTTACTCATCATAGGCATTAAACAACAACAACAATCTTCCAGCAACGCTTGGCACAAGAGGGGGCCTTTTATCTCCCAGCAGCACTGAACAGTAAAACAGGATTGAAACTTGTACATTTCCTGCGATTTGCCACTGGCTCTTTGAATGGCGAAGGCCGCTTTTCTCTTTCATTTCACTTCACGTCTTATGGTCTGCTGCTGTTTGTGCGTTGATCGGAGTCCATGTCTGACAATCATATCAGGCTCTATGTGTAACAATCATATCAGGTTCTATATCTGACAATCATATCAGGTTCTATATCTGACAATCATATTAGGTTCTATATCTGAGAATGATATCAGGCTCCACGTGTGACAATGATATCAGGCTCCATGTGTGACAATGATATATATAAATATATATATATATATATATATATATATATATATATATATATATATATATATGTGTGTGTATATATATATATATATATATATATATATAAATATAAATATATATATATATATATATATATATATATATATATATATATATATATATATATATATATATATATATATTATACATAAATAATTCATATTTATTTCATCTTCTATAAGAACTGATGTGGTTGTCCAAGTATTAAAGTGAGTGTACTTGTTTGAGTTCCTTCTCGCTCACCTTAACTCAACATTTTGGAGATTTGCATTTCTGAATTACTTTCAATACTTTTGATTTCTTTTGATCTACAAATGTGATATATATATATATATATATATATATATATATATATATATATTAATATATATATATATATATATATATATATATATATATATATATATATACATATATCATATAGCGTGTCCTTTGCAGGCCACTCCTACCACATCCTTCGCAGATCATCAGAGAGGTCTCATTTATGGTCCAAACAACATACAGGAACTTAGAAAAGTAGCTTCGCAATTTTTAAACTGGAGAGCACTTGTCTCTGTCATGTGCCCTCTGTTTAGCGTTCAATGAACATCGATAGATAGAAGACACAGGCGGCTGTTGCTTTGAACAAGGGAGATCTACAACTTTTCATTTATCTTCTTATCGGAAGACGTCACAACAGCACAAATACATGTCACGCTCGATAACTCAGGAATATAGTTCTTGCTATCTCTTTTTGCGGGTTATATACCTTGTTTATCCAGCCGATGAAACATAAACCTGTTCAAGATGGTAGTTAATTTTAAAGGCTACGGAAAGTAATTGCAATATACCTTTCTGTACACCTGTCAAGAAACATATAATATCCATGTAGGTAGCGGTTTTAGGCAGGGTCCACATTCTGTCAAGGACATGCCACTTACATATTTATGATAAATAACAAGTGTTCCTACAGTCCCACCAAGAGTGGTCTTAGGAGGTGAAATTAGAGGGAAGTAACTGATTACACACACAGGTTTCTGAGAGAAATGGCGTCCTATAGAGAAAATGGATCCGAAAACACTTGAATAAGGAATGATGACCAATTGTTGAACGTAATCTGAGCATAGCCAAATGTGGATACGAAAAGGGCATTAGATCTACTGATGCCTAATTCGCCTTAAGACTATTAAACAAAAGAGCAAAATAATGTGGCAAGCATTTAAACAGAACACGTAAAGACCAGAAGAATGCCGTGACAGTGTAGGTGGGAATACATTCTTGGCAATATTAGAGGACTATAAAGGGAACCTATTGGATAATGAGCAATTTTAGAGGACTATGAGGGGAAAATAATTGGATAATGAGCAATATTAGAGGACTATAAAGGGACAACTATTGGATAATGAGCAATTTTAGAGGACTATGAGGGGAAAACAAATTGGATAATGAGCAATTTTAGAGAACTATAAGGGGAAAACAATTGGATAATGAGCAATATTAGAGGACTATAAAGGGACAACTATTGTATAATGAGCAATATTAGAGAACTATAAAGGGCCATCTATTGGATAATGAACAATATTAGAGTACTATAAAGGGACAATTATTGGATCATGATGAAACAGTGTAGCCCATGAATTTACATGTAATAAGCACACATAATGGAATCAGATACGCTTTCGAAATAACTACAATGGTACGACAGAGACGTGCTATCACTATTACTGTTAAACATTTACATGGACAAAATAACAACCGAAATCAATAATACTTCATCACTTAACGTGAATTCAACGCGAGGAAACGAAAAGTTCATCTCAACACACGCATTACATCTTGCAGACGACCAACTCTAGTAAAACATACTGTCAAGATTATTGAAGCTCTATTGTTGTATAACATAGTTTTTTTGTGTTGCGTTCGCCTTATTTATTTATTCCCCAAGGTGGTGTGTGTTGAACTACGGTTTTTATTTTACGCCTGTCGGCCCAGTGCATCCGACTTCAGCATGATTGTGAAAATTAAAGTAGTAGAATGATTGTATAACGTGGTTTTAAGATTAGAGTAGTTCTATTCTTGTACAACATACTGTCAAGATTAGAGTAGTTCTATTCTTGTACAACATACTGTCAAGATTAGAGTAGTAGTATCAGTTTAAACATACTGTCAAGATTAGAGTAGTAGTATCAGTTTAAACATACTGTCAAGATTAGAGTAGTAGTATCAGTTTAAACATACTGTCAAGATTAGAGTAGTAGTATCAGTTTAAACATACTGTCAAGATTAGAGTAGTAGTATCAGTTTAAACATACTGTCAAGATTAGAGTAGTAGTATCAGTTTAAACATACTGTCAATATTAGAGTAGTGGTATCAGTTTAAACATACTGTCAAGATTAGAGTAGTAGTATCAGTTTAAACATACTGTCAAGATTAGAGTAGTCCTATTCTTGTACAATATACTGTCAAGATTAGAGTAGTCATATTCTTGTATAACATACTGTCAAGATTAGAGTAGTTCTATTCTTGTACAACATACTGTCAAGATTAGAATAGTCTTCTTCCTCTTCTTGCACAAGATTATTTAAAGATTATAATTATGTTCTTTCATCATCACCATGCAGCATGTCCCTTGCAGAACGTCTCTCTGTAGGACTCGATCTTTGGACAGTTCTCTGTCGCCTCCGTTATTATCACCACCAGAATATCTTTGATGTCGTGTATCCATCTTCTCGTCTCGTTGGTCTTCTTCTGCCTCGTTGTCCAGGTACTACACCCTCTAGGATTGTGTGTTTAAAATGAACTATTGTGGTGTTTGATGCTACCAAAGAAGGCTGTTTCTTGACGTTCTGCTGTTTGTGATCCATAGTTGTTCTATATCCACCTCCATTAAAACGTGGGCTTTTATTTCCGCTATCCGGGGCATTCTGAAAACTTTCCTGCAGCGTTTCAGCTCTAACAATTTAATTTTATTCTTTCGTGTTTCAGTGGTTGCCCATGCTTTGCATCCATAGACTCACACTGGAAAGATGCATGGCCTCATGAATTTTATTGTTATTTGTCTGTAAGTGTTTTATTATACGTCCCATTTTATTGTTATTTGTCTGTTAGTGTTTTATTATACGTCCCATTTTATTGTTATTTGCCTGTTAGTGTTTTATTATATGTCCCATTTTATTTAACTCTTGCGTTATCATGGTTGTTCGTCTTCTGATTTCTTTGAAGAAGTCTCCATTATGGAACAGAGGTATCTGAAAAGTCCCATTTTTCTTCTGTCTAGAACATCGAATTTTGAATTTGTCTTCATAATTGTCATGGGAAATAGGTTAATTACCTAAGTGGCTGATATCCCACGAACAGCTCAGCATAGACCAATGCCTCCTATGGTTTTTTTTGGAGCAAATTGGTTGAACGTCGTGGTAAGCACAGGCAAAGAGAATATATGGCTTTACAGGTTTGGGCAATATATTGCGAGGGACTAAGACAGAGGATACATGTTTGGCTGCGTAAGGTTTTCTTAGGTCATGAACAATTCTTTTGAGGAAGTGTATTTTAGAGAACAAGATTTATGGAGATCAGGATTTGTGGAGATCAGGATTTGTGGAGATCAGGATTTGTGGAGATCAGGATTTGTGGAGAGTAAGATTTATGGAGAGTAAGATTTATGGAGATCAGGATTTGTGGAGATCAGGATTTGTGGAGATCAGGATTTGTGGAGATCAGGATTTGTGGAGATCAGGATTTGTGGAGATCAGGATTTGTGGAGATCAGGATTTGTGGAGATCAGGATTTGTGGAGATCAGGATTTATGGAGAGGAAGATTTGTGGAGAGTAAGATTTATGGAGAGGAAGATTTATGGAGAGTAAGATTTATGGAGAGCAAGATTTATGTAGAGCAAGATTTATGGAAGCAAGATTTAGGGAAAGTAAAATTTATGGAGAGCAACATTTATGTGCAGTTGGTAATGCTGACCGAGTTTGTTTCTTAGAGACATTTGAGTAGAAATCTTATTATAAGCCATGTTTGAATTCTCGAGAAAAAATTGATTAAATAAGAAACCTGATTTCTCGTGCTATCCTGGACGTTAATTGGATGGGTATTAGTTTGCAGTCGACAAAAACACATAAAGATTATGTCGATTACTCAGTGAGTGCACAATGACAAAAAGACATCAAGACAGATGATAACTCATTGAGTGCACAATGACAAAAAGACATCTAGACAGATGATAACTCATTGAGTGCACAATGACAAAAAGACATCTAGATATATGATGAGTCAGTGAGTGCACCAGAACAAAAACACATCTTGATATTTGATGAGTCAGTGAGTGCACCAGAACAAAAAACACATCTATATAGATGATGACTCAGTGAGTGCACCAGAATAAAAACACATCTAGATTAGATAGATAAAAACACATGTAGATATATGATGACTCAGTGGGCGTACCAATACAAAAATAAGCGTCCCTGACTAAGGTCATGTGGACGTAACCTACAGGTTGAATGCATCAATTGTTTTTATTCTAGTGAAGTCAATGAGCGATTACCTTTGTGAGTTTTTATCGTCAATGTGCTACGGATTTCCATTTGCCTTTTAAATGAAAAGTGCATTTCTTTGATGAATGCGCTAAACGAGTAAAATATGTCCTATAACACCGAAACTGCGGGAACAAGGGGTTTGACCAACGAGCAAGCAAGGATGAGCTAATGTAATTTTGATGATATGTAGAAAGATTAAATTGGCCAAGACAAGAAGAGCCACACACACGAACGCCTCTAAAAACAGCCAAATAGCTAATAAGAACAGCAAACAAAGAAACGACTGAACAGATGGGCCCCAGAAAATACATCAAGATAGGCATGCAGACATATGACGAGCCCTAATCCGAAAGACAGCATCAATAAACTAACAAGGTGGGATCAGAGCACCATATACCGGCTGAGAACGCAGCACATCCCACTTAGCTAGCACCAGAACAGAATTCAACTACAACACACTCCAGAATGTCAGCTGTGTACACACCATTACACAACCGTTGATCATCATCTCTTTGACTGATCAGAGCTCAACGATGTTAGGATAATTCTTCTTCCTAGGAGAACAGACAAATGGAACACTTTGTATAATAATAAACAGCGACTAGAATAGAGTCTGAGGACATAAAATTAAAAGCAGAGACCAAGAACATCTAAGAACCAGGTCCGAGAACAGATATTCTGAAATAGACTACAAACAGTTGGATTGAAGAAAGATATACGAGGTAGCTTCAAAAAGTTCCCGGAATAGTCGACTCGTGTTTGAATGAAAGATGATATTATGGAGAATGTATATTTATAAGTTGGTAGTGACCTTGACGGAATGACGTGGTAAATATATATACTTCACATATACTCTCGAACAGAAGTTTGTCTGTCTTGTGCTTGTTGCATCGTCGGAGTTGAAGATGTCCTTGATTGCACAACTTACAAATGTCAAAGTCTGTGTTTTGCTTGAGAAGTCATGTTATGTTGGAAGTTTGTTTTTATTCCCAGGCTATTGTCTATCATGGTTTCATTCCTGAAGGCCTAACGGTTAACAAGGAAATGTACGTTGATATCCTCTAAGAGATGCAATCTGAAGATAACGACCAGGAAAATGGAGAACAAACAGTTGCATTATGCTGCATGACAATGCGCCAGCACATCGATCTACTGGTAAAGCGGCATCTCGCATTATGCTGCATGACAATGCGCCAGCACATCGATCTACTGGTAAAGCGGCATCTCGCATTATGCTGCATGACAATGCGCCAGCACATCGATCTACTGGTAAAGCGGCATCTCGCATTATGCTGCATGACAATGCGCCAGCACATCGATCTACTGGTAAAGCGGCATCTCGCAAAGAACAAGGTGATTACCTTGGAACATCCTCCATATTCTCCCGACCTGGCACCGGCCGATTTTTTCTTGCTTCCTCGACAGATTCCGGCACTGAAGGGACAGCGATTCAAGGATGCTGAGGACGTTATCACCAATGGGACAAGACAGCTGGGCGTGGTGTCAAATAATGGGTTCCACGAATGCTTCAGCAGCGGTTTGCACGTTACCAAAAGTGTGTGGTTCCAGAAGGGAACTACTGAAAGAAAATAATTGAATAATTTCCATTGAAGGAAATGTAGTTATGCCGTCCATCGTAGATGGTGATAGCATAATTAATTTTGCTAGCGCTATTTTTCGTAAGGATTAACCCCAGTGGCAAGTCAAGGACAAAACGACTAGGGGACGACTACGAGTTGCAGGGGACTCCGCATCAAGCACCCGTGAAAAAGACGGTGAAGTTCGGAGTCGAACCCACACCACCTGATCACGAGGCCGACGGCTCTACCACTTCGCCACGGATGTACCACGAATCTGTTAATTAGACCAAAGGAGAGTAACTTCTGCGCATGTTGCACGAAATCCTAGATCAAGTTAGTAGTCGTGGTGGCCGGTCTCCTTGGACTGGTTTTGAAGACTATGAGGGGTCTGACTTCCTCTCCGTCTGTTCTCTGCTGTCCTATTGAGTCCGGCGTAGGATTTTACTGCCATTCTTGTAAACCTGTGCGATGAAGGTTTTCCTTGGCTCCGGCTGCCTCTGTTGTCATTTTATTTTATCTGGAAAGACATCTTGTACTGGTGAGCACGTCTCTGATCAAGTCAAGATAATCTTCGCATTCTTATAATTATCATTATTTTGTCTTCGTCCATTGCCTCTAGCACATTCCACTTGCTCTCTGTCCAGTTGATCTTGTACATCCTTTGATAGCTCCGCATCTGAAAAGCTTTCAAATACTTCTCATATGTTATTGTCCATATCCCCGAACCAAACAGTACCACAGACCAGATACATGCACTGAGAATTCTTTTATTGACAGAGTACATTTTACTTTTCGAAATATTATCCGTTTCTCTCTGAACTCTGTTATTTGCTATTGCAATTCTAGCTTAACTTAACTTTACGTCTTCATACTGGTTTACAAGACTCTGCTGAATCTGTATACAATCAGTTTCTTGGAGGGTGGTTGCCGAACACTAGAGCAAAGTAGACCCGCAGCCAGTTAGGCACCATCTATAGCTGCTCTTAACAAACAACCTGGGGAAAGGTACAAACAACTTCGGTAGATTTTTAAATTAAATTTTGTCCGGACAGGTGCCGTTCAGCCTACCCTTTTCGATTTCCAACTGCCAAGGGATTTTTAACGTGCTCGACACTGACCACGGGAGTCCACGTAAACATAATTCCTGGTTTCTACCGTGATTTGAACCCGGGACCTCCGGCACCCGAGGCGAACACCTTACCTCGAGACCACTGAGTCCACCATGGCCGCTGTTATGTCATGTCACACAGTTAGTCGCCTCTTACGACATTCTCTCTGTGAGGCAGTGGGCCTATTCTTGCCTTTCTGAAAAACCCCGACAGACCACTCGGTTGAAATCATACACAGAGAGTGATGCTTAGAAGACGGAGCAGAAGTATGTATGACCAGCGAGCTACAAAACCCGTAAGTATTTACACTCTCTGCCCTTTGCTGAGAGGTACAGCACCTATAAGTCTGCCTAGAGCGCTACGACGTCGATTCACAACAGAACAGGACATCTCGGTCTACGTTTGATATCAAATTCGTCCGTGAAATGCAGATTAATGGAGAAGAGAGTCGTCATCCAACAAGAGGGATTTGATTGTGTTCAAGTCGTCTCTGTTAGCCGTATCTTAAATTGGGTGCCAAATCAAGTCTGGGAAGTAACATCGGGCGACACGATGCTGACAACATCACTTCTAGTATATCGTGAGCCAAGATAATATAGACTTAACAATATGGGTATAATATGTCTCATGTCGTAATCATGGGATATTTACCTTTCTTTACTAGGTGCAATAAAGTGCATTATCCATTTTTCATTTTTATTTAGCTCCATGTAGTGTTCCGTTTATCTGGCATCGGACTTGAAAACATTTACGTGGGCTCTCTGAATGTCGGAAAAACAATAATACGGTGAGGTTTTAATAATCATAGAGTTGATGTAAGTGTGCAAGAGGCACAACAGGGTTTCGCTATTGAAGGAATTAAATGCTCATGTGTCATTATGGCGCTCTGAAATATAAAATTGGCGTTTCTTAATTAATGTGGTTAGGTTCAGACACGAGCCATTTTGTTTTTCTGATCGGAATTCAACCATAACACGAAGTCCCAACAGTGTCTTTGTCTTAGTCGACCTGTTCTTTTACCCTTGTACAGGTCCCTGCTCTGACGAGAGCTGGAAGTAGCCGGGAGAAGGATTTCTTGTTAAGCGGGCTAGGTTCGTGCAGCTTATTACTTTTGACAAGTGCCGCGGAGGATGGTTAACCGATGTGTAAGTCCATCTCAATAGACTAAAACACTAGAGTAAAGTAGACCCACAGCCTGTTAGGCACCATCTATGCTGCTCTTAACAAACCAGCTAACCATCACCAATCGTCTGCCTTGTCACACAGTTAGTCGCCTCTTACGACATGTTCTCTGTGGGGCAGTGGTGCTATTCTTGTCCTTGTCATACATAAAGACCCCGGCGGACCACTAGAGTCAACAATGTACACGCTCATATTAAACTATTGATTTGATCGCTACCTCTTTTTAAGTAAGCCAAGTTTATATTAGAGGGGCACAGAGTTAAGTCAAGTTTAGGGTAGAGGAGCACAGAGTTAAGTCAAGTTTATGGTAGAGGAACACAGAGGTGGGTCAAGTTTATAGTAGACGAACACAGAGTTAAGTCAAGTTTATGGTAGAGGAGCACAGAGTTAAGTCAAGTTTATGGTAGAGGAGCACAGAGGTGGGTCAAGTTTATGGTAGAGGAGCACAAAGTTAAGTCAAGTTTATGGTAAAGTAGCACAGAGTTAAGCCAAGTTTATAGTAGAGGAGCACATAGGTAAGCCAAGTTTATAGAAGACGAACACAGAGTTAAGTCAAGTTTATGGTAGAGAAGCACAGAGGTGGGTCAAGTTTATGGTACAAGAGCACAGAGGTGGGTCAAGTTTATAGTAGAGGAGCACAGAGATGGGTCAAGTTTATGGTAGAAGAGCACAGAGGTGGGTCAAGTTTATAGTAGAGGTGCACATAGGTAAGCCAAGTTTATAGTAGACGAAGACAGAGGCAAGCCAAGTTTATAGTAGAGGAACACAGAGGTAAGAAAAGTTTAGAAGAGAGGAACACAGCGGTAAGCCAAGTTTAGAAGAGAGGAACACAGCGGTAAGCCAAGTTTAGAAGAGAGGAACACAGCGGTAAGCCAAGTTTAGAAGAGAGGAACACAGCGGTAAGCCAAGTTTAGAAGAGAGGAACACAGCGGTAAGCCAAGTTTAGAAGAGAGGAACACAGAGGTAAGCCAAGTTTAGAAGAGAGGAACACAGCGGTAAGCCAAGTTTAGAAGAGAGGAACACAGCGGTAAGCCAAGTTTAGAAGAGAGGAACACAGCGGTAAGCCAAGTTTAGAAGAGAGGAACACAGCGGTAAGCCAAGTTTAGAAGAGAGGAACACAGCGGTAAGCCAAGTTTAGAAGAGAGGAACACAGAGGTAAGCCAAGTTTAGAAGAGAGGAACACAGAGGTAAGCCAAGTTAAAATGAAGGGCGACTGAAGATAGGTGCAAGAGGCCGCAGGGGCGCAGCAAAAGTAAATATGTTCAAAATTACAGAACAATAAGCTTTATCAGCCAGCCTTGCAAGGTCAAGCTTAGATTAATCCTCGACCGATTGAAACCCCAAGCAGAGATCATCATTGCTGAGGAACAAGCAGGGTTCCGACAGGGAAGAAGCACTACAGAACAGATATTTAATTTAAGGCTGCTAAGCGAAAAATATATAGAACAGCAGCTGTATCACGCGTGTGTCGATTTTAAGAAGGCATTTTCTACCTAGTGCCGCGTCAGTATTAGCAGCGCTAAAACAACACAAAGATGAAGATTTAGAGCAATGTATGTACTCCCTGACACATCTCTCAGCAGAACACCCAAGGTTGGTCATACAGTGGGTCCCACCCCACAGCAGCATTGAAGGTAATGAAGCTGCAGACAAACTAGCAAAGTGTGATGCAGATTAATAACAAGCGGACCGAAGAAACGCAAATAACTGGAATCAAGATTGCCTAAAAGCTGATTGAGGTAGCCATTTGGAATGTCGGATCTTCGCTTCAGCAAAGGACTGAAATCAAGTTTTCCTAAAAGCCAGTTAGTATAAGCCAAATACAACGTTGAACCAATACTACACAGATTTGTATACCAATAAAACATCTCAATTGCGACCAGATTCAAACCAATATGACCAATGAAGATTTCCAAGCACGTCAAAAGAACACTAAAGAGGTATGTGCATGGGACTAGCATCCTTGATATGTAAAACCATTGCTATTATTTGTTTAATTGCTTTAATATATTTTTCTGGGATCAAGATGCTCAGCAGCGCATGAACTGCAGTGGTCAATGACGCATAGCTGACTGCTAGCGTCAGGGCCAGCGAACCAGAGCTGTCAAGACCCTTCTACACCTCCACGCGGTGATCCTGGATAACAGGCTGCAGCAGGGCAGACTGGCTAAGGAGAAGGGATCAAAGAGGGAATGCTAACCCGGTACTCAAAAAATGATTGCTGAAGTCGGATGTGTTGGGCCGAAAGATGCATATTTCACAGTCAAGCTGTAAACTACGACACAGCGCATTCCATTCTTTGGACTACATTATTCTGCTACTTAAGCCCTTACAGGGTTTGGTAGCGGGAGATTGAGAACGAACGAAGCCAAGCCATATATTTTTCTCGTTTGCCTTAAGAAATAAGGAGTGAGTTGTTCCGCGTTTTGCGAATATCTGGCTTCATGGCACGATGGAGGACGCGCGACAGATTGATAGACAACTTAATAACGATCCTCCATTAATTCGGACTTACGTCGACCGGTGCAACGCATCTATCCCTGACAGACGACTGGCTTCCCTCGTCGCTCAGCAGCCCAAGTGGATGGATCATTAACTTCTTCGTCGATCGACTTCACGTTATCGCATCTGTCTCCCTTATAAGCCAGGACGTCCTTCTCATGCTTCCCTCATCGCCATACAGTTTATCTCGCAATTGGGCTGGGGAGGGCTATGCAGTCACTCTACTCCTCTCGTGGAGCCAGCAGATCTGCAGAACATGTTCCACTGTGTGTTTGTTTGTTTGTTCTCCCCGCGTGTTCATATGTTGTGAGTTCAATTTTTAATTTATTGAACAGATGATTTTTCAATCGATAGTGACCAGTTCGCAGTCTGAACATTGTCACTTGATCTCTTCTAGGCAAAGAGTAGGATGCTTCTGCTGTATCAGATCCTGGGGGGTTCTCTGTGCCACTTGTCTTTGAGAGCTATATCAGATCCTGGGTGTTCTCTGTGCTACTTGTCTTTGAGTGCTATATCAGATCCTGGGGGGTTCTCTGTGCCACTTGTCTTGTAGTGCTATATCAGATCCTGGGGGGGGGGGGGGGTTTCCTCTGTGCCACTTGTCTTTGAGTGCTATATCAGATTATGGGGTGTTCTCTGTGACACTTGTCTTTGAGTGCTATATCAGATCCTGGGGGTTCTCTGTGCCACTTGTCTTTGAGTGCTATATCAGATCCTAGGGGGGGGGGGGGTTCTCTGTGCTACTTGTCTTTGAGTGTTATATAAGATCCTGGGGGGTTCTCTGTGCCACTTGTCTTTGAGTGATATATCAGATCCTAGGGGGTTCTCTGTGACACTTGTCTTTGAGTGCTACATCAGATCCTGGGGGGTACTCTGTGACATTTGTCATTGAGTGATATATCAGATCCTGGGGGGTTCTCTGTGCTACTTGTCTTTGAGTGCTATATCAGATCCTGGGGGGTTCTCTGTGCCACTTGTCTTTGAGTGCTATATCAGATCCTAGGGGGTTCTCTGTGACACTTGTCTTTGAGTGCTACATCAGATCCTGGGGGGTACTCTGTGACATTTGTCATTGAGTGCTATATCAGATCCTGGGGGGTTCTCTGTGCTACTTGTCTTTGAGTGCTATATCAGATCCTGGGGGGTTCTCTGTGCCACTTGTCTTTGAGTGCTATATCAGATCCTGGGGGGGGAGGGGGGAGGTTCTCTGTGCCACTTGTCTTTGAGTGCTATATAAGATCCTGGCGGGGTTCTCTGTGATACTTGTCTTTGAGTGCTATATCAGATCGTGGGGGGGGGGGGGGGGGGGGGGGGTTCTCTGTGCCACTTGTCTTTGAAGTCAGTATTTGTCTTTGTCTTCATTTTTTCATAAGTAACTCTGTCGTCAATTTGGGGTTTGCCACCTCCCTATTTGCCAGTCTGTCTGCCTCCACATTTCCGTGTTCTTTACAGTGCGCAGGAAAATTAGCTAACGAGAGCAAGTTGAGGATACCAGCTCCAAACACAACCCTAATTAGTCTAATGTCATGATTTGAAAGTGACGCAATTCCAACGTTTTTCAAAATAGGCTCGGCTTCAATGGTAGGACATGTCGTTTAGTCATAAACATTATACTACAAACACTATCCACGCAGAAGTTCTGCCCTTCAATCGAGATGTACAATATCAGTGAAACAATACCAGTTTAATAAAGTAAGGTTCTATCCATTCCCGCACCTCTCGCCTGCCTCACATTCCCTTCTTTCAGACTTGCACATCTCTCCCTCTCAACCCGTCCGTCATTACGTTCTTCAATCTGCCTTTCACTTCCCATCCCCTTTTCCTGAAGCTGCTAGGTTTCAATGGGAGCTAGCATTCTGAATTTCAGTTCCTTCGAATTTGATTTTGTCCACCAAACTCAATGTTAGACCTTTTCTCCACCAAACTCAGTGTTGGGCGTATTCTCCACCAAACTCAATGTTATACCTTTTCTCCACCAAACTCAGTGTTGGGCCTATTCTCCACCAAACAGTGTTGGACCTATTCTCCACCAAACTCAGTGTTGGACCTTTTCTCCACCAAACTCAGTGTTGGGCCTATTCTCCACCAAACTCAATGTTAGACATTTTCTCCACCAAACTCAATGTTGGACCTTTTCTCCGCCAAACAGTGTTGGACCTATTCTCCACGAAACTCAATGTTGAATCTTCTCTCCACCAAACAATGTTGGACCTTTTCTCCACCAAACTCAATGTTACACCTTTTCTCCACCAAACTCAATGTTGGACCTTTTCTCCACCAAACAATATTGAACCTTTTCTCCACCAAACAGTGTTGGACCTATACTCCACCAAACTCACTGTTGGATCTATTCTCCACCAAACTCAGTGTTGAACCTGTTCTCCACCAAACTCACTGTTGGACCTTTTCTCCACCAAACTCAGTGGTTGACCTATACCTTGTTGTTAGAGTACAAAGTAGATTAAGATGCCTACCTTAACCCACTTGCGTATAAACATTGTCATAAAGAACTCAAACTTCTCTATTGACTTTACAAGTAAAAGAAAAGACACACAAATTGTCAGTATAATTACACACACGGAAAGGGTGGACGCCTCTCCTTCGGGTGTGTACCATAAAACAAACTCATTAAATCCGCGTCTTCTTCTCAAGACATATTTTAATGCCATGGCACGTTTCGGGATATAGATCATTGACAGTCCTACTTCGGTAAACTCGATCTTGAGCTGTCCTTTCTGCCTCTCTCCAGTGGAGGTCCAAGGATCGAAATTCCAAGATTCTGCTCTGTAAAGACATCAGAATTGAACAATCTTAACTGTGTATTAGTATTTATTTCCTTGTTATTTCCCTTTATTATTCAGTAACATGAATGCTGTTATAGCAGATGGCTTTGGTCGCCGTGAAGATCACTACATCACTCCTAGTCTGTCGTTGGTTAAAGAGAAATCTGGGCCTTGTCGCACATTTTCAATATGCCATATTGGCTTCGCCTTTCCAAAATCACTTCCCATATTGTGATGTCCCTTCCTTTCCCAAGACAAGCTATTTCTGTTTGGTTGTCAAAGTCTCTGTGACCAGCATTGTTTTTATGGATCTAGGTGGTTGGTCTTGATCCAAGCTATTCTACTGTAGGTGAGTTGTCTGTCTTTAGTCCGATTTGTCCCTCTTCATCTGTCCAGTTTTTGGTGACCCTTCTGTAAGTTTTCTTCTCAATTGGCAAATCTTTTGGTATCATTGGCTTGGCTTCGTTCGTTCTCAATCTCCCACTACCAAGCCCTGAAAGGGCATAAGTAGCAGAATGCAGTCCAGAAAACGGAATGCGTTGTGTCGTAGTTTATAGCTTGACTGCGATATTTGCACCTTTCGGTCCAACACATCCGATTTCAGCAATCATTTTTTGAGTACCGGGTTAGCATTCCCTCTTCGATCCCTTCTCCTTAGCCAGTCTGCACTGCTGCAGCCTGTTATCCAGGATTACCGCGTGGAGGTGTAGAAGGGTCTTGGCAGCTTTGGTTTTCTGGCTCTGTCGCTAGCAGTCAGCTATGGGTCACTGACCACTGCAGCTCATGCGCTGCCTTTTGGTATCATTGATGCACGAAAGTCTCTTCATCACCTCAAGGGTGCGAACACGAGTTGGCAGGACGCATTTACTGTTGGGCAATTTGGTCGTACCCAAACATTTTATTTCCGGACAAACGCTGAGAAACCTAGGAAATTATGTAATGTTCTAACAACGTGGAAACTCGCCTAAAGTATTTGCTGTAGAATAGCTATTTGACTGTGGCATTGAACTCCCTCTGCGAGAACTATCCTCTCTTCCTCTATCTCGCTAGAGCTATTGATTATATGTCTACTGGCGAAACCCTATAAATAGGTTTCTCTCTCTCTCTCTTGCTCGCTCCCTCTATCTCTCTCTCAATCTCTCTCTCTCTCTCTCTCTCTCTCTCTCTCTCTCTCTCTTTCTCTCACTCACTCTCTCGTTCTCTGAAGCAGTTGCCAGATTAATTTAATAAAGACACCGAATATTGGCGCGGAAATGTCCTGGCATCGATGTTAAACAAAAAATTATAGAATTCCCAAAGCGGATACTGTTACTTTAGATAGGGATTAGGATACTTCATTGTACATGGTCTAAGCTATTGTGGGGTGAACAGTGTCCTTCCTCGTTGGCCTTTCCTAAACCGATACAGAGAGGATTGTTTGGAAACTCAATGAAGATGAACTGGAGGCAATTCGATCGTAAGAAGAAGTTTCTTCCGCCATTCCGTCATTCCCGCCTACACAACCCAGACGTAGGAAGGCCGTCTGTCTGGTAGCTTCTTTCACTCTAAGGGAGTCACTTACATTACTTATGTGTTATCCCCCACCCACCCCCCTCTTGTCACTAGTTATCCAAGATCACATGTGGTGGAGTATAGGTGTACAGCATCACATTTGGTGGAGTATACGTCCAAAATTTAATTTGATTGAGTATAGGTCCAACATAACATTTGGTGGAGTATAGGTCCAACGTCACGTTTGGTGGACAATAGGTCCAACATTTAATTTGGTGGTGTATAAATCAAACATCACATTTGGTTTTCCCACCCATCATTTAGGAAATGCTGAATTACAGTGCTGTTTCCATAGAAACAGTTTTTTGGATGAAATTGCCAGCCTGAAGAACAAACTTCCTTGCTCGCCCCCAACAAAATGAGTTTTTTTTTTAGAACTGTATAACGATAGTATTTGTTCTTACTCCTGGGGGCCACCGGGATAATTGACAGAGCTTGTGGAAAAAGGCATCTTGCCCTTACAGTCGCACGTAGTGTGCAGGCTGGATTAAAATGTTTACCTTCGATAGAAAGAAACTACATACCTTACCAAGGTTTTGAACACATTTACACTTGCTCAGACTTCACGTATTCAAATCATGATCATCATCAAAATCGTTCAGCTCACTGTGAAACACAAGCCTTCATCAAATACTAGTAGTTCTGCCCTGTGCCATCCTTGCTCTGCCCATATCTTGCTTGCTGCCTTTATGTGTTTCGCAAGCTGTCTTGTCCAGGAGTGTTTAGATCTGCCATCTACTTTTCTTGCCCTGGGGATTCCAGAACATACTGTCTTGTAATGCTGTAACCAGTTGCTTTCCTTAAGTGACCTATCCAAAACCAGAGTCTTTTCCTTGTGCCAAGTCCCACTAGCTTGTGTTCGGATCCGTCTCACAATTCCATATCAGTGACTTTATGATACTATTTTATTTCCTCTATTCGGCGCGGGCAACCATTGGTGGAAACTTGGTAGCAGTATAGACGAAGTGGGGGGTACAGGTAATAGAGATATGTCGCATTCAGAATATAAATGGAGATTGGGACTTCAATATTTTACGGGTTATATGGAAATTGAATGACTTGGCTTCGTTCGTTCTCAATCTCCCGCTATGAAGCCCTGAAAAGGGATTAAGCAGCAGAATGTAGTCCAGAGAACTGAATGAGTTGTGTCGTAGCTTACAACTTGATTGCGATATTTACACCTTTTGGTCCAAGACATCCAACTTCCGCAAGCATTTATTAAGTACCGGCTTAGCATTCACTCTTCAATCTCTTCCCCTTAGCCAGTCTGCTCTGTTCCAGCCTGTTATCCAGGATCATCGCGTGGAGGTGTAGAAGGGTCTTGGCAGATCTGGTTCGCTTGCCCTGACGCTAACAGTCAACTATGGGTCGCTGACCACTTAAGTAGAATAAAACCTTTCACATTGTAGTTGTGGCTGTTCAATTTGCAGTTTTTGTATTGCACTTCCTTTCATTCCATTTCCATAAGCCCGGATCTCTCTCTCTATCTGTGCCTGTTAATTTCTCTATATCGCTACCAAAGAGATATATGAACGATTCCACGTCTAATAGTACCGTGTCTCTCAACACAATCTTTTTGCCGTTAGATGCTTATATTTCGATAATCTTTGAGTTGTTTTTACTCCGTGTATCCTAGACTAATTTGCGTGACCACTTGTCTAGTTTACTTATATAATTCTGGGAAAGGCTTTGGGACAGACGGGGCAATTCATCAGCTAGGTCCAGACCATCAAACTAGATAGGCAGGCTCGTAATTTGCGAAGATTGAATTTGTATTGTTCATTATCCAGCCAATAGGCAGCAGAAAGATAATTTGCGATAAGAGACATCCTTGTCCCACGCAAGTTCTTATCTAAACCACAGGAAGGCATTTTCTGAACCGGAAATCATGTACATCAAATAATAGAAAAGAAAATGACGTAATAGCGGTCCAAAATCGAATTCACAGAAATCTATATGCTCAGGGAGGGTCGTAACTTAGCATTCAGCATCTATCGACGTTTTCGTCTGTGTCAAATTGACCCTAGCCTAATAAAATGGAGTTCGTCCTGGGTTTAGAACGGACTTAATTTCCGTTTTGTGCATTCAGTTTGTGCATTCACCTGGTACGAACAATCGATATCTGTATATATAGGTGATCAGTTTCTATAATAATTTAACAAAAAGAAGGGTGAAATTCCTGCAGTTTGCTGGTTGTACACACTGCTTCTTGTTTCTCTCCGGCGACCAACTATCATTGACGAACGACTGATTACAAACATTCCGTGGCGAAGTGGTTAAGCCGTCGGCCTCGTGATCAGGGGGTGTGGGTTCGACTCCAGACTCCGCCGTCTTTTTCACGGGTGCTTGATGCGGAGTCCTCTGCATCTCGTAGTCGCCCCCTAGTTGTATTGTCCTTGACTTGCCGCTGGTGGTCGGGCGGCTCGAGACGAGAGAGTGAGGATAAAAAGTAGCGCAGTTAATCCTTTCTAAAAATAGCGCTAGCAAAATAAATTATGACATCATCGTCTACGATGGACGGCGGCCTTTGCCTTTGATCACAAACATGAAGCTCTGCATGAAATGGTTAATCAAGATCCCGAGCAGCACGTGAACTGTTGCCGGCAGCGATCCGAAGCTGATTCGCTAGATTCAGGGCCAACGGCTCAGAACTGCCAAGATCCTTCTCCACACGGTGATCCTGGATAACGGACTGCAGGAGGACAGACAAGCTAGCGAGAAGAAGGAGAAGACATCGCAGAGGGAAGGCTAGCCCGGTGCAGCCTGCAGCAGGACAGACAAGCTAAGGAGAAGAAGGAGAAGATGTCGCAGAGAGAAGGCTAACCCAGTAACTAAACAATACCATGCTGAAGTCGGATGTGTCGAACCTAAAGGTGCAAATATCGCAGTCAAGCTGTAAACTACGACACAACGCATTTCGTTCCGTGGACTACATCCTGCTACTTGCAAAACCTTTTTCAGATCTTAATAACGGGAGATTGAGAACGAATGCGGAAGAAGACAAAGAAGCTAGTCGATCGATAGCGGTGCTACCGTTTCCTGTGCTCTCTCTCTTCCATCAAGCCTTGTATGTGAACGTGTCGGTCACCCGTTCTTCACTCCCTACATGCAAATCGTTTTCACTTGAAATGTCCATATAGATTGCCCAGGATGGAATGGTAAGACAAAAGGCCTTACTCTGACATGCTTAGTCAGGCCAACGTGTTGAGCATCCAAGTTAGCTGTCCATCGTAAGTGATGGTAGCAACATCATCATGCGGATTTGTGTTGATGTAACTTGTGCTGTATTTGGGGGATAGTGAGGAGAAAGCTGCGCTGGTCATGAACGTCATTCTCTGGTCCCAAACTACATTGGCCCAGCGGCAAGACATAAGTCCAGATGACTGGATGCAATTCAGGATGCGGGCACTCTGGTCACACTTCTTTGAGACCATGGGTCGCTTGAAACCTGCGGGGCTCAAACCCACTCAGAGGCGAGTGCCTTACCTCTTGCCCACCATGAAAAGCAAAAGAGGAACAGCGAAAAAAAGAAGACGACGAAGAAGAAGATGAATATGAATAAAGAGAAGAAGAAGAATAACAACAACAACAATAACAAGCAGAAGAAGAAGAAAAAGAAGAAGAAGAAGAAGAAGAAGAAAAAAGAAGAAGAAAAAAGAAAAACAAGAAGAAGAGAAAAAGAAAAAGAAAAAGAAGAAAAAGAAGAAGAAAAAGAAAAAGAAGAAGAAGAAAAAGAATAATAAGAAGAAAATAAAGAAGATGAAGAAGATGAAGAAGACAATGAAGAAGAAGAAGAAGAAGAAGAAGAAGAAGAAGAAGAAAAAGAAGAAGAAGAAGAAGAAGAAGAAGAAGAAGAATAACACTTTAACATTAATGGGATAAAATGGCCCCAAACACTTCCACCTGGCGCCTTAATATCACCAACGATATGGCATCTCGTGCCGCCCGAAACTGCAGAACCAAGACGCGTCTACAACCGACTCCTGACGTGAGTGCCTCAGGTACGGCGATGGATGACCGACCAGGGTTTGCCTCTATAGCCATATGAGAACACACCTCCCGTCACAAGTTTGATGCTGTCGCCATCTGCGCATGCGATATGCAACTTTTATTATTATTTTGATTATTATGAATAATAATATTATTTGTAATGGTGTAAGATTTTACATATGTAGTGTCATGACTGCTGTCTTCTTCATATTAATGCTTAGTTCCACATATTGGTTATATACGCTCAGTTCCCACCTGTTGGTTATATACGCTCAGTTTCCACCTGTTGGTTATATACGCTCAGTTCCCACGAATTCTTCTCTCTTCGAGACACTGTGGGCCGGTTTTTCTGAGTCTTTCTGCATAACTGTAATTCTGGAATCCCACTATAAGCGTTGTCGCTCTTTTTTGTATTCTTTCCAGCATGTTTATATCCCCTCTATGATAAGGACTCCACACCTGTACACAGTACTCCAACCTAGGTCTAACTAATGCTTTATACAGTTTGACTATCACTTCCTTGCTCAGCTCCTATGTTTAATATTTCTTTTTATCATACCTAACATTGCATTTGCCTTTTTCACTGCTACCTTAACTTGCTCACTCAACCTTTCCTGTATGATCTATTATAACCCCTAGGTCCCTTTCCTTATCTATCTTTCTATTATTGTTCTCTCCCATTCTGTAATTATGTTCCACATTGGACCTACCCACGTGGATGACTGTACATTTATCTACATTAAGCTCCATTTGCCAGCTTACAGACCACTCTTAAATTTTACCTGTTGGTTATATACGCTCAGTTCCCACTTGTTGGTTAATACGCTCAGTTCCACCTGTTGGTTATATTCGCTCAGTTCCCACTTGTTGGTTAATACGCTCAGTTCCACCTGTTGGTTATATACGCTCAGTTCCCACTTGTTGGTTAATACGCTCAGTTCCACCTGTTGGTTATATACGCTCAGTTACCACCTATTGGTTATATACACTCAGCTCCCACCTGTTGGTTATATACGCTCAGTTCCCACCTGTTGGTTATATACGCTCAGTTCCCACCTATTGGTTATATACACTCAGCTGCCACCTTTTGGTTATATACGCTCAGTTCCAACCTGTTGGTTATAAACGCTCAGTTCCCACCTGTTGGTTACATACGCAAGGTTTATCAGTTTTTTCTTGAATGTGTTGGTGATAGCATGGCAATGGCATTTAGCTAGTTAGTGAGTTAGATAGTTATTTAGTTAGCTAACTAGTTATTTAGTTAGTTATTTTGCAAAATAGAAAATTAATTAGTTAGCTAGTTAGTTAATTAGTTAGTTGCCCATCGCAACCCAAGATGGCGAATGCGTCAGAAATGTTTATTCAGATGTGACCGCATATGACTGGACAGTCCGATCTGATCGTGACAAACTCTACCACACTTAGGGCATATATGGACAGCGATAGTAATTAGCCCGTCTGAATTTTGTTCTTTCGTGCATTTCTCTGTTCTTGCGCTGCAGTAATCGTTCTCTGCTCAGCCATGTGAGCACCATGTGTAATGACAGTGGGGGAGGTTGAGTTTTTTCGGAGCAAGCAGATCCCAGGCAGCGACATCATTGGCGAAACTATTCAAAGGGACTTTTAGAGTGTCTTTGTATCGATCCCTCCCTCACCCCCGCCCCCATCCTCGGTGAGTGATCGTTCTCCTGTCGTGAGCTCACCATACGACTAGTGTTTAGGGGGGCGCTCATCTGACATGCGAACAACATGCCCAATCCATCCAACCAGGCATTCTACCATGTCAAGCGATCCTGGCCAGCCTGCGGAGACAGTTTAAATGTACATGATTAGGTTTCTTGACATGCCTGGTATAGACTGTCCATCTTTCACTTGCGTAAAGGAGGGTGGTTAGCACAACAGCACGATGCGCATTGATCTTGGTGGCTATATTGATTCCTTGGTAGTCCCAAACGTTTTCTCGCAGTATTTCAAAAGCAACAGTCGCCTTGGAAATCCGGAAAAAAATTGCTATTTACATGTGTAATCTAGATATTCCAGCTTAGACAATAATGTCCATTGTATTCCTTTCGTGGTGTCCTTTAGGACTTGTCACAAAATCAATTACAGTTATGAAAATGACGGCTGATAATGAACATCCATTTAGTACACCTGTTTCCACCTGAAAAGTGATGTCACATCGGAGTGGCTCGTTGGTCAGCAGAGCAGTATATCAACATCTCAATCACTAGCGTCTCTAAATGTAGACAACCGTTCCACAAAAGGAAGTCTTGCAGAGACTGTCAATCTAATCTTGACAGGAGAGTAAACTCAACAAGGGGAAAGAAATGTGTGCGAAGGGTGACTATCTGCTTAAAAGTATGGAATATAAACATGATAATTATTTCGCTATAGTCGGTCTGCAAGGATAAATTGTTGTATAATTGTTTGTAAGATGGTCGTCTTCTTCTTCCTCTTTTCTGTCACCGTTTCTACAACAACATGACTTTCTGCTCTCCTTTCTACACTGATATGACTCGTGTCGTCCTTGATGTATAATAATGACTTTCTGTCACCCTTTCTACACTGAAATTTTTTTTTTTTTTTTTTTTTTTTTTTCGTTCGCCTTATTTCTCTAATCCCCAAGGCGGTGTGCATTGCACTGCGTTTTTATTTTGCGCCTGTCGGCCCAGTGCATCCGACTTCAGCATGCATTTTATGTAAGGGTCTGCTTCCTCCTGCATTTTCTAAGGGTTTGCTTCCCCGGGGTAACGGCCGGTGCTGAGATGGGGATCGAACCCATCACCTTATGGTTGTGAGCCGTGTCACATAACCACTAGGCCACGCCGTCCCCTCTACACTGAAATGACTTTTGGCGCTCTTTCTCTACTAACATGACTTCATACTTTATCCGAACCACACAAAAATAACGATTTTGATTCGTGTATTTGTATTCAGCGTCTTCTCCTTCTTCTTCTTTGTTATTTGTCCGTGTTCAAGTACCAAGTATGATGTATTGTATCCAGAGATTTCGCCGAAACACAAAGAAACTTATCCAAGCCTCTCGGGCTTCTGGCCTGTATAAAAGACAAGTTTTGCAGTGCAATCAGTTGGAGAGCCCCTTACTCTGGAGGAATGTCCGCGCTTTAGTCATGCATTTCCTGTGCTAATTTTGGTATTTTATTTTTTGTGTCTGTTTTGACATTCCAAAGTAATTAGCAATCGGACTGAACTTTTGAAACTAGATAGCCCCGGAACGGGTTAAACTCCTAGATGAGTATACTGATGTATGCTGGGTCTTCACGCTCTCCTCTTCTTTGAGTTGATGATAATGATGATGATATAATCCCTTTAGCTGTGAGCTGGCAGTTCTTGACAGCCCAATGCCCCCGGATAAAAGCACATGTCCTCCTCAATTGTTGTAGTGATGTTTAGAGCGTGTTGTTAGTGGTTGGGTGTGATGAAAGCAGCAGACTTCGCAGATCGGCACAAAGTCAGGAGGTGCTCGACTGACTCCTCGTGTTCCTGGCAGACTCTGCAGTTTCGTTCACGTAGTGGGTCTAATCTATTCAGATGTTTGTTGAGAGGGGCATGGCCTGTTCTCGGCTTGAAGATCAAACTCTCGTCTCTTCGTTTCAGTTTCTTGGCTGAGTCCTGGGGATCTGGTTTTGCTTGGTTTTTGAAATATGTTCGGCCTGTCTGGGATGTGGCCCACTGATCTAGCCACTCCGTAAATAGTTATTTTTCAGGATTTGCTTGCAGGAACGTCTTTGAGTTATATTGTCTACAGTGGCCAGATGTCACAAGACAGATTGACGTCTGCTGTTTCCTGTATAGCTGGTGGATTGGGTCTAGTTCTCTTTTCTTCATTTCTTTTTCCAATGTTATTGTTTACTGACTGCGAATGATAATTGTAGCCTCTTTATGTCACTTTATGTGTGTATTTTCCATGTTTCCACCTGTTTTGGATAGTGCATCGGCTCTGTCAGTTCCCGTAATTCCACAATGAGAGGTAAGCCACTGGAATGGGATCTTTGAGACATTTTGTATGGCATTTAATTCTGTTCTGATTTTATGTGTTATGTCCTCATTTATTGTGTTCTTTGTAGATACAAGTTATGATTTGCAGTCTGTGAAGACCACTATCTTAACACGCGTGTGAGCTTCCAATATGGCGACACTTTGCTTGGGGAAGTGCCATTGATTCTGCCCTCAGGCTAGAGGAGGTTTTCTCTGTTGAAAAGGACATGGGTTATCTTTCCTGTCACATTTAACGTATTGTGTCTAGAGCTCTCTAGCAAACACAGATAGGAGCAAAGATAAATCAGGATCAGGTGAAATATACTGATGAAGACCGTTCTTCACGTAACCGTTCGTGCTCCTGGAAACAGGCAGTAACATGACATTGTGACCAGGATCAAAACTGTAATTCCCACAATAGAGTTTCTTACTGATGAGCCTTGTATTTCACTAGATCCATGAGAATCCCGGCTCAACTTCTCAATTGTACATCGGGATTTTATGTAAGGGACTGCTTCCTCCTGCATTTTCTAAGGGTTTGCTTCTCCGGGGTAACGTCCGGTTTTGTGATGGGGTGCAACCCCAGCACCTTCGGGTTGTGAGCCGTGTCACTTAACCACAAGCCCACGCCGCCACAAAAGTTAATTAAGAAAGAACAAACAACACAAAGCTTGTCTACTCCACATTTAGTAGGTTTTTGTCGTGTGTGAAAAGGTGGATATCATGAGTTGGTGAGCGTTCTGTCTTAGATAGATGGGAATATGAGACTAACGTCACGGCCAGGCAAAACATACTGATCAGACAATGTTAGTTAGGACCAGCTGAAAACATACTGATCGGACAATGTTAGTTAGGACCAGCTGAAAACATACTGATCGGACAATGTTAGTTAGGACCAGCTGAAAACATACTGATCGGACAATGTTAGTTAGGACCAGCTGAAAACATACTGATCGGACAATGTTAGTTAGGACCAGCTGAAAACATACTGATCAGACAATGTTAGTTAGGACCAGCTGAAAACATACTGATCGGACAATGTTAGTTAGGACCAGCTGAAAACATACTGATCGGACAATGTTAGTTAGGACCAGCTGAAAACATACTGATCGGACAATGTTAGTTAGGACCAGCTGAAAACATACTGATCGGACAATGTTAGTTAGGACCAGCTGAAAACATACTGATCGGACAATGTTAGTTAGGACCAGCTGAAAACATACTGATCGGACAATGTTAGTTAGGACCAGCTGAAAACATACTGATCGGACAATGTTAGTTAGGACCAGCTGAAAACATACTAATCGGACTATGTTAGCCAGGGCCAGCTGAAATATGCTGATCGGACAATGTTAGCCAGGACCAGCTGAAATATGCTGATCGGACAATGTTAGCCATGGCCAGCTGAAATATGCTGATCGGACAATGTTAGCCAGGGCCAGCTGAAATATGCTGATCGGACAATGTTAGTCAGGGCCAGCTGAAATATGCTGATCGGACAATGTTAGTCATGGCCAGGTAAAACATGTTGTTCGGTCAATGTCAGGATCAGTGAAAATATACTGACCAAGACACCTACCTCACTTCCACGTAGGTCTCCCTGAGAACATGCTTCATGGAAGCCTGTCTAACGAGGTTTGGATCGACATAATCCCCATAGTAGCGAGCGGAAAGGAGATGAAGCCAATCACAGCACAACCACCTGGAGAACCCCGGTTCACTTTCACCAGCACGCTCGGGATGTGTGTAAGGCTACTGCAACCCGCTACTCAAAGCCCTCTTCAGGGCATACACAAGAATAGACTTATTCATCGTGAGCATTCAGCAGCAACCTTAGAGGGATTCAACTAAATCCAGATGGATACACCAAAGTCGGCGGGCATGGGGCTTGTGTGGAGGAAGTGGTATAAAAAGTGGTGCTTTGCGGAGTCTCCCTTCACCTCTTTCCAAGAGCAGTGTGCTTCCTTCAATATAATTCACACACCTGTAACACGCGGCCTGAACTTTGACCTTGTTGTGACAGACAACAATGAAGATTCGTGAAGAATACAGCGTCCCTTAGCGGGAAATTCACTCCTCCGAGCGGCAGTGGCGTCTCTTCACGCTTGAGTTGATTTCGGCAGTCCACGCACGCCCTTCATTGACAAGGTAATCTCAAGGGCACACCCCGCCTAGGCCATGACGTGATTCTAGAATAGACTCGATTGTTAGGGTAGTTTAGGGGTCTCAAATAGGGAGCCATATTCCCTTGCCCGCTGTCGGAAGAGCATAAGGGTGAGGTAAAATTATTTTGACAGAATGCGCTTTAAACTATCAAAAGGGAGAATAGACAAATCTTTTGCAATGGAATAAAAGTCGTATCATCAGCGGTGATACACCAGACTCTGGACTGGTGTATCACGGTGCAAGAGGAACATGAAGAGATGGGGATACACAGAGGATGACACACGTGACTATGGCGCAATACAGAACACAGACACCTGGTGACCTGCGCCAACCTGCTGGCAACATGTAATAGGTCCCACATGCTAGAGGCAAGTGACTGTACAATCCATGTCGCTGAACACTGGATGCATGCTGTCTAACATGGTGCTTGGACACGGAAAGAAGAACAGAGGTAACCAGGTTAACTAAAAAACAACCACTGTAACCTACCAACCTTCGGTATTGGATGGACTGCGTTGGATTAGACCTAATTGCTACATGAAAAACTTGAATTTCAAACGATTTTCTCTGTCGGTAGCTGGTTGATGGCAAAAGAACAGTCGCTCGACTTCAGGTGGGGTTCTAAAGATGTGTGTAAACGAGACATGAAGGCACTGGGTTTGGATCTTTCATCCTGGGAGGGCAAGGCTAAAGTTCGATCCAAGTGGATGTGCACTGTGAAGAAGTGCCTCAGATTAACGACCAGAAGCTACTGCAACATAACGTTAAGTGAAAAGACATCACAAAGAAAAGGTGAACACACTCAGTAAAGATTCATCGCCATCATCATCATCCTAACCATCATTAACACCATCATCCTCATAGTCATCATCGTAAGTACAAACAATAACACCACCATCATTACAATCAACATCAATATAACCACAACACTGTCATCATTACAAGCAACATCAATATCACCACCATTACCATCAGCATCATGTTCATCATCACCAGCACCTTCACCACTATCATCATCATCATCACCACCACCACATCACCATCATCATCACCATCACCACCATCATCACCACCACCACATCATCACCATCACAATCATCATCACCACCACCATCATCACCACCACCATCATCATCACCACCACCATCATCATGATTACTATCATAATCACCATCATCATCATCACCACTACCACCATCACCCCCACTGCCACCACCACCATCACCCCCACCACCACCACCATCATCACCACCACCATCATCATCTCCGCCAACACCATCTTCACCACCATCCCTATCATTATATTAGAGATCTTGTCCTTCCGTGTTTCTGCAGTGTCTAACTAACACATTCTATCTATCTATTTCTTGGTCTCCCTCTTGATCTGCAACCCTCTTGTCTGGTATTACAGATCCGAGCAGTTGGCAACTTCGCTTGCATTCTTGTCAGATCTCAGAACCATTTTATTCTCTGCCAATCCATTTTCAGTGTTACGCTCACCATCTGTCCAGCTTTGTGCCACTCACAGCTTTTCTCAAACACCTCATTTCGCTTACCATGATTTTGCGTTCGACTTATTTCTCTATTCCCCAAGGCGGTGTGCGTTGCACTATGATTTGAAAAAAAATGTTTGCGCCTGTCGACCCAGTGCATCCGATTTCGGCAAGCATTTCACGTAAGGGTCTGCTTTCTAGTGCATTTTGTTAGGGTTTGCTTCCCCGGGATAACGGTCGGTGCTGTGATGGGGATCGAACCTAACACCTTCGGGCTGTGAGCCTTGTCATTTAACCACTAGCTCACACCGTCCCCTGACTGCATGCCTGGCACTGGTCGCAGAGATTTGGTATAAAATACTATTTATCAATGTCTCTTTATCTCCACTGAGATGTGTTTGCACCTTAATTACGGGGAGAGTTGATAGGAAACCATATTTGGTTATACAGATATCCCTGACTTCCCTTCTATATTCAAATATCTCTAGACATTGACCACATTATTAAATCTCATGTCGTCAAAATAGTTCTGCGGTGGATCACCGGACGCTCAGACACACCTGGTAATGACACGGCAAAGACTAGGAAAGAAGAGATCAAAACAAGAGCAGACACACATGAACAACTTTACAAACAGTCAAACAGCTCATAAGAACAGCAAACAAAGAGACTTGGCTGAACAGATTGGCCTGGGAAAAGCAGGAAGGGAGGTGTACAGACACATGGCACGTCTCAACCCAAAGGACAGTATACAATAAACTCACAACTAATGACCAAATCACTATTTCCTAGCTGAGAACCCAACACATTCCCCTTCACAAGCACCTGAACAGAATCAAATCACAACACACGCCTTCCTGAGTGTCAAAGCCGTTGATTATCATCTATTTGAGTGCTCAGCGCTCAACAATATTATGGAAATGTTTCTTCTTTCAAGACCAGATAAATGGACCACTTTGTATGGCACTAGACAACAAATGATAAACATGTACAGATGCCATTACATGGTATTGGGCTGAAGGGCAAGAGCCCAGATCCTGATGGATCAGTAACTACAACAACACCTATCGATCCTTCCATGTTAAATGATCACAGCTACTCCAAAGGCTCATCGTCTTGTAGTCAGTTATACATGACAGGTAAAACTTACTTAACTTTCCAAACATGCCCTAAAATGCGACTAAAGAGAGTTGTGCATGAAACTAGCAACCTCATCATGTACAACTGCTGCCACTGAAATCATCAATGCACGAAAACGTATATTAGGCTTCATGTTAGGGGGTACCTGCAGTGGTGGCCATATGCTTCACACGGAGCTAACAGACGAATGATGATGATGAAGAAGAGGATAATGAGGAGGGAGATGATTAAATGTTATGTATACGAGACATTATTGTTAGTCTAAGAAACATTGACAATGAGAGCAAGCGGTTTTTAGAGAAGAATTTGGATCTTTGAAATGTTGATATTTAGAAGAATGTAGCTATTCTCGCGGATAGACAAGTTGCCATTAAAGGAAACCTTGGAGGAATTAACAATACAGAGATAATATTTGAACGAAATTAGATTCAGGCAGATAAGATAATTTGGTTTTGTTAAGAGATCTTACTGAACAAATTCTGAAAGGAAATGTAGAGAGCATACATGCCAGATAAGCTACGATGTCAAAAGGAGAAAACATCAAATGATAAAGCCAGGAAAAGCCTGTCAGATTTGCAGCACAAAGACAAGATATAGAAGTCGTTGGACATCGATTGCATACGACCTCCGATAGCAATTGATCTGATCTCATTTCTCTCAAATAATTGAGCCTGTTCGGCACACATACATAAATATAACGTCAACGGGTCATTTGTGCAGATTGGATTGGCTTGATGAGCGCCTGTGTGAGAAGTTAGAATGCAGTTCTTGTAGTTTAGAAAAATGAGTTAAAACTTCACAAAGGTCTATTTCTTTATTTATAACTACGTGTAACAAAATAGGGTTATATGGATATTAAATTCATCTTGCCATCTTCGCAACGAAGATTGACTGCAATGGACCCCCAGTATCGGCTGTCACTTGTCTTAACTGTACACTCTGTCAGGTTAACATTAGTCCACTTTTTTATGTTGCTCTCCCACTTATGGCGCTCAACACCTTTTCTCTTGTCCGCAGACCTTCAATCTTCCCCTCTAGTATTGTTTTCGGTAAAATATTGGACACGCCTAATTTTAATGTCTTTCAAAAGATAGACATACCAACTCTCCTGTCAGGACATGGCTATTTGTCTGTTTCTCTTTCCTCGAAATGCGACACATAAATGAACTGAGAACAACTGCTGGAAACAAAGAAACGTTTTAAATAACCACAGGAGAGCGGCAGGAATGTGTACTTGAACTGGGGATCAAGGTGCTGAGCAGTGCATGAGCTACCCAAAGCTGACTGCTAGAGTCAGGACCAACGAGCCAGAGCTACCAAGACCCTTCTAACACCTCCATGTGGTGATCCTGGGTAGACTAGCTAAGTAGTATCGACAAGGGTAGGCTAACTAGGTATCCAAAAAGGTCCTACTGAAGTCGAATGTGTCGGACCGAAGGATGCAAATATCACAGGCATGTTGTAAGCTAAGACATAACGCATTTCGTTCTTCGAACTACATTATGCTACTTGTAAAGCCCTTTTTATGGCTTTGTAGCGCGAGTTTGAGAACGAATGACGAAGAAGAAGTACTTTCTCCATTGCGGCTCAACATTAGCATCGACGAAACAACAACAGAAGCCAGTCAATATTCATCACCGGATGTGGATTTCAAGTCTGGATGGACATAACACCAACTCGATATATCAACTCATCTCAGCAGTCGATCAAAGCCTTAAGCACAAGGGTGAAGATAAGACTGAAAAAACCTATGAATGCAGCTGACACAACCTGTGAAAGATAGTATTTCAAAATGAAGAGATCAAAGGCAGAAACTATGCAGAAAAACATAACACGAAGTCTACTTAACATACCTTTAATCAATACCCAGGTCTACTTAACATACCTTTAATCAATACCCAGGTATACTTAACATACCTTTAATCAATACCCAAATCTACTTAACATAGCTTTAATCAATACCCAAGTCTACTTAACATACCTTTAATCAATACCCAGGTCTACTTAACATACCTTTAATCAATACCCAAGTCTACTTAACATACCTTTAATCAATACCCAGGTCTACTTAACATACATTTAATCAATACCCAGGTCTACTTAACATACCTTTAATCAATACCCAGGTTATGCAGGACGATATTCAAATGCCAAGGGAGCATTTTTTTTTTTTACAGGATATGGAATTACGTGATAGAGAAATCGAAACAAGATGTCAGAAAGCCACTGATGTTACTTATCATATGTTACTACTGGTTAACTGATTCACTCCCTGGAGTCGGTGTAACGTCTTACAGAATTTCTAACAATGCCGTATAGCTGACATCGGTTTGAGTAAGGGCCATACGTGTAAGCACAAGTTTCTTTTTCTCCCTTTTTGTCCTGTTGTGCTTTTCAGCGTCAGGTTATGAAGATGTTTCTTGACGGTCCTAGTATGTGCTTCGTACACGGCAAGCTTTACTGCTTCCGTTATTTCTGCTATCCATCGTTTTCGTGGTCGACGCTTGCTTCTGTATCCTTTGTACCTGTAAGGCTTTGCTTTCTGAGGGATACTTTCTGGTGTTTGACGTGTCACGTGACATCCCTATTTAGTGTACTGTCTCTTGATGAGGTCTAGCACTGGTGTTGCACCTGCTTGTCTCCTAATATCTTCGTTTCTGATTGTATCCACTCTTGTTACTCCATTTTTGTTACATATATGTACACGTTTCTCGATATCAAGTTGTTCTCAGTGGATATATATGTCCGTATCTCTTACCTATAGTTTCACATTGCAAAAATGACTTGGCTTCATTCATTCTCAATCTCCCGCTACCAAACCCTGAAAGGGCTTAAGTAGCAGAACGTAGTCCAGAGAACGGAATGCGTTGTGTCGTAGTTTACAGCTTGACTGCGATATTTGCACCTTTCGGTCCAACACATCCGACTTCAGCAAGCATTTTTTTGAGTACCGGGTTAGGATTCCATCTTCGATCCCTTCTCCTTAACCAGTCTGCCCTGCTGCAGCCTGTTATCCAGGATTACCACGTGGAGGTGTAGAAGGGTCTTGGCAGCCCTGGTTCTCTGGCCCTGACGCTAGCAGACAGCTATTGGTCGCTGACCACTGCAGCTCATGCGCTGCTCCGCAACTTGATCCCGTTTTGCTTATCATGCAAAGCAGTTGCCCTGAAGTCTGTCTTGATGATGTTCTTCAAATCTTGTATTCAATGGATGACATTGCAGCCGTTTTAATTTTTCCACCAGTTGTAGTAGTCTGTAATCTCTTATGTCAGCCATGGTTTGTAGCTTGTTATTTTCCTCATTTCGTTTATTATTGATGTTTTCATATCTCCCGTAATCATTCTTTCTTTCCAGATTTGAGACATGACTGTTTTGTTTTTTCGAAGTTTGATTTTGACGCAATTAATCAGGCTGGTTTTTCAAATTCTAAAACAAGTCCAAAAAGCTGCCGTGAGTACAGCAATTTCGGTATTTGATGATCTTTTTGTTCTTCTTCGTACTCTGTCAAACGTTGACTTGAATTTGTTAAACGTAAGCAGCGGCCATCCTCGTGCCGTCGACACTTCCATAGAGCTTGTCTAGTGTTGGCACTGCCATAGAGCTTGTCTAGTGTTGGCACTGCCATAGAGGTTGTCTAGTGTTGGCACTGCCATAGAGCTTGTCTAGTGTTGGCACTGCCATAGAGCTTGTCTAGTGTTGGCACTGCCATAGAGCTTGTCTAGTGTTGGCACTGCCATAGAGCTTGTCTAGTGTTGGCACTGCCATAGAGCTTGTCTAGTGTTGGCACTGCCATAGAGCTTGTCTAGTGTTGGCACTGCCATAGAGCTTGTCTAGTGTTGGCACTGCCATAGAGCTTGTCTAGTGTTGGCACTGCCATAGAGGTTGTCTAGTGTTGGCACTGGTGATGGCCACATATGCTTTCTGTGGTTTTCGTATGTCGGAAAATTTTGCAGCATATGTTCAGGGGTCATTTTCCCAGTACCACAGGTTAGTAGCACATATCTTCAATTTATTGAATACATGTTACCTCAGTCTGTTGTGGCCTGTGCGGAATCTGAAGACCACCACCTGCTCTCTTCTGTTCAGCTGGTAATAAACACCATTCCCTCTGCAGCCAGTACGCTGTGTTTCCCATGTGTCCGTGTAAGTCAGTAGGATTTCCATTACAGAACGTCGCCTATTTGGCTGTCATAAGTTCCTTGGCGGGTGAGCATTACGGTAGGCTGCCATTACTTTCCGTACGTGGAGGAGCGGTCTGACCGATACAAATCTTGTGGGATTCGAACCGGGTGCGCTGCTTTACCTCTAGGCCACACAGTCTCCTATGTAGTTGCCGCTAATGTTTTCATTAAAGGCATTTGCTGTTGAAGGTTTTGTTGGCATTTTCAAATGTGATTTGTTCATGTTAGTTTATTGTCTAGTGTTCTGTTGTGTCATGTCCTGTTTTGTTCTGTTGTGTCATGTCCTGTTTTGTTCTGTTCTGTCATGTCCTGTTTTGTTCTGTTCTGTCATGTCCTGTTTTGTTCTGTTCTGTCATGTGCTGTTCTGTTCTGTTCTCTCATGTCCTGTTTTGTTCTGTTCTGTCATGTCCTGTTTTGTTCTGTTTTGTCATGTCCTGTTCTGTTCTGTTCTATCATGTCCTGTTTTATTCTGTTCTATCATGTCCTGTTTTGTTCTGTTCTGAATCGACTTCCCTGCACTCCGGACATATCCATAGGTGCACAGTCTCTTTCAGTAAATGGCGAAAGGATACAGATGGTTCCTGAGGCACGTTGATTGGACGTATTTCTGCTACTCTACCATCCCCACCCCTATCACCGCGCGTCTCAATCCGCTCGAACTTCTTACTTTATCAAAGATCCGCAGTGTGTGAATTACAAACTAATCTTGACTGCGGTATTATCATCTAACAAGCGGTTAGACTTAACAGTGTTCTTTCAATCCATATCTGGTGTACCCATCTATTGGTTACACAGTTCAATCATTTTCACCTGAGCGTAGACATTCTTGGCAAAATGAACATGTTGAGGATCCATAAACTTCTGCAAACAGCCCAGTTAAGATGGACGGGTCATGTTGTTCGCATGAGGTCATCCCCTATCTGCGGTTATGTAATGAGCTCAGAACAGGCATCCGCTCATTAAGAGGACAGAAGTAAATATTCCTTGAAAGAGTTTCTGAAATGCTCCAATATTGATGACTCCACCCGCGAAAGTTTTCTGCACAGATTTGCTCCAGCTGACGCGCTTACATCGCGCGAGGTGCTCAGATTGCAAGTGTTACTCCATCGCAGAGGCTCACAGAAAGCGTGCCGCCCGACAGAACAGAACGCACGACGCTTCCATAGCTGACTCCTCACGTGAGTGCCCTGAGTGAGGCATAGTTTGCCATGCCAGGATTTGACTTTGAAGCCGTGTGAGAACACATCTCGCAGCACAAGTTTGATGCTGGCGCCATCTTAGTTTGCGATGGATAACTTTTGTTATTATTATTATTATTATTATCATTATTACTATTATTATTAGTGTACGCATAACTAGTTCATGTGGGGTTCTCTTCTTCTGGTAGCTCATGTCCATTCAGTTTCAGCGTGATCTGAAACTAACAATATTGTGTTTGTTGTTTTCTGCTCATTAATCTGGAGAAGCCATTTTGGGAGTCCGCTGATCTAATCTTTACAGGGCTTCTTTCATCCTGCAAGTTCTCGGTTTACTGTTTTCTCCAGCACCATAAGTTGAATGATCTGCTGACAGTGAGCACTGTTACCTCTGGAGTATTTTATCCCCAATGTTGTTGTTGAATATCAGGAACAACGAGGGGGATAGCCCACTGTCCTGAGGCAATCATTGTTTACTTTTTATTATTGGGCTTATTAGACCTTTTATTTGAACTCTGACGTATGTATATTGAAAGAAGTGGCCTATTGATTTGTCCAGGCTCGCATACACTCAATGTTTGAGAAGTTCTTATCTTTGATTTGTCCAGGCTCGCATACACTCAATGTTTGAGAAGTTCTTATCTTTGATTTGTCCAGGCTCGCATACACTCAATGTTTGAGAAGTTCTTATCTTTGATTTGTCCAGGCTCGCATACACTCAATGTTTGAGAAGTTCTTATCTTTGATTTGTCCAGGCTCGCATACACTCAATGTTTGAGAAGTTCTTATCTTTGATTTGTCCAGGCTCGCATACACTCAATGTTTGAGAAGTTCTTATCTTTGATTTGTCCAGGCTCGCATACACTCAATGTTTGAGAAGTTCTTATCTTTGATTTGTCCAGGCTCGCATACACTCAATGTTTGAGAAGTTCTTATCTTTGATTTGTCCAGGCTCGCATACACTCAATGTTTGAGAAGTTCTTATCTTTGATTTGTCCAGGCTCGCATACACTCAATGTTTGAGAAGTTCTTATCTTTGATTTGTTCAGGCTCGCATACACTCAATGTTTGAGAAGTTCTTATCTTTGATTTGTCCAGGCTCGCATTCACTCAATGTTTGAGAAGTTCTTATCTTCAGCTATATTGTCCAGACATCACACGATTACAAAGGCTTTCGAAATATCCAGCCTGTCAGTGCGAGTTCCTGATCTGCAAAGCATCTTCTATCTCTTGCGTAATATTTGTAAGTAAAGCCTCTATTGCCATGTGTTGTCTCTAGTCGGACTGTTGTGGTCGGTTTATCCAGTTTTAAATGTTCATGTGTCCCATAGGTCCGGTATTTGCCAGTCTTTCCATAAGTTTGTTTATGTATCTGAATATAGTGGATCTAAATAAACGCATTGTTCCTCGTGTTCTGTCAACAATATGTCATCACTCATCAGGAAAAAACCAGTGATCATACATCGGACATGTTCTTAGAATAGACAGTAATATACTCCCTCTGCAAATATTTATGGGATCACCATCTGGTAGCAGTAAAAGAGAAATACCGAAAAAACCTCTACACAGAACAATCGTCAGAGAGGGTTCCAATATGGGCTTGAGCAATGTTCATGAACCGAAAAGAGTGCCGTCACACAGATCAAACAGGAGAGTACCGGTTTCTGCTTTATGTGCCTTAAGGAACGTTGGTTGATTGATTTATTGATTGAATGATTGATTGATTGTAAGTATGGATCTACTCATAAGGAAGGAATCAGAGCACCATTTTCCGACTGAGAACTAAAAATATCTCACTTAACAAGCACTTGAACAGAATCCAATCGACCCACATTCCATAATGCAGCCTTGTATACACCCATACGAAACCGCTGATTTTCATCTCTTTGCGTGCACGGCGGATCCATCTGTGTAAATGTTTGTCCGTTCAAAGGGGTTGTATTTTTCTTCAATTCTGTGGCTAAGAATCATAGGTTACACAATAGTACATGTCCATATTGCACAAACCTCTAACTGTCGCCCGAAGTAATACACACCTCCGCAGTCCACTTTAATACGCCTCTGATGTTGTCGAATTTTAAGAAGAAGAGAAAACGTGTTAAGGCAGTGTTCTCAACATTTGTTGCCACCTGCACCATTTCATCGTATGTCTGAACGTCATTTCTCTCTTTCATCGTATGTCTGAACGACGTTTCTCTCTTTCATCGTATGTCTGAACGACGTTTCTCTCTTTCATCGTATGTCTGAACGTCATTTCTCTCTTTCATCGTATGTCTGATCGTCGTTTCCCTCTTTTATCAAACGTCAGAATGTGATTTTCCTATGTCACCATATAACAGCACGTCATTGTCCCCTTTCACATATGTCAGAATGTCATTTTCCCCTTTCACAGATGTCAGAATGCGTGGCCAAATAGTTTCGAATCCTGCATGCTGACCAGGAATCATATCGAATCAACGGTATGTCCTTTGTTGTTTTTCTATTGGGTGTGAAATAAGCAAACAATAGCCAACACACGAGGTGGCGACAACAGAGGCGAAGCGGAATATAGTCAACAAAACCTCGACTACCCCAGCAATAGGAATAAAGTCATAATAATAGCAATGCAGGTGTATGTAGCATGTCCATGGCAGAACGTCGATTCTAACAACTACCCACCTATTTGGCTGTCTTAAGTTTCTTGGCAGGTGAGCAGTACGGTAGGTTGCCATTACTTTGCGTACGCGCAGAAGCGATAGTACCGAGAAAAACATCCAAAGTCTGCCAAACTGGACATGGCGGGGTTTGAACCCGCTGCATTAGGATTGTGAAACGGATGTTTCAACCACAGGTCACGCTGTCTCACTTGTTAATGACATCAAATGTTAATAGTTTATAGAATTGGAATAAACGTAAAAAAATATACATTGCTAAATACTCAACATGGTAGCGCATGAGCTGCATTGTTCAACGACCCATAGCTGACTGCTAGCGTCAGGGCCAGCGAACCAGAGCTGCCTAGACCCTTCTACACCTCCACGCGGTGATCCTGGATAACAGGCTGCAGCAGGGCAGACTGGCTAAGGAGAAGTGATCGAAGAAAGAATGCTAACCCGGTATTCTTCTTCTTCTTCTTCGTACGCAGTCAGACAGTAACCATTATTTTTTCGAAAAAAGCAGCCGTCATCCTGAGGCTGTCGACACTGCCATAGAGCTTGTCTAGTGTTGCCACTGGTGATGGCCACATCTGCTTTCTCTGATCCTCGTTTTTTGGGCAGTTTTGCAGCAGATGCTCAGCGGTCATTTTCCCGGTACCACACGGGCATTCGTCGGTGCCACCTATTTTCAATTTGTTGAATAGGTGGTACCTGAGTCTATTGTGGCCAGTGCGAAGTCTGAAGTCCACAACCTGCTCCTTTCTATTCAACTGGTAATAGGCATCGTTTTTGGTGTAACCAGTATGTTCGGTTTCCCATTTGGTCATGTATCTAGCTAACCCGGTATTCAAAAAATGCTTGCTGAAGTCGGATGTGTTGGACCGAAAGGTGCAAATATCGCAGTCAAGCTGTAAACTACGCCACAACGCATTCCGTTCTCTGGACTACGTACTACTACTTAAGCCCTTTCAGGGTTTGGTAGCGGGAGATTGAGAACGAACGAAGCCAAGCCAAATACTCAACATAATAAACTGAATCATTATTCCCCACATTGAAACTCTAATATTCCCCTCTGGCAAGACAGGGAGCAGGGAGCGGACGGACCGTGTCGATTCCCACAAGTTGACGACCCCTGTGTTAAGGAACTTACTTGACCCGAGAAAAGAGTGCAAGGGGACACAAGTATAGTGTGATAGAGGGATAGGGAGGGAGAGTGCGAGAGGGAGAGAGACAGGCAGAGTGGGATAGATAGATAATGGACATTAGTGGCTAAGGATTACGGTTACGCTAAAGAGGTCCCTAAAATGGGAGGTTCTCAAAATGTGCTTAGTAGGCCCACATGGGCATCCATTTTTTGGGGTTGTTAGAGGTTTGTGATTCTGGATTCTTCTGGCGAATGCACGCCCCTTTCAATCCAAGACATCTGATCAGTCATACTCTCTGCGCCAGCGTCATGCATGTCATTCGTCTCTTGATTCTTGTTCTCCTGATATCTGCAGTGCGCATGCGCAGTGCGTACTTGTCTACATGTGTTTCCGCGTACGCCTTGGTGTGAAGAAACCCAAAGCATGAACCTGATCTTCACATCGGGAGGGAGGGAGGGAGGGACGTGGGGTGGGGGTGTTAATCCTTGGTGCAACCAACGACCGCGGAACACGAAATGAGCCTCTAAGAAGATTATTACTAACACAGCAATCGCCCGATCCCTGCAAACGACGTTTTTGTTGGCCAATCCATTCACTGCCAAAGGACTGTCGAAGGATCATATATCATAAAATAGCCATCCTGTATGGATCATAAAATAGCCATCCTGTATGGATCATAAAATAGCCATCCTGTATGGATCATAAAATAGCCATCCTGTATGGATCATAAAATAGCCATCCTGTATGGATCATAAAATAGCCATCCTGTATGGATCATAAAATAGCCAGCCTGTACAGATCATAAAATAGCCACCCTGTATGGATCATAAAATAGCCATCCTGTATGGATCATAAAATAGCCATCCTGTTGATTTCAATCAACATTAACGGACGCTCAACGCAAGACCCAGCAACTCTGACAATCTGTCCAAACCTTCTGGAAACATCTAATATTGTTGGCATGTTGAGGGGGAATGGCAAGACAGTCCCTGTGGCCGAACATTGAAGACATGATGTCTGAGGTCAGCCTTTAACACGCACACAATGGGTTATGTTTAGGAAGGTCAGTCTTTAACACGCACACAATGGGTTATGTTTATGAAGGTCAGCCTTTAACACGCACACAATGGGTTATGTTTAGGAAGGTCAGTCTTTAACACGCACACAATGGGTTATGTGCACACAAAGGGTTACGTTTAGGAAGGCCAACTAGTTAGTTGTTTAAGTAGACCCCACATCACATCGACCTTGTTTGTGATTGATCAAGAAGCTGTCTCCCCTCACCGCTGTAAGGTTCATATAAAGTAGCATGCATGTCTTTGACCCTCTCACAAATATCTGCGCCAGTTCTGTAGTTGATGATGTCCTATGCAAACGTTAACGTACATCCTGGCCTTGGGAGTTGATTGTTGATCACTTTTAATGGTGTAGACGTCGAACAGTGCATGCGAGAACTGGGAGTCAAATGCGCGTAGATTGATGAAAACCATTTTCCAAAGCGATGAGCAATTGGTCTTCCCATCAAGAAACCACATCCCCGCTGGAGTATGTCCGTTATATGGACACCATTGGCGTCTTTCTTCCCGGTTTGAAGTCCTTGAAGTTGCCCAGTAATGCAAGATCATTCATTTCATTTGGGATCAAGATAGTGAGCAGCGCATGAGTTGCAGAGATCAACGAACTAGTGCTGACTGCTAGCGTCAGGCCCACCGAATCAGAACCGACTGCTAGCGTCAGGCCCACCGAATCAGAACCGACTGCTAGCGTCAGGCCCACCGAATCAGAACCGACTGCTAGCGTCAGCCCACCGAATCAGAACTGACTGCTTGCGTCAGGGCCAGCGAACCAGAGATGCCAGATCCTTCTTCACCACCACGCGGCGATCCTGTATCATTGGCTGCAAGATGGCAGACTGACGAAGTAGAAAGGATCGAAGAGCGAAGTCAAACTCGGTACTAAAAAATCCCTGCTGAAGTCGGATGTGTCGGACCGAAAGGTGCAACTATTGTAGTCAAACTGTAAACTATAACACAAGTCATTCCGTTCTCTGGACTACATCCTGCTACTTGCAATGTCCTTGCTATGGCTTAGTAGCGGGAGATTGAGAACGAACGAACGAACGAACGAAGACGAAGAAGAAGAAGAAGAAGAAGAAGAAGATTCATTTAATTTTATGCAGGACAAACATTGCACAGTTTGTTTGGTATGTCTGACACTTTGACATGCGCTTAGAAAGATTTCAATGAGAAAGATGTGCGCTGTCACAGCGTCAATCTCTCGTCCTGAGTTGTTCTGGATCAGTAGCATGATGTTGTCGAGACGGTTGTAGATAAAACAGGATGCACATTTGTTGTGAGGGTGTACTCGCGATGTCTATCCCTTGAGCAAGTAGCCAGTAAGTGCCTAAGAGGCCCAAGTAAGGTGGATGCTAGCTATCTCACCAGCCAGATTGATTCCACAATTTCACAAACAGTACATCAAAGTAAATCTGCGTAGCGCAGTGGTTAGCGAGCTGGATTCGCATCTGAGTGGTCCTGGCTTCATTCCAAAGTTGAGGTGGAAATGTTTGTTTTTTCAGACCGCAACGGCACCCTGGTCGGCCCAGCCTTAAATGAGTACCGGTTCAGTCCGGGAAGTAAAAGCGGCGAGGGAGGGGAGATGACTATCGCTCTAATATAACCGAGCTTTCGACATATGAGATAACTAACACCTCACACTGAAAATAAGATGACCGCGCTTAATGAATGCGCTCTCGACTCTCCGGTGTTTGTGTCAAGTTTTCCGATGTTTGGTGGTTCCTGTCCGGATTATATTTCACAACTCCTTCACCATGTGGTATCAGGGACTTTATTCTATGGATTTGATGGGCTTTCGGTTGGTTATCCTGTTTGTTATGCTGCATTTCGAGGCATTTCATGCCTGGCTCAAGCCGTGGGAGACCAGTCCACGATGGTGTTCAACGTTCCGCTTAACTGCACACTAGAATTCAGTCCAGGTCACCACCACTAAAGGTCATTTCTGCTCGGACTGAAGCCGAATTCCTCCTGCCCGCCCCTCCCGCCACCGGAGGTTACACGATACCTTTCCCAACCTCGTACTCTCAGCACAGCAAGAGTTACGCTGGCCAACAGGTGGACACAATCAGAAGCCTCAGTGGCGTGCACGTGGAAAAAGAGTTTGACACGGACAGACACAGAAAGCTTAACACAAACATTGGTCTAATACACTCCTCGCGGCCCTCATCCCAAGGCTGCGGAGTACACGGCTTGACCTGGGGAGTCTGTAGGGATTTAGGTCGACACACTACGCATGGACACAGCCTTAGCAGTTGGACACACCATATGGTAGTGGTCAATTGACGCAACGGGCCTTTGACGCTTACGCGAACATTATTATAACATATTAGGAACACCTCACACCCCTACGCCAGTAATGCAAAGGGTTCTTTTTTTTTTAACATCATTGTTCAGCTGATCCACATTGTTACCTGCATCCTTCAGATTGATAGCCCCACGAATTGTTTCTTTTTTTAAATTGTGAATCCTCATAAACTCTTGTACAGCGCTGAAAAGCACTAGGCCCACAAAATAAATGCAGACCAAGTCAGTCACGAGTGAGATGTTCTGACAATGTGGTACTTGGTGTAGGAGACCTCACTTGAGCATCTTTCAGCTTTCGTTAAGTGTGGTTGGTAGCCAATTCTCTTCGGCGTGGCTTTCTTCTTCTTCTTTTTCTTCTTGTTCTTGTTGTTCTTCATCCTCTTCTTCTTCTTCTTCTGCTTCTTCTTCTTCTTATTATTATTATTACTACTATTACTTTTATTATTATTATTTTTTCCTTTTTCTTAATATTTTACTTTGGTTCAATTTTCACTCCTGTCGGAGTATTCATTAAACCACCACTACAGTTGCCTTCCTCTAGAAAGGCTGCTTCAAAGTACTTTGCAAAATTGTTCAGTACCAATTTCTTTTACAGGATAAAGTCGCTAGCCCCATGCACAACCTCCGTTAGTCGACTTCTACAGCAACAGTTCTTGTCTTATGATTTTTGTTGGGTCATAACACTCTTCTCTGTGTCTCATTTTCTTAATTTTGTTGTAGAAGTTTCTTAAAGCATTTTTATGATCCAAGTTTCGGTTTTCTCCCATGTTTTGCCCAATCACTCGAAAGTAATTCCTACACTTGGTCTGTAGTCAGATCTACCAGCGTTGTAAGCCATCAGTGGAAATTGACGAGGGTCCCTTCTCATGAGATGAACGAACCAGCGTATTTTTTGTCCCCTGGAAATGTATTCTGCACAAGACGTAGGGACGACCCTACTTCGAATGTCGTCGTTTCTCATTTTGTTTTTCCTGGTAACACAGATGACCTTCCTCAAACACGTAATTTCACGCGTCGAAATGATGTTCTCACGTGCCTTGGACAGTGGCCATATTTGGTACTGGTAGCCCAGGCATTCATATACTGTTTACCAGCTGTTGCCAAACTAAGTATTTGGACAGTATTTTTTCGGCAGACGGTAGGATCGACAGGGAAATTGAGACAAGGTGTCAGAAAGCATCTGCGGTGACTTATCAGCTGTCACCACTGCTTAGATAGCATTAGTTTGGCAACAAAGCAACAGCTGATAAACAGTATATTTATGCCGATTCTGTGCTACCAGTGCCAAACATCGCTTCTGTCAAGGGCGTGCGAGAGCAGAATGAAGTGAAATGAAGTGTTTGAGGAAAGTCATCGATGTTACCAGAAGAGACAGAATGCGGAACGACGACAATCGAAGTATGGTGTCGTGTCATCATCATCATGTAGCATGTCCTTTGTAGAACGTCGCTCCCATCACAGTCTGTCTGAAAGAAACTCGTTCTCATGCCAAAACTCCAGCCTCCGCCACAGTCATACTCAGGCATTCCTGGATATCTTGGTGCCATCGTCTTCTTGGTCTACCCCTTCCTCTTTTGCCTGGCACCATACCTTCCATCACCGTTCTCTCAAGACCGTTGTGTCTCTTTATGTGACCAAAGTATTTGCATTTTCTATCCAAAATGGAATTGATAAACCAGTTCTCTTCTATGCTCAACTCTTGCCGAATGTCTACATTTTGTTTTTTTTCTCTTCCAGGATATTTTGAGAATCTTTCTGTAACATTTTGACTCGTTATTCGTTGACTACGTCTTGTGCCGAATACATTTTCAGACAGAAAATGGCTTACAACGATGGTAGATCTGGATACAGGGCAAGGGGGCGGCCGCCCGGTAGGTGTATAGATACATTACAGTGTGGAGCGACAAGGGCTCACATTCACCGACGCAACACACTTGGCGCAGGATAAATGACTTAACTCGGCGCTAAACGGCACAAGTGGAAAGAAAACTAACTGACTAACTAATGCTTAAAAAATGGTGACAGCGGATGCTTTCTGAAACCTAGCCTCGATTGCCCTGTCGAACCTAACGCCTACCGAAAAAATACTGCCCAAATACCTGAACTCATGGCCTGGTGAGGAGCAATATCATTTACACTCATGTTGAATCAAGTGTTCTGCTGATCCTTAAAGTTTCTGTCTTCGTCTCGTTAATTCTCCCGTTGTACTTAACACAGGTTATCTATCACAAGCGTGTTCATTCGATTTTGAGGCAGCGCTAGCGTTAGTGTCTTGGAGAGATTAGATATTAGGAATAATTTTTTTAGTCAGAGAGTAGTGAATTCTTGGAATGCATTGCTACGGAGGTAGTAGAGGCAGGGACAGTTAATGCATTTAAGAATACATTTTAGAGCAAGGTGATGTAAATGAAACTGGTTGTATACAGACTCTGCAGATACTTCTAAACCAGTATAAAGATGTTAAGTTAAGTTAAGTGCTAGCGAACCAGAGCTGTCAAGACCATTCTACACCTCCACGCGGTGATCTTGGATAACAGGTTGCAGCAGAGCAGACTGGCTAAGGAGAAGGGATCGAAGAAGGAAGGTAACCCGATACTTAAAAATGTCTTCTGAAGTCGGAAGTGTCCGACCCAAAGGTGCAAATATCACAGTCAAACTGTAAACTACGATGCAACGTGTTCCATTCTCCTGACAACATCCCATTAATCGTAAAAGCCCTTGTCAGGACTTAAAAGCGGGAGAATGAGAACGAACGAAGACGATATGATTTCACAGTTTACATTCATCATTATTCAAGACGCCTGGGTGCAAAATAGTTTGAGAACCGCTCCAAGCTTGCTTGCAAGGTTAAAGGACAAGCAAGGAGAACGCTTGTACTTGCTACTGTCCTGATATCTTGTGGCATGTTTTACCATAAACTGTTTTGTTGTTCGCTGGAGATTTGGGAATTTGTTCAGGTAATGTCGGTGTGAAATGTTTGTTAACTCGAAATTGTTTAACGTAATGTTGTTGTAAATTGTTTGATGACCGTGTGTTGACGTGAAATTGTTTAAACTTATGTCGTTGTAAAATGTTTGTTGACCAGGTGTTGACGTAAAATTGTTTAAAGTAATGTCGCTGTAAAATGTTTGTTGACCGGGTGTTGATGTGAAATTGTTTAAGCTTATGTCGTTGTAAAATGTTTGTTGACCAGGTGTTGACGTAAAATTGTTTAAGCTAATGTCGTTGTGAGACCCGAGTTGTACTCTGGATGAAAAGAATGGTCCGACCGTCACCTTTCAAGCAATACGTAAAGGCAACTAAAGAGGGGTATGCTTATGAATGGCAACCTCATCATGTAAAAATAAATGAACATTGCCATTATAATCAGCTATAACAAAAGCTCGGATACAGGCGTCCTGTAAGGAAGCAGCTGTAGTTCTTATTGTTCTTGTTTTTGTTGTTGGTGCTATACCACTTGTACTTGAGTTAGGTACTCTTGACGACTTTCTTTGGTGTCAGGTTACAGTGGCTCTCCTTACATCACGAGGCATGCTTGAGAAGGTGGACTGGAACCCTCCTGGTTGTAGTGCAATGCGAGCCTCCACAATTAGCTCACCACTATGGAGAACACAGTGTCGATCACCACCCCATTAACCAGCCTACCGTGAAACGAGTCTGTTTTCACGGAGAACTGCTTGGAAGTTGTGGGCTCTTGGTCAGTCAGTATGTTTATCTGACTAACATAGTATGAGCAGTATCTTTCACCTGGACGTACTAACATAGTCTGAGCAGTATCTTTCACCTGGACTTACTAACATAATCTGAGCAGTATGTTTCACCTGGACTTACTAACATAGTCTGAGCAGTATGTTTCACCTGACCCTGATTAACATAATCTGATTTCTAGTGGTGAAGCTTCCGTTTCACAATCCCGCTCGTGTCCAGTATGGCAGACATCAGTGTTTTTTCCGCTCCTCCACGTACGGAAAGTAATGGCAACATACCGTACGGCACACTTGCCAAGAAACTTATAACAGCCAAACAGGCCAGCGGGTTGTAAGAAGCGACGTTCTTCAAGGGATATGCAACTTACTTTACCTCACCCTGGCTACCATAGCCAGATCAGTATGTTTTGCCTGACCTAGACTAACACAGTTTGATCATCAAGGATTGACAAAAGCGCTCGTCTGCTCGTCTATGACGAGTAAAAATTGAGCTTGACGAGTAACAAAAATATCCGTTTTTTTAAATTGTTAATGACGTTTTTAATGGTTACTACATAACGTCTCTCGCACTATTAGTAATGAAATTACGGTTGTACATAATCTAGGTTTTGATGGTCAATCTAAATGGACCTCCACTGCCACAATTTAAACTTACTAAAGCCATCGAAAAATGGTACTACAGTGCTAAAACTACCAAGCAAGTACACGGACACAAACGCCGTGCAGTGCATTTTTTCTTAAGAAGAAATAGACTAACACGTTCTGATCAGTATGTTCTGCCTGACAAGACGTTAGTCACCTTTCCCTAACCAACTGCAGTTAAAACATTTGCACGCTTGACACTGAAGCGATAATAGGGATGACTGGAAACGATTGCAGTCTTTCAAATGGGAAAGCTCCTTCACAGTGGATCGAAACAGTGAATGAATGAATAAGGTGGACAACTGGACATTATTTCAGGTAATGGCGTGATAAACTGGACATTATTTTAGGTAATAACGGAGTAAACTGGACATTATTTCAGGTAATAACGGGGTAAACTGGACATTATTTCAGGTAATGGTGTGGTAATCTGGACATTATTTCAGGTAATAACGGGGTAAACTGGACACTATTTCAGGTAATAACGGGGTAAACTGGACATTATTTCAGGTAATAACGGGGTAAACTGGACATTATTTCAGGTACTGATGTGGAGAAATGTTTATAAGCTGTTAAACGTGGTATGAATGAGAGTGTTAACAGAAACGTACCCACGTTTAGGCGGAAATAAGTCTTTTTCAGTGATTAGACAATTTGAAAACGTTACTATCGAAAAGTCTGATTAGTGTAGTCTTAGAGCACTTATTTTTAACTGCAAAAAAGTATGGTTCTACTCCTATAAATGGCACGCTCCAGTAGACCCAGATATAAATTGAAAACTCACTTTAGGCTATCGAAGGACAAGATAGCCAGAAAGGGAACTGGATATTCCACATCATACAAGCTGTGGTCTGGTATACTGAAGTCTCTATCATTTAATGCCTTGTAGTGGTTATATCTACCAATAACAGGGCAATTAGACCTTAATAACAAAACGAAGTAAGAAAGACGATTAACACCATGTCAGGTGAAACATACTAGCCAAGGCCCCCACCACGGGTCAGATGAAACATACTAACCAAGGCCCCCCACATGTAGGGTCAGGGGAAACATTTTAACCAAGACCCCACATGTAGGGTCAGGGAAAACATTTTAACCAAGGCCCCCACCACGGATCAGATGAAACATACTAACCAAGGCCCCACATGTAGGGTCAGGGGAAACATTTTAACCACGGGTCAGATGAAACATACTAGCCAAGGCCCCCACCGTGGGTCAGATGAAACATACTAGCCAAGGCCCCCACCTAGTGTCAGGTGAAACATACTAGCCAAGGCCCCCACCTAGTGTCAGGTGAAACATACTAGCCAAGGCCCCCACCTAGGGTTAGGTGAAACATACTAGCCAAGGCCCCCACCTAGGGTCAGGTGAAACATACTAGCCAAGGCCCCCACCTAACTTATTAGCCTGGATACAAACTGTGTTACAGTAGTCTGGTCAACGAAGTGGTGATCTATACTGTGATCCCCATAGTGACGAGCTTATTAAGAAACCTCGCATTTAACAACATCAGTGATGTTCCATGTCTGCCTGGTTCAGATGACCCAGGAAATAAAATAAGCCACTGTCACTCGCTACTGAAGAAATACAAAAAAGTACAACTACTGCTAACGAGAAGTTTTGAACAAAAACAACAACAACATCAACAATAGCAACTGCAACAACATCAACAGCAGCAGCAATAACAGCAACAACACTAAAAACAACAACAGCAAAAACATTAACAATAGCAACAGCAGCCACAGCAACATCAAGAACTACAACAATTGTGTCCATGTTTCAGCCTTTTCTTGTCTTTCATAAGCCATAAATTGGTTTTTATTGACACTCAACCGATAATGGCTTGAGCTCTATTTCTGACATCCGCTTAACGCATTTCGCTGTTTATCACCTGTGTGATTGTCAGCTACGTGATGAAGGTTTTTCAGGTAGAATCAAGGATTTACACATATTTATGGATTCCGTTGGGGGATGATGCTCGTCCATCACGTTTGATGATACCTTTTGTTTTTTCCGCTGAAACGGATAAAAGAGGGACTTGACGAAAGTCTTTCTGCTCAACACACCCGATTACAGCACGGCGTTTTTTGGGAAGCGAGCTGTTGACTTCCTTCTACTTAACTTAACTTAACGTCTTTATACTGGTTTAAAAGACCATGCAGAGTCTGTTTACAACCAGTTACATTTACATCAGCTTGCTCTAAAAGCTATGCGCATCCAATCTATTCTTAAATGCATTAACTGTCTCTGCCTCCACTACCTTCCCTGGCAATGCATTCCAAGCATTCACCACTCTCTGACTAAAAATATATTTCCTAATTTCTAATCTGGACCTCTCATTAGTTAATTTGTAGCTATGTCCTCTTGTTCTTGTTGGTGGCTGTATTTAAAAAAAAAACTTTTATAGTCTAATTTATCCATTCCTCTGATCATCTTATAAATCTGTATTAAGTCACCACGAATTCTACTCTCTTCTAGACACTGTAGGCCGGTTTTTCTGAGTCTTTTCTCATAACTGTAATTCTGGAATCCCACTATCAGCTTTGTCGCTCTTTTTTTTTTGTGTATTCTTTCCAGCATGTTTATATCCCCTCTATAATAGTGACTCCACACCTGTACACAGTACTCCAATCTAGGTCTAACTAATGATTTATTCAGTTTGACTATCACTTCCTTGCTCCTATGTTTAATATTTCTTTTTGTCATACCTAACATTGCATTTGCCTTTTTTACTGCTACCTTAACTTGCTCACTCACCTTACCTGTATGACCTATTATAACCCATAGGTCCCTTTCCCTTTCCTCTACGATCCATATTCCCTTAGCCAGACTATACTTCTGTTTCCAGAACGGCCACTTGAAGTGAATTGGTCGGTTGTGGTTTGCTGGACCTGACGCAAGATGCTAAGAGTCACTCGTTTCTGCCAGCTCATTGCCTGCTGCATCTTTTGCAGTATTCTGGTGACGCACACTCTTAACACATTGGCACACTACACTCTGCGCCCATCTGGGGTCTTACCTCTGCGCCCATTGAGGTCTTACCGCTGCGCCCCTCTGAGGTATTACCGCTGCGTCCCTCTGAAGTATTACCGCTGTGCCCCTCTGAGGTCTAAGCTCTGCGCCCCTCTGAGCTCTGTTCTGCGCTCCTCTGAGCTCTGTTCTGTGCCCATCTGAGCTCTTTTCTGTGCCCCTCTGAGCTCTGTTCTGCGCCCCTCTGAGCTCTGTTCTATGCCCCTCTGAGCTCTGTTCTGTGCCCCTCTGCGCTCTGTTCTGTACCCCTCTGAGCTCTGTTCTGCGCCTCTCTGAAGTCTGAGATCTGCGCCCCTGTCAAGTCTGAGCTCTGTTCTGTGCCCCTCTGAGCTCTGTTCTGCGCCCCTCTGAGGTCTGTTCTGCGCCCCTCTGAGCTCTGTTCTGTGCCCCTCTGAGCTCTGTTCTGCGCCTCTCTGAAGTCTGAGATCTGCGCCCCTCTGAAGTCTGAGCTCTGTTCTGCGCCCCTCTGAGTTTTGAGCTTGATGTCACTACCTAGTTAGTCTAATAATAGCACCGCCACAGCATATCAGTCTACCCTTTCCACATAAACGCCATACTTGGAGAACATAACCTACGTTGTGTTTGTCCTCACAACAAGGGCACATGTCTGTGTGTGTGAAATGTAAACGGCCTTTGCAGATTATATGTTAATCAGCAATGGCCGGCTCGCAGTCTCAGTAATGTCAGTTGATACCTTCTTGTTATGGAGAAGAATGCTTCTATCATGTTCAGTGTATGCTATGTATCGTTCCTTTTTGGCTTGGCTTCGTTCGTTCTCAACCTCCCGCTACCAAACCCTGAACGTTCTCAACCTCCCGCTACCAAACCCTGAACGTTCTCAATCTCCCACTACCAAACCCTGAAAGGGCTTAAGTAGCAGAATGTAGTCCAGAGAACAGAATGCATTGTGTCGTAGTTTACAGCTTGACTGCGATATTTGCACATTCGGTCCCACACATCCGACTTCAGCAAGCATTTTTTTAGTAATGGGTTAGCATTCCCTCTTCGATCCCTTCTCCTTAGCCAGTCTGCCCTGCTGCAGCCTGTTATCCAGGATCACCACGTGGAGGTGTAGAAGGGACTTGGCTATGGATCGCTGACAACTGCAGCTCATGCGCTGCTCAGCATATTGATTCCGTAAATATATATAACTGTGTGTGTGTGTGTGTGTGTGTGCATGCGTATGTATGGGTTCGTGCGCGTGAGTGTGTGTATGTTCGTGCATATGACTGTGTGTGCATATGTATTTTTATTTTATAACACTACAGATACACCTATGCTCGTGAGAGGGTTGTATAACAATGTTAAATGTTAATACATGTTTACTCTTACGCAACCTGTTAAAAAGGATAGAAGCTGCAGTACGATTTCAGTGGCAACAGTTTCTGCGTGATATGATTGCTAGCCCATTACACTACTATATACGCTCATGTCTCAGTTAGAAAGGAAATGCATGCTAGTTAGTTATCTTTCAACTTACGCCGTTGAGTCGGCAAAAAGAGCTTAAGTTGTCTGTTCTGCGCCAAGTGGTGTTTCGTCGATCGTTGTGAGGTTGCGATATCTGCGCCTTTCGGCCCCACACATCCGATTTCTGCAGCTTTTTTTGGGAGGGTTTATGGGGGGGGGGGGGGGGTGGGGTATTGCGTTTGTCTTTCCAATGCGATCCCTATTCTCTTAGCCAGATTGTATTAGTGCTGTATGTTTCCATGGTTACTGCTTTGAGACGGAATAATAGTCTTGTTCAGCTGCATCTGCAAGAATGCCCTACATATGCAGACCAAAGAGAGACAGTCTGGCCTGGGGAAGCGACCATGCTCGAAAAGCTGCGGGGGACCGGCGAAGACCTGAAACACACAGTCTCCTTCGTGAACCTCACTGGACTAGAAGCTTAGCATCAGTTTATCGATGAAGAAGAAGAAGAAGAAGAAGAAGAAGGTCAGCTGTAGAACGCTAAGCCTGATGTTAGCAGCTAGCTATGAGTCGCTCGTTGATGTCAGTTCATTCGCAGTGTTCCATCTTCGGCTCCAAACATGAGGTGAAGAAAAGACTCACATTTCATCAGTGCGCCTGCCTCGTGGCTATCCTCTGACCATATAGCCAGATCTACCAGCATATTTAGTATTCATTTGACACGATTATCCATTGTTCTCGTGGACTTCCACTTGTTCTGAGAACCTGATGTCTGATGGTGAAGGCGTGTACGGCTGTGGTATTTATAGACATGCCTGTTGTTTGTCCATTTATGGGTAACTCCGGGAAGATTGACTCTTCCTCTCTCTTCTCACCTCACTCTGTTTCATTTGACTCTGTCCCACAATCACACTCTTCCACAACTTTCACACGCGTCCTCAGGGTGAGACCCTTCCATTGCACTTTGGTTGGGCTGGTTTCTGAGAGCGCACAAACCTAGCATAGGTACATATAGACGCACACATACATTCAAGCACTGGCTTATGTGTCTTAATATCGCCCAATTTACTACTGTCTGGGGTGGAATAGGCGCGCCTCCGCCAGTAGAAACTAGTGAGGCAAACACGCAAAATAAAAATAAAAAATTGTCCAAACCATTCAACTCATTCCTCAGTACATTCCATATATCGATTTGTTCTCAATTTCTGTGTGATCTGACCATTTCTTACAACATAAGACCTAGTGACCCTGACATCCTTTCGCAAGCATCTCATTTCACGTGATTTCTATCGGCGTCGTATCTTGGCCATGTACCCGTCTGACACTGAAAACAGGGAGTACACCAGTCACCATGTTGTTCCATTATGGAGCAGAGACCACCACTGCAGATGTCCCCTTTGAACGTAAGCCTGTTTCTAAGAATTTTCAATCATTCATATGTTGTTCTTTTTTGTTTTCTTCTTCTTCTTCTTCTTCTTCTTCTTCTTCTTCGTCGTCTTCGTCGTTGTCGTCGCCCTCTTCTTCTTCTTCCTCAGCGTTCGTCTCGAAAAGCACGTTATGTAACCTTGTGTCGTATTTTAAAGCGAAGCTGCGATATCTACACCTTTCCGCTCAATACATCCGATTTAAGCACGACATCTTTCTCGCTTCGATCAACATTCTCTTATCTAGACTGCACGAGTGCAGCCTGTTTCCAGGGTCGCCATCTGAAAAAGGAATAGGATGTTGGTCAGCCATGGCTCACTGACCATGATACAAACAGTGAACTAGGAGTTGCTGGCTGCCATCAGCACATTCATTGATGCGTTTTGGAAACAAAGGTTTTCCTCCTGCTACTGGTCACTGAACGCCTGTATCCGAGCTGCATGTGACTGGCAAGTTTTTTCCTACTGCCACTGGTCACTGAACGCTTGTATCCGAGCTGGATGTGACTGGCAAATTTTTTCCTACTGTCACTGGTCACTGAACGCCTGTATCCGAGCTGCATGTGACTGGCAAGTTTTTTCCTACTGCCACTGGTCACTGAACGCCTGTATTCGAGCTGCATGTGACTGACAAGTGTTCTTTACGTGATAAGGTTGTCAGCTCTAACATAACCCTCTTTGGTCTCCATTTATGGCATGCTTGGGAGGTGACAGTGGACCTGTTCTTTTCCTCCCGGACACTATTCGCGTCGTTATAAAGAGTTGGTAGAAATGTTGTTTTGGTTACCGATCCAGCAGTGTTCGGGCTCTCGTCCTTCGACCCATTGCCATGTAATGGTATCTGCACATGTTTGTGAGTTATTGTTTAATGCCATAAAAAGTGTTCCATTTATCTGACCTCGAAGCTAGAAACATTTTCCAAATATCGTTGAGCGCTGAGCACTCAAAGAGATGATGATCAACGGTTTAGTATGGATGTGTACACAGCTGTCACTCTGGAGTGTGTTGTGGTTGGATTCTGTTCAGGTGTTTGTTTAGTGGGATGTGTTGAGTTCTCGGTCGGAAAATGATGCTCTGATCTTTCCCTTGTGAGTTTATTGAGTTCATTTGGACTGGGGCTTGCCATATGTCTGTAGATCTCCCTCTCCCTTTTTACCATAGCCCATCTATTCAGTAAAGTTTCTATGTTTGCTGTTCTTATGAGCTGTTTAGCTGTTTGTGGAGCTGTTACAGTGTGTGTCTGTTCTTGTCTTGATCCCTTCTTAACTAGTCTGCCTGCCTTGTCATTGCCAAATGTGTAGAAACAAAATTGTGAGCATGAATCTCCCTTTACGTTAAGAGTTCTTGTTTCCATCTCTCTGTCTGTACAGTGATCGTCTGTGAACATGCTTCACTGATATCTAAATTGTGTTGCTTGACGGCGTTCTGTTTTTGTTTCTGATCTTGATATTGAGTGTCCATTGTGTGCTGTGCTGACTTCCATTATGTGCTGATTTTCTTACTATGCATAGTCCAGTGTATACTGGCACACTGCAATTTTCCAGGCAAAGAGGAGGCGGACAGACTATCCACAGAGGGAGGAACACTGCAGCAAAGTGTAACAGCAACCACATACGAAGAGAAAAAAGCAGCCATCAGTGCCACAAATAGAACCCACATAGAAAACGATGCCTACCACTAACTCTCCAGGAGAGATCAAGTGATCATTCACCGGCTACGCACAGGACATAACAGGCTGAGATGTCATCTGAACAACAAGTTCAAGATTGGCACTACGGAACATTGTACCTGCGGTACAGTCCCCATGACAGCAGAATACATTTTGCAGTCCTGCCCATCGCATACCGACAAAAGAAGTAGCATTTGGCAACAGTCAGTGTCCTTCCACGACAACCTGTACGGAAGTGTACGGAGCCTCAAGTCGACTGCTGCCTTCGTTAGTGTCACTGAAGTCGAGGTCTGAAGACGAACAAAGAATAGAAGCAGATGCTGTACTTCTGGAGCCGAGATTAAAGCAGTGAATGAGACGACATTAAACAGCGACCTATGTAGGGCTGTTTGCATAAGGGTTAGCGATCCGTACCTGGCTGCCTGCATCTGCCTCGGCAACTCATATGTGACTGCTTGGTCGAAAGGTGCAACTATCGCAGTCAAGCTGTAAATTAGCGACAAAAAGCATTTCGTTCTCTAGACTTCATCCTGCTACTTGCAAAGCCGTGTTCAGGACTTGGCAGCGGGATATTGAGAACGTTCAGGGCTTGGTAGCCGGATATTGAGAACGAACGCAGAAGATGAAGAAGAAGAAGAAGAGTCAGTGACCCATAGCTGACCAATAATTTTCCCCGCCTCCAAATGGCAGCCCTGAAAACAAACTGTAATCATGAAGCCTGTCTTTCGTTTTTGCGAGGCGAGCGCCTTACCTGTCAATCATAGCGATCACCCCCCCCCCCACCCCACCTGGATGCGACTCTCTTAGTTACATGCCATGTTATCAAGCCATACAGCAGGACCGATTTTACAATTCCGTTGACCATCCTGAATTCGAAATAAAAGAAAAAAAACCAATGTTTGGGTTAGTTGATTGCATACCAGATTCCTGTTTTTAACCTCGCCCTCTGTTTCCATCTGTCACAAAACTTCCTAAACTCAGGTCAAGGGCTGATGGGGTGCATTTGTTCTTCAACTAGCCGCCAGGTGCATGAGTATTGAAAATATTTCTCTCCCCCCTCCACCCCTCCAATTATCAATCATGACAGATTCATCTGAATGAAACCCATTAGATAGTCAATGGTAGTTACGATATTCACAGCGTTCTATTGCGTCACACAAGTTACTAAAAAGCATTTTCTGATTGGTCGCCAGAAGGATTTTAGCTGCTCTAATTAAATATCAAAGTTCTGACGGGGAGTCTTTCATACACAACAAGCCAGCAGCATCTTGGAGGCCTTACACTAGGCCGACTGCTACACCACTAACCATTATCTTGCAGGCCTTACCCTAGGCCGACTGCTACACCACTAACCAGCTACTAGGAAGACTAACCACATATACACAGCTGCACTAGTAGCCAGAGTATAGAAGGGCTTATCCCAGGTTGACTGCTACACAATTAGCAGGCCTCTGATAGAGCTTCCCACAGGCCGACCGCTACACCCTTAAGATTGTAAACACGTGCCAATACTACCAAACGGACTCGGTTTGTTATATAAAAGAGGCGTGACTCGCCAAAATGCAGCAAAATTACCTACAACAAAACAAGTCATGTTGGTTTCCCGGACAAGCATACACTTCAAGCTTTTTATATTATATGATTTTTAAACTTCCCGGTGTTTCTTTCTAACTTTCTTGCAGTTATTTATTTATTTAAAAATATTCCAGCGTTGTATTAGATCTCTTCTGTTTTTTAAAAACACCGCACACAAAAATTATAATTTATGGAAGTTAATCACCGTAATACCTGTTGGATTGGCACTCCTAACTAAACCAGCCAGGGCGGAGTACACCTACAGGTCACACCCCCTCCCCCCCCCCCCCCCCCCCAAATCGTGTAGTACCCCATGCTACAAAAGTTTAAGGACCGCTATTCTAGAACCTATACACAGGGCACAAACATCAGCTTCGTTTCTTGTCCCGTCCAGTACAATCTAGTGACCTAGATTTGGTGATTGACATCCGGACTCGAGGTCGCATCTCCCGCTGTTCTATTGTGAATGTCGTGTACGGCTTTCTGGAAGGTTCGTGTGTCTTACAGGCGTCCACTTGAGTTTATCTAAAGATAGATGTGGTCAGTTTGAGATGTTTGGTAAATCTAGTTTGCTCTACTTCTGCTTGTTCTTCATATGCTTACAGTTCTCAAATTGGTTGGATCAGTTTTTTTGAATTAGTGGCCAGCATGGTGGGAAAATATATCAATTATCTATACAAATTCCCATCAATCAGCATGTCAGCTCTCTGTGGAGCATATCTCTTCAACAAATGCCAGTCAAGTCTTCCTATCATTAGCCAAGTGAGCCAACGCCCACGTCATGCCTGCTGCTTTCACATTTGCCTCCAGATCCGTCTTCAATGAGTGTCTCGGGCTTCTCTTTTTCTCTTGCCATGTGGATTCCAGAACAAAGCTTGTCTGGTAAGGTTATCCACTGGTTTTCGTAATGTGTGGCCTATCCATCACCATCGCCTCCTCCCATGCTCCACTGGTATTTGTCCAGTTATTGTCCATCAGTTCCACGTTGATGATCTTGACGTACCATTTCCATCCTTGTGTTCTGCGAAGGCAACCATTGACGAAAGTCTGTACCTTTCTCATAACTACCTGTGTTGTCCTCCATGTTTCAGAGCCATGGAATAAAACACACATTACGTTAGTGTTGAAGATTTTATTTTGGTGGCAGTTTTAATGTCTTTTGACTTTCCAAATGAAAACACTTCCCGCCTTCTGTATTTTTTAACTGAAAAGGAATTCCTATACCTGGGTCAAATCTAAACAGAAGATGCACGATCCCAAACCTGGGTCAAATCATAACAGAAGATGCAGGAATGCCATAGAGAAATAAAAGCCAGAATTGTGTAGACGAAGAATACATTGAGAGAGAAACAGAGTTCTGATATTAGGAATCATTAATATGACACTACGGAAAATAATACCGACCTCATATATCTTCACAACTCGGACATGCGTCAATTGTCCTTGGTGGAAGATGCAGTTCTTTATGCAGACAAGATGAAACATTACTGAGAAGAACGGACGATCGTTGGAACACAACGACAGCAATATGGTACCCCAGAGACAAGAAACGACCACATGAACGACCACCAACACGTTGGTCCGACTCACTTGCATCCCGCAACAACATTCACGATGCCACAGATGGGGGACTCATTATCCACTGGCCCACCGTGGCCCAAGACAGAGACCGTTGGAAGAGAAGTTGGGACCCGCAACGGTCTAGCCACCGCTGAAGAACAGGTGGTCCAGTAATGCAGTAGTAATCCAGTGACATATGTCTGGTCTGTGACGTTGGACGGTCTGAAACATGAACAATAGATGAAAGACGAGGAAATACTTGGAAGCTTTTGGGATGTGGCGTTACCGAAAGATGAGACGCTTAAATTTCAAATGCGTTTTTATGGAAATCAACAGAAATTAAGTCTAACTTCTGCTTCCTCTTCTTGTGTCCTGCTGCTTTTGCCATACGGCGTCGCAGAGAGGGGAGATGTCCTACTGCTCTTACCATACGGCGTCGCAGAGAGGTGAGATGTCCTACTGCTCTTACCATACGGCGTCGCAGAGAGGTGAGATGTCCTACTGCTCTTGCTATACGTCGTCGCAGAGAGGTGAGATGTCCTACTGCTCTTGCTATACGTCGTCGCAGAGAGGTGAGATGTCCTACTGCTCTTGCTATACGTCGTCGCAGAGAGGTGAGATGTCCTACTGCTCTTGCTATACGTCGTCGCAGAGAGGTGAGATGTCCTACTGCTCTTGCTATACGTCGTCGCAGAGAGGTGAGATGTCCTACTGCTCTTGCCATACGGCGTCGCAGAGAAGTAGGATGCGTAGACTTGTTGTTATCGCCAAGCGAGAGGCTTGTGATGTCGTTAGGTCCATAGGAGTGTCAGAGACACCCTCGATCCATCGACGTCGTGGTCTGCCTCTTGCTCGTGGATTGGAGACCTGCATATCATATGCTCTTGATGCAGGCTGGTCATAATGCATTCTGACTAAATGACCAAACGTCTTGATTTATTGAGAGTCAATGTAGTCACTAACTGGGTTTGTCCCCATTGTCTGTCTCAGCGTGGTGTTGCGGAATCACTGCAATAAAAATCTTCAATTATATCGCTATGGCTCTAAAACATGGACAACAAACGCAACAACGAAAGAGCTACAGTACATACTTTTATTAAAAAAAGGTACTTGCACTAATAGAGACATTACAATGGTATGATACGATCACTGATGTGGAACTATTGGACAGAACCAGACAGAATAGAGAGATTGAAATGGTATGATAAAATCATTAATGTGGAACTGTTGGACAGAATCAGACAGAATAGAGAGATTGAAATGGTATGATAGGATCATTAATGTGGAACTGTTGGATAGAACCAGACAGAATAGAGAGATTGAAATGTTATGATAGGATCATTAATGTGGAACTGTTGGACAGAATGATACAGAATGAGATTGATGTTAATGAACCATGAGATGATTTTCTTCGTTGTTTATTCTGAAGATGAGGTTGCGACGTTGTGTCACAGTTTACAGTGGGGTGCGATATCTGCTTCTTTAGGCCCGACACAGTCAATATCTGGGTATTTAGGCCCGACACAGCCGATATCTGTGCCTTTAGGCCCGATACAGCCGATATCTGCGCCTTTAGGCCCGACACAGCCGATATCTGCGCCTTTAGGCCCGACACAGCCGATATATGCGCCTGTAGGCCCGACCCAGCCGATATCTGCTTCTTTAGGCCCGACACAGCCGATATCTGCGCCTTTATGCCTGACACAGCTGCCTTCTTTTAGTACGAGGTTTGCCTTCCCACTGCGACCCCTATTCCTTTAGCCATATTACACAAGTGCAGTCTGTTTCCATGGCCACCGCTTGGATGCAGAATATGGTCTTGATCAGCTGAAATTTGTTGCCCCTGATGATAGCAGCCAGCTATAAGTCGCTAGTTTTAGGATCATGATGTTGAGCATTGCATGAACTGTAGAAGTCTGTGACTCAAAGTTGACTGCTAGTGTCAGGACCAGAGCTGTCAAGACTCTTCTCCACCTCCACATGGTGATCCTGGATAACAGGCTGCAACAGAGCAGACTGGCTAAGGAGAAACAAGGCAGACTGGCTAAGGAGAAACAAGGCAGACTGGCTAAGGAGAAACAAGGCAGACTGGCTAAGGAGAAACAAGGCAGACTGGTTAAGAAGAAACAAGGCATACTGGCTAAGGAGAAACAAGGCAGACTGGCTAAGGAGAAACAAGGCAGACTGACTAAGGAGAAACAAGGCAGACTTGCTAAGGAGAAACAAGGCAGACTGGCTAAGGAGAAACAAGGCAGACTGGCTAAGGAGAAAAAAGGCAGACTGGCTAAGGAGAAACAAGGCAGACTGGATAAGGAGAAACAAGGCAGACTGGCTAAGGAGAAACAAGGCAGACTGGCTAAGGAGAAACAAGGCAGACTGGCTAAGGAAAAACAAGGCAGACTGGCTAAGGAGAACAAGGCAGACTGGCTAAGGAAAAACAAGGCAGACTGGCTAAGGAAAAACAAGGCAGACTGGCTAAGGAGAACAAGGCAGACTGGCTAAGGAAAAACAAGGCAGACTGGTTAAGGAGAAACAAGGCAGACTGGCTAAGGAGAAACAAGACAGACTGGCTAAGGAGAAACAAGGCAGACTGACTAAGGAGAAACAAGGCAGACCGGCTAAGGAGAAACAAGGCAGACTGGCTAAGGAGAAACAAGGCAGACTGGCTAAGGAAAAACAAGGCAGACTGGTTAAGGAGAAACAAGGCAAACTGGCTAAGGAGAAACAAGGCAGACTGGCTAAGGAGAAACAAGGCAGACTGACTAAGGAGAAACAAAGCATACCGGCTAAGGAGAAACAAGGCAGACTGGCTAAGGAGAAATAAGGCAGACTGGCTAAGGAGAAACAAGGCAGACTGGCTAAGGAGAAACAAGGCAGACTGGCTAAGGAGAAACAAGGCAGACTGGCTAAGGAGAAACAAGGCAGACTGGCTAAGGAGAAACAAGGCAGACTGGCTAAGGAAAAACAAGGCAGACTGGCTAAGGAGAACAAGGCAGACTGGCTAAGGAAAAACAAGGCAGACTGGTTAAGGAGAAACAAGGCAGACTGGCTAAGGAGAAACAAGACAGACTGGCTAAGGAGAAACAAGGCAGACTGACTAAGGAGAAACAAGGCAGACCGGCTAAGGAGAAACAAGGCAGACTGGCTAAGGAGAAACAAGGCAGACTGGCTAAGGAAAAAAAAAGGCAGACTGGTTAAGGAGAAACAAGGCAAACTGGCTAAGGAGAAACAAGGCAGACTGGCTAGGGAGAAACAAGGCAGACTGACTAAGGAGAAACAAGGCAGACCGGCTAAGGAGAAACAAGGCAGACTGGCTAAGGAGAAACAAGGCAGACTGGCTAAGGAGAAACAAGGCAGACTGACTAAGGAGAAACAAGACAGACTGGCTAAGGAGAAACAAGGCAGACTGGCTAAGGAGAAACAAGGCAGACTGGCTAAGGAGAAACAAGGCAGACTGGCTAAGGAGAAACAAGGCAGACTGGCTAACGAGAAACAAGGCAGACTGGCTGAGGAGAAACAAGGCAGACTGGCTAAGGAGAAACAAGACAGACTGGCTAAGGAGAAACAAAGCAGACTGGTTAAGGAGAAACAAGGCAGACTGGCTAAGGAGAAGGGATTGAAGAGGGAATGCTAACCCGGTACCCAAATATACCATGCTGATATCGGATGTGTCGGACCGAAAGGTACAAATATCTCAGTCAAGCTGTAAACTACGACACATCTATATCTATTCACCCTTAGGCACCTCTTGCGACATGTATGACAAGTTATAGTGTTGCTATTCTTTGCTCCACTATCGGGCCCCGGTAAACACTCGGTTGAACCATGATTCCGCTATATCCAAATAAAAAGAGCGACGTGAAAGAATAACAATGAGAAATGCCCCCCTTCCCCCCCCCCCATCCCTTCCCTCCCCTCCCCCATCCCTTCCCTCCCCTCCCCTCCCCTCCCGCTTGGAGGACAAGATCCTAATGCCACAGAAACCACATAATGCCACAGACACCACACCTATCTATCACCTGTCGATTCAGTCAACTCTTTTCCCGCTTTTGAAAATCACATTCACAGCCAGTTTCCGGTCGTCCTTCAAGGACAAATGACTAACAATAGTGTCACGAACCAGTTCTCGCCCGCTTGTCTCGTCGTTATTACAGTAAACCCTCGATTTAACGAGCTACAAGTAAAGAGGGTTTCCGTTTAAGCCGAAAGATTTAACCGAATGTTTACTAGATGGGCATATCATATTGTTTGCGATTTTTACTAGATGGGCATATCATATTGTTTGCGATGTTTACTAGATGGGCATATCATATTGTTTGCGATGTTTACTAGATGGGCATATCATATTGTTTGCGATGTTTACTAGATGGGCATATCATATTGTTTGCGATGTTCACTAGATGGGCATATCATATTGTTTGCGATGTTAAATTAAAAAAAAATTAACGAATACATAACAAATTAGGAAACTTCAGACAGCTAAAGAAAAAGTGAATGAGGCAGGGATGTGTGTTCTTCTATGGTCTCGCTCTACAGTGAAGTTATTGTGCGATCCATGAGGGGAATTCTAGGAATATCGATTTGTGGACAAAAAGTAAACAACTTGCGTTTCTCTGATAACTCTGTTGATAGCGCAGGATGAGCCAGACTTAAAGAAATGGTCAACATGGTAGCTATTCAAAGTGAAAAGAAAGGTCTCAACTGAAGTCAACAGAAATTGGAAGTAATGGTAGTAACTGAGAAACACAAATCTGCAAAATGCTGTTGAAAGGTGAACGAGAAGGAATTAAAATAAGTACACACATTTCAATACTTGAGCACCCTCATAACCTCTGATGGCAGATGCAGTTATGAAATAAAGAACAGAATAGCCAAGGCAAAATCAGTTTCTAAAGTATGAGGCGAATCTTCTGCAACAAAAGCCTATCAATGGAATTAAGAAAGACAATTGTTAGGTGCTACGTGAAACCAATACTGACATACGGCAGTGTATCATTGACAATCAGCAGGCAAGCACAGGGGTCATTTGAAGTAACGGGTATGTTGTTTACAGAAGATTGTTGAGAATTCCATGGACTTGTACAATCGCTTATTATGTGGAAGTTGAGAAGACACTTGGACAAAGACAGCTTATTATGTGGTAGTTGAGAAGACACTTGGGCAAAGACAGCTTATTATGTGGTAGTTGAGAAGACACTTGGACAAAGACAGCTTATGGGAAAAAAAGAGACAGTTTGGTACACACTGCGACAATGGACAGAATCGCCAGAAAGTGGGACAGAGGTAGACAAAGAAAATATTGAACAGTTTGCCAGAGTGCCATGAGAGACGATCTAAGACAGAATCGATAAACCACACGAAGAAGAAGGCCAACTGGAAGGGCTCTTGGTGAGGATGATAATAATTGTTTTTATAAAATCAGCTTTAATGCAATATACAGGACAGTATAGTTCAAGATGTTCCACATCCGATGGCAAGGTCGTGTCACTGACATCGAGATTCTCTCGGGGGCTAACATGCCCAGCATCCATGCACTGTTAGAAAAAGCACGACTAGAATCGGCCGGACACTTCGTCCGTATGTCAGACGAGCGGCTCCCAAAGAAGCTTCTCTACGGCGAGCCGAGAAAGGGATGGCGCTAGAGAGAGAGCGCCCAAAGAAACGATTTAAAGACGGTCTGAAGGACTCGCTGAAAAGTTCCAAGATAGACATCGACACCGGGGAATGTCTTGCGCAAAACAGATCTGACTGGAGAAGCGCAGTCAAATCGGGTGTATCTACTGGCGAAGACGACTGAGTTGTGAAAGCCCAGAGCAGACGCGAGACCCGGAAATCCCAAACATCGGGTACACCATCACCTGCTACAAACCTCGTGTGCCCGATATGTAGCAGATGTTTTCGTGCCCACATTGGCCTGTTCAGCCACATGCGCACCCACACCCAACAGGGAAATCTGTGACAAGGATGATGTCGGCGGTCCTCATCGACAACGATGGACAGCTATTATTATAGTTCCATAATATTTTGCTGAAACATAGTGAGACAGATACAAACAGTGGACAAGAATTCACAAGGAATCAACAAAAATATAGTCACAACACAGTCTGTCCTATTGTATGGCTCTGAAACATGGACAACAACATAAACAACAACGAAAAACGTACAGACTGTCATAAATAAATACCTGTGCGAAATAGAGAAATTTAGATGAGTATTTCCAGTCCCAATTTCTTTGAGCTCTCATCAAGAATATGTAATTGATTGTGTTACTGATTGCGGTTAGGGGAAAGACAATCCTAGCCACTGCCAAAATGCAGGTTCAAGTTGTTTTGTCAAGTCCCTGTGTTGTTGTTGTTGTTGTTGTTGGTGCTGTTCTTGGTGATGATGTTATATTTATAATCCATCGAATATCGAGCAAAAAATGAAATGATGACAAAACACAATCCAGTCTCAAAGGTCTCAGACAGCAGCCTTTCATGTTAGTTAGTTTTCTTTCCACTTGCGCCGTTAAGCGGCGTTGGTAGTCCAAGTCGCCTGTACTCTTCGTCCGGACATGTACTCTTCGTCCGGACATGTACTCTTCGTCCGGACATGTACTCTTCGTAAGAAGCAGTAAAGACAATTCTTTGAATGTCTTCATTTTACAGTCTGTCTTTCCTGGTAACACCGATGACCATCCTCAAACATTTCACTGCGCGCCTCAAAATTCTGCTTTCACAGGCCTTGGACAAGGAACATGTTTGGTTCTGGTAGCACAGAGTCGGCATAAATATACTGTTTATCAGCGGCTACCTTATTGCCAAACTAATGGTCGGGTTCCTAACCAGTAGTGACAACTGATAAGTCACATCAGATGCGTTCTGACAACTAGTCTAAATTTGTCTGTCGATCCTGCTATCTGTCGATCCTGCTATCGGTCGATCCTGCCGTCTGGCTATCCTGCCGTCTGTCGATCCTGCCGTCTGTTGACCCTGTCGTCTGTCGATCCTGCCGTCTGTCTATCCTGCCGTCTGTCGATCCTCCCATCTGTCGATCCTCCCGTCTGTCGATCCTGCCGTCTGTCGGAAAAATACTACCCAAATACTTGAACTTCATGTAAAAGTTATGTTAGTGCATTTCAAAGGACATTCTACAGTGATTTTAGTTGATTTGTTTATTTTTGCTCAAGCCTACAATTTCTCTAGATGAGATTGCCAGTTCCATTGTCAACCTTCCTTTGTCCTTTCTTGCGACATGTTTGGCAGGTTCAGTGTTACTATTCTTTGCTCCTGCTTTCTAGTTGCGGAAACACATTCACCAGCACCTGTCGCTCTTTTCGGGGCATAGTCCATGGACAACCCTCTTCCAGCAAGTTCAGTCCTGAGATAGCCTTTCTACCTCTCTCCAGTTGAGGTCCAAGGTTCACTCTAAGTTTTTATAAGTATTTCTTGGTCTAATTCTCTTCCTCTTACCCTGTGGATTCCATGTCATGGCCTGTTTGGTCATGTTTGTTGGTGATTTCTGTTGAAAGTGTCCTATCCAACCACAATTCCTACGCTTAATCCGTTGCTTCATTTGTTTGTTTTGTGTGACTACTTATCCATAGGTCTTCATTCCTCACCATGTCCTGCCAGCATATACCCATTATCATCCGTAGACGTTTCATGACGTTTCAGCTCCGCACATGAGAACTGACCTGACATCAAACAATCTGAACTTGGTATTAGTCATTATGTCCCAGGATGTTCATATATTATTCAGCAACAGGAATGCCTTTCCAATTCTAGCCCTCACGTCTGTGTCCCCTGAAGTATCAATGGTCCTGCCCAAATATGTGAAAGTGTCCATAACCACCAATGTCTCACCTCAGCATGACTGTATCTTCGCTTATGCTTAGTTTTCTTCATGTTAGTATTTTCCTGGCAACACATTTCTGTATTATTATGTGGCGCCTACGTTAAATGGAGGGTTTACTATACGGAGGTAACTCCCACACAATTTCCGCTACCTCCTACAACAATTAGACATGTAACTAGGTCGGTTCAGTACCATGTTATCAATTAATCACCGTCGTAATCCTGCAGTTGCTGTGTCACGTCGTCTGATCTCGTGAGAAAACTCGCTTATGTATCTTTTATAGAGGTCAACAACAAGTGTACCAACGCAAAGTCAAGTTTAAGTACTCGGTAAACATATACCCAGGCAACAGGAAAGAAGGCGTAGTAATAGGCAATATGGATTCGAACCACGAAATTCCCAGAAGATGGATGAACCTTGCTGGGAACGGAAAACCCAAACAAGCCCTATAGACACGTAATGCTATGTTTAATTTGCCATTCACCGTGTCAACAGGTCAGTCTCTAATCTTCTTCTCATATTTCATGTAATCTGCGGGTCCGTTCCAGCACCACTACTCACTGATTGTCTGTTGCTTAGTTTGAATAAAGGATTGCCTTTCTCGAGTCTACTGGCGAGGGCATGCACAGACCGTAGTCCTTTAGGCGATAAGTGACTAGTGTAGGGATGCGTGTGTGTATCTGTAATATGGACATATTGGCCAGTGTATGGATGCGTGTGTGTATCTGTAATATGGACATATTGGCCAGTGTATGGATGCGTGTGTGTATCTGTAATGTGGACATATTGGCCAGTGTATGGATGCGTGTGTGTATCTGTAATATGGACATATTGGCCAGTGTATGGATGCGTGTGTGTATCTGTAATGTGGACATATTGGCCAGTGTAGTTGAATTGAATTTTTACATGGGCAGATGCCCATGTGCAGGTCCCAGCTCTGGTATGAGCTGGATGTAACCGACGGAAGCGCTTCCTGCTTAGCGGGCTAGGTTCGAGCAGCTTAATACTCCGCTGCGTTGGGACAAGCGCTTATGGGGGGTGATTAACGGATGTGCGAGTCCATCTTAATAGACTCAAACACTAGTGCAAAGTAGACCCGCAGCCTGTTAGGCGCCATCTATGCTGCTATAAACAAACCACCTAACCATAGATGGTGTTATGCCATGTCACACAGTTAGTCCCCTCTTACGACATGCTCTCAGTGAGGCAGTGTTGTTTTTCTTGTCATACACAAAGTCCCAGGGAGACAACTCGGATCAAGGATGTGTGCAAGCGGGATATGAGTGATGGGGCATCGATATGGAAACTTGGGGCATCGATATGGAAACTTGGGGGCATCGATATGGAATCATGGGGGCATCGACATGGAAACTTGGGGCATCGGTATGGAATCATGGGGGCATCGATATGGAAACTTGGGGGCATCGATATGGAAACTTGGGGGCATCGATATGGAATCATGGGGGCATCGATATGGAAACTTGGGGGTATCGATATGGAATCATGGGGGCATCGATATGGAAACATGGGGGCATCGATATGGAATCTAGGGGGCATCGATGTGGAATCATGGGAACATGACGCTATTCATCTGTTAAATGGAGGATCAGGATAAAGCATGAAATATCAGCAGGATAGGCTAAGAACTCAGCGTTTGAGAAGGCACCCCACATGGGATGCCGCAAACGGCTCTGATTTTTCTTGCACACACTGTGGAAGACGCTTTTCTGCTCGGATTGGTCTTAAGACTCCCATTCGTTACCGTCATAGATTGGTTACACCCCTTTTTTCGAAGCACAACTTACTATCGTCTGACAAGCCGGAAGAAGTCCTTGAGGTCTGCTGTGTTCTGTCCTAAGTAGAACGATTATGTTCTGTTCCCCGCGTTGCACTTTGTTGATGCTGTCATATTGTTGTTCTGTTATTCCTTCACACATAGCACGTTGAACGAACTGAAGAGGTCGGTAGAGGTGTAGGACTACGGATGAGCAACAAGAAAAAGCGACGTCTCCGAAACCCATACTGCCTCAAATTCGAGATCAAGCTGGGAAATGAACCGGTCGAAGATGTCAGCTCCTACATATACTTGGGCAGGAAATAAATGCCACCCACACACTAGACCGAGAGATTTCCCGACGAAGAGCTTCAGCCTGGTCTAGCTTCAATACCATAAAGCCTATACTCCTGCAGCTGAAAGACACCGCGGCAAGGGCACACCTTTTCAATTCTGGGGTCATACCAGCCATGATCTACGGATGGGAAATGTGAAATCTACGGATGGGAACCGTGGAATCTACGGATAGGAAGTGTGGAATCTAAGGTTCGGAAGTGTGGAGTCTACGGATGGGAAGTGTGGAATCTACGAATGGGAAGTGTGGAATCTACGGATGGGAAATGTGGAATCTACGGATGGGAACCGTGGAATCTACGGATGGGAAGTGTGGAATCTACGGATGGGAAATGTGGGATCTACGGATGGGAACCGTGGAATCTACGGATGGGAAGTGTGGAATCTACGGATGGGAAATGTGGAATCTACGGATGGGAAGTGTGGAATCTACGGATGGGAAGTGTGGAATCTACGGATTGGAAGTATGGAATCTACGGATGGGAAATGTGGAATCTACGGATGGGAAGTGTGGAATCTACGGATGGGAAGTGTGGAATCTACGGATTGGAAGTATGGAATCTACGCAGGGAAATACAGAGAAACTACGCATTACCGATGGAAAGACGCGTCCTCCGATTCTCGATCAGAGATCGAATCCACAATGCTGAAATCGGAGAAGGCACTCTATTTCGAGACGTCGGGAAGGCTGAGTTGTCTCGCAAATATCACTGGGCTAGCCACTTGGTGCGCATGCCAGATAACAGATGGACACTCAGAACGACGTTTTTGTCGTCATATACTTATATACAACCACGCGACCGTATACCCTTACGATGGCGAGATGGTCTGTTAAGAGAGCTGGGTAAGAAATGGTACGACACGGCGAAAAATCGGACTGCATACAGGACATTTTTGACTACCTCGCATACCCGGTTGACTGAAGTCGAGGATATTGTATTGTATTGTATTGTATTGTACTGTACTGTACTGCACTGCACTGTACTGTAATGTATTGTATTGTATTGTATCACGCTGGGGATTGTAAGCATGTACCGAGTCAGTGGCTTTAGTGATCTCGCTGTAATAACATTTGAGACCAATCAGCGCTGAGATTTTTATTGGAATGAAATCCTTTGTGTACATGACTTATTGTAGCAGAACAGACTTATTAGTCAACAAGGACAACCTACTTAGGAGAGACATCTGTGACAACCAACAACTGTTGCCATGGATATGGGATGTGAACAACGATATATCGGCTCTGTACCAATGTAAGAAAGTTTCCAAGCCGGTATCTCGGCTCAAAGGCATTCAATGGTTGAGTACATTCACAATTATGCCTTTATGATCCAGATGCCGGGCGGTGCATGAGCTGTTGCGGTCAGCGACCGATAGCTGACTGCTAGCGTCAGGGCCAGCGAAACAGAGCTGCCAAGACCCTTCTACACCTCCACGCGGTGATCCTGGATAACAGGATGCAACAGAGCATACTGGCTAAGGAGAAGGGATCGAAGAAGGAATGCTAACCCGGTACTCAAAAAATAAATACCTGCTGAAGTCGGATGTATCGGACTGAAAGGTGTAAATATCGCAGTCAAAACGTAAACTACGACACAATACATGCTGTTCTGCAGACAACATTTCCAAAGCCCTTTTCAGGTCTTGGAAGCGAGAGATTGAGAACGAAGAAGAAGAATTTAAGCCTTTTTTGGAGGCATTTGATGACGAACGGGCTGAGTGTATGCAATTTAGAAAGTGATATTGCCAGCCCCATGCACAATCCTTTTAATCGATTTTTTACACCTTACATAGTCATGTCCAGTAGACGTCTCACATCATCCACAGTAATGGCACCCCCAGCATTCACACAGGACAACTCACTTTCACTGCACAATTTCGTTCTCTAACGGTCTTCCCACTTCATGTTTTATAACATCGTTACCACTACTTGTCCAACTTCAGTCCCTTGAAGATCCCTCATTAGAGAGATAAAACGTATACTTTTGTGAGTAATACAAATATATCCAAGACGCTTTGTCTGCGTAAGCTGATGTCAGAGCTGATCCCCTGAGAATAACCAGATTTCATTTTATGTTCATGTACGTCTCAAGGAAATGGCTAGAAATTCTGAGAACATAACGGCTGTGTACGGATCTCATTTTGACAAGTGTTCTAGAATGAGCGAATCATGTCTTCTGTTAAAAACATTTTTGTGTTTTCTTCTGCCACTTGTTTCTTCTTCTACGACTTCGTCTATTTGTACAACTACTGCTACTACTTCATCTTACGTAGATAGATAGGTAGGTAGGTGGGTGGGTGGCTGGATGGATAGATAGATAGATAGATAGATAGATAGATAGATATAAATATAGATAGATAGATAGATAGATAGATAGATAGATAGATAGATAGATAGATAGATAGATAGATAGATAGATAGATAGATAGATAGATAGATAGATAGATAGATAGATAGATAGATAGATAGATAGATAGATAGATAGATAGATAGATAGAGTGATTGATAGATATATAGATTGATAGATATATAGATTGATAGATATATAGATTGATAGATTGATATATATATATAGATAGATAGATAGATATATAGATAGATAGATTGATTGATAGGCAGATTGATGGATAGATTTATAGAAAGAAAGACAGACAGACAGACATATAGATAGATAGATAGATAGATAGATAGATAGATAGATAGATAGATAGATAGATAGATAGATAGATCGTCAGTACCTTTTCTTTTTCTTCTTCTTTTTCATTATTCTCTTCTTTTTCTTCTTCTACTGCTACTATTACAACAACAACTACTAGTACTACTACTACTGCTGCTGCTACTACTATTATTGCTACTACAACTACTACTACTACTTCTACTACTACTAATACTACTACTACCACTACGTCTTCTACTTCTCTTCTTCTTCTTTGTTTTTTTTATTCTTCTTCTTCTTCTTCTTCTTCTTCTTTTTATTATTATTATTATTATTATTCTTCATACATATTATGAGGTGGATGTTATTTATTTAGATTTTGCAATGGCCTTTGATAAATTACTTATTGAAAGATTATTTCGGAAGTTGTACTCCTATGGTATAGGTTGTGGAGTTGCCAATTGGATAGAAAATTGGTTAACGGACACAAGGCAGAGAGTTGCCAATTGGATAGAAAATTGGTTAACGGACATAAGGCAGAGAGTTGGCATATATGAGGAGGACTCTGATTGGTGTGATGTAAAAGTCGAGTACCACAGGGATCGGTGTCCATGATTGCAACATTCGCGGATGCCACAAAATTATACGGCAGGGTCTCTTCTCCGGCAGAGGTGGATCTATTGAGATCGGATTTAGACGATTCAAAACTGATCTGAGAGCTATCAGATGGAGTTTCATAGGCGTATCAGTCTCTATAGCGTGTGGGGTCCTGTAAGTTTTGTCCAGCTCTGTCTCCTGTATTTCGGCTCCGTCTGCTATGGCTGTGAAGGCCGATCTGCGAGTGACAGTCCCTGTCACAGATCGTACAACCATGCTGAGGAGGCTGGCTTGCCGGGGTGTTCCTTGATCTCTTCAGTCTTTCTCTTTTCTCAGCAGCCAGAAGACCTCTACGAGCGTCAGCAGTCACTAATGCCTCCTCCAATTGACTGTCTCCAGATAGCTCGATCCTGAGCAATGTCTTCCCATCTCTCGGAGAGGATGTCACGTGACTTCATGTTCCTCTTGCATACATCCTTGAATCGCAGTGTGGGACGGCCGATTTTTCTAACGCCAATGGCTAGCTGTCCATAAAGGATATCCCTTGGCAGCCTCTCGTCTTCCATGCGATAAACATGTCCCAACCACCATAGATGTCGCTGACTCATCATCGAGCACATGCTGTGAGTATTTGTTCTCTGTAATACCATATCATGGGACACTCTCTCTTGCCACACAATCCCCAATATACGCCGTAGACACCTCATGTGAAATGTGTTGAGCCGCCATTCCTGTTTAGTCTAAGTGCTCCAAGTCTCGCTTCCATACATGAGAGTACACAGAACGCAGGTCTGATATACCTAGACCTTGGTGTAGTGAGACAGCGCAGTGTTTTCCCAGGCTTTCTTCATCAGACGGGGGATGACTGTACTTGCCTTGCCAAGCCTACTGTCTATCTCCTTCTCGAGCGAGGGAGTGTTGCTGATGGCAGACCCCAGATATGTGAAACTGTTGACGACCTCCAGAGTGACGCCATCAATATTTATGAATGACGTAGTGGTAATGCCCTGTGCGTAGACCTTTGTCTTTTCCAGACTTATGGTGAGACCAAACTGCTTGCACCCCTCGGTGAATCTGTCTCCCAGTTTTTGCAAGGCCTCCTCACTTTTGGTCACCACAACTGCATTATCAGCAAAAAGCATCCCTTTAATGAACACCGTCCTCACCTCAGGCAGTCGAGACAGGTTAAACAGCCACCCATCTGATCTGGTGTGCAGATAAACACCGTCCACAGATGTGTCATAAGCGTAGGATAAGAGCATGGAGAAGAATATCCGAAAGAAGGTCTTCGCGAGCACACATCCCTGCTTCACTCCACTCATGATGGGAAAGATGTTGATCCATCGTATAGAACTGAGCCCTTCATATCGGTGTGACAAGAAATGATCATGTTACGCAGTGTGGGAGGTGGGGTGGGGGGTGGGGGGGGGGGTAGCCGATCATTTCTAGGAGTTCGAATAGACCCTTTCTACTAACCAAGTCGAAGGTCTTGGTGAGGTCTAGAAACATCATGAAGAGCGGTAGGTCTTGTTCTCTGCACTTCTCCAGAAGCGAGAAAATCATATTTGTTGTTGATCTACCGACTCTAAAGCCAGATGGAGTTTAAAGTAGATACATCTACAGTCATCCACATGGGACGATCCAATAAGAAATATATTTACATAATTCGAGAGAACAATATTAGGAAGATAGATAGAGACTTGGAAGTAATAATATATCATACAGGTAAGGTGCGCTGACAAGTCCAGGTAGCCGTGAATAAGTTTAATGCAAATCTGGGTATGATAACAAGAATATTAAACATATGAGCAAGGAAGTGGTAGCCCTACTGTAAAAGCATTAGTGACAATAAATATTAGTAAATATGTTGTCAGTGAGGGAGTGGTGAATGCTTGGAAATCATGGTCACATGACACAGTGGTGGCAGGGTCAGTTTGTGCGTTTTAACAAAATGGATGCACACAGTTATTTTGGGAATCGGTAGAGTGGAATAAACCGGCTGTACACATACTCAGTAGAACCGTGGTCATCTTTCTAAAGATGCCGTGCATGAACCTTCTAAGCCAGTTTAATGACGTTCAGTCAACTGAGATGGCAGGGGAGTAAGGAGATGGAAGCTAGATGGTAGATAAGAAGGGAGGATTTTAGAAAGTATATCAGAGGGGATGTTGATTAGAGGAGAATGGTATGAAAGAGTGTAAGAGAGGATTACATGAGAGAGTGTAGGAGAGGATGGTATGAGAGAGTGTAAGAGAGGATGGTATGAGAGAGTGTAGGAGAGGATTGTATGAGAGAGTATAGGAGAGGATGGTATTAGAGAGTTTAAGAGAGGATGGTATGAGAGTGTAAGAGAGGATTATATGATAGAGTGTAAGAGGCTGATATGAGAGAGTGTAACAGAGGATGGTATAAGAGAGTGTAAGAGAGTCTGGTATTAGAGAGTTTAAGAGAGGATGGTATGAGAGTGTAAGAGAGGATGGTATGAGATAGTGTAAGAGAGGATGGTATGATAGAGTGTAAGAGGCTAGTATGAGAGAGTGTAACAGAGGATGGTATAAGAGAGTGTAAGAGAGTCTGGTATTAGAGAGTTTAAGAGAGGATGGTATGAGAGTGTAAGAGAGGATGGTATGAGATAGTGTAAGAGAGGATGGTATGATAGAGTGTAAGAGGATGGTATGAGTGAGTGATATAGAGGATGATATGAGAGAGTGTAAGAGGCTAGTATGAGAGAGTGTAAGAGGATGGTATGAGTGAGTGATATAGAGGATGATATGAGAGAGTGTAAGAGGATGTAATGAGATAGTACGAAAGTAAGAGGGAGAGAGACAGGACGGTATGAGAGAGCAAGCAAGAATAAGAGAAAATGGTTATGAAAAATAATGTGATGATGGTATGGAAAAGTAATAAAAAGTAAGAGAAGATGGTATGAGAGAGTAAGAGATGATGGTATAGCGAGTAAACGATCGTCAGAAAGTATGAAATTAAACAGCGGGAGAAGATGTTAGCTAGCAGGAGGTAGATTCAAACGGGTGGCTGTCAGAGAATAAAAGAAAGAGTGAAAGAAAACAGTGTGCAGAATTCCATCCAATGTAGTTTGTTTTCCCATTCCGCGGAGAGGTTAAAATATACGGCCTCATTCAGTGGCACCGAAATGTATTTGACCCAAATAGACGAAGTCGATGCGTCCAATCGATTCCAGAGTGTTGCCAGCTTAGCCATTTTTCGGCCAAATCTGGTCGATTTCTGTGAAGTCCAGCCGGAAAAAAAACCGCTTTGACAGAATGCTGAATAATTTGGTCACTTTGTTTATAACACTTTAGCTGATTTCTTGTAATCTTACGGCTTACTTCTGATTTTCTTCCATTTTCACATTATTTCTTAATTTTTTCACAAATACGGGGGATGGTATCGCTGGGTACCGTCTCCCCAATCGTTTGTTCTGATCACCACGTCTTACCCTCCGTAACGGATGTATTTAAGCAGAATAGAGGAGACACAAACCTAGTATAGGTACATACAGATGCACCCATACATTCAAGCACTGGTTTATGCGTCTTAATATCGCCCAGTTGACTACGGTCTGGGGTGGAACAGGCTTCCCTCCGCCAGGAGAAACTAGTGAGGCAAACACGTAAAATAGAAAAATAAAAAATAAAAATAAATATTCCTGTGAGAAACGCATATCTTAAACATATATGAGCATTTGAATATCTGTGATAGCGTGTTTACACATGATGGGAAGATGGACAGAGAGGTGTAATCAAGAATATAGAAAGCAAATACGGTTTTTCGTCCGCTCTCCCCATTCAATCAAACAATCAAAGCCCGTCGCTCCTCCCGGTGCATAGACCATAACAACATTCTGCCAACATGTGGGGTGCTCTTTCTGCCTCTCCCCGGGTGTAATCATTTAATATTTCCTCTTCACATTATCTTCTCAACGTATTTTTGGGTCTACACCTCTCTCTCTCTCTATCTCTCTCTCTCTCGCTCTTCTGTTGAAGATTCCTTCTGTGAGCATGTCTGGCTATGCTGGACTGTGCTTTCCACAGCGTGTGTCCTATCCAACCGCATTTTCTTCGTCTAAGTTGTTGTTCTAATGGATGGTGTCGGCTCCTTTTCCAGAAGTTTCCACTCCTCACCATGTCCTGCCACTCTATGCCCATTATCCTTTGTAGGCATCTGTTAACGAAGGACTGAAGTCTTTGTTGTGTGTGCATGGCCTTGATAGGTCTCCTTGTCTCCGCTCCATACAGCAACACCGACTTGACTTTGTTGTATGGCCTTGATAGGTCTCCTTGTCTCCGCTCCATACAGCAACACCGACTTGACTTTGTTGTATGGCCTTGATAGGTCTCCTTGTCTCCGCTCCATACAGCAACACCGACTTGACTTTGTTGTATGGCCTTGATAGGTCTCCTTGTCTCCGCTCCATACAGCAACACCGACTTGACTTTGTTGTATGGCCTTGATAGGTCTCCTTGTCTCCGCTCCATACAGCAACACCGACTTGACTTTGTTGTATGGCCTTGATAGTTCTCCTTGTCTCTGCTCCATACAGCAACACCGACTTGGCACTGGCGTTGAATATTCTAACTATGGCCCGAATCTTGTTTTCTCTGGATCTCCAAATGTAATTTAGTGTAAGGAATGTCCCTCTTGTCTTTCCAATTCTAATCCTTACATCTATATCTGTACCTCCTGGTTTGTGTATTGTGCTGATATCTACTTTTTCCAACTGCTCACCCTCCAGCATGATTGGTTCTTTACTGTTAGTGTTTGAGTTCAAGTAGCTTGATTTTCTTCATGTTGATATTCAGTCCCAGTTTGGCTGATTGTTCTTTCATCCTTTCAAATTTCTCTTGCATTTGGCTATGACTGTGTGACAAAAGTACCAGATCATCTGCGTAATCCAGGTCTTCCAATTGGGACAATAGTGTCCACTGAATACCAGTTGTTTTCTTCAATTTATGTCTTTATTATCCAATCTATAGCTATCACAAACAGGAAAGGTGAGAGCAGGCACCTCTGTTTGCACCCCGAAGCTGTCAGTCAGTGCTCCTTTGTGTATCAGTCTACTAACTGTCTTTTTTACATACTATGGATGAGGGTTGTGTACTTTTCTGGTATCCTAGAGTTGCCATAGAGTACTTCTATCTAAACTGTCAAACGTCTTTTCACAGTCTATATAATTCACGCATAGAGAGGATTTTCTTTCAATGCTTTGTTCTACGTCGTGTGCCCTATTCTTTTGAGAGAATCGCTTTCTCTGAGCCTCCGCAGTGATATTGTGCTCTGCTATCTGAGGACCTTGTGTGATACAAGCGCGCCAGGTGGAACGGTTCTGTGCGAGCATCCCCCAGGAGGGGACATCAATGGATGAGTTTTTCAGAGATATTTTTTTAAGAATCTCTGAAGCATTTTTTTGGTCCACCCTATGAGCGTCTGCCTGTTCTGAGTTTATCGCATAGCAGCTGCTTTGGGAGGCGCTAATCGGGCATGCAAACAACATGTCCCGTCCATCTTATCTAGGTTTTCTGCGTAAGGGTATGGATGCTCAACATGATTGGATCATTTGATTCTGCTCTTCTCAGACCAAATTACGAGGCGTGTTTAAATAAAACCGGGCATTGGCTTTATTACAAACATATTAAAGGTACATCATATTGTGTAACAGAATTAAATATAGCAACTGTTGTGAAGCAAACATGCCACAGGGTTAGTTGGACAAAATCGCCACAGGCATTTAGACACGCATCCCACTGCTTGGGTAGACGGCGGATGCCGTCCGAAAAAACATAACTGGCTGCTCTTTGAATCACTTGGTCACCGAGGCCATGGCATCTGCATCGGAGTCGAATATTTGTCCCTTCAGAAATTTCTTTAAGGGTCCGAGCAAATGGAAGTTACAAGGTGACATATTGAGGATATAGGATGGGTGTGGCAGTTCTTCCTAACCTTATCTGTGCTAACACTTTCTGAACAATGTTCGCGACATGTGGACACGTATTGTCGTGCAACAGAATCACACCACGCGAAAACATGCTGGGTCGTTTATTATTGATTGCTGTATACAGCTTGTCTAGTGTCTCATTGTAGCGGATGGCACTGATGTTCACGCCAGGCTCTTTAAAGTCTACCAACAAAAGTCACTCATGGTAAACAAACGCTGTCAGCATAACTATACCAGCGGAAATGTGTGACTTGAATTTTTGTTTTGTTTCGGTGATCCGGGATATTTCCACTGCATGCTAGCAGTTTTGCTGCTTGGCTAAAAGTGGTGGCACCACGATTCATCACTTGCCACTATGCGTAAAAGAAACGAATCACCCTCGTCTTCGTATTGCATCAAGTGGTTCAAACTTCATCCCATGCGTTCTTCTTTATGGTGGTTGGTCAGCAACCAAAGTACCTAATGTGAACACCTTCCGATACTTCAATTTCTTGCTAACCACCATTTGAACTGTCCCTAACGTCACAGCGAATTCTTCTGCAAGTGAACATAAGCTCCGGCGACGGTCCACCCGAACTGCTGCATCATTTTTTTGGATGGCATCTTCTGTCGCAACAATATGCGCCTGACCTGGTTTCGGTAACTCTAATCCTTCTTTAAACATCGTTGACCAGTCCTTCACTGTTATCATCCACACACCTGTGTCACCATAGACTGTCTGAATGTCAACTGGTCGACATCCTTCAGCTGATACAAACCGAATCACCGCTTGCTGATCAAATCTGGACGGATTCCGTATCACACTCGTCATGTTTTCAATGGTCTACTGAAAAAAACTTTGAATCGGAGGATAATGAAATTTTGCAAACTTGATGGTTGGTATGTACTGTTTACACCAGAAGTCACGTCATCATGCGCATCGTAAGTATGTTGACTTTGTAAAGTTAGGTCCGGTTTCATTTGAACGCGCCTCGTACAATATGAAGATTATCACGTCAGAGATTGGACCTGTGTGGATTAGTTGATCGATGAGTCCACTCAACGTCTTTCTCCTTTGCGCTTTTCCTGTTTTCATTTCAGCGTCAGGTAAGGATCTCTAGAACGAGCCATGCTGTGTGCCCCATGCACAGTGGCATTCACCGCCTCAAATATTTCCGCTAGCAACCTTTTGTCGGCCTTTGACCTTGAAACCACTGTTTCTAAATAGCATTGCCTGTTGCTGTGCACTGTGTAGGAGTAGACTTGTTAAGTGGCCAAACCATTTTAGTTGCTCTAGTCGTCTTTTTCATCTTCGTTCGTTCTCAAACACCCGCTACCAAGCTCTGAAAAGGGATTTTAAGAAGCAGGATGTAGTCCAGAGAACGGAATGCTTCTAGGTTGACTGTGATATTTGCACCTTTCGGTCCAACACATCCGACTTCAGAATGACAGTTTAAGGAACTGGGTTAGCCTTCCCTCTTTCATTCCTTCTCCTGAGCCAGCCTGCCATGTTACAGCCTGTTATCCATGATCACCGCGTAGAGAAGGGTCTTGACAGCTCTGGTTCGCTGGCCCTGACGCTAGCAGTCAGCTCGGGTTCGCTGCCCTGACGCTAGCAGCCCAGCACTGGTTCGCTGGCCCTGACGCTAGCAGTCAGCTCTGGTTCCCTGGCCCTGACGCTAGCAGTCAGCTCTGGTTCGCTGGCCCTGATGCTAGCAGTCAGCTCTGGTTCGCTGGTCCTGACGCTAGCAGTCAGCTCGGGTTCGCTGGTCCTAATGCTAGCAGTCTGCTCTGGTTGGCTGGTCCTGACGCTAGCAGTCAGCTCGGGTTCGCTGGTCCTGACGTTAGAAGTCAGCTCGGGTTCACTGGTCCTGATGCTAGCAGTCAGCTCGGGTTCACTGGTCCTGATGCTAGCAGTCAGCTCTGGTTCGCTGGTCTGACGCTAGCAGTCAGCTCTGGTTCGCTGGCTCTGACGCTAGCAGTCAGCTCTGGTTCGCTGGCTCTGACGCTAGCAGTCAGCTCGGGTTCGCTGGTCCTGACGCTAGCAGTCAGCTCGGGTTCGCTGGTCCGGACGCTAGCAGTTCATGCACGGCTCAGCATATTGATCCCTGATGTAGTCGAATACTGGTGTTGTTTCTACTAGTTTCCTGATGATTTCTTATCCTGCATCTCTTTGTTACACCCAATACTTTTCGTAGGTATTTAATTTTTTGTTTTAATTTGCCGTTGTTCATTTGATGTTATAGTGTCCTATTTTGACATAGTTGGCTCGAACATCGTATTGTATAAAGCTCTTTTGGTAGTTATTTTTACGTGTTATTGTCAGTTATTGTCCTCTCAACATTAGTGTCAAAAATATTTAAATAAAGCAGGCACGTTAGTTGAGATACCTGTGATGTGTTTTTACAGGCGATGGGATATCTGATAGAGAAGTTGACACCAGATTACACAAGACTTCTGCTATGGTTTATTAGCTGTTGTCTCTTATTCTTCTTCTGCATCTAGTTGTATCCACTTGTGTCATACGACCTCGTGGGGAGGTGTCATTTTCTTTCGTGTGCCATATGTGTCGCGTGTATTGTTGTCATTCCATTTTTCTTTAGTGTCACACTTACACCGTCGATCCATCTTTTTCTTGGTCTCAATCTAGGGTTGCAGTGAGACTAGTCACTGTCGTTATTTGGCCGTGTAAATATTGAACAGCGATTATGATAGCGCACACCCCTATCGCACTTCTATAATGTTCGTCCATCACATGTGATGAAGACCACTCTCTCTGTTCGTCCATCACATGTGATGAAGACCACTCTCTCTGTTCGTCCATCCCATGTGATGAAGACCACTCTCTCTGTTCGTCCATTCCATGTGATGAAGACCACTCTCTCTGTTCGTCCATCACATGTGATGAAGACCACTCTCTCTGTTCGTCCATCACATGTGATAAAGACCACTCTCTCTGTTCGTCCATCCCATGTGATGAAGACCACTCTCTCTGTTCGTCCATCCCATGTGATGAAGACCACTCTCTCTGTTCGTCCATCACATGTGATGAAGACCACTCTCTCTGTTCGTCCATCACATGTGATGAACACCACTCTCTCTGTTCGTCCATCACATGTGATGAAGACCACTCTCTCTGTTCGTCCATCACATGTGATGAAGACCACTCTCTCTGTTCGTCCATCACATGTGATGAAGACCACTCTCTCTGTTCGTCCATCACATGTGATGAAGACCACTCTCTCTGTTCCGCGCTGTGGACAGTCTTTTCTCTTGCTGAAATGACTTGCGCGCTGATTTGTATTAAAGTGAGGAAGTAATTACGCATGTTGTCAACCTCACTCTCTGGTCCTGAGCTACCTTTGGCCAGTGGCAAGACTTTATCGATACAAACTGGAGATAACACATGATGCAGGTTTTTCTCCCGAAGTCTTTCTCGTAAACAAGTATCCCGCAAGGCAGCGAAATGGAGGGGAAAGGGGGGGGGGGATATTATCTATCATTGTGTGTCTTGTCTTTCCTATAAACACAAGAGGTTATAGTGACATCACGCAGCCTGTGAGTGGTGTGGGGCATCTCTCTCGGACGACGTGTTTTAGTCCATTATAGTCACGTGTCTAGATTTCACAGTCCCACCAAATCCGACACTGTCTGCAACTAGAGTGAGGGGCACTAATCTCGTGAAGTTCAGCCGTGTGCACTAGATCGTGAAAATACGACACAGGTTTAACCATAGTACTAATTCATACAAGGTAGCCGATGTCTATACCAGGATCATAGGAGGAAAAAAACCCACAAAAAATGAACGAATTGATTAGTCCAAATGGAAAACAACGACACGTTTCCGTGAACATAAGTGTAAGTGTGACTATTGAGAATTCCAGGCAAGTCTATGACCTGACGGAATCCATAATGAACTAAAACACTAGAGCAATATTAGACCCGCAGTCGGTACGGCGCTATTTTTGTTGCTCTTTTTCCGCTTTTCTATAGTTATATCTAAACCATCATTTACCAATTTATTTGATCTCACTTTGTGACACCAATCACGTATCGGGGCCGCAGTATTTTGGTTGACTTGCCGCGAATCAGAGAACCTCCAATTAAAGATATATAATAAAGGCTACAACACAATCACAAAACGATCTTCACAATCATTGAAAAACGAGTACAGAACACAATATTCATGAATTGTCTTTTTCTTCTTCGTGTTTCTTGATACTTAATTCCCTGATGTAGGCCTTGATTGGCGCTATAGACTTGTCAGACTGCTGCAAGAAATCTGCTCAGATCTGAACTCGGCATTACAAGGTCAAGGAGACTGCTGTGAGGGTTAATTAGCCATTTCTCTGTTACAAAGTTTAGGATGACGAAGGTCTTCTGCTTCTTCTTCTTCTCTTTCTACTTGTTTTTTCTTCTTCTTCTTTTCTATTTCTCTTTTCTTGTTCTTTTATTTGTGTTCACTTTCTTTCATTGAAAAAAAAATTTCTTTAGATTTTCTAATTATTATTAATCATCTTCCTTTTCTTCTTCTTTAAATTCATCGATTTGTCCTTGTTCTTTTCATTGTTCTTTTCTTCTTAATCTATTTTCAATGCTTTTTTCCGCTTTGGTCCACTTCTCATTTGGGGAGCATGTGGTCTAGGGTTTCTGACCTCATCTTATAATTCCAACGTAGCATGTTCGAATTCCGTCGTGCTCCGTTTAGTAGACAGGGCATGTAGTGGTTTCACATCGTCTTCCACGATCAACTGAGCTGTGCTTCTAGGCCGGTGAGGTTCACGATCAACTGATGCTATGCTTCTAGTCTGGTGAGGTTCACGATCAACTGATGCTATGCTTCTAGGCCGGTGAGGTTCACGATCAACTGATGCTGTGCGCCTAGCCCCGTGAGGTTCTCGAAGGAGACTGTGTGTTTCGAGTCTTCGCTGGTCCCCCACATATTTTCGAGCACGATCGCTCCCCCAGGCCAGACTGCCTCTCTTTGGTCTGCATAGGTAGGGCAGTCCTGCAGAATATGTTCTGGTGTTTGCTTGGGTGCTCCACAATCGCACGTGGCAGTGTTCCTGAGACCCATTCTGTGGAGGTGGGCTTGAGTCTATAATGTCCTATTCTGAGTGAAGATCATTGTTTGACCGTCTCTGTTAGGTTTGTCTATGCAGTCATTTTCTGGCTTGTATTCTTTGTGCTGTTCTCTCCATTCTGTCCTCACAGATCGTGTGATGAGTGTCTTTGCGTCTTTATAGCTCTGTGGATGGGCAGTCTGCTTGCCGCCACTTCCGGCTTTTGCGAGCTCATCTGCCTTCTCGTTTCCAGGGATCCCACAGCGGGCCAGAATCCATTGTAGGACTAAATCTGTTTTTTTTTATAGACAGCAATCATATGTTGTATTTTATTTCATGTGAAAGTCTATCTTGTTTCTGGCTTGAGATGGCTTTGAGTATACTCCTGGAGTCTGTTAGAATGACCGTTTTCCTTGAAATTCTGTTTTGGCAAATAAAAATCTGATTTTCTGCATGAACAACTTTAACTTCAGCTCTGAAATGGTACAAGTCTCTCCTGCTGGTATGGAGTGATTTTCTTTGTCGCCATTGGAGTGTTCGATGTAGATTCCACTGCCTCCCCTTGTATCGCTCACCGAGGCAGATCCATCTGTGTATACGTGTGTCCAGGAGTTGCTAGGGTACTGTCTCTTGAGCTCCTGTAGAACGTGTGTCCAAGAGTTGCTAGGGTACTGTCTCTTGAGCTCCTGTAGAACGTGTGTCCAAGAGTTGCTAGGGTACTGTCTCTTGTGCTCCTGTAGAACGTGTGTCCAGGAGTTGCTAGGGTACTGTCTGTTGAGCTCCTGTAGAACGTGTGTCCAGGAGTTGCTAGTGTACTGTCTCTTGTGCTCCTGTAGAACGTGTGTCTAAGAGTTGCTAGGGTACTGTCTCTTGAGCTCCTGTAGAACGTGTGTCCAAGAGTTGCTAGGGTACTGTCTCTTGTGCTCCTGTAGAACGTGTGTCCAGGAGTTGCTAGGGTACTGTCTCTTGTGCTCCTGTAGAACGTGTGTCCAGGAGTTGCTAGGGTACTGTCTCTTGTGCTCCTGTAGAACGTGTGTCCAGGAGTTGCTAGGGTACTGTCTCTTGAGCTCCTGTAGAACGTGTGTCCAGGAGTTGCTAGGGTACTGTCTCTTGTGCTCCTGTAGAACGTGTGTCCAGGAGTTGCTAGGGTACTGTCTCTTGAGCTCCTGTAGAACGTGTGTCCAGGAGTTATAAGGGTACTGTCTCTTGTGCTCCTGTAGAACGTGTGTCCAGGAGTTGCTAGGGTACTGTCTCTTGAGCTCCTGTAGAACGTGTGTCCAAGAGTTGCTAGGGTACTGTCTCTTGAGCTCCTGTAGAACGTGTGTTCAAGAGTTGATAGGGTACTGTCTCTTGTGCTCCTGTAGAACGTGTGTCCAAGAGTTGCTAGGGTACTGTCTCTTGTGCTCCTGTAGAACGTGTGTCCAAGAGTTGCTAGGGTACTGTCTCTTGTGCTCCTGTAGAAGGCGTGTCCAGGAGTTGCTAGGATACTGTCTCTTGTACTCCTGTAGAACGTTAATTTTTTGCTCTGTTACCGACTGCTCACTTTTCTTCATTAACCCTGGAACCTCCAAGATTATTTTGGATCGGTCCTGGCTCCGTGTCCAGGGTTCTGGAATGCTTCACACTTTTTTGGTTTCAGCTTCTCTGGCCAGATGGTTGGGGATTTTCCTTAGTGGGACTTGCAGCATCTTCGTGCAAAATAAACTAGAATCGAGCTTAGTAACAAGAACAATAAAAGGGAGATACATTGTGTGGACATTAATTGGAATGGGGGGGGGGGGGGGGGGGGGGGGGGACAGGAAAACAAAGAGAAGGAGAAAAGAACAAATAAGAAGACGAAGAAGAAAAAAAATAAAGAAAATGAAAAGGAAGAAACATAATAATGAAGAAATAAATACAAACAATACAAATAAGAAGAAGAACAATAAGAAGAAAAATAATAATTAGATAAGAAGATGAAAAATAGAAGAAAAGAAGAAAATGATCAATCAGAAGTTTAATAAAAATAATGAAAACTAATAATAAGAAAAAGCAGAGAAAAAAAATAAGAAGAAAAAAGAGAATGAGAAAACATAAGAAGAAAAATAAGAGAAAGGTAAATAAGAAGAACAATGAGAGAAAGATAAATCAGAAGAAGAAAAATCAGAGAAAGAAAACTGAGAAGAAATATAAGAAATAGGAAAATAAGAAAAAAAATAGGAAAAATGAAAATAAGGAAAAAAATTCGAAAAATTATAATACGAAAAATAAGATAATAAAGATAAGTAGATAAATAATAAGAAAATAAGACGAAATATAAGAAGAAACAGGAAAAATAAGAAGATGAAAAATAATAAGGAAAACAATAATAAGAAACAAAATAAAAATTCAAATAGTAATTAACCAATTTTTTTTCAATAAGAGGAAGAAGAATAAGAAGAACGGTAAAAACAAGAAAAATTAATCATAAAAAAGTGAGGAAAATTGCCAGAAGAAAATACATTTAAAACATAAGAAAAATAACAACAATAATAATTGGAAAAACAGGTTGGATGGAACAGAACGGAAGCGGAGCAGGAGGAGAGAGAACAGAAGCAGATGAATGGAAATACATACATCATTATCAAACGGGTTGCACAGTGACACGCGTGGCTTGTGTGAACTAATGGTAACCCGACTACTTAGCAGGCTGGTTTACATCCGGGTCTGTTACGTTTTTACGAGGCAATTTCTCATTCTGGATGGTTTGCTATGTCCCTCCCTTCTCTTGTTGGCGTTAGTCTGTGCTGGGCTGTTTGAATACAAGAGTGTGTTGTGTGCGTGTGGTGTGTGCTCGAGGTGTGTTGTGTTTTTATTGTGTGCCATGTTTTTGGTGTGTATGTTTTTGCTGTTTGCGTGCCATGTTTTTGGTGTGTGTGTTTGTGTTGTTTGCGTGCCATGTTTTTGGTGTGTTTTTGCTGTTTGCGTGCCATATTTTTGGTGGGTGTGTTTTTATTGTTTGCGTACCATATTTTTGATGTGTGTCTTTTTGTTGTTTGCGTGCAATGTTTTTGCTGGGTGTGTTTGTGTTGTTTGTGTGCCATGTTTTTGGTGTGTCTGTTTTTGCTGTTTGCGTGCCATGTTTTTGGTGTGTGTGTTTTTGCTGTTTACGTGCCATGTTTTTTGGTGGGTATGTTTGTGTACCATGTTTTTGGTGTGTGTTTGAGTTGTTTGGATGTCATGTTTTTGGTGTGTGTGTTTGTGTTGTTTGAGTGCCATGTTTTTGGTATGTGTTTGAGTTGTTTGTATGTCATGTTTTTGGTGTGTGTTTGAGTTGTTTGGATGTCATGTTTTTGGTGTGTGTGTTTGTGTTGTTTGGATGTCATGTTTTTGGTGTGCGTGTTTGTGTTGTTTGAGTGCCATGTTTTTGGTATGTGTTTGTGTTGTTTGGATGTCATGTTTTTGGTGTGTGTGTTTGTGTTGTTTGGATGTCATGTTTTTGGTGTGTATGTTTTTGCTGTTTGCGTGCCATGTTTTTGGTGTGTGTGTTTGTGTTGTTTGCGTGCCATGTTTTTGGTGTGTTTTTGCTGTTTGCGTGCCATATTTTTGGTGGGTGTGTTTTTATTGTTTGCGTACCATATTTTTGATGTGTGTCTTTTTGTTGTTTGCGTGCAATGTTTTTGCTGGGTGTGTTTTTGCTGTTTGCGTGCCATGTTTTTGGTGTGTGTGTTTTTCTGTTTACGTGCCATGTTTTTTGGTGGGTATGTTTGTGTACCATGTTTTTGGTGTGTGTTTGAGTTGTTTGGATGTCATGTTTTTGGTGTGTGTGTTTGTGTTGTTTGAGTGCCATGTTTTTGGTATGTGTTTGAGTTGTTTGTATGTCATGTTTTTAGTGTGTGTTTGAGTTGTTTGGATGTCATGTTTTTGGTGTGTGTGTTTGTGTTGTTTGGATGTCATGTTTTTGGTGTGCGTGTTTTGTTGTTTGAGTGCCATGTTTTTGGTATGTGTTTGTGTTGTTTGGATGTCATGTTTTTGGTGTGTGTGTTTGTGTTGTTTGGATGTCATGTTTTTGGTGTGTGTGTTTGTGTTGTTTGGATGTCATGTTTTTGGTGTGTGTGTTTGTGTTGTTTGAGTGCCATGTTTTTGGTACGTGTTTGTGTTGTTTGGATGTCATGTTTTTGGTGTGTGTGTTTGTGTTGTTTGGATGTCATGTAAACTTGTGTCTTGTGTACGTGTGTGGTATCCGCACGCGTGTGTATGTGCATGTGTGTGTTTTTGCTGTTTACGTGCCATGTTTTTTGGTGGGTATGTTTGTGTACCATGTTTTTGGTGTGTGTTTGTGTTGTTTGGATGTCATGTTTTTGGTGTGTGTGTTTGTGTTGTTTGAGTGCCATGTTTTTGGTATGTGTTTGTGTTGTTTGGATGTCATGTTTTTGTTGTGTGTGTTTGTGTTGTTTGGATGTCATGTTTTTGGTGTGTGTGTTTGTGTTGTTTGGATGTCATGTTTTTGGTGTGTGTGTTTGTGTTGTTTGAGTGCCATGTTTTTGGTGTGTGTGTTTGTGTTGTTTGGATGTCATGTTTTTGGTGTGTGTGTTTGTGTTGTTTGGATGTCATGTAAACTCGTGTCTTGTGTACGTGTGTGGTATGCGCACGCGTGTGTATGTGCATGTGTGTGTGTGTGTGTGTGTATTTTGCGTCCGCCCGTATGTTAAACCTTTGATGGTATGTCAGTATAACATTAATTCAGTCCAACCAACCTTTTTTTAGGCTGAAGTTTCTCCAACTCATTTATTGCACATTTCGATTTTTCACACAGTCTAAAAAAATTCATCAAATGTCTAGACTCAACTAAACCGATCCAAGGTTAAAACTAGGCCGGTGATATCGTTAGGCTAACTAGGCATACGCAGACATCAGTAAGGTTGACAATGTGGTGTTAATATGTTCAGATTGTGAGAACTCAGAAACATGAGTATAATTTTGAGAGAAATAAAACCGTTAAATCGATTTCAACTTGAACAATTGAATGAAACTGTTGAGAACGAACGCTGAATACGGGATCCAAATAGCGCAGTGATCACGGAATATAAGTCAGGGTCAGGCAAAATATATTGATTAGACATGTTAGTCAGGGTCATGCAAAATATATTGATTAGACATGTTAGTCAGGGTCAGGCAAAATATATTGATCAGACATGTTAGTCAGGGTCAGGCAAAATATATTGATCAGAGATGTTAGTCAGGGTCAGGCAAAATATATTGATCAGACATGTTAGTCAGGGTCAGGCAAAATATACTGGACAAGACCCTCACCTCGACTTTCTCGTAACCCTTCCTGAAAACTGGCTTTTTATTATGGCAGTCTGGCTAACAAGGTGTTGGATGGACGTGATCTCCGTAGTAGTGAACGACGCAGATAAAGTCAGCCATTGCACACCTGCCTAGAAGACCCTGTCCACCTTCATCAGCACGCTCAGGATGTGAGGAAAGATACGACAACCCGCCACTTAACGTCCTTTTTCTGTCGCACAAAAGAGTTATCCTACTCATTGTAGTAAACAACAACAACAACAACTCTTTTCCACGCCCTGAAAAGTACGTTAAGTGGCGGTTTGTTGTAGTTTTTGTGCGCCCTAAAAACGATTACTACTACAAGGATCACGTCGATCCCTTACATAGTTAGTGAGGCGGCCATGAAAACAGCCCGTTTCCAGGGAGGTCTGTGAAGAAGTTGAGGTGAGGTTCTTGGCCAGTATATTTTGTATGTCCCCGACTAACAACGTTAAGTCAAAGTCATGAGTCAGAGCGAGGAGCGGGAGGGCACTCTGTCATATGACAGGCGCTGAAGACAGAGGTACCAGGAGGATCAAGATGCTGAGCAGCTCATTAGCTGCAGCTGTCAGTGAACCATAGCTGACTGCTAGCATCAGGGCCAGCGAACCAGATCTGCCATAACCCACGCGGTGATCCTTGATAACAGGCTGCAACGGAGCACACTGGCTAAGGAAAAGGGATCGAAGAGGGAAGGCTAATCCGGTACTCAAAATGCCTGCTGCCGAAGACGAATGTGTCTGACCGAAAGGAGCAAATATAACAGTCAAGCTGTTCAGATCCTTTGGTCATGCTATATCTGCAGGCCAGTCGCCATGATGAAGTCTGTAGTCTTCACCAGGTCGGAGCGGCTGCCGCACAGCTTTTGTCTCAGCTCTGCACCCTCTGGTCAGGTCTGGCATCTCATTTCCCTATAGATTGGGCATTCTTGTAGAATATGCTCAGGGTTCTGGCCTCCTGTTCCACATGGGCACTCATCGGTGTGTGAGATCTTCAATCGGTAAAGATGTTCAAATAGTCTGCAGTGTCCAGTTCTCAGACGAAATAGGGTAGTTTGTTGATTTCTTTTGAGTTGGTGAATTGGGTCTGTTGTACTGCTTATGTTTCTGTCTTCTCTCCATTGGTGTATCTACTGATTTCTGGTGATGTCTTTAGAACATTCAAAGGAGAAGGACATGTGTTTCACTAAGGAAGACCTGCATTGAATTTGTGTCAGAAACGCCTCTTTGACAACTAGATTAAATAGGCATCTTTTTTTTATATTCTTCGTCATTAATTCTCAAACTGTAGCTACCATGCCATGAAAAGGGCTTGGCAAGTAGCAGGGTGTTGTCCGGAGAACGGAATACGTTGTATCCTAGTTCACAGCTTGACTGCGATATTTGATCCTTTTTGTCAGACACTTCCGACTTCAGCGGGGAATTTGGGGTGCCGGCCCTGTATCGCTGACCTGACCGCTGTAGCTCATGCACTGCCCAGCCCTGGGACGCTGGCCACTACATCTCATGCACTGCCCAGCCCTGGGTCGCTGACCGCTACATCTCATGCACTGCCCAGCCCTTGGTCGCTGACCGCTACATCTCATGCACTGCGGGGTGGGGGGTGGGGGGGGTGGTGGTGACAAATACATAACCTTGATTGAGTGCACAGTAGTCTGACCCTGGGTAGAAGCCTCTCCAATGCATTGAATGCGTGCTTACCCATTCCTCTTCTTGTTTGTTCCTTGGTCAGTTACTAACAAAGCTGTCAGTTGCCGTCACCTCTTATGGCGTCTTTAATCTCAGCAACAAACTCTCCACTTCACACGACCCTTACCCATCCTTCATACAGTGCCCCAACTTTGATTCATGATTTTCATTTTGGCTTCTACGGTTCAGGATGTCTAGGGCGGTCTCTTTTGCGCCTTCTCTGTGGGATCCACACCAAGGCAGCTCTGGTGATGGTGTCTGATTTTGTTCTTAGGATATGGTCTATCAAATTGCAGTTCCGATGGATTGTTTTGGTGTTCATTTCCTCTTGATTGCTCCGGGCAAATAGCTCTTGGTTGGTCATGGTGTTTGACCAGAACATTCGATGAATCCTTCTTATGCAGGTCGTATGAATAAGGGCAATTTTGATGTTTCTTCTCCGTTACTGCCCAGTACTCCGGCATCCAATAGAAGCACAGAAAGTGCACAACTCTTTGCATATTTTTAATTTGATGTTTCGTAGAGACCAAACGTCAACCGAGTGTGGAGTAGCCAATGGTGAAAAACTTTTAAAATAGAAGACGCTCCACCCTATTGCTTTGCTGGCGTCTCACATTTGCGCAAATCAAAAGTCTGCCGTCGGCATCTGCGTTACCGTAAAATGGAGGTCACTGTGGTCGAGAAGTAAGACACTCGTCTCTCACAGTGAAGAACGGAAACGGTGGTCGATCGAGTCCCGCAAGTTTTTAAGCGGTCCCTGGTCTCAAGGAAGATGGGGCCATAGTGCCTGCATCCCGAGTTGCATCCGATTGACATATGTCTTGTCACAGGTCCAAGATAGCTCGGGACCAGAGAGTGAGGATGATGACTAGCGCAGTTTCTTCCTTCCTATAACCCAGCGCAAGTTACTTCATCAAGACAACCCGTCTGTTGATGTCGCATCCTCGCTTGCAATGGGTAACTAACTACGGTAAATCCCAATAATGCACTTACTTTTCCTAGTAAATCTACCGCCTTTAACTTTCGCTACAGACACGCTCCAGTCAACCTGCTGTAAATGGGTACAAAGCTTACTGTTAAGATTAAAAAGTCAGCCCAATGAAATAAGCTGTGTCCGGTCTAGCACAATTAAATCCAACTATTCATCCCAGGCTGCAGTTTCTTCTACGAGACTACCTTTACCTTTACTTCCCTACAATGTAGAAGACTCGCTAACACAAGGGTGTTGCTGTTTGGAATGCTCACAATGAATGTTTCTACTCTTTTGTGCGCCCTGAACAGGACGTTAAGTGACGCGCTGCAGCAGCTTTCCTCACATCCCGAACGTGCTGATGAAGGTGTACCGGGGTCCTCCAGGCGGTTGTGAAATGCTTGGCTTCATCTTCGTGTCACTCACTACTACGGTGATCACGTCGATCCATCACCTCGTTAGCCAGACTGCCATAAAAACAGCCCGTTTCCATGAAGGGTTACTGGGAAGCCCAGGTGAGGGTCTTGGCCAGTATGTTTTACCTGACCCTGACTAACAGGCCTGATCAGTATATTTTGCCTGACCAGATGTTAGTCTTCCTCCCCAAAGCAAGGACACTCTAAATAATTTGTTTGCAGGAATAGATGTCTATCAATATGTAGCCAAAGACATACACACATACGCACATCAATAGCGTCACTGCTGCCGGAGATTAAGTGTTGAAGATCTCATTGCACTAGTCTACATCTTTTTACGTAATGCGGTAGTCATTTCTCTACAATTACTGGGTTTTCTATTCAATTTTCAATTCATAGCAGGATCTACTGGAGCGTGTTAGTAACTGGTATACAATGCTGGGCAGAAGAAGTAAGTACAGGGAATGGGGTGACATCAGCAGCTACTAGCATATGACTGTTTGCATCAAGGTCAGTGAACCAAAGCTGGCTGTTTGCATCAGGGTCAGTGAACCAAAGCTGGCTGTTTGCATCAGGGTCAGTGAACCAAAGCTGGCTGTTTGCATCAGGGTCAGTGAACCAAAGCTGGCTGTTTGCATCAGGGTCAGTGAACCATAGCCGGCTGTTTGCATCAAGGTCAGTGAACCATAGCTGGCTGTTTACATCAAGGTCAGTGAACCATAGCTGGCTGTTTGCATCAAGGTCAGTGAACCATAGCTGGCTGTTTACATCAAGGTCAGTGAACCATAGCTGGCTGTTTACATCAAGGTCAGTGAACCAAAGCTGGCTGTTTGCATCAAGGTCAGTGAACCATAGCTGGCTGTTTACATCAAGGTCAGTGAACCATAACTGGCTGTTTACATCAAGGTCAGTGAACCAGAGCTGACCAAGAGCCTGTTCCAAGTGGCGACCCTCCCTGGTGGATTCTGGCTAAGAGAATAATGAGAGAAGTGGGAAGGCAGACCCCGCTGAAATCGGATGTGTCGGGACGAAAGACGTAGATATCGCAGCCTCGCTTTAAACTACGACACTATGTCACACAACGTCTTGTCGGGACGATCGCAGAAGAAGAAGAAGAAGGAGAAGAAAAAATAAACGAAGAAAAAGTAATAAAAGAAGTAAACGAAAAGGAATGAAAGAAGAAGAAGACAAAATGAACCCAGAAAAAGTAATAAAAGAAGAAAAAGAAATAAACGAAGAAGAAGAAGAAGAAGAAGAAGAAGAAGAAGAAGAAATAAACGAAGAAAACGAAGAAGAAGAAGAAGAAGAAGAAGAAGAAAAAGAAGAACAAGAAATAAATGAAGAAAACGAAGAAGAAGAAGAAGAAGAAGACAAAGAAGAAAAAGAAGAAGATAAAGAAGTAAAAGAAGAAATAACGAAGAAAAAGAAATAAAAGAAGAAGAAATAAAACGAAGAAGAAGAAGAAATAAACGAAGAAGAAGAAAAAGAAGACGAAGAAGAAGAAAAAGAAGACGAAGAAGAAGAAGAAGAAATAAACTAAGAAAAATGAATAAAGAAGCAAAAATAAACGAAGAAAAATATAAACGAAGAAGAAGCAGAGGAAGAATCCCATTGCACCCGCCGGGAGATGCGAGAACTCTATCGCTCTGCCTCTCCGACGCTAGTGAAGGTCGTTAGCAAGCATGTCAAAATAACCGCAATTGTAAATATCCAGAGGGCGGGCCGGCTAAGGGGCGGACGGTCACAATGCATGTTTTCTGGTCCATTTGGTCGTGAGTCATTAGGCCTGGCCCAAATTTGGGGGGACATTAAGATTACGTGAGTTGGCTATTTATAGCGGCATTGTTCAAATATAACTGGCATTGACGTTTGCATGGTGCCCTTGGTGTGTGTCATTAACATAACATGTGTGTGTGTCTGTGTCTGCTCATGTGTGCCTGTGTGTGTCTGTCTGAATGTGCTTGTGTCTGGCTGTTTGTGTGCCTGTATGTGTGTCTGTGCGTGCCTGTCTATGTGTGTGTGTGTCTGTGTCTGCTCTGGTGTGCCTGTGTGTGTGTGTGTCTGTGTCTGCTCATGTCTGCCTGTTTGTGTGTCTGTATGTGTGTCTGTGCGTGCCTGTCTATGTGTGTGTGTGTGTGTGTGTGGCTTCTTCTTCTTCTGGGTTCGTCTTGAAAACGATGTTGTGTCATCATTTACAGCGAGGCTGCGATATCTGCGTTTTTTGTACCGTAATATCCCCATGTGTGGTGGCTTTTTGCGCGGTGAGGTTTGCCTTCTCGCTGCGATCTCCATTCTCTTAGCCAGACTACACTAGTGCAGCCTGTTTCCAGGGTCTCCGCTTGGAGGCGGAATGGGGTGGTGGTAAGCTCTTGTTCCCATGTTTGATGCAGGAAGCAAGATTTGAGTCACCGTGGTACTTCGGTATGTGACAATGTTTGTTATGGACAATACCGGGATTAGGGATTAAAGGATTCAGACAAAAGGGACGAGGAGCAGGTGAAGCCCTATAGGTGTAGCTGTAGAACCCACCGGGGAGTGGGTACAGGCTCTGGGCTGCACCAATCCATCCCCACTTCATTGCTGAAATGCATTCGTGTCTCGTTCTTTACTTTTTGCGCTCTATCATTTATCCCCATTGATAAAATATGTCCTCATTGACCGAACAATCCAGACAAAGATGAACAATGCAGTCTCGTCTAAAGAAGTCTTAGAGGAAAATCTTACAACAGGGCTCGGCTTTGAGCTGCACTATTGTTCTCATCTACATCAATGAGCTGACCAAGCACATCAAAGCTGAACAAGCACATCAAAGCTGACCAAGCACATCAAAGCTGAACAAGCCATGTCTGATGATCTGGGAATATGGCAGAGCCACTGATATGTAGAAAGGGCAGCACAAAGATTAAATGGAGACATGAGAAGACTGCCTGAGTGTTGCCAAGTGTGGAAACTGGAGATAAATTGGGAAAAAACGTTAAACTATCTTTACCAATAGCCACAAAGTAGTCAAGAAAAATATCAGTCTGAGATTCGGCAAAACAGAAATTGCCCAGAGAGGAAGAACCTACATATCTTGGAGTCACTCTCGACCGACAGCTCAGCCTCAAGAAACATGTTCATAACGTTAACAATAACGGGTTGAAGCGGCTACAGTTATTGAAGAGGCTCAATGGTACAGCATGGGAATCAGACAAGGACACTCTGAGAGGCTTGTATCTTGGATATGTATGCTTTGCTTTAGAATACGGCAGTGCACTCCTGACAACATGCTCACAGACTAATGAAAAGTCCCTGACTGAGTGCAGAACAGTGCATTATTAGTAGAGCAATGAGGTCAACACCCACTGCTGCATGTGGAATTAACGTGAATGTGGAACGCCTTGAGATGCGAAGAGATGTGGACGCTATGGAAGTTTATGAGAGGAGAAAAGGTTGACCAAAGACCACCCCAATAGAGGCCCTGTAAAAAAAAGGGCAACAGAAGCAGAGACTAAAACAAAAGTCAGTCCACCACCAGCGAAATTAAAGGCAGATATCACGTCCCAGACAAAAGTCAGTCCTCCACCACGTCAGCGAGATTAAAGACAGATGTAGCAGGGTCCATGTTTCCACTGGGGTTTTTCTATCTAGAATGTTACCACACTCATCCACATCATTCACGACCACATACATTGGAAATAACATAGCAAGCAGCAGGTGGCATATTTATTATATCATACTCATACAACAACAATTAAAGTGAGTGCAATGAAATTACAAACAACACAAGAAATACAACCTATCTAAATAGATACACGGAGTTTATAAGCACGAGCTATTGATATTATTCCCAGACTAATCCAACCTAGTTCTAGCCGCACACTCCCCCCCCCCCCCCCACCCCTTATCTGCACTCTCAACATACTCTCAAAAACTCGTCCTCACGTTTGTATTTTGCGACACTCAGATCCCCTCAGGCGGGTGATCTTGACATAATACATTCAATATATTCAACTTATACTCACATACTCAATCGATCTGTGTATACACAAGGTCTGGAACATACATCGTTTCCTCGGTGTCTACACACACCACACACACTCATCTAGATCTCTTCTAGGCGATCTGTACACTTGCGTAACTCTTAGGAACATACATCGTTCACAATGTGTCCTGCACGTACAACACATGTTTAGATTACCCTTTTAGACACAGGGCGCCAAATACACACATTATAGAGTGACTGGCCAAGACTCGAAGGCGTATGCTGGTTCAGCAACCCTGTTCTCACACATTTATAATAACAGCCTATCAATCACTCTTCTATTAAGTCGGCGAGCTAAACGGACTCTTAGCTAAATGATGTCTCTCTCTCTCTCTCTCTCTCTCTCTCTCTCTCTCTCTCCATGGCCAGTCTGCTTGAGTTAAACTTTGTCAAGTATTATATAGTCTCAAGTAGTATCAGAGCTATCCAATGGAATCTCTGGGGGATGGCCTCTTGTCTGTCACTCATCCCAAATTACCCAAATCAGAACGTCAGAGTGGTCAACACCTAGCGTCTACAGGCATCAAACACATTCTTTCCCCCAACCCCCAGTTCTCCTTTGTTGACTTAGTATCGAGACGGTGAGTGACCTTGGCATAGTATCCAGACGGAGAGTGACCTTGGCACACATTCAGGTACCTTTGTTCTCAGAGTCGCCGACCACATCACCCCTGCCCTAAACGCGCATGCTCGGGCTGGAACTGTTACACAGATATGACATCCTATACAAGAAACACAGAGAGCAACAAGAAAGTTATACCACATACACGTTTAAAAAGGCCAGAATTTATAAAAAAAACTGAAAGATAATACAAGAACAAGTGCTGATAGAGTCAGTCTTATGACAGCATCACAGAGAACGATTGGCACCTACCCACAAGAATGGATACATGTCTATACTGATGGATCTGCTTTTAAGGCTACCATTAAAGATGGATATAGAGTATCCAGAGAGAACATCTGATGAGCTGTTTGATGCCTGTTGGGGGATATGTTCAAATTATGAGGCAGAAATAACAGCATTAAAAGTAGCTCTGTACTACTTGACGATTGTATTTAATGCTTTCGCATCAAAAGCCCAAAGCATAGTCATCTTTACAGACTCATTATCTGCCCTTCAAGCTCTGGAAGATGGTGGTCACTGTAGGCCTGAACTTACCCAAATATCCCGAGATGCCAACCAACTTCTCACATCCAAAAAAAGAATAAAGAATAATTATGCAATGGATCCCTGGTCACTCAAATACACCTGGCAATTACAAAGCAGACAGGTAGGCTAATATGGGATCAAGTCAAAAACAACAACACACACCAACAACCCTACATACAGTCAAACAGCTACTGAAGACTGCGAACAAAAAGGCCTAGCTGAATAAATGGGTAATGGTAAATACTGGGAGAGAAATCTACAAACATATGGCCATCCCAAATCCCAAAGACAACATCGACCTCCTCAAAAGGAGAGACCAAAGCACCATTTTCCGACTTCGCACTCAACACATACAACATACCAGCCACTTGAACAGAATCCAACCAGAACATACTCCAGAGGGCCGGCTGTGCACAAATCCCTATGAAACTGTTAGACATAATCTTTTTGTATGTCGGTGGCCCTTGCGGGTGTTAGGAAAGAGCTACTTTCGCCGAGGCCAGAAAAATGCAACACTTTGTACGGAACTAAACACCAGCTTACAAACACTTTGTACGGTAACTAAACACCAGCATACAAACACTTTGTACGGTAACTAAACACCAGCTTACAAACACTTTGTACGGTAACTAAACACCAGCTTACAAACACTTTGGACGGTAACTAAACACCAGCTTACAAACACTTTGGACGGTAACTAAACACCAGCTTACAAACACTTTGGACGGTAACTAAACACCAGCTTACAAACACTTTGTACGGTAACTAAACACCAGCTTACAAACACTTTGTACGGTAACTAAACACCAGCTTACAAACACTTTGTACGGTAACTAAACACCAGCTTACAAACACTTTGTACGGTAACTAAACACCAGCTTACAAACACTTTGTACGGAACTAAACACCAGCTTACAAACACTTTGTACGGTAACTAAACACCAGCTTACAAACACTTTGTACGGTAACTAAACAACAGCTTACAAACACTTACATATACCACTATATTGGCATTGGGCCAAAGGACAGGAGCCCATAGACCGCCGGATCAATAACCAACCAACAAACTAACAAACAAAACCAACCAACCTACCATCCCTATGAATTACGAAGAGATGCAGACCAGCGGACATTGCGCCTCTGCCCGTTTGTGACGATCTTCCAGGTGGTGGGGATGCCCGACATACCATCACTACAGGTGGGCTGACAGGACGTGACGATCTTCCAGGTGGCGGGGAGTGCCCCACATACCATCACTACAGGTGGGCTGGCAAAACCTGACGGAAGAATGATGAGATAGCCAACCCAGATGAATATGATATGTGCCTGACAGGACGTGACTATCCTGGGACACCGACACACTGGACTGCCTCCCTTCGGGGATACTGGGAAGATTCGTCCGTAACCCCCCCCCCCCCTCGGAATTATGATGCCTCTAAGACAACAGACTTTATCCACTTTATTGGACGTCGCCTCAACAATTGAGAAGGACTTGTGCTTTTGTTCGGAAAGCATTGGGCTGTCAGGAGCTGCCAGCTCACAGCTAACGGGATTGTATCGTCATCACCATCATCATGTAACTACGGCAGCCAGCTGTTACGATAAGTCGTTTAATATTTCGACCAATAATCTTGTTTTTCAACTCAACTAAACAATGATCATGGTTCGTGAATTATTAAAAAAAATTACAGTAATCAACAACCACGCTTAAGTAACCTCACGAGTTTGCTTTACACTTATATTTGCCATGTTGTAGCAGTGTTAAGATGATCTACAGTATTATACATTTTAATTAGCACAATAATAGTGTGAAATGTTATTGGAGCGCATGAGCTGCAGTGGTCAGCGACCCATAGCTGACTGCTAGCGTCAGGACCAGCGAACCAGAGCTGCCAAGATCCTTCTACACCTCCAAGCGGTGATCTTGGATAACAGGCTGCAGCAGGACAGACTGGCTAAGGAGAAGGGATCGAACAGGGAATGCTAACCCAGTACTAACAAAATGCTTGCTGAAGTCGGATGTGTTGGGCCGAAAAGTGCAAATATAGCAGTCAAACTGTAAACTACGACACAACGCATTCCGTTCTCTGGACTACATTCTGCTACTTAAGCCCTTTCAGGGTTTGCTAGCGGGAGATTGAGAACGAACGAAGCCAAGCCAAGCCAAATGTTATTGTACACTTCCGACTCGCCTATATTGACATGTATGTAATATGAACAGTCCTATTTCTTCTCCCAGGCCAGGTACACTGATGCCAGGATGTATCTGAACTCTACGCTTAAAAGGCAGGAGGACATTGTTTTCAAAAAGACAAATCGTTCTGCCAGGCGAATCAGGATTTGGATTGCCGGAGCGGCTTTACATTTCATTCAATCCACCATGTTGCTGACTATTAGACATCGGACACAACAAATATGTAAATGCATCCAAGGTCACACACACATGCCATAGTTTTACGTCGTAGGCAATGGACTTGTTCATAGAAGTTTCAATCAAGGCGCCAAAGAACAAACCAAAACTCCAACAATTCCTAGGAAAAAGACACAAGTTAAAAAAGTGTCAGGTTTCTGACTACATTTTGAAGAACGTGACGTCTTCAACGCATTTCTGCTGTAATCAGTTCATGAACCAGACATCAATCTTGTATTTTCATATTGTAGTCAAGATATTAACCCTTAGACCCTAACGTCCTAAATATAACTTGTGAAGAAACCAAAACTACTAGTTGTTAAATGTAATCTTTCACTTTTATTTTCTACTGGAAGAGCATTTACATCTTATTAGTAAACAAATACTACATGAGTGAGGGGAAAATATATAGTTCCTGTTTGAAGGTTTAAGATGGGTTAAAGAATTCGAGGTCTTTAACAAACAAAATTCTATCAAACGACAGACACAAGTCAAAGAATGGACAGCACTCAACCTAGAATAATTCATAGTACAGAGACAGATGTAACCGCTCCAGATGACACTCAACATTCTGTAGAATCCGAGGCACCGCACACACTTCAACATCAAGCGATGGTGAGCCCTCAACCACAAATAATTCTTAGGACAGAGACAGATGCTACCGTATCAGATGACATACAACACTCTGAAGAATTCAAGATATTGCACATGATTCAACATCAAACAACAGAAAATACCCAACACCAAACGATTTCTAGATCACAGACGGACGCCAGAGCCTTAAGCCACAACCTACACTATCAAGTTTACGAGCGATGTAATTTAACAGATAACAGAGGTCTCAAACCTTGCCAGTCTGGCAATGACCTTTCTAAAATTACAGAATCTTCCAGAGGAACGATCTGCGGTGATAAAGAATTTCTCAAAAACATAGGTCGAAGGTGGGGTTCACCAAAACTATCCCCCAAAGAACACCAAAATGGGGAATGTTTCATAAACGAAGAATGTTTATGTTCAAGGACAGATGAGGAAAACAAGTTGCAAGCTACAGGAGAAGGCTCGAGTAATTTGTGGGTTGATGGAAATACATTAGCAGAAATCACATCAGATTGTTTTCCGATTAAGAATATACATTTAGGTCAAAAGGTCACACAAGGAACAGGCCCCTTCTGTTTTATCAATGAAAAAAATATCTCCTTGAATAATTTAATCTGCGTAGAGAACCAGCGAACGCCTGAAAGCAGTCAGGGGGACAACTGCGAGCCACAGTTGCTTACAGCTGAATTTCTAGCGCTCTCGTCTGCTGACGGAAGCAGTAGATCAATTGGCGCAGTAGCAGCAAGATCTGCGATATTGGATCTCTACTCGCTCAGTTCGGACCCGCCTAACTCCCTTGACCAGGACAATTCGCAGAGTGCTTTGGTGCAGGCTGGGATAGCCGGAGAAAAATGGGAACAGGTTGGAGAAAACGAAACGAAATTAAAACAAACCGGTGCCATTTTGTTAAGTGATTGTTCACAATACGAAAGCGTGTTATGGAATTTAAATCGGAATGTGAGTTCACGTTGTGGCGCGCCGCAAGAAGAGTTCTGTGGTTGGAAAGTTCACGAAGGAAGTGGGCCAACAGCTACCAGTGGTGATATTTGTTGTGATTATATAAACGGTAATGTTTGTACAGCAGTCACGAGCGTCCACGGTAAGACTAGCACTGCACCCGCTTATGCGTGCGGGAATCCAGATAGTATTTTTAGCTCTGATGTCATAGAACATCCCAAATATTGTAACTGTGATGTTCTCTGTCAATGTATTTTGAACACCGATCACAACAGCGAAGAATTGCCAAAGAAAACACTATACAAGAAAGTGTTTTCTCGAGAACCAGTGCGAGTTTATCAGATACTTTGTTGGGGCTGTTGTGAGAAAGTAACAAGTGTTATCCAGCCCAATGTCGCAGCCAGATCGAAAGATCGAGTGACGAATTTGACTGGGTTAGTTAGTAACTCTAATGATTCAAGAGGATTATCGCTGACACCTGTCGCCTCACAGTTATCGACCTTGGAATGGATTGACAACTCTTCTCAGAACAATACTTCAGGTAAGAGAAATCTCATAATTACATCCAATCATCGCATCCGACAATCTCAACATCATCTCATCATCACATCTCTTATCAACTATCTTATCTGTCATTAGTCGCCATGTCCAAGTTTAAAATCATCTTCCATCTACCATCAATGTGGCCAGTGCTATTTTCAACCCATTCCTCTGTAGGTGTCTTTAACACCATCATGTCACATTTATTTTTGGTCTTCTTCTTGAAATGAAGTCGTACTGGCTGGTGCTATCAGTTTGCAGCGCATTTCTTTGCAGGTATTCTTGCCACACAACCAAAGCAATCTACTTTCTGTCTACTAAAATAAACCAAACGTGACCTTGTCCCACTTTCTGTCTACTAAAATATACCAAACGTGACCTTGTCCCACTTTCTGTCTACTAAAATATACCAATGTGACCGTGTCCCACTTTCTGTCTACTAATATATACCAAACGTGACCTTGTCCACTTTCTGTCTACTAAAATATACCAAACGTGACCTTGTCCCACTTTCTGTCTACTAATATATACCAAACATGCCTTTGTCCACTTTCCGTCTACTAAAATATACCAAATGTGACATTGTCCCACTTTTTGCCTGCTAATATATACCAAACGTGACCTTGTCCCCCACTTTCTACCTGCTAATATATACCAAACGTGACCTTGTCCCCCACTTTCTGCCTGCTAAAATATACCAAACGTCACCTTGTCCCACTTTCTGCCTGCTAATATATACCAAACGTGACCTTGTCCCACTTTCTGCCTGCTGATTTATACCAAACGTGACCTTGTCTCCCCACTTTCTACCTGCTAATATATACCAAACGTGACCTTGTCCCACTTTCTGCCTGCTAATATATACCAAACGTGACCTTGTCCCCCCACTTTCTGCCTGCTAATATATACCAAACGTGACCTTGTCCCACTTTCTGCCTGCTAATATATACCAAACGTGACCTTGTCCCACTTTCTGCCTGCTAATATATACCAAACGTGACCTTGTCCCCCACTTTCTGCCTGCTAATATATACCAAACGTGACCTTGTCCCACTTTCTGCCTGCTAATATATACCAAACATGACCTTGTCCCACTTTCTGCCTGCTAATATATACCAAACGTGACCTTGTCCCACTTTCTGCCTGCTAATATATACCAAACGTGACCTTGTCCCACTTTCTGCCTGCTAATATATACCAAACGTGACCTTGTCCCACTTTCTGCCTGCTAATATATACCAAACGTGACCTTGTCCCCCACTTTCTGCCTGCTAATATATACCAAACGTGACCTTGTCCCCACTGTCTGGTACTGTTAAACAACAAAAACTAGGACGCAATCTCTACCTGAACATCACTTAAATCAACATGTTGTTGTTGCTGCTATCTTCTCGTCATTTAGCTAACTAGTCTTGTCGATATGTTATGGCGTAGGGCTGAGCGGACGTTTGTCTCCTCTGACCAGCAACAATTTTGCCACAAACAAAACCAAGGTCCATACAGCCAGTTAGCACACCCCCCCCCCCCCCCCCCCCCCCCGTGTCTTGTTCTTCTTCGTTCGTTCTCAAACTCCCGCTACCAAGCCCTGAGAAGGGCTTTGCAAGTAGCAGGATGTTGTCCGAGAACGAAATGTGTTGTGTCGCTAGTTTACAGCTTGACTGCGATATTTACACCTTTTGGTCCGACGCATCCGACTTCAGCAGGCATATTTCAGTACCGGGTTAGCCTTCCCTCTTCGATCCCTTCTCCTTAGCCAGTCTGCTATGTTGCAGCATTTTATCCAGGATCACCTCGTGGAGGTGTAGAAAGGTCTTGGCAGCTCCGGTTCGCTGACGCTAGCAGTCAGCTCTTGATCCCACATCATGTGTAAGCGAATCCCAGACCTAAAATGAACAAATAAAAGGGGTCAAAAACAAAGAGAGAAGATAAATTACGTATACGCTAGCTATGCAACAGACATGTGGAGACATGTTCAGCTATAAGCGCCACCCGGTACGGAGGAAAAGGAGTGGGGATCAGACACAGAAGTGGGGGAAAGGAACCACGGTTCACAGCCACAGGCAAGTTCTCAAGCAACTTTAGAGCTCAAATAGAAGCTCTTAAAAACAAACCAGAAATGACACAATCACACAAGAGCCCTATGCATGTGAAGATCGTGATACAAACTGATCCAGTCAGGCGAACCGGCACTCAAATCCCACAAGAAGATTTAACTGAATGAATTGAGGACAACCTTGGCGAAAATATCTCAAGGGTTTGAGAAAGCGATGATTCATGGAACGCCATCGCGCTGTATCGTTAAGTGAAACAAGGAGACAGACTGTCAAGTCAAAGACGGACCGAAACTAATACAGGAAGAATACCTGGTCAATTTTGAAAAACTAAAGCCATAATAAAATGGCAGTACAATGGGAAGTGGCAGGAACAACACACCAACCACCACGCAGATAATGGATACTGCCAACCGGTCAGAAAAGATGATACTTCGTCTCCTAACTGGCCATAACAGAATGAGACTCGGCTTGTTCCACCAAATTCGAGATAGGCACCCCCAGCCCGTGTAACTGCAGCTTGACAGAATAGATAGCAGCACATGTACTTGAGCTTGACAGAAAGTATAGTAGCACATGTACTTGAGCTTGACAGAAAGTATAGTAGCACATGTACTTGAGCTTGACAGAAAGTATAGTAGCACATGTACTTGAGCTTGACAGAAAGTATAGTAGCACATGTACTTGAGGACGTGTCCCAGTACGCAGATCTGAGGAGAAGGGCGGGGTCCACGTCGACTGGCCTGGGGGAGAAACTGTACGGTGGCAACGAGGGCCTGAACAGGGCAGTGGACTTGACTGGAGAATCCGGATTTATAATCCAAATGAGCGATGGCCGTAGAAAGAGAAGGAGGGGAAGGCGGTGGAGGAGGAGGAGAAGGAGGAAGAGGAGAAGAAGGTGAAGGAAGAGAAGGATGAAGAGAAGGAGGAGGAGGAAAAGAAGGAAAAGGAAGGAGGAGGAGGAGAAGAAGGAGGAATTGGAGAAGGAAGAGAAGGAGGAGGAGAAGTAAGAGAAGGGGGAGGAGGAGAATGAAGCGAAAGAGCAGGAGAAGGAAGATACGGGGAAGGAGAAGAAGGAAGAGAAGGGGAGAAGGAGGAAAAGGAAGAGAAGGAGGAGGCGAAGGAAGAGGAGAAGGAGAGGGAAGATGAGAAGGAAGAGGATGCGCACAAGGAGGAGAAGAAGAAGAACAACAACAACAACAAAAAGAAGAAGAAGTAAAGTGAGATACATAAAGCAGGACACTAACAAATGAAAGTCCTGAGAACAAGCATCATCCACGTGGCATCGTACGGACACCAACAATCGACTATCACACAAACACTAAAGAAGAAATGTTAAAACCATGGATAGAAACAGAAAAACACAGACGTCCCGAAGGGGCTGGATATAGAACAAAATGGCTCGTAAATAACAATTCGTCTAGGAAACTAAAATACTTTGGCCACATGAAACGTCACAATGGTTTCCTTAAAAAAATGATGCTGGAGGGTAATGGTACGCAGAGACAGATTGAGGAGACAGAGTTGTTTGACTTAAAACAGGAGCCAATTCTGTCTCAATCAGATGTAACATACAGTAGGGGGTACACTTACGCAGCGCTTTACATGACAATCAGGAATCCCCAGATGTGCGTTTCCAAAACGCTCTTACAAAAACTCTAAACTATTCATGAATTATCTGTTGTAGCGGAGTATGTTGTCGTTTTTCTTATATCACGAGGCGTACTGAAGAAGGAAGATCTGCTTCTCCTCGCTGTAGTGCAATGCATAACTTCTCAGACGGATCACCAACACGGGAATCGGTTTTGTTCTTCCTAGGATGCGACAATCTTCCATGCGGAAAACATAACCAATCCATGGTAGTCTAGGCTGTCTAAGGATAGTTTACATCATGTTTGACATGTTCCTCCAGTACACGTTGTAGGGGGAATGTTAAGTCTTTGCTGTTGTGTGTCAAAGTTTGCCGACGCTTGACTGCCACATCTGAGCTAGGTAAATCATGGCCTTTGTCTGTATTGTAAGTTTGGGGTTTTATTTAAAACACACAATGAGACTTGCAAATTTGGCCGCATCTTTGGCAATGCAATTGGCAGTTTTAGCTTCTGTGTACGTATCTGGCAATTCAAATTATCAACGGGTGCGATTGGTGTGGTAACTTCTACCCGGCCAGTCCCAACATGTTTGTATTGCTTATCCTTATATTGAGGTCGCAGTCTTTGCATGCCTGAGAGATGCAATCTACCAAGCTCTGAAGTGAAGAACTGAGACGCTAATCCGTTCAGACTCAACATACTGACCAGGACGTCGTGTCAGACCCAACAAACCTGCCAGGACGTCGTGTCAGACCAAACATACTGACCAGGACGTAGTGTCAGACCCAACATACTGACCAGGACGTCGTGTCAGACCCAACATACTGGCCAGGACGTCGTGTCAGGCCCAACATACTGACCAGGACGTCCTGTCAGGCACAGCATAGTGACTAATACCACTATCTCTCTTGCATGTAGCGTTCCCTGGAAACAGGCTGTATTTAAGGCAGTCTGGCTGACGAGATGTGGATCGACGTGGTCCCTGTAGTAGTGAGCATCACGCATATAAAGCCAAACATAGCACAACTGCCTGGAATACCGCGGTCCGCCTTCATTAGTACGCTCGGGATATCTTCTTCTTCTTCTTCGTACGCAGTCAGACAGTAACCATTATTTTTTCGAAAAAAGCGGCGGTCATCCTGAGGCTGTCGCCGCTGCCATAGAGCTTGTCTTGCAGTTCCACTGGTGATGGCCACATCTGCTCTCTCTGTATGTCGGGCAGTTCTGCAGCAGATGTTCAGCGGTCATTTTACTGGTACCGCACGGGCATTCGTCGGTACCACCTATCTTCAATTTGTTGAATAGGTGGTACCTCAGTCTATTATGGCCAGTGCGAAGTCTGAAGACAACGACCTGCTCTCTTCGGTTCAACTGGTAATAGGCATCGTTTTTGGTGTAACCAGTATGTTCGGTTTCCCATTTGGTCATGTATCTGGCTTTGATAAGCCGTTTTGACTCTTCGTACGTCATACTAGTATCTGTTTGTGGTAGTCTTGCACCTTCTTTTGCCAGTCTGTCTGCCTCCTCGTTGCCTTGGATGTTGCAGTGTGTTGGGACCCACTGTACCATTACCCTTTTTGGTGCGGACTGCTGGCACAGTTTGCAGAGTGCTGCTCTTAGGTCATTAAGCTCAGTGTTTTTCTGGCTTTTTAGCGCTATGACTACGGCGAGAGCATCTGTAAGCAGGACTATATGGCTTTCATTTTCTTTATGTGTCACCATTTCTTCCACTGCCGCCCTCAGTGCCTCTGCCTCCGCTCTGAAATTGCTTGTGTACTTACCAGTAGCGAATGACAGTGTTATTTGTCTGCCATTTGGTAGGTTCAGGAATGCTCCTGCCCCTCCGTTCTGTGTAGTGTTTGTTACAGAACCGTCGGTGTATGCATGGGTCCAGTCCATGCTTGGGTAGCTTTTCGATATAAAGCTTAGGGTAGTATCTCTCCTTTTTCAGTCTGGCAGTTTTTGTTTCCAATACCTGGTATATTTTCTACCACCTCTGGAAATATATCCTGCCTCCAGGTAGGTTTTCGTACAGTAGTGATGGGTTTTGGTGTTGTTAGTGCGTTTATGGGATCTTCATGCATCTTTGCTTTGGCTATTTCTGCAAAGTTTCTCCGCTTTAGTTTCCCATTTCCCAAATTGTTTAGTCTCTGGTGCATTGGATGGTCAGTCAGTCTTCGGAGTTTCTCTGACTGCAGCTGGGCTCTGCAGTCTCTTCTATCGGTCATGGATTGCAGTTTTGTAATCTTTTCAAGTTCTACAATTGGCGTTGACTTCATGCCTCCTGTTATAACTCTCATGGCTTGGTTTTGAAGTTTGCTAACTTTATCGAAGTTCGCCTTTGCTGCTGTTGTCCATGCCGCAATGCCATACTCGAGAACTGGTCTCACTCTTCCAGTGTACAGTTTCTTTAGTCGCTCGGGATATGAGAAACGCTACTACAACCAGCAACTTGACGCCCTTTTCAGAAATAAAAAAAGAGTAAACAATTATCTCTCAAGTTCCCGATGATTATGAAGGACAACTGTAGCATCATCAGCGCAAAGCAAGTCCGTGGTGGTCATCTCTCTGTTAATCAATTTTGCGTTAAGCCTCGCCAGATTAAATAGCCGACCATCCGACCTAATGTGAAGGCAAATTCCTTCCGCTGCGTTTCCAAATGCACGCTTCATTAGGAGAGCAAAGAATCCGTACATCGTCCGGTACAGGAAGTAACCTTGAATAACATTCCTGCGAATACCGAATGGTTGGGACATCTCTCCGTCCAATCGAACTGTTGGTTTCATTGACTCGTGGAACAATATTATTAGTAGCAGCAATTTGCTAGGGCAGCCTATTTTTAAGATGGTCGTGAAAAGTCCGTCCCTGCTAATCAAATCAAATGCCTTTGTCAAAACTGTCAAATAATTTAAGGTCAGAGAAAAGGTATTATTAGGCTCGAGTGATCAAAGTAAACAATTTCTAGCTTAAGCAGGCGCAAGTATTCATGGAAAGCTTGTTTATGGGATGGCGTCGGCTGGTGGTTAAGTGACACGGCTCACAAGCCAACGGTTCTGGGTTCGCTCCTCAATCACATCACCGACCGTTACCCCGGGGAACCAAACCCTTAGAAAATGCAGGAGGAAGCAGGCCCTTACATAAAATGCATGCAGAAGTCTGATGTACTGGGCCAACAGGCGCAAAATAAAGACATTGCAACGAACACCGGCTTGGGGAATGCAGAAATAAGGCGAACGTAAAAAAAAATATTTTTAAAAAGTATTTTTTACAAAAGATGCAATTTTTCAAACAAATTGAAACTACAAGGTGTGTTCAAATAAAACCGGACATAACTGCACCAAGTGAACAAACGTACGATGCGCATGATGACATCACTTCAGGTGTAAACAGCATATACCAACCCTCAAGTTTGCAAAATCTTATTATCCTCCGACTCATAGTTTCCTCAGCATTGAAAAAAGACCGTTCATAACATGGCGGGAATCCGTCCAGAGTTGATCAGCTAACGATGATTCGGTTTCTAACAGCTGAAGATGTCAACCAGTTGACATTCATCTCAGAATAAAGGCAGTCTATGGTGAAAAAAATGTGGCGAAGACAACAATGAAGAACTGGCCAACGATGTTTAAAGAAGGACGTGAGCTAACAAAAGATCTTCCGAGACCAGGTCAGACGCATATTGCTGCGTTAGAAGATACCATCGCAAAAAAATGATATAGCTATTCGGGTGGACCGTCGCTGGAGCTTACGTTCGCTAGCAGAGGAATTCGCTTTGTCGCTAAGGAAATTTCTAGTGAAAATAGAAAAGGTCACGAATTTCGATTGTCTCAATTCCAGAATTAACAAAAATGGCGACTGCTCAAAGGAAATAAGGAGGAGATTGGCAACAGCAATGCAAAGTCCACACAACCTGAGGAAACTATGGCAGAATACCAGCAGAGTCTACACAACCTAAGGAAACTATGGCAGAATACCAGCAGAGTCTACACAACCTAAGGAAACTATAGCAGAATACCAGCAGAGTCTACACAACCTGAGGAAACTATGGCAGAATACCAGCAGAGTCTACACAACCTGAGGAAACTATGGCAGAATACCAGCAGAGTCTACACAACCTAAGGAAACTATAGCAGAATACCAGCAGAGTCTACACAACCTGAGGAAACTATGGCAGAATACCAGCAGAGTCTACACAACCTAAGGAAACTATAGCAGAATACCAGCAAAGTCCACACAACCTGAGGAAACTATGGCAGAATACCAGCAGAGTCTACACAACCTAAGGAAACTATGGCAGAATACCAGCAGAGTCTACACAATCTAAGGAAACTATGGCAGAATACCAGCAAAGTCTACACAACCTGAGGAAACTGGCAGAATACCAGCAAAGTCTACACAACCTGAGGAAACTGCCAGAATACCAGCAAAGTCTACACAACCTAAGGAAACTATGGCAGAATACCAGCAAAGTCTACACAACCTGAGGAAACTATGGCAGAATACCAGCAAAGTCTACACAACCTGAGGAAACTGGCAGAATACCAGCAAACCAACAAAAGTGAACATTTTGAGAACATGTGTTTTCCCAGTGGCAGCACATGACTGTAAAACTTGGACAGTTACCCAAACTGCAAGGAAAACAATCGAGTTTTTCAAATCGAAATGTTAAAGAAAGGTTCTCAGAAAACTATGAAGCGAAAAAAAAGAAGAATGCAGACATTCGACAATAGTTGGACATAGAGGAGAACTGGTTCATAAATTCCATCATGAACAGAAAATTGAAATACGTTGGTCACATCAAAACACACGTTGGTCTTGAGAGAAGGGAAATTGAAGGTATGGTGCCGGGCAAGAGAGGCAGAGGTACAGAAAGAATGCGATGGATCCAAGATGGCGTGACTTTGGAGCAGGCTGGAGATTTGGCAAGAGGTCGACTTTCTTTCAGACGGGCTGTAACGTTCTGCAAAGAACAAGTTACATAATAAAATATATAAATTAAATAAAAATACCTGGGAAGCATTCATACAGGTGTTCGGCTAAATACAGAAATTGAAACCAGAAGTCAGAAACATATTCTGCGATTTATCAACTGACATAACTACTGAAATATCGGAACATCATCTTGGAGAAGAAAGCAACAACTGATCAACTGTATATTTAAACCATTTCTGTGCTGCTAATGGCTAACCTGGTCCTTATTCAAGGTGTTACTTAATGCGTGTGAAATGAAATAATAAAGAGAGATCAATTGGTGTTACCAGAAGAGATGGGATAAATAACAAAGAAAGGTCATTGATGTTACCAGAAGAGATGGGATAAATAACAAAGAAAGGTCATTGATGTTACCAGAAGAGATGGGATAAATAACAAAGAGAGGGCATTGGCGTTACCCGAAGAGATGGGATAAATAACAAAGAGAGGGCATTGGTGTTACCCGAAGAGATGGCATAAGAAATGAAAACATTAGAAATATGGCAGGAACCACCCCCTGTGGGAAGCCGAGGTAACGCCTTGGTTTGTGTCATGACTTCCCAGACGAGCGATCAGGGTTCGATTCCAAGTTGGTGTGGGATTTAGCCGATCGCAAAAGGGATCGCGGGGGTCGACGCAGCCTCAAAGATTGAGTGTCAGAACAATCTGGGAAAGTAAAGGCAGCCGGCGTGATGGTGACTACATGAGCCCTAGTGTGCCGCTGGTCAAGAAAAATATGGGCCGTATTGCTAAATTTGCACACTGACGTGACATCATGTATACATACATACATACATACATACATACATACATACATATATACATACTTCCGTAGGTACGCGCACACACACACACACACACACACACAGATGCCATCGATTCTGCCATCAATCCATGCATCCATTCACCCATCCATCCATCATTATCCATGCATCCATCCATGCACCCATCATGCATCATTCCATACATGCACACATTCATTCCCTCATCCATCTATCCATCTTGTTCATGAATCTACTCATCAATTCATACATACACCAATTCATCCATCTCTCCATCCACCCATCCATCAGTGCACCTATCTATCCATTCACGCATCCACTCATTCATCCATCCGTCCACCCACCATCCACACACACACACACCTGGAATAATTTACTTCCTAAGAATGCCTCAACTCATTCCATTATTTTCACAATTCCACAGATGGCGAGGAAGTGTTGGCAGTAAGGTTTGCCCAGAAGATATGTGAAAGAGCTGGAGGAACTATCCACTTCATCGGTGGCAGCAGCCATAGGGAAGGTCTCGGCTTAAACGCCAAAGGTGGAACCGTTCACAACAGCAGAACCTTGAGAAACATTAGCACCAGTCACAACAGTGAAACCAGTACAAATGTTAGAACCAGTCTAAGCTGTAGAACCAGTCAGTCCAGCGGAACCAGCCACAACCGCAGAACCTTGAGAAACATTAGCACCAGTCACAACAGTGAAACCAGTACAAATGTTAGAACCAGTCTAAGCTGTAGAACCAGTCAGTCCAGCGGAACCAGCCACAACCGCGGAACCGGTAACAAAAGCGGAGCCAGATACAGCAGTAGAACCAGTCAGTCCAGCGGAACCAGCCACAACAGCAGAACCGGTAACAAAAGCGGAGCCAGCCACCACACGAAGGAAGACGGCAACAATTATCTAGAGTCGGGGACTACTCCAAGTTATCGAAACACATTATCAGCATCTGTCTGGCATACTCAAGCGCCTCCTGCAGGCAGCTCTGTTGAAGGTTCTGATGGCAATGACGCAGTCTCTGGTTTCACGACTCTGACATGTGACCTGACGCCATGTAGCGGAGAACGTTTCAATATTCTGTGTAGAGACCGGATGCGACAGAGCTTTTCAAATTTCAGATTGAGGTGTACCTTTTCCACGCTACATGATTGTTTGAACTCAATCACCTCAAAAGATGATTTAGCGTTCTGCAGCGGACAGTTGGACCAAACAGTTCGATGCAAGAGTGAGGAATCATTGCCCTTGCTGACAGATAAGGGCGTGGTTGCAAGAGATGATGTCGATTCACAGAAAGATAGTAAGAACGGTACGAGACGTAAACTTGAAGACTCGCAAGTGTCACATTGTCTTGGTTTGTCTTTGGTTGACGAAGGTCAAAGTTCACGGTCATTTGAAAGTATTTCTGTAACGTCTTGTTCATTACCCAACCGGGGCGGTTTCAATCCGGTATGTAAAACTAGTAACATATTCAACAATAACACGGATAAAAGTGATACTGTTAATAAGTATGAAACAGTTGTACCTGATGACATATCCGATAACAATAATCTATTTATAGACCATGTGCATAGCTTTACAGAAGGTTCTCTCCAGACAAGTGAGTTCTTGCAGAAAGAGGCCAGCCGAACGAACACTATACAACAACTAAGGTTAAACGAGAACAGTGGACGCTTGCATAATCTTTCTACAGATGTACACATAGAAGACAAGGTTGAGAGATTGAGAGATAACAAAAATGGTATTGCGAGGAAGAAATTCGTGTGTAATTTTCCTGAGAAGTCCGTCTTCAAATCGGGTGTTTCGCAAAATGGTCTATGTAGCAGTAAGTGTGGACTGATCGGGAACGCCTTGAACAATTCTTCTACTTATCAAGTCTCGTCAAATCGTCAGAGCTCGATTCGATTTCAGGGTAGATGTAAAACGAGCAGTTCTTCAGAACGGATTCTTAAAGCTCAACTAGGCAGCAGTGAGGATGACAAAGGTCGAGGTGAAATTAAGAAAAGGTGTAATTCTGAACCTGGAGGCGGAGAAAGGTTGGGAGTATCTGTCAAGCAAAGAAGACGAGTGTTGGTCCGAGAAACACGAGCAAGCATTCTTCGAAAAATTGGTCAGCAAACAAGAGGGATAGACAACCCGGCAGCAATCGAGGATATTCTGAGATTACATTCAAATACTACAAGTGTTGCTAAGAGACACAGAGAAGCTGTTTTTGCTTCCAGGAGTCTAATTTCTGCAGAGAACAGTCAAAAACGTGTGAGAATTAATTCAAGCCAAAATGGGGAACAATTGGACACTTTAAAAGTTACACGCCTGCCTAAAAACATGGCTAACAGTGTTTCTATAAAAAGACCCCAGACAACTATGGCCGACGTTGTTGCTATAAATAGACCACAGACAACTCGAACAAAATGTCAGCCGGTTAAGAGAACTGGAAATGTCAAGGTCGGCAAAGATGAGGCTGTATCTGACACGATAATGTATCCCAGCCAGCACGTTGGAGCTACCAGCTCAGCAGGACCTTCACATTTAACAATAAAGGGTAGTTATAAAACCAATGCAGCTATGTCCATGACAGCATGTCAGCAGAAACAACACCAGTTGTCACAAACAAAAGATCCACAAGCTCTGGAAGCGAATGTTGCCGTTCATGCAGAGTCTACACATGGGATTGGGGACGATAAAGCCCGCGTAATTCCTTCTACTAAAAGGCTCGAAAGTCGGAACAGACGATTAGGCGATTGTCGGGTCTCAAGCATACCATCTGCGGTAAAGGCATCAACACACAAACAATCTGTTCAGGGAGCTGTGGCTTTGCCTTCTGGTGTACACAAAGCCCCAAAGAAAGGAAACAGTTGCTCTAATTCCTCGGCATGTTCTTCACGAGAAGCAAGTAAAGTAATTAATCCCGAAGCATCTACATCTTCAGCATTATCTGTTCAATCACACGGGGAGGTAGCGTCACCTGCTCTTTCTTACAATGCCGCAACTGTTTTGGTCCAACCAAATAATGAGATTGAGTCAGATGCTGGGGATAAGTTATATGCTGGGCATAAGACAGATGCTGAGGAAAAGTCAGATGCTGGGGATAAGACAGATGTGCCGTCGACAATCCGCCATCGTACTTCCAGTGCTGCATCTACAAAGGTACGACAAACAAAGTCAGTCTCTTCTTCACGATACAGGTCCGGCGTAGCCCAACGTCTGCACAAAACAGAGACAAATATATTGCCATCGGCTTCTCCAACAATAGACAGTGCCCTGACTAGTGACAACACGAAATTGATGAAGTCTGAATCAGAAATAACATCGCTGGGAAGGAAAAAATCGACAAGATTATCAGCAAAGGAAACAAAAACATCCTTGCTAACCACATCTTCTTCATCATCATCAACAACCGCATCGACATCGACATCATCAAATTCAGCATCATCCTCAAGAAAGCCGACAACAACATCGGCTGGTGTTTCAGTTTGTACTGTAAAGCCTGCTCAACATAAGACACCATCCTTTTTACCCGTTGTCAAACGCAAAATTGGTGGCCCGAAGACATTTGTAAGTACTAATAGCAAATTCTCAAATTCCAGAGAAAAAGACACCTGCAAGGAATCTTTAAGGAAAGAGGTTTCAATAAGAAAAGATGGTGGCAAATATAAACATGAAGACGCCATAAATTCTGACGTGGGCAGTATCAATCCGCTGAGTCGACTTGAACACGGAGGAATCGTTCAGACAATGCGGGCGGAAAATGGTGAACTTATTAAAGAACTGGACGAACATGATGTTCACACACATGAGGGTAGATATAAGGTGAGTAAATGTGTGGTCGATACTGCTGACCATTCGATGAATGGAGAGAAAACAGCTTGTACACTGGATAAGCTGGAGGATAACAATATCGCAATATCTGGTACGCAAGAGCGGAGGGCTGAGAAGGAGAAGTATTCAAGCCAAGAAAGAATCGATTATCTGAAATCTGATTCTGTGAATGATGACGATCAAGTGTTTGGCGAAGTAAGAGCAGCAAGAGTCAGTGGGAGCTGTCGCATTAATGTGTACACCGCGGGAGGTGCATGTAAGGGCAAAAGTGCTATTGATCAGGAAGAGATTATTTGTGGAAACGGAACAAATAATACGAGGATATTTAAGGATATTTGTAAGGTCAGGAAGGGTCAAGGAGATGACGGAATTTTTCACAGAAACGGTTCAAATAATGCTTTGAGGTCTAAGAAAATTGTCAAAGAAAGCGAGAACATTCGAGTGAGGGAACTATCTCCTACTTCACCGATGAAGCAATATAAAACATTGCCGTCAACAGTTACTGTAAACGGTGAACGACGTAAGGAGACTGGTCATTCTAACACGGAGACGACACTTGGACTTCGTGGCCGCACATCCAAGCTAAAGAAGAGACCGTTTGAAGGGAACATGATTGACAGAAGAAACGTCAAGGACTCTGAATGTTCCCTAGACCCAATTAACATGCCAAATTGTATGCAGCCAGGGAACGATCAAGGGAACATGATTGACAGAAGAAACGTCAAGGACTCTGAATGTTCCCTAGACCCAATTAACCTGCCAAATTTTTTGCAGCCAGTGAACGATCAAGGGAACAAACTCGGGACAAAACTTGCAATGTCTGACAAAACTGAAGACACGACAAATGTCTTGTATTCATTGATGTCTCATACGAATGCGGACACGACACATGTCTTGTGTTCATCGAAAGACATTACTCACAATACCAATGTCTTTGATACTTCAAATGGTAAGGCTGCAGACACGACAAATGCACTCGATTCTTCAAAGAAGATTACAGACATGGCAGATGTCTTGCATTCTAATATTTATGAAAACAATGTAGACACAAAACATGTTTTCGAGATTTCGATTTGTGATCAGACTGTAGACACTACAGATGTCTTGGTTTATTCGATGTCTGATAAGACTGCAGACACTAAACGTGTCTTAGATTCATCCTTCAATATTAATACAAACACAAAAACCGTCTTGGATTTTCCTATTTCAAATAAGCGTACAGACGATACAAGTGTCTTGGATTCTTGTTATGAGAAGACTAAAGATATATTAAATGTATTGGATCATTCCATTTCTAAGATGACCCTCTACATACCAAATGTCTTGGACTTTTCAGCTTCTGGTAAACATGCAGGTGTCACAGATGTCCTGGATTACTCAGAGAAGACTTCAGACACGACAATAAATGTCTTGAACTATTCAGCTTCTAATAAGACTTCAGACACGATAACAAATGTCTTGAACTATTCAGCTTCTAATAAGACTGCAGATACAACAAATGTCTTGGATTATTCAACTTCTGATAAGCTTACAGACAAGTCACGTGGATTCAGAAAAGCAAAGGGCACTAGTGCTTTACAGCAGCACATCCCTAGTAGTTCTGTACGCAGGAAAACGACCTTGCCCTTGCTATCGAAAGTCAAACACTTGAGCTCTGACCGTGAGATCTGTGAACATGACACGTCTACTGTGTTACTGCAGTTATCCTCAAAATCGCCATCGCCTTATTTATCCCCGGACCAAACCAGCTCAAAAGAGAAGACTCGGATAGATACAGTTTCAAAAAAAGCAGTCCTCGTGGCGAAAACCAATTCCAAAATTAAGCACAAAGCAAGCCATGAACTTCTGACATCAACAGCAAAAAAGGCTGCAGTGTGTTTGGTTTCAACCCACGCCCTGTCAGCTCGAACATCTCACATCGTTGGAGCCGAAATGCATAACAGAAATCGTATCCCTGTGTCGACAAAAACGGTGGAAAATGACGCAAAACTGCAGCTCCAGCGCAAAAATGAAAGAAGTCAAAGGGAAATAACTCAAATAAAAACTGCAAAACTTGCGAAGGGTTCACGAACTCATAAAGGGAATATATGCGAAGGTGCTGACACACAAAAACAAGAAAAACGTCGTGCAGACAGCCTAGGTACAAGTGCACCAGATGGCAAACGTTGTCAAGTGGTTGGAGATTTTAATGATGTAATTAACACAGAAAACGAAATCTGCAAAATCGAACAAATAATTGGAAAAACTAAGAGAGTTGTGATTAGCTCCGAAAGTTTATATGGCGCGAATCACGTTACAATTGAGTGTAAGGTCCAGGCGAGTGTGGGAGAAGAAAAGTTGGGCAGAAATGGAAGAAATGAAGCAGAAATGAATGACGAAAAGATGGGAACTACAAAAAGAGATAATTTGTTGGTAGAGAATGAGAAGGTTCGTGGAGTAAAGAGTCCATCTATCTGTTTACACGAGCACAATGTCTGCGGGGCAGATAAGGAAAGAAAACAAGGTTCAAAGTTTCGTCAATTATATACAAATCGTCTTGGGAATGTCACTAGTTCTTCAACTTGTGTTTTATGTGGTCCAGAGGTTGAAGCCATGATGCCAACATCACCCGTGGCCGACAAGACGGGCATGACACGAAAAGCAGCCACGCTTAGTAAATGTAAACAGGGGGTTTCCCGACCCGTTACCCCGACTGAGCGCATTTCCGCGCGCGGATTGAACGCTACCGACGCTGACCCGTGCGAGAGGGTGAGGTTGAACTCCACACAAAGAGAAGGGGTTTGGAGTGACAAAAACGAGGAGGAAGCTGGAGAAATAGCAACGGCAATGAGTAACACATCAACAGTGCAATGCCGTGTTCCTCCTCCCAATGCTAGCTCTGTAACTGTGGACTTTGGTAGTTGCAAATGTAGAGAGGTCATGTGTTCTGATTCAAAGTTTGCTAATACAGAAATAGATAACGATGCAGAAGTGAACAATGAATATTTTCATGTGAACTCGTGTATTCGCTCGGACAAAGACTGCTGGGGATTTTCGCGTTCTAATTTCGCAGCTAATATTCGCGACCTTCATTCCGAGGTCACGAAAAACGAGTGTGAAAGTGAGATATTGTTTGAGAGTTCTATCGCTGGAGTGTGTTCCGATTTGTGTTGTAGCTCTTGTCGGGGACAGGGTGACCTTGAACAGAGGTTAACGTCTGGGATGTTAGGAAACATGTCTTCTGATTCTTTGGGCATCGGATCGCCTTCTGGTGCCGTTTCTGAAAGTGTTCAGAAGTCGCTTGTGGGGCAGGTCAACGGAAAGAACCTTGTTCACGTAAGTGGATCCGAGTTTGATGATAGAAGTGAAGATATTGGTGATACTAAATTGGTCTGTGATAACAATGTGATAACTTTGGGGCAATCGCAAAGAGGGACATACTATCAGCAGGATATAATCCGCGGGGAGCTTGAGTTTTCTTTGGACAAGAGGAGTCAACTTTGCAATATTGGTGACAAAGTTCTCCCCAATGAACCAATTGCGGGTACTTCTGGTGCAATAAACCTCGCTGAAATCGATAATGATATCGGCTTAACTTTCTTACAGAAAAGTGAATCGGAAGATCGATGCCTCGCTAATAATTTCTTTGTCTCGCATACTAGATGTAATTCTCATCAAGATTTGAATGGAGGTGCAAACAGCAGCTGTGGATTCGATCCTGGCGTATTTATTGGTTCGTCAAATGTCAATACAATTCCAACAGAATCTGTTTTAGAATCTATTGGTTCATCCAATCTGACGACCATCTCAAAAACATATGTTTCAGAGTCTATTGGTTCGTTCAATATGAAGACACTTTCAACTAAATATGTTCCAGAGTCTGGTAGTTGTAATGATTCTAATACAAGTTGCCACAACACATCATCTTGCGCTTTATCCAAGGTAAAACAGTGGGCACAAGATGTGAGGACGGAAGATGTCACAGAACACACGAAGAGCGATGACGTCGTTGAAGGAAGCATTGATTCAACCGTGACAAATACAGGCTTAAGGGAGACCTTCTACAGGACGACTGTTGGAAGCCACCTACGCCATAGCTCTGAAACTGAGGAGAGGTACATCATTGCTGCGTTTTATGACTCCAAAATCGGCGCTCTTGTTGACGGTTGCTATGATAACGGTACCGATAACAACGATGCCGAGTCAACAAGCAGCTCTGAGACAAGCTTCCAGTCTGCCTGTTGTGATATCGTTAGAACGACCGAATCATCTCCTGCGAGGGATCTGGACATTTTTGAACAGTGCAAACCGTGCACAGCTGGTGAGGGTTCAGTTAGGTACCTCGCTTTAGCTTCAGAAAACGTACGAACTGATCCCTGTATGGACGCATACTTCACACCCAATGAACATATCGATGTTGAAAGCGACGTCTTTTGTGGTAAGATATTTCCAGGGAACGCAATTAATTCTAAGACGATGATGTCGCTGACATCAAGGCCAAATGAGACACATCAGCACGAACTTTGGGATGGAGTTACGCCATCTTTCAAAACAGCACTTTCGAATTTAAAGGCCAATCCTGGTGTTTCTTCTGAAGTGATAAGTCAGGCAGTAGCTACCACCACTTCATTATGTCCCAGCTCAAATGTGCCCGTCGGACATTTAGGATTAAAACATGAAAACACGAGCCCAAGAGAAGGACTAAGCTTGTCTCTCAATGTTCACACATTCAACTGCATTCCTTTGAATGAAAAACAGAATCAGATTCAAGAACATCAAGACATTTCAGTTCAAGAAGCCACAACTCGTGATCAGATGGGTGCTACAATAGAAACACATCTTACACCACCAGCAGAGATGTATACTATTACCAACCACAAGCAGCCGTTATTGTCCAGTCACGATCAGGCTGACAACTGTGAGAAGCTAATGGTTCACACTGAAGGTGATCCTAACTCTGCATCCCTAAACCCTACACGTTCTTACAGTGAAGGTGATCCTAGCTCTGCATCCCTGAACTCTACAAGTTCTTACATTGGAGGTGATCCAAACTCTGCATCCCTAAACTCTACAAGCCCTTACAATGAAGGTGATCTTAGCTCTGCATCCCTAAACTCTACGCGTTCTTACAGTGGAGGTGCTAGCATAAATCCATCACACTCATTGTTGATTTCCTGGTCACCGCCCTTTTCACCTTCATCACACACGACGACAACAGAAAAAGAGTATCACCAAAGAAGGAGTTCTGAAGACAAAACTCCGTCCTTCCTGCTGATTCGTTCATCATCCATGGAGCCCAAGAGATCTGCAGAAATCAGAAATAAGTCTTTAAAACGTAGTCGTTCTTCTTCGACCATTGCTGGCATACACGCCATCAATATCTCAGCACCCAACCAGCTTATTCACCAACCAGAACAGCAAGAAGAAATTGATGGTACGCCAATCACACAAGATGAAAAGACAGGTAAAACGTGTGTCTGCAAGAGCTATGGAACACTTATTGAAACTATTGGCTTAATCCCAGCACCAAATACCTGTCCCAAAAATAAGGCAAGAGCAAAGTCAGCAGGCGAGGAGCAGACAAATGTTGTAATACAGACACAGACATTTAAACTGACGACTGTGATGCATGCAGAACGAGGTAGTAGACAAACATGCCTACAATCACAGCGTCAACCCCAGATTAAGCTAACAGAGACAATCGATCAGAAAGTGGTTACCAAATGTTCTCAGCCTCAACCCTCGATAGGTGCTCCATCATCAAAGTTTCAATCAAAAGAGGCAACCAATCAGAGGGAAGCTAACAACAGTTCGAAGCGTCAACGGTCGACATTGGACAGATCGTTTAAGGGCCAGGAGAATGAGGTAACCAATAAGAAACAGTTTAACATAAATTCGCAACATGAACCCCCGACATTGGTGGAACCGTCTAAGTCTCGATTAATAGAGACAGACAATCAGACAGAAGTTAACAATAGTTCCCAGCATCAACCACAGGCATTGGTGGGATCATCTCAATCTCAACTTAAAGAGACAACCACCCAGGCTGATATTAACAAAAGCACACGTTCCACAAAGCAGAACATAGGCGGCGGCCACGCGCAAGTTAACAAACGTCCCAACGTAAAAGTGACAGAACAGAACAATGAAAGCAGTGCCAATTTAGTGACTACGAATTGTCAAACAAATATCGAGCATCTCCCAAAAAATGAACAATCAGATGAAACAGCAACAATAAAAACAGATGCAACTGCTACTCAGTTTACCAAGACGTTTCCTAAAGTAGATGTTAGTATGAAAGAAGATACAATGATGAAGGAAAGAAAACAATTTGATGAGAATGAATGTACTAACACGCCTGGCTCGATAAACAACGTAACAACAGCAACAAGCAAACACGATATCAACAACTACGATACCTCTTTCAGTGAAACTTTATTTGAGCAATTAAAAAGCATTGGAGAAATCTCAAGTGACCAAATCGATAATACGGAAACGGATCTAGGTCACTCTTTTGTGAAAGTGAGTAAACAAAATGAACGCGTTGAACATCCCAAGTGTGCGTCCTTGGTAACCGCATCTATCAACATGACGTCACTAACAGAAATATATTCTGATGAAGTTTGCGTGAATAAACTTGACACGTACATTGTCCCTAGTCCTTGTCTTGTGACAGGGAAAGAATTTCTAAAAGCTGAAGAGGAACTGAACAACGAGTTTAGCAACACACTGCAAGAAGACATATCGGTGAATTGTTCGGGGCTGAGCGAATACAAATCTCGTGGGTTCTCATTACATTTATTGCCCGAGTTTCAGGTTGTTAAAGACCCAGCCGTGTCAGGACTTTCGCCCTTCGACACAGGATCTGAAGACCAAGCGACCGTGGAGCTCTTGCCCTTCGGCCCAGAGGCCCAGGTAATGAGGACTAGCCTCTTTGAAAGTGGATATTATTCTGGAATTAAATCGCCAGACGTGGTACCACATAGCCAGGATGTTCTAGATAGTCAAAGTCATTCCTTCCACAACATCTCAGGAGATTTCGTATCAAATATCAATATGGCAGAAGTCTCAGCAATATCAAATGCTTGCTCTATATCAGATGTGATATACGACGTTCAAAATAACCCAAATGTAAACTTGTTACATAATAACGGAGAAGCTAACAACGAGGAATACGTAAATGTGGAGTCATTTCTGTTATCTAAATCTTCGGACGGTCGATTGGAGAATATGATCCCAGAGACTGGCAGCCGAGGAAGAAAAACAGATTTCTCAGACCAGGAATTTGAGACGGTGAAGCACGAGATAACTGGCCAGGATGAAGTTGGAAGCGTGCCACGGGGAGGATACTCAGAAAGGATACGGCATGACTTATCTACCCCGTATCATGATAACTTTGGTATTAGAGATAAGTGGCAGAGCGAGGTAAACAAAGCGAACACATCACGTGATCCAGACACGAAACATTCAACCAGTTTAAGATTTGATTTGCAGTGTAACGGCTGTGATTTTGTTAATAATGAAACAAACAGTGCTGGTTCTGAAGTTAATATTTGTGATAAACGAACTTTGCTAGATAATGAGGCCTGCAGTAATAATCATAACAATCTGGATGCAAAAGACACAGAGAGCTCAGTGTGTAGATTCAAAAATCAAGATACAAGTTCAGAGTGTGTAAGAAAGGACAGACGAGAGAAGCTTACACTTGTACCTAAACGTGACACTGGGAGACGGTGCTCACATTTCTCTGACGTCAAAAAGTGCTCACATTTCTCTGACGTCAAACAGTGCTCACATTTCTCTGACGTCAAACAGTGCTCACATTTTTCTGACGCCAAACAGTGCTCACATTTTTCTGACGCCAAACAGTGCTCACATTTTTCTGACTCATTTAGTAAAGTTCAAAATGAATTGGGTCATTTCGGCGAAGATAGCTATAAAAAAGATGCTATTTGTGATACAATGAGTGCTAACTGGGAGCCTGTAAAGTTGTCTTGTGACAGTACATATAGACTAGATCATATTCATCAAGAAAATTCATGTCCGTACCCCAGTGCCTGTGACTGCTCAACCTGCATGTTTCAGCGCGCGAACTTGGTTTTCGACCAGGGCAAAGACCGTAGCGACTTTGACATTCCGCGCCTGGGATTAGACGTTGAAACATCTGTGTTGCAGTTTACAGCGGGTTTTAATGCAGCTGACAAAGAAGAATTTCTCCAGCGTTCTTTACGCGATTCAACGTTTCTGGAACCAGAGGTTAATTTGGGAGCAGTTTTGAAGACCGTTGACTGCAAAATGGATAAAGTTTCCGACCGTTTTTACGAGAATGAAAAGTGTAAGGCAGCTCACGAAATTAGGAGCGCAAGTTCAAATGCCATTAGCTCACATTCTCATGACGTTTTTGGTGTTACGTGCAAAGATGAAGACAAAGTGACTGTGTGTTCTGGTGCTCGGATATACGATTGGAATGATTACACTTATAGCTACAATAATTGTGTAGGATTGAGAGACAACAGCAAGAAGGATTATAGTGACATAGGATTAAAGGATTGCAGCGACAAGAATTCTGAAAACAGCGGATTGAGAGAGTGCAGCCATGATGATTATAAAGATGAAGGATTGAAAGATTTCGCCAAGAAAGATGATTGTGATGACAACACACCCAAATACGCTGATTCGGGAGAATATCGATTAGCAGAATGCAAAGACACAATCGAAGATGTTCCAGACGGCTCTGAGGGTACACCACTGCGTGCTAAACATGAAATACTTGGCCAACATTTCCAACCAGGCACCGGAGATAATGCCAACAAGAACGACATTAAAACTAGTTTGTACCAAAACAGTCTGGATCTCCTTCATAGCCGTTTTCAACAGGTGAGGTCAATTTTCTCTTTATCGCCAGCACCACCATCTTTAGCATTGCCTGGGGGAAAAGGTATTAAATCCAGAAATCCAGAAACTATCAACTCTGCGATTAAATCAGCGTTGGCAAAAAGTGGTGCCGAAGATAATGGCACGTTTTCTCGTACAGTTATAAGTCGTTCTAGATCCGAGAATTCTGGGAAATCTGGTTCATGCTGGTATCAGCAGGATTCTGTATTGCCAATTGGGTTGGAGCGCACAAATAAATGTGAAATAATAAACATTCCCGAGTCGTCAGTAATTAGCGAGGATGTATGTATGGTTCATGAAGAAAACATGACAGGTTATCATGTTGATGGGGTAACAAGAAACGCAGATAACAGTTTACATGATGGAGATATTAATACACGAAGTCAAAATGAGGGAAAATACAGGAAGTGTACAGGACCTCATAATGAGACGAAGTTGGTAGAAGTTTCTAATAAAAGCTCCACACAATCTGTTAATGGTTCTCCGAATGCAAAAGCAGTTAGTTCAGAATACGGGGATATATCAACTATTATTTTAAATAGTGAAGGCGTAACCACCGATAAAGTAGGGCAGGTGGATGGGTTAGATACATGTTTGCTCATTATGTCCCCCAATGCTCTAACTCCGCCTTTGGATCACAAACACAGCGGGGTTAACAGCCCAAGACGAAGTTCTCACCGTTCCACAGAAACAAATACTTTTATCTTAGAGAGGGTTAATGAACTTTTGAGCAAAGCTGCATCCAACCAACCGCGTGGTTATCTTCGCCCACAATCGCCAATCCCTGGCGATGACGTAGTCAGAATTTACCTGCCGGCTGCTACGGAACTGACAACAGAAGCTAAACCTCGCGCTAATGGAGCACGAGTTATACAAAAATGGAAGTCTGCTGTGAAGAAGTGTCAAGTTTTCGCCATTCGGGATTCGATGAAAATGAAATTTTCAGGCACGGAGAAAAGTAGTCCTGCTTTACCGCCTCCAGTTTCGCCTACGCCACCAATGAAATATAAATGGGACAGAACTGATTCTGGAATCTGGGAGAAGGTGTATGACGAAGATAAGGACAACGAGATCAAGCTAAGTATTGAACCACTGCCTCCAGAAGATGATACTGCACGCGAACAGGTCTATTCACATTTGCACGTTCAACAAACATTCAGGAATATATCCACACTACACCACAGAGAAAGCCCAAAGACTTTCACAGAAGCGGACGGAAGACACGCATCAGGGAATGTAGCTCAAAGGTCAGAATCATTCAAAGAGGAAGAACGTGTTTCAAAAAATTCCAGCGAGGAAGAAAATAGTGCAGACATAAATAAAGAGACGAAACACGGTTTAGACATATTACAGGATGGACAACGGAGTTCAAAAACATCCAAATCGGAAAACCCCGATTCAGAAACACCCAAAGAGGAAATTCACGTCATTGTTGAGAGACAATTCTTAGACGGGACAATGTTTGATAACTCTGACCTGAGATCAGAAATTCTCTTTGTAACAGGAACAGATAATAGAGATCAGATAACGTGCGTTTTGCCTTTTGTCTTGGGAGATGTACTAGAAACCTCCAGGAAGATGAAGAATGGGGTTTCTGAAGATCTGTTATTGCCAAATAAGGGTTTCACATCTTCGGAGGCCAACGGTTCAAAGTCTGGACCGGAGATGAAGAATTCTATTAACTCTCATAACATTGATAATGTAGATGTTCCAGACGAGAAACACGCCACATTGAACGAACAAGTTAACACGAATAATAAGGAAGTAGCCACATATATCGAAAAGTTTGCAATGTATGCCAAGAAAACTACCATGCATACACAAGATCCCAGCACATATGTTGGGGAACCCATCACGTACATTGATGAACCTGACACACATACTCAGGAACCCATCACGTACATTGATGAACCTGACACTCGTACTCAGGAACCCATCACGTACATTGATGAACCTGACACTCGTACTCAGGAACCCATCACGTACATTGATGAACCTGACACTCGTACTCAGGAACCCATCACGTACATTGAGGAACCTGACACTCGTACTCAGGAGCCCATCACGTACATTGATGAACCTGACACTCGTACTCAGGAGCCTGTCACGTACATTGATGAACCTGACACTCGTACTCAGGAGCCCATCACGTACATTGATGAACCTGACACTCGTACTCAGGAGCCCATCACGTACATTGATGAACCTGACACTCGTACTCAGGAACCTATCACGTACATCGATGAACCTGACACTCCTGACACTCGTACTCAGGAGCCTGTCACGTACATTGATGAACCTGACACTCGTACTCAGGAGCCCATCACGTACATTGATGAACCTGACACTCGTACTCAGGAGCCCATCACGTACATTGATGAACCTGACACTCGTACTCAGGAACCTATCACGTACATCGATGGACCTGACACTCGTACTCAGGAGCCTGTCACGTACATTGATGAACCTGACACTCGTACTCAGGAGCCCATCACGTACATTGATGAACCTGACACTCGTACTCAGGAGCCCATCACGTACATTGATGAACCTGACACGCATACTCAGGAGCCCATCACGTACATTGATGAACCTGACACTCATACTCAGGAGCCTGTCTCGTACATCGAGAAACCGTTCAATATCACAACTGAATTTGCAGTCAAAACATGCGCAAAGACAAGTAATCCATGTTTGACTAAATGTAATCAATCGATCAGCGATGATAGAAACACCGTTCCAGGTAGCAAAAAATCCCTCGAAGAGATCGAGGCATCCACTCGGATGAAATTACTCCAAACCTCCTACCACAACATATTTGACAATCGTTTACCAGAGCCACATTCAGAGTGTGGCAGATCTATAAACCAGGAGGTTGGTCCAAAGGACAGAGGATTGTCCTTAACGTCGAAGTCGTCTTTTGTCTGGAAAAGTGATTTGGCTTCAAAGAGGATATTCACTAGAAAGTCTAAAAGTTTTTCAAGTGCTGACACGTCAAATCTCATAACTCGAGCTCCAATCCCAGATCCAGACGAAACTGCTTCAAAACATCCAGCGCATCCGAGGAAAGATACACAAATATTGGGAAACCCTGATAATGGCTTAAAGGAAGCAGAGAACCAAGGCTGCAAGATTAGAAAATATACATGGCCATCGGTTGCAGAGAGTCTTCGGAAGTTTCAGAAGTCTATCGCAGCTGTTACACCCAGAGGGTATTTACAAAGATGCCATGGTCAGAAGTATGTGGTTCCAAGTAGGCAGGATGTTGAGTTTGCCAGAGAAACCAGCTATGTGAGTGACAGTAAGGAAAATCTCTCTGTAAGCCAAAGTGCCACTAATAACAGTTATGTCAGTGATTTAGGTCGTGCTCGTGATGCTAACGACACAGATTTTCTGAGGCTCCAACAAAGCTTAATAAATTTGAGTAGCCAAATTATGCAGTCCAGCAATGACAGTGGATCGCACAAACCTGAAGAGGTTCCTTTGAGACTTCCTAACCAGACACATTCTTCCATTTTCGAACAGCGAAGCTTAGCTTCATCCAGTTCAAAGGTTGAGTATACGCGAGCTGGTGTAGCAACTATAGCATGTCCATCTAAGAGTGCTCGTCAGATCGATATATATAGTGAGTCGACAATCCCTGATGAAGCTCTTTCAAAAGTGAATATTCAGAAAATATCTCCCGATTTCGTAAGTCCACACTCAGATTCAACTAGTTCAAAGGTTCGATCTAACCAGCCACACACAGGCGTCACAGAAACTTCAACTAAACTTGTCAAGCAGTCAAATATCGATACTGAATCCAAAACGATTGGTGACGTTATATCTAGAAGTTGCTGCAAAGTGAAGCCATCTTTGGCTTTCATCGAACAAAACTCGGCTTCATCCAACGATAGAGCCACAGAGGTGGTAGCTGATACAAAACTATCAGAACCTTCAACTAAAAGCGTCATTCAGCTGAATATCGGTCCTGAATTCAAAACGCCCGATGAGTCTCTGTCAAGTGCTTTCAACCAGAAACACCCATCACATTTCATGGAACAAAACTCGGCTCCACCAAAAGGTAGACCTACAGAAGTGGTTGTCGATGTTACCATGTCAGCATCTTCAACTTTAACTGCACGGCCACAAAGTTTTGAATCGTCGAGGCACGTTTCTGAAACTCTTCTATCTCCATCACAAGATGCTTCATGTACTTTCCAAAGAAGCAACCAGGCTTGTTGGTCGGCACCTTCTGTGGCAGAGAGATCGCTGCTTCCATCACCAGTTATCACATTACCTAACTATGGTATTGTGACAGGAAACTCTTCCCAACAAACGCCTCCATTGAGCGACGTTAACCTTGTTCAAGTCTCTAAGACTAGCCTTTCGTCAACTCATGAAAAAGTGATCAGTTCTCTCAGGATAAAAGAATCATCGCCCTTGTCAGATACAGACAGCGCTACGCCAGTTCTTGATAATTCTTCACAATCGTTCCCAACATTCAAAACTTCAGAACTAATATCAAAGCAACCACAAGGACACAAACAGTCGCATAGCAACGGTCAACCAGTGCACATACCCCAACAACACGAGAAAACCCTTAAACACCACGAAGTATCGGAGGACAGCGACAAGAAGGCAACGACAACTGCAGCAAATTACCAGAATAACACAGAAGCAGCAACATCACCAACGACAACATCAACTACCACATACACAACAGCATCGGTGTCTGATCAGATGTGTATGTCGTCCCAGCAACCAGAAGTACGAAGACATTCACCCAGTGCCAAACTGATCAGTGTCACTGTATGGGACACGCATGATGGTGAGAAGATGCTGCGACAATCCAGAAGGCTCTGGACATCAGAGGATAAACATGTGAGTATTGAAAAGTGTGTCCTATGCGTAGTCGTTAATGCAACGGTCGCGAAGTTGATGCCCACAAAGAGCCTTTTGGGAAGTGCGAACCAAATGTATGTTTTTACATGTATGTATGTCTGGTTGTTGTATGAATTTATATTTTCTTCAAAATTAGATCTCATGGGTAAAGACAAAGAATTGAAGAGAGAGAGAGAGAGAGAGAGAGAGAGAGAGAGAGAGAGAGAGAGAGAGAGAGAGAGTTACCGCGACGGATTATCAATGATTTCATGGGGTCTGTGATCTATGAAGGGTTGTGAACTACATATCAGCTGGAATATACGAGGGCAGTACAAAATTAAACCGCACCTTAACAATAGCACAGAAACTAAGTGTAGCAGCAAGCTGGTTACTGTATGTTTGTGTACCAGGGACATTGATCTCCAGTTTTAAAATAACCCCATCACATCACTACCGTCAGTCTTCGATGTGCATCCGGTGATGTGAATACACGTATAATGCACTTGACGATTTTTGAAAATTGGACAATGAAAGAACTTTAAGAGCAACACGTTTGCGTGATGTTATGCTTCAAACTAGGTCAAGCTTTTACTAAATGCTGACGGAGACTTCTGGTAAATGTGATGAAAAATGGATTTCTGGATAGATATAGAATCTTCTTCTTCGATCAACTGATGCTACGCTGCTAATCCTGTGAGGTTCACGAAGGAGACTGTGTTTCAGGCCCTCGCCGGTCACCCACAGCGTGTCGAGCATGGTCACTCCCCTGAACTAGACAGTCTGTCTTCGGACTGTATAATTAGGGCAGTTCTGTAGGATATGTTTTGGTGTTTGCTTGGGTGCTCCACAATGGTGTCTCTGAGACCCATTCTTGAGACGTCGGCAATGAGTCTACAATGTCCCGTTCTGAGTCTGAAGATCTTTGTCTGCACATCTTTGTCAAGTCTTGTCTATGCTGTCATTTTCTGGCTTGTATTCTTTGTGCTGGTTTCTCCATTCTGTCTTCGTGGAGGGTTTGGTGAATGTCTTTGTTTCTTTATAGCTCTGTGGATGGAAAGTCTGCGTGCCGCCACTTCCTGCTTTTGCAAGCTCATCTGCTTTCTCGTTTTCAAGGATCCCACTGGGGGCCGGAATCCACTGTAAGACTAGATCTTTTTTTTTTTTTTTTTTGAGACAGCAAATCGATGGTGTATATTTATTTCGTGTCAGAGTCTATCTTGCTTGGGGCTTGAGATGGCTTGGAGTACGCACCTGGAGTCTGTTAAAATGACCGTTGTCCTTGTAATTCTGTTTTGACTGATAAGAATCTGGGCTGCTGCATGAACAGCTTTTGCTTCAGCACTTAAATTGATACAGGTATCTCCTGCTGGTATGGAGGCATTTTTCTATGTCACCATTGGATTGGACGATGTAGATTCCACTGCCTCCCTTAATTGCTGACCAAGGCCGATCCATCCGTGTACACGTGGGTCCATGAGTTGCTAGGGTACTGTCTCATGAGCTCCTGTAGAACGTGGGTCCACGAGTTGCTAGGGTACTGTCTCATGAGCTCCTGTAGAACGTGTGTCCATGAGTTGCTAGGGTACTGTCTCATGAGCTCCTATAGAATGTGTGTCCATGACTTTCTAGGGTACTGTCTCATGAGCTCATGTAGAACGTGGGTCCATGAGTTGCTAGGGTACTGTCTCATGAGCTCCTGTAGAACGTGTGTCCATGAGTTTCTAGGGTACTGTCACATGAGCTCCCGTAGAACGTGGATCCATGAGTTGCTAGGGTACTGTCTCATGAGCTCGTGTAGAACATGTGTCCATGAGTTGCTAGGGTACTGTCTCATGAGCTCCTGTAGAACGTGTGTCCATGAGTTGCTAGGGTACTGTTTGTTTCACGCGGTCAGACGATCAATAAAGTATATCACTAGAATGTTATCACGCGTTTGAGAGAGGAGAAAGAAAGAAAGAGGGTTGAAGCTCAGCCAACTTTAGATACATCTAAAGTAGGATATTGTTGAAGCATGGACAACTAAAACCCGGATGTTGCACCACGACAAACCACATGCACACACGTCACTGCTTATTCGGCACTTTTTCGAAAAGCGTGGGACGACTGTCGTTCCGCAGCCGCCATGTTCTCTAGATTTGGCTTCTGCAGACTTTTTGTGTTGCCAAAGTTGAAATCCACCTTTAAAGGTCGCTGATTTCAAACCATAGAAGAGATCAAAGAAAACTCACTACCAGACATGCGTGCCATTCCAGAACACGAGTTCCAGGACCCACTTATAAAAACGGAAAATACGTTGAGAGTTGGAGCGGTAAATCAACATTGGAGGGAACTATTTCGAAGGAGACAAAGTTTTTTTTTCTTCTTCGGTCGTTCTCAAACTCTCGCTGCCAAGACCTGAAAAGGGGACTTTACAAGTAATAAGATGTTGTCGGGAGAACGGAATGCGTTGTGTCGTAGCTAACAACTCGTCTGCGATAATTGCTCCTTTCGACCCTGACACTTCCGATTTCAGCAGGCGTTTTTGGTTACCGTGTTAGCCTTCCCTTTTCTATCCCTTCTCCTTAACCAGTCTGCTTTGTTACAGTCTGTTTTCCAGAATCACCGCGTAGATGTGTGTATTGTAGAAGGTTCTTGGCAGGTCTTGTTCGCTGGCCCTGACGCTAGCAGTTAGCTTTGGGTGGCTGAGCCTGCAGCTCATGCACCACTCAGAATCCTTATCCCGTAGACCAGTTTGACTAAATTGCAAGTAAAGACTATTTTGCAAAGTTCGGTTTCCTTTTGTACTTCCCTGGTAAATATAAATCTTCTTCTTTTCTCCTACTGCTCTTGCCTTGCGGTGTGGCAGAGAGGAGGCTTGTGTTGCCGACTTGTTGAACTTCTGGATTGTTCTTTGATCCCCTCTACCCATCTTCGCCGGTGTCGACCTCTTGCCAGTGGCCCTACTTCCTCTGTGGTGTCTGATATCGCTGCAGGTCAATCATAATTCATACTTGTCGTTGGTCCAGACCACTTTATTTTCTGTGCTTCATTTTAGTTGTCCGGATTTAGCCCCCACTATATTTCTCAACATGCCGTGTTTGTGTCTGACTATCTGACCCCAATTATAACACATATACATATATACACACACATATATATATACACACACACACACACACATATATATATATATATATATATATATATAAATATATATATATATATATATATATATATATATATATATATATATACACGAATACACACACACGCATTCACATACATACAAGGGGAAGGCCTGGGCTAGTGGTTAAGAGACACGGCTCACAACCAGAAGGTGCTGGGTTCGATCCAAATCCCAGCACCGGCCGTTACCCCGGGGAAGCAAACCCTTAGAAAATGCAGGAGGAAGCAGGCCCTTACATAAAATGTATGCTGAAGTTGGATGCACTGGGCCTGCAGGAGCGAGATAAAAACCATAGTGCAACGCACACCGCCTTGGGGATTAGAGAAATAAGACGAACGCCAAAAAAAAACACATACATACATACACACACACACACACGCATACATACACACACACAGAGCTACTGCAACCCGCCACCAAACCGCCCTTTTCACGGCGCATAAAAGAGTAAACCTACTCATTGTAGGTATTCACAAGACCATTACATCTGGTCACAGAGCTGTGCATTTTATTACGTTTGATCATCTACCACGGATCACGTGTCTGATAAATTTGTCGGTGAAGGCTTACAGCCGAGTTTTTCAAACTGTGCGTCTTGACTCCCTGGGGCGTCGCGCCCCTCGGCCTTTCCTATATATCCATATTTGAAAAGCATACAAGAGGACGGCGGTGGGTTATTGGTTACGTTACACGGCACACAACACGAAGGTGCTGGGTTCGCTCCCCATCTTTTATGGAGATGCGCACCATTATTCGACATATTCTACTGACTGAATGGTAGCCAGAAAAGCCTGAGACAGACCACACAGTCTATGGGGAAAATATGTGGTTATTTGAGGGATACATTGTGTGTTTATGTAAGACTTTGAGACAGACCACCAGGTTTATGATGGAAATAGATGTGGTTATTTGATTGTAAAATATATTGCCAGTGATTACAGAAGTTTGAGACAAACTGCCAGTGTTTCGAGGGGAATATATTCTGTTATTGGAAAGATAAACTACATGCTGACGAGAGGAGCCTGAGCCAGACCTTCCAAATCTATGAGGGAAATAGATGTGCGATTTGAAAGGGAACGACGAAAAAGGAAAAGACCAAAAAAAGCGATACCATTCAGCTAAGCGATAAAGCAAAGTTTAAAGATCTGATGTTTGATATTTGGTTTGTGGAGAATGTGATTTGTAAGTAATTGTACAAATTCAGATATCGACTTGTGTAATAGTTTGGTTATGTCCCTTGCTAACTTTGTGGCAAACGAAAAGTAAAGCAAATTATTGTTAGCCAAATGTATTCTTCGACGGTGTAGCTGACAAGTTAGAGAGCAAATCTTACATTGACCGGGTTTATTCCTGTGTGTTACATACTCCTGTCAACCCACGGCAACGATCAAGTACCTGCTTAGTTATTAGTAAACCTTTCCGTATTCTTTAGCCTTTGTAAACATTCACTGATTCCTCCTTGACTCTTAGTAAACATTTATGTATCAGCTTTACTTTAGAAAACATTCCTGTACCACCTCTACTTTAGTAAACATTCCAGCTCTTCTTGAACTTATTGTAAACATTCCAGTACCTCCTGAACTTATTGTAAACAATCCAGTACCTCCTGGACTATTGTAAACATTCCAGTACCTCCTCGACTTACAGTAAACATTCATGTACCACCTTTACTTTAGTAAACATTCCAGCACCTCGTCGACTTACAGTAAACATTCCTGTACCACCTCTACTTTAGTAAACATTCCTGTACCACCTCTACTTTAGTAAACATTCCAGCACCTCGTCGACTTACAGTAAACATTCCAGCACCTCGTCGACTTACAGTAAACATTCCAGCACCTCGTCAACTTACAGTAAACGTTCCAGCACCTCCTCGGCTTACAGTAAATATTCCTGTACCACCTCTACTTTAGTAAACATTCCAGCACCTCCTCGACCTACAGTAAACATTCCTGTACCACCTCTACTTTAGTAAACATTCCTGTACCACCTCTACTTTATTAAACATTCCAGCACCTCCTCGACCTACAGTAAACATTCCTGTACCACCTCTACTTTAGTAAACATTCCTGTACCACCTCTACTTTAGTAAACATTCCAGCACCTCCTCGACCTACAGTACACATTCCTGTACCACCTCTACTTTAGTAAACATTCCAACACCTCATCGACCTACAGTAAACATTCCTGTACCACCTCTACTTTAGTAAACATTCCAGCACCTCCTCGACCTACAGTACACATTCCTGTACCACCTCTACTTTAGTAAACATTCCAGCACCTCCACGACTTACAGTAAGCATTCCAGCACCTCCTCGACTTATAGTAAACATTCCAGCACCTCCTCGACTTACAGTAAACATTCCAGCACCTCTTCGACCTACAGTAAACATTCCAGCACCTCCTCGACCTACAGTAAACATTCCAGCACCTCCTCGACCTACAGTAAACATTCCAGTACCTCCTCGACCTACAGTAAACATTCCAGCACCTCCTCGACCTACAGTAAACATTCCAGTACCTCCTCGACCTACAGTAAACATTCCAGCACCTCCTCGACCTACAGTAAACATTCCAGTACCTCCTCGACCTACAGTAAACATTCCAGCACCTCCTCGACTTACAGTAAACATTCCAGCACCTCCTCGACATACAGTAAGCATTCCAGCACCTCATCGACTTACAGTAAACATTCCAGCACCTCCTCGACTTATAGTAAACAGTGTTTTCCTCACATCCCAAGGGTGCTGGTGTAGGTTGATCGGGATCCTCCAGGCTGTTGTGCTATGCTTGGCTTCGTCTGTGTGTCGCTCACCACTGCGGAGGGATCACATCGATCCCTGCGCATTGTTAGCCAGGCTGCCATAAAAATAAGCAGTTTCCAGGGAGAACTGCGAGGAAGTGGAGGTGCGGGTCTTGGCCAGTATATTTTACCTGTCTAGCATGTCCCATCTGATGTTTCGCCTGACCAGACGTTAGTCTCCTGTCTCACAAGAACAACAAGAAGACGGGGAAAAAAACAAAACATTTGTGAAACTCTTAATTAACAGCGTTTGACATTTAGTAAATGTTCATGTACCCCTTTGGCTTTCCGAAAATATTCCAGAACCACCTCGACTTTTTATAAACCTTTCTGTATCCCAAATCCCCTCAGATTTGTTGCTTTACTCTTTTGTCATTCACTGAACCTTCCCTTGCTTCTTTGGCTTTTAGTAAAATCCATGTCTATTAGTAAAACCTTCCCTTTTCGGCTAGTTTCTCGAAACATTCTGCCTTTTAGTAGACGCCTTGGCTTAAGCAAACTTTCCATCGACACTCGCAACTACTCAACAGTCGGATTGTTTGTCCAGAGGGGAGCACTTCCCAGATTAAAGAATATAGAGTGCCGCCTGTTTACCGACTATATTTAGAAGGCTCACGTACTTTTATATAGTCAAAAAGACTATTTGTTAAAAAGTGTAATTTTGCTAAAAGAAAGTTGAAGCCTTAACGAATAACATGCTTCTTGTACCCTTCTCATTTACCGTATTGAGAACCCTTGTCATTTTTAATTTTGAACTGCTCTCAACTTTCCTGACAACAATTCTAAACAAAAGCTGCGTCTAGCCATAGCTACCTACTTGGCTTTATTTTGAAAACCAAATCCCAGAAATTGGGTTCATGTAATGTTTGTCTTGAGACAATGTGTTTGGTTTCTTTTTGTGTATGTGTGTGTGTTTTGTTGTTGTTGTTGCTTTCTGTCTTTTGGTGGGAGACGGTAATAAGTAGTAATAATTATAATAATCATAAGCGGCCAATATGCAGCAGTGAATGAGCTGATAGCAGGCGGCAACTCGTAGATGGTTGGTTGCAACAAGGCCAGCGAACTATAGGTGACCAAGACCGTATTCCGTCTCCAAGTGGCGGACCTAGAAAGATGCTGAATTAGCCAATAGTGTAGTCGGGCCAAGTGATAGAATCACTGTGGGCGTGTACTAAAAGAAGCCAGCTTAAATTGGATGTGTTGGGCCGAAACGCTCAGATATCGCAGCAACGCTGTTAACTATGACACAATGTCACAACGTTCTTTTCAGGACGAACACCAATGAAGGAGAGATAATAAATAATAATTTCGGGCAGATAGGGCTCGGCAGTCTAGGAAGGCAGCTGGTCTAGAAGAAGAAAAACTCTGATTTCAAACCATCTGAAGCCTTGCAGATAAGATACTGGCGTGTCATGTCGGGTTTTGTCAGATATGGCTATCCAACCTGTTTTCTGATAACTCTAAAAGTTGGTCAGCGTCTATCAAATCTGACAACCGACGATGTGCGAAGGACCACACGCAAGAGGATACAATGCCTTATCCTAGAGCGAGGAAAGGCAATCTCAGCTGAGTGTTGTGGCAGGGCAGACCAGACCCTTAGCCTTGGTTGGCGACTGGTCTAGGAGTGAAGCCCCGACAGGCGAACAAATAAAGCATTGATCTGCTGATCCGACAGCTTCTGCAGCTTGTCTTGTTCCAAATGTGTTGGTATATCTTTCCCCTGGATCAAACAAGGCAGACCGAGAGAGGGACCATACTGCATGGGCAACACATGGTCTCTATATTTCTGCCCGGGTTTTGTGCTAAAAGCACAATTACTATCGTCTGGCAAGACGAGAAGAGCCAATGGAATAATAATAATCAACCACTCTCTCCCTTGGAACATAAGCACAACATTATTTTCATATTCATGCTTGATCGTCGTGCAATGAATCTGTAGTGTCGTTTCAAGCAATGGTCTTTACGCAAAGGAGGTGGCCAGCCCAATCGCAACTTACCATGGACCCATGACCCTCAGGAAGCGAACCAGTAGGATTTTTCGAATGAGACTTTTCAGAAGTGAACCAACGGAGATATTGATCTAGTTGAGAACAAATCTCTGTCCATCATTATTCTCTTTCACCCTCCTCCAATTTCTGTCAGTTGGACAGTTGTTACTGCCCTCGCCTGTGCCACCAATATTGACATACAACTCACTTTTCCGCCATCGCTTTTAGCTACACGTTTTACCAAATCAAAAAGCTGCCATTGATAGCTCGAAATTATTTGCCATTTTCTCAGATCAAAAGCATGTTTCGTTCTGCCTTTAATTCGATCAAAAACATTTTATGCCCTGCCATTATTTCAAACAAAAAACATGATTAACTTTGTCATTATTTCGTTCAAAAGCATGATTAATTCACTAATGAGTGCGCAGTTAATCCTATCAGTGCTGGTCAAGGCGTTTGGAAATCTGTTCACGCGCGTCACTAATTAGATCATGAGGCATTTGTCTACCTTAAGAGAGTCCCAAAATAAATATGGTTAGTATGTTCAGGTCTTTGTTAAATTACATTATTTCTTTTTAAATAAAAATGCGCGGGCATCTTTTATATAATTTTAAAAAAAAATTTAACATTTTTTTATAAAGGTAGTAATGCAGAAGCAAAGTGGTAGAGTACTCGCTTTTCTTGGTACAAGTGCTGGGTTAAACTCCCAATGTGGTAGAGTACTCGCTTTTCATGGTACAAGTGCTGGGTTAAACTCCCACGACCGTTACGCTCCAGTCAAGTTTCCAGTTTCAGAATGATAGTTATGAGGAAAGACTACAAGAAACTCGTCTACATTGTCTCGAACAGAGCTGGGGATCAAGACGCTGAGCAGCGCATGAGCTGCACTGGTCAGCGACCCATAGCTGCCTGCAAGAGTCAGGGCCAGCGAACCAGAGCTGCCAAGACCCTTCTACACTTCCACGCGGTGATCCTGGATAACAGGCTGCAGCAGGGCAGACTGGCTAAGGAGAAGGGATGGAAGAGGGAATGCTAACTCGGTACTCAAAAAATGCTTGCTGAAGTCGGATGTGTTGGACCGAAAGAGGCAAATATCGCAGTCAAGCTGTAAATACGACACAACGCATTCCGTTCTCTGTACTACATTCTGCTACTTGGGCGTTTCAGGATTTGGTAGCGGGAGATTGAGAACGAACGAAGAAGAAGAAGAAGAAGAAGAAGAAGAAGAAGAAGAAGAAGAAGAAGAAGAAGAAGAAGAAGAAGAAGAAGAAGAACAGAGCAGAATTGATTTAATACAAGTTGATTAATTAATAAATGGAAAGGATAAATTAGACTATACTAAATTTTTCAAAGTACAACCGGTCACAAGAACAGGATGGCGCCGCTGCCAATTGTTTTAAAGACAGGTCCCGATTAGATGATATTAGGAAATATTTTGTAAGTCAGAGAGTGGGAATTCTTGGAATGCATTGCCACTGGATGTGGTGGAGGCAGAATCACTTAATGCATTAAAAAATAGATCGAATGCTCACAGTATTGTCATCAACGGTGGAGTGGAATAAATTGGTTTTATACAGACTCCGTAGAACCCTCTAAACCAGTATAATGAAGGTAAGTTAAGCCAAGTCAAATGTAATGGGTACCTAGCGTACGACTAGGGAAGGGGAAGTAAATGGTAGCGAGGAAAGGAACTGGACATCATACCTCATACAAGCTGTGGCTTAGTGTACTAAAGTCTCTAACAACTCCATTCACTGAAAGTAGTGTAACTACTATGGGAGAAACGGCTACTGAAGTCTCTAACAACTTCATTCCCAGACAGAAGTGTAACTACTATGGGAGAAACGGCTACTCTACTGAAGTCTCTAACAACTCCATTCACCGACAGTAGTGTAACTACTATGGGAGAAACGGCTACTCTACTGAAGTCTCTAACAACTTCATTCCAGACAGAAGTGTAACTACTATGGGAGAAACGGCTACTCTACTGAAGTCTCTAACAACTCCATTCATTGACAGTAGTGTAACTACTATGGGAGAAACGGCAACTCTACTGAAGTCTCTAACAACTCCATTCACCGACAGTAGTGTAACTACTATGGGAGAAACGGCTACTCTACTGAAGTCTCTAACAACTTCATTCCCAGACAGAAGTGTAACTACTATGGGAGAAACGGCTACTCTACTGAAGTCTCTAACAACTTCATTCCCAGACAGAAGTGTAACTACTATGGGAGAAACGGCTACTCTACTGAAGTCTCTAACAACTCCATTCACCGACAGTAGTGTAACTACTATGGGAGAAACGGCTACTCTACTGAAGTCTCTAACAACTTCATTCCCAGACAGAAGTGTAACTACTATGGGAGAAACAGCTACTCTACTGAAGTCTCTAACAACTTCATTCCCAGACAGAAGTGTAACTACTATGGGAGAAACGGCTACTCTACTGAAGTCTCTAACAACTCCATTCACCGACAGTAGTGTAACTACTATGGGAGAAACGGCTACTCTACTGAAGTCTCTAACAACTTCATTCCCAGACAGAAGTGTAACTACTATGGGAGAAACAGCTACTCTACTGAAGTCTCTAACAACTTCATTCCCAGACAGAAGTGTAACTACTATGGGAGAAACAGCTACTCTACTGAAGTCTCTAACAACTTCATTCACCGACAGTAGTGTAACTACTATGGGAGAAACAGCTACTCTACTGAAGTCTCTAACAACTTCATTCACTGACAGTAGTGTAACTACTATGGGAGAAACCTTTATTAAAGTCTCTAACAACTCCATTCACCGACAGTAGTGTAACTACTATGGGAGAAACGGCTACTCTACTGAAGTCTCTAACAACTTCATTCCAGACAGAAGTGTAACTACTATGGGAGAAACGGCTACTCTACTGAAGTCTCTAACAACTCCATTCATTGACAGTAGTGTAACTACTATGGGAGAAACGGCAACTCTACTGAAGTCTCTAACAACTTCATTCCCAGACAGAAGTGTAACTACTATGGGAGAAACAGCTACTCTACTGAAGTCTCTAACAACTCCATTCATTGACAGTAGTGTAACTACTATGGGAGAAACGGCAACTCTACTGAAGTCTCTAACAACTTCATTCACTGACAGTAGTGTAACTACTATGGGACAATCATTTACTTTATTTTATAAACATTACAAGAACGGAAATGTGTAAATGTTCCCACAAGTTGACATATAAGAAGTGATATGGCCCAAGTTTGAGTAGAAATAACTGCTGATTGTATCTGGAGTTTTTCTTCTTTTTAAAAGAACAAAATTATTGATATGAAAATGTATGTTGTATTGTTTTGATTTTTCTATGTTTGAGGCGGTTTTACTTTCTTTTGTTTCTAGAAGGGAGGTTAGGAAGATGAAAGTAAAACATTGTTTGTAAATGGGAGTGAGGGAAAGAGATAGAGAAGGGGGGGGGGAGTGAGAGAGAGAGAGAGAGAGAGAGAGAGAGAGAGAGAGAGAGATTGATTGATTGTGTGTGCTGCTGTTTGGCTTTTTCTTGGCTTCACCTGGCGCTGTTTGGCCATGTTTTACAAATATTGATCTGGCAATCCTGTCCTACGCGACGTTTGCTTCTAGCGCAAGGTTTGAAAATGTTGGCATTAACTTTGAATAATCGTGTCGACTCCTTCATCTATCGTGGAATACCCTTCGCGGATTTCATTACTATCTCATGAAAAAGGTAACAACTAAAAATATTGCTTTCAGCTACTAGGTCTGCGATACTTAACTCATCCTTAGCCCTCCTATGTAACCTAAGCGAACTACTACTCAGACTAGACTATGCACCACTTAGACTTGACTAGACAACAATAATAATAGGATATGTCTGCTTACTGGTGCTTCGATCTAGTACAATATATACGTTTTAATAAAGTGGTACAGACTTCATTGTGCAGTGTCACAAATAAAGACACATACATACACTACTACAACATCACATCACAAACAGAGAACTAAACCCTATACAAAGTGGCGTATGTATGCTTTCTGATATTTAGACGACGACTCCGCGTCTGTTTGTGATTGAATGAATCATCATTGAATCATCATCATGCATACGTGCGGGAAACTTTCCAAATAAACAAAGGAGACTAGCTATGAACAACGTTTATGATAGAAGGAGAAGAGAAGAATAAGTGCAATGATTTATTTAAGAATGTGGGCGTTGACGTGGCAACTCTCAATCACAATGACTGCAGTCTGGTTTCATTCAGTATTCAATCAATCACTGCCAAATATAAATCACCAAACATTCACATTCGATTCATTCTGCAGCAGTGAAGTTCTCCTTCAGAATATTGCTAACATAAATTTGGTTTCAAAAGTTAAAGATATGTCCAAAACATTAAGATCTGACATCAGTTTTAACAAAATATTTAATTTAAGATTATAATTGATAATTGTATGCTTCCATGATAACATTTCTATATTTGTTTCTAAAAAAATTGTCACATAATTGTTTTGACTCATTATTTGTTTTAAATTAAATTTTTGATTGACTGTTTTATGTATAAAATAAAAACTGTGTTGGTTTAGTAGGTCTCCTAAACTTAAGAAACTCATTATTATTTGCATAGTATTTACATACCCAGAATTTTAGATGAGGGCCATGATGCAGCAATGAATGAGCTGACAGCAGCCAGCGAACCATAGCTGACCAAGACTCTATTCAGCCTCTCTATATGTATCCTGAAAATAAGCTGCAGTAGTCAATAGTGTAGTATGGTTAAAGAATAGGGGTCAGAGAGGGAATGCACACTTGGTACTAAAAATAACCCAGCTGAAATCAGATGTGTTAAGCTGAAAGGGCAGATATGGCAACCTCGCTGTAAACTAAAGCACAATGTCTTTTTGAGGATGAATATCAAAGATGATTTTTACATTGCGTTAGTCTGTTATTTATTACAAGAAACTAAGTTAAAACTTTCACTTGGAATAGCACTTAGTTGAGACTTGTAATGTACAATAATTAGCAACTCGTATTTCACATAATTAAATTGTATCTGTATACAAATGATATAATGTAGGGAACTAAATTAATTATCCATTTTAAGCTTGTATAATAAAGGTCAACTGAAGTGTACATCTACAAGAGGGGAGGAGTCAATCCAAAATGGTACAGAGGTGAAAATAGTGGAGGGCAGGGTAAAAAAAATGTCAGAAATTTTATGCAAGTCTTTTATGGATGATCCCAAAAAGGTTTAATTTTACACTGTACTAGTTCAGTTTTTGTGAAGTAGAATGAGAAGTTAATTCCTTTCCTCATTGTTTTGTCTCCTATACCTCAGAAAGATAAAGATATTCACTTACCAGAATCTACTGTTGGTGATTTAGTGTGGCAGGTTAACATTATATGAGGTTTTCGATTCTGTGAAGTGTAATGTTAGTCTTGCCTTTCCTATTAATATTATTCAATCTAATCATGTTGAGACAGAAGCCTACGTCAGTAGTTCTCAAACTTCTTATCAGGAAGGGACACTTGAAATCAAGTTCATGCCTCACGGAACCCTTGCATAAAAATGGTTCTATGAAGTTAGATCAATGTACGTTAATGTGTTCAGTAAACATCAAATAATTATTGTCTGTGTTTTTTAAATTTTATTTTTGTTTAATTCTGTATACAGTATACTGAGGATCAAAATAGATGAAATGTTGAATTGGATCAAACACTTAAAATCAGTTAAAGCCCTAGGACTGGATGGAATCACTGCAGAAGTAATTCAGACAGGAGGGGAAATACTAGCACAGGAGCTAGCTACACCAGCTGGACAGGGTACAGCTTGTCAGATTGTGTCATCAAGGCAAGCGAGACGTTGGAGACCCATTACAGCTGACCTTCATTATGGAGATGGCACCTGCACTAAACTGAATCATCATTACGTTTAGCAAATTAAAATACCTTGGCCGCATCAAATATTACAGCGGATTAGGGAAAACAAAGCTATTCATAAGTGTGGTATCTAGAAAATGAGACTGAGTAAGTTGATGAGAAGATGGACTCAAGATTTTTGTATTTACAAAATATACAAGAACTGCGAATTATGTTGTTGAAAATGTTATTTCATACATTTCCAAATGAGGAACAATGAGACAAGAGCTCACACATTAAACAGTGTGGTTATCCCAGACGTGGCATATTGCTGTGAGGTTTGGAACTTATGAAAAGCAGATGCATAGAAGCTTCTGAGTATCTTAAAGGGAAATGGAGTCAAGAACATTGGCAGCCATGGACCACATTCGCAACAGAGAAATCAAGTGCTGATGCTGTATCGTTAAGAAAATGCAGATGGACTGGGCACATGATGTGTATGCATGGCAACAGACAGACACGAAAAGGGGCTATCTTGAATGTTTTGGTCTGCCTATACTTCTCTTACCATAAGGAATCCATAACAGACTGTCCTTTAATAATATAAACTGTGTCCTTAATGTGTGTCCCATCCAATGCTGGTGCTTTCTACTCCATCATGTTCCATGATATCTGTCTGATTCTTTCCAACTGTTCCACATGAGGGATTTTATCATACCATTTCAATCTCTCTATTCTGCACAGGCACTCATTTATGAAAGTTGGTACCTTTTTTGTTGTTGTTTTTGAGGTTGTCCATGTAACTGAGCAGTACATTGAGGAAGATTTTTGTGTAGGATTTACAAGTCAGTAAGTAGGTCAGAAACTGATATGGGTTAGCTGATTTAATGTAGTTGGTAGCTTCTGAAGATATAATTAGGGAGCAGCAACATCCAGCTGTGTGATTACTGTAGGTATCAGATGCTACACCTCACATCTATGTAGTTAGCTCAGATACAAAATGGCGTCCATGCTCACAGAATGTTGTGCTGGTATTTTTGGGGGTGGGACAAAAGGACTTTCTGCAGAGGATATTCATTAGGAAGTGCTTCCTGTTTATGGTGAGAAGTGTTTGTCACTTTAGGGCATAACTGGGTCCATACGCTTCGTCAAGGATGATCAAAAATTGCTGAGTAAGCCAGACCTGGTCGTTCTTTTCAGATTACAACAGAAATATCTCAGCAAAAGATTGCGGGGGAGGGGAATGATTCGAGTTGATATGTTCGTAATTATAAACAGTGTTGCAACTAATCTGGATGTTCGTATTGTTTAACCAACAACATATTGGAGGATGATGGATTGAATTTCCAGAAAGTATACACAGGCAACTGACTGATGAACACAACATGTCTTTGCACTGATAAAATGATGGATAAGTGTATCAATGTTGGCTTAAATTATTTGGAGAAATTAAGGAACAATATAAGTGCAAAAATAAATGGTTTTTAAGTTTGTATCTCATTTTTTTTTAAAATGTGTATATTCATACTGTCTTGACCTCAGATTTATCCACATTTAGAATGCCCCAATTCTCCTCTCCCTTTGTGGATTGTCCATCTTTCTACTCCCTACAGTAATGTCAACTATACAATAACTGCTTATAACTCTCTGTTTTAATTTGTGAGTTATTTGTGTGGTTTCAATATCTATCTCATGTTGGTGAAAATAGTTTTGATTGACCATATTATTTTCCTGATTTCAATTTCACATCTTCTGTCCTTCGTTATAATTTTTTTTTTTTTTTTTAGATATGAGAAACTCTTGACCTGTTATAGTATTTGATGATTATAAAATAATTTGATGATTATAAAATAGAAAGTGATTAACTAGTTCACTCCTTAGAGTCGATTTATTGGCTTGCAAACTGCCCTACGATGCCACAGAACCGACATATTGGCTTAAACAATTGCCGTACTTATATTTTACATTTTCTCAGAAACAGCTTTTTCCCGTTGTTTCAGAAGACTTCTATGCGTCACGTAGAAAGACTGAGGTACAAATAAGGAAATACGAGAAAGAATTACAACAGAAATATGGCCTTTTGAATACCGCTAAGCAACTGTCAAAAGAAAGAAACTCGCTTGGTGCGGGCACATATCGAGATCAAATGGTCTTACAAATACGATCCTGCATGGAAATGTGCAAGGCTGACGACGAAGAGGTCGTCCCAAAATGAGATGGGAGGACAGCATAAAACAATGGAGGAAGCACAGGCTGCGGCCGCTGGCAGATAGGGATCTCCAGTGTACTTTATCTCTTGCCGTAATGGTGCAATCTGCCAGGCTTTTCCAGTCCATCTCCTGATGTTATCCACCCAGTAATAACGTTGTCTTCCTATTGAACCAACATACCCTCTTGTGTGGTCTTCAACAAGGAGGTATGTCCTATTATATGGCGAACATATCTAAACTGTTAAACATTGATTTTGGTCTTTAATTCTCTTTTGACCCTCACCGTTTTCAATTACTTGCACATTCGTTTTTTTCTTCTCTTTCCTAGCGATGAAAGTGAGTGAAATCTATTTTTGGTATCTGAACAGTTCATTTTCCTCTTCTTCTTCCTTCGCTCTCAATCAATCACATATATTTCCCTTCATACACTTGGCTGTCCATGTTAGGCTTCTATCGAGTCCACGACGTTTCAGGAAGATAAAACTCTTTAGCTTGGAAAGACAGTCCGTCAATTGAGAAGGACATTCCTTGATGTCAAACTAACTGCTTCGTTACAGGCAGGATGGGGACAGTCCAGGATAAGGAGAAGTAACCGTAATGAAAAGACTTGCTGAAAGAAAATATGTCGGGCCAAAAGGCGCAGATATTGCAGCCCAGCTTTACAATGCGCCACAGCGTGCCGTATACGTTCAACGCGAAAAAGAACAGTTAGTATATAGGCGGTTGAAGGCAGGCTGTGTGGCAAAGATTAGCGGCCTTTTCGTCTACGTTTGCGACGCTCTTCAAATTAGACTGTTAAAAGAGTCTGTGAGACGTGGATCTTGGTGGTAGTAGTAAATGTCTCATCATCTAAAGGTCACTGCCAACCGTTGAGACAGCCTGAATTAGGAGATCTATTAGCATAACAGACCATCGAAATCTTCGCCGCTTTCACGCGATACCCCAACGTATTCACGCTCAAACGTACTCGCCTCTACATCCGAGTGGCTGCAAGGTTAAATATAATAGGGCATATATTTCTTTCCCAGCATGTCGCAGCTGATTAGGAAAGTGTCTTTGACTAGCAACCTCACCGTGTAGCTCACTATTGTTACTGCAAACGCACTGAAAATAAATGGATTCGGAGTTCCCTAAATTCTGGTTACGGTTATTGTTGTTTCGAATGCCCACAATGACTAGATTTACTCTTTTCTGTGCCCTGAAAAGGACGTTAAGTGGTAGGCTGCAGTAGCTTTCCTCACATCCCGAGCGAGCTGATGAAGGTGGACTACGGTCCTCTATGCGGTTGTGCTATGCTTTGTTTCGTCCACTACGGGGATCACCTCGATCCCTCAACCCGTTAGCCATGATGCCATGAAAATATCCCGTTACCAGGGAAGGCTAGTAGGAAGCCGAGGTGAGGGTCTTGACCAGTATATTTTACCTGACCGTGACTAACATGTTCGATCAGTATATTGTGTCTGACCAGAGTCTTTCTCCCTACTGGTTACAGTAAACCAAATACAGTGTTGCACACACTCTGCGGCATCTGGATAGCACAATACCTGACTCCACCTTCATGTCAAACCTTCATCATTCGTGAGAGAGCCATTTTCACTGGCTTTGTCTTACGCATGTCGTGTTGAGCTGAAGTTCCAACCATCGCATCTCGCAGGCCCCAGCGCTATCGATATCCTGTACGTACCACTCCGTTTCACTAAGTGACGCGTGTTGTAGTGTTCTATGTGGCGTGTATCAGCTATTGCTACCGTTTTCGCGACTACCGAGTTTGACAATTTCCGATGTGTGTACAATTCGTGTGTTTATGTATACAATTGGTTTGTTGTTTTAAAACAGGATGATACGCGATATTATGGTTGTTGTATTATATTCTCAATAACTGGGTGATACATGATATTAAAGTTGAATTTAATTCTCAATAACAGAATGAAACATAATATTATGGTTGTCGTTTCATATTCTCAATAACTGGATGAAATATGATATTAAAGTTTCATTAAATTCTTAAGAACTGGATGATACATGATATTGATGTGGTCGAGTGGTAAGGCACTCGTCTCTCAAAGCGATGAAAAGAAATGGTGGGCGATCTATTCCCGCAAGTTCCAAGCGACCCCTGGTCTCAAGAGACGTGGGACCAGAGTGCTTGCATACTAATTTACCTCCAGTCATCATGACTTATGTCTTACCATTGGTACAAGGAATCTGGCGACCAGAAAATGAGGTTGATCACCAGCGTGGTTTCTTTCACTCTATAATCTAAAATACAGTACAAGTTACATCGTCAAGACGGAACCGTCTGATGATATTCTCATCATCGCTTGCGATGGACATCTAGCAGAACATTACATATTCAATAACTTGGATAGTGCATTATATTAATTTGTACATTCTCAATAACGAGCATTTATGGTGTTAAGGTTGTCATTTCTGTTGTTTTCTGTTCTAATCGTACCGAGTTCTTAACTCTGGCTACTTTTCTCTTTCACTTTTCTTTAATAGCTGTTGTTCGGTTAAAGTTTACCTTTCTTTATGTGAAGGTAACCATTTCCAACCTCAGACATTCGTTTATATGAGGACGTGTAAGGCGTTGTGTGATTGCGTGTGTGTATGTGTACTGCTCCCATTGCAGTGGATCCGCTCCATCAAAAGCCTGTTTGATCCAGCTCTTGTTTATTCCTTCATCATATCCTTTTTGGAAAACCTATTTTTTTTTCGAGATGATACAAAGACAATAAACGAGTGACATAGTAGGGAGAAGTGATGGACTAGTTGAGGGAAGAAGATATGTATCTGGAAATAGTGCAATGTGGGTCATGAGAGGGGTGCGGCCAAGTTTAATAACATTTACTACTGTCATAATCATCTTGGACAGTAAATGTTGGTAACTACTTATAAGACATATAAATAGAATGCAACTAGTACACATAATCAATAGACCTTGTTTAATTTCGCAGTAAGTTAAACAAATTGTACATTCAAATGCTTCTGCGTAAGGGTCAGATAAGATGGATGGGACATGTTGGCAAGCCCTATGAGCGGCTCCCCAAGCAGCTGGTATTAACTTAACTTAACATCTTTATACTGGTTTAGAAGACTGCAGTCTGTATATAACCAGTATCATTTGCATGACCTTGCACTAAAAGCTATGCGCATCCAATCTATTCTTAAATGCATTAATTGTCCCTGCCTCCACTACTTCATGTGGCAATGCATTTCAAGCATTCACTGCTCTCAGACTAAAAAATATTTCCTAATATCTAATCTGGGCCTTTCTTTAGTTAATTTGTAGCTATGCCCTCTTGTTCTTGTGGGTGGCTCTATTTAAAAAAAAAAACTTGTTATAGTCTAATTAATCCGTTCCTCTGATCATCTTATAAACCTGCATTAAGTTACCACGAATTCTTCTCTCTTCTAGATACTGTAGGCCGAATTTTCTGAGTCTTTCCTCAAAACTGTAATTCTGGAATAACACTATCAGCTTTGTCGCATTTTTTGGGTATCCTTTCCAGCATGTTTATACCCCCACTACGATAAGGAGGATTAGGTGAGTTCAGAAATGGCACAAGCTCCTCATCGAAACAGAAGAAACGCCACACAGACTCCTGACAATCTTCAACATTGATGTCGCTTTCTGTGAGATGCTTGCATTCCACCTGGCGCGCTGGCATCAACCAAATGTGCTCAGATCGCAAAACGAAACATCATCGCCGAGGCGAGCAAGACCACAGTCTACCCAAGCAATTTTAAGGTGCTGAAGACAGTGAGGTTCATACAAGAGACAACTTTGCAGATGTAGTCATACTCCAAACGAACGAAAGAAGAAGAAGAAAATCACCGCCGAGGCTCAGAGAAAGCGAGCCGCCCGAAGAAGAATAGAACGCACGACGACCCCCACAGCAGACTCCTCACGTGTGTGTCCCAGGTGTGGCAGAGTCTGCCCCTGCTATTATGATCGGACTTCACAGTCAAAAAATGTGACACCTCACAGCAAGAGTCCGATGCTGCTGCCATCTTTGCTTGCGATGGACAACTTTTATTACCTTGTTGATAGTTGATCTACTCTTTGTGATCGTTTCGTACACTTGTCTGGCAGTTCTTATTATACCACTGGGCGCGCTGGAGAAGTCGAAGAGCGAGGGATTCATACATTTCCATGCTTGGCCCCTAACTAATAGACACTGCGTTCAAAAACTACTGTATAGGTTTTTTTTAGTCTATCATGTACACTGCGAGGCGACTACATGGACAAGCAGCGTGTATTCCTCCGCCCTATAAGTCCTCCAAATGAACCCGCAATGAGACTAAACAGTTTTGAGTTTATTTAACTGTAGAAAGTTGACTGGGTATTCCTTGCTGTAGTTTCTAAGTAAGGCTGCTCCCCATCTCATCGATCAGGCTGCTGTAAAATAGTCTATTTCCAGGTACACGCTGCGAACGTGAAGTGGGATCTTGGTCAATATGGTTGCACTTTACCATGGCGCGTCGTTGACTCTCGAGTAAATCAGCTGACAATAACACCTACAAGAGTAATATTCTCCAATGAATGATTGCACTTAAGTATGACGCGTCGTTGACTCCAACATATACCTGCTGTTAATAACGTATCCAAAAGTAATATCTTTCAATAGGACACTCTAGTATACATTTTTCTTAAGTTCAGTATTCATTGTCCTGTCCGTTCCCCGTCAAACGAAGGACTTTAACTGCTTCTTTATGGACAATCTCTTTATTTGACTTTCAATGCTATGGTCTTTCTCAGATTTCTTTTGTCTCCCATCTTCTCTAACCAGTCTAGCAAGCTGTAAATTGGTACTTGGCTTACTGTTAGGGAAGGAAAGGCTGCACAGAAGGGCACTGGCCATCCTAGCTCATAAACAAAATGTGGCCTCGTACAATGAAGAGTTTAACACTTAATCTCAGAGTGTCTGCTTTTAGACTTTCTTAACCGGCGCTAACGGGTTCCAGTCGAAAGCTTGTTTCGTTACCGGTATGTTATTTTATGAGGAATCAACCTCATTGAATTCCAGGCAGAGATGAATGGGCACTTAATATTCTTAGCTCGACCCGTTCTTCCTCAAAGGTTGGTCACCCCTGAGCGGGTCCCAAACTCAGGATCCAGTCGTTCTGTCTCGGGCGCGTGTCGTTCAGTGTGATAGTCAGTCCTGGTGTTGGGGTCGTGAATGTTGTACTTTTCTAGTGAAAATCGCTAGCGAGTTGAGGTCCGTACCCGAGGTCTCTTTTTGTCCCGCGGGTACCACCTGATGGTTATCATACTCCATCTTCATCTTGTCTTCTGGATATATGATCAGCCCAGCGATGTTTCGAATGGTTGACGTGCTGTAGGACATCCCTGATATGTGACATTCTCCGGATGTTGCTATTGTGTAGTTCGCTTTGCCGCTGTTATCTGAGAGTTACGTTATGTCCACGAGACGTCTTTCAAGAGATGCGTGTGCTGTTTTCAGTTGGTTCTCTGCTGCTTTGGTTAGAGACCAGGTTTCGATACCATAGCACAGCTCTGGCAGGACTTCCGAGTTGAAGATGTCCGCACGTAGTCTGGTGTCTTTTGTAGAGTCTGTTGCTAAGTTAAGGCTGCCCAGCCCACCCATCTCCGTCTGACGATCTCAGGTTTTATGTTGTTCTCCATGTTGAGGAAACTTCCCAGATAGACATATTCGCCTATGGGCGTCTATTCGCCTATGGGCGTTCCACTCGAGAGTATGGGGTTGATCACTTATTCTTTAATAGTAAATGACTACTCCTCCTCCTTCTTATTTGTCGCCATCATCATCTTTTTCTTCTGCTTCTCGTTTGCCACGATTTTTAAAATTATGTCTGTATGGGAAGTCACGTTTTCTGGATACCGGTAGCTGTGATGGGGAGTTCTTAAAGTTTTCTAATAAGCTTTGTGTGTCGGGTCGTCTCCGTTGGCCAGTTCTTAGGACGCAGTTGCCAAACTTTTTATCTTGTCCGACTGTCGGTGCTGCTTATCGGCACACACACATGGGTGATGTAGCCGATTTTAGCCTGTGTAAGTGCCCGTTTTATCTGTTATATTCTGTTATCGTGCCAAGTATGTTCACTTGCTCATCTCGATCAAGGCAGTGGTAGTTGTCTCTCGTTTGGTCGAGTTTCCTTATGACTTGGATGATGGTATTCTTTTTCAGGAAACTGACTGTTTGCATGTGTGTGTGTGTATGTTTTTGTGATGCCCCTCCTCGTTAACCTATCCGCTCTCTCGTTTCCTTGAATGTTCAATGATATGGATACTGCATATTATTATTGATGGAATTCACTCTTAGGCACCTCTCCCTGCTCAACACACGTTTCATTTTAAATCTCTGTAGTCTCTATATTACTCATTAATCAATTGCTGTGTCATCATCTGATTGGATTTCATTGATTGATTGTAGTACACTAGTACGAGCAGATAAGAACCAGAGCATGTTGGTAAAACGGATTTGTCCGTAAAGCGAAACCTTATTTTTAGCACCGGAAAAGGAAATAGCCAATATAAATCATTCGAAAATGAACGCGAACGCAGAGAAAAACATAAACAAAAAAAATCTAACGTTTAAATATTTCAAGCGAAGATGAATGTATAAAAGGGTGATGATTTAGATGTCTGGGATAAAGTCGTCAGCCTCAGAGGAAAATTCAGTGAATATAAATGTGTCTTTTTGAAGAAGGAGAATTAGATGGCGATCTTACAGGACGTATGATAACGTTTCTGGGTTTGGCGGTGGGCGTGGAGATTATTCTTCAAAAGGGAAGACAAAGTAGTCTGCTTTCCCCAAAGCATCATTTCAACAGGCTATTTAGTTTTATAGAATTAAATTGAGCTTTGCACATCTTTTGAAATTGGGAAAACATGATGCACAGTCAGTTTTGACAATTCTAGTTTTAAAAAATAAATCTCGGAAAATGTATCGAAAGTGCGAACTCTCGTTCGTATACATGAGTTCTGGTTATAATTGAAGACCTTCGCGTACGCGTGTGTTCATAAAACAGGGTGCTATTGTATGTCCTTTTTATCTAAATAAATAATCATCATCATCGTACCGTCTTCACATCGGAGGTTGGCGGTGATGGATCTCCAGCTGTCTCTGTCCCGTGCTAGGCTGGTACACTCAGTCAAACTGTGTCCTGACCACGTCTTGATGTTGTCTGTACTTCTGTACACTCAGTCAAACTGTTTCACGACTACATCTTGATGTGTCTGTACATCTGTACACCCAGTCAAACTGTATCCCGACCACGTCTTGATATTATTTGTACACTCAGTCATACTGTGCCCTGACTACGTCTTGATATTATCTGTACACTCAGTCAAACTGTGTCCTGACTACGTCTTGATATTATCTCTACACTCAGTCAAACTGTGTCCTGACCACGTCGTCATATTCTCTGTCCATCTGTACACCCAGTCAAACTGTCCCGACCACGTCTTGATGTTGTCTGTACATATGTACCCTCAGTCAGACTGTCCTGACCACGTCTTGATGTTATCTGTACACTCAGTCAAACTGTCCTGACCACGTCTTGATGTTGTCAGTACATCTTTACACTCAGTCAAACTATGTCCTGACCATGTCTTCATAGTGTATGTACATCTGCCGCTCTCTGGTTCTCTTGCCATCCACTCTTCTCTCCAATATAACTTTCAGCAGACTGTCATGTCGCTTGACATGACAACAATATTTTATTTATCTGCATTTTTTGTTTTATTGAGAAACATCTTCTCCACCTGGACTTGTTCCAGAATCTCACTATTTGTTTTCCTATATTTCCAAGAAATTCGTCCACGTCTTTTGAATACCCACATTTCAAAGAAGTAAATTCTCGATTTTCTTGGTCATTCTCCAGGTTTCAACTCCATACAATAAAACGGAAAGTACATACATTTAATGTTTCTAATTTGTAAGTTCTGAAATATCTGCTTAGACAAAAGTGTATCTCTATATCTAAGTGTAAATATATAATATCCACTCTTTTTAGACGTTTTGTTACGGTGGTTGTTTTTTTCCAGAAGGATTTGTTTCATCCATTAACAATTTTCTATCTGTAGTCTCCAGGTCAGTGCCTCTACAACGAAGAGATTGTGATTTACCAGAATACTAGTTGTTTTTTAAAGCTTTGCGCTCAGTTCTTCTGTTCCGCTCTTTAGATTCGATTTCACTGCACTCCGGGGTTATCCAGAGGTGATCAGTTTCTCTCAGTAAAGTGCAAGGTGTGGATATTGATGGTTTTTTTTTTTGCGCTGAGCTCCCCTGGACCACGGCCATCTAGATATATTCTAAATATATATATATATATTCTAAAGAAGGCCATGCATGGACCCTGATTTTTTCTTCTTCTTCTTCGTACGCAGTCAGACAGTAACCATTATTTTTTCGAAAAAAGCGGCGGTCATCCTGAGGCTGTCGACACTGCCATAGAGCTTGTCTTGTGGTTCCACTGGTGATGGCCACATCTGCTCTCTCTGATCCTCGTATGTCGGGCAGTTCTGCAGCAGATGTTTAGCGGTCATTTTCCCGGTACCACACGGGACCCTGATTTCAAAGTGCTGCAGTCTGTAATTGCTGATTCATCGATTGCAGTGTCGTTATCCAGTAGGCGTTGTCTGATGCCAGGTAGCTCAATTCAGCTCAAGTGCCATCTCCGCATAGAAAGTCGGCTACAATGGATCTCCAGTGTACTATATCTTTTGCCGTAATGGTGCAAGCTGACAGGTTTTTTCCAAGGTTTTGTCCAGTCCGTCTCCTGATGTTATCCACCCACTTCCTCTTGAACGGCTGCCTTCCACCCTGCCCTCTAGTATGTTCTTGAACAAGGAGGCATGTCTTGTTACATGGTCAACATGTCTTAACTGTTTAACTGCGATTTCGGTCATTAATTCTCTTTTCACTTCCAATACCTCCACATTTGTTTTCTTCTCTTTCCAAGAAATGCGACTCAATCTTTTAAATATCCACATTTAGATGGCTTCAATACTCTTCTCATTTTCAAATTCTGATTTATCTGTTTGGATGTCAGTATGTGTCGCATATTGCTGAATACCATTTTGTGGATATCTATTCTCTTTCTGATTTCTTTTACACAGCTGCCTTATCCATTATTACATAAACCAGATAGGAGAAACTGTACACCTGTTTCAGTAGTTGATCTTTTATTTTTGGCTACATACATGCTTTCTTGTCATTTTTCGAAAGTATCATAGTTTTTGTTTTCCTTATGTCTAATCCAAACTCTTGCGTTATTGTGAATATTGTTTGCTAATATCTCCTGCAATTATTGCTTTATTTTTTACCATCAAAACTGTATCATCCGCATATCTAATGTTATTGATTGCCACTCCTCCAATGACAAGCTCCGGCCTCCCATCTATTTCCTTGAATTTAAGAATCCTGAAAATCCCGCGGACAAAGAAAGAAATAAAACAAATCTATCCGGCAAGACCTGAATGTGGAGAATTGCCTTAAAATGGCATAATGACCCGAAAACTGAGGTTTTTTGGACACGTTAAACGACACAACGGACTGGAAAGAGTGGTTATGGAGGGCATGGTCACTGGAAAGCTAGGCAGGGACCGAAAGAGAAGACGATGGACTCAGGACATCAAGGAGACGCAGGATTTGACATTGTAGCAGGCCGGAACACTGGCGGAAGACATAATTTCCTACAGACAGGCTGTCATGAGAGCGACGTTCTGCAAAAGATAAGCTACATGATGATGAGATATTTTAAAGACAAGGGGATAATACACACCCCTGTCTCACTCCTCGTTTTAAGTAAATACTTGGAGAGCATAACTTTCCTGATTTTGCTGTAGTAGTTTGTTCCCAGTACAGATTACTGAGGAGTCTTATGACTTTACCATCTAGACATATTTCTTGGAGACACTTAATTATTTTCACATGTTGGACTGTCAAAAGTCTTCTGGTAGTCTATGAAGCAAATATAAATGTCAATATGCATTTCTATATATTTCTCTGTCAGAGTTCTCAAACAAAAAATTGCATCTCTTGCTCCATTAAACTTTCGAAACCCAAATTATTCTTCTGAAAATTCACTCTCTACTTTTCTTTCGCCTTATTCTTTCTGATATTATCTGGAGCAATATTTTATTTGTGTGACATTTTAGACTTGTTATTCTAAAGTATGTACATTCTGTTGTTAGAAGTTGTTTTTTGGGGTATTGTTATAAATGTTTATGTTTTCAGGTCAGTTGGTATACATCCAGTATTGTATATAACAGTACACAAATCAGATAGCTAAATATTGTTTAAACTCATTTCGATCTTTTATCTTGGAGTACCAAGTTGAACGAAGGCCTTCACCCAAGATCATCTTTTCATCTTCTTGCTGGACTTTCTATTGGATGTTTAAAGTTATATGACCACTAGGACGTCACTCTTCACCACTTTTATAGTTTTCATTTTTTCAGTGTTAGTGTCCAATCCATATATCTAGCGTCTTATTCATTACTTGAATCACCAAGTCATGTAACTCGTGTTTACTTTCTGCAGGAAGTGACCCGCGGGTACAGGCAGGAATGCAATAAAATAGTCCAATTTTGTTATCTCGATAATTTCCGCATGTTTGGGCACGGCCATCTGTAATTTAGATAGTAGGCCACGGTTTGGGTCGTATTATATTCGAGGTCAGTTATTTTTTGGGATGAAATTATTCAGCGCTTTAGGGTCATTTTAGATTCGAGACCGAACTATATTCTAATCGATACTGTATATTACATTTGCTGGTTATCAGAGACCGACAGACTTCGCTGCGGTCGGTCTCAATTGGCTCGTGCAGCTGCTATTTTTAGCAGGAGTTGCAGAAGGGTTTATTGTAGGAAACAAGTGGATAGCTGGTGCTTTATGCGATGAGCTTTCAGCAAATTTATGGTCGATATCAAGGCTTTGTCTTTTAGCTGTAGTTAAATGCAAGGCGCTGTGTATTCATCGCATGCGTCTAGCTGACCCCTGGTAGCATGAGGATCAATGATTTCCATTTTGAGGTCCCATGGCTACTCCATTAGATTCGTCGAGAAGGGGTTAGTTAGCACATTCGTGGTCATTTCTTGAGCACGTCAATCTTGGAATCTCTCTTTGAACTCGTTCTATAGCTGAGATATTACTGCTACATATTGATGAGCCTGTTTCGCACATTGTAATTTCAATTTGTTTTTAAAAACGAGGTGAATTCTGGTTTTGAAGTTGGAACTCCATCGCCATCATTCATATCTTATCGTTGCAATATGAAGCATAGGCCAATCCTGTAGCTGGCTCTTTTTTAAACTAGTTTGAATCAAAGCATTTGCAATAATTCACTTTCCCTGCAATATGAAGCATATGTTTTAATGCAGTCGATTCATTTATAGGAAGCATGTATCATACTTTTCTTTGCAGTGGATGATTATAATGACAATATGTATACGCTCCAAGAAAGACTAATGATACAGTAATCAAAGAGCCACAAAGACAACTTATTGCCAAGATCAGAACAATGCAGTCATAATTTTTTGGGCATGTTTTGAGAAGAGGCGGTTTGTAGCACGTTGTGGCAACATAAAATAGAACAGGAAAGAGAGACAAGGGAAGGCAGAGAGGAAGATGTTGAACAGCCTGAAAGAATCGCATGGGTGACAATCAACAACAGCGTTGGTAAACGACACACATGATAGAAGCGGATGGAGGTCCGTGTTCACCAACCGGCACGGCACCTGAAGATGATGATGTATACACCATGACAGTTTGTTTAAAGGCCCAGAGGGGGGAAGATACTAACGTCTGGTCAGGCAAACATACTTATCAGACATGTTAGTCAGGGTCAGGCAAACATACTGATCAGACATGTTAGTCAGGGTCAGGTAAACATACTGATCGGACATGTTAGTCAGGGTCAGGTAAACATACTGATCGGACATGTTAGTCAGGATCAGGTAAACATACTGATCGGGCATGTTAGTCAGGGTCAGGTAAACATACTGATCGGACATGTTAGTCAAGGTCAGGTAAACATACTGATCAGACATGTTAGTCAGGGTCAGGTAAACATACTAATCGGACATGTTAGCCAGGGTCAGGTAAACATACTGATCGGACATGTTAGTCAAGGGCAGGTAAAACATACTGATCGGGCATGTTAGTCAGGGTCAGGTAAACATACTGATCACACATGTTAGTCAGTGTCAGGTAAACATACTGATTGGACATGTTATGGTCAGGAAAAAATACTGGTCATGGTCCGCATCTCGACTTCCTCATATTTCAGCCTCGAAATAAGCTGTTCTTCTTGACAGCCGGGTTAACGAGGTTGGGGATCGCCTCGATCCCTGTAGTAGTAAACGATATGCAGATGAAGCCAAGCATAGCACTGCCGGCTGTAGGGCCCCGGTCTACATCCATCAGTACGTTCAGGTTGTGAGGAAAGCTACCGCAACCCGCAACTTAACGTCCTCTTCAGTGCGCACGAAAGAGTAAACTAACTCACTGTTAACATTCACAACAACAACAACAGAGAGTCCCAGGGACCAGATGGCACGGTTCTGATATACACTTCCAAATATACAGTAGCGAAACCGTAGCAGCGCCAGCTGTGTGCGCTCACTGAAACCCAGCTTTCTGGCTTATCCGACAGGTGAAGCAGAAGTTGTTCAGCTGTGAGCGCTCGTTGAAACCCAGCTTTCTGGCTTATCCGACAGCTGAAGCAGAAGTTATTCAGCTGTGAGCGCTCATTGAAACCCAGCTTTCTGGCTTATCCGACAGGTGAAGCAGAAGTTGTTCAGCTGTGAGCGCTCGTTGAAACCCAGCTTTCTGGCTTATCGGACAGGTGGAGCAGAATTTGTTCAGCTGTGTGCGCTCGTTGAAACCCAGCTGTCTGGCTTATCCGACAGTTGGAGCAGAAGTTGTTCAGCTGTGTGCGCTCGTTGAAACCCAGAGCGGTGCATCACGATTGTTCTCCGGGACAAGCGGTTGAGGATACCCAGAAGCTGTATTACAACAAAGAACACAACAATTCTATAGTTAGTCTACAGCATTAGTGCAACAATGTATGCCTTATTTTTGTAACGATCTCGAACCGTTACATATTTGGCGTTGATTACTTAAGAATTTATTTTTGTTTGGAAGTATGCAGTCTAAAAATGTACATAGCTTATTATGTTCATTATTCCTTTTCATGTTTGACCTATTCGTTTTACGAAGGTTGGTCGGAAAGTTGTGCACTTTAGTATAAAGGAGTCAAGGCACTTACTTGGAAATTGGTATGAACATAATTCATTCTCTATGTAGTCACCCAGCAAGGCAGTACACTTCTCATGTCTATTCTTCACCTTCCTGTTGCCATGATTATAGAACTCACCTCTCTTAGCTTGGAACCAAGTTCAGTAATCAAATCCTGGGCGTCAGAAAAACGACGTCCACGAAGCGGGCTCTTTATGTTTGGGAATAGAAAGAAGTAATAGGTGCCAACTGTCACGAGTATGGTGGATTTCATACCCGCACATGATTATTTGAGAGCGAGTGACCAAGAAATAGATGTGATTATTTGAGAGCGACTGACCAAGAAATAGTTGCGATTATTTGAGAGCGAGTGACCAAGAAATAGATGTAAGAAAGCGAGTGACAAGAAATAAATGTGTTTATTTGAGAGCTAGTGATCAAGAAATAGATGTTATAATATGAAAGTGAGTGACCAACAAATGAATGTAATTACTTGAGAGTGAGTAACCAAGAAATAGATTTGATAATATGAGAGCGAGTGACCAAGAAATAGATGTTATAATATGAGAGCAAATGACCAAGAAACAGACGTTATAATATGAGAGTGAGTGACCAAGAAATATATATGATTATTCTTAGAGCGAGTGACCAAGAAATAGATGTGATGATTTGAGAGCGAATGACCAAGAAATAGATGTGATAATTCTTAGAGCGAGTGACCAAGAAATAGTTGGTTAACGTGTAAATGTTGATCCGGTTTTACGTTGCTCTTCAAATTGTTAGTCTCTGTGCTGCTCTCTCTGTTTCTCCCTTTCTCTCAATCTTATTATCTCACTTTCGCACTCTGTCCCTCTGTATTGTAATGCGACATGATAGAAGGAGAGATCGGGAATTATTGTTCTGTGAGGTATTGATTTTCTCTACAAACAGTCCACTGTTGTTCTGGCTGTGGTACACGGCTCAAGATGTGCACAGAATTGGAATGGCAGCTTAAGTACTCTGTTTTGTTTGAGAGACAAACTTCTAAGTGGCAGAGCGATCAGAATGCATGTCCGTAGCGGTAAAGGGACATATTCGATTCTTGGTCTCAAGATGGATATTTAGCTTGGAGCCAAGACGTACGCCAGAGACATGCCCCCCTATACTCCTCATCGTCACGATCATGGAAACTGACTGTGTTACAACAGTTTGGCCAATAGTTTTGGGGGGGTTGACACTGAGATGCCTGCTGAGAAGTCTTAAATTGAACTACAACAGAAGGAAACAGATTCACCTTCTTCATCTGGGAATACACAAATACACTATACATACATGCATATGTACATATACTTAAATTATTTGGTATCATGGCATTCAAACAGGCAAGTATTTCTGCTGCCAGGTAGCCGAAACTATCCTTAGTATGTATTTGTTTGCAATTTTACTTTCTGCGGTTTACTGAGTGAATGTAGGTAACGTTAAGTTGGTTGGTAGCCCGTTTCAGTTTTGACTGACTATAGGAGGATACGACCTTGGAGTGGTGAAGCTTTTTTTTTCTTTCTCATTGTGACTTTTCACTTCTCCATGCTGTAAGAGCTTCTTTTCACCAAGCGTGAAGTGGCCCGTCAGGGCATATCTCCACTTGTATCTATCTGCAGCTTCGTCTTCCCAGGATGTCAGACTCATACCCACGCCTTCATATCACGCCTACACACATCTTTGAACCTCAACTATGGTCGGCAGACTGTCCATAGAGGATGTCTTTGGGAATGGGACCATCTTCCATTCGACGAACATGACCATGATATCGCAGCCTTCTTCGCTGTCTAGGGAGAGGTTGCATGCTTGGGAGGTGCGAGAGTAAACCTCTGAATTTGTCACTCTGTCCGTCCATATAATTCAAAGAATTGGTCGTAAGTGCTATAGATGTAAGGTGTTAAGTCTGTGCTCCTATTTGCCATAGCTTGCTAAAGTTTAGCTACAATATAGGAGACTGCTGACGACACACGTCACAATGGCCTTGGTTTTAATTGTATTGGGTATCCATTTATTTATTTAAGAGAATTATTTTCCGTGTCAGCGACTAAGAGATTGCTCTTTATGATTTTCAACTGCCAAGCGTTCTTTTATGTACACACGGGATCTACGAGTTTAATCTCACCTCCCTCGAGGGTAATACATACTGATCGGACATGTTAGTCAGAGTCCGATAAAATATACTGGCCAAGAGACCAACTTTACTTCGGCGCAGATCTCCCTGGTAACGAGCTGTTTTCATGGCAGCCTGGCTAACGAGGGGTGGGATCGACGTGATCCCAGTAGTAATGAGCGACATGCAGCAGATGAAGCCAAGCATAGTTCAACCGTCTGGAGAACCCCGCTCGACAATCATCAGCAGGCTCGGGAGTGTGGAAAGCCACTGTAACCCGCCACGAAATGCCCTTTACAGGTTGCACAAACGAGTTATCTTACTTGCAATCAATAGCAACAATAAGAACTCTATTGAAAGGGGAATTGGAAATCCAAGTATTAACAGTAGAAAGACACAGGAAGCAAACAAGAAATATTTCACATGTCATGACACGCCGGATGGGGAAGCAAAGTGAATCTGAAAGATGGTCAATAAAATCTGCCGGGATCAAGATGCTGAGCAGCGCATGAGCTGCAGTGGTCAGCGACCCATAGCTGACTGCTAGCGTCAGGGCCAGCGAACCAGAGCTGCCAAGACCCTTCTACACCTCCACACACGCGGTGATCCTGGATAACAGACTGCAGCAGGGCAGACTGACTAAGGAGCAGGGATCGAAGAGGGAATGCTAACCCGGTACTCAAAGAATGCTTGCTGAAGTCGGATGTGTTGGAAATATGCAAATATCGCAGTCAAGCTGTAAACTATGACACACCGCATTCCGTTCTCTGGACAACATTCTGCTACTTAAGCCCTTTCAGGGTTTGGTAGCGGGAGATTGAGAACGAATGAAGCCAAGCCAAATCTGCCAAATTTCTAGAAAGGACGGAGGTGGCGTGGCCTAGGGGGGGGGGGGGGGGGGACGTATGTTTCACAATCCCAAAGCGCCGTGTACAGTTAGTCCGTACGCTTCTCTGCGTACGGAAAGTAATGTTAACCTACCATACTGCACACTTGCCAAAAAACTTATACAGCCAAATAGGTTAGCAGTTGCATAAAGCGACGTTCTGCAAAGGACATGCTACTTACTATATACTTTAATATATTTGGTTGGTGTGTGTTTTGCGTTTGCCTTGTTTACTGAAACTGTGTTGTACTGCGTTTTGCACCTAATGGCCTAATACATCCTAATGGATATAGAGATACTTGTCGCTGTTTCAATAATTCGAGCCCTACAAATGTGCATCATTGTCGCCCACAAAGCACTTCGCCATGCTACTGCCATTTTTTTAATAAATGCGATTCTGATCAAACTAACCCACGTGATCTGGTGTATAATTCCTTTGACATTTAGCTTTGGGGAAAGCACAAACAATGATGGCGACTTGCTCAGTAGGAGGTGGAGGGGAGGGGGGGGGGGAGGGTTCACGTGGAAGAAAGGTATTGATGGAGTGGCTGATGCAGGCGTACTTGGAAATAAGAAAAACATTGCAGAAGATGAAAAAAAGAAGCCATATCTATTGCCAATGTCATCGATCTTGCCAGACATCGCCTGATTGTGACTGAGAGCCGGTTGAGTGTGTTTGTCATCTCCATAAACATCAATCTCATCTCTTTTTCATGACGTGCCTTCTCTCCCTCTATCAATTTGTTAAATTATATTTAACGACACTCACCAGTATCATGGTTACTGTTTTCATCATCATCATCTTACACATATTAGAATGACTCTGGAAGAGAATCTTGACCACATATGTCTGATCTGGGGCGTTGTATGGTTTTTAAAGATGGACACTAAATAAAAGACAGGAGACGTCTTTGGGGGCTTTTGAAATGTGGCGTTAGTAGGCGCTTTCATCATGACTGGCTATAGTATAGTAAGACCTTGAAGTGTTAACACAACTCTCTACTTAGCTTTTTCTGTTGTCTTTCTCGGTGCAGCGTGTTGCAAGAGCTTCTCTTCACCACGCGTGACGTGGACCTTCAGGTTGCATCTCCACTTGGATCGGTCTGCAGCTTCGTATTCGCAGGATGTCAGACTCATGGCCAGGACCTCCATATCACGCTTGTGGTTGACCGACTGTTCTGTTACCATCCGCCAAGTTTCCATAGAGCATATCTTTGAAAATGCGATGATCTTCCGTGCGACGAACCTGACTAAGCCATCGCTGTCTAAGGAGAGTCTACATGTTCTGCAGACCTGTTTGAGAGTGCACCTCTACATGTGTCACCCTGCCTGTCCATGCAATCTTAAGAACTGGTCGCACGCGCCGTAGATAGAAGATCTTGTTTGGCATTCTGCTGCCCAAGTTTCACTACACTATAAGAGCCTGCTGGCGACACATGTTTTGTACACAGGCAGTGACTCTTCCTCTTCTCTCTCTTCTCACCTCACTCTGTTTCATTTGACTCTATCCCACAGTCACACCCTTGCGCAACTTTCACACGCGCCCTCGTGGTAAAGCCCTTCCATTGCACTTTGGTTGGGCTAGCTTCTGAGGGCGCTCAAACCTAGCATAGGTACATACAGATGCACACATGCATCCAAGCACTGGTTTATGCGTCCTGATATCGCCCAATTGACTACGGTCTGGGGTGGAAAATGGCGCGCCTCCGCCAGTAGAAACTAGTGAGGCAAACATTTAAGCAAAAAAAAAAAAAATGTTTTGTACACCATGGCCTTGGTTTTAATTGCGAGTTTGTGGTTCTACCAAACACGCGTTGTGATGCGAGCTAATGTAGAAGTAGCTTCTCCAATACGACTGTCTAGTTCTGGGTCTAGAGAAAGGCTGATAAGAGACCCCATGTATGTGAATGTGTGCACAGCTGCCAGTTCATAATTATCGCTGCTAATAATTGGCGTGATATCTACTTCCTGTCCCAGAACATCTGTTTTGTTGAGACTTATTGTGAGACCACAATATTTGTATGACTGGGTGAAGCGATCTATCAAGATCTGAATTATTCGTTGACTGTGGATGACAATTGCAACATAATCAGGGAAAAACAAGTCCTTGTTAGTGGTCTCCTGATCTTCGGTTTGACCTTGAGCCTTGCAAGGTTAATTAAACAGCAGGCCATCTGACCTAGTGTGAAAGTAGATTCCTTTACTTGCATTACCAAATGCATGCTTCCGTAGCAGAGCAAAGAAGATTCCGAACAGCGTTGGGACCAGGACGCAACCTTGCTTAACGTTACTGCGAAAATCAAATAGTTGTGGGGTGCTGCCATCAAATTGAACCGTTTCTTTCATGCCTTCGTGGAACGATGCTATAAGTCGAAGCAGTTTACATGGGCAGCTAATTTTGAAGAGTCCATCCCTACTAACCAAATCAAATGCCTTTGTCAGGTCAATGAGAGCTATATAAAAGGGCTGATTCTGCTCATGTGTAGATCACGTGATTTGGTATTACTAAAAGATAATAAAGTGAGCTCGATAGAGAAAATAAAACGAAAAGGTGGTGGAGGAGGTGGGAGAGGAAATAAAGCTGCTACAAAAGTTACAAAAACCATGACTGGCCTGGCTGGGCCACAATCTACGTCATGAGGGTTCATTGAAGAAAAACTTAGAAGACAGAACGCAAGAAAGAGGCACAAGCCAAGAAATACATTTGTGACACAACATGCGGAGACATGGCGGTGAAAACGTATGCTGAGCTAAAGATGACCGCAGTGGGCGGGAAGAAATGAAAAGACATTCTGAGCTTGCAAACGAGTCCCAGGACTGAATGACTTGGATCATGATAGGCTGAATTTGAAGCCAAACACCACCTTGATGTCAGTCTGCGCCTACCATTAGATGTGTTACGTCTATCAACCTCCTCTAACACTTTAAGCTCGTTATATAAGGCTAATGGATACACGGCCTCCACAACAAACAAAAAAATTGTTTTGGGGGATTTTTTTTTTTTTTTAGCGGAAGAGAAATATAAACCTAGCTCCTACACGATAGCTCCCGTCTCGTCACGTCTAATCCTTAACCTAGGTGTTCGTATGGGGCGTGACATATGAGAACATCATGAACTTTCAGTCGCTGTCGTACTCTATCCATTGGAGGGTAGCTGTGATCGAGAGGTAAGGCACATGCCTCTCAAAGCGATGGACGGAAACGGTGGGACCAGAGTGTCTGTATCCCGAGTTACCAACAGTCGTCTCGACTATGTCTTGCCAAGGTAGAACGGGACCAGAGAGTGAGGTTAATAATTCCTTTGTGTCTCAGTCCTATAAATTATCCAGGCGGACCTCATCAATGAAAATTTGCACCACATTGATAGTTTGCAAGAAGTATTTTGAGGGCGATTTGAAAAGTTTTACCCCCAGCGGCCTAACTATGACAACAGTGCTCAGAGCCACGTGACACAGTCTGTTATTGAGAGCAAGGACAATCATAATTCTCTTACGTTAAACGTTAAAAATAATGCGACCAAGTGTCCAAGTTTAAATGCTGAGATAAGCCATGGTCGTCTATATAGATGACTATAGATAAGTCGTACGCCAGATTTGTAAAAGAAAAAAAAAACACTAAAATAACTTTACGCTATTTGTGTTAAAACAGCAAGGTGCTAGGATCATAACATGTCGTAAAGTGGGATTCTATAGATTTGTTCCTTTTTCCTTCCAAGTAAATCATCATGCTACCACTACAGCTAATCGTTTTTCGGGAGCTTGTATCCGATAATTTTAAGAAAAGCAAAGGTTTGACATGAAGAGGTTGCTAGATCCATGTAAACTACTACACTAATTGACAACCTGGATGATTGCTCTGTTGAATAAAGCAGCTCGTGTGTACAATGCTCAAACAATTGTTGTCACTTAATCTTACCAATGTAACAATATATGGACACAAATACGGGCACATTCAATGAAATGCAACTTGTAAGATTGTATGTATTTTTAATCGCTGTTAGAAAATCGTTTCTGAAATGATATCACGCACGTCTTCTTCTTCTTTTGTTCCCCATGATTTGAATTGTCTACTCATGAATCCCATGTTTCATGATAACGATGGGAGAGTACTATCACCAAAGGCATTCAAATAGCTAGCTTTGTGTTGAGCTATTAATAACTACGGTACACATTTTTTTCAACCAATCAGATTTCCTAAAGATTTGTCTTCACGTGTGTGGATAAATCATGGCCAACTCTAGGTCATGGATAAATCCTGCTTGCCTCTCGTGGCAAAAAGCGCACGCTCTATCCCCGTTTTGAATACGCTACAGTCTACCCAGCTCAAATGGGTATCTAGCTTAAAGTTAAGGAAGACAGAACAGTGGGGAAGGGAACTAGTCACAACTCAGCTCAGAGACAAGCATAAAAACCTCTAACACTTCATCTCCGATGACAGTCTGCTATAAGGCTGATGGGGCCTGAAAGGGTACTTGCGTCCTAATTCACCCCAAACAGAGTTCCATGGGTTCCCATCGTACGTAACGGGAAATTCCATTTCGGGTTAATGGGCGGACAGGTCGATACAATTTTATTTTATGTAAATAAGTAAAGACAGATAAAGATAGAAGTTTAGAAAGGATAATTATTTTCAGTTTTACGAAGGGTTTTGGTTAGGGTTAGGTTTAGATAATATGGTTGTTATTACATCGTCTGACAGCATGGATAATGTCATGCTAGTGTAGAAACTGGATGCTACCTTATCATGGACCAACGTTGATAGATTCAATAAATGTAATGCTAAGACGGCAGGAATAAGCGGATCAGAAATTCTCGTATATTCTAGCAGAATGTTGGACACCCCTAACAGTTAAAAAGTGGACTATTCTGTGACCTCATATTCGATGATAAAATATATGTTCTCCTTGTTTGAGGTGAATAAAGACACAAGTACATGGTGTTAAGCAGAATAGAGCCATGCTAATCTTCCAAGCATGTTGTAAAAAGGGAATAAAGAGGGGTGTGAACGATACTAACAACCTCGTCATATAAAAACCACTGAAATTGAAACCACCATTGCAGAAACTTGAACACATGCTTCCTGTAAAGAGGCCAACACTAGTGGTGTACGTCTTCTTCACTTAAAGCGAAAAGTCCAATCAATAATTGAAGGTAATGATAGAGATGACAGCCTTCATTAGGAATTTTACGGTATACGAACAGACCCCGTGACATTTGGACGTTCCGTTTGCTATTTGTTCTTTCCGCAATTCAAAGGCGTTTTACAAGCTAATATTAGCAATGACTTCCTGCATCACACCCTTTAGATGGCGGTCCAACAAGCTAGTGATAGCGTTTGATGGACACAACCACTTTCGGTAATTGCATTTAAGAAAAAGTCATATAGCAGAAACTGCAGTCGGGAATGAAGTGTTAGAGACTTCATTGTACTTCATTGTGTGAGGTAGGGTGGGCGGTTTCCTTCCTCGCTGCATTTCTTGCCCTAACCGTAAGTCAGGTTTCCATGTACAAATGAACTCCCTATACAGATTGATCTACTGAAGCGTGCCGTTACGGTAGTTGAACCCCGTACCTTTGCCTTGTAAAGCGGGAATACTATCACTACACTAATCACACGCACCTCAGTATTATCTTGACTTGATCACACCTTTCTACTTTCTACACGGAGCTTGCTAGCACCGCTGAGAGGAGGACCATTATGGAGGCGCAGGAAAAGCGAGCTGCACGAAAGGAAAGAATGCAAGACTGTCCAATTACAAATGCTGTTCACGTGTGCCCTACTCGCGGTAGAGTTTGTCATGCTGTTCACGTGTGCCCTACTCGCGGTAGAGTTTGTCACGCTCAGATCGCTCTGTGCAGTCATATGCAGTCACACATCTGAATAAACATGTCTGACACTGTCGCCATCTTCGCTTGCGATGGGCAACGAACTAAACTAACTAACTTACGGTCTTTTAGCAATTGTGTTCCTAATAGCTTCTACAGGATGAACGATCCCATACCAAATCCTGCTGAGTAGTCTCTATAGACATTCCTGGCATGTTACAGTGTTTCTATTATCTGCCCTCCTCCTACGGCTCATGTAAGACAACATCAATCATTCGAGGCTTTTGAGCTCCCCGCGGAGTAGTTTCTCAACGTATACACATCATGGACTCTTTATTTGTACCATGTGTTACCCTTTATGTTACATGACGTCACGCAGGCTATTATTACCTGCATTTTGGAAGCAATTTTCTCAATCAATTTGGAGATATAAATAATTAATAAATAGCTGCTATATTGTGAGAAATGCCATAACGATTAAGGTAGCGTTGGTATAGTTTCTACATTGTGAGAATTTGCCAAAGCGGTTGGCTTCTTTTAGATTCGTCTATCAAGTCCACAACAAACAATCCCTACTTGATTTTTACTTATACTCCGCCTTCATTGATTTGTTATGATACTTATTGCAGTTCGTTGGAGTTCCGACAAGCATGCGATGTGTTCTGTGTTGTGATTGAATAATGTCCCGTATGACTGGATCATTGATGGGCGTGTCCACCAGTATCCTGCTGTGACCTTCGCAATAAAACTGGAGTACCTTATAGGGTATATGAACATAGACTGTCATATATTCTACGCTGTGATTGGATTAACGTCATGTATGACTGGATCGTTGATTGATAGAGTTTAATCTGTTTTGCGAATTGATGTATATCGCAGGTAAACCTTGATGCCATGTGTGGTATAGAAACATGGGCTGTGATATATTCTGCTCGTGATCGGATAATGTTATATTTGAGTGCAGCATTGATTGGTAGAGTTTAACCTGCTTTCTCTGAGTGATGGATATCGCAGGTAAACATTAATACCATATTTGGCATAGAAACATGGGTTATGATCTATTCTGTGCTGTGATTGGATAATGCCATGTTTGAGTGGAACATTGATTGGTGGAATCTAACCTGCTTCTTCGGAATGATGGTTGTCTCTACCTATCTCCTAATGTGGCTTACACAGGTAAACTTTAATACCATATTTCATGAGTCCCAAATATTTCTAGATTTCCGCCCTCTCGAAGCCAGTGATAAACCCCCTCAGCTTTATTACCCTATTCCTGCCATACAATGCGACAGTAGATCTTTGACCACGCAATTTGTAAGGTTCAATGTAACCAATTTCTTCTTCTTCGACGTTGGTCCTGAAAAAGAAGTTTCTACTCTGTGTTGTACTTTATAACAAGCCAGCTATATCTGCGTTTTCATCCCAGCACATCCGATGAAGAGGCCGTCCCAAAAAGAGGTGGGAGGAAAAAATAAAAGAATGGACCAATCTCCGACCAGAAGAGGCACAGGCAGCGGCCGCTGACAGAGAAGGGAGGCGTGGGCTTGTGAGGAAGTCTTCATGTGTGCCGCAACGACCTCACCGGTTACGGGATGATCTGACCTTACCTGACCTGACATCCGATTTCAGTTAGACCATTTCTTTGTGCCAGGTTTGCCTTCCCACTGCGATCCCTATAATGCAGCCTGTTTCTAAGGTCACGGTTTGGAGACGGAATTCGGTCTTGGTCGGTTCTCATTCACTGCTTATTCACTGTGCTGCATCACCGACCCCCAGTATCCAGTTTCATATTAATAAAAGATATTTGTATGAAGAATATTGTGGGGGAAAAAGTGGTTTCAACAAATTATGAGGAATTATATTTTTGTTTACATTAAGACAAACTACTAATTTTAAAAATGACAAAGTTAGATTTAATTGGCAGGGGTCGCTATTAGCTGAGAGGTAAGGCGCACACCTCTCAAGAAGGAGCGGGGCACACATCACAACAATGAGCAGGGAAATGAAGCAGTGACCTGAGCTCTGAATTGTCTCTCTGAGAATTCTTTAACAAGGACGGTCATTGCGTCAGATTTCACATCGTGTCAAACTTCGGAAAGGCTGGCTAAGGAAAAAGTGGATGACATCTGTAGAGGCATCAAGCCTGCAGGGACCGGTGTAGATCAATTGCCCTGGTCATGCTGGGGTTCCGGGCAGGTAAAGAGCTACAATCCTAACTTTACAAGCACCCACTGTGTGCACATTATAAATGGATAAGGTGATATTTTGAAGTCTTGCAATCGCCTCCTGTTTGATGACGACACTGCAGTTGACGAATCAACAATTATCAAACTGCCGAGCTTCGAAATAATACCAGGGTGGCGCATAAGTTCCATCTTTTATCAATAATATAAATAAGGCTGAAATTGTAAAATAAAGTGTTTGTATCTTCGAATAAACTAATAGATTGAGGAATGATGTCAATGCAAAGTGTGTCGCAAATGCGAAAAGATTTCAATCGACACGTCGTGGATTGGGTACGCCTATAACCAAATGTGTTACAATGAGCGCTGACAACACACAAATTACTGGAGTCTGCAATTGAATCAACTTAATCACTCTTTCATTTGATGTTCTTTGTAATATTAATATGATTGTTCTCTCTTTTATGTTCTGTCTTATTTTTTTCTAATTGTTATCTTCTTTATTTGGGTTTTTCTCCATCTTTCATTGCTGCCTAGTGTGTGCTGTCTTGCTTATGATTTTCTTTGTAAACCTTGGAGGAAATAATGTGTACACCGTATTCTTCCAAGCATGTTACAAAATGTGCCATCGGAAGATCGTGTATTTGGCGAGCAACCTCATCTTGTAAAACGAATTGTTTAATAAATTACGTGATTTCATCTAGACCTAAAGTGAAGAGAAGTTACCGTGGTCGCTCTATACCTCGTATGGGGCGAAAATGGGGGTTGTTGTTAGTTTCGAATGCCCACAATGAGTAAGTTTACTCTTGTGTGCGCCCTGAAAAGGACGTTAAGTGACGGGCTGCAGTAGCTTTCCTTACATCCTGAGCGTGCTGATGAAGGTAGGCCGAATCATCCAGGCGGTTGGGTTATGCTTGGCTTCATCTGCGCATCGTTCACTATTACATGGATCACGTCGATCCCTCACCTTGTTAGCCAGGCTGCCATGAAAACAAACCGATTCCAGGAAGGGTTACTAGGAAACGAAGGTGAGGGTCTTGGCCAGTATATATTGCATGACTAACATATGTGATCTGTATATTTTGCCTGACCATACGGTAATATTCCTTCCCTCGCAAATGTGCGGGTAAAACCAAAACAATACGTTATTTGTTACCATAGTACGCCCTTTATAAGACTTTCTATCTATCTTATCGCCTTGCACACTTTTCTACCCCGTCGATTCTATCCCCTCACCTACCACTCAGAAGTGACTTTAGCGGTCGGCATTCACGTACCACCAATGATGGATGCCTTGTCATATTCTACTTCAGCTGTCTTTGTTAGCGCAACTTACCAACAGCAACACGTCCTATCAGCTCTCTTCGCAACACTGACGACGCGGGTCAGTTTAAGGAAAGTGGTGTGAAACAGTTAAGACTGAAAGTGAGTTTTATGCGAGAACAGTGTAAACGTGTACTGACGTTTCAACTAACACGATCATCTTTTTCACAGACTGTTTTACTCTTCTTCTTCTTCTTATTTTTTTCTTCTTCTTCCTTTTCTTCTTATTCGTGGTCGTCGTTTTTACACTCTCAAATAATCAAATCTATTTCCCTACAAAGTCTGGCGGTCCTTCTCAGTTTCTCTCGTGTCGCCATACATTATCTTAAAATTTGTTTGAGGAGGGCCATGTAGTGAGTGTGCTCCTCTAGAATATGTTCCACTGTTTGTTTGTTGTTGCCACGTAGGCACATGTCTATGTACCCATTTAAAAATGTGTTGAACAGATGATTTTGTCAGTGGCCTGTTAGCAGTTAGAGTAGTGTAACTTGATCTCTTGGTCAAGAGTAGTAAGCTTCTGCTATATCAGATTATGTGTGTTCTCTGTGCCATTGGCTTTTGATATTAATGTGAATCATTGTCTTTATCAATATGCTGAGCAGCGCATGAGCTGTAGCGGGCAACGACCAAGAGCTGTCAAGACCTTTTTTTCTACCTTCACATGGTGATCCTGGATAGCACACTGCAATACCGCAGACTGGCTACAAACAAGGGATCGAAGAGCGAAGGCTAATGCTGTACTAAAAACTACCATGCTAAAGTTGGATGTGGTGGACCAAAGGGGGCAAATATCGCAGTCGAGCTGTAAACTACGAAACAGCTCATTCCATTCTACGAAATAGATCCTGCTACTTGCAAAGCCCTTTTCGTGACTTGGTAGTGAGAGTTGGAGAATAAACGAAAAAGAAGAATAAGAAGTTAAGGAAGATACACTGGTCTAACAGATTAATCCCTAAACTCAAATCTCTTGGAAGTTTGGCTTGGCTTGGCTTCGTTCGTTCTCATTCTCCCGCTACCAAGCCCTCAAAAGGGCTTTGCTAATAGCATAATGTAGTCCAGAACAGGGAATGTGTTGTTTCGTAGTTTACAGCTTCACTGCGATATTTGCACCTTTCTGTCCGACACAATATTTTCCTTAGCCAGTCTACTCTGTTGCAGCCTGTTATCCAGGATCACTACGTGTAGTTGTAGAATGATCGTGGCAGCTCTGGGTCGATGGCCCTGACGCTAACAGTCAGCTTTGGTTCGCTGGCCCTGACGCTAACAGTCAGCTTTGGTTCGCTGGTCCTGACGCTAGCAGTCAGATTTGGGTCGCTGGCCGTGACGCTAGCAGTCAGCTTTGGGTCGCTGGCCCTGACGCTAGCAGTCAGCTGTGGGTCGCTGGCCCTGACGCTAACAGTCAGCTTTGGTTCGCTGGCCCTGACGCTAGCAGTCAGCTCTGGGTCGCTGGCCCTGACGCTAACAGTCAGCTTTGGTTCGCTGGCCCTGACGCTAGCAGTCAGCTTTGGGTCGCTGGCCCTGACGCTAGCGGTCAGCTTTGGGTCGCTGGCCATGACGCTAGCAGTCAGCTTTGGGTCGCTGACCGCTGCAGCTCATGCGCAGCTCGACATCTCGATCCCTGTTGGAAGTTGAAGAGAGGAGCCCCAGACAACGGTCGAATTGTCACACGTCTGACTGTGTCAACACCAGTGATACGATCACGAGAAGAAGAAGATCTTTGGTTGTTGTTTGGTACTGTGCTTGGGCACAGGTACATCCAAAGCAACACATCATTTCTAGTATGGATAATATTTTTAATTTTCATTGTTGTAGAAGCATATATAGTAGTAACCTGCTTAAATGGACAGACAAAGAACAGGGCATGTTAGTAAAGCAGATTTGTTCGTAAATCGTAATTCAGTATTTTTTGGGGGTAGGCCGCCAAAAAAAGTAAATAACGCACTATAGATCATATGAAAATGCGTGTGAAAGTTAATTAAACCAGAACAAATATAGAAAGTTGTGAACAGATAGGTAGCTAGACTAAGATTTGACTGAGAAGCTGAAGCATCTCGAGATAGTGGAGGCTTTTGTAGGAAGATTCGCACCCCTCTTGGTTCTTAACGAAGAGGCAGATATTGAGATGGGAGGAAGATTCGCACCCCTCTTGGTTCTTAACGAAGATGCAGATATTGAGATGGGAGGAAGATTCGCACCCTTCTTGGTTCTTAACGAAGAGGCAGATATTGAGATGGGAGGAAGATTCGCACCCCTCTTGGTTCTTAACGAAGAGGCAGATATTGAGATGGGAGAAAGATTCGCACCCCTCTTGGTTCTTAACGAAGAGGCAGATATTGAGATGGGAGGAAGATTCGCACCCCTCTTGGTTCTTAACGAAGAGGCAGATATTGAGATGGGAGGAAGATTCGCACCCCTCTTGGTTCTTAACGAAGAGGCAGATATTGAGACGATGACTGAATTCGGCATTGATAGACACGGCAACTGAGGTGTAAGGGAAGCGAAGGGTAAAGAAGAAGGCATGGGTTACAAATGAAATACTCGAGTTGTATGGCCAGAGAAGATTAATGAAGAGGTCGAAGAATTCCCTGGATGGGATTACCAAATACAGAGAGAGACATGTAAACATAAAGGCCAAGATGAAAAAGGCCGAGGTAAAATGGATAACTGCTCAGTGCTCAGATATCGAACACAATCTGGGAAGAAACGATGCCGAGGGTGCATATAAAATAGTCAAGGACCTAGTAAGACATATACAAAGTCGCAATAAATCAATTCAGGATAAGAGAGGGAAATGTCTCACAGGAGCCCAAGACGGTCGGGCTCGTTGGACAGAGAACTGCTCTGAATTATATAAGCATGAGGGTCCAGGTTACCCAGGAAATGCAATGGCCCCCGAAATGAATATGTTAGAGGAGAAACAACCGATAACAAGAAAGGAAGTAACTGAAGCGGTGAATATGCTAAAAGTCAAAGGAAGAGATGGGCAGACAACATCACTGAGTCGTCAAACCTTCATCTCGGTGAGGCACCACTGGCGGCAGCGGACAGAGAGAGATGGCGCGTGGTTGTGGGAGTGTCTTCAAGTGTACCCCAACTACCTGATGGGTTACGAGATGATCTGAACTGAAATATAAATAAACAAAATCTTAGTTTTAAATATTTCGATTATTGCAGAAGTAGAGAATGCATGTACATAATAATGGTGCCTGTCTCGAATAAAGGAAAGTCTATACACCTTAATCCTGCAAACAGGATATGTGTATTCATCAGAACAGGCAGCTTATCTACTTCCATCTCACATATATACCATTTCTTTGCGACTTAGATTTAGATACGTTATTCTAATATAAAATAAAACTGGTAGATTGCATTTAAACAAAATAATGGTTACAGTTTCTGGAAAAAAAACACATTAGGCTTGTAATGGTGCAAATAGTTAAATATATCCTCCTTCTCAGAGGACAATTAAGTGAATGTTAATTGTCTGTCTGTTTGGGGAATGGGAACATGATCTTACATGATCTAATGAGGACGTCTCTGGATCTGAAGAGTTAATGGGGACTGGTGGTGATCTTACATGATCTAATGATGATGTCTCTGGATCTGAAGGGTTAATGGGAACTTGGCGGTGATCTTACATGATCTAATGAGGATGTCTCTGGATCTGAAGCGTTAATGGGAACTTGGCGGTGATCTTACATGATCTAATGATGATGTCTCTGGATCTGAAAGGTTAATGGGAACTTGGCGGTGATCTTACATGATCTAATGATGATGTCTCTGGATCTGAAGGGTTAATGGGAACTTGGCGGTGATCTTACATGATCTAATGAGGATGTCTCTGGATCTGAAGGGTTAATGGGAACTTGGTGGTGATCTTACATGATCTAATGATGATGTCTCTGGATCTGAAGGGTTAATGGGAACTTGATCTTACATGATCTAATGATGACATCTCTGGATCTGAAGGTTAATGGGAACTTAGCGGTGATCTTACATGATCTAATGATGATATCTCTGGATCTGAAGGGTTAATGGGAACTTGGCGGTGATCTTACATGATCAAATGATGACGTCTCTGGATCTGAAGGGTTAATGGGAACTTGGCAGTGATCTTACATGATCTAATGATGATGTCTCTGGATCTGAAGGGTTAATGGGAACTTGGCGGTGATCTTACATGATCTAATGATGATGTCTCTGGATCTGAAGGGTTAATGGCAACTTGGCGGTGATCTTACATGATCTAATGATGATGTCTCTGGATCTGAAGGGTTAATGGGAACTTGGCGGTGATCTTACATGATCTAATGATGATGTCTCTGGATCTCAAGGGTTAATGGGAACTTGGCGGTGATCTTACATGATCTAATGATGATGTCTCTGGATCTGAAGGGTTAATGGGGACTTGGCGGTGATCTTACATGATCTAATGATGATGTCTCTGGATCTGAAGGGTTAATGGGAACTTGGCGGTGATCTTACATGATCTAATGATGATGTCTCTGGATCTGAAGGGTTAATGGGAACTTGGCGGTGATCTTACATGATCTAATGATGATGTCTCTGGATCTGAAGGTTAATGGTAACTTGGCGGTGATCTTACATGATCTAATGATGATGTCTCTGGATCTGAAGGGTTAATGGGAACTTGGCGGTGATCTTACATGATCTAATGATGATGTCTCTGGATCTGAAGGGCTAATGGGGACTGGTGGTCATCTTATAGGATCTAATAATGATGTCTCTGGATCTGAAGGGTTAATGGGGACTTGCTGTGATCTTACATGATCTAATGATGATGTCTCTGGATCTGAAGGGTTAATGGGAACTTGGCGGTCATCGTACATGATCTAATGATGACGTCTCTGGATCTGAAGGGTTAATGGGGACTTGGCCGTGATCTTACAGGATCTAATGATGACGTCTCTGGATATGAAGGGTTAATGGGGACTTGGCGGTGATCTTACAGGATCTAATGATGACGTCTCTGGATCTGAAGGGTTAATGGGGACGCGGTGATCTTACAGGATCTAATGATGACATCTCTGGATCTGAAGGGTTATGGGGACTCGCGATTGATTTGGAGATTGCTTCTTGTAAAAGGAATACAAAATAGCTTGCCACTCTGAGGTCTGTCTCCTTTTCAAAGCATCTCACTGTAACATGCTATTATTGAATGTTGTAACATCTTTTAATTGACTTTAGCTCGACTTTCGAAATCGTGATGGATATCAGCACACATTATGAAAAATAATGTTGTTGTTTCGAATGCCCACAATGAGGAGGTTGACTCTTTTGTGCGCCCTGAAAAGGACGTTAAGTGTCGGGTTGCTGTAGCTTTCCTTACATCCCGAGTGTGCAGATGAAGGTGGACCAGAGTCATCTAGGCGGTTGTGCGATGTTTACGTCGATCCCTTACCTCGTTAGCCAGACTGCCATGAAAACATCCCGTTTCCAGGGTGGGCTTCGAGGAAGTCGAGGTGAGGGTCTTGGCCAGTATATTTTTCCTGACCCTGACTAACATGTCTTTTCAGTATGTTTTGCCTGACCAGACGTTAGTCTTTCTTCCCAAAGATATTGTAAACAACAAACATGAACATTTTTCAAGAGCTATGCAATGTACGTTTTTCGAAATCAGACTGAAGAAAAGCGTGACCCACAGTCAATATTGAAACGGGCCAAAGTGGTTGGGTTCTTCTTCTTCTTCATCTTTCGTTTACATGCAAATATACTATCTATATCTGTAATGTTGTCTCTCGTATAAACTACACTGACTTTTGTAGTTCACAAACAGTTCCATAAGGTTTTTCTTCTAGGCCAGTGGGTTTATCTTTGTACATCATATTCGGGGAAGTTCTCTAGTACGTGCCCTACATTCTGGGCTGGCAGTCTGTACACATTGCGGAGTTGGCAACCCTCAATGATGTGTACACGTTACGGAGTTGGTAACCATAAATTATGTGTACATATTACGGAGTTGGCAACCCTCAATGATGTGTACATATTACGAAGTTGGCAACCCGCAACGATGTGTACACATTACGGAGTTGGTAACCCTCAATGATGTGTAAATGTGGCTACGAAGTCTAATGTGTCCTGCTCTGAGACACAACACGGCGGTTTGATCTTGTCTGTTTATCTTATGGTAATCGTCTTGTGTTATTGTTGGCGGCTCACTGAATGATTTGATTAACCACTTCTTCTGCTTGATATGTAACTGGTTGCTCGTCTTCACCAACCAGATTTGCCAACCGGCCTATCCTTTCGCTTCCCGGTACTCCACAATGGGAAGGTGTCCACTTCATGACAATCTCGCGCTGGTTACTCAGTTCAGACAGTAGATCTTTCAGACCTGGCAGTTTCCCGAACATCAGTGCTTGCAGTCCTGTTTTTGCGTTCCTAAGAAATACTACAGCCTGTGCACAGGTATTGGTGTCCAATAGTTTCTCAGTAATCACCTTGATTGCCTGAATTTCCGCATCATAATTATGACATAATTTCCCGGCTGTAACTTTGACCGTGCCCCTGAAGTTGTTTGGGTATTCTGTGTAAACTCTTGATCCGCCAGTTGTTACTTCATTCTGTACCGATTCGCCTATATGTGCTCTAAACCAAAGGTCTTGTGGATATTCTTCACCCATAAGACTGAGAGCAATTATCCTACGTTGTACACTGTTCTGTTTATCTTCGTTAAGTATTCCTTTTATTTTCGTTTCTATACATACTGATAGTTCATGCGTCTCTATCAGTATCTGAAGATGCTCGTATGAGCGAATAGGTTCATATGCACTGGTTCTGGTTATAATTGAAGACGTTCGTATGAGCGAATGTTCGTAAAGTGGATGTTTGTATAACCGAGAACCAATGTACTGAGTGTACTTCTCTGACAGCATGCAGACGTGGCTCTTATTTAACGCGGTGTTCTGAATTAGATAAGCATGAGCCGTCCGCCCCCCCCCCCTTACTTGTCTGTAGTGCACTGCTGGGCTTCTCAGTAGGCTTATTATAAAATCGATTCTCACCACGTTGTCCAGGCTGCAAAAGCATGACCCATTTCCAGGTGCACCGATGGACTTTGTCAGTACGTTCCACCTGACGCGAACACCTTGGCATCCTTTTCATCTTTCTTCTTCCCTTTGTTATTATTATTACCATGATTATTATTGTGATTATTATTAGTCATCATCATCAAGTGCCGTCTATGCAACGGAGGTTGACGGTAATGGATGTCCAGCTGTCTCTGTATAGCGCTAGACTGGTTCACGCAGTCAAACTATGTCACGACCAGTTCCTGATGTTGTCTGTCCATCTGTACCTCTGTCACCCTTTGGCTCTCTTGCCCTCTACTCTTCCCTCTAAAAATAACCTTTAGCAGACTGTCATGAAAACTGCATGTTTCCAAGGAACGCTAAATGGAAAAGAGATAGTGGTCTTGATCATTATATTGTGCCTGACCATATGCGACGTTCTGGACAGTATGTTGTTCCTGGCTGGACTGGCGTCTCAGTTCCACAACGCTTTGTATAACATAACTTAATCCTGGGTCTATCTGTGAGCTATTTCAGCTCTCAGCAGTACGGTTTTATGACCCACCATAAAGCGTGCTGATTGCGTGTTCTCCAACTTCTCTGACAGTGCGATAAATCACGTTGGTTCGTTTACTGCCTGGGGTTGAACCCCTGAAGACTCTCAATCCCGCGTTGACATTGATAACAGAGCGAGAAGGAACATAATGTCGATCATTTGTCTTTTCGTCTGCATTGGAATATTTGGATATCATAGCAACGGCGATAGCTGGTAGGTACCGACATTTATTTTTCGACTATTTCCATCTAATATAGGAGAGTCTGGCCAAGCGGTTTCGGTGCCGTCCTCTGACCACACGGACATGCGTTCAAAACCTCAGTAAGGCATGTTTTTTTTTCTCTAATGGAGGAAATCTAAAATAAGCTATCTGTGAAGCGTCCGTTTTACAACGCCAACGCACCCTGTTCGAATCACGCTCTTGTCCGTTTGGCAGACATGGTTTTTTTCCCGCTCCTCCACGACGGAAAGTAATGGCACTCTTGCCAAGAAACTCAAAACCCGCCAACAAGGTTGCCGGTCGTAAGAAGCGACGTTCTGCAAATGATGGTCTTTTTTTTCCAGTCTTTTTTTTCTCAGTCTGATATTGGAGAACGTAAAATACATTCCACTATTTTCTTCTTCTTTGCGTTCAGGATCTTTTGGTCATGCTATATCTGCAGGCCAGTCGCCATGATGAAGTCTGTAGTCTTCACCAGGTCGGAGCGGCTGCCCTACAGCTTTTGTCTCAGCTCCGCACCCTCTGGCCAGGTCTGATATTTTATTTCCCTATAGATTGGACATTCCTGTAGAATATGCTCAGGGTTCTGGCATCCTGTTCCACATGGGCACTCTTCGGTGTGTAAGATCTTCAGTCGGTATAGATGTTCTAGTAGTCTGCAGTGTCCAGTTCTCAGGCGAAATAAAGTAGTTTGTTGATTTCTTTTGAGTTGGTGAATTGGGTCTGGTGTACTGCTTATGTTTCTGTCTTCTCTCCATTGGTGTATATACTGATTTCTTATGATGTTCTTGATTTCTCTGTATGGTACTCGATGATTAAATTGTGCCTTTTTGCTGCCATCTTTTGCCAGAGTATCAGCTCTCTCGTTTTCCGTGATTCCGCAATGGGAGGGTAGCTACTGGAGCGCTGTTGTTGAGGATCTCTGGAGTTTTCCCAGTTCTGCTCTGATCTCTGATAACAGTGGTTCGTTGTTTGCTTTTTGTATTGTCTCTATTAGTTCTCTGCAGTCCGTGATTACAGCTATTTTTGATGGAGGTTGCCTTTCTGTTTTGAAGCATTCTCAGAGGGTACAGAGGGTGGTCAGTTGCCTATGCCACGAAGGGAGCGGCGGACATTTATTGATTGATTGATTTATACGGAAGTTGCGGCGGTGATTGATTGTCCTGACGAAGATCTAGTGCTTGTTCCCTTAACTTGTAAATTGTTTTGTTTCTGTTCCGCCACGAGTAACACATGTTTGTGCTGTTACTAGCACTACCCTCCAATAATGACTGACGTTTGTAGATGGCAATGAAAATACAATTTAAAAACAGAAACTTTTTATCATCATCATCTTTTATCCACTTGTGTCGTTAGACGTCGTGGGGAGGTGTAGTTTTCTGTCGTGTGCCGTCTTTGTCGACGAAGTTGTTGTCATTCCGTGTTTCTTCAGTGTCTCACTGACACCATTCATCGTTTTCGTGGTCTGCCCTCTTGCTCTGCAACCCTGATGTCTGGTATTATAGATACGAGCAGCTAGTAACTTTGGTTACATTCTTGACAGGTGTCCGAACTACTTTATTCTATGCCGATCTACGTATTCCATGCACGGTGTTGCACCCACCTTCTGTCTGATTACTTCGTTTCGTACTCTGTCCAACCTTGTGACCCTTATAGCCTTTCTCAAACACCTCACTTCGCATACCATGATAGTCCATTTCTGACACTGGTAGCAGAGAGTTGGTATAAAAATACTATTTACCAGCTGTCTCTTTGTCTTCATTGTTACGTGTTTGTGTCTTAGTAATAGTGGGAACTGATAGCAAACCGCATTAGCTTTCGGTGTTATTGATTCCATCTCTCTATCTTATGTGAAAACGCTGCTCAAGTATTTGAGTTCACTGACTTGTTTAAGTTCTGTACTTTATACTTGCATATTTAGTATTTTATATATTCTAATGATTTTCATAGTCTACGTCTTTGCTGTACTAATCCTCATATTATTTATACCGCAGATATTGTCAATGGCATAAAGATGTTCTTGGAGGTTTGGTTCATCTGAGTGAAGGAGACTCTGATCATCTGAAAAAAGAAGTTTGTTCATAGTGATGGTTTCTAGTTTTGCATCAGTTATTTGTTCCATGTATACAATGAACAAAAGTGTTGATAGAACACATCCTTGTCTTACCCCAGTCTTAACTGCAAACCATTTAGTGAGTCCGCTTGGTGTTCTCACAGTACTTTGACTCATTTTATACATTGCTATTAGATTTTTGTGTAATTGTCCTTGTACTCCGTAGTTTTCCAGGATCTCCTATAGCTTGTTTCTATCCTCTCGGTCAAAAGCTTTCTCCTGGTCTACAAGGACGATGTTCTGCCGCTGATTAAATTAAACAGTTTGTTCAGAAAGCTGTCTTAGAGTAAATAGGGCGTCTGTGCAACCTCTTCCTTTTCTGAAGCCAAACCATGTGTCACTTAATTGTCTTTCAAGTATTTTGTCTTGTTCTGTTTTCCAGAATCTTCGCGTAATTTTATTTGTATTGCTCTAGAGAGATATTCCCATGTATGTTTCAGTCTCTTTTGTTTCCTGTTTTCTTCCAAATGGATACAACTATTGATTTTTTCAAGCTATCCGGAACTTCCATTGTTGTCTATGCCACATTCATTATTCTGGTCGGCTATTTTACTCCCGTTTCTCCGCAGGCTTGTATGGCCCCCGTTGCAATACCGTCTATTCCTGGTACCTTGTTTCGCGGACTCTTTTTGATAGATTGTTAGACCTCTACTGCTATGATTGGTAGTTCTTCTCTCTCCATGTGTCTTGGTGTGAATATTTCATTATCGCCTATTTCTGCCGGATTGAGCTCCTTGAAATATTCCTCCTATCTCAGCTTTTTCATGTTTTCGTTTAGTAATGGAATATTATGTTTCTCGTTTATGATAGTTAAAGGGATAAAACATTCGTCTCTCAGTCTAATTTTGTTCTACTGTTTTTATAGAACTCTCTTGGGAATTCTTTTCATAGGTTTGTTATCGTTTCGCCATATCTCTCTTTAGCATTCCTTATAACTTTTCTGGTATCTCTTCTTGCTGTTTTGTATTGGATTATCATATCACTCACACTCAGTTTGTGTTGCATAATTCAGAGTTTGAATGAACAAACAAAACCCCAAAAAAATGAATTGCCGCGATCCGGATTCGAATCATAAACTTATCGATTTATAATTCTTCCACTACATTTTGTTCGCTCATACCATCTGAAATATCGGTGATCGTAGATTACGAAAATATTCCTTTGTGAAAGTGCTTGGATTTTATTTTCAAATAATATTTAATATATTTTGAAATAGCCATTGGATCATCGCTCCCGTGACGTCAATTTAATCGTCAAATACTATATATGGTGAATTTTGTGAGAGAATGTGCAAGCTTGATTTCCTGCTATGTTGGTTTCGGAACAAAGACTGCCTTGTAATGTTATCAACTGACTGGTTTCCAGAATATGTGGCCTATCCAGCGCTAGTGCCTTCCACGCGTGTTATGCTCCACTTATTTCCAACAGTTGGTAGGGACAGCGTGGGCTAGGGGTTAAGTGCGACGGCTCACAACCTAAGGTGCTGGGTTCGATCGCCATCACAGCACTGGCCGTTACCCTGGGGAAGCAAACCCTTAGAAAATGCAGGATGAAGCAGACCCTTACATAAAATGTATGCTGAAGTCGGATGCACTGGGCCGACAGGCGCAAAATAAAAGCCACAGTGCAACGCACACCGCCTTAGGGAATAGAGAAATAAGGCGAACGGAAAAAAAGAAAAAAACAACAAATTTCCAACAGTTGCACATGTCTAATCTCATCGTACCATTCCGTCACTTGTATTCCTCACGATAGTATGTTTGGGGAAACATGTTATCGCTGGGGCATATGACAGAGGAACGAGTTATGAAGCTGAAACAAGTATTTGTCACACGACATGTCATGTCAAACATTAATAACAGACAATTCATAATAAACTGAGATGTTACGCCCCCAACGGCCTCACAAGAAGCAAAATAGAAGTGAAAGAAAACTATTTACTTTACTGTTGTCATTAAATTTATCCCCATGAGGACCTCAGGATGCTTTGAGTTTGAAACTCCAATAGATAGAGGTAGTGATAATTACGAGAAATAAATGTCTGCCATTTCGTTAACAAGATATATATATATATATATAGAGAGAGAGAGGTAGTGTGTGTGGGCGTGCGTGCGTGCACGCTTGCTTGCGTGTATGTGAGTATGTGCGGGTATGTATGTATGTATGTATAGGGCTGGTCTACTGACGATTGCAAAATCGGATAACGTAATGAACAGGAGCTTATTTTGTTCTCCTCATTTTTCCTGCAGCTGTCTCAGTGTCAAGATCACGTCTGTTGTGGAACGCCCCGCTCTGAACCCACATTGAGACTCGGGCAGTACGCGATCAGGTTCTATAAATTATTGGCTGTTCCCCAACATTGATTAAACTAGTTGTCTCCTGCCACGAAGACATGGGGGCACCATTCAGTTTGATGGAAATGCATCCGACAGTTTTGAAGTCAGAAGCATGGTGGAACAGGGCTTACTTATTGCTCTTACTCTATTTGGAATTTTCTTTGCAGCCTTGCTGCATTGTGCTTTCAGACGGGAGATTGGCTACGTATTTGTCCGCAGTAGGTTTGAGGGCTCGATCGATGTTCAATCTGGCAAGGCTCAGGGCTAGTCTAAAACAACGGAGAATCTCACCAGAAAGCTATTGTTTGTCGATGATGCAGCCCTGGTATCGCACGATGAGGACACTCTACTATCATTAATCAATTGTCTGTCTGATGTCTGCGACATATTTTCGCTCACTGTAACCGTGAAAAAACAAGTTGGAACCGCAACAGTAAAAACAAATATGTTAAATGAAGATCCGTTCGTTGCAGTTCAAGTGTTCAAATATTTGGGCTTCACAGTAACAGCAACACTATCACTGGATGAAGAGATCAATCTACGGATAGGGCAAGCAGCAACATCTTTCGGCAGGCTGAAAGAGAGGACATGGAATGACAGAAAGCTGACTCTAAATACAAGGAACATGATACATCAAGCATGTGTGTTTGGTACACTATTATACGGAGCGGAAACATGAACAACACATTTATATATACAGTTTTCATATGCGATGTCTACGCAGTATAATGAACATAAAGTGACAGGACAAGGTGACCAACTCGGAAATACTGAAACGCAACAACAGACTTAGATGGTTGGGTCACGTGAAACGAATGCCAAATACGCGTATTCCGAAGCAGTTACTCTTGGGTGAACCCATATCGGGTACGAGATCACAAGGAAGGCCTAAATTAAGATACACTGACATCTGCAAAAGATCCATGAACGATGTTACGATAAATCCAAATACCTAGGAGGAGATTGCAGAGGATAGAGCTACATGGAGAGCGACCTTGAGAACGGGCATCGATGCATCAGAGCTAGTTTTGTGTGTGTGTGTGTGTGTGTGTGTGTGTGCGTGCGTGCGTGCGTGCGTGCGTGCGTGCGTGCGTGCGTATGTATATATGTAATGTGAAGTTATGTATGTATGATTTTAGAGGCCAGGATTTCTCTTTGATTACCACACACCCAAGGATGACCAAGACGGTAGATCCACACAATCCACTGCAGGTTCTGGAAGGAAGACTAACAATCTGGTCAGGCAAGATATACTGATATGACCCTCACCTTGACTTCCCAGTAACCCTTCCTGGAAACGGGCTGTTTTCATGGCAGCCTGGCTAACAAGATGAGGTATCGACGTGATCTCCATAGTAGTGAGCGACACGCGATCGAAGTCAAGCATAGCAGAACCGCCTGGTGGACCACGGTCCATCTTCATCAGCACGCTCTGGATGTGAGGAAAGCTACGACAACCCGCCACTTAACGTCATTTTTAGGGCGCGCAAAAGAGTAATTCTACTCATTGTGGGCATTCAACAACTGAAAGGTTTGAGGCCTCTATGACTATTATTCACGAATGGCAAATCCAATGATATTGTACTGTCCTAATCAATGACTGAATGATCAACGTGATTACGGGCCTCATTAAAAAGCTTCTCATACTGAAGATTGTTATCTTGTGTTATTATCCTTTATCACGTGCGAATCAACCGACAAATATAGCACACAAGTCCAGCGCCAATCTCTCACGAAGTAAGGCTGGATTCTTTATTATCACAAATCCTATTTAATGATTATTATGAGGTGATCATGGAAGAATCTACCAACATTGGTATTAAGGTCAATGGACAAAGAAATTGGGCCATCAAATTTGTGGATACCCAAGTCATCGTAGAATGAGTAGAGAACTCATTTCAGAATCCACTCGCGAAGATAAACAATACAGCCAAGTTAGTTGGTATGAACATACATACTAGTAAAACAAAAGCAATGGTCATAGCCAAATAAACCCAGAGAATAAAATATCAGCTTTGGGAAACATACCAGAGAACACGGGCAGAGGTGTTAATATTTGGGTCAAATTGTTACAGGGGTTTCTCGTGACGATGAAATCAGAAGTAGGATGGCAGCAGTCAAAATGGCAGTCCGCGAAAAAGTTCTAATATCACGTGATATCATTATTTATTGCATTCAAGAAAAATCACATGTATTGTGGATAGTAGCACTGTACGGCTGGCAAACATGAACTCTAAACAAAAAGAATGAAAAGACCGTGCAGCTTGCGAGATGTGTTGCTATCGTAGGATGGAAAGAGTCAGATGGATAGACAAAATGGTAAACGAGCAAGTGCTAAAAGATAAAGGGGCACATATATAACTGATGAAATATGTACAAAAAGGTGACTTGGTCACATTATAAAGACATAGAGTCCTACTGTTGAAAATACTGGAATGCAAACTTTAGAGGAAAATATTAGGATGTCCAAGAAACAAGTACATCACATAAATGTACAATACCATCAGGGTGCAGGCTTATGGACAGTGGTGTGACAATATCAGACTATTTCAACACCAGTCTCCAGACGAACTAACAGAGGACAGTGGTGTGACAATATCAGACTATTTCAACACCAGTCTCCAGACGAACTAACAGAGGACAGTGGTGTGACAATATCAGACTATTTCAACACCAGTCTCCAGACGAACTAACAGAGGACAGTGGTGTGACAATATCAGACTATTTCAACACCATTCTCCAGACGAACTAACAGAGGACAGTGGTGTGACAATATCAGACTATTTCAACACCAGTCTCCAGACGAACTAACAGAGGACAGTGGCGTGACACGATCACAAAACTTCAATACAAGTCTCTGCACTGACTAATCTGATGATGAGGCTGATGAGTGCACGTTAAAACGCTAATGCCGACTGACACCGCCAACCGAATTCTGTGTTTGAGACCATTGTTATTGTGAGTGTTTGAATATTAGCTTGATTGCCAGCTATGCTTTAGATTCTTGAAAGCCTATTATTTCACTTTTCTCTTCTGTTATTTTGATTCCCTTTTTTACGACTGCAAAATAGCTTGTGGGGCTGTGATAGTTGTGACTACTGTGATAATGTTTTTGTTTGCGATTCTCCCTTGGGAATTTCACACTCTGTTTGTCTTATCTATCCTCAGAACCTTGCAGGGATCTCAGAGACAGAAGCTCACGTCAGTAATGTCCACTCTGTCAGCAGCAATAACAGTTTTGACCAAGACGACTCATCATCCCTCCTCGAAGCCAGCCACGACTGCACAGAGCGTGTCCGAGCATCAAGGTCCCCAGTCCGCCCTCATCAAACAAAACAGAGGAGTGCTCCCAGGAGAAGCTTGAGTCTTCCTTCTGGAGGTCTCTCTTATGGGGATGTGAAGATTCTGTACAAGGATGGACACTTTGTTATGGTTGGCAATTCAGCTGAGAAGGCAGGAAGAACTTCTGGGGAAAAGACTGGTGTCTTAGAGGAAGTCCGGGAAGAAACAGAAGGACTAGATCCGTCTGTAAAAGCTCATAGCCAGGACACATTGTCTTTAAGTAAAGTTGGTTGTGAGAAAGAAAACATGCCTTCAGAAATGTTTGACACGTTGGAGAGAGGAATAGCTGACCCTCATTGGAAAATGAAAGAGGCATCTCTGACTTTTGATGGTTGTGATGCTGGACTGAATACAAGAAGGACCAAACCTAGTGGATCAATTTTTTATTCTCTCCCTGGTCGGAAAGGTCGGGCTCAGAGGCCGACGTCTGTTGAAGATGACAAACTGTGGAAATCTCAGCAGTCACTTGTAAGTCAAGCTGAGATGGAGAGAAGAAGGAGAGAAGAAGAGGACGACGATGTTTTGAGGAGGTATAAAGAAGGTTCAGGATTAAGACGAAACAACAGTTTCACAGAGGCAATGGGGTCTACAGTCATGCTTCAGGATATTATCGATAGAAGAGACCTTAGCAAAGCTCCAATAAAGAGTCGAACAATTGGTGAGAATGTGGTTTATACTTCTAGTGAGAAACATACAACAGAAGGTTCTTGTGGTAGAAAATCACGTTCTAAAGGCGTTGGCTTTATCCAAAGAATGTTGAAAAAACGAAGAGGCACGTCAGCTGGAAAATCGTTGTCTTCATCAACTTCCTCATTAAAACCACAGAATGATCATTTATTTTTCTCTTCGTTATCGCTCACCTCATCGACATCTTCCACAAGCCTCCAGCAAGCTAGATCTGACAGCAGAGACTCTTCCTTAGGCAGAAAAATATCTTTCAACGGTCTCTTCAAGCGCAGAAATTCTGCAGATACATCTGTCAAGAACATATCTATATCTGACGAATGTAGTTGCCCACCAATAGTAGCTTTCCTGAGCAATGATGACATCGGGGCTGCATTCCCATCAGCCCGTACAAGGAAATGTTTAAATAGAGTTCAAGGGAAATGTGTCCACGAGGGTTTAGTTGGTGCAGGTGAAGCTCATTCGTTCTCGGAATATCAGATAAGATCTCGATCAGCAAAAACTTCTTTGTCGGGTATACATCCACAAGGTTCTCTGTACCGCAGCTTTAGTCATGATGATAGTGGAGGCTCACCAGTTGATGGCGTGAGTCGTCGCACTAGAAGTTTGTCAGAAAGAGCTGCCACTTGTGGGAGGATCGTGTCCGGGGAAGTCTTGTCGGCCGACTCATCTTCAGAGTATGACTTGAGCTCCCCAGATCTCCACAACTCAGATGGCACGCTCACTCCACGATCACTCTCTCCTTGTATAGCTGATCTACCCATGGACGTGGACCAGACTCTCCTAGCTAGTCCGACACCCAGTAACAGGATATTCCTGTTAGAGCATCAAAATCTGACCACAAGCCCACCGAGAAGCAGGACTAGGTCTGCAGGGGATGAAACACTCCAAAAATCGTCATCCTCTTTGGAAGACAGCTACAGCACCACATCAAGACTGAGCTTCGCAAGAGAAGAACTAATTTCTAGCAGTAGTAATGATTCTGGGATACATAACGAATCTGCAACCAACTCAAGTGCAGAGTCCATTCAGGTAATTCGATCTTAATTAGTTAGTTAATTAGTTAGTTAATTAGTTAGTTAATTAGTTAGTTGCCAATAGCAAGCGATGATGGCGATATCATCAGTCTGTTTTGTCTTGATGATGTAACTCGTGCTGTATTTGGAATATTGTGATGAAGCAACTCCGTTGGTCATCAGTCTCACTTTCTAGTCACGAGCCACCTTAGACCAGTGGCAAGACATAAGTCAAGATGACTGGATGTAACTCAGGATGCAGGACTCTGGTTGAATCTCCTTTAAGACCAGGGATCGCTTGAAAACTTTAGGGAATAGACCGTTCACCGTTTTTTCGCTCAGCGTTTTGGCTAGTGAACGATTGAAATGTTCAGTTTCTTTCTCCCCTCCTACCCATACCCCATCCCAAGTCTTCCCCGCACAATGATGCTGGCGCGGGAGGGGTCTGGTCTAATGGATCTGGGGCTATCATTGGTAATCTCTTTCCTGATCAGAGGGCCAGTACTTATCAAGGTCGTTGGTTTCACTACTTCTGTTCGGCTGCAGCACCACTTCCTCTGCCATCATCCCCTATTATTTACTTGTAAATTGGATACGCCTTGAGAAGTGCACACATGAGGATGTTGGAACATGGTTGTCATAAATTTTCTGCATGAGAACGGGATGTGTATAGAAAATGCTGGTAATATTGAGGTAAAGGCAATAGTTGAGTGGGTCTCTGTGGCGTGCAGGAATTGATGACGTAGACAACAAAAACTGGCTTGAAATTACTCTTACAACAATGCGAACATGATATGATTCTCAGTATTTTCTTGATTGTGGACACTATCTCTTGTTATGAAAACAGCATTACAGAAAATACAATGATTTGGCCATATCTTGAGAATAGAAGTTATTCAAATATAACTGCTCGCCTATACTGTACAAAGCTCTGACACAGGCCAACAGGAAAGACACGTTGCAGATGACAAAGCATAAATCCAATAACAACACAAGCTGGCCACAACCAATGGGAAGGAAAACTAACGTCTGGTCAGGCAAAATATACTGATCAGACATGTTAGTCAGGGTCAGGCAAAATATACTGATCAGACATGTTAGTGCTCACTGGAAAAAAAGCCGCAAACGCTTTTGTAGAACACTATGCCAAAGCAAACCACACCGAGGTCCCAGCAGATAGGCATACATACATTAGTGAAGAGCAAAAGGGGCACGACAACATCAATACGGCACCAGAAGAGCATATGATGGCCAAATTAACAATGAGTGAAATGGAAGAGGCCATGAGAACATTAAAGAAAAGGAAATCTCCCGGAAAAGACGGGATAACAAACGAAATGCTGATGGGGCTGGGCCAAACAGCGAAGAGGAAACTGCTATCGGTCCTGAATCAAAGCTGGAAAAGGGGTATTGTACCCAGGCATGGAAAGATGCAGTACTTGTACCAGTACCAAAAAAAGGAAAGGACAAAACAGATCCAAATGGATACAGGCCTATCAGCCTACTGAGCTGTGTCGGCAAACTGATGGAACGTATGATAAACACCGGACTGATGTGGCTTCTGGAAGAAAAACGAATACTAATTCCACAGCAAGCCGGCTTTAGACAGCACAGATCCACTGAGGACCAGGTCATCCTCATAGCCCAGGAAATAGAAGATGCCTACCAGGCACAGAAACACACAGTAGCGGTTTGGGTGGACCTGGAAAAGGCATTTGACAAAGTCTGGAAAAACGGACTTAGAGTCAAGCTAAGGAGAAGTGAAGTTTGTGGGAGAATGTACAAGTGGATCAACCACTACCTCAAACAAAGAACGACCAGAGTCCAAGTACAATGGCAGATGAGCAAAAAGGTGACACTCGAGCAGGGAGTACCCCAAGGGGGAGTACTGTCACCCACACTCTTCCTGGTGTATATAAACGACATTACAGAGAATATACCAAGAAGAGTCCATAGCTCAATGTTTGCAGACGATCTGGCTATGTGGACCTCTGAAAAGAATCTCACCATAGCAAGAAATCGGATGCAGCAGGCCCTAACATTGCTGGAAGAGTGGGCGAACTCATGGCTGGTCAAAATAAACGAGGAGAAAACCACATGTACAATATTCTCGCTTTCAATCAAACCCCAAAACACCAAATTAAGTTTAAGTGGCAAATTCCTGCAGCCAAACGACAACCCAAACTATCTGGGAGTCACATTTGATCGGCGCATGACATGGAAAAGTCAGATCGAGAGAAACCGAATGAGACCCAGAGAAAGAATGGCAATCATGAGGAAACTTGCTGGCACAAGCTGGGGAGCAGACGAAAGCATACTAAAGAAACTGTACACTGGAAGAGTGAGACCAGTTCTCGAGTATGGCATTGCGGCATGGACAACAGCAGCAAAGGCGAACTTCGATAAAGTTAACAAACTTCAAAACCAAGCCATGAGAGTTATAACAGGAGGCATGAAGTCAACGCCAATTGTAGAACTTGAAAAGATTACAAAGCTGCAACCCATGACCGATAGAAGAGACTGCAGAGCCCAGCTGCAGTCAGAGAAACTCCGAAGACTGACTGACCACCCAATGCACCAGAGACTAAACAATTTGAGAAATGGGAAACTAAAGCGGAGAAACTTTGCAGAAATAGCCAAAGCAAAGATGCACGAAGATCCCACAAACGCACTAACAACACCAAAGCCCATCACTACTGTACGAAAACCTACCTGGAGGCAGGATATATTTCCAGAGGTGGTAGAAAATATACCAGGTATTGGAAACAAAAAACTGCCAGACTGAAAAAGAAAGGAGAGATACTACCCTAAGCTTTATATCGAAAAACTACCCAAGCATGGACTGGACCCATGCATACACCGACGGTTATGTAACAAACACTACACAGAACGGAGAGGCAGGAGCATTCCTGAACCTACCAAATGGCAGAAAAATAACACTGTCATTCGCTACTGGTAAGTACACAAGCAATTTCAGAGCGGAGGCAGAGGCACTGAGGGCGGCCGTGGAAGAAATGGTGACACATAAAGAAAATGAAAGCCATATAGTCCTGCTTACAGATGCTCTGGCCGTAGTCACAGCGCTAAAAAGCCAGAAAAACACTGAGCTTAATGACTTAAGAGCAGCACTCTGTCAACTATGCCAGCAGTCCGCACCAAAAAGGGTAGTGGTACAGTGGGTCCCATCACACTGCAACATCCAAGGCAACGAGGAGGCAGACAGACTGGCAAAAGAAGGTGCAAGACTACCACAAACAGATACTAGTATGACGTACGAAGAGTCTAAACGGCTTATTAAAGCCAGATACATGACCAAATGGGAAACTGAACATACCAACTACACCAAAAACGATGCCTATTACCAGTTGAACAGAAGAGAGCAGGTCGTTGTCTTCAGACTTCGCACTGGCCACAGTAGACTGACGTACCACCTATTCAACAAATTGAAGATAGGTGGTACCGACGAATGCCCGTGTGGTACCGAGAAAATGACCGCTGAGCATCTGCTGCAGAACTGCCCGACATACGAAGATCAGAGAGAGCAGATGTGGCCATCACCAGTGGAACCACAAGACAAGCTCTATGGCAGTGTCGACAGCCTCAGGATGACCGCCGCTTTTTTCGAAAAAATAATGGTTACTGTCTGACTGCGTACGAAGAAGAAGAAGAAGACATGTTAGTCAGGTTCAGGCAAAGCATACTGATCAGACATGTTAGTCAGGGTCAGCCAAAGTATACTGTCCAAGATCCTCACCTCGGCTTCCCCGTAGCCCTCCCTGTAAACAGGATGTTTTTGTGGCAGCCTGGCTAACGAGGTGAGGGATCGACCTGATCAGCGTAGTACTTATCGACGCGCAGATGAAGCCAAAGCATAGCACAACTGCTTGGAGGACTCCAGTCCACCTTCATCAGCACGCTCAGGATCTGAGGAAAGCTACAACAACCCGCCACTTAACATCCTTTTCATGGCGCACAAAAGAGTAATCCTACTTACTCATTGTGGGCATTCACAACAACAATAACCACAACCAATGCAACACACTTGGCTGAAGAGAGGAAACGTCAGCTCCCTGCGGCTGTCTCGGACCGAAAGGTGCAAATATCGCACCTACTTCCCACCTACTTGTATGGATATAGATATCATCACATCCCGGTGGTTTTCCTTTCTTTAAGCCTTGCATTGCTGGTCGGACTTCATCGTAGGCTACGGCTCTATCTCCTGGTTTTGTTTCGTACGTGTGACTGCAATAATGCTATAATCTCTGGAGCAAATCCTTGCACTCCATCAGTGTATTACCTTGGGCGTTTATTACCTTGGTCGTGTATTATATACAGTGACCGTTTAAACTCGCCAGTGTGTGCTCTGATTTCTTTGAACGCGTCACCTTCCCTTGTATTTGGAACTCCTCTGTCCTTTTGAATGTGTCCAAATTATGTTGCTTCTTGTTCTTTCTTTTAGTTGTCTGTGTGCAGTTCCTGTCTATAGCAGTATTGCGCTCCATATCAAATGATTTTAGATTTTTTCTTTCATCTATGAGTCACAAGGCATTATCTGTAATGTAACTCAGATTTTTGTGCCATTTTCTACTAATTTTTCTGCGTGCAGATGAGATGAAAATACACTTGCGTGTCTGGTGTCATATCGTCATACACTATCATAAGCACCTTCTAATTTGTTTTGAACTTCTATGGAGTACTCCTGTCGTATAACACTGATGTCATAGCATAATGACCTAGTGCTTTTCTGCGGCTTGTTCAGCCTTATCTTGATGTCCATGACTAGCAGTTCGTGGTCTGAGTCGCAGTCAGTACCTGTTAGTGCCTTCCAGGATGATACTCATAACCGCCATCTATGTTGTAACAGAATGTAGTCTATTTGGTTCTTACAATTCCCGTCTGGTCGTACAGGTGTAAAGTCGTTTAGGGCGTTACTTAAAGTCTGTGTTTGTGATGGAGAGGTTATTCTTTAGGCAGATGCCCATTAATTAATGTCCTTTTTCATTTCTGTGCACCAACCCACATGGTTCTTGTACTTTCTCTTCTTCCTTTCCTCTTTCCCTTCCTATTTTTGCATTGAAATTCTCCAAGGTTATCACAATGTCTCTTTTCGAGATGGTCTCCTGTCAATCACTATATGGCTTGGCTTTGTCCGTTCTCAATCTCCCGCTACCAAGCCCTGAAAAGGGCTTAAGTATCAAAATTTCAGAGAACAGAATGCATTGTGTCGTAGTTTAAATCTTGACTGTGATATTTGCACCTTTCGGTCCAACACATCCGACTTCAGCAAGCATTTTTTTAGTACCGGGTTAGCATTCCCTCTTCGATCCCTTCTCCTTAGCCAGTCTGCTCTGTTGCAGCCTGTTATCCAGGATCACCGCATGGAGGTGTAGAAGGGTCTTGGCAGTTCTGGTTCTCTACCTGATAATATAAAACATCCACCTGTCTCTATGTTGATGTGGCCTTGACCAACCCATCTGTCTCCGAGACTCCCATGACTCAATATGTCTCGTTTAGTCCTTTCCATTTCCCTCTGAAGGAAGCTTCCTTTTGTACAGGCTACTTGTGTTTGAAGTTCCAATTCTTAATTTGATACTTGGAATACTATCAGGCTTTTGTCCATTGTCTCTTTTACTTGTATTTGTCCTGGTCTTGGTCTCATCCCTGCTACAATTACTTGATCTGCCTGGCATGGGGGTCTCACATCAGATCAGATGTTCCATCTGTTCCTCTTGTCATTTTAATGTATTGATTGATGTTTTGGGAGAGGGGGGGGGGGGGGGGCTGCTCTAGGTCTCATGTAAAAAGTGAGAAGTGAAATGTCTGCAGCCAAGTCAAGTCAACAGAACATAGTCGAGGTACCCCCTGCTGTCATTGCCGTGGCTCTGCGATTGGCAAGCAGCTGACGCCAAAAATGAAAATCTCAGGTCTATGGGGGGGGGGGGGGGGGGGAATTTTTAGACTGGGTGAAGTAATCCTACAGAAACAATCAATACATTGCATACATAAATAAATGATCAATACATTAAAATTAATCAAAATTTCATTAAAAATTATATTTTTATTATTATATTAACAATTCACTGATCAAAATAACTAAAGTCAGTACAGGGAATGACAAAAGCAATACAAAGAAAACTCCAGTCATTCATCGATAAATGTCTACATAGGATAATGGGTAAAGGTTGGCAAGACGTGATGAGGAATGAAGACCCATGGGAAAGGAGCCAACAACCATTGGAGCAACAAATGAAATGTAGGAAAACACCATCAAATGAGGCCAAACAGGCCCTGACATGGATTCCACAGCAGAAGAGGAAGAGATGTAGACCAAGAAACACCTGGAGAAGAGACTGAAAATGAACTTTGATCCCTGGACCACAACTGGAGAGAGACAGAAAAGACAACTTCAGAACAAACTTGCTGGAGGAGGGTTGCCAATAGCCTCTGCCCCAAAAGAAGTGACAGACATTGTTGATTAATTACGCTAGCTGACACTGATCTATAGTTATCACAATTTGTATGCAATTTCTCTGAGACTTGACAATCATTTAAACACAACGGCTATCACCTTTTATTGCCACTTTATCATTTCTGTCCCGTGCTCTGAATGTCAAATAGAAGAAATGGAGCCCGGGTAAACAACGGAGAAACTATAACTCTTAAACTAGCATGAATGCAAGGAGATTTGTTCATACATTGGACGAGCATCTCCTTAAAGCTGTCCTTACAGCTGGTTAAGATGAACCAAATGCAGTAGTGTTCAAAGCGACAATATCTGGGTACGGATCTTGGTGGTAGTAGTAAATGTATCGTTCTTTACTCTGAATCTGGGTCGGAATATGCGTCACTCGGGGCAGGCCGAAACATTACTTCGGTTTTTTTGGCATTAATTGTAAAACTAAACATGTTACAGGCTGCTGAGAACTTGTTCGCATACCATGCCCAGTATACCCAGATATCAGAGTCAAGAACGAGCGCCTCGAATCAGTAGACAGCTTCACGTACCTTGGCAGCACTCTTTCCAGGGAAACTACTATTGAATGTGACGTCAGTAACAGAATCTCCAAGGCCAGTGCTGCCTTTAGGAGACTTCGCAACAGTGTCTGGAATCGGAGGGGTCTAGGGATGATACGAAACTCAAAGTCTACTGAGCTGTAGTGCTCTCCACCCTTCTGTATGCCAGTGAGACATGGATTGTGTATAGCAGGCATGCTAGGAAAATAAACCACTTCCATTCAAGGTGCCTCCGCAGATTGTTCAAAATAAAGTGACAGGATAGGGTAGCAGACACCGAGATTCTCATGAAGGCAAAAATGCCTTCACACACTGTTGCAGAAGACCCAGATCAGGTGGGCGGCCACGTCGTGCGCATTCAAGACAACCCCATCCCAAAACAACTATTGTATGGGGAGCTGAAAGATGGGCTGCGTCAAGCCGGTGGCCAAAAGAAGCGTTTCAAAGACTCCCTTAAAGTATCTCTGACACGCTTCAGCATCAATGCAAACGCATGGGAATGTCTCGCACAGGACCGCAAGGCATGGCGTAGAACCACCACCAAAGGCACCTCCATTGCTGAGCAGCGCCGGACCTCCAAAGCACAGAAAAAACGTACTTTGCGTAAAGACAAAACAACTGACCTTCACATGTGCAATTCTGACTTTCAATGATGGTCTCTGCGAGTTGTTTAGACTCAACCTAGACTGAGATTATTTTGCAATGCAGGCAATCCACATCTCCGTTGTCCGCTGGTGCTGCTCATCATCCCTCAAAGAATTCGTCATGACAGGTGATTGGAGAAGGTTGTGCCCACACCATGTAAAACTCATCCATATGCAGCAAGATTTGCATGATACTGTTGTTTCCGGTGTGGCTTCTGGCCCAGTATGGTCTGTAACAGTTCCCGCCGGAGCAGAGAGTTTAGGACAGGGGTGATGTGGTTGCTGATAACAAAGGTACCTGAATGCGTGTCAAGGTCACTCACCGTCTCAACAAAGGAAAACAGAGTTGGGGCAAGGAATGTGGACAGGTAGGAGCTGACCACTGGCCTTCCGATTTGGGTAGGGGGAGAATGAGTGTCAGACGGATTGGCAACGGAGCTTGCTGCGATAGATGAGTGACAGGTGTGAAAAGTATTTCGTTCCGATAAGACTGAATAGACCCATCCCCTGAGATCCATTGGTCGGCTCTGACTTTGCTTGAGTGTATATAACTCGAGACAAAGATTAGCTCAGGAGGCTGGATGGAGAGGAGGTTGGATAAAGAGATGAGAGAGAGAGAGGGAGACTGAATTTAGATTGTCTGTTTAGCTCACCGACTTAGATAGAGGAGCGATTGATAGACTGTTGGACGAATGTTAGTGATAGAACAGGATCACTCAAATAGGTGTGTGAGTTTTGCATTAATAGATAATCTGAACGTGTGTTGTAAGCAGGGGACATTGTGAACAAGGTATGTCCAGATCGCCCGCCTGAGGGGATTTGAGTAAGGAAGTTTTTGATAAGGTGTGTTGAGGATGCAGTTAAAGAGATGTGTGTGTGATGGGAGTAAGGCAATAGAACTGGGTTTTAGATAGTTGGGAATTCCATCAAGAGCTAATGCTTAAAATTTCCGCTTTAGTTAATATGTATATTAACATATATATAATAATAGAATACTTAGTTAAGATGTTATGTATTGTATTGTGTTTGTAATTTCACTACTCATTTTTCTAGTATGAGTATTATATAATAAATATGCCACCTGCTGTGTGATATGTCATTTACTGAGTATGATTATGAATGATGTGGATGAGTGTGATAATGTTCTAAGTTAGAATAATGGCCAGGGCAAATAGTGGGGTCTGCTACAGGTCGTCTTTAGCATATCTCCACTGGGAGAATAGGCTCATCTGGGCAAAAGTTATTTGGCCTCAACCTCGACTACTGTTCAATCCAAGTACCCACTATAGGGTGAAACCCTAGCCTTCAGCTTGATTACTGGAAAGAAGTGGGTCCTCGGACAAAGTTACAAACGACAGACTGGGAGAGAGCGGGACAAGGTAAATCGGAACAGGACATCTTAAGAAGAAAGTTGACATGGATATGTCATACATTAAGAAAGCCCCCGGCTAGTATCATCAGAGAATCCCTGTCATGGAACCCCGAGGGAAGGAGAAGCATAGACAGACCAAGGAATACATGGGGATGAGATCTGGAGGCGGAAGTAAAGAAAACAAGGAAAAGCTGGAAGGAAGTAGAAAAGATTGCACAGGACAGAGGTGCTTGGTGAGGGTTGGTTGATGAAATGCACCCCTGGGTGATAGAAGGCGAAGGAGAGAGTGGGTCCTTGGCCACTCTTGTAGGTGAGGTAAGCATGGGTATGAGAGAAAGACATGTTATGGTTTCCTGTATTGCACATCATACCCCAAAGGTTCCTTTAATGCTGATTAGTCTAAACCAAATACATTGCTGTACCTATACTCCAACACCTGGAGTGACATGGTATATGATGATCATGGAATCAGTGATGACAAAAATTGCAAAAATGCTGCTGTAGACACTAGAAGCCTCAAGTAAAAGGTAGCAAATTGTAGCTGCAGACACTAGAAGCCTCAAGTAAAAGGTAGCAAATTGTAGCTACAGACACCAGAAGCCTCAAGTAAAAGGTAGCAAATTGTAGCTGCAGACACTAGAAGCCTCAAATAAAAGGTAGCAAATTGTAGCTGCAGACACTAGAAACCTCAAGTAAAAGGTAGCAAAATACATCTGTAGACTCTAGAAGCCTCAAGTAAAAGGTAGCAAATTGTAGCTGCAGACACTAGAAGCCTCAAATAAAAGGTAGCAAATTGTAGCTGTAGACTCTAGAAGCCTCAAGTAAAAGGTAGCAAAATACAGCTGTAGACTCTAGAAGCCACAAGTAAAATGTAGCAAACTGCTACTGTAGACTCTAGAAGCCACAAGTAAAATGTAGCAAACTGCTACTGTAGACTCTAGAAGCCTCAAGTAAAATGTACCAAAATACAGCTGTAGACTCTAGAAGCCTCAAGTGAAATGTACCAAAATTCAGCTGTAGACTCTAGAAGCCACAAGTAAAAGGTAGCAAACTGCTACTGTAGACTCTAGAAGCCTCAAGTAAAATGTACCAAAATACAGCTGTAGACTCTAGAAGCCGCAAGTAAAAGGTAGCAAACTATTACTGTAGACTCTAGAAGCCGCAAGTAAAAGGTAGCAAACTAAAACTGTAAAATCTAGAAGCCTCAAGTAAAATGTACCATAATACAGCTGTAGACTTTAGAAGCCTCAAGTAAAATGTACCAAAATACAGCTGTAGACATTAGAACCCTTAAGTAAAAGGTAGCAACATGCTGCTGTAAATACTAGAAGTCTCAAGTAAAAGAAATCAAGATGTCTAGACCACATGGTAGAAGAGTAGTGACAAATTCAAGTGGGTGTAGTAATGTTTGAAACCTTTTACTTGTGATTCTAATGAGACAACAATATTCTGTATTGCCATAGGCTGCAGTACGACTGCGCAAATCCAGGTCACCATCCCCGCAGAGCTTGGAGTGGCCCAAGTCAGATACCACAGTTCGATGGGCAGACCTGCTTGAGGAGGTCATGGAGCCTTGTGATGCCAGGGACTCAACATTTACCAGCAGGCACATGAAGCTCCCTCGACCAAAATCTGATACAGGTATGGCTTAACTTATCTTTCTGGTTTCTTATGAAGCATAGAACTGTAATTGATGCTCTTCATCTATTTCTATTTTTGGGCTGTCTTCTTGACTTTTACCGATAAGAGCTACCTTGCTCTCCTCTTCTCTTATTTTGTCAAGTTTCTTTGTGATGTTATGTCTTAACCATCTCTCACTTTCTCTACTTAATCTTCAACTGTATTGGTTGTTGTCGTGCTCTTATGTGGCCTTGAAATGCGCTCTTGTTGTAATATCTTTCTATGAGGCTGATGACGCATTGAACGAAATAACAGTAGTCAGTTACTCAGACTGTTTGCCTCAGGGTCAGCGAACCAGAGCTGTCAAAGACCCTACTTAACCCCCAAGAGGTCTAAGTTGCATCCGCACTCTCTGACTGAAAGAATAGGGATCGAAACCGAAAGGCAAACCCGTTTCCAAAAAAGTGCTGTGATGACGCCGACTGTGTTGAGCTAAAAAGCGCAGATATCTTTGCCTCGCTGTAAATTATAACACAATCTAACATAACGTTTTGTTCACAACTAATAATGAAGAAAATATCTTTCAGTTAGCACAATAGATAAATGTCTGTACCATTGTTTGTGTATTTGTTGGAATGGCTTTCATATTTGTACTACGGTGCACACATGTTGGACACAATGTTAACAAGGCAGGTGTAAACAATGGAAAGTATAGTACTGGAAAAACTGTGTGGCCTCCAAACATTCTGAGCATCATACAAAGTTGCTACTGGCGGTTGTCTGTTGCTCACCACAGCCTCAGAGGATTGTCAAGTTATGGAATTTTATTGCCATGCTGCTTTCATAGGATACCGTCTGCAATTGCACGTCTTTTCAGTACTCTGTTTACACTTGCTCGCATTATCGGCCCTGTTTGGAGTGTGGTATTGTCAGATCTCAGGATAAAATGGGAAATTTCTAACAGACAGACGGATGCAGCCACTCAAACCAATCAATGTAATGACTTGATTGTTGTCGTGATATCATATCTAAGTGGAACTGTGCAAGTTTATGTTGTTCTACTGCACCAACATTTATGCAACCTATTTGAATACATGAATCTTGGTATCCATTCATAAATCCTGGTATTAAATCGGGCATGGTTGTCTGATGCCAGGTGACCAGAGGTCTGCTTGAATCCATGTCTGTCTTCCCATTTCGGTTCCTTGATGGTCCAAAGGTGTGATGCAGATCAGCTCGTTGGCGTGTGGTTGTAGTTGTATGATCACCAGATAGACTCAATTCATGTCCTCTATTATCAGTCATGCATCCACATGGCCATATGTACTATTGTATTGATGCAGGGTCAATAACGTCGCAGAACTCTATCTGGTGGCAGATGTTGGTAATTGGTCTCTCAAGGAGATATTTAGGACTCTTTGCTTCATTGCCTTTTCGGTAGCACAGGGCTTCTTGTGTCTGATTTGTGTAGACTTCAAACCTCACACCCATATGCCATTGCGCCACTCATCTGCTGAGGTATCGGTTTAATATGGTTGAAACTGAAACCCACCACTTTCCTGCTCAAGATCCCCGTATCAATTTTGCAGCTGTTGATTTCACAACCTAGGTGTTTAAGGAATCTGAAAGAAATATATTAGTTTGTAAGAATTTGTTACTACTACAGTGTCATTTCGATAACATGAATATCGACTTGGAACATAGGGTATATGCTTCAGAGATCTGCATGCTGAAATACTGAGCAAGTATGTTAAGGTCCTTCAAAGGTCCTTTGGTGGAGATTGAAAACATTTTGTTTGCTATGCTCTATAAAAGGAATCATCAAGTCAGGAATTAATTCACATCCTTAGAATGTAAGAATACTGAAGATATGATGTCTCCAATACTTGAAGATCACACTTCGGGGTTTATTTAATTGATATTTGACCTTGTCCCACACGAGGCGTCACCGAGGTCGTCTGCTCAATGCCTGGCTGCGACAAATTTTATCGCTCCTCGTCACAATTACATGTCGCATGGACCTTGGTCATCAATTGTGATCACAGGCAGTCGATGCAGCAAGCCCTAGTTGCCTAAGCGGATTATTATATTATATAATAGATGAGTCATTGTATTAATAAATTGATATTAATAATCTTGTCGATGGCTTCGCCTCCACTGGGGGGGGGGGGGGGGGGAAATCTGTTCACGGGAATAAACGCTGAGGAAAAATCTACATCTTCTGCTACCTTGAGTCGTCTCAACCACGTCTTGCTGCTGGACCAAGGTAGCTGAGGATGAGAGTGTGAGATAATGAAAGTGCACACCTTCCTCAATTAAATCTATTTAACAACTCACATCATGTTTTTTCCCCACGTTCCTGTGTTTATTAGTGCATCTAACCATCTAACAGGAAGCACGCAGCAGAAATATCTGTTGGTGAAGGTCTATAATCTGGATGTAATAGTTCTTATTGTATTCTATGTTTCAAAGCCATATAGTAGGCCTGATGTTACATTGGTGTGTACAGCCAACCCTTTTTTTCCCCAAGGCAATATTGTTGAGTTTTATATTACGCTGCTGCGGAGTGAATTGAAAGCAAATCATAAATCATGTCTTATTGATTCTGACAGTAACATCCTGGTTTATTCCTCCGTCATTGTCAATGTTACATCCACTGACTTGACTTAGTCGCTCCTCTTCTACAATGAGGTGTTTCTTCGTGTCTTTTTCTTGTGGCTTATAGTTTCTACACGTCTTCTAGCTGCCTCCTACAACATGCATGGCAGATTACCGTGTTACTAGTCTTTTCTGACTCTGTAACACGCCAGTGATGGTGCATCCAGAATAGGCTTATTGTTGTAGAAGCTAGACAAACTTGGTTTGACACTCTTGATGATTTATCTATGTTTTTCCAGGCTGTAAAGCTCTTATTATTTCCCAATGTGTACTAAAGAAGGTGGGCTCTCCTGGCTGTAATGCTTTTCAGTACGCGGACCATAGTTGAGTCACAGTGTTGATTCCCACCTCGGTGGCTGGGATGCCGTTACACAGCCTGCTTCTAGACTATACGGTGTGTATGTGAGTTTGGAGTCTTGGTCAGTATGTTGCACCTGACGCTAGCGACTTGATTGATTTGCCTTACCGTTTTAAGTGAAGCATAGATCCACCATTACAGATAGTTCCATTACAGGAAGCGTTAATACAATTATTTCTAAGAGAAAGTTTCAATAGCAATGATTTGACACCATGTGATTGCTAGCCCCATGCACACCACACTTTAGTCGCAGTTTAAGACATGCTTGGTAGGTTACAGTGGTACCTTTTCCAGATTGTATTGCTTCACTTATTTTCTGTTGTCTGGTGTATATGTTTTTCGAGTATATTTCCATATATTTGACTTTCTGATTGTTGTCACAACTTTGTTTATTTTACTTGCTTTGTTACTTGCACACACTGCTGTGATTGATAGGTTAACGGCATTTATTCCTCATCACTATAATTTCCATCAATACTTAAAACACCAAATTATTTGTCTTCTTCCCCTTCGCCGCATGCGAGTTACGGGATACTATTTTTGGTGGTAGGGAGTGGCTGTGATCGAGAGATAAGGCACTCGCCTCTCACAGCAATGAACATAAATGGTGGGCGATTGAATCCCACAAGTTTCAAGCGACCCCTGGTCTCAAGGGAGGTGTGACTAGAATGTCTGCATGAGTTACCTCCAGTCGTCTTGACTTATGTCTTGCCACTGATCCAAGGTAGCTCGGGACCAGAGAGTGATGAAGGCTGCATGGCCAAGGGGTGAAACTCACTTGGTTTTCACAATCCCAGGGTATTGGGTTCGATTCTCACCGTATCCAGTTGGCAGACACTGGATTTTAATCCTCGGGCATTTGCTTCTTCACGTATGGAAAGTAATGGCAACCTACCGTACTGCACACTTTCCAAGAAACGTATAACAGCCAAATAGGTGGGGGTTGTTAGAAGCGACGTTCTGCAAATTACATGCTTGAAACCCTGGTATTCAAACAGGCAGGTTATGCCTGTTGCCAGGGATCCAAAGGCTGGCTGCAGTACCTTATTTTTGAAATGTTTACTTTCTGTGGCTTACTAGACTTGGGGGAAGGTAGATTGAGTGTTGGGTAAGAATATAATTACTTTGTATAATTTTACCCGGACAAGTTCACTCTTATCGATTTTCAACTGCCAACGGTTCTTTTACGAACACAGAGTGTACATGGGATATCCGTGTTTATCATAAATCTCCAATGTGACTAGAAGCTTGTGTCACCTCCATTGATACCAAAGGACGCTTGAAACTTGTAGCATTCGAATCCTTACTGTTTGTCCATTTTGTTTCATGAGGGGCCTTTACCTCTTGGATATAATGAGCCCCTCTGTATTCAGAAAATGTTATATTGTGGAGTGGACTCCGCTTTCTTCTAGTGTCAGGTGGTTTTGGTTTCATCTAACTTCATTTACTGTGCCATCTTACCGCCTACCTCCCACTAGAGTTTTTAAAAATCCCAAGGATTGGCACGATTACTGGGTTCACTAACATGTCGAGAAGGTAGATTTGGGCAGGAGAATCTATGAAACATGTTGAGTCTTGTGTTTCACCGTGCTGCTCTATTTAGTCCTCGGAACGCCAAATAGCAGTAGTTTTCAAGACTTGGTCTATCCACTTCTTGTTTTGAAGGCTGTATTTCAGCATGACGGTTCTTTCCTCCCACACAGATCAAGGTTTAAATGATGAACGACCAGAGAAGGAGAATGATGGAATTGTTGAGGATAAGTGCAAGGAGAACAGGAATGAAGATGAAGAGAACCTCGAAGGTAGTTGTGTACTTTACGCATGCCTAAAAGAATGGTTTGATTTGATAGAATTGGCATGTTCATGGTTACTGGAATTTGCATGTTTTTTGTGAACAAAACAGCGACAATAATCTCAAAGAGAAGTGTACAAATATTGTGATAAGAACACGAAAAACAAACATTCTAAACAAAGCTAATAGTGGCATTACAGAATTACAGTTTTGAGGGAAGACTCAGAAAAAGCGTGTCTAGAAAAGAGAAGAATTAGACAGTGACTTAATACAGGTTTATACGACAATGAAAGAAACAGATAAATTAGACTAACAAGTTTTTTTTCAAAATGCAACAAGCTACAAGAACAAGAGGGCATATGTACAAATTAACTAAAGAAAGGTCCAAATCAGATAGTAGGAAATATTTTTTTAGTCAAAGAGTGATGAATGTTTGGAATGCATTGCCACAGGAAGTAGTACAGACAAGGACAATTAATGCATTTAAGAATAGATTGGATGCATATAGCTTTTAGAACAATGAAATGTAAATGAAACTGGTTGTATACAGAGGAAGGCAACTGGACACCACGCCTCATACAAGCTCTGGTATCAAGATAACAGAGCAGCGCATGAGCTGCAGTGGTCAGCTATTCATAGCTGACTACTAGCATCGGGGCCAGCGAAACAGATTTGCTAAAACCTTCTACACCTCCAAACAGTGGTATTGGAAAACAGGCTGCAACAGAGCAGACTGACTAAGGAGAAGGGATCGAAAAGGGAAGGTTAACCCGGTACTCAAAAATACTTGCTGAAGTCGGATGTATTGGACCAAAAGGTGCAAATATCGCAGTCAAGTTGTAAATTACGACACAGCTCATTTCATTCTCCAGACAATATCCTGGTACTAACAAAGCCCTTTTCAAGATTTGGTAGCGTAAGTTTGATAACGATCGAAGAAGAAGAAGAATACAAGCTGTGGCTTAGGGCAATGTCCCTAACACTTCATCTCAGACAACAGTGTCAGCTAAGGGGCTATATTTATGCTTCAGTTGAATTTATTAAGTGCGGTAATAAGGGACGACGTGGGCTAGTGGTTAAGTGACACGACTCACATCCAGAAGGTGCTGGGTTCGATGCCCATCACAGCAACGGCTGTTACCCCGGGAAAGCAAACCCTTAGAAAATGCAGGAGGAAGCACACCCTTACATAAAATGCATGCTGAAGTCGGATGCACTGGGCCAACAGGCGCAAAATAAAAACCACAGTGCAACCGCACACAGCCTTGGGGACAAGAGAAATAAGGCGAACGCAAAACAAAAAAAAACAAAAAAAAGTATTGTAATAAGTTATGAAAACACATTTTTACACAATTGTTATTCAAGTATTAAAACCCATCCACATTTCTAGTGCTATGTGTAAATCACTATACAATAAAACATAATAATTCAAGAAAAATAATATGTACTGATATAGAAAAAATAACGCCTTTCAAACAGTTTATTAATTAAAACCTTTTCAGTTCCCTATGGAACACAGATCTTCAATAAATACACGCCAAAGTCATCTTGTTCTGAGCCATCCGCTTTCTGTCTTGGATGTTTGAATTATACGTTTGCTTTCGTTTGTCTTGTCCATACTTGTTGAAGTTTGTGTGGCCTTAAAGTTTCTACAATATGAGGTAGCAAGTCCCATGTCCAACCCTCTACCATTGCCTATTATGACAGGCCTGGCAGGTTACAGTGTTAATATTATTTTCAGCTCTTTTGGGCCACTGTAACACTAGGGAGAAGTAATTAAGATAGATACAGATATATGTTCATCAATAATGAATAGGATATACAGATATATGTTCATCAATAATGAATAGGATAGATACAGATAGATGTTTATCAATAATGAATAGGATAGATACAGATATATTTTCATCAATAATGAATAGGATAGATACAGATAGATGTTCATCTATAATGAATAGGATAGATACAGATATATTTTCATCAATAATGAATAGGATAGATACAGATAGATTCTCATCAATAATGAATAGGATAGATACAGATATATTTTCATCAATAATGAATAGGATAGATACAGATAGATTCTCATCAATAATGAATAGGATAGATACAGATATATTTTCATCAATAATGAATAGGATAGATACAGATATATTTTCATCAATAATGAATAGGATAGATACAGATATATTTTCACCAATAATGAATAGGATAGATACAGATATATTTTCATCAATAATGAATAGGATAGATACTGTAACAGTTCCAGCTGGAGCATTGGCGTTAAGGGCAGAGGTGATTGGGTCGGCGACTCTGGGAACAAAGGTTACCAGCATGTGTATGTGCCAAGGTTACTCACCGTCTCGACACTAGGTCGACAAAGGAAACGAGGAGTTAGGTGGAAGAATGTGTCTGGTACTGGTGGGGGTCTTTGGAGCTGAGGTGGAGGTTCGGAGCTGACCACTCTGGCATTCCGATTTAGCATAGTGAGGGTTGGTGACAGTCAGAGGCCGCCACGAGCGGCCACGACATTTATAGTGACAGAGGTTCGGGGATAATCATCCAATAACAACTAGCTGGGGGTAATTCCAAATTAGAGTGATGGCTAAATCAGACATCCAACATGAGACCATTGGACAGCCATGATGTTACTTGAGACTATAAAATACTTGAAAGATGAACTCAGCAGACTGGCTAGGAGAGAGATTGATAGGCTGTTAGTAGTCTAGCAGGCTGAGAGATAGAGTGAGTTTGCAGGGCGACTGAACCAGCATACACCTTCGAGTTTTGGCCAGTCGCTCTCTGACGGTGTGTGTTGGACACCATGTGAACAGTAAGAGGTCTGAATGTGTGTCTTACGTACAGGACACTTAGTGAACGATGCGTGATCTAGTTACATATGAATGTAAGAATACGTGAAGAGATCTGAGGTATGTGAATGTACAGATCGCCTAAGGAAGAGATCTGAATGTATGTGGTATTGTGCAGGACACTTTGGGAAATATGTGTGTTATGAGGTATGTGTATGCACATATCGTATGAGAATGTGATCACAAGTGAGTACGTGATCCGACAATAAGCGACGTGATCTAACTACATATGAATGAACAGATCGCCTGAGCATATATGAACCGGTTGAATGTAGATGTACAGATCACATAGCTGAAGGTGATCTGATTGTATGTGAATGCACAGAACGACAGAGTATGCAATACGAACTGAAAACGCATTTGTTGAGTGTGCATATAAGGAGAGTGTAGCAGCGAGAAACTGGGTTATTAGTTGGAGGATATGATCAAAAGCTAGTGCTTAAAACCTCTGCTGTAGTAGTTTTAATATATTTTGATTATTTAGTTCAGATGTATTTTGTTCCTTTTGCTAATATTGTTTCTGTTGTTTTTTGTTAATAAATTATGTTATGACAGGAGAGCGTTTACTGCGTTTTCCTGTGTGTAGTCGTGTCCTTGGTGTGGGTACATGTTATAACACTTTAGATAAGTAACTACTAAGCGAAACCTAGACTCTGTCACAATACAGATATGTTCATAGGTAATGAATAGGATAAATACAAATATATAATCTTAGGCAATAAATATCAAATTCAGAAATCATGAATCAGATGAGACAATTAGGTGGATAATAATTAGTGAATTAGGTGGACAATAATTAGTGCTTTAGGTGGACAATAAGAAATTCATTAGGTGGACAATAAGCAATTCATTAGGTGGACAATAAGAAATTCATAACGTGGAAAATAAGCAATTCATTAGGTGGACAATAAGAAATTCATTAGATGGACAATAAGAAATTCATAACGTGGAAAATAAGCAATTCATTAGGTGGACAATAAGAAATTCATTAGGTGGACAATAAGAAATTCATTCGGTGGACAATAAGAAATTCATTAGGTGGACAATAAGAAATTCATAAGATGGACAAGGAGTAATTCTTTAGGTGGACAATGAGTAATTAATTAATAAACGTTTCCTTTTATGCGCATATTATTTGGAATGTACCTTTGTGAGTCGGACAATCTTGAGGGGACGGCGTGGGCTAGTGGTTAAGTGACACGGCTCATAAACCGAAGGTGCTGGGTTCGATCCCCATCACAGCACCGGCCGTTACCCCGGGGAAGCAAACCCTTAGAAAATGCAGTAGAAAGCAGACCCTTACATAAAATACATGCTGAAATTGGATGCACTGGGCCGACAGGCGCAAAATAAAAACCACAGTGCAACGCACACGTCTTGGGAAATCCAGTTATAAGGCGAACGCAAAAAAAAAAGAAAGGAAAAGAAAAAAGACAATCTTGAAAATGGGGGTCTGACATTCTGACACAATGTGAAAAAAACTGAAATAAATGAAGACCATTGAAAAATTAACTACAGACCTACAAAGGTGCTTTCAAATGTATAGGCGTTATTACTTTCCGGTTTTATTTTCATCTAGCATAGCTGAGGCACACCGCACGCACGCACACACACACACACACACACACGCACGCACACACACACACACACACACACACCTGCACTCATATATATATATATATACATATAATATGAGGTTATTCTGCTTGTGCCGGCGACCAAATAATAACGAATAGCGGTAGTTTAAAATTATAAAACTTGATCAGCAACCAAACGAAAACTGTAGGGATAATAAAATAAAGAAAGTCACAATAGCAAAGGCGAGTATATTTGAAGCAGTCGTAAAACATAAACACATGACAACAGAATATTGTATGTTCTATGTGATGGCTTGAAGTCAATGTACTATTATTTGTTGTAAAGATGTTTTTCACTGTGCTCCCAGTGCTATGGTACTGCGACATTGACACTCACAAAATCACTGGAGGATGACCCAAGCCTCCCTTGAGCGACGCTTGGTCGGAATCACTCTCCGGAACCGACGTATGCAAGGTCCCCACAATCCTGACATAAGACGACTGTCCCTGGTGAATGATGCGGTAATCCATGTAGACAAGGTCAACCATAGATGGGCTGGTCACATATTGCGATGAAACGATGGTCGATAGAGCACGGGCACAGCAATTTGGTACCCTCGAGGTAAAAAGAGACTGAGGGGAAGACCTCTAATATGTTGGTCAGACTCCCTTTGCTGGCCGCAACAACATCCGAGACGTGTCTGGAGGGGCGCTTAGCACCCACTGGACTTCCGTAGCTCAAGTAAGGGTCCGTTGTAGACGAAGTTGGGACCTGCAGCTAACCTGTGGAGCGTGTCAACAAGATCAAGAATGATAACTACTACAACATACACGCTGTGTTTGGGACGAGATTTATTGGCATATTACTCCAACGAACGGGGTGGAGGCTGCATTCAGTATGATCACTGTAATCTACCAACTTTAAAAAATAAAAAAAACTTTCAGCGAGGGCTCGACTTCATCGCCTCGGGTTTTCCCCCTTTAGCTCGGTCTCTCAGCGGGTACCCATCTGTCGAGAGCATCACACAAAGCACGAACTCCGTAGCTCCAGCGATGAACCCAGGGATCTCCGGAAAAAAATTTACATCATGGACCGACTGTCGCAGCTCGAATTCGAACCCCGACCGTCTGAACACGAGGCAAACCTACCAACCTACCAACGATGTTGTAAAAGGTGGGCCCAGCAACTTGTCATGCAATTTAAAAAAAAAAATGTACTCGCTATTACAACGAAACAAGTATTCTGTTCTCAGTTTCCATATCTGGGGACAAACTGCAGTGGCAGCCCTTGTTACCTCTTTTACTACGGGGTGTTAGAGGTATGTGTAACGTTTAGTTTCTGCCAGATGGGGTCGCTGGTCTATAGCCAACCCTCTTTATACTTGCGAGCTTAGTTGAGAACTCCTGAGTGCCAGCTGTGTACACACCCATATGAAACCGTTGATCATCATCTCTTCGAGTGCTCAGCGCTCAACGATTTTAGGAAAATACTAATTCCTCCGCTACCAGATACATAGAACACTTTGTATGGCACTAGACAACAGCTGATAAACACGTGCAAATACCATTTCAGAGCATTGGGCTGAAAAGTGAGAGCCTGAATGCTGCTGGATCTGTAACAACAACGGCTCAGAGTATAGAGATAATAGGACGTGTAGTTTCTACAACCAAATGCAAAATAAGATAAATATACTTACTGAATTATCACTGAAATTGTTTACACAAAGAAAAACACAGATTATGAGGAGAAAAGCACTTAACTACAATCAGATTGTACTGGGAGACATGTTGTTGCAAGATGTAGATCAATTCATGTATCTTGGTAGCAATATAGACATGGTCGAAGGTACTGATAGGAATACCAAATCAAGAATACAGAAGGCGAGATGGGCTTTTATTGCTTTACGGAATTTGTGGAAATTGAAAGAAATGTAAGTCCCCCAGAAAAATATAGATCTTCAACTCCAATGTCAAGTCCGTCCTATTGTATGGCTCAGCAACGTGGACAACAAAGAAAAGTAGAACTAAAAAGGTCCAAGCTTTCATCAACGAATGCTTGCGCCAAATTGAGGGAATCAAATGGAATGATAAAGTCACTAATATAGAACTGTGGGAAAGAACCGGACATATGTCAGTGGAACGAGACGTAAAGAGAAGGCGATAGCTAGGATACGCATTACGAAAGCAAACTGATAACATTACAAGGCAGTCACTGTTCTGGAATCCCCAGGGCAAAAGGAGTACGGACAGATCTAATCCCTCATGGAGAAGGAAAGTCGAGACGAACCTAAACATGGCAGGAAATACGTGATTGGGGATGGAGGGTGTGTGTATGTGTGTAAATGATGACAGGAGGACAGCGAATATTTATTAAGTACCTATGCTCTGCGTGTAGTTGAAGGGTTTGATTGATTGATTGATAGTTTCTACAAAATGGAGGTACGGCCAATCCTCCTTATAATTAGGGACCTAGTCATGACCTCTTCTACCACAACAGCGCACTACAAGAAGAATGATGAAGGATATATTACGTTTAACAATGAGGAAAACAGAAGACGCATTGTTCTCGTACTGCACTTCTGCGAGACCAACCAGTGATCATTGTCTTTAAGTAACATCATCATCCTCAATACGTACAACAAGTTACTTCAGAACTACCACTACCAGAACAGATACGTACCTTGACGTGAGCTTGTGTTAAGGAATTTAATGAATACAGAAATAGTGAGATAAATGAAATAAACAAACATAAGCAGCACACCACGTGGTAACAGCAGGGATGAAGCGGTCTGTAGTCCTCGGCTTAAACCCCTGCGGAAACCCCTCCCCACGACTACCCCAGCAATGGCAATAAAAGTCGTACGACAATCGAAATCCTGACAGTTACAATGTTTCCAGTCATACAATGAGACATTTCACCTTATTGAGAGCGCCATGTTGAAAGATAAAGTAGTGGGGCAGACGTGTAAGAGGAGAACAATTGTTGTTTTTCTTCTTCTTCTTCTTCTTCTTCTTCTTCTTCTTGTTCTTCTTCTTCTTCTTCTTCTTCTTCTTCTGCGTTCCCATGAAAAGAACGTTGTGACGTTATGTCCTAGTTTACAGCGAGGCTGCGAGAACAATTCTGTAAGTGGGATGATAACATAATTGATGTTTTGTGCATGTGAGAACCACAACCAGTCTTATATCTGTTTAGTCATTCTTGCATGCTATGTGTTCTCTGTGAACTGTTATAATATACGCTGCAGATTTGTTACTGAAGCGTGCATGGTATGTGTTGGTTAGATATATTATAACGTTGCTTAGTTGTTACTAAAACGTGCATGGTATGTAGTGTGTGAGAACTATTATAACGTACGATTTTGTTACTTAATTGTTACTAAAATAATGTTTAACATCCGGACGTGCATTGGCACAGAGACACCCAGTTGAAGCGATATTCAAAGGAGAATAATGAGTCCACACTAGTGATAGAATGAATAATTAGAGTCATCATTTCCATAGACTGGGAATGCAGAGAGTAGAGCAACGGTAAAGCAGAGCTGAAGATTAGCCAGCAGATAAGTGCAAACACTCAGGATAGTGATGCTGTCATATACCGATGGGTCGTTGATATTCTGTGGGATTGCAAGTCCAGCCATCTCTGAATCTTTGATAAAGTGACGCCAGCTTGTTGATGAGCCGTGCGGTGCATACATGATAACAACATCAAGCATGAGAATGGAGACCTTAACTCTAAGATGGCTGCCTGAGACCTCTTTGTACCCAAATGTATTCAGTTCCTTTCATTGCTGAAAGTGTCGACGACAGAGCTTCTGCGGCGGCTCATACATTTTCCCATGATATTTGTCAGGTACCCATTTACAGTTGGGTCGACTGGAAAATGCGGTCATACTACGAAAAAACACCGACATGTCCAGTCTGTCAAATTGAGCACGATGTGTTTGGTAATGGGAACATTGGGATTGTGAACCGAGCTTTTCTCTCAATAAACCCACATTTACCTCATGAATCTAGAGATCTCTCTCAGACTTCTCTCTCATTGTCTGACAGATTTTCTCTCTCATTGTCTGACAGATTTTCTTTCAATAAACCCACATTTGCCACATGAATCTGGCAGATATATGTCAGCCTTAGCTCTCATTACATTAACATATTTTTCTCAATAGAACCACATCTATTTCTGTCATAAAAAACTACTACTACTTATTTGTTTGAGTGGCACATGAGTTAGAACGATTGCTTCTCACGGTAAAGGTGCCAAGTTTGCTTCTCGGTAGCTACAATCTCAAGTTTATACAGCAGTAATTATATACCCAACTTACTACTAGGGTAGACAAATCAGTTAGTAGGTAACTGGTATTCTTATAGCGAAGTGTCTAACACTTCATTGACAGCAGTATCATCTGTGGTGGGGGCTACCTTTATTTTTGCATTTTATTTGTGTCATAAATAGGTGGACTTTACTCGTCGGAAAACCACCGTTCCATCCTTCTCAACGCCAGCAGCCTTGGGAACATCAGCACTTCGGTAACTACAACAGCTATAGCGCTTAAACCTAGCCCTGTAAGTGTCGCTGCTAACAGTTCCAGCGACTTGAGGGTGGCGATGCAGTCAGGGGACTCCTTGCTGAGCCTTGTCGAGTTGAGGAGACCGTGCAGAGATGCTCTGTCAGCCAAACTTGCTAAGTTTAGAAGGGTAAGTGCATGTTTCTCTCTCTCCAGTTCTCTCTCTCTTTCTCTCTCTCTCTCTCTCTCTCTCTCTCTCTCTCTCTCTCACTCTCACTGGGTGTGATATGTCTGCTTGTATGTCTCAATCTGCCACTGTGTATGTGACTGACTACATGTCTGCCTCTGTTAATATGTCTGTCTGTCCTTGTATCTGTTTGTGTCTGACTTCTTTATTCTCTGTCTGTTTGCGTCTACCAGTCTCCATGCCCCTGACTGACTGTAAGTCTTTATAATGTATGTTTGTCTGGCTCACTGTCGAACTGACCATTTATCTGTCTATCACCTTTTGTGTCTGTCTTTTTTAGTGTCAGTCTCTATACTTATGTGCATGTATGTCTCATTCTGTGTAAAATTGTCTTTATCTGGTTATATATGACAGGTTGTTTGTCTGTCTGTGCTTTATAGTTACCTTTGTATTCGCCCTAATGGTTTCTCTTTCCCTTTAGCAACATATCTGACCTCTATATATATTGCTATCTATTTGCATCCTGTTCTAATCACACTCGTGTCCAGTTTGGCAGACATGGCGTTTTTTCGCTCTACCATTAACCGTCCTGCACACTTAGCCAAGAAACTTATAACAGCCAAATAAGTTGACTGTCGTAAGAATCGACGTTCTGCAAAAGACATGCGACTTACTTTATCTATCTATCTATCTATCTATCTATCTATCTATCTATCTATCTATCTATCTATCTATCTATCTATCTATCTATCTATCTATCTATCTATCTATCTATCTATCTATCTATCTATCTATCTATCTATCTATCTATCTATCTATCTATCTATCTATCTATCTATCTAGCTAGCTATCTATCTCCGGAACTAGTCCAGTCAGGCACAAAATACTGACCAGAGCGTCGCGTCAGGGTCAAAACCCCGACCAAGACCATCATCTCTCTTCCATGTACTGTTCCCTGGCAACAGGCTGTTTTCAAGGAAGTCTGGCTGACGAGATGTGGATCAATGTGATCCCCATAGTAGTGAACGCCACGCAGATGAAGCCAAGCATATAACAACCGCCTGGAGGACGGCAGTCCACCTTCATCAGCATGCTCAGAATGTGAGGAAAGCTACACCAACCTTAACGTTCTTTTTATGGCGCACAAAAGAGTAAACTTACTAATTGTGGGCATTAAACAACACCATCTATCTATCTGTATGTCTGTCTGTCCGTCCGTCTGTCTCTGTTTGTCTGTCATTTTTGTATCTGCCTACCTGTCTATCTGTCTGCTTGTGCGTGGCTTCGTCTATCCATCTATAGATATATTACATTGTCTATCTACCAAGACAAATACATAAATCAGTCTGTCCATCTACACCGACCTAGTAATCTGTCTTGTCTATCCGTCGGTCTATCTACCAATCCATTGGCATATATCCGTCTGTCTATCTAAATCTACCTACTTTCATTTCTACTTATCCATCCATCCACCCATTCATCTACTAATTCTTATGCATACGTCAATCTGTATGCCTATATATCACCCACTGGCTGTTCTTATGTCCATAGATATGTATATCATACATACACACCATTAGTATCTACCTAGCCATCCACATATAGGGCGACACACAGTGCATAGACCACGTTAACCCATGTGTGTACACCATCGACAATCTAACCCCGAAATCAACACCCATACACCACAAATAACACACATTCATCTTTTGAAAGCCACTCGAACAAAGAGGCCGCTCTCAAACGACATGACGACAAGTGCATCGTGTCATTTTTGTGCACCTCTTCTATTTAACGCACGCATTTACCGTCAAACCGAGAGGCGGCGCATTCCCCTGTCCGTTTCGGGAATTTGATAGCGGGAACTCACTCAGTGGCGTATCTGTATTGCTAGGGTTATAGTTGTGGATGGAAATATAATAAATGGGGGGATGGGGCACCATGCACTAATCAGGGCATTCAATCGGTCAGAAATGGACTTGTAAAGAAAAGACTAAAACGGAGCAACATTGTGGTATCAGCTACAGAGAGTGGGGAATAGATTATATTACTGGTTCAGTACAAATAACAGCCATCCACACTACTCACATACTCCCCAACTGGAGAAAAGAGCGCCCAGCGGATCTGATATAAAGCTCTCCTGGAATTGTGAATAAGAAAGGTCAGTCAGACACAGAAAGGAAAGCCATAACTGAAAAATAAATAAAGAAACACTTACCTAGAAATAGATGGACCCAGGTGTATACAGATTGGTCAACAATAAATGCAACGGAGAATGGAGGTGGAGGAATTATTATGAAACTAAATAACAACACCGAAGGAAGGTTGTCTGTGGCAATTGCTACATTTTCAGTGGCTTCAGAATAGAGGCAAAGACCTTGAAAACTGCAGCAGAAGTACTTATGATGAATGAAAACATAGAAACACGTAGTACTTTTCACAGACGTACTATCTGTGATGGCAGCGCTTGAGAGCCGGTAAAATTCAGATCTCAAAGAATTCCAGGAGGTACTCTCTAAACTATGTTCCCGATTCAAGAAAGGGGTGATTCAGTGGATTGCTTCTCATTGCAACATACTTGGCAGTCAGCAGGCTGACAAACTGGCTTAGAGAAGGCAGAACTCTGTCTCAACCTAAAATATGTATAACTTATGAAGAGCTCAGAAGGTTTATTTGGTGCAGATGCAAGAACACGTAGATAGCAGAGCATCCAGTGCGACAAGACGATGACGCTTACTACGAGTTAAACAGAGCCGAACAGGTGGTGATATTCAGACTCATCACAGGTCTAATTAGTACAAATCGATGATTGTGTCTGCGGCACTGATAAGATGGATGCTGAACATCTGCTGCAGAAGTTTCCAACCTACGAGTTACATAGAAGATACATTTGGCCATCCCCCGTCCCAACACAGACAAGCTCTGTGGAGCTACCGATGACATTGTGCTGACCACTGCTTTCTTTAGAGATATTCAAGTCTGCTGAAAGAAGCAGAAGAAGAAGAAGAAGAAGAAAAAGAAACAGAATTGGTCAGATAAAGTCCGTGATGCCAGGTAGCCAAAAAACTATATGACTAATATACTGATCGGACAATGTTAGTCAGCATCAGGCAAAATATACTGATCAGACAATGTTAGTCAGCATTTAGGCAAAATATACTGATCAGACAATGTTAGTCAGCATCAGACAAAATATACTAACCAAGACATCACCCTACTTTCAGTACCTCCTGAAGACAGACTGTTTCATGGCAGTCTGGCTAACGAAGTAGGTGGATTAACGTGATCCCTGTATTAGTGAGGGACACACAGATGAAGCCGAGCACAGTACAGCCATCTGGAGGTCCCCTGTCCACCTTCATCAGCACGCTCCGGATGTGAGGAAAGCTACTACAACCTGCCACTTAAAGTCATTTTCTGGGCACATACAAAAATAAACTTACTCATTGGTAGGCATTAACAACAACGTCCTTAGAATAGCATCCCCGTGTTTTCTTGTATTTGCCTTTTTGACATTCTTTTGGCCATTAGTAGTAAGTTTGGGGTTGATTTCCCTCGTGCAGAAGGTGCAGTCCTGCGGTATACAGTGTCCAGACTTTTCCGTTAAAATTGTACATACTCAGTAGTATAGGGCCTGCATTCTGCCTTTGGTGGTACTGTAACCGTTAAGTTGTCATTGTGTGAGGTCTTGGGGCGGGGTGTTTCTCACTATAACCGCTAGGAAATATGTCAACATGGATGGAAGCGCACGTGATACAGATCAGTATATCCCCTGGGAGCCAACACTGGTGTCAGGGTCAGATGTAACATACTGACCAAGACCCCGCTTCATGTTCTCGCCGTGCACCTGGTAATTGGACGTGTTAGCGCACTGTCCACTCATTGACACGGCCTTCAGCCCATGCTCGGAGAAGATTTCCTACCTCTGCTTTATAAGCTAAATAACAAAATGGTGGAAATCTACAATTGCCTGCTTTCGTCCTGAACAAAGGACATCCTGTTAGGTTGTGTTGTAGTTTGCAGCAAGGCGGAGATATTCGCGGCTTCCGGTCCGACACATCCTGTTTTGGGGGACTTAGTTTGCCTACCCTCTATGGTCCATACTCTCTCTGCCAGGCTGCACGCAAATGTAGTGTGATTCCAATCGAAAAGATAAGTATATTATCAAGGTTACGTTTTGTCTCAGCGCTGGTTTCTGTAGTAAGGGGTTCCTAGACACACATGTGAGGAGGTGTCGACGGTGGGGACATCGTCGTGCATTCTGTTTTTTTTGGTTTGTTTTTTGCGCAGATAATTTCTCTGAGCCTCACGGAAGAAATTCCGCTTGGCCATCTGAGCACCTTGTGCGATGTTTTCGGAACGGGTCTGTACAAGCGTTTCCGAGAAGGTGACATCAAGGTTGCAGTTCCACAGATTCATTTTAAGAGTCTGTGGCGAGAGTCTACCTCATCTGGGCTCTTGGAATGGATGTTCAACATGTTTGACTTGTTAAGAATTTCAGAGTTATGGTACTTTGTCCTGGCACTAGTTCTGAGCTGCCTGTCAGACAGCTTATATGAAAAGGATTTGTTATTCACCGTGGTATCCGTGGTGCGAAAAATACAACCACTGGTATCTTCCTGGCATCCAGAGAGATAACATCAACCGTCTATGTCGGCCCAAGTGGCACAGGAGTAGAAAACGGTCGTCTACGAAATACAACGGGTGCTATGCAACAAACACTAGACCGTTATGGGACATGGTCAGGTAGGGATTCCGTCGGACCTCCGGCCTCGAAGGGTTCCACCTAGCGCTGTTGGAACCACACAATGCCACTTCCAGGAAGTCCAAAAAATCCTCCGTGAACCTCACCAGGCTAGAAGCATAGCATCAGTTGATCGAAGAAGAAGATTGCCCTTTGAGCAACTCGTTGCTTCTCTGCATTTATATGTCGTAGCTTCCATAATTCGCAGCAATATACCAGTACTGAAATCATCATCTTCTTAAATGTGTGAACCCTTGCCTTGTCGTTTCTCATCTGCTGAAGTATGCGTTTACTCTTTCCGAAGGCTGTCAGACGTGGACTTGCTGGCTGTCGACACTGCCATAGAGCTCGTCAAGTGTCGGCACTGGTGATGGCCACATGTGCTTTCTCTGGTTTTCGTATGTCGGACAATTTTGGAGCAGATGTTCAGGATCAATTTCCCTGTACCACGGGTGCATTCGCCAGTAGCACTTGTCTTTAGTTTATTGAATAGATGGTACCTCAGTCTGTTATGGCCTGTGCGGAGTCTGAAGACCACCACCTGCTCTCTTCAGTTAAACTGGTAATAGGCATCATTTCTTGTATAGCCAGTATGCTCTGTTTCCAATTTGTCTATGTGTCTGGCACTAATAAACCTTTTGAACCCATCGAAAGTCACACTTGAATCTGGTTGAGGTAACCTTTCACCTTCTTTCTCCAGCCTGTCTACCTCCTGGTTGCCTTGAATGTTACAGGGGGATCCAACCCACTGTACTACAACTCTTCTGGCTTTGGACTGCTGACATAGTTGACAGAATACTGATCTTAGGTCATTTAGGTCTGCATTTCTCTGGCTCTTTAGCGCTGCTATTATTCGTGAAATCTCACGATTTCTATGCAGTTTCTGTGCCGACTAATTAAAATATTATTCAGGTGGGCCATAATGCAAAATAGTTTGAGAAACACTGTTCTAGGAATCCCTACCCAAAAATTGCAGGAAATATGCGTGATTCACTGGTTGTCCCTAGGGGTCCAGAATAAGAGTGGCTGACATTTAGCTGTAATCAATATATGGAAAGTCTCTTTGAAAATGGATGGACTCTATTGTATCTGAGTGGTAGAACGATCGCTTCTCTGCTTGTTATCGGCACACTCCAGCCGACCCAACTGCAAATTGTCATTGAGTTTACTGTTAAGGAAGATAAGATAACAGAGAAGTTACTGACCTTCCTAGCTCAGAAAAAGTAGAGTCATGGTTAAAATATCTCTAACACTTAATCTGTGACAGCCGTGTCTGTCATGCGACCAACTTTACTGTTACTACTGCTGTTGTTGAATGTTCACAATGTGTAAGGTTACTCTTTTGTACGCCCTGTAAATGTCTTTAAGTGGTTGGTTGCAGTATCTTTCCTCACATCCCGAGCGTGCTGATGAAGGTGGACCCGTGTCCTCAAGACGGTTGTCTTGTGCTTGGCTTTATCTGCGTGTCGCTCTCTACTACGATGATCTCGTCCATCCTCCACCTCGTTAGCCAGACTGCCACGAAAACAGCCTGTTTCCAAGAAGAATTCTGTTGAAGTGAGGTTGAGGTCTTGGTCAGTATATTTTGCCTGACCCTGACTATTAGTGTTCTATAAGTATGTTTTGCCGGACCAGATGTTAGTCTTCTAGTTTCATGCTACCTGGCATCGCGCACTGCTTCTGACCGGTTGTGTCCTATTCTGATACGCAACACAACTCTTTGATCTTGTGTGTTTGTATTATGGTAATCGTTTTGTGTTAATGTTGGTGGCTCTCTCATTGATTTGATTATCCTTTTTTTCTGTTGATATTGAACTGGTACATCCAGTTGCTCTTCTGTAGCAGCTTCCTTTGTCATTCCGCCTACTATCTTGTTTCCTCGTGTTCTACAAGTAGAGGTTATTCATTGCATGACAATCTTGCGCTAGTTACTCATTTCAGATAGTAGCGCTTATAGACCTGGCAGTTTCCGGGGCTCAAGTGCTTGCAGTGTGGATTTTCCACCAGAAATACTACATGTTGTGTGCTGAGATTACCGTTGAACAGTATCTCCGCTGCTACCTCAGCTGTCTGGATTTCTGCATCATCGTTATTATAACATAATTTGTCGGTTGGTACTCCGGCTGTATCTCTGATATTTCTTGAAACTATTTGTGCACTCCTTCTTCTCCATTAATTACTGCTCAATAGACAGACTCGTCAGACTCGAACCCAGAGGTCTTGTAGGTATTCTTCATCGAGGAACCTGAGAGTAACTGTCGCACGTTGCACACTGATCTGTTCGTGTCTGTCCAGTATTCCTTCACTTTTCTTCTTCTTCTTCTTTGCGTTCGGTTTCGTATGCTCGTTTTATGCCACCAGATGGGCTGCCTCCATGAAGTGACATGTCAGTCGTAGGTCCTCAATGGTTCCCCACAGTTTGTCTTGTATGTTTCTATCCTCGGGCCAGGTCTTCTCACGGGAGTCTTGGTACAGTGGACATGTTTGCGGGATGTGTTCTGGATTCTGGGGTCCTCTCTGACATGTGCATTGGGCAGTCTGTGCTGCATTCATTTAATGCATGTGTGCATTTAGTCTGCAATGACCTGTTCTTAGGCGAAAAATTGTGGTATACTGTTTCCTATTCAGTCTATTGATTGGGTCCTGTGAGTATTTACTGTTTGTTCTCTCTATCCACTGTTGTTTATATATTTTTTAATGTTTGCCTTGACTTCTGGCAGTGACACTGGGTGGGTGAATTGTTCTCTCTGCCTTCCCTCCCTGGCTAGCATGTCCGCCCATTCATACCCAGGTATGCCGCAGTGAGCTGGAATCCACTGGAGGGTGATTTGATTGTGGTCTGAGAGTTTGTTCAGCTGGCATATCAGTTCCCTTTCCATACTATTTCGTGGTTCTCTTTGTGTAGCCTGCAAAATGTCCATGCAGTCACAAAAAATACTATTTTGTTATCCTTTAACCCCTTTTCAACCAATAGTTTGTCTGCTTCAATTATTGCCTGCTGCTCTGTTCTTAGATTTGTCGAGGGCTTCTCGGCAGCACTTGCTTTTTCTATAACGGCTCCATCCTGTAGAAATATGACGAGTCCCGCCCCTCCTTTCCTCAATGCTTCCTCTGATGATCCATCTGTGTAGACGTGCGTCCACATGGGTTGAGGATAGGCGTCTCCAATATGCTTTAGTTTTTTTTCCTCTCAATGCATGGTCTGAATCTTCCACCTTTCTATCGATACCTGGTATTTTCGCTTCCACCGTGAAGTTGGGCTGTTTGTCTGTATTTTCATATACTTGTATCATTTCCCATGTCATTGGACATTTTGATATGATGTCACTGTTCCTGGCTGTAAAGGCTTTTGATAGATGTTTGAAGCTTGTTCTTTTTATGCGGTTTTTTGTTAATTCATTGACTTTTCCCTGCATTGGATGTTTATTCATACGCTTGTATTTTTCTGTCAGGTTTAGTATTTTTCCTTCTCTGCGCTCACCGAGGCTCTGGAGGCCTGCTACCGCTTCGAGTTATCTAATTTGCTTGCTTCGTAGACCTCCGGTAATAATTCTCAGTCCGGTATTCTGTGCCTTGTCTAGTTTCTGTAGGTTGGTCTTTGCCGCTGTTGCATAGGCACCCATGCCATATTCCAGTGTTGACCGTACGTATCCAGTGAAGACCTGTCTGACTGTGTTTGCATCTGCGCCCCAATTTGTCCCTGCCAGTTTTTTCATCAGCCTTAGTCTGAGTGTGGCCTTCTTTTGAGTATCCTCTATGTGTGGGCCCCATGTTAATCTTATATCAAATCTCATTCCTAGGTATGTAGGATTGTTTTCTCTAGGAAGTAGGCTATTTTCTAAATATAGGTCGACCTGCTCTGGCTTTGTAGAGAGCGAGAAGAGTGTTGATAGGGTCTTGCTTTTGTTTATTGTGACACCCCATGAGTCTGCCCATTTCTTTACTGCATTAATTGCTTCCTGCATTCTTGCTTTTTGCGGTTCCAATGTTTTCTGCCTGGGTCCATATGGCCAGGTCATCCGCATGGAGTGCCTTGTGGATGTGTGGTCTGAACTGTTTTGGCAGATCATTAATGAAGAGGATAAACAAGGTAGGGGATAGTGATCCTCCCTGGGGAACCCCCTCATGCAGTTTGACTATTTTGCTTCTGTGTTCTTTCAGCCTGACTCTCGCACATCCTGAGTGGATGTAGTCTTTGATCCAGTCAAGCATTTTTCCCCTTATTCCGCAGCCCGCTAATTTTAGCATTAGTCCTTTCTTCCAGACCTTATCAAAAGCTTTAGTCAGGTCAAAGAAGGTGGCCAATAGTTTGCATTTCCTCTGAAAGGCATCTTCGATTTCCTGGGTCAGATAAGCGGTCTGGTCGTCGGTACTCCTGTATTTTCTATAGCCAGACTGGCACTCGTCCAGGATTTTGTTTTTCTCAAGGAAAGTTAGCATCCTATTGTTCACCAGCCTTTCCATTGTCTTTCCCAGACAGCTAAGGAGGCTGATTGGACGGTAGCTTGTTTTGTTTTCTTTTGGTTTTCCCTTCTTAAGAATTGGGATTATTTCTGCCTCCTTCCATTCTTTTGGGAACAATCCTTGAGTCCACGATTGGTTTATCAGGTCCAGGAATCGCTGTCTGCATATTGGTCCCAGGTGTGTTATCATCGCATTTGTTATTGCGTCGGGCCCATGTGCCTTTTTCATCTAAGTTTTCCTATTGCCCAATTGAATTCTTGGATGCTGAAAAGCTTGTTTATTTCATCCTCATTGTTTTCTTTCCTTTTCCTTCTCTTTTTTAGTTCATTTTCCACCTCTCTAACTCTTACCTTGGGCATGTTTATTTTGGTGTCTTCTGCAAAACCCGCGGCTAGGTGATTGGCTGCTTTTCTTCAAGTACCGTTTTTGCATGGCTGATGGTTTTCTCCTCATTTAGACTCCTCACCAGACTCCAAAGTTTTGTGGTGTCTTTCTCCATGTTGAGGGATGCGATTTTGTCCTGCCAACCTTTTCTGACACACGTGAGTTTTTCCTTGCGGTATATAGCTTGCTGTATGTTGTGTTCTGTGACCTTAACTTTTGTTCCATGCCTCTCTCTTCATTTGGGTTTGTTCTGCCTGAGGCTTTATGGGGATGCCAATTTCAGGTAGATCTGTAGTTTGTCTACGATGTTGTTTGGCTTGGTGTGTAAACTACTTCTTTTCAATCATCCCATTGCTAATTTTTGGAATGTGTACTCCATTGGATGACTCGACATTTGTATTTCTGCTTTCTCTTATTGCTTGTATCCTCCCCATTTTCTCCATCTTCACTATATGTGTTGATTTCTTTGCACCCATAATGATCCCCAAGTGCTGGACCGTATCCACCTCTTTTAGTGTAATGTTTAGATGGCATCTCTTGCGGCCCTATTTTGCAAGAGGTACCAGACGGATAAATGATGGTTATACCTTAATTCCCACTCCAGTCAAAACGCCCATTTCCCCCTCCTTCCAAGTCGGTGGTTTCGCCACTGTGTGTGTCATGTATATAGCTAGCTCTCCATGTTTTGAAAATGAATGACTGAATTAAAAGCTGGGTACAAAATCAGTGTTACATGTGTTCAGGTAACAGACGTGCTCTCAAACGTTTTACCACTTCTATTTCAGTCATGACTGACTAAGATGTGTCTTTGGGGTAGTAGCATCTTACAGTCGTGACTGACTATAGTAAGTTGCGCCTTTGGAATAGTAGCCCCTTTCAGTCGTGACTGACTATAGTAAGCTACACCTATGAAATAGTAGCCCCTTCCAGTCGTGACTGACTATAGTAAGATACACCTATGAAATAGTAGCCCCTTCCTGTCGTGACTGACTATAGTACTACGCGCCATTGGAGTAGTAACCTCTACTGAGTTTTGGAGTTCTTCCTTTTCTTTACGGCGTTGTCTCTTTATTTCACCGTGTTGCAGACCTTTATTTTTGCCTAGTCTGAGGAGACTCTTCGGAATGCACCTCCACATGAACAGGTATGCATCTCTGTTATACCAGAAGCCGAGGTAGAGTAGTGGTTAGTGCACTGGCTTCCCAGCCAATCAGTCTAGGTTCAGCCGCCAGTTGGTGCGGGTTTTTTTCTAATCTCTAAACGTTTCCCGTGGTCGACCCAGCCTAAATAAATGGGTTACCCGAACAAGTCAGGGAAGTAAATGCGGCCGGCGTGACGTTGACCACATTACCCCTAATGTGCCGTTGGTCAAGACAATTTGGGCCTAACACCAAACTCCAAATATGTCTCAGAATGGCAGACTTACGTCCAGTGGCGTCATGTCCAGTTTACACACGTCTTTGAACCTCGACTGTTCTTTTACCATCAGCCAGCTGTCAATATAGAATATCTCTGGGAATACGACCGTCCTCCATGCGGCAGACACGACACAAACCAGTGTGGCCTCAAACTATTCCTAATGAAACCGACACTGCATATTCTCTTGGGTATGCTATATACTCTTCTGATCCTCGTTGCTTTATTGCATTCTGTACGCATTGTGCATACTCTGAACCAGAGGTCATGTGAGTATTCTTTATCCTTCTTTTTCTTCTCGTTCTCAATCTCCAGCTACCAAGCCCCGAAAAGTGCTTTGCAGGTAGCAGGATGTAGTCTGGAGAATAGAAGGCGTTGTGTCGTAGTGTACAACCTGACTGCGGTATTTGTACGTTTCGGTCCGACACATCCGACTTCAGCAGGCATTTTGTAGTACTGGGTTGCCTTCCCTCTTCGATCCCTTCTCCTTAGCTAGTCTGCTCTATTGCAGCCTGTTATCCAGGATCACCGCGTGGAAGTGTAGAAGAGTATTGGCAGCTCTGGTTCGCAGACCCTGACGCTAGCAATCAGCTATGGGTCTCTGACCGATGCACCTCATGCGCTGCTTAGCGTCTTGATCCCATTCTTTATCCAGGGAACTGAGAGTAATTTCCCTAAGTTGCACACTGTATAGTTCTGTTTCTGTTTCTAAGAAACGACGTCACTGCACTCCGACATACTCATAGGTGCTCAGTCTCTCTCAAGAAATGGTACAGAGTTTAGATGCTGATGGTCACTGTAGCTCGCTGGTTATACATTCTCCTGCTCCGTCCTCTCATGCACCCCACTCCGCTCGAACCTCGTTTGATGTCAAAATTTTGCTGATTCATCTATTTCGGTGTCCTCATCCAACAGATGGTCGTTGATTGATTTAAAAATGTGATTCCTATCCATCACTAACGTGCACAAAATGGGAGATTGTGAAGCCAAGATCTCATTGCCCTGAACCCCAACATGACCAGGGCAGTAGATCCATGTCAACCCCTGGAGGTGTGAGGCCTCAACAGCCGCTATCCACTCGTACCTCAGTCATCCCTTCTGTATCTTCTGAAGTACTGATTGCGCGGCAGCCACGATGACTGCTCTTTGTTAAAGGGATCTCAGGTAGCCGTTTTAACCCAGAGGTCACTGCATTTATCCCCATTCTCAAACTGGAGGTTATTGACGTGTATGCCCCACTCCGCTAAGCAACGACCTGTCCTCTCACTTTAGCTGAGAAGTCCCAACCTGATGTCCCGCTGCGCAGAAAATATAGCTGTATAGTTCACCCTTGTCTAGTATTACTTTCACTTTTATTTGGATACATACCTGTAGTCTATGGTGCCCTCTCCAAGGGGTTTGTTCTGGCACGGACTGTCAAGTAGTGGTGGCCATATCCTTCACTTAAAAGAATTAGTCAAAAAGCATTTTCGGGGCCAACTCGATAATCGGTTCCTCGTGGATACACTCGATCCTTCACGGTGATAGCTACGCCACTGAATGTCCTGTTTATAGCAATCCCTGCGTTTTACTCGTGACTGAAATACAAACCAGGTTTAACTACAGTTTCAAATGCGGACAGTGACAGACATTACCCACATGTTTCGACTTATGTTTATTACCATATTCGCTGCAGATCTCGTGTCTGCTCTGTGCTTTTATTTCTGGGATTTCATGTGTTATAATAGGTAGTCGTGTCTGTGTAACGTTGTGTAAGGCTCTTTTATTCAGACTGAGGAATTAGTTTGAAACACAAAAGGTAAACTATAAGGAACAGACATGTTTCCGACGTCTCGACCTTGCTGTTTTACATTTGCTTGGTTCTGTGCGTGATCTGTGCTTGCATGGGATTACATATTTGTGTTATTATACAACCGTTTCTATGAATAATTACATGGATATGTGAAGTGGTTTGTTTAAGAATAATGTTTTTGTTTTTTTGTTTTTGTTTTGTTTGGTGTGTCCCCTATTCACTCTAGCCTGAGTATATCATTTTCTTTACGGAATTTGTGAAAATTGATAAAAAATTAAGTCCGTCACAAAAATACAGATCTTCTTCTCCAATGGCGAGTAAGTCGTACTGGAAAGTTTTGTGACGCTGGAACAAAGAAAATTACAACTAAATGGTCCAAGCTTTCATCAATCGATGCTTGTGTCGAATTGAGGGAATAACAATGATAGGATAAAGTTACTAACATAGAACTGGGGCAAAGAACTGGACATATGCCATTGGGACTAAACATAAAGAGAAGGCGTTGACGATGGATAGTACTACAGAAACCAGCTAATATCATTACAAGCCAGCCACTGTTCTGGAATCCTCAGAGCACAAGATGTAAAGGCAGACCTAAACCCTCATGGAGAATGGCATTCGTGACAAACCTAACTACGACAGCAGTGCCATGTGAGGGGAGTTGTCACATAACATGATAGCTTGGTGAGAATTTGTTGACCTATGTTCCGCAGCAAGTTGGAAGAGTTTTGATTGATTGATTGACTACAGTTGGCCTTAAAGGAAGCTACGTCCAAGCACGTTATGTACTTTTGCAGTTGTCGTTTCTGTAGCAATGTGTAGCATTCTGTAGAAACTCTCTGTAGTCCCCCTTTACGATATTATATGAAGATACAGTGACCCTATTATTTTTACCTCAATAAGATTTCCTGGCATCAACTCGGTGAGTGATTTAGATTTGAGAATTACAAATGGTAAACATGCCGTTTTACGTAAAAACATACTAGAAGGGCGAACCTAGCAGAGTCTGAATAGAGATCACTTTCTCGTATGGAGACGGTCTTACTCCTTTTTCTGATTGAAAGATATCAATGGCTCATGCTAATAGGTTGTTGTTGTTTCCATTGTCCACAATGAGTAGTAGGTCTACTCTTTTGTGCGCCCTGAAAAGGACGTAAAGTGACGGGTTGCAGTAGCTTTCCACACACCTCGAGCGTGCTGATGAAGGTGGAATGTAGTCCTCCAGACGGTTGTGCTATGCTGGACTTCATCTGCTTGTCGCTCACTACTAGGGGGATCACGTCGATCCCTCACCTCGTTAGCCAGGCTGACATGAAAACAGCCCTTTTCCATGGAGGACTGCGGGGAATTCAAGGTGATGGTCTTGGCCAGTATGTTTTGCCTGACCCTGACTAACATGTCTGATCAGTATGTTTTGCCTGACCCTGACTAACATGTCTGATCAGTATGTTTTGTCTGATCCTGACTAACATGTCTGATCAGTATGTTTTGCCTGACCCTGACTAACATGTCTGATCAGTATGTTTTGTCTGATCTTGACTAACACGTCTGATCAGTATATTTTGCCTGATCCTGACTAACATGTCTGATCAGTATATTTTGTCTGACCAATCGTTAGTTCTCATCTTTGTTGTCAATTATCTGTTACTAAGATCTTTCTTGTCTTCCAAACGAGAAGGGCGAACTCATCATGTGTATTGTTGTAGAGTTCACCTTTTTCGATTAGGAGATTTCATATAGAGACTGTCTTACTCCTTGATTGAGAGAGATAGTTGTGGTGTTCTCTACTCTAAAAGCTCTAATTTTCTATATACATTATCCCCCAACGAAGATCTTTAGACCGTAACATTACATTGGAGGAAGGGGTGGGGGGGGGGGGTATGTGTGTTTGATATTTGTGTGTGCCTCAGTCACATACCCATCTCTGTCGCACACACATACTCACACGCACGCACGCACACACACATATACCACATGGAGGCTACTCGAACAAAAACGTAAGTCCAATCACTGAAGCATTGCCGTTCCAGTCGTGCCTTCTGTGTGATATCGTTTGACGGGATGGGTCTGATAATCGCATGTACAACCATTGTTTGTCTCTCTCTCTACAACAACACGCTTGCGATGTTGCAGTAATGGTTTCTGAATCAATGCCTTTTACACGATGATGTAGCCAGCTCAATTCACAACGCTCTTTAGTCTTACAGTTCTGGTTAGGTATATACTGAACTCCGTTTAGCCGTCTACGTCATGCTTGTGGTGTTGCATCCTTGCTTTTTGTAGCAATTTATTTTGCACCATAGAGATGTAATCCTCATGCACATTCCTCCTTGTTTATTATTATGTCACCTACCACTGATGTACTGAGACGCTAGTCCGGTCATGCACAACATACAGAGAAGGTCGTCAGGGTCAGGCGTAGTATACTGACCAAGACCTCATTTAACAGGCTGTCGTCAAGGCAGTCTGGCTGACGAGTTGTGGGTCGAATTGACGTGATCCATGTAATAGTGAGTCTCACGCAGATGATGCCAAGAATAGCACAACCGTCTGGAGGACCACGGTAAACCTTCATCGGCACGCTCGAGATGTGAGGAAAACTACTGCACTCTGCCATTTAGCAGCCTTTTCAGGGCGTACAAAAAAGTAAACTTTTGTCGTGAACATTTAACAGCAACATAACCTGTCACTCCAAACGACGAACCATATGAGTAACACTACCGTTGGATTTACCATGTCCAGCTTATAAGGAATCAGTAATGGATTTATTTGTAGCGTGGTTCTGTTACCAATGTTCTTTACTAGCCAGTTTTGTTCTATATCCAGCTCATGTAGGATTTCTACGTTTTGCTTTTTCGCTATCCATAGAATTTTGAGCACCCTCCTATAGCGTTGTTTTTCAATTTTCTTCCGTTGGCTTTGCGTGGTTGACAGTCTCACATCCGTACGTTGTCACTGGGAAGATGTAAGTCCTCAGTATCTTTAATTTGTTTTCCCTTTTCAGCCATAACTTTTTCATTTTATCTAAGCTATGCAGTTCGTTGATCATTCTTCTCTAACACACACTCCCTCCCCACCCTTTATCCTTGCAATAACCGTTGTTGCTTATAGTTATGAAAGGAAAATACAGCGAAGAAGGGAACTCACTACCCCATCTCACTCACGGCGTGGCTTAGTATGCTGAAGTCTCTACCACTTCATCCCCGACCAGCTGTTAAGTCTGCGTAAGGACTCCCATAACCTTTTATCAACAAACGGCCAAAACTAAGCGTATGTTTAACAGCCAATGACCGACTCGGCCTTGTTAATGCGCTTATCGTGAGTGATGTTTTGTACGTGTGTGGTTTTATGTCTTTGTTATCGCTTTGTCCTGTCTTTGATTTAGTTTAAATAGTATTAATAACTTCTCTTCTACTATGGTCTTCTTTTTTTTGTATTGGTACTTAACTTTTCTACAGGATGTGTAGTCAGCAAAACTATTATTTTTTATGGCATTACACGTCATGCCTGATAGGTTCCAGTGATGCTATTCGTTGCTCCCGTTTCTGGTTGCAGTAACACTAACGCCTATTAATGATTACGGACTTAATTGGTTTCAACGTATGCCATTGTCTGTGATTGTTCTGTTGTAAAACTACATTCCTACATTTAGAGTTTCTCATTTACAATATATTTCACCTTTAACTGCCTGATTGGTACGTTACAATAGCTATGTTTTATTCTCTTTGGCTACCACTGCAAGTAAAGCATAGAGTTATCAATACAATTGTTCATATACAAGTAAAATGTCTGCTATAATTTGAAGGGCTATTTGCGTGGAACACGCTGGAGAAGGTGGGAGTGAAGAGAAGTCAGGATCAGACGATACATGCAGATCTAGGTGGGAGTGAAGAGAAGTCAGGGTCAGACGATACATGCAGGTCTAGGTGGGAGTGAAGAGAAGTCAGGATCAGACGATACATGCAGGTCTAGGTGGGAGTGAAGAGAAGTCAGGATCAGACGATACATGCAGGTCTAGGTGGGAGTGAAGAGAAGTCAGGATCAGACGATACATGCAGGTCTAGGTGGGAGTGAAGAGAAGTCAGGATCAGACGATACATGCAGGTCTAGGTGGGAGTGAAGAGAAGTCAGGGTCAGACGATACATGCAGGTCTAGGTGGGAGTGAAGAGAAGTCAGGATCAGACGATACATGCAGGTCTAGGTGGGAGTGAAGAGAAGTCAGGGTCAGACGATACATGCAGGTCTAGGTGGGAGTGAAGAGAAGTCAGGATCAGACGATACATGCAGGTCTAGGTGGGAGTGAAGAGAAGTCAGTGTAGGTGAAATATGCTGGACAAATTGGAAGCAGTAATCAGTGTCAGGTCAAACACACTGATCAAGACCACCATCTCAGGTAAGGTCAAACACACTGATCAAGACCACAATCGCACGTCAGGTCAAACACACTGATCAAGACCACCATCTCACGTCAGGTCAAACACTGATCAAGACCACCATCTCACGTCAGGTCAAACACACTGATCAAGATCATATCTCAGGTCAGGTCAAACACTGATCAAGACCCCACCTCACATCAGGTCAAACACACTGATCAAGACCCCCATCTCAGGTCAGGTCAAACACACGGATCAAGACCACACCTCACGTCAGGTCAAACACACTGATCAAGACCACACCTCACGTCAGGTCAAACACACTAATCAAGACCACACCTCACGTCAGGTCAAACACACTGATCAAGATCATATCTCACGTCCTCGCTCGTGTTCCTGAAAATATTATGTCACAGTAGTCTGGCTAATAAGGTAGAAATCGGCTCTGTAATCACAATAGTTGTTAGCTAACTGAGGAACCTCCCACTACACTACAGCTAAGATGATCCCCTAAGATGATCAAGTACGTCACGGAATATAAGAAGAGCCGTTGTAGCCCGCTAACAAAGAAACATCAAGAGGTAACACAACTCGATACAAGTAGCTTCGATCACCAACAACATAATGATGTTTATAGTCCCATACAAAACCCTCATAAGTCACCTTCACGATATGCTTGGACGGTTACAGTGAATCTATTCCTTCCTACCTCTGTACCTCCCTGTTCAAACACAAAACTGCACTCCAAATCTGCCATATTTATCAGTCGCAATTGGTTTCCAAACTCGCTGCGGTCATTCCCCCACCCATCCCATCCCACCCCACCCCACCCCACCCAGAATGAGATTTTTTTTTCTCACGTGCTTGTGTGCGTTTACACGTAAGTTGTGATGTACTTCACTCGAGTGTGTAAACATTCAGTCGTTGGGTAAACGGGGTCCGAAGATGCAGCAGTGAATGAGCTGACAACAGCCAGCGACTATTTGCTGGACGCTTGCGTCAGGGTCAGCGAACCAGAGCTCACCAAAACTATATTGCACCTCCAAGCGGCGGCCCTGGACACAGGGTGTAGTCTTACTAAGACATTACGGAGCTGGAAAGTAAACTCAGTACAAAATATAGCCAGTTGAAACCGTGTCTGGTCGAAAGTTGCAACTATAGCAGCCTCGCTGTAAACTACAACACAGCGTCCTTTTCAGGACAATCGTTGAATAAGGAGAAGAAGAGGCAGGGTAAACAATTTTACAGCAACAATCACAAGGATGGGAAATGTTACGAACAATTGAAATAATATATTTTAAAGAAAGAAAGTTCTATTTGAGACAGTCCTGTCGGGGATGATCTGTTGGGTTCTTTTCTTTGCACTTGGTCTCTGATGTGTATGTGAAAAAAAGAAGGGAGGCGTTGTTATTATTGTTGTTCAAAGCTACTGGGGCTGAGTGAACTCCTGGCGATGTTTTTATTTGTTAACGAACTACAATGGTTCTTCTTACATCTGTGGGCGTTCTTGATAAGGTGGACCGGGATCCCATTTGCTGTAGTGCAGTGCAAGTCTTCTTAGTACGCTCACATCTATGGGGATCAACGTTTCGATCCCCACCTCATTGGTAAGATTCTTACTGTTTCCAGGGGGACCTAAGGAGACATGCGGTCGGATCTTGATTAGTATGTTCCACCTGTCCACGACGTTAGTCTTTTCTCGCCTTATGGTAGTGTAACCAGTTCCCTTCCTCATTGTCTTCACTTCGCTGACAGAAAGTAAGGCTCCTAGTTACAGCTGGATCGACTGCAGCGTGGTCCATACTAGGGATTGAACCATTACAATTAGAAGCTAGCACTCTACGGCTATGCTACTCAACTCTATTTTATGAGTCAAATTTTCTTAAGCGCTCACTCGTGTTACCGGTTCTTGAAAGTAGATGACAGAATGGTACGAATATAATATGTTAGGCTTATCGTACGGGGTGACTAAGAAGGTTTGGGTATAGGAGCAGCCATCCCATCCTGAAGAAATATTAAGGCACGAGATAAAGAAACAGCCCTTTCACTTATGTTAGTGGTTGATAAACTATGTGAGTCGTTTTGAGAATTTGTCAAAGTAGGAGAACTGGAGATTCTTAGTTCTTAGTTGACCTGTACTTCTACAAGTGCAGATGCCCCTGTGCAGGTCACTGATCTGGTATGAGCTGGATGTAGCCGGCAGGAGGATTTACCGCTTATCGGGCTAGGCTCGAGCAGCTTAATACTCTGCTGCGCTGTGACAATCGCTTACGGAGGTTGATTAACCTTCTTCTTCTTCTTCTTCTTCTTCGTACGCTGTCAGACGTCCACCTGTATTTTTTCCAAAAAAGCAGCGGTCATCCTGAGGCTGTCGACACTGCCAAACAGATGTTCGGTACCACACGTGCATTTGTCAGTGCCACCTACTTCAGTTTATTGAATAGGTGGTACCTCAGTCTATTGTGGCCTGTGCGGAGTCCGAAGACCACGACCTGCTCTCTTCTGTTCAACTGGTAATAGGCATCGTTTTTTGTGTAGCCAGTATGTTCTGTTTCCCGTTTGGTCATGTATCTAGCTCTAATAAGCCTTTTGGACACTTCGTAGGTCATACTAGCATCTGGTTGGGGTAGTCTTGCACCTTCATTCTTTTGCCAGTCTGTCTGCCTCCTCGTTGCCTTGGATGTTGCAGTGGGATGGAACCCACTGAACTACTACTCTTTTTGGTGCGGACTGCTGGCATAGTTGACAGAGTACTGCTCTTAAATCATTAAGTTCAGTATTTTTCAGGCTTTTTAGTGCTGTGGCTACGGCCAGGGCATCTGTAAACAGGACTATATGGCTTTCATTTCTTTTGCCTGTCACCATTTCTTCTGCTGCTGTCCTCAGTGCCTCTGCCTCCGCTCTGAAATTGCTAGAGTATTTTCCAGTTGCCACTGACAGTGTTATTTTTTTACCATTTGGTAGGCTCAGGAATACCCCTAACCCTGCTCCTCCGTTCTGTGTTGTGTTTGTTACAGAACCGTCGGTGTATGCATTGGTCCAGTCCATGCTTGGGTAGTTTTTCGTTATGTACCTCACGGTTATGTCTCTTCTTTCTTTTACAGTCTGGCTGTTCTTGTTTCCAATACCTGGTATATTTTCTACCACCTCCGAAAGTATATGCTGCCCCCAGGTAGGTTTGCATACAGAAGGGATGGGCTTTGGTGTTGTTAATGTGATCATAGGGTCTTCGTTCATCTTTGCTTTGGCTATTTCTGCACAATTTCTCCGCTTTAGTTTCCCATTTCCAAATCTATTTAGTCTCTGATGCATTGGATGGTCTGTCAGTCTTCTGAGTTTCTCTGCTTGCTGCTGGGCTCTGCAGTCTCTTCTGTCGGTCAAGGATTGCAGATTTGTAATCTTTTCAAGTTCTACAATTGGCGTTAACTTCATGCCTCCTGTTATAACTCTCATGGCTTTGTTTTGGAGTTTGCTAATTTTATCAAAGTTCGTTTTTGCTGCTGTTGTCCCTGCCGCAATACCATACTCGAGAACTGGTCTCACTCTTCCAGTGTACAGTTTCTTTAGTATACTTTCGTCTGCTTCCCAGCTTGTGCCAGCAAGTTTCCTCATGATTGCCATTCTTTCTCTGGCTCGCATTCGATTTCTCTCGATCTGACTTTTCCATGTCATGCTCCGATCAAATGTGACTCCCAGGTAGTTTGGGTTGTCGTTTGGTCGCAGATATTTGCCGTTAAGACTTATTTTGGTGTTTTGGGGTTTGTTTGAAAGGGTTGATTAACCGATGTGCAAGTTCATCTTAATAGACTTAAACACTAGAGCAAAGTAGACCCGCAGCCTGTTAGGCGCCATATTTGCTGCTTTAAACAAACCACCTAATCATGGCTAATGTTATGCCATGTCACACAGTTAGTCGCCTCTGACGACATGCTATCTGTTGGGCTTTGGTGCTATTCTTGTCCTTGTCATACACAAAGACCCTACGGCAGACTGGAGATACTAAATTAGACTTATTGGCGTTATGGGAATTGGTCAATTTTTTTATTTTCTTTCCGGTGATATAAAATACCTGTACATTGCCTTGGTTTTGAATCCGAGTCCCCTTTGTCAAGAGAACCTGTATCCCAACCACCGGATGCCCCTCTTCTCTAGATCAGCGTGTTCAGCAGTAGGAAGGCGGACCATTTTTTTGTAAATAGATAATGGCTGAGCGTTTGGTGAATAATGATAAAGTGATTGTCAAGTGTGAGGACTGCATCACACTAGAGGGTTTGTGAGAACACGAGTAGGATTTGGTAGGATTGTCAATTGGTCGAGCTCCCAGCCTAACGGCGCCGTGACGGATGTCCGTTTATATCAAGCACGTTTGAACAGCGTGGCACACTTCCGCGGAGCTCATTCATGTCTCATATCATCATTTTATCCACAACCTACGTCATTTACTGAAGGAGACTGGGCTTGCTCGATATGCAGTTACCTCGATTTTATTTTTCTTCTGAATGGAGCATTACAAAAAAATAAGGTCCTGTAACATTGCCGTTGGGGAGGAAGGAATAGCGGCTTCATTGTACTAAACCACAGCTTGTGTGAGGTGGGGTGGCCAGTTCCCTTCCTCCCTGCCTTTCTTTCCCTAACCGTAGGTTATGAAAAACTTAACGTCATTATACTGGTTTAGATGACTCTGCAGTCTGTATACAACCAGTTTTGTTACTCCTTGTCTTGTCTTTCCCGTAACCCCAAGAGATCGTAGGGACATCACTTAGTGTGTTAGCCTGTGTCTTGGACAAGTTGCTAACCATGCAGGGCCAAATATCTCCCAGGCGATGGGTTAGTCTATTTTATGCCCGTACCAACATTTCCTAACCAGGACAAAGCCTACAGTGGCAGCAAAACAGGGCGAATGGCGCCAATCGGACGAAATGCAACGTGTGAACTTGACTGTGGAAATACGAAACAGGGCAACCGAAGTACTATTTCAAATAGCTGATGGATAGTCGGAGGCAAAATACCACTAAATTAACAAATTAACTAATTCAAATGTAAAACCGCAAGCCGTTTTTGTAGACCCAATTGGAATTCGTCGACTAGTCTGAATCTCAGTCAAAACCGTGGCCTGATGGCATCCACGATGGACTAAAACACGAGAGCAAAATAAAACCTGCGACCTGTTAGTCGTCTTCTTTACTGCTCGTTATTGTATCTATTTACAAATTAACCCCCTATAAAATGTGGTTCAGTAAAGCGTGCCGGTAGCGGGAATTGAACCTTCTACCTTTGCCTCGAAAAGATGGTGTTTTACCACTACACTACTCAGAAGCTCTAGAATAGAGCAGAAGAAAATAATATGTGCAAAAGAAACATCAACATTGTCATTATTCCACACAACATATTTATTCCGGATTCATATAATTTTGTGGCCGAAAACCATCACCAACTGAAAACTGCTTGCACGCCATCATAACTAGTCGATGTCTTATATCGGATCTACCTTGTACTGAGAAGAGAACTTCACCAACTTAACTTAACGTCTTAATACTGAATCAGAAGACTGCAGAGTCTAGACAACCAGTTACATTTGCATTACCTTAATCTAAAAGATATGCGCATCCAATTTATTCGTAAATGCATTAACCGTCCCTGCCTCACCCTTTCTTTAGTTAATTTGTAGCTGGGCTCTCTTGTTCTTGTTGGTGGTTGTATTTTGAAGAAGAAAAAACTTGTCATAGTCTAATTTATCCGTACCTCTGATTATCTTATAACCCTAAATTAAGTCACCTCGAATTCTTCTCTTTTCTAGACACTGTAGAGCGGTTTTTCTGAGTCTTTCCTCATAACTGTAATTCTGGAATCCCACTATCAGTTTGGTTGCTCATCTTTGTATCCTTTCCAGCATGTTTATATCTCCTCTACGATAAGGACTCCACACTTGTTCGCAGTACTCCAATCTAGTGCTTACCATAGCTTTATACAGTTTGACAATCACTTTCTTACTCCTATGTTTAATATTTATTTTTTATCATACCTAACATTGCATTTGTCTTATTCACTGCTACATAGACTTGCTCACTCACTTTACCTGTATGATCTATTATGACCCTTAGATCCCTTTCCTTATCTATCATTCTAATATTGTTCTCGCCTGTTCCGTAATTATGTTCCATATTGGATCTACCCATGTGGATGACTGTACATTTATCTATATTAAACTGCATTTGCCAGCTCCTCATAGACCAGTCTAAATCGGACCTCAATATATCCACATTCTGCTTTAGATGAGATATTCCTGCATAGTTTTGTGTCGTTCGCTAATTTTGCAAACATAGATCTTATATCAATGTCCAAATCGTTTATATATATATATATATATATATATATATATATATATATATATATATATATATATATATATCAAGAACAAACTTTTACTTAACACCACTCAGAGTACTCCTTATTTATACCCACTCTCTATCAAAAATCTTTGCAAAATATAGATAAATAACATCCACTGGCTCCCCTTTATCTATCATTTTAGTAACCTCCTCCATGAATTACGATTTATTTGTTAAGCACGATCTCCCTCTAGTAAACCCATGCTGACTATTTCTGATTAGATTAAACCTGTCTAGATGCATTTCAATGTGTCTTTGATTATTGATTCTAATAGAATACAGACTATGCTGGTTAAACTCACCGGTCTATAATTTGCTGGTTCTGATTTCTTTACGTTTTTTAATAAGGTGATTATTCCTGCATCTTTCCAATCTCTTGGAATAATCCTTTTTGCAAGTGATTGAGAACATAATATAGCCATTGGTTTTGCTAGTTGGTCTCTATTTTCAAACAGCAATTTTGGATGAATACCATCTTGACCTGGACATGTATACACTTTTAATCCCTCCAATTGTTTAAAAACATTTTCTCCGTAATACAGATTGATTTTAAGCCCACTATATCCATGTCTTCCGGGGATTCATTGGCGAAGTGGTTAAGCCGTCGACCTCGTGATCAGACTCCGGACTCCGCCGTCTTTTTCACGGGTGCTTGATGTAGAGTCCCCTGCATCTCGTAGTCGCCCCCTAATCCTCTTGTCCTTGACTTGCCACTGGGGTCAGCGGCTCGAGACGAGAGAATGAGGATAAAAAGTAGTGCAGTTAATCCTTACTAAAAATAGCGCTAGCAAAATTAATTATGCCATCATCGCCTACGATGGACGGCGGCCTTTGCCTTTTTGTCCATGTCACATTTGAAAATATTTTTAGGCTCTGGGATCTTGGAGCAGTCTTCTTTTGTGAAGAATGTGCCAAAGTATTGATTGAGTAGATTAGCTGCCTTCTTTTTTTCTCTTGTTATTTTACCTGTGATATCTATGAGAGCGACTACCTCGTCTTTCCTTCTTTGTTTATTTCTAACATAAGAAAAAAAGCTTTTACTATCAGTCTTGATCTTATGAGCAAGTTTCTTTTCGGAGTCTATGTTTTCTGCTTTATTCACTTTCTGGGTTATGTTTTGCTTGTTCAAATATGTTAAATATGTTTCTTTCGATTTATATATATTTCCTCTATATATTTTTTTCCATCACCCTAATCGCTATAGTGTAGACGCCAGCGGGAACAGCGTGCCGATCCAAGTTAACTTGATGAAGAAACGTAGAGCAGAAATGGATATCACGAATCAGAACTGAGACACCATACGAAAGATGGCTGCAGGCTAACGAAGGAGGAAATCTGTTATTGCCCTCTAGACGCTACCAAATGTGATGGTCACTGACCGGTTTTCCAGTTACTGACCAAGGATATAACAAGAAATATGACTTCTGCCGTTACAGTGCGTTATCTAGTTATTGTCGTCGAAGCTCCACGAGACAAGTTCCTCATTCCGGACCCATGTTATTAGCAATGATACTCAAATCTTTCATAATCGAACACAGTTGTAAATGGTTTAAAACTTTGTGACAACGTATGTCTGTCATATGTATAAGTGCAGCTCATATACATATAAAATTACGAGCCATCTTATCTGGACTAAGCAAAGCAATACTGCAAGCAGCCACCGAGACCATCCCAAGAGAGGCAAGGAGAAACATATAAGCCATATTGCAATTAGGAATTGCTGAAAGTATAGGATGAAGTTACAGACGATAGGAACGCGGCAGAGAGAGAGAGAGAGAGAGAGAGAGAGAGAGAGAGAGAGAGCAATATATTGAAGCAAATAACTCCCTGAAGGCCATCAATGTGAAATACAAAAGAACACTGAACCAAATAACAAGAGACAGTTGGAAAGAAAAAAACAGAAAGCCTCAATCTAGATAGAGAAGGGAACAAACTATGGAAATTAGTCAGAGCCGTGAATGACGAATTTACCATCAAATAAACAAATTACCATCAAGCAGGGTAACAATGCTTACCTGAAAAAAGCAGCAAACGCTTTTTATAGAGCATTTTGCCAGAGCAAACCACATTGATGTCTCTACAGACATAAGTGAAAAGAACAAAAGAGCCACGGCAACATCAAGATTGCACCAGATGAGCACGTGATGGCAAAACTAACAATGAATAAAAATGGATGGGGCCATGAAAACTTTAAGAAAAAAGAAATCGCCCGGAAAAGATGGGGTAGCAAATGAAATGCTGATGGGGTTGGGCCAAACAGCAAAGAGAAAGTTATTGTCAGTCCTAAACCATAGCTGGAAAAGAGTAATTATACCGCAGACATGGAAAGATGCTATACTTATACCAGTGCCAAAGAAAGACAAAGATAGAACAGATCCAAATGGATACAGGCCTATCAGTTTACTGAGATATGTAGGTAAACTGATAGAGCGCATGATAAACACCAGACTGATGTGACACCTGGAAGCAAAGCACATATTCATTCCACAGCAAGCAGGATTTAGACAAAACAGATACACTGAGGACCAGATAACTCTCATAGCGCAGGAAATAGAGGATGCTTACCAAGAGAAAAAGTACACAGTAGTGGTTTGGAAGGATGTAGAGAAGGCATTCGACAAGGTGTGAAAAAAGGGACTTAAAGTCAAGCTACAAAGAAGCGAGATATCTGGAAAAGTGTACAGATAGATCATCCACTACCTCTAAAACAGAACAGCCAGAGTTCAAGTACAAGGGCAGATGAGCAAACAGGTGACACTGGAGCAAGGAGTACCCCAAAGCGGTGTACTGTCACCCACCCTTTTTCTGATGTATATAAACAATAAAGAATATACCAACAAGAGTCCATGTTTGCAGACGATGTGGCTTTGTGGACCTCTGAAGAAAATCTCACCATAACAAAAAATCGGACGCAGCAGGCCCTAACATTGCTGGAGGAGTGGGCGAAATCATGGCTGGTCAAAATAATTGAATAAAAAACAATATGTACGATAATCTCCCTGTCAAAAAAAACCACAGAACACTAAAATAAGTCTCAATGGCAAATGTCTGCAGCTGAACGACACTTGGGCTTCGCATTTGATCGGCGCATGACATGGAAAACTCAGATCGAGAGAAACCGAATGAGAGCAAGACAAAGAATGGCAATCATGAGGAAACTTGCTGGCACAAACTGGGGAGCAGATGAAAGAATGCTAAAGAAACTTTACACTGGAAGAGTGAGACCAGTTCTCAAGTATGGCATTGCGGCATGGGCAACAGAAGCAAAGACGAACTTTGATAAAATCAACGGACTTCAAAACCAAGCCATGAGAGTTATAACAGAAAGTATGAAGTCAAAGCCAATTGTAGAACTTGAAAAGATTACAAATCTGCAATCAATGAACGATAGAAGAGACAGCAGAGCCCAGCAAGCAAGTAGAGAAACTAAGAGAACTGACAGACTATCCAATGCACCAGAAACTAAATCGATTTAGAAAAGGCAGAGTAAAGCGGAGAAACTTTGTACAAATAGCCAAAATAACGACGAGAGAAGACCCTATGAACGCCATATCAAGACCAAAGCCCACCTCTACTGTACGCAAACCCATCTGGAAGCAGCAGATCTTTCCAGAGGTGATAGAAAATATACCAGGTATCGGATACAATAACAGCCAGACTGAAAAGGAAAAAAAGAGACATAACCCTGAAATACATAGAGAAAAACTACCAAAGCACAGACTGGACCCATGCATACACTGACGGAAAAAATTGGGGAGTAGGGGTATTCCTGAGCCTAACAAATGGTAGAAAGATAACACTGTCAGTGGCAACTGGAAAGCCAGATAGTCCTGTTTACAGATGCACTGTCCGTGATTACAGCACTAAAAAGCCAGAACAATACATAGCTAAATGATTTAAGATCAGTACTCTGTCAACTACGCGAGCAGTCCACACCCAAAAGAGTCGTGGTAATAGTGGGTTCCATCCCACCGTAATATTCAAGGCAACGAGGAGGCAGACAGACTGGCAAAAGTAGGTGGAAGGTTAGCACAACCAGAATCTAGTGTGACTTACGAAGAGTCCAAAAGGTTTATTTGGGCCAGATACATGGAAAAATGGGAAACAGGGCATACTGGCTACACAAACAAATGATGCTTATTACTGATTATTTCAATACTTATTAGTTCAATACTTATTAGTTCAATACTTATTATTGAACAGAAGAGAGAAGGCGGTGGCCTTCAGACTCCGCACAGGCCACAACAGACTGAGGAACCATCTATTCAATAAATTGAAGATAGGTGCTACTGACGAATACACCTGTGGTACAGGGAAAATTACCTCTGAACATCTGCAAAATTGCCCGACATACGAGGACCAGAGAAAACACATGTGGCCATCACTAGTGCCAAGACTAGACAAACTCTACGGCAGTGCCGACAGCCTCAGGACGACCGCTGCTTTCTTCGAACAAATTCAAGTTGACGTCTGACAGCGTAGGAAGAAGAAGAACAAGAAGGACATGTTGATAATATTAGGGTTAAGTACTTTGTTCGACCAGCTAATTCTGAAAAGCCTGCGGAGACAGCTTTGGAAGATACAGAAGGAATGGCTAATCCATGTTTGGATAGCGGGTATAGAAGTCTGAAAGTTTAAGGGGTGTGCTAGGATATACTGTCCTGGTCATGTTGGAGTTAATGAGAATGAAAGAGCTGACATCAGGGATGCGGAATAACCTACCATAGATACATTAAATGATGTTTGTCTATCACGTGTGATAAAGACCACTCTCTCTCTCTCTCCCTCTCTGTTCAGCCGTGTGGAAAATGTTATCTTTTTGCTTTATCCGCTGAAATGAGGGACTTTATAGGTGATTTGAATTACAATGAGGAAGAATTGAAAAATTTGTCAACCTCACTCCCTGGTCCTGAGCTGTTCTGCTCTGTTCTGTTCTAGGAGTCGACTTCAATGCACTCCGGGCATACCCATAGGTGCTCAGTATATCTCAGCAGATGGCGCAAAGTGTGGATGCTAATGGTGTCTGTAGCCTGTTGGTTGTACACCTTCCTGTTTCGTCCTCTCAGGTTCCCTGATCCACTGAATCCTAATTTGATTCCAAAGTGCTGCAGCCTGTGTCTTGCAGACTCATTAAAAGCAGTGTCGTTTTCCAGCAGGTGGTTCTTGATAACCTTCACTATGTCACCTTTATCCATATCTCCCTCGTCCTGAGCTACTTTTGGCAAGTGGCAAGACATTATCGAGACAATTGGAGACAGCACAGAATGCAAATATTTTTTCCTTAGGGTTTACCCCAGAAACATTAAATATGGATATGGTGGGCATATCGAATTATATCAACAATCTGCCTTTGAATGATAAGACAATGACATGACGATCCAGTCTGCAGGAGTTTGATATGACATGTGGGTCGAGCAGTGGGCAACTGAGAGGACGGGCAATAGATCGCAGGTTATGTGCCAGGCAATGATCGAGACCAATTGACAGTCTCACTCAATTCTATTCTTGTTCTCCCAAAAGCTCTTATGTGATGCAGCCGTCATATTTGAAAAACACTTTGTCATCGTATGTGTGTCTATGTTCGCGCCCGGACACACACACACACACAGAGATAGAGAGACAGAGGTATATGCATACATACATAGAGAGAGAGTTATACACACATACACACTCATACATACATACATACATACATACATACATACATACATACATACATACATACATACTCGTACACACACGTATGTATATATATATATGTATATATATATGTTGTATGTATGCATGCAATTGACCAACCGACGCAACGGGCCTCAGATGCATAAGCGAACAATACTATTATTATGTATGTACAGGCCAGATAGCTACATTACCCATAATTGTGTCGTGTGGAGTATGGGATGTGACTCACCACTTCACATCGGATTCGTGGTATACGAAATGCCCTTTGACAACTTCAACAGAGAATCACTTTGGAAATTGCTCAGGCACTATGGCGTACCCCTAAAGTTAACTACTGTAATTATAAAAACGTATGCAAATGTGAGTTGTAGGGTTCAGCACGAAGGTCAACTTTCTGAGCCCTTTGTGATGGAAACGGGGGTCTGGTATGATGTCTCTTGTGACAATTTCTCTATCTGTTTAGCCGTTTATTGTATTATGAAGTCAGCCAACAATGGCGGAATTACGAGCAAGAGTTATTAAGTAGCAGCAATTTTATTATAAAGTGCATGGAAGATATGTACAACGGAAAATCTTCTTTCGGGACACAAGATGGCTCTTTAGCAGTATTCTGTAGGGATTGTGACGATTGAGCCGCATGCGCAATGTAGCGTAAAACATGGCCGCTCCACTGTCGATTTGCACCGTGGAAGAATGAGGCAACATTGTTGTTTTTTATGTGTGATCAAAGTGTGTGAAACTCTCTTAAATCTACACAAGAATGAAGGTTCAGTATGGAGACAGTTGATTGAGTCAGAGAAGAGTGTATGAAAAAGTAGAAATATTTCAAAACGGAAGACAAAACATCTTTGATGAACCGCGGCGTGAGAGACCAGCAAGCCTGACGCAGTGAAACAGCAGATCGACTAGCTAGTCCGTGGCATCGAACGAGTCACTATTAAGAAAATCTAAGGCCGTAGATTTCAAGATAAGTCGTGTCTATGATGACCTCGGTTATAGGAAAGTATGTAGCAGATGGGTTTTAAAGCAGCTGACAATGAAGTAATAGAATAATAGAAATGGTGCAAAATTGGTTAAAGGTCACACCAAAACACTTTTTCTCTAGATGACATCGAAAAGTGTGTTGCCAGACACAGAACTATGACGAAAAATAAAACTAAATAAATGCCTGATTCGCACTCTTGTAAAGATATTATTAATACAATGAATGTTACTTAATGACCGTTCCTCGTATATGGACTTCGACAAAGTAGTTTGAGGAATCAGTCGTTGCCGATGGCTGGCCCTTCTGTCCCATACTCATAGTTAAATACAAAATAGTCTAAGTATGCTTTATGAGCGGTCCCAGACTTTGTGTCTGCCAAAACACAGATTTTGAGAACCATTACAACTACTGATGATTTAGATCGTACTAGATGACATCCACTTGCAGGAAATGAACTCCTTCACATATACTGGTAGCACTCACAGTCGTACGACTATATTCCAACAGCTGAGGTGGTAGAGAAGTTTTTAGGTAGACGACTACAGGCCGCATCGTTACTACTTACGATGCGTCGTGTACTGATTGTGTTTGTTTATTTCACTCTCAACAGAAAAATAACATACTGGAGATTCGATCTGCTGCGTTCTTGTCAGCAGACAGGCCTCGAAACCATTCGGCCACCCGCTCCACGTCCCGGTAGCAATATACATCAAACCGGAGGCACGGATACAGATGCCATGATACGATTACACAAGTCGATGGGTGCTTTCATTGCGTTAGTAACTTTATTGTAAAGTTGGTTCTATTGTATGGCACTGAAACGTGGAAAACCACGGCAAATGTAAGAACAAAGGTGTAGACTTGGACGCAGAAAAGAGAGATTAGATCACTAATCTGTAGCTGTAGGACAGAATCGGCCAGATTCCGGTTGATCAGAGCACGAAGGGGAGGTGTTGGCGTTAGATAGGTCAAACATTATGGGAACCAGTTGATAGCATTGCCAATCCCATAGGCATGCCAATTTATTCATTATGGAGAGAGCGTTCGGCACATATCAAAGAGATTGGGAAGATATGAATTGATGGGGCATAGATGAGCAATGGCAAAAAAACTTGACGTGTAATTGTTGAAGACCTGTGCTTGACAGGGGCAGGAAAAGTTGTAGTTGATTGATTGGTTGGTTGGTGGGTTCACTGGTTGGTTGGTGTGTTCACTGTTTGGTTGGTTGATACCAAAGCGTAATGAGACCTGAATTGATCCTGAACTTTTGTCCTGAAAAGTCAGTGCTCTGACTTCTACGCAATTCAAATGCTCACTTCATATAGTGAAGCTTTCGTCACGGACATAGAACAACACAAAGGAAAATAAACATCAAAATAATATATATAATGACTTGTGTTTTTCCCGGTGATGTGGTTTCCTAGAGGATCTAAATGTATCCAGAATAAAAGTTACATACCCACGTAGTCGCCACACTGTGCGCTAGCCTCCATCACTGTCATGTTCACAACATCCTGACATTATCCAAGACAAACAAGACTTGTCTTGCAGAATACAAAGAGAATTATTGAACGAAGTCAAAGTACCGTGATTATAATATTTTCGACATATAACACTTGACTTAAAACATGTACTGAAATGAAAAGTGGTGGGCGCCCGTACCAGAAGAAAACAATCTATACTAGGTCTGTTCAAAAAGTTAGTTCTTTTAGAAATACACTAACTACAATGAAATGTCATAACTGTGGAACTGCTTAGTGATGACTTTCTTAAGTAAACTGCCTTTCCCTGCGTTTTTCTGTTGTGATTGTCAATCGTCCTGTAGATGATTGTTTACATGCTTACATATTGGGTTTTGCCTTTCACACGATGTTTGAATTTCGTGATCAGCGAATCCACATTAAGATTTGCTTGAAGCTCGGGAAGACATTCACCGAAACTCGTGAAATATTAAACAAATTTATGAAGATCTCTGCGCGTTTTTACGAATGGTGTACACGATCTATGTGGGAAAACTACATTAACAGATTGACGTGGACAAACTTGACACAATCAGAACATTAACAGATTGACGCGGACAAACTTGACACAATCAGAACATTAACAGATTGACGCGGACAAACTTGACACAATCAGAACATTAACAGATTGACGCGGACAAGCTAGACACAATCAGAACATTAACAGATTGACGCGGACAAGCTAGACACAATCAGAACATTAACAGATTGACGTGGACAAGCTAGACACAATCAGATCATTAACAGATTGACGTGGACAATCTAGACACAGTCAGAATACCAACAGATTGACACGGACCAAACTTGACACAATCAGAACATTAACAGATTGACGTGGACAAACTTGACACAATCAGAACATTAACAGATTGACGCGGACAAACTTGACACAATCAGAACATTAACAGATTGACGCGGACAAACTTGACACAATCAGAACATTAACAAATTGACGCGGACAAGCTAGACACAATCAGAACATTAACAGATTGACGCGGACAAGCTAGACACAATCAGAACATTAACAGATTGACGCTGACAAGCTAGATACAATCAGAACATTAACAGATTGATGTGGACAAACTAGACACAATCAGAACATTAACAGATTGACGCGGACAAGTTAGACACAATTAGAACATTAACAGATTGACGTGGACAAGCTAGACACAATCAGAACACCAACAGATTGACACGGACAAACTTGACACAATCAGAACATTAATAGATTGACGTGGACAAGCTAGACACAATCAGATCATTAACAGATTGACGTGGACAAGCTAGACACAATCAGAACACCAACAGATTGACACGGACCAAACTTGACACAATCAGAACATTAACAGATTGACGTGGACAAGCTAGACACAATCAGAACATTAACAGATTTGCGCGGACAAGCTAGACACAATCAGAACATTAACAGATTGACATGGACACACTTGACACAATCAGAACATTAACTGATTAACACGAACAAACTTGACACAATCAGAACATTAACTGATTGACACGGACAAACTTGACACAATCAGAACATTAACTGATTGACACGGACAAACTTGACACAATCAGAACATTAACTGATTGACACGGACAAACTTGACACAATCAGAACATTAACTGATTGACACGGACACACTTGACACAATCAGAACATTAACAGATTGACGCGGACAGTATTTCCAGACATGTCCTGAATTGGAACCGACGGGGAAAGAAATGAGTGGAAAGGTAAAAAAATACTTAACGTTGAACTTTTGAAGAGGAAGTCACTTCAATCAGGCGTTTGTCGGCGTAACTAAAAAAAGACAGCACAGAATATAAACAGATGTAAAACATCTGCTGTTGCCCTATGTTCCAATGGGAACCAGATGAAGTTGAGCTTAGGAACCTCATCATGCAAAACGCATGGCAAGCAATGGTGAAAACGGTCAGGACAGCGGAAATATAATAATCGAAGCTCAAGAAGACAATCCAAAATAAAGAATAAGTTTAGGACTAAAGTTAGGAAAGAGTAGGCTAAACAAGAAAAAAACAATAACGTCTGACGACGTAGATATTTTATTTATTTTCAAGTCCATTGTCCTTGTTTATTTTGTGATTTGTTAGTTGTTTGTCCCTGCCGAAGGTCTTGTGTCCGAGTGGTCCGCCGGGGTCTTTGTGTATGATAAGGACAAGAATACCACCACTGCTCCACAGAGAGCATGTCGACAGAGAGCATGTCGAAAGAGGCGACTTATTGTGTGACATGGCATAACACTGGCAATGGTACGGTGGTTTGTTAAGAGCAGCATAGATGACGCCTACCATGCTGTGGGTCTACTTTGCTCTAGTGTTCGGGTCTAATACAGATGGACTCGCACGTCGGCTAACCACCTTCCTAGAAACTGGTTGTATACAGAATGTGCGGAGTCTTCTAAACCAGTATAAAGAAGAAACGTTAAGTTGGATTAAAGTTTAGTTGTTTTTTTCTGTAACGGTGTGGTAACTGGATCATACATATACATATTGTTATCTAGCTTTGACCATCAGTACCGCCGCAGCTTAGATTTATTTTGACCAGGATGCTACAACCAGGCAGTACTCACATCACCACGATACTCAAATTAGATTGACCAAAGTGTGGATACAGAAACCGACCAGGACACGTAAAGCGTGACAATTCAGTTTCGTAAGTGAGTACACCAAATCGGTTTGAAGGCTGATCGCAACAAACACAACTTGACAAATAATGACACAGGATATTTACATGTTCTTATGAGTCCCAGGGAAAATCAATTAGCCACTCTTCTCCTCTCGGTATCTTGCGTGTACACCTTCGAATGCGTTATACGCAAACTTGGATGTATCTGAAGAGAGCAGTGGATTAACGGCATGTATGTTCATAAAGGAGAGGAGAAAGGATGTGTGTTTGAAAACGACTGCTACTGCTGCCCCAGTCTGGATGTCATAATCTTAGTTACGTGTCGTGTTTCCGAGACATATAGTAGGATTAGTTTTGATATTAGAGTAGACGATCCAAAGTCTGCATTTGATACTTTAATTGTATGTCATCTTTCGGAGCAATACAATTAGGACTAATTTCTACATTAGTGTTGGTGGTTTAAAGTCTACATTTGTTACCCGTAGTTACATGTCATCTTTCTGAGCAATACAATTAGGACTAATTTCTACATTAGTGTTGGTGGTTTAAAGTCTACATTTGTTACCCGTAGCTACATGTCGTGTTTACATGACCAAGACCCCCACCTTACTTTCATGTAGTTCTCCCTGAAAACAGGCTGCTTTCGTAGCTGCCTGGATAACGAGGTGGGGAATTCACGTGACCCCCGTAGTAGTGAGCGGTATGTAGATGAAATCAAGCATAGCAAAACCACATGGAGGACCCCGGCCTACTTTTATCAGTATTGTTATAGTCCATCTTTTTATTCATAAGCAGGATCCGAAGCAATTTTCTACAAAACTGCATGTCATATCCAAATGATTTTTTTGCATGCAGCTTTGTAATATCAATATCGCTAAAACATTGATGTTATCGAGTCCATAGATGTTGAGATTTTTGCACGTCCGCAAATTTTTTTTTATCTTTTAGGATCATTGCAAAGAAATGGCATTAAATTTACGATTTTACAGCACCTAGCTTAGTTTCTCGTAGTATCCTTAATGTCTTGATAGATCAATTGATTATTTATGTTTCCCTTATGTACAATCGTAAAAATGGCAGCAATAGGCAACAGTTAGTACAGCCCTTCGGTCACCATTAGACCCCAAGGTTGTATCAACTGCGCAGCTAATGTTATGTTGCTTACAGCATTTTAATTTTGAAATGTATCTGTTGTCATTGTATGAACACTTAATTGTTTGGATAAACATACGCTAATTAATCCAAGTCTGCTAATGAGTATGTCCACAAAAGATTAAATTAATTATTCCGAATCTGTGGATTCAAAGAGGTTGATAATTGCTACTGGCTGGACAAATTGTAATTCATCTCGTTGCCAGTACTGTTCTTTTTTCCGGAGCACATGTTCAGAACACTTCCTCCCTCACGTGTCAGCACTTCAACATCACACATTTTAAATGCCCTGTTCTGTCGGGCCACTTGTCCATTGACTTTAGCCCACACAAGCTCTATATGGTTTAAATGCGCATGAAACGCGGGTAGTCGCAGAGAAGTGTGACCGTGCTTTTCAATGATTGTGTCAGTATGATACACCTTTATCTAATTTGTCTTCCTCACAAGCTGCAACAAATCAGGTTTCAAATATGTGTCATCGAAATTAACTTTTTCCTTGACTAGCCATATTCTAATTTAAGCTTCTGTATTTGATGCAGTTGGTACGTCCTATGATATTGTAATAGAATGGATTATCCATTACTAGGCATGACGGTCTATCCAGCATTGGAAGCAGATTATTCGACAGCCAGTGCCTAAAAATGTGTCTTTTCATTTCAGTGTGGTAGTCTCTACCGTCGGTACTTTTTTATTGGAAAATAAGTTCAGCGTCATGGACAAGTCCTTTTCCACTGCTTCCGGCATACGTTAGTGTAATGCGCTGCCATTTGCTGCTTGGAATTTATTTTTTCTGTTCACCGTCAACTGATTGCCATTCTTTACCATTGGTGTAGTGAACATTGTCCCAGGATTCGTCCAAGTATACAATATCATAGCCTTCCCTACACCGTTCACGTATCTGTCTCACGTATTTGCTTCTGGCAGCAATCAAATGTGGCTTTTCACATATAATATTCATGCCGCCTAAAGTTTCCCTGAATGTAAAGCCGGTGGCTCTTAGAATTTTTCAAAGAGTTCTTTTGGAAATTTCAATACTCAGTCGGATTGCAATGTTAATTTTAGTTTCCGGAGAGTAACAATTTGATTTTACTTCAACAGTTTCAAATTCTCTCGTTTTATGACATCTCTGACGAAATCGTCAAATATCCTTTTCCTACCTTGCTTGAAATGAGTGCACTCATGATATGTCCTGTCCAATCTAACGGTTAAATTATGATCTATTCAGACCAAACGCCAATTGTGTTCGTTTCTCTCGGTCATGAATATAGCAATATAAATGACCCATCAGATTTCCTCCGGGAAAACTGTAATAGTAAAACGGTAACCTTCTGCATTATTATAAATGTAACCTTCAAACTCATTTTGAAATTGATATCATTGTAACTTTTGAAAAAGCAACTATATGCCCCAATAACAACCCCACAAACTATATGATATCGGGATACACCCATAACTGAACGACAGTTTTGCATAAATGACCTTGGTTGTTTTCCTCATTCGACAAAATGTCTGATTGGGCCACGGGATAATCATTAATTTGTTTTTACTCAATGAATTTCAATGTCAAAATATATATGTTTAATACAGAACACCTGTATACCTTAAACATGTTAGAAGTATGTCCAATTCAATGAGGTTGTTTTTAATATATCCTAATGAATATTTTTTTCAAAATACATCAAATTTCTTAGAGATTAAAAAAATATTTACCAAACGTCATAGATATTCAAAATCTGCGTACGAAAAATCATTTGGATCTGACATGCAGTTTAGTAGAAAATTGCGTCGGATCTTATTTATTAATTAAAAGATGGGCTATAGGATGTTTTGAGGAAAGCTACTGCAACCCGCCACTGAACGACCTTTTCCTGGCGCACAAAAGAGTACTCATTGTGGACATTCTACAATAACAACAACATTGTCGTGTTTGTGAGCAAAATATTTACGACAAATTTCAACATTAGTGTTGGCGGTCTGTATTTGATGCTCATTGTTATATGTCCTGCTTCCAAGTCTTATTGCAAGACTTTTTATAATCACGTCCAACGTTATAATAGTATTTTGCCGCGGAAATTGGATTAGGATCAATCCTTTTGTGCGGCCCGGTGACACGGGGAATGACGAGAATTAAACGAGAAAGATTCAGGCGTTCATCATTGGGTGTATGTGCTGAATAGAGGGATCGAAGTGGTATGATGAAGTTTCTAATGTGGAGCAGTGGGACAGAACAGGTATCAATGAAAGAGAAGGTGATGACGGTTGGTTGGTTTATAATGCTCACAATGGGTTGGTAACCCTTTTGTGCGCCCTGAAAAGGACGGAACTTGTGACATAATATAGTAGCTTTCCTGACATCCCGAGCGTGCTGATGAAGGGGACCGAGGTCCTCCAGGCGGTTTTGCAATGCTTGGCTTCATCTGCTTGTCATTCACTACTACGGGGATCACGTTCAACCTCACCTTGTTAGCCAGATTATTGTCCTCGACAACAGCTCATTTCCAGGACGACCAACGAGGAGGTCAGGTGAGGTTCTTTGCCAGTATATTTCTTCTGACCCTGGCTAACATTGTCTGATCAGTGTGTTCTGCCTGACCAGACGTTAGCATCATCGTCGTACTGACGCTGAAAGTACACACGTTAAGAAGTCTAGCTAGTAGCATGTTCTGGAAACTCCTGGCCTAGACACGTAATCAATCAATCAACGCCCGTAGCTTATCACGGTGCAGAGGTCATTGACAACACCCCGCCAGCACAGACGGTCCTGGGCTGCTCTGTCTCTCTCCAGGTATAATCATTTAATCTTAGTTCCTTCTGTCTCTCTCCAGGTATAATCATTTAATCTTAGTTCCTTCTGTCTCTCTCCAGGTATAATCATTTAATCTTAGTTCCTTCTGCCTCTCTCCAGGTGTAATCATTTAATCTTAGTTCCTTCTGCCTTTCTCCATGTGTAATCATTTAATCTTAGTTCCTTCTGCCTCTCTCCAGGTGTAATCATTTAATCTTAGTTCCTTCTGCCTCTCTCCAGGTGTAATCATTTAATCTTAGTTCCTTCTGCCTCTCTCCAGGTGTAATCATTTAATCTTAGTTCCTTCTGCCTTTCTCCATGTGTAATCATTTAATCTTAGTTCCTTCTGCCTCTCTCCAGGTGTAATCATTTAATCTTAGTTCCTTCTGCCTCTCTCCAGGTAAAATCATTTAATCTTAGTTCCTTCTGCCTCTCTCCAGGTGTAATCATTTAATCTTAGTTCCTTCTCACATTCTCTTCACTGTGTTTTTGGATCTACCTATTCCGTTGAGGATTCCATGTAAGGTATGAGACGTAGAGATAGACACACATACACCGACACACACACGTGGCGACACAGATAAAGGAAAATAGCGAAAACACGGATTGAATTAGAAAGGCGCAGACGATAAACTGGAAATGTCCATGTACACGCTGCCAACGTAAAAGAATTGTCTGTTGAATATCGAAGAAAGTAGGCTGTTAGCAGCTGTTTGGACATAAACGTAGAAAGGGGTTGCAATTCTTGCCCAATAGGCCACACACGTTCCACCAGGCCTAATAAGTCGCAGGAAGTAAAGTCGCAAAAAGAACGTAGCATGGATAGCTTCGGCTACCTGATAGTAGACATACACCTACCTTCTTTTATATAAATATTCCAAGTAATTTCATTACAAAATATCAGTCGCATCTAATCATTCATGTCAGTAATGATTTCGTGCGTTATCCTTCATTGCTGCCACGATTTAAAGCATTTGATTTCATATTGTTCTTCGGCGTTCATCCTGAAAAGGACGTTTGAGGAGTTGTGTCGTAGTTAACAGCAAAGCTTCGATATCTGCGCCTTTCGGCTCGATTCATCCGATTTCAGCAAGGCATTTTTGAGACAGGGTTTGTCTTCCCTCTTTGATTCCTAATCTTATAGCCAGACTGCGTGGTTGTAGGCTGTTTTAACAGCCGCCACTTGAAGGCGGAATAAGGTCATGGTCAGTTATGCGTCACTGACTCTGATGCAAGTAGCCAGCTACGAGTCGCAAACTGATCCATCTTCTGTCCAATAACTAATTTTTTTAAAGACAGTAAGTATCCGGACTGATGTATTTTCTAGACAACTATGAAAGATACATTTAAATTACCTGAACTATTTTTCACCGTAGTCACCTGCCACTGCAACACATTTGTCCCATCTGGCTACAGACTTCTGTGTGTTAACAGCGTAGAGTTATGTTGGCCATTGGAGAATTTTCTGGCGCACTTCGTCGTTCGTGTGAAACTTTTGTCCGAGATGCTCTTTCAGAGGGGCAACATGATGAAAATCACTTGGAGACAAGTCGGGACTGTAAGGCGAGTGTGGCAGTACCTCTCAATGCAGTTGGTCAAAAATTGTCACAGTTTTGGCGGCCGTATAGTGTCTCGCGTTGTTATGTTGGAGAATGACATCGTATTGGGAAACATTCAGTTGTTTCGGCATCCATCGAAAATTGAGATGATCCATGATGATACTAACTTAATGTCTTTATACTGGTTTAGAAGACTGTAGCGTCTGTAAAGAATAATGTTCACAAAACATGGCGACTTCACGTGTAGTAACTCACCGATCGTTCAAAATAACCTTTTCTACACTGTGTAATGGCTTCCAGTCGTACTGAAACTTGTCAGACCACCTTCACGAGGCTCATCCTCAATGGTTTCAGGATCAGGGTTATTACCACTGATGAACGTGCAACAGTGTTCTCCAAACACACGGGACAGTCGACGATGAATTTCAGCGGGTTTTGAACCTTCTTTCATCAGAAATTTCATCACAACACACTGTTACTGCACTGGTGTCAACTGTTCCGACGCCATTTTGAAAAACAAAAGCGCGGGATAACAGCAGATACTTGCTCCTTCCACCACCAGGTGGTCAGGCATAGACTGTTCGCTTTGAAATAATTATCCAGGAATGGCTGGGTATGACTGTGGCGGAGGCTGGAGTTCTGGCACGGGAACGAGTTTCTTTCAGACAGACTGTAATGGGAGCGACGTTCTATAAAGGACATGCTACATGATGATGACAATACTTAATAAATTTCGTTTTCGGGTTCTCCTAACAAAATCCTAATATTTACTAGACATCCCTTATATTTAACCGGTTTGTGTGTGTGTGTGTGTGTGTGTGTGTGTGTGTGTGTGCATGCGTGCGTGTGTGTTATTATCGTTTGGTCCATACATTGATAACAATGTATTGAAGTCGAAACGTCTGTATATGTCTATTGGTCTGTTACTGTTTTCACGGGGAACTCTTTAAAAAGAAAAACCAACAAGAAACAAACAAAAAAACCTTGCTTGTATTCCCATTTTATTCTGTTGATTTTGAGTTGGGACCGTATTATATTAGAAATGATCAATTGTCAGCGAAATCTCAATCTTGCGAAGATTATGAAGAACGGTGACCTGGCGTAGAGTACAGCGAGTGAACAGTGCATCAAAGATATGTTCAGCGTTCCTTCAGTGGCGTCAGCTGTGTAAAGATTTCATGAACTAACAATGAGAATGAACATGGATTTGTTAGTTAACAAACTGAGCGTTACAAAGACGAGTTCTGATTCTGTTGTACTGAGACGAAGGAGCAGAGGACGCCTTTTTGCGGCCAACAGATGTGTAAGCTGCATTTCATCTTGTATCTTTGTTGACGTTATGTAGTCATGGTGATCTTAATAAACACTTGTTTCGTTAGTTACCATGTGATTATTAACAGTTCTTGATACTGATACTACTACCACTACCACCACTACTACTGCTGCTGCTGCTACTACAACCACTACTACTACTGCTGCTGATGCTGCTACCACCACTACTACTACTGCTGCTGATGCTGCTACCACCACTACTACTACTGCTGCTGATGCTGCTACCACCACTACTACTACTGCTGCTGATGCTGCTACCACCACTACTACTACTGCTGCTGCTACTACCGCCACCACTACTACTACTACTGCTGCTACTGCTCCACAACTACCACAAGTACTACTGTTACATCTGCTACTATTACTACCACCACTACTAATATTATGCCACTACACACACTATTATTACTACTGCTACCACTACTACTATTATTATCACCACAACAACTACTGGAACTACTATTGCAACTACAAGAACTACTACAATGGCTATTGTTGCTGCTATTATCACTACTACTACTGTTACTACTACTACTGTTACTACTACTACTGTTACTACTACTACTGTTACTACTACTACTGTTACTACTATCAGTACTATTGCAACAATTATTTCTCACTGTCTCATCTATTATTTCAGTTGTCCACCCCCCAACCCCTGTCTCTTCGAGCTGAGAAGCCTAAACCTAGACCAGCAAAAATTATCCAGATGCCTGGGCTGCTGACACACTCACACAGTATGCCAGACAACCTGGACAGGCTGACACGCAAGAAGAACTACTTCAGTCTTATTGGTATGTATCACATTCATATCATCATATGCCCTTTTTTCACTCCAATAAAAGAAGAAGACTCCAACAATTGTAAGGATCATGTGAGCAAAGACTAGGTTTACACCACTGTAACCTTTCAAACAATGTTGTGAAACATGGCTGGAGAAGGTTGTGCATGAGATTTGCGATATGTGTGCCTATAACATTAGAAAAACTCATTACAAGGAAGACTATGAGGCAGGTGGAAATATAATATGCTATAAGGTCCATAACAATATGTCCTTACAACAACCAACACATCACACTAGACTCAAGAGAGGAAACATCTGTTCTCTGTGGGCTTATAACACATCACACTAGACTCAAGAGAGGAAACATCTGTTCTCTGTGGGCTTATAACACATCACACTAGACTCAAGAGAGGAAACATCTGTTCTCTGTGGGCTTATAACACATCACACTAGACTCAAGAGAGGAAACATCTGTTCTCTGTGGGCTTATAACACATCACACTAGACTCAAGAGGAAACATCTGTTCTCTGTGGGCTTATAACACATTACACTAGGCTCAAGAGAGGAAACATCTGTTCTCTGTGAGCTTATAACACATCACACTAGACTCAAGAGGAAACATCTGTTCTCTGTGAGCTTACAACAACTAACACATCACACTAGGCTCAAGAGAGGAAACCCCCACAACTCCTGGTAGTAACAATTGAAAACAGAAAGAAGAGTTCAATATGTAAATTGCCTTTTCATGAGACTGATCATTGTATTTGTGATATGCATCCAAAGTGATTTCCAAGGCTAACAGAATAAGACCACTCTTTTCTTCCTCGCATTTCATAAGAGTCAACTAAAAAAGGTTAGGCAGGGGGTTGACAACCTCGTCATGTAGAAGCTGAAGAAGTTAGAGAGCTTGCGTGATCAATGATCCAAGGAGCTATGCTGGCCGGGGTGGTTGTGCAGTGGTGCTATTCTTGTCCTTGTCATACACAAATACCCTGGCAAACCACTTGGGTACCAGATTTAAAACACATTATGCTCAATTTTACAGACCTGGCATATTGTGGGTTTTCTCATGGAATGACCATTTCTTCCAGTTGGGCCCATCTGTAAATGGATACCTGGCTTACTGTTGTTTTGTTATTGATCCAACAGCCTGTGGACCCCTGTCCTTTGGTCCAATACCATATAGTGGTATCTGTAAGTGTTTGTGAGCTGTTCTTTAGTTTCAAACAGAGTGTTCCATTTGTCTGGCCTTGGAGAAAGAAGCTTTATCCTAACACCATCAAGTTCCTGACACTCATAAATATGGTGTTCTGTACAGTTTTGTAGGGATGTGTGCCCAGCCTGCACTTTGAAGTCTGTTTTGGTAGGATTCTGCTCAAGTGACTGTTAATTTGTATATTGAGTGTAAAGTTGTAAAATGGTGCTTTGATCTCTCCTTTTCTGGAGGTACATGTTGTCATTGGGATTTGGAATGACCATATGTTTGCATGTCTCTCGCCCAGTATTACCTATTGCCCATCTGTATAGCCAAACCTCTGTTTGCAGGTTTTTGGCATTTGTAGAGCTGCTGGTGTGTTGTTGTTCTTTACATGATTTCTTCTTAATCAGTCTGTCTGCCTTATTTTTGCCAAGTGAGGCCAAGGATCCTTCCATAACTATTCTGACTTCATGGCATGTAATAAGCTGGTTGAGTATTTAGGGATATTTTAGTCAGTTCAAGCTTACAATGACCACCATCTTCTAGTTCTTGAAGGACGATGAGTCTATAAAGATGGTTTTAACTGTCAAATACAATCTCCAAGTGGTACAGGGCTACTTTCAGTGTTGTTTTTTTTGCTTCATATTCTGAAAATATCTCCCCACAGACATCAAACAGCTTGTCAGATGTTCTGTTTGGATACTCAGTTAAAGTTCAAATCCTGCTTTATTGATGACCTTAACAGCAGGACTTACTGTTATGGAAGGAAATTAGCGAGGAAGACAACTGTCTACATCATCTTATAAACAAGCTGTGACCTTGTACAATGAAGTCCATAACACTTCATCCCCAGCAGCAGTGTCTGCTATGGGTTTACCTTTACCTTAACCTGTTAAATGATTTTGAAGTAATGCACCGGAGTACATCTGTTTGACAGAGCAGTTACTCACTCAAAAGGAACCGGGTTCAATCCCTGGTATTGACACTCTAGTTTACCCATAAATGGATACTTGACTTAGTATTAGGAGAGGCCAGATGGTAGGAGCACTAGACAACCCTACTTCAGAAAAGAGCTGAGACCTTCTACAATCGGAGGCACAGAACATGTCACATTACGCATTACGTTATAATAGACAGCAAGTTGGGGCTTTTATTATGATGGGTGGATTGTGGAGATCCTAAGAAATCCAGTTAGTGGTGAAAATTAATATAGGCATGACTAATTACAGCATTAAGATGTAAACAGAAACAAAACCTATATTACAATCAAAAGGCCTTCATCAGGGATGATGAACAACAAAAATATATGAGCTGATGACTTATAGAGGAAGAGGTAAACACATAAAATAAAGACATGAACACCTAAAGAAAGTTTAAAAAAAGGTACTTTGCTGGATAACACATAAATATCGTATCGCACTTTGTGGGCATGTCAGCAAGTGTCAGCTTAACAGCAAGTGTGAGAAACAAGCAAGCGGAAGTGACAATGTCTTTTTACACTTTACTTAAATCCACAGTGCCACTGCAGCCTTGTCATATTTTTAATTTTGTGATGAATATTAGTATTTTCAACTCTAATGCCAATCCATCTTACTTTATCTTTTACTGAACCAAGGCAAAGGCCGCCGTTCATCGTAGATGATGATGGCATAATTAATTTTGCTAGCGCTATTTTTAGTAAGGATTAACTGCGCTACTTTTTATCCTCACTTTTTTGTCTCGTGCCGCTCGACCCCAGTGGCAAGTCAAGGACAAGGCGACTACGAGATGCAGGGGACTCCACATCAAGCACCCGTGAAAAAGACGGCAGAGTTCGGAGTTGAACCCACACCACCTGATCACGAGGCCGACGGCTTAACCACTTTGCCACAAAATTCCACTGGCAGAAAAATGGACATGGGGCATTGTCTCTGTATCCTCACTAGTGTATTCGTTGTGGTAACACCGGTTTTGCTATAGAAATGATTGAATCGAAAACAAGACCACCTTCTGTCCGCCCAAATAAAAAATACAATGGCTTTTTTTTACTTCAGACAATTTTTTTTTGGGTTTCACATGGATATAGAAGGTTGAGTTAAGTTGTTGCAAGAGACTTTTCTGAGGTAGGTCAGGTTAGTTTGTTTATGTAGATATTATAAATACGTTTGTAATGGGAACTTAATAGATTTTCCGATCTAGTTAGGAAAGCTACCAGTACTTTGTGGTAATTTCATGGATTTACAAGACAACTGGTGTACCCAAAAATGGGTAAGTCTAAATGTTTGTGATGTAATTTTTTTAAATATGGAAACTAGAAGGTTATGGATCACAGGCTTGGAGTCACATTCTCTGTTCTCTGTTCTGGAACCTAGTGGAAATGAGGTCTAGGGGCAGACCAAGGCACACCTGTAGATGGGAAGTGGAGACAAACATGAAGGTTTCTTGACATTCATAGATAATGTTGGAGCATTATGGCAATTGAAAGACATGCCTGGTGTCTATTTGCTGTAGACCTTTACACCACACGGAGTTGATCAATTTTGATTGATTGATCTACAAGAAAGCATCTTAAACTTTACCCCAGATGGCAGTGTGAGTTATGGAGCTACCTGCGCCTTGTTTGTTTGTTTACCTGAGTTATTTATTGTGACCTATAACCTAGTAATTTATGTCCATGAATATTGTACTAGATGCCCAGAGTGTTGCCAGCCAACAGAGTATGTGTGATGACTCTTCGGATGAATCAGAATATTCTATGGACTACCAAACGAATAGGTCAAGCAGTTCAAGGTCATCACATGTCATGTTAGCAGCCATTGACCAGGTATGGTTGTCAGAGTTTTGTGTCTTTTTATTCCCTTTGTCCCCAATGTAGTTCTCAACAAAGCATAGTACATCACAATTATCCTTGGCATCAGTTCGGCAGATGTGCTGTGTGCGAGGAAGCCAACAATATTCTTTTGCAGTGCTGTACCAATGCGGACTTAGGCCATCGGTCAGTCCATCTTGCGATCACATAGGTGGACGACCCCGTAGACATGTACAGGCATATAGCCATCAAAACGTTGTTCTACATGTCCATCTGTTGTCAGGCATGCGCTCCACATGTCCAGCCCAACTATGTTTGCGAGTTATCACTGCTTTCTCAACGTCCCAGAACAGAGTTTGATGTTCAATTTCTTTGTTTTGGATCTTATCCTGTATTGAAATTTTTAGTTGCTCTTTGAGAGACTCTGAGCTTCTCAGTATCTGTTTTGCACAAGTTCCACACTTCACATCTGTAAATCACTGCTGCAATAACCATAAAATTGAAAGTGTGTGCTCTTGCTGTGGTGTCTTTCATCTCTTGGGGTATTGGCTTAATGGAGTTAAAGGAATAAGCATAACACATACATGACAAATGAAGACGTTATAAATATTATGAGATCTACTCCAAGTATACAATATGAGAGGTCACAAAAAATACATAGAGAAAAAAAACAAAGATTATGAGAATATTCCTACAAGATGCGGGGTTATTCATATATCTTGTTAGCAATATAGACGAAGTAGAAGGAGTAGATAAAGATGTCAAAATAAAAATTCTAAAGATGCGAGAAGATTTCATTGCATTGGGAACTTATGAAAATCAAAAGAAGTTAAGTCCAACACAAAAATTCCTCCAATTTAAAGTCTAATATTATAAGTCTATGAAATAGGGAGAGCAACAAAAACAGCCAGATAGGTACAAACTTTCATAAATGAATGGCTGTGCAGAATATAGAGATTGAAATGTTATGATAAGAACACTAAAATGAAACTGCTGGAAAGAAACAAAACAAAATAAGTGGAAGATAATGTGAAGAGCCAGTGTTAGTCTTAAATAGGAGACACATTAAGGAAACCAGATGATAGCATTACAAGACAATCTCTGTTCTGGAATCCCCAGGGCAAGAGAAGTAGAGACCGACCAGAACACACAGAGAGGAGAGTTCAAGACAAGCACAAATGAAATATGAAAGATGTGAACAGCTTGAATGGGTGGCCCAGGACAGGAGGACTTGGTATATATTTGTTGACGACTTGTGATCCACAGGGAGCTGAAAAGTGGAAATCAATCCATAATAATAAATAGTGAGAAAGAAAATAAGATGGTTCTCCGCTGAAGATGGATGTGTCGGACCGAAAGGTGCAAATATCGCAGTCAAGCTGTAAACACATTTCGTTCTCCGGACTACATCCTGCTACTTGTCAAGCCCTGTTCAAGTCTTGGTAGTGGGAGATTGAGAACGATTGCAACAGAAGAAGAAGATGGTTCAGTTGTCTCATGGGAATGTAACCTGATCAGCTATCACTACACACATACAATACAAGAAGATCTGGTAACAAGTCACAAGGATGACCACTTGGTGGATGGATAGATGACATAAGAGAAATCTTACAGCACAACTTACAGCAACCAACTCAATTCACATGACCCAAAATGGCACAAGTGGACGGCAAAGTATGGAATTAGGTTAGGGCATATATGACAACTTATATCAAATGAAGACATGGGCACCAGCAAAAAGGCCCCTTTTATGGAGAAAAGATTAAGAGTGCTAATATATGTTTACTGGCTTCCCAGCAAAACGAGGTCTGGTCCCCAGTTGGTACTGGATTATATTTCGATTGCAGAAGAAAACCCCCCAAAAACACAGAAAAACGGTTCCCGGGGTGGACCCAGCCTAAAAATATGAAAATGTATACCAGAACAATCTGGGAAGTAAATGCGGATATTACCCTTAGTGCGCCAGGTCAGAATATTGGTCTAATACCATATTCCCAATATGCCTCACAGGCATGGAAACAGGATCTTGACTCTTCTTTTCATATATGTCAAATCATCTGGTTGTAAGGTTGTCTGAGTATGTCTCTCCATTTGACCCTATTCTCTGCAGTTCTCTTGATTACAGCATAAGTTCTTACTTTAATGTCTCTGCATGGCTGAGATGTAAAGGGGAGTTTTGGTTGCCCCGGTCCTCTCTTCCCTTGATTTTTGCCCTCAAGTATCTTCTGTGGAAGACATTTGTGACCCAGCGAACTCGACTGACGTGGCTAATATGTCATATTTATGACTAAAAGTGACTGTGCATGAGGTTAGCAGCTTCATCATGCCATAGCAACAGCATATACAATGATTTGACAAAAATATCCCGTGTGACATCATTTAAATTGGTGATTCTATGCTTTGTACATAGTGAAATTGGACAGATAAAGATATGAAGAAGGGAGAGAGAAAATGCTACATTGAAAAGTTGCAGTCTGTGATTGTTTTTGTTTTTATTGTTTGTGGCATGTGTGGGTGTGAAAGAAAGAGAGAGACTTGATTCCAGGTGTTTGTTATAATGTAGTTTTCCTGGTGGCAAAAGTCCACTAGCCTTTGTCCTCATTCATTCCTAATACCCAGTCCATTCTTCCCAACTATGTCCCTCTCATATCCTATTTCAATCTCTCATTATCACAATATTATCTGCCATTTAATTATCAGACTGTTAATACAAACCATATTTGGTGTTGTTCCAACTTTCTGTCTGATTTCTTCAATTTTCATTGTCTCTTATACTGGTCATTGCCACTTTTTGTAAACATGCATACAAAACTTACAAATGCAGGTTTTTGGGGAAGTGAAAAACAAGAGAAAAATATTCAAACACATAACAACATTTAGATATTTAGGGACCATCACAGAAGATGAAAGTCTAAGGAGGTTAAGTCCGTCACACAAATACATATCTTCATCTCAGTGTAAAGTTCATCTTATTGTATGGCTTTCATCAATGAGTACCTGTATCCAATAGAAAGAATGGTATGATAATTCCCTAATGTGAAACTATGGGAAAGGACTGGACAGATATCGTTGGCACTTGATATGAAGAGAAGGTACTGGTTTCTGGATAGGACACATATTAAGGAGACTAGCTGATAGCAATACAAGACAGTCTCTGTTCTGGAATCCCCAGGTCAAGAGATATAGAAATAGAACAAAGCACAGTTGGAAAGGAGAGGTAGAGACCAACGTAGTGGAAACAGGGAAGACATACACTGTGTTAGAAAGGATGACACAGAACAGGAGGACTTGGTGTGTATTTAGAGAAGATTTATGCACCACAAGAGCTTTTTTGATTTGATAAAAAAAATATTAAATGATATAAACAAAATTAAGAACAGTGTGTCACAAGCAAAGGCAGATGTCCTAAAAATAACAAAGAAAATAACAAACAGGTCCTGGACAATCGATGTGTGAGAGATAGTCTTTGGGTGTTAGACAGAACCAATGTTGCTTAATGGATGTCAATTATGGGCAGTGAATGTGTGAGATATAGCATTGTAGTGTTATGTAGAACCAATATTGCTCTGTGGATGTAAACCATCGACAGTGAATCAACAGACAAAGAAATCACTAGCAGCAGCAATATGAGGTTCCTGAGAAGAATACTACATAAGCCTTGGACAGCTAACAAATGGATTGAAGATATATTCAACAAAAGTAGTATAAAAAGAACACTGCTAAAGAAATGAGGACAAGCAAGGTTCATTGGGCACATATTTAGGATGGAGGGCCTAAGTTATCTTGTGAAACCAGGAAAAATCAAAAACAGAAGAAGCAGAGAAAACAGATATGTGATGGCATGGCAAACTGGAAGAAAAACAGTATAAAGAGTGCTGACTTGCTTTAAGGACAGATGTTGGTGGAAGGAATAGCAGAGTAATGGCTCAGTGACTGAACTAGGACAAAAACAAAAGAAAACATATACTATGGCCACAAAGCCTACTTCAGAGACAAAGAACGAATGAATACAGCTAAAAAAACACAGGACATGATGTATGACAGGCAATATGTTACATTTTTGTGTATTTAGTAGATGAAGTAGATTGCCAATGTCACTCAGCATGACACATGACGATTTTTAAAACTTTTACAATTTTTCTTTATTTTTTTGTTGTAACAGAAGCTTGGAGAGGAGAATCTAACATATGCTGAGGCATTGTGGGACCATGTTACGATGGACCCTGATGAGCTGGTTTTCAGGGCAGGTGATGTGATTCATGTAACAGATGCCTCAGATAAGCATTGGTGGTTTGGTAATGTGGATGACAACGAGGGCTGGTTTCCTGCTACTTTCGTTAGGGTAAGTGTAAAGGTTGTGCCATGGTGTTGCAGACAATGCTGTCATTATAATTAGGCACTGCACAAATTCGGATATGCCTTCCTTTTGAAAGGACCAGCTTCAGTTAAAACCCATGCTTCACAGTGGAACGGAAAGGTGAATGATTGAAAATGCTTAGAAACAGGTTTACCTTTACAGTGGTGATCAATGCTTCACATTATAGATTGAAAAGGTGAATGCGTGGGGACACCCTTTTTATATTGTTAGGCTCTTCCTCAGGGTGTGACCTATTCATCTTCACTGTCTTTCCTTAGTCACCCACTGTATAGATTGCTGTCATATTCTTTGTCACAAGTCTGTGTTTTTTTTATTAAACCTAGTCATCTGTTGCAAAGTACAAGGTCTGTTCAAAATGTTATAGAACTCTTGAAATTGCGAGCCAGTTCAAAGCAGCATATTGTCAGTGTCGCTTCCTAGTGATGACTTTCTTAAGTAACCTATTGTTTCCCACGTTTCTTTGTTTAATTGTTTATCATCCTAAAGATTATTGTTTACTTGCATGCAGATTGTGCTTTGAGTTTCTAGAGAGGTGTGAATTTCATGAGCAGCGAACCAACATCAAGTTTTGCTTGAAGCTCAGAAAGACATTCGCAGAGACTAATGAAATATTGAAACAGGTTTGTGGGGATCAGGCATACACGTTGTTACGAATGGGTTAAATGATTTAAGGATGGTTCCAGGTAAGCCAGAAAAAATTTTACCAAAAGTTATGGAACTTTTTGAACAGATCTAGAATACAGCAAAGGAATCTGTTGGTGGAGGTCTGAATTGGTTATTTTTGATGTTTTTTGGCCACAGATTCATTTTTCTTATCATATTTAGCCATGTGATACAATGTCTGCAATCAGGACATCTGTTGGTAAGGTCTTAGTAAGTTAGTTGCCCATCGCAAGCAAAGATGGCAACAGCGTTAGACATGTTTATTCAGATGTAACTACAAATGACCGTACAGTCCGATCTGAGCGTGACAAACTCTACCACATGTAGGGCACAAGTGAATAGCATTTGTAGTTTGGTAGTCTTTCATTCTTTCCTTTCTTGCAGCTCACTTATCCTGTGCCTCCATAATTGTCCCCTGCTCAGCGGAGCAAGCACCATGTGTGATGGCAGTGCGCCAGGCTGAGCGGTTCGGAACAAGCAGCTCCCAGGCACCAACATCAATGGAGAAACTATTCAATGAAACGTTTAGAGTGTCCTGTCCTGAGCTCACCGCACAACATACCCTGTTCATCTGATCTGGTCTCTCTGCAGCAGGGTATGGATGCCAGAGAGTCTAGCCCTGCTGAGGACTACAGAGTTGAGCACTCTATCCTGCCAACTGATCCTAAGCAGTCTGCAGAGACAGATTACATAGAAATGATTAAGTTTCCTGACATGCCTGCTATAGACTGCCCAGGTTTCACATGCGTACAGAAGGGTGGTTAGCACAACAGCACTATACACACTTATCTTAATGTCAACACTGATTCCCTGCCGGTCCCAAACATTTTCTCATAGTCTGCCGAAAGCAGCACTTGCCTTGGAAATCCTGTTGTGGGCCTCAGAGTCAATATTTTCTTGTCTGGTGAGGGTACTACCAAGGTAGGTAAAGCTATCAACTGGTTTAGCCGATGTCCAGTGATGTTTGGTTCCCCAAGCGCAGGAAGTAGTAAGGTCTATATTGGTTATTGTAATGTACTTTTTCCCAATATTGAATCTTGAGGAAGTTTTACACATCTTCAAAATGACAGTAATTTGTCTTCATCTGTTGCAGTCTCGGGTAAACCAGTGCATGATGGAGGAAGAACTGGCATTGCTTTTGACTGATGAAGAGTCGTTGGTGGCAAGGCATGCTGGGAAAGGAGTGGTGACAACCAGTTATATGGGTATCCACCAGGCAAGGGCAAATGTTGTGAATGAGATCATCAGCGCTGAGAGGGAGTATGTGAAGCATCTCCGAGATGTTGTTGAGGTGAGGAAAATTATATACAGCAGGTAATTGCTTAACTGTGCAGTTAAATTTTTTTATTTTCAGCTATAAAATGAAGCGCCGTAAAACAAATCCATTTTATAATGTATTTATCCTATATAGTTAGTCGCTCAGGGAAGCTGATTTACACCATCAACACAAAATATGAGATAAGTTGCTGATTTGTGTATATTTATAATCATGTCTTCATTCTTCTTCTGCGTTCGTTCTCAATCTTCTGCTACCAAACCCTGAACAAGGCGTTGCAAGTAACAGAATATAATCCAGAGAACGAAATGCTTTGTGTCGCTAGTTTACAAATTGACTGTGATATTTGTACCTTTTGGTCCAACACTCATTTCTTCAAATTAAATTACTTCAATATTCATTTTAATTTAAATAAGTGTATTAGTCTTCATTTCTCATTCTGCATAAAAGGTACATATTGCAAACATTAATATATATAAATATATATACAATACCAAAAATCTCCAGTGTTTTTATTTTATTTCTCAGAAGGTCAAAACTGTGATTTGGTATCTTTGAAGAATGTACACATAGTTGACTGCTTTGATTTGTTGTTTCTCTCCCTTGCTGGATTTCAAATTAGGAGCACAGCATGACAATACATCTCTTTACTGTAGAATTGTACACCGTTTTGGGGTTAACATAACATGAATGTTGGTCTGTATTGTCTAACATCATTCACCTGTCACTCCAGGTGGCGGAGTACAACACTGCATTTGATTTACCGCACTCTGCTTTTTGGGAATCCTGAATCCATTTCTCTGCAGTACGGTTTCAGTTCCAATGTTTTCACATGGTGAGGTTGTTAGCAGTATACACAACCTTCTCTGGTCACCTTTTTTGACCTACCTGGAAGGAAACGGTGATGCTATTATGTTTAACACAGCAGCCACTCGGGCGTCAAAGCCAGTTCTTTAGGGACAAGAAGCAGCGTGAAGGGATGACGGAGATGTTGGCCACCTGCTGAGAACAAATCTCACAATCCAGACTGAGTCTCTACAGCTCACAGCCACTGTTTGATGATGAGACATTTGCTACTACTAGTCAAAGGACTGACCAACCAAAGGATAGGGTTAAATGAAAAGATTTGCTCAGACAACCTTACAACTAATCATAGGACTGATCAACCAGAGGATAGGGTCAAATGGAGAGACATACTCAGACAACCTTACAACTAGTCTGAGGACTGATCAACCAAAGGATAGGGTCAAAAGGAGAGACATGCTCAGACAACCTTACAACCAGTCTTATAACTGACCAGCAAGAAGATAGAGTCGTTGTTGTTTCGAATGCACACAATGAGTAAGTTTACTTTATTTTTGTGCTCCCTGAAAAGGACGTTAAGTGGCGGGTTGCAGTAGTTTTCCTCACATTCTGAGCGTGCTGAAGATAGTGGACCAGGGTCCTCCAGGCAGTTGTGCTATGCTTGGCTTCATCTGCGTGGCACTCACTACTACGGGGATCATGATGATCCCTCATCCCTTTAGCCAGGTCGCCATGAAAACAGCCCGTTTCCAGGGAGTTCTACTAGGAAGCCGAGGTGAGGGTCTTGGCCAATATATTTTGCGTGACCCTGACTAACATGTCTGATCAGAATAGAGGATAGAGTCAAATGCTGAGGTAACCTTGCAACCAGTCTTATGACTGATCAGCCAGATGATAGGGTCAAATGGAGAAACATGATCAGACAACCTTTCAACCAGTCTTAGGATTAACCAACCAGATGATGACGATGGTCATTAATTAGATAGAAAGACATTTGGCCTATTTATACTGGGTATAACTCCAAGAATATCCTCGAGGTCCACTGTGTGTGCATTGATAACTGGCTCCTTCTGTTGCTCAGTGAACTGGTATGCTTACTCCTTAGTTGTTCATGTGAGTTAAAAGCTGCCTTTGAGCAATTCCTCATTAGTTTTCCAAGTTGTCTTTTGGATTCATAAAATTCTTCTGTTAAAACTCATATGAGAGTTCTGTCTTTCACTATTAAAAATAATTTCATTATGGCATTTATTCATTTGCTTGTTTCACTGTGGGGAATTTATATAGGTCTCTTAAGTTTTTTGTTTTTTCTAATATAACAAACTAAGAATACAGTGTTTGTTCCCATTGCTGACGTTTACCAGAAGGATTTATAAGGTGTAGGAATAAAGGCAGCTTGCCCCTGTAGTCACATTTATTTTACCTTTGATAGCTATAAAACTTACACCTCACCAAGAATTTTAACACTTGTCCTCATTGTCAAACCCTTCTTCTTCTGCATTCGTCTTGAAAAGGGCATTATTTCATAGTTTATTAGAGCGAGGACGTCTCCAGGATGAGCACGGCTTCTTTTCGTAACTCGCCCCCACAGCCTGCTGGAGCATCTCGTGGGCTGGGACTTCCCGGCAAAGATGAGCAACGTGACCCAGAGGGAGAGACGGCTCCGATCAATCGTTGAGACAATGCCTGCAAGTTAAGTACGTCAGATACTTCACTGTTGAAAATCATGTCATGCCAGACAATGCCGAGGATGTGCCTCTGGTAGCACAGGTGGAAGACCTCAAGAAGCTGCCAGTCCCGCTGTAGTAGTGTCATGGAAAATGGGGACAATGAAGGAGGAGTTAAAATGAAGCTTGGTCTCCAGGGAGAGCCTTTGCTGGGACCAATTTCTATGGAGCTGGTGCATGGATGAAGCCGCTAAGCCCATCATAGGGTGATGTCGTGACTGCTGCGTGCACCAGAGGACTGCCTGCTGCCGAGGTAGATGAAGTCCTCGGGTGATGCTCAGCACAGAGGGGCACCTGCTGAGGTTGTGGATTTTCATCTTCGTCCAGGAGATGTCTAAGTCTAGCTGGGTAGCCGATTGATTTAGTGCCTCTAGGAGGCCTGTCAGAGCCTTGAAAATTGTGGCCCGGTATGATGATGTCATCGGCGTAGACGAGATTGGTTATACAGGAATCACCGACAAAGACCCCTGGGTTGTGTGCAGAAGACTGTGAGGATCCAGTCCGTGGCGCAGCAGAAAGTGCAGAGGCGAGGACGCACTGCAATCCCACTGTCTTCCGACTGCAGTCCATATTTTCAGAATAGGGTCTTGGTCAGCAAGGATTTGCTTAACTTGTGGTTTGTAGGATGCAAGCAACCAGCTTTGAGTCAGTTCATTCACTATGCCTTCATCAGAGGCTGGCTTTCGAATTATTTGGCCAGTCGCTCCTCGTCTTATCTCCAATAGAAAAAAAAACTTGGCCATATCGAAGTGTTGATCGTTTGACCACTTTTACATAAGAACAGTGTCCTATTAGCTCATCTAGATGTGTATCTTACACCAAGCATAGCATTCAGATTCTTTGTTTTATTTTCAGGGCTATGTGAAGCAGGCCTGCAAGAGACCTGAAATGTTCCCCATTGAGAAAGTCACTGTCATCTTCAGCAACATCGAAGAGATTTATGACTTTGCAACAAGGCTCCTGGCCGACCTGGAGAGATCTGTCAACTCTGACCAACGTCATCTCAGTGAGCTTGGTCATTGCTTCCTAGCTAAAGTGAGTGATTGTTTTTCAAGATACTCAGAATTCTTCACTCTTCACAAATTTGTTATAATAGTAGGTCTGAAGTGACTTTTCTTACTTCTAGAACAATACAGAAGAAGGTGAATCTGGGTCTTCCTGGCTGTTTGTGCAATGCAAGACTCTTCAGCAAGCTCACTTCTGTGAGGGTGCTTGTTTGATATTTTTCCGCTGATTAGTGAATCGCTTTTCACAAAAAAGCAACGATGTTTAACTCCCATCGCCAACATACTCCAGTCAACCAAGCTGTAAATGAGCACCTGGTTTACTCTTAGGAAAGGAAAGGCCACCTCACCACATAAACATGCTGTGACCTTGTACAATGAAGTCTCTAACACTTCATCCATGACAGCAGTGTCTGTTATAGGACTCCCTTTACCTTTACCATATCAGCTTCCATGAGCAATTAGATCTTGGGGTAGAGATGATAATGCTTTAGGGGTATATGGAATTCCTTCCCACCTCAGACAGAAACCAGAAAGATTCAGGCTCTTTCCTGACCACAGAAGGAGCACATACACTTAGCGCTACGCACAGGCGGCTCAGGATCAGGACTAAGTACCTGACCTTGAAATTCTTAGAAAGTCAAACATGTTGAGCATCCATATGCTTCTGGGAAAAGCTCAGATAACATGGGCGGGACATGTTGTTTACATGCCCGATGAGCTCCTCTCCACGCAGCTGCTATACTGTGATCTCAGAACTCCTTAAAATGTCTTTGAAACATTGATGTCACATCCTGGGAGAACTGTTCCTCTGCCAAAGACGGATGTGTCGGACCAAAAGGTGCAAATACCACAGTAAACTAGCAACACAACGCATTCCGTTCTCCCGACTACATCCTGATATTTGCAGAGCCCTGTTCAGGGGCTTGGTAGCTGGAGATTGAGAACGAATGAGGAGGAAGAGAACCGTTCCTCCTGGTGTGCATCATTCAAGGTGCTCAGATTTCAGAGTGAAAGTCTATCAATGAGGCTAAGAGAAAGCGAACAGCTCAAAGTAACTGAACGCATGATGACTCCACAGCTGATTCCTCACATGTGTGCCCCAGGTGCAGAAGAGTCTGCCATGTCAGGATTAGTCTTGCAATGGCCAACTATTATGCAATGCCAAATATTAAGTCAAGCTTATCTGAAGAGCGTGCGTGCGCTTACCACCTCCACCACTAATATACGATATCTGTCAATTCCTCTGTCTCAGCTTTGCAATAGAGCATGCAATGCACTCAGGGTTGTGCAATACCAAGTGTTGAATCACACTGGCAGTTTCAACCAGATAGCTTAGCAATGGGATACACACATAGTGCCTAGTCTTCCAGACAAGACACAACCAGATAGCTTAGTATAGGGATACACACATAGTGCCTAGTCTTCCAGACAAGACACAACCAGATAGCTTAGCAATGGGATACACACAGAGTGCCTAGTCTTCCAGACAAGACACAAACAGATAGCTTAGCAATGGGATACACACATAGTGTCTAGTCTTCCAGACAAGACACAACCAGATAGCTTAGTATAGGGATACACACATAGTGCCTAGTCTTCCAGACAAGACACAAACAGATAGCTTAGTATAGGGATACGCACATAGTGCCTAGTCTTCCAGACAAGACACAACCAGATAGCTTAGTATAGGGATACACACATAGTGCCTAGTCTTCCAGACAAGACACAAACAGATAGCTTAGTATAGGGATACACACAAAGTGCCTAGTCTTCCAGACAAGACACAAACAGATAGCTTAGTATAGGGATACACACATAGTGCCTAGTCTTCCAGACAAGACACAAACAGATAGCTTAGTATAGGGATACACACATAGTGCCTAGTCTTCCAGACAAGACACAAACAGATAGCTTAGTATAGGGATACACACATAGTGCCTAGTCTTCCAGACAAGACACAAACAGATAGCTTAGCAATGGGATACACACATAGTGCCTAGTCTTCCAGACAAGACACAAACAGATAGCTTAGTATAGGGATACACACATAGTGCCTAGTCTTCCAGATAAGACACAAACAGATAGCTTAGTATAGGGATACACACATAGTGCCTAGTCTTCCAGACAAAACACAAAAACTATAGCTTAGTATAGGGATACACACATAGTGCCTAGTCTTCCAGACAAGACACAAACAGATAGCTTAGCAATGGGATACACACATAGTGCCTAGTCTTTCAGACAAGACACAAATAGATAGCTTAGTATAGGGATACACACATAGTGCCTAGTCTTCCAGACAAGACACAAACAGATAGCTTAGTATAGGGATACACACATAGTGCCTAGTCTTCCAGACAAGACACAAACAGATAGCTTAGCAATGGGATACACACATAGTGCCTAGTCTTCCAGACAAGACACAAACAGATAGCTTAGCAATGGGATACACACATAGTGCCTAGTCTTCCAGACAAGACACAAACAGATAGCTTAGCAATGGGATACACACATAGTGCCTAGTCTTCCAGACAAGACACAAACAGATAGCTTAGCAATGGGATACACACATAGTGCCTAGTCTTCCAGACAAGACACAAACAGATGCAGTCTTGTTCACTTGCTGGGAGACACGTCTTGAGGCAAGCCTTGCACACATACTGCATGCAAAATAGATAGCGCTTTCTCAAACACTGTATCGCGCCAAATGGTTTTCCAGACGAGTTTTCCAGATCAACTTTAAGGGATCGCAGTGTCCACCACTTCATTTGGCCATGTAGCTGAAACAGAACCTGTTTCCAGGTGTGAGGTATGGACATGAGGTGGGGTCATGGTCAGTGTGTTATAACTGATTAAAACCTACAGGTTCAAGTAGGAATTTATTCTTTAACTAGCTCTCCTAACATATTTGGTCTTATCAGTCAATACCAAATTGAGAATTTAGAATGTTTTTTTTTAAGTTGATCAGTAGAGCTGTTATTGATTTCAGGGGATCCTGCCTATATCTTTATTTCTTTCTGCGGTCAATCTTGGATATGTTGTTCATCCAAACACATGGACGATCAAGGAGCCCATATTTATTTAAATTCGTCCATCAGAGGTCTGGATTCCTGAGACATGGAGTTAGTCCTGAGTGGTCTGTCTGGGTCTTTGTGTATGACAAAAATAAGAATTTCACCACTGCCCTACATTGAGCATGACGTAAGAGGCAACTAACTGTGTGACATGGCATGACACCAGCCATGGTTAGGCAGTTTGTTAAGAGCAGTGTAGATGGCCCCTAACAGGTGTGGGTCTACTTTGCTCAAGTGTTTTAGTTTATTAACTTAACTTAACGTCTTTATACTGGTTTAGAAGACTCTACAGAGTCTGTATACAACCAGTTTCTTGACGAGTGGTTTAACTGATGCGTGAGTCCATCTTAAAATACTCAAACACTATTTTGAGTTTACTTTGCTCAAGTGTTTTTAGTCTATAAACTTAACTTAACGTCTTTATACTGGTTTAGAAGACTCTAGAGAGTCTGTATACAACCAGTTTCTTGGAGGGTGGTTTAATTGATGTGTGAGTCCATCAGTATAAAGACGTTAAGTTAAGTTAGTTGAATTATAGCTGTACATGACCAGATGGGAAACAGAACATACTGGCTACACAAAAAACGATACCTATTATCAGTTGAACAGAAGAGAGCAGGTCGTGGTCTTTAGACTTCGCACAGGCCACAATAGACTGAGGTACCACCTATTCAATAAATTGAAGATAGGTGGCACTGACGAATGCTCGTGTGGTACTGGGAAAATGACCGCTGAACATTTGCTCCAAAACTGCCCGACATACGAGGATCAGAGAAAGCAGATGTGGCCATCACCAGTGCCAACACTAGACAAGCTCTATGGTAGTGTCGACAGCCTCAGGATGATCGCTGCTTTTTTCGAAAAAAATACAGGTTGACGTCTGACAGCGAAAGAAGAAGAAGAATAATTATAGCTGAATACAGATCATTAACTTTCGTAACCTTCAGTCCAATAAGCCTCACGTGGGTTTAACGAATTCACTCTGTAAAGCTGATGTATTGGCTCTCAAACTCTCTTACAATACCATAAAGCTGATATTTTAACTTGAACAGTTTTCACACATAGGCTATACATACAAAATTCTTAATACCAAGTTTTCTTATAAATTTACCAATCCTTCTTAGTGACATTTTTACATTGCTAGAATAATTGTCTCCAGAGACTCAACATGTTCTGGAGGGAATTAGTTAACCTTTTGCTTTACAGATTACAAAATTATGTCTGTTTCCTGAATCTGCATACTTTTTCAGCATGTCATACCCTGCCGTGGTTGTTGATTTTGAGAACCTCAAATTTGTGATTTTTGTTTTCTTTGTGTGTGTGTGTCTAGAGACATATATTAATAAAGAACTTGTTGGTGTTATTGTGTGTATTTTAGTTTCTGAGATACAAGATGAAGATGATAGTGGTAAAAAATAGCACAAACATATAGGCTCGCCCAGTTGGTTAGAGAGAAAAAAAATGTTTAATTCCTCCAAAACATACTAATACGACTATTGATGTTTTCTGTAATGGCTATATCTTTCACTTCGACTATAAACGTAATTATTGTATCTACATAAACAATCTAAACAGATCTACCTCAGAAGAATATGTTGCAGAAACTTAACCTCCCATTCTCAATAATGGTTGAATCTTCAAATCCAAACGAAAAACAGAAAAAATCCTTTCCAAAATCTGAAAAAATTTTTTTTAATGGCCATTGTTTTTGTCTAACCGTACATGACGGAAGTTGAAACTCAATATAATCAAAAGAACAGTACGTTCAGGCATTTCTATGGCATTGACCCGGTAGTATATATAACGATAAAGTGATGACCCTAGAGCTGGCAGCTTGCAACCCCAATACGAAAAGAGCCAAATCGTCATAATCTCATGCCGTTGGAATGAGAAAGGTTGAGATGGTGATGACACTTTTTTGGATTTAAGATCATGTCAATTATGAACACAATTTATAATATACAAATTATAATTTCTAATAAACAAGAGGGTTGTTGCGGAGGCAGAGAAAGCGATACAGCAGCCAGACAAAAGTAGTGAAACCAACGACTCTGCTCAAACCTGGCTCGCTGAACAAGAAAGAAATAGCCAATACTTACTCCAGAACCAATAACCCAGATGCCTACAGCGCCACCACTATGGAGCAACTTCAGTGGCATGATCAATCCAATCTGCCACTGGTCACTTTGTGACAAGACTACATGGCTGGAGACAGGGTTGGGACCCGCACAAGGAACGGGTTGCTTATGACTTATTATGGCTTATTTGTAATATGATTATTTGTGCAGCTTAGTGTCCTCAGCACATGTTTGCTTGACTTAATGGTTGATCCAGCCCTGGTTATTTCTTCAAACATTGTGTCACAGGTTAAAGAGTTTGAGATGTATTCAGACTATTGTAACAACCACTCTGCTGCCTGCGAGGAGCTGAGAGAGCTGTATCGCAACAAGAGATATCGACACTTCTTTGAGGTATGCTTCACCCACATTGCTATTTCATCTAGAGTACTTCTTATTGATCATATCAACTGGTGATTGGTGGTTATTTCATCTAGAGTACTTCTTATTGATCATATCAACTGGTGATTGGTGGTTATTTCGTCTCGAGTACTTCTTATTGATCCTATCAACTGGTGATTGGTGGTTATTTAATCTAGAGTACTTCTTATTGATCATATCAACTGGTGATTGGTGGTTAATTTATCTAGAGTACTTCTTATTGATCATATCAACTGGTGATTGGTGGTTATTTCATCTCGAGTACTTCTTATTGATCCTATCAACTGGTGATTGGTGGTTATTTCATCTAGAGTACTTCTTATTGATCATATCAACTGGTGATTGGTGGTTATTTTATCTAGAGTAGTTTTTATTGTTTGTCAACTGGTGATTGGTGGCTATTTTATCTAGAGTAGTTCTTATTGATTATGTCAACTGCTGATTGGTGGCTATTTTATCTTAACTTAATGCTTAGACTGGTTTAGAAGACTGCAGAGTTTGTTTACAACCAGTTTCTTTTAAATTTCCTTGAACTAAATACTATGTGCATCTAATCTATTCTTGAATGCAATAATTGACCTTTCCTCCATTATTTTCTGTGGCAATGCATTCCAAGCACTCACCACTCTCCTATTTTTCCTAATGTCCAATCTTGACCTTTCTTGAATTAATTTGTAGGTGTGCCCTCTTGTTCTTGTAGGCGGTTATATTTTGAAAAAACTTGTTATAGTCTAATTTATTCATTCCATACATTATCTTATAAACCTGTATTAAGCCACCTCGAATTCTTCTCTTTTCTAGAGACAGTAGGCCGATTGTGGGAGTCTTTCCTCATAACTATAATTCTGGAATCCCGCTATCAGCTTTGTCGCTCTTCTTTGTATCCTTTCCAGTATGTTTATATCCCTCTACGATAAGGACTCCACAGTACACAGTACTCTAATCTAGATATAACTAATGCTTTATACAGTTTGACAATCACTTTGTTGCTCCTATGTTTAATATTTCTTTTTATCATACCTAACATTGCATTTGCCTTTTTCACTGCTACCTGAACTTGCTCACTCAGTTTACCTGTATGATCTACTATAACCCCTAGGTCCCTTTCCTTTTCTATCTTTGTAATATTACTTAACTTAACTTAACGTCTTTATACTGGTTTAGAAGACCCTGCAGAGTCTGTATACTTCTTCTTCTTCGTACACAGTCAGACAGTAACCATTATTTTCTCGAAAAAAGCGGCGGTCATCCTGAGACTCTCGCCACTACCATACAGCTTGTCTTGCAGTTCCACTGGCAATGGCCACATCTGCTCTCTCTGATCCTCGTATGTCGGGCAGTTCTGCAGCAGATGTTCAGTGGTCATTTTACCAGTACCGCACGGGCATTCGTCGGTACACCCTATCTTCAGTTTGTTGAATAGGTGGTACCTCAGTCTGTTGTGGCCAGTGCGAAGTCTGAAGACAACGACCTGCTCTCTTCGGTTCAACTGGTAATAGGCATCGTTTTTGGTGTAACCAGTATGTTCGCTTTCCCATTTGGACATGTATCTGGCTTTTATAAGCCGTTTTGACTCTTCGTACGTCATACTGGTATCTGTTTGTGGTAGCCTTGCACCTTCTTTTGCCAGTCTGTCTGCCTCCTCGTTGCCTTGGATGTTGCAGTGTGACGGGACCCACTGTACCACCACCCTTTTTGGTGCGGACTGCTGGCACAGTTTGCAGAGTGCTGCTCTTAAGTCATTAAGCTCAGTGTTCTTCTGGCTTTTTAGCGCTGTGACTACTTCGAGAGCATCTGTCAGCAAGACTATATGGCTCTCATTTTCACTGTGTGTTACCATTTCTTCCACTGCCGCCCTCAGTGCCTCTGCCTCTGCTCTGAAATTGCTTGTGTACTTACCAGTAGCGAATGATAGTGTTATTTTTCTGCCATTTGGTAGGTTCAGGAATGCACCTGCCCCTCCGTTCTGTGTAGTGTTTGTTACAGAACCGTCGGTGTATGCATGGGTCCAGTCCATGCTTGGGTAGCTTTTCGTTATGAAGCTTAGGGTAGTGTCTCTCCTTTCTTTTTCACTCTGGCAGTTTTTGTTTGCAATACCTGGTATATTTTCTACCACCTCTGGAAATATATCCTGCCTCCAAGTAGGTTTTCGTACAGTAGTGATGGGTTTTGGTGTTGTTAGTGCGTTTATGGGATCTTCGTGCATCTTTGCTTTGGCTATTTCTGCAAAGTTTCTCCGCTTTAGTTTCCCATTTCCCAAATTGTTTAGTCTCTGGTACATTGGATGGTCCGTCAGTCTTCGGAGTTTCTCTGACTGCAGCTGGGCTCTGCAGTCTCTTCTATCGGTCATGGATTGCAGTTTTGTAATCTTTTCAAGTTCTACAATTGGCGTTGACTTCATGCCACCTGTTATAATTCTCATGGCTTGGTTTTGAAGTTTGTTAACTTTATCGAAGTTCGCCTTCGCTGCTGTTGTCCATGCCGCAATGCCATACTCGAGAACTGGTCTCACTCTTCCAGTGTACAGTTTCTTTAGTGAGTCTGTATACAACCAGTTACATTTACATCTCCTTGCTATAAAAGCTATGCGCATCCAGTTTATTCTTAAATGCATTAACTGTCCCTACCTCCCCTGGCAATGCATTCCAAGCAGACACCACTCTCTGACTAAAAAAATATTTCCTAATATCTAATCTGGACCTCTCTTTAGTCAGCTTGTAGCTATGCCCTCGTGTTATTGTAGGTGGCTGTATTTTAAAAAACTTGTTATAGTCTAATTTATCGATTCCTCTGATCATCTTATAAACCTGTATTAAGTCACCACGAATTCTTCTCTCTTCGAGACACTGTAGGCCGGTTTTTCTGAGTCGTTCCTCATAACTGTAATTCTGGAATCCCACTATCATCTTTGTCGCTCTTTTCTGTATTCTTTCTAGCATGTTTATGTCCCCTCTATGATAAGGACTCCACACCTGTACACAGTACTCCAATCTAGGTCTAACTAAAGCTTTATACAGTTTGACGATCACTTCCTTGCTCCTATGTTTAATATTTCTTTTTATCATACCTAACATTGCATTTGCCTTTTTCACTGCTACCTTAACTTGCTCACTCACCTTTCCTGTATGATCTATTATAACCCCTAGGTCCCTTTCCTTATCTATCTTTCTAATATTGTTTTCTCCCATTCTGTAATTATGTTCCATATTGGATCTACCCATGTGGATGACTGTACATTTATCTACATTAAACTCCATTTGCCAGCTTACAGACCATTCTCGAATTTTATCTAAATCCGACATCAATATATCCACTTCCGCTTTAGATGAGACACTACTGCATAGTTTTGTGTCATCAGCAAATTTTGCAATCATGGATCTCATATCAATGTCCAAATCATTTATATATATCAAGAACAAAATTGGTCCCAAAACCGAGCCCTGTGGCACACCACTTTTCACTTCACTCCACTCAGAGTACTCCTTATTTATGCCCACCCTCTGCCTTCTTCCCGTTAACCAATTTTCAATCCATTTGGCAACTTCCCCACCTATTCCATGTGATTTTAACTTTCGAAATAATCTTTGATGAGGTACTCTATCAAAGGCCTTTGCAAAGTCTAGATAAATAACATCCACTGGCTCCCCTTTATCTATGATTTTAGTAACCTCTTCCATGAATTCTAATAGATTTGTTAAGCATGATCTCCCTCTAGTAAACCCATGCTGACTATTTCTAATTAGATTAAATTTGTCTAAATGCATTACAATGTTTTCTTTGATTATTGACTCTAACAATTTACAGACTATGCTCGTTAAACTCACCGGTCTATAATTTGCCGGATCTGATTTTTTGCCTTTTTTGAACAAGGGGATCACTCCTGCATCTTTCCAATCCCGTGGAACAATCCCTTTTGTAAGTGATTGAGAACATAATATAGCCAATGGTTTTGCTAGTTGGTCTCTAATTTCATACAGCAATTTTGGGTGAATACCATCTTGACCTGGACATTTATTCACTTTCAACCCCTCCAATTTTTTTAAAACCATTTCCTCTGTAATACAGATTGATCTTAATCCCGCTGTATCCATGTCTCTTTGAAAAATATCTATAGGCTCTGGGATCTCGGAGCAGTCCTCCTTTGTGAAGACTGTGCCAAAGTACTGATTGAGCAGATTAGCAGCCTCCCTATTCTCACTTATTATTTTCCCTGTACTGTCTATGAGAGGGCCTACTTTGTCTTTCGTTCTTTGTTTATTCCTAACATAAGAGAAGATCCTGATCCTCTGAGCAAGTTTTTTTTCAAAGTCTATTTTTGCTGTTTTATTCGCTTTCTGAGATATGTTCTGCTTGTCCAAATATTTTACATATGTTTCTTTTGATTTACCTGCCTCTATATATTTTTTATATTGTTCACTCCCATTCTGTAATTATGCTCTCAGTGTCTCCGTCACACAGAAAGCTGTACCAGAAACCAAGCAGACACTATTCTAAAACCACACATTGTTTTCTTCCAGGCTTGCAGACTTCTTCAGGAAATGATAGAAATCCCTCTGGAAGGATTCTTACTAACTCCAGTACAGAAGATCTGCAAGTACCATCTGCAGCTTGCAGAACTGCTCAAGTTCACACCCCCCGGCCATCCCGACTTCGGTCAAGTTCAGTCAGCCCTGGAAGCCATGAAGAAGATTGCCATGTTGATCAATGAGCGGAAGAGAAAGATGGAGAGTGTGGAGAAGCTAGCTGCCTGGCAACTTTTAGTTGACGCCTGGGAGGTAAGTTCTGGCCATATCACACCTAGTGTACTGTTGGTCAAGAAAATATGGGCCTAACTCAACATCCCTAATGTGCCACACGTGTAAACGGGATCTCTAGTTACATGGATATTTGGTTGGACGTTTTAGGCTGCTAAGTGTGTAAAGGGTTCAATTGCTTTTACCATTGACCTCACACAACACATACTCATTAGTCTTCTAGGCTGTGTATGGAATTCTGAACATTCTTCTGTAGACTTTCCCTTGTCTATAGACTTTTAAAATCTTATTTCTGTTGCATACAAAGCATAGGACAACTGCTGCAGCTGGTTTCCTAACAAGAGGCAAGTGTTAAATCATATATGAGGTGTGTTCAAATGAAATTGGACCAAGCTGCACCATGTGAACATATGTATGATGCACATCATGATGTCACTTCTAGTGTAAACAGCACATACCAACCATCAGGTTTGCAAATTTTCATTATCCCCGACTCATAGTTTCCTCAGCACACATGGCGGGTGTGATACGAAATCCGTCCAGAGTTGATCAGCGAGCGCGGTGATTCGATTTCTAACACTAACAGCTGAAAGATGTCAACCAGTTGACATTCATCACAGAATGCAGGCAGTGTATGGTGACAAAAGTGTGTTGAAGACAACAGTGAAGAACTGGACAACGATGTTTAAAGAAGGACATGAGTTAATGAAAGATCTTCTGACACCAGGTCAGGTGCATATTGTTGCTTTAACAAAAAGGGGACGGCGTGGGCTAGGGGCAAAGTGACACTGCTCACAACCAGAAGGGGCTGGGTTCGATCCCCATCACAGCATCGGCCGCTACCCGAGGGAAGCAAACCCTTATAAAATGAAGGAGGAAGCAGACCCTTACATAAAATGCACGCTGAAGTCGTATGCACTGGGCCGACAGGTGCAAAATATAAACCACAGTGCAATGCACGCCGCCTTTGGGATTAGAGAAATAAAGCGAACGCAAAAAAACACAAATAGAAACAATGCTGCCAAATGGATGTTAATCATGGGCAATTAATACACAAAAAATATCACTGGTTGCCAAAGAGATTTTGTTTGGTTTTGTAGAAGAATATTAGACATTCTTTCCATAGATTAAAAGACAAATAAGGATGTCCTGAAGGAAACAAATACATAAAGATAATTATCACACACATCAGAACAAAACAGACACCTGTTTGCGATAATTTATAAGATGATGTTATCTTGATAAATGGCTGAAGGGACAAGAAGATGTGCGGATAGACAGTAGACCCCTGTGCTGTTTCGCCATTTGTGTTTTGTTATTCATACAGTAAATGCTCTAAAACTTCATCCCTGTTGGCAATGTCTGCTATGAGACAACCTTTGTTTTTTTGTCTGTGTTTGTCGTTGCTGCTATGATTTGTTAATTTCGTTTTCATTTTTATTTTGGTTCTTTGTTCTTTGAAGACCATTTAGTCGTAAAATCGGTTTAGTATATGTTTCTGTTCCAACTTGGTATTTGATTCTAGTGTTACTAGGACCCCAAACGAGAAGCAAAGAATAGTAACACTGCAACCTGCCATGTGACTAAGGATGGTTAGGCAGGGGCTGGCTACTGCATCCTGTAGAAATGTTTAACCACAAAAACTGCAATAGATATGGACAGGTTATCGGACAGGTTATCGTTTGATGACTTGTCGTTTATTTGTTGAAGACCTGTGCCCCACAGTATGTTGGCCATACTTGTCTGTTATTATAATTTTCATTTTCTGAAATATATCTTCGACTTATTGTGACTAACTTTGAGTACAGTTCATCCCGTGACCTCTTGAGATTGTTTGGACACTTGCTGACACCTCCACAATCTTGCACTACCCCTCTCTGTCTGCGGTTGCTTTTTGTGCCTCCTCGGGTCACAGGTAAAGTTTATTCAACATATGTTGTCTGCCCATCTTTTTCTTGGATGTCCTCGCCTTTGCTTACTTTGTGCTTCTGCTTCTGTGTTCGTTCTCAATCTCTCGTTACCAAGCCCTGAACAGGGCTTTGCAAGTAGTAGGATGTAGTCCGGAGAACGGAATGCATTGTGTCGCTAGTTTACAGCTTGACTGTGAATATTTGCATCTTTCGGATGTGTCCTGCAGTATCATATTTACAAGGCGATTGATCTTGAGACGTGGCCAAACAGTCAATTTTTTATCGTTGTGGGGTGGTCGTGTAACGTTTGCTTGCATTCTTGATTCTTCGTCGTACATCATTTGTGATACAGTCTTTGTAGGTGACATGTAGGAGTCTTCTAAAACATCTTATCTCTATTTCTTTTGGCATCTGCTGTAGTGGTCCATGTTTCGCAGGTGTAGAGGAATATAGAAAGAACCAGTCAGCGCATTAGTCTGACCTTTATGGCGAGGGAGAGTCATTTATCTTTCTATATAGGTTTCAGTCATGCAAGCGCCACTGTTATCTGTGCTATTCTGGCCAGGACCTCTGGCTTTGAGTAAGGTGAGGCAATTTCTTCATTTCGATATGATCTGTTGATGAGACACTAAAACTTATTCTGGTCGTAAAGTGGGCAAATCCAAACATGTTTGTATCTTAACCTCCATAGGGACCAGACATACTAGATGACAGCTCCGAACTGATCTACTCAGGTGAGCTCAACAAGATCAACCATGCAGGCTGGTCTCAGGAGCGCTACTTCTTCCTGTTTGACCACCAGCTCATCTACTGCAAGAAGGACCTCCTCAAGAAGTCCAACTTCTGCTTCAAGGGCCGGATTAACATGGATAGCTGTGATGTTGTCAATGTCACTGATGGACGAGGTAAGCTCGTACCTGTCTTCATATATTGGGTACCTGTCATTTGTACATTATTGCTTATGTATAATGTAATTCTTCGTCTTCAGCGTCTGTCCTGACAATGATGCTGTGACATTGTGTCGTAGTTAATAGCTGGTTTCAGCTGGCTTTTTGGACGAACCGGGCTTGTCTTCTCACTGGAGCCCAAATTTTCTTAACCAGACTATATTAGTGAAGCCTGTTAACAGGGCCGCGGCTTGGAGGCAAAATAGGGTCTTGGTTAGCTCTTGTTCGCTGACCCTGATGTAATGATGCAAGCAGCTATGAGTCGCTGGCTGGTGTCAGCTCATTCACTGTACTGCATCTTTGACCTCTCTTGTACAGTAGGACATTAAACTATCATTATGACACAATTTAATCCTGTTGCTAAGATCCAACAGGGAGTTTAAAGAACTGAGTAATAAAGGCCACTTGCCCTACAGTTGCCACACAGTGTGCAGGCTATGTTTTTATTTCACCCATGTCAGAAAAGAAATGTCATCCTTGCTGGGTTTTGAACCCCTGCCACCCTCATGAGGAGACCAACATCCAAATCGCTCTACCACATGGTCATCTCCACTTCCCTGATTATTTGTCATTAATTTGTTCCTTTAAATGTAGAGTAGCTCAACAAAAGATAACAAACAATAGATCAACATGCTATAATGGCAATTCTGTCCTGGCATGTCATCAATTTGAGCACTAAATTCATTTTTATAGTAAAAAAACACCAAAAACATATTTTAAGGATGAATTGCCGTGCTGGATAAATAGTAACTTCCCTATATTCTGCAAAATTATATTAACTAATTCTTAAACACCTAATTGTATCATCTGCTGACAGGAACAAAACGTAATAAAGGTCGGGTGAAACATACTGATTTAAGGTGCCTTCCCATCATTGTATGTGTACCTGGAAACAGGCTGTTTAACAGCAGTCTAGCTAGCGAAGTGGGGATGGATACTGTAATCTCCATAGGGGTGAGCATACTGAAGAGCCAGGAGGACCCCGGTCTAGCTTCTTAAGTATGCTTCAAGATGTAAGAAGAGCCACTGAAACCTGCCATGACATAAATGACATCAAGAATTAACTGAACTCAGCACAAGCAGCTGTGAACATTAAATAAAGTAAGCAAAACAGTATTGTTTAAACACTCACTATCTGTGCTGTATGTAGACCGACGGGGTTTGATCAACAAGAAACAAAAACTTAAATGTAACCAAGATTGTTTAATCTGTCCATCTGGTGTCTGTCTACCTGCAAACTTTGTAGATTTGATATGCCTGTCTGCCGACAATGAGGGCAGCGGATCAAATCCCCGATGAGACATGTTTTTCTGTTGGGGGTGAAATAAGCAACATAGCAGCACACAACTTGGTAATGAAGTGGCCTCTAGTCCTCAGTCTAAAAACCTCTCGGCAACCCCAGCAATAGGAATAAAGTCATACAACAGTTTTTTCTGAGACAGTGTTTACATCTGTGTTGTTGTTTTTTGAAACTACTTGTGCTGAGTTGACTTCATTGGTAGAGGGTTGAAGTGACTGCTTACATGCTGAGGCATACTTGATGAAGGTCATCTAGCCTCACACTTGATGAAGGTCATCTAGCCTCACACTTGATGAAGGTCATCTAGCCTCATACTTGATGAAGGTCATCTAGCCTCACACTTGATGAAGGTCATCTAGCCTCATACTTGATGAAGGTCATCTAGCCTCATACTTGATGAAGGTCATCTAGCCTCACACTTGATGAAGGTCATCTAGCCTCACTGTTCTAGCACTTCATGTTAAAAGCTATATTGATATTGAGCTTTTTTGCAGACCCTGATATTACTTTATGGTTGCATTTCTTGTTCTCCATGTTTCACAGCAATTCAATAAAAGTATTAATAGTTGTCCATCGACAATGACTGGAAGTAACTCAGGATGCAGGCACTCTGGTCCCATCTCCCTTGAGACTAGGGATCGCTAGAAAGTTTTGGGATTTGATAGCCCACCATTTCCATTCATAGTTTTAACCTTTACCACACCGCACATAAAAATGAAGTATGGTATCCGTAGCCACATTATTTTTCAGCAAGTTATGTCACGTCATGGTTGTTGACTTTGAGAGACTTTAACCTGTTTTGGGGAGTTTTTGTGTGTGTGTCTAGAGACATATATTAGTCCAGTAAGACAGACTACCTAGGAGAGGAAACTCTACACAAGGTTCAGGCAGATGGAGCTCGCAACCTAGGAGGGCAAGACAACCAAGGACTATCATCTAGTGAGACCAAACAAGGAGACGCCCAAAGGGAAAACCATTCCTAGACCTTAATATCTGACCAAAAATGGCCCCAGTCAATGGGAAAATGACCTTGTCCACTGTGTATCAACGTGCTAAAGGACCGCATGGCTGCTGATAGAGCAGTTATGAACGTGGGAGCCTGGTTCTCCGCCTGGTTGGTTGGGGACATCCACAGGCTAGGGATGCGAACCTTAAGAAAATGCTTGCTGAAAATGGAAGTGTTGGACCAAAAGGTGCGAATAAAACAGCTCGCTGCTGCAAACCACGACACTACAGATCTCATCCAAGGATTATCAAGGACCCGGACTATACAGAGAGACACCAAAAGGTACCCGCACAGACAAAGACATGTTTCTCCCACTATAGACACACTGATACATCGGCCACTCAAACCCTGCAGGTGTTGCAATGGCACGCTGAAAGCATATACAACAAAAAGGAAGTGTTGTCCAGAAGACTATTTGAGGAAGAAATACACATTGCCTGCATCCAGGAAACACACCTTAATCCACACCACAGATTTTGTATAAGAGGATATGAAACCCATAGACTGAGTAGGGATGGGCACAAGGGAAGTATGCTTATCCTCTCCAAAATATCAATCCCATCAAAGATCATCTCGGTGGAAACAAACGGAGAAGCCGAAACAGTAGGGGTGGACATAACCTTACAGAATCAGACAGTTAAAATTTATAATACATACTGCTCGCCAACAAAAAATCTGGCCCTAGAAGCCATGAATATTATGGACCAGGCGACCATAGTGGTAGGAGACTTTAACAGCCAGTCTGAGAGGTGGTGTTATGCACAGACCAACGCAAGGGGACACGAACTAGTGGAATGGGAGATTGACAACAACCTCTATCTGACCAACCTCCCAGATGACCCTCCCACATTCTATTCAAGGCGATGGACATCAACATCATCCCCTGACCATGCATTTGCGACCTAAGCCAAAAATCCAAAAGAACAGAACACGCACCTCTTGCAGAAAGCGACCACAGACCCATCAAACTTACAATAAACCTGGGAAACATTCCATCAGACCACAGACCCATCAAACTTACAATAAACCTGGGAAACATTCTATCAGACCACAGACCAATCAAACTTACAATAAACCTGGGAAACATTCCATCAGACCACAGACCCATCAAACTTACAATAAACCTGGGAAACATTCCATCAGACCACAGACCCATCAAACTTACAATAAACCTGGGAAACATTCCATCAGACCACAAACCATTGCCCAGGTAGAACTATAAGAGAGCAGACTGGTAGAAGTTTGCCACAAGTACAAATCTTTACTGCCAGTACATCAACACTCACCACAAGAAAGTAGGCAAGATGGTGGACAAATTCAACCAGTGTCTTCCAAAGGCAGTAATGGAGAACACCATAAGAGGCGCCAGAAGAAATTACAAACCGTATTGGTCACCTGAAGTGCAACAGATAGAACTTCAAGAGACAAGAAAAATAGCAGAAATTGGCTAAAATCAAGAAAGAAACATTGCACTCAAGGCAGCTGCTGCAAGATATAGGAAAACAATCAACATACATGCAAGAAAATCTAGCACAAGCATACAGAAACCCTCAACTTTGATAGAGAGAGCAAGAAGCTCTGGAAGCTAGCAAAGTCCTTGAGTGACGAAAACAGCTACAAGCCAACATTTGCGATTAAAAATGAAGGAAAGGTACGAACTGGGAAAAAAGCAGCAGATGTTCTAATCCAAAATTATGCAGAAACAAGTAGAAAATCCTAGCAGACAATAAAATATATATTATGGAAGAATACTCAATGTGAGTAACTGAGGAACATCTGATAGTAAGTATCACCAAGACAGAATTGAAGTCAGCCATAAGTAAACTCAAGAAGAGAAAATCTCCAGGAAAGGATGACATCACTAATGAAATGAACTCTAACATGGGAGAAGTAGAAAGAACAAACTGCTACACATCTATAACACAAGCTGGGAACAAGGAACTGTTTCCACAGTGTGGAAGTGGCAAGTACTATCCCCATCCTTAAACATGGGAAGGACAACACAAAGCCAGGCAATTACAGACCACCTATTAGTCTACTCAGCTGTGTGGGGAAACTAATGGAACAAATAGTTAACACTAGAATAACCTGGCATATGGAATCAAAAAATTTACTTATATCCCAGCAAGCAGGTTTTCGTAGAAACAGATCGACCGAAGATCAGGTGACATATATCTCACAGGAGATAGAAGATTCATTTCAAGAAAAAAAAGAAAACACTGGCAGTCTGGATAGACCTAGAAAAAGCCTTTGATAAAATATGAAAAAGCGGGTTAAAACTCAAAACTACTGCAAATGGCTGTAACCAACATGTACAAGTGGATCAGTGATTACCTAGATAACAGGACAGCAAGAGTGCAACTCCAAGGACACCTCAGCAAAAAAGATGAAAATGGAACAATGAGTTTTGCAAGGTGGAATACTCTCACCCATGTTGTTCCTCATATAAATCAATGATATAATCACAGAAATCCCTAAAAGAGTACACAGTGCACTATATGCAGATGACTTGGCACAATGGACATTGAAGTGGATGCAAATCTGTTAGGACACCTTTCCGCATCATTGGTGTGGTAAAGGTTTTAACAGACAAGTTCCTTACCTCTCTATAAAGATAAAGACCAATCCTGGCACAGTAGACTCTGCAGCACCCAGGATACATATGGGAGGAGTCAGCAGTGGAGTCATCCTGCATTCTGCTCTTTCAAAATAATTGTGACTTGTGTTTCAGAACCACAGTATGGTGTTACAGTGAGGAATGCTTGGAAACTACATGATACACATGGTGATAAGTGGTACCTGCTGGTTGCCAAGACAGCAGCTGCTAAGCAACGATGGCTGAAAGCATTCCAGGATGAGAGGAGAAGGGTGAAAGATGACACAGAGAACAGTGAGTGTTTTAAGTCAAGTTGTTTTCTTCTTTCCATCTTTCAGATGTCAATTTGAATATATTTATACAGAAAGAAGTGTTCAGCCTGAGGTCATTGGTGTCTTCATAGAGCTTATCCTTCATACACTTTCACATATTAATTTGAATAAATCTTCAAAAAGTAGAGAGTAAAATCAGGTCAGATCATCCCATAACCGGTGAAGTCGTTGGGGCACACATGAAGACATCCTCACAACACCACGCCACCCTTCTCTGTCAGCGGCCGCTGCCTGTGTCTCTTCTGGTCTGAGATTGGTCCATTCTTTTATGTTGTCCTCCCACCTCTTTTTGGGATGGCCTTTTCGTCGTCTGCCTTGCACCTTTCCATGGAGGATCGTATTTGCAAGACCATTTGATCTCGATATGTGACCGAACCAAGCAAGTTTCCTTCTTAGGACAGTTGCCAAGAGCTATTCAAAAGGCCCTATTGCTGTTGTAATTCTATCTCATTTTTCCTCATTTGTAACTTGATCTTTGTCAGCTGTAACTGTCTATGTCTCACAAGCATAGAGGAATATTGACAGGACCAGTGTACGCATTAATCTGATTTTCGTGCATAGTGCTAACCGTTTATCTTGCAAGATTTTGTTAAGCCGTGCAAGCGCCGCTATTGTCTATGCTATTCTGGCCAAGACCTCACATTTTGATCCTTCATCACTGACAATCGACCCTAGATATTTAAAACGATCAACCACTTCGAGTTCCTGACCATTAGCTTTTATCCTGCTGTTGAAACCCTCGGCGTTGTTGGTCATTAATTTTGTCTTTCCAGCGTTTATCTCCATACCATAGTCAAGAGCTGTTTCATCGAGCCTTCTGACCCATTCCTGGAGTTCTGCTTCTGAACCCGCCAACCTGCCGATATCATCTGCAAAACGAAGGTTGGTAATCGTTCTGCCCCCTATCTTGACAGTACCAACGTGACCTCCAAGTGCCTCACTCATAATTCCCTCAAGGAATATATAACGTGTGTAATTTTGTGTGTTTAGCGTTTCTCAATATTTCTGAATTTCATGAGTTATGAATCAAATCAGGTTTTGGGATCAAGATGTTGAGCACTGCATGAGCTGCAGCGATCAACAACCCATAGCTGACTGCTAGCGTCAGGGCCAGTGAACCAGAGCTGCCAAAACCCTTCTATACCTCCACGTGGTGATCCTGGATAACAGGCTGCAACAGAGCAGACTGGCTAAGGAGAAGGAGTTGAAGACGGAAGGCTAAAAAATGCCTGCTGAAGTCAGATGTGTCAGACCGAAAAATGCAAATATCACAGTCAAGCTACAACACAATGCATTCCATTCTCCAGACTACATCCTTCTGCTTGCAAAGCCCTTTTCAAGGTTTGGTAGCGAGAGATTGAGAATGAACGAAGAAAAAGAATAAATAGAAATCAGGTTTTGCTTCAAGCTCAAGAAGACTTTCACTGAGACTCGAGGAATGCTGAAACAAAATTATTGGGATCAGTGCATGAGCCAGTTATTACGGAGGGTTTAAGCAATTCAAAGATGGTCGCAGACAACAGATGGACCATTCAGGATGACCCAAGATATTTGATGTTGTCATGTCCAAGTTTGTGAGTTGTTGCATTCCAGTCGATGTCTGGCAGTTCTGGAAATAGCAGAAGAATGTAACATATATATAGGATGCAACCATGACATTATAACAGTGAAATGTCTAAAAAAAAAAGGCCTTGATCTTTGTTCAGTGTTCCCACCCTCCAGTTCTCCCATCTCCATTTTCACCCACCTCCATTTTCTCCCATCTCCAGTTCTCTTGCCTCCAGTTCTCTCATCCCCAGTCCTCCAGCCTCCAGTCCCCCCCCCCCCCCCCCCACCTCTAGTTCTCTTGCCTCCAGTTCTCTTATCTCCAGTCCTCCCACTTCCAGTCCTCCCACCTCCAGTTCTCTTGCCTACAGTTCTCCCGTCCCCAGTCCTAACGCCACCAGTTTTCCTGTAATGCTCAGAAAATATTTGATGTTTTTTGTCTGCCCGTCCTCCATTTTCCATACCCTCCAGCATAGTTTTTTTTTCTAAACCGTTGTTGCAATTGATGTGGCCAAAGTAATTTAGTTTCTTAGACATAATATGCTGTTTGTGGGCCAATTGATGTGGTCAAAGTATTTTAGTTTCTTAGACATAATATGGTGTTTGTGGGCCAATTTGATAATATATTCAGCTTCCTTAGGATGTCTGTTATTTTCTTTTTCCTGTAACATTTTAGCTTGAAGGATTCATTTTTCTTCATTTGTGTTTGTCTAGTAATCCATGTTTTGCGTCCATATGTTGCCATGGATTCTAATTTGTTACTGTTTCCCATACTTTCCGCATTTTATTTAACCTTTCCATTGCCATGACTTTCAATCTTCTTTCTTGTTTGGAGCAATCTGCATTGTTACTTATAATATAGCTGATATATTTAAAACTTGTGAAGTTTTAAATTTTTTCCTCTTTAAAGATAACTATAGGTCTGTTTTTTGCTTTATCGGTGGTCATTATCTTGGTTTTACTGATGTTCATGAAAGATTATGATCTTCTCTGTCTTGTGTAACAGACATTTGTTCTAGTCCCTCTTTGCTCCTTGCAGATGGTAACTGAGTCATCAGTATATCTGAATTCTAGTATTTCATTTCCACTGATTGTAAGTGGGTTGAGCTTTTCATAATTTTGAGTTTTTTTGACATTTCACATGAGGGTTTCAGCATAGAAGCTGACATATAAGGGAAAACTATGCATCAAACTTCATGAATGATGTATCCCAGGAAGGTAGACTAGGCAACAAGGAAGGACAAGGTTCACATTCAATTATGTGAGGTCAAAACTCACATCATTACTCTCTAAGAAGACCCATAGGTTTTTATCATCTTTCAACAAATGGTGAAGGGTATGATTACTACAAGTTCCTGTAGCTCACTGGTTGCATACACAAGGTAAAAATAAAGGGAAGTTGCGGTGATAGTAAAAGTCAAAAGTCAATTTAAAAACATTTATAGGTTTCTGCACGAGACAAAAACAGCACAATGTATTTTGGCGACAAAGGTGAAATAACTATTTTCCCTGGGATCTCAAGATGAAGAAGAAGAATAGGAAACCTGATTAGATTGTTGTCTAACATTTACCATCCAACTTTCCTCAGATTTCAACATTCCTTACCACATCAAGCAGGCAGTTATCAGCAACTTCAAACAGAAGTCTAACATTCACAAGCCAAAAGGTTACTGTCTCATTCTCTTTTTTGTCATTTAAAATACTATTTATAAATATGTTTCTAGGGATTCACCTACTTCATCTTGTAGAAACTAAAAGCCACAAGAAAAAGAACAGAACTCACATCCCTACAGCTGAAAGGGACAACCAAGTCATGTCAAAAATATGTGGGGTGCCACCGAGTACCCGCCGGTATAACTGGGCAGGCAGATAGGGCTCATTAGCCTTAGTTGACAACCAATCTAAGAGAAGGTCAACTCTGACTATAAACCTGGATAGACGAAGCTTGTTAGTCTGTTCAGGAGGTTTGCCTAGGAGAGGGGGAACTCTGATTTTAAACTTACAAGTGCCAGAGAGTGCTGGCTAGTCCTGGGGCGATGAGAATATCATCGGATATCTCGAGTAACTAGCATCTGCAGGCAACGACTCCACCACCTTGTGGAAACCTTGGGAGAGGGTAGGGCTACGGGAGTAAACCCAGACAGAAAATTCAGAGTGGTAGCACCTAAGGAGGATAATTTCAAAATTGCGAACTTATTCTGGCAGCTCCTGCAACTGAGCTAGTGCCAAATTGTCATGCGTCTCCACATTCAGTGCCCAGACTTGCGCTCCATAGAGACTACTCACAGGGTGCCATGCGCATGGTCTATAAAGACTGAGGCGCCTATGATGATATATATATAGATAGATATATATATATATATATCCATAGCACAGACTGTGATATCGATCATTCATTAGTTTTCTGTAAAATGAGATTGCAGCCAAGGAAGTTCCATCACACCAGTCACGAAGGTAAACCACGCATCAAATAGAATGTCCGACCCAGCATGATCAATTTGACAATGCTTTTGAGGAAACTCTCCATGTCTCATGTCATAGCTCTACTGTTACAGAGTTCAGTTCAAGTGCCATCTGCACATCGAAGGTCGGCTGCAATGGATCTCCAGTGTACTCTATCTCTAGCCGCAATTGTACAATCTAAGAACTTTTTCTAGTATATCTCCTGATGTTATCCAACCACTTAAAACGTTGTCTGCCTTTTGAACGACTGCGTTCCACTCTATTCTCTAGTGTGGTCTTTAACAAGGAGGCATGTCTTGTTATATGACCAAAATAACATAACTGTCTAACCATGATTTTGGTCATTAATTTTCTTTTCATCCTCGACTTTTTCAATACCTCCACATTTTTTTTCTTCTCTTTCCAAGAAATGCGACCCAATCTTCTATATATCCAGATTTAGAAAACTTTGATACTTTCCCAACTTGTTATTCAGTATCCATATTTCTGTGCCATAAAGAAGTGATGAGTATACATAACAATGGACAATTCTCATTTTCAAATTATGATTTATCTGTTTGTATGTCAGTATGTGGCGCATGTTGCTGAATACCATCTTGGCCATATCTATTCTCTTTCTGATTTATTTTTCACAGCTGCCTTGTTCCATTATTAAATGAACTAGATAGTAGAGACTTTGTACCTGTTCCAGTAGTTTATCTTTTATTTTTAGCTGCATACATGGTTTCTTGTCACTTTTATCAAGTATCATAGTCTTTGTTTCCTTTATGTTTATGTCTAATCTGAACTCTCGACTTATTTTGTATATTGTTGTCACAAGCTCCTGTAATTCTTGCTCACTTTTTGCCAACTGTATCACCTGCATTTCTAAGATTATTCATTGCCACTCCTCCAATGACAAGACCTGGCATCCCATCTATCTGTTTGAAAATTTGTTCTGTGTAGATATTAAAGAGACAAGGGGATAATACACATCCCTGTCTCACTCTTCTTGTCATGCCTATACTTGGAGAGCATAACTTTCCTGATTTTACTGTAACAGTTTGTTCCCAGTACAGATTACTGAGCAGCCTTATGACCTTACCATCTAGACCTATTTCTTGGAGACATTTAATTATTTTCCCATGTTGGACTATGAAAAGCCTTCTGGTAGTCTATGAAGCAAATATTGCCATTTTGTATTTCTATATATTTCTCTGTCATAGTTCTCAAACAGAAAATTGCATCCCTTGTTCCATTAAACTTTTGAATATCTCTGAAACACATTTATATCACTGCTCGTGTTACCTTTTGGAAGAACTGCTAAGTCAAATGACTGGTTTGAAGTTTAAGTGAATGATAGGACATACATCATTAAGGTGTAGCTCTCTGCTCTGATTAAACACACGAGCCTTCCAAATGTGGATACTCTGCACACCTTTAAATCAGCCAGAAACAACGTTCAGCAAACAGCTCACCGTTTTCACATGAGTACTGGCTCCAGTTCAGTGAGAATATCCAGACTGCAGCACAAATAATAAACATCAGATGGTATAAAGAAAGCTTTTGGTCTCTTAAATAGGAAAACAGCACTACTTGAAACCATTACTGGTGAGAAAATAACGTACAAAGGAAAGCATAGGGAGCCTAGCATTATTCTGACCTTTACTCATGTGGCCAGATCATCACTCTCACAGTCCATGGAGCTGACATGAAGATCTTAATAAATTCATTGACAGAATGACCCCAGACAGAGCACCAGGCAACGACGAGATCCCACCTGATCTGATCTAACAGTATAAGGGTGAGCTCTTGCAACAACTGCATATGATCTTATACCAGTGATAAAAATCCACCATTGGTACAAGACATTAGACATGCACAGATTTTAATACACAACAACGGTAATAGAAGTAACTGTAATAATTATAGAGGTGTCTCTCTGCTCAGTGTTGTTGGCAAAATCTTTGCCGGAGTCATCTTACTACAGCTACCAAAATTGGCCAAGCTTGTGGATTCTGGTCTGGAAGATCAATCACCAACATGATCTTTTCTTTCTGACAACTTTATAAAAAGTTACACGAGCAAAATCAAATGCCGTTGTCAGGTCAATGAAGGTAATATAAATGGGTGTATACCCATTTATATCACTTTCATTGACTTGACGGCATTTGATTTGGTTAGTATGAATGGACTCTTCAAAATTCTCTTTAAAATAGACTGCCTTAAAAAAACTGCTACAGCTAGTAATAATATTCCATAAGATCATGAAATGAGCAGTCCAATTTGATGGTCATATAGCACAAATATTTGATATTCACAGTGTTGTTAAACAAGGCTGTGTTAAATAAGGCTGCGGCCTGACCCTATTCGGAATCTTCTTTGCTGGTCTCCTGAAGCATGCATTTGGTAACACACATAAAGGAATCTGTCTTTACAATTTATCGGATAGTCGACTGTTTAATTTTGCAAGTCTGTGATACAGGCAGTGGGTAGGATGTACTGGTTGTGCACCCTCACCCCACCCTAGACCTAGCAGATGTTTTATTTAATTAAAAAGGCAACCCCTCATATTCAAAGACCTGTGCGTGGTGAAGAACCGCTTCCCTCTCGAGGTAGTCCTGGTAACTGAAAGTGCAAACTCCTAGGCTAAATACAATGGCTATAGAGGAGCAGACCTTGATTACAAAAACTGGAGCATCTGCATTGAATACTGCAGATAAAAGGAGTCAGCAGTGTACCCAATAGACCTGGGAAAATAAAAACAGAATATGCCCCACCCTGACAAATGAGGTCAGTCATAAAGGTACAGTGGCTCAGTGATGACCTGATTGTCTTGAACTGTTGGTCTAAATCACATCTATAACACAGGTCTAAATGATTCAGATGAAAATAGTCAAAGATATGCTGCGCTAAACAGATGTGATAGGAGATGGGACATTGAATGAAGGAAGTCAGAAATTCTAAGAATTTTGGCCGTAGTTCAGCTGAGTTTTCCATCCACTTCTACCATGAAGTGTTGTGGGAAGCTGGTCGTCCATCCTTGGTCATGTGTGTTACATCCACCATCATAAGCACGTGCCATTGCAGGATCACACTGACAAAATCTGCTATGCAGCTTGCCTCAAGCCTTCAAACCAGAACCTCTTGTTGATATGGTTGTATCCACATGAGATGACTGAATCATCATAATTTCTGCTCGGAAATTTGGTCAGCGTAAGTGGTAGCTTCCACCATAGTTCTAATGTCCTCATTCCTCATAAAATCTGTCCTGGTGACACCAATTACCTTCCGGAGACATTTCATTTCACATGTTATTGTTTAATGCTCACTATGAGTAAGTTCACTCTTTTGTGCCACCTGAAAAGGATGTTAAGTGCGTTCTGCAATAGCTTTCCTCACATCCTGAGCATGCTGATGAAGGTGAACCACGGTCCTACAGGCGGTTGTGCTATGCTTGGCTTCATCTGCGTGGCGCTCACTACTATGGGGATCACATTGATCTACATCTTGTCAGTCAGGCTGCATTGAAAACAGCCTGTTTCCAGGGGAAGCTACATGGAAGAGAGATTGTGGTCTTGGTCAGTGTAGTGATCCTGATGCGATGTTGTGTCAGTATGTTGTGCCTGAATGGACTAGGATCTCAGTTCCCCTCATTTCACATGCAGAAATATTCCACTCCAGAGGACCACATCTGAAGCTGGTAACAGAGTCAGACCAAATACACTGGTCACCAGTTGATGTTTTATAGCCAAGCTAATCCTCAGGTGATTAAGGAGATGCTGACATCTAGTATCTATTTCTCTATCAAGCCTCCCATCATCTGTTAAAATGCTACCAAGGTAGCTTTCTCATGGACCTGCTTAATTGGGACATTATTGAGACCAATACTTCTTTTTCGGCATTCATTCTGGAAAGGGAGTTGTGTTGTGGTTTACAGCGAGACTGCTGTGATATGTGCACCTTTCTGAAAAACAAATCCAATTTCAGCAACTTTTTTGGGTACCAGGTGTGTCTTTCTACTGTGATCCCTTCTGTTTCTTCTTCCTCTGTGTTCATTCTCAATCTCCCACTACCAAGCCTTGAACAGGGCTTTGCAAGTAGCAGGATGTAGTCTGCAGAATGGAATGTGTTGCAAACTTCAAAACCAAGCCATGAGAGTTATAACAGGAGGCATGAAGTCAACGCCAATTGTAGAACTTGAAAAGATTACAAATCTGCAATCCATGACCGACAGAAGAGACTGCAGAGCCCAACAGCAAGCAGAGAAACTCAGAAGACTGACAGACCATCCAATGCATCAGAGACTAAATAGATTTGGAAATGGGAAACTAAAGCGGAGAAACTTTGCAGATATAGCCAAAGCAAAGATGAGCGAAGACCCTAAGAACACCGTAACAATACCAAAGCTCATCCCTACTGTACGCAAACCCATCTGGAAGCAGCATATCATTCCGGAGGTGGTAGAAAATATACCAGGTATTGGAAACAAGAACAGCCAGACTGAAAAAGAAAGAAGAGACATAACCCCAAGGTACATAACAGAAAACTACCCAAGCATGGACTGGACCCATGCATACACCGACGGTTCTGTAACAAACAACACAGGGCGGAGGGGCAGGGGTATTCCTGAGCCTACCAAATGGTAGAAGAATAACACTGTCAGTGGCAACTGGAAAATTCTCAAGCAATTTCAGAGTGGAGGCAGAGGCACTGAGGGCTGCAGTAGAAGCAATGCTTACAGGCGAAAGCAATGAAAGCCAGATAGTCCTGTTTACAGATGCCCTGGCCGTAGTTACAGCACTAAAAAGACAGAAAAATACTGAACTTAAAGATTTAAGAGCAGTACTCTGTCAACTATGCCAGCAGACCGCACCAAAAAGAGTAGTGGTACAGTGGGTTCCATCCCACTGTAACATCCAAGGTAACGAGGAGGCAGACAGACTGGCAAAAGAAGGTGCAAGACTACCACAACCAGATTCTAGTGTGACCTACGAAGAGTCCAAAAGGCTCATTAGGGCCAGATACATGGCCAAATGGGAAACAGAACATACTGGCTACACAAAAAACGATGCCTATTACCAATTGAACAGAAGAGAGCAGGTTGTGGTCTTCAGACTTCGCACAGGCCACAACAGACTGAGGTACCACCTATTCAATAAACTGAAGATAGGTGGCATTGATGAATGCACTTGTGGTACAGGGAAAATGACCGCTGAACATCTGCTGCAAAACTGCCCGATATACGAGGACCAGAGAAAGCACATGTGGCCATCACCAGTGGCAACACTAGACAAGATCTATAGCAGTGTCGACAGCCTCAGGATGACCGCTGCTTTCTTCGAACAAATACAGGTTGACGTCTGACAGCGTACGAAGAAGAAGAAGAATGTGTTGTGTCGCTAGTTTACAGTATGGCTGCAATATTTGCACATTACGATCCGACACATCCGTCTTCAGCAGGCTGTGATCCCTATTCCCTTAGTCAGACTACACTAGTACATCCAGATTCCATGGCCGCCTCTTGAAGGCAGAATAGGTTTTTGGTCAGCCCTGGTTCGCGAACCCAGATGCAAGCAGCCAGTTATGAGTCGCTTGCTCCTGTCAGCTCATTCACTGTGCTGCATCTTCGGACCACACCAATACTGAGGCCAGATATATATGATTATTTAAATGAAGAGGATTCAGACATCATCTACCTGCATGCTTATTCACATTCCATCTTTTGTTTCCACAGGCAGAGGAACACTTTCTCGGGCAAACACAGCTCAAATGATCAGTTCTGTAAATAGAGTCAGCGCCATTGCTACATTGCCCCGCAAAAAAAACCGGCATAAGACAAAGGCTGAAGAATCTGCAGGGAAGGCAAAAAAGATCAATTGGTTTTTCTTTGGCAAAGGCAAGACTTGAAATACTGAAAATGGTTTAACTTCGTTGCATATCAGACAATATTGCTTCCCTCAAACAGATGCATCGTTCTGTTTTCTGATGTAACGTCTTCTGGACTATTCCAGCCAGGGTGATAACTCACATATCTTAATCATCAGTACCATTCCTGAATACTCTCTATGCAGATACTGATAGCCTTAGGTTGACCACTTTGTTGTTTATTTATATTCAAGTTGATGTCTGAAAGTGAACGAGAAGGTACAGCCGTAAGGAGATACCAATAACCTCAGGCTGACTACTAACGAAGGAGGATAAGCCCGAAGGAGATACCAATAACCTTGGGCTGGCTACTACTTCCTTTAGATATATTCAAGTTGATGTCTGAAAGTGTATTAGAAGGTACAGCTGTAAGGAGATACCAATAACCTTGGGCTGGCTACTACTTTCTTGAGAAATATTCAAGTTGATGTCTTTGTGTTTGCCTTGTTTCCGGAAGTCGAGTGCTTTGTACTGTTTTTTGTGCAATTCGGCCCAGTGCACATAACTTAAGCACGCATTTGTTATTGGTTCACTTTCCATAGGGGCACTACATTACAGAATTCTAATATATGCATTATTGATGATTGGAAGCATATGAAGGACAAGCTCTACGGAAGATACCAATAATCTCAGGTGGACCACTACTTTCTTTAAATATTTTCAAATTGATGTCTGAAAGTGTTCGAAGATGGTACAGCTGAAAAGAGATACGAATAGCATCGAGCTGACATGCTTCCTGAAAGGGAGTTGGGTACAATGATTGAATTATGTTTCATATGGATCAAATAGATAGAAAGAAGTGTATCAGCCTATCAACCACACACTATGCAGTACTTCCAAATGGTCTTTTAATTTGCCCTCTCAACAGTCCTGGCTGATTCATCTGATGAAATGGGGAGAAGGAAATACTTCAGTGATGATAATAGCAATGCTCTGCAGGCAGCTGAAAAGTTTAATGATGATGATGATAATAAACAAGTATAGCACAGTAACTGCTTGGACACAAAAACAGAAACAAAAATCAACATTACTACCAAAAATCCTTCATCAGTCACAAACAACAAATGAAAATGACAAATAAAACAATACTCTTCTCCTCGATTGCCATATTTTGTATTGCGTCTGTATGTGAAGTCCAGTTCTCTGGATAAAAGTTGCTGTAGTGAGCTCTTCAAGGCTTCCCAACAGCTTTGTGTGGAGATTCATCTTCAAGGGCCAGTGCTCAGTATTCAATTGGTTACGCATATAACAGTCTTGCAGGATATGTTTGACTGTCTGTGCTGCTTGTCCGCATGTACACCTAGGTGATGGAGTCAATTTTAGCCTGTGTAAGTGGCCATTAAATCTGTTATGCCCCGTTCTCACGTGGAACAGGATCACTTGCTGCGCTTGATCAAGGCAGTGATAGTTGTCCCTCATTTGGTACAACAATACTGAGTGTAGGTATAAACCTACTCATCTGAATTAGAAGAAAAGCATATCAACATTAAGAATGATAGGCAGAAGTGTAAATACTGTAATAAATGCTACTGGATTCTTATACACATCTTAAGATAATGTTGTACAAGCTATTAATAGCTTCATTCTAATGGACTGCAAGAAAAAACAAAAACTAATTACAACTGCCGATCAAGGAATTTTTCAGCACAGACAAATACTTTTAACATTTTATAATATAGAATTTTTGTATTTTGTTTTACAAACTCTCTTTAGTCTTTCATTATGTTTTGCTAGTAAACTTGTACACATTTGTGCAAAGTGTTTTTACTTCAACTTGTACAAATGCCATTTACTTTTGTTGTTTCATCCGTACATAAACTTATTTTTTGTTATATTTTTCTAATCTTATGTGCACCTTATTCTCCTAACCCATTTTTTATAATCTCGTGTGCACCTCATTCTTATTCTGAGTGTGTGGTATGGTTTACAATCTCAACGTACGAAATTCAAATCATATCAGGATCGGTTAGACAGACCGGGCACGTCGTGGGCTTTCTCCAAGTTACGCTTGCTTGTTTCACCTGTAATTGCGTAGCTGACATAGAGCCACTATGAGATCTACAGAGTTCATGATCTGCTTTCAGAAATGAGACTGAGCACGTACGGGTAGGTGTACAGGTGCAATGACATCGTTTTCATTATAAATTTTCCAAGAGACACACTATGTCTCATTCTTCTTATCTCTTGTACACAGCATTCTTCTAATCTTTTGTACACATCATTCTTCTTATCTCTTGTACACATCATTCTTATCTCTTGTACACATCATTCTTATCTCTTGTACACCTCATTCTTATCTCTTGCACACATCATCTTATTACCTATTGTACACATCATCTTCTTACCTATTGTACACATCCTCTTCTTATCTTTTGTACACATCATTCTTCTTATCTCTTGTACATATCGTTATTCTCATCTTTTGTACATATCGTTCTTCTCATCTCTTGTACACATCATTTTTTTCTCTTGTACACATCATTCTTTTCTCTTGTACACATCATTTGTCTTATCTCTTGCACGCATCAATCTTATCTCTTGTACATATCGTTCTTCTTATCTTTTGTACACATCGTTCTTCTACCTCATTTGGCTCCTTATGAAGCATAGGGTTACTGCTATGAATAGTTCTTTATAGCAAGCCTGCACCACAGCACTTTACCATGGTAGTTTCTGTAATAATTTGTTTGACGTTATGAGGTCGCTAGCTGCATATACAACCCATATCAGTTACCTTTGATGGCTGTGCATTAGTCCTATTTGATTCTCTGCTATGAGATTCATGGAATCCCAGCGACCAAATCTTTTGTTTATAGTGTCAACAAGACATGCTTGTAGGTATGAACCTAAATCACTAATGGTGTGGGCAGGTGCAATAGATTGAAGTTGTGTGTGAAGATTGAGTGCCAGAAGATTGAAGTGTGTGAAGATTGAGGGCCAGCAGATTGAAGTGTGTAAAGATTGAGTGCCAGCAGATTGAAGTGTGTGAAGATTGAGGGCCAGCAGATTGAAGTGTGTGAAGATTGAGGGCCAGCAGATTGAAGTGTGTGAAGATTGAGGGCCAGCAGATTGAAGTGTGTAAAGATTGAGGGCCAGAAGATTGAAGTGTGTGAAGATTGAGGGCCAGCAGATTGAAGTGTGTGAAGATTGAGGGCCAGCAGATTGAAGTGTGTAAAGATTGAGTGCCAGCAGATTGAAGGGTGTGAAGATTGAGAGCCAGCAGATTGAAGTTGTGTTTGAAGATTGAGTGCCAGCAGATTGAAGTGTGTGTGAAGATTGAGGACCCATAGATTGAAGTTGTGTGTGAAGATTGAGTGCCAGAAGATTGAAGTGTGTGAAGATTGAGTGCCAGAAGATTGAAGTGTGTGAAGATTGAGGGCCAGCAGATTGAAGTGTGTAAAGATTGAGTGCCAGCAGATTGAAGTGTGTGAAGATTGAGGGCCAGCAGATTGAAGTTGTGTGTGAAGATTGAGGGCCAGCAGATTGAAGTGTGTGAAGATTGAGTGCTAGCAGATTGAAGTTGTGTATGAAGATTGAGTGCCAGCAGATTGAAGTTGTGTGTGGAGATTGAGGGCCAGCAGATTGAAGTTGTGTGTTAAGATTGGGTGCCAGCAGATTGAAGTGTGTGAAGATTGAGGGCCAGCAGATTGAAGTGTGTGAAGATTGGGGGCCAGCAGATTGAAGTGGGTGAAGATTGGGGGCCAGCAGATTGAAGTGGGTGAAGATTGGGGGCCAGCAGATTGAAGTGGGTGAAGATTGGGGGCCAGCAGATTGAAGTTGTGTGTGAAGATTGAGGGCCAGCAGATTGAAGTTGTGTGTGAAGATTGGGGGCCAGCAGATTGAAGTTGTGTGTGAAGATTGAGGGCCAGCAGATTGAAGTGTGTAAAGATTGAGTGCCAGCAGATTGAAGTGTGTGAAGATTGAGAGCCAGCAGATTGAAGTTGTGTTTGAAGATTGAGTGCCAGCAGATTGAAGTGTGTGTGAAGATTGAGTGCCAGCAGATTGAAGTTGTGTGTAAAGATTGGGGGCCAGCAGATTGAAGTTGTGTGTAAAGATTGGGGGCCAGCAGATTGCAGATGTGAAAATAACCTTTAACAGTTGAAAATTAAAAAGAGCCACTGTCCAGGAAACAATTCTAAAGGTAACTTAATTCCTTCCCAACTGTGGCTAGCGGGAAAACTAAAAGGGGCGGCCTCTCCATCACGCAAAAAGCACAACAGGCAGGCCTGTTTGTCTGCATACTCCATTGTTCAATTCAGGTCATATACCAAGTCCACAATGAAGGTCGGCTGCTCTGATGGTGCAATCTGACAGACTCTTTCTAGTCCATCTCCTGATGTTGTCCGATCACTAATAACATTGTCTGCCTTTTGGATGACCGGCCTACACCTTGCCCTCTACTATGATCATCACAAACGCACAAACAATTTTTATGTCAACAGTTCCCCGCCTTATCCCCCAATGGTATCACTACTTCTGCATTCATTTGCTTTTCTTTTCACCAGACATGGCCCAGTCTTCTCTTAACCTAGATCTTGAATACCTCGATTCTATTTTTCACTTATTTGCTGTTGTTGTTGCTGCTGTTATCTCAAAAGTTGCTTGACAAACCTGGTCTTGGCAGCTAAATGTTATTCTTATATCAAGAAATGTCGCCAAAAGTTAACACAGCGGGAGTAACTTCCATCTCATTGGCCGATTCAACCCATCAAGCCGCCTATGTGTATTGCACAATTGCATTTATATCTGCATTTTTCCTGTCCTCTTTGACTGCGATGTAACCGGCTGAGAGAACCTATGTGGTTTCTTGGTTGTTGTAAGTCTGTGTTGCTGTGAGCCCATGTTGCTGTGAGCCCATGTTGTTGTAAGCCCGTATTGTTGTAAGCCCGTATTGTTGTAAGCCCATATTGTTGTTGTACGATGTTTCCTACATTGTCTATCCTTCGACCCGGCCGGGACCTAACATTTTCTAGCTTAACTTAACGTCACGTCTTTATACCGGTTTAGAAGACTCTACAGAGTATGTATACAATCAGTTTCTTTGACGGTAGTGTAACCGATGTGCGAATCCATCTTAACAGACTCAAACACTAGAGATAAGTAGACCCGCAGCCAGTTAGGGGCCATCTATAGCTGCTTTTAACAAACCACCTGGGGAAAGGTACAAGTAACGGTATATTTTTTGGTAACTTTAATTTTTAGCGAGCTCGACACTGAACGCAGGAGTCCTATCTCATTACCCTGATCCCCCTTTCCCACCGAAGAAGTGTGATGAGGCGTATCCATCCAGTGTGTGACACAGCTCACAACTCAAACGTGCATGTGTTAGGGTTCATGAACTAGCAATGTCGTGCCCCTAATGGACGTCAACCTATTTGTAAAACGCTTGCTGAAGCATGATGTACTTGCCTGTTAGTACACACACAAATAGCCAAACACACCTCTACCATAGGAAACAAATCTCGCGAGAGATAATGAAATATCGCATATCTTCTGGAATTGTAAGCAACTGAAGGTTCCTGGCATTGTTCAATCGTTTTGAGTTGGTTCCTGTTAGCCAATATTTTTTTTATAAACTATCTTTTGTTGGAAGGGATGTTCTTGACCAAGAGAAGAAGAACCCCGTCTTGACAACACACGTAAGTTACATCAATTGTGTTGCTATAGTTTCATATAGCTATCATCATCATGAAGCATAGCATTATCATAGAGTGAATTATAGACATGCTAGAAAGGATAACAAGAAAAGCTTCAACAATTATCGTGGGATTCCAGAATTATAGTTATCAGGAAAGACTTTAAAAAACTGACCTACAGTGTCTAAAGCAAAAACGAATTCGAGGTGGCCTAATGCAGGTTTGTAAATTAATCAATGAAAAAGATAAATTAGACTATCACGTTTTTCAACGTACAACCGGCTACAATAACTATAGTGCACAGCTTCAAATTGTATAAAAATAGGCCCAGATAAGATATTAGGACATCTTTTTTTTTAGTCAGAGTGGTGAATGCTTGGAATGCGTTGCCACAGGATGTGGTGGAGCCAGGGTCAGATGATGCATTCAAAAAATATATGAGAACAACACTATTAAATGCAATGGAGAACATCACACGAATCGAAAGACGCGCAGAGATCAAAAACCACTCCAGCAGGGGGAGAAGTTCAAACAAATGTCTGATCACCCAATGTATGACAGGATAAATCGCATGGGAAGAGGGAGATTAAAGAGAAACCACTTCATGTCAAAAACAAAAGAACTTCCAAGAGCAGACCAAATCATTAGTAAGGCAGTGGTTAGAGATCTGAAACAATCATCCCAAATCTCACCATGGAAAAATGCCGTCTCCTGAGATGGTAGAAATCATAGAGAGAATAGGGAAAAAAAGGGAACTGAATATACTCCACTAACTTCCGTGCGGAAGCAGGACACTGAAGGCCGCAGCTGAGCTTGTAATCCAAGATAAAGTTATCCACCAAGAAAACATAGTATTCCTGACTGAAGCCGCGTCAGTATTAGCAGCGCTAAAACCACACAAAGATGAAGATCTCGAGCAATGTATGCTCTCCCTGACACAGCTCTCAGCAGAACACCCAAAGTTGGGCATGCAGTGGACCCCATCCCACTGCAATATTGAAGGCAATGAAGCTACAGACAAACTAGCAAAGAGTGGAGGAGCATCCCCACAAGCAGACCTGAACATCACATAAAATGAGGCCAAGACCATAACTAAAGCCAACTTCAGGGGGGAAATGGTCTGATCAACACCCCGACTTCCGGAAAGAAGACAGCTACTTAACTTAACTAGAGAAGAGCAAGTCATCATCTTCAGACTGGGAATAACAGACTTAAGGATCATCTTTACAAAAAATGAGGATTGGGACAGATGACCAGTGTCCATGTGGAGAGCATACCTTGACTGTGGAACACATCCTGCAAAGCTGTATGCTCACGCAGAAAAAGAGAACAATACTGGTATAGCGAAACAAACGATGTCCCTTGTAAAGAGAAACCGGGACCTTGATCTGAGGATGAACGAAGAAGAAGATATTGCTCTTCAACACCTCACGAGTTCAAGTATTTGGACAGTATTTGTTCTGCAACGGTAGACTGGACAGGGAAATGGAGACTATGTGTCAGAAAGCGTCTGCTGTGTCATATGACTGCTACTGCTTAGTCACCCGAGCATTAGTTTGACAACAATTCAACAGTATATAAATGCCGACCCTGTGCTTCCAGTGCCAAGCATGGCCTCTGTCCAAGGCGCTTTAGAGCAACACTTCGACGACTGAAATGAAGTGTTCGAGGAATGTCATCAGTTTTACCAGGAAAGACAGAATCTGAAACGAAGACATTCGAAGTATGGTCGGTACTACGTCTTGTGCAGAGTACATTTCCAGGAACAAGGTAGGCTGGTTCGGTTATCTTTTCTCCACTTCCATTGATGACTTACAACGCTGGTATGCAGGGCAAAAGAGCGCCCGCGAGGCATGTAGATATAAGAGTAATTATACAACGACACGGGCTCACAATGATCGACGCAAAGCACTTGAAGCAGGACAGACGACTTCCTACAGCGGTCAACGCCAGAAGGCCGTAAGTTGAAATAGATCTAACCCATCACAGTTGAAAGCCTTCAATAGTCTATGAAGCAGATTCCTAAGCCGACGTTGTACTCTGCACTTTTCAACAATATTTCGCATGTTTAAGGATCTTATCATTTAAAGTGTTCACTAATTCCTGCAAGTTTAGACCATATTTCTGTGCTAAGTGCTACCTAACCCGTCTTCGTCTTTCGGTTAAAAAAAATTGTTTTTGGTGCTCAACTAATCAACAGTCATTTCCACAACGAAGGTTGGCTGCAATGGAATTCCAATATCCTCTATCTCTTGTCCTGACGGTACACTCTGCCAGACTGACATTAGTCCATCTTTTGATCTTCATCTCACACTTATATCGTTGCCCGCCTCTTGTTCCCCGACTTCAATCTGCCCCTCCAGTATTGTGTTTTTTTGTATATGACCAAAATATTTGACTTGCCTAATTTTAATGTCAGTGGTGAATGCTTGGAATGCATTGCCACGAGAGGTAGTGGAGGCAGGGGCAGTTAATGCATTTAAGAATAACTTGGATGCTCATAGCTTTTAGAGTGAGGTGATGTAAGGGAAACTGGTTGTATACAGACTGCAGAGTCTTCTAAACCAGTATAAAAACGTTAAGTTAAGTTGAGTGTATTGGTTATTTGTCCCTGGATGCCGATATATTCCTCATCATATTAAATACACTTTTTGCCAAAATCCTGTTCTTGTCGTCCCTTCCCTCTCAACGGCCTGTAACAGCTCGCGAGACAGAAGAACCTATTTAGGTCAACAGCTCAAGTGGTGACACGGCAAAGTGTGTGACACGAACGTGGCGCATCCAGGACACTAAGTGGGAGATGGTCGGCCACGGTGGAAGAGATTGGGACTTGATCACGTAAATCCCCGTAGGTAGCGATGAAGGGACGGCAAAGATTATACAAACTGTACACCAACACACAAGTGAGAATGTTAAACTTTATTGAAAAGTTCATTTTTATGGCTCTGAAATATAGAGAAGAACAATAATAATAATAATAGTTGTACATCGCAAACGAAGGTAGCAAGAACATCAGACTACTGCTGCGAAATGTGTTCCCTTATGGCTGTAAAGACCAATCCTGGAACGGCACACATGTGGGGAGCCGGCTGTAGAATCTTATTGTTATTTTTTTCCATGGCAGCACGCTTTCGCTGAGCCTCCGTGATAGCTGTGCTCTCTGCGATCTGAGCGCCTTCTGTGTTACCTGCTCGCCAGGTGGAACGGTCTTGTGCAAGAATCTTCCAGGAGGTGACATCAATACTGAAGCATTTCAGAGACACCTTCAGTGAGCATCTGTAGCGTTTCTTCTGCGCCCCCCCCCCCCCCCACGAGGAGCGTCTGCCTGTTTTTAGCTCACCGTATAACATCTGCTTGGGGACGCGCTCATCTGGCATGCGAAAAACATGTCTCGTCCATTGTAGTTGAGCCAACTTCAGAAGTATATAAATGTTCAACATGTTAGTCTTGCTAAGAATTGCAGAGTTAGACACTCTAACAACAATAACGAAAGCGTACACGCTTTATAAATAGGTGGCGTCGCAGTTCTTCGACAAAGAGGAGCTAGGTCATCAAGTGTTGACCTGTCGTATCTGCTAACGTGTTTGTGGTTTTAAAGTTTCTACTGGATAGGGAAGCCAGACCCATGAAAATTATTATTGTTCGCCTCATACGTCAGGCCTTGCAGGTTACAGTACCACTATTCCTTACTCCCCTTTATGGCCCCGGTAACACTGGGCGCAATACTCTGGTCAATCAATCAAAAACCATTCAGCTCCCTGTAGAGTATAGGTCATCAACAAATACTCGCCAAGTATTCCTATCATGAGCCATTTCTGTCCACGTCCTGTTCGCTCCCTTTATATTTGCTTCCAGTTCCCTCTTCCATGAGTGACAGGGTCATCCTCTACTTCTCTTACCCTGTGGATTCTAGAACATATCTTGTCTGGTAATGTCATCCACTGGTTTCCATAATCCACTGGTATTTGTCCCGTTGTCCCCATCAGTCCCACGTTGGTGATCTTGTCCTGCCATTATCTCCCTTGTATTCTGCGGAGGCAACCATTTACAAAAGTCTGTACCTTTCTCATAAGTACCTGTGATGTCCTCCATGTTTCAGAGACATATAATAGAACGGATTTTACGTTCGAGTTGAAGATTTTTATTTTAGTGGTGGTTTTAATGTATTTTGACTTACATACAATCCACAATCCTGTACTCTGGTGCTTGAAATAAAATCAGAAACCAAAGTTTCTTATTCAGAAACGTTCAAGCTTCTTCCTTTATTTAACGATGTGTCCTGCTCGTGCCTTTCAGCGCCAGGCTATGTAGAGGTTTCTTGACCGGGCCCTGGTATGTGCTCGTGTTTTTCAGCGCCAGGTTATGAAGAGGTTTCTTGACCGGGCCATAGTATGTGCTTCGTACACGGGTAGCCTTACTGATATTGTTATTTTTGCTGTCAATCTTTTACTTTATGGGCCCTTCGTTCTGTATCCATTATATCCGTAAATCATTGCTTTCTGAGAGATAATATCCGGTGTCTAACGTGTCGCGTGGCTGAAACATCTGGTTTGCTGTCTCTTGATGAGGTCAGCACTAGTGTTGTACTTACTTGTCTCCTAACATCTTCGTTTCTTATTCTATCCATCCTTGTTACTCCAAGCATTCCGAGCAGGCATTATTTCTCTATTGTAGCGATGTTTCTTTTATCTTTATTTGTTAATGTCCAGTTCCGGCACTGATAGCACAACGTGGGTATGAACACGTGTTGTAAATTCTTTTTGTATTCATTCTAACGTGTTCACACAGAAATATCGGGGAGAATTACTGTTTTGGATGTCCAGTCATTCAACAGACAGAGCAGTACGATCAAAACAGTGCATTTACAAGCTCTGATAAGAACAGCATAAACCACGAACCCTCCCCATACACTCAACCACACTCAATTCTGACGAGGTGATGTCAATCGTGTGACAGTTTTGTATTTCTTTATTAAAAAGAAAAAAACAACAATTTACAAAACTAGCAAGACCGCGGTAAATGTAGATTTCCGCACATCACAGATTTTATATCGTTACAGCCTGGGACAGACCGTCACGCTTGTGAGTGGAGGCAGGGACAGACCGTCAAGTTTGTGAGTGGAGGCTGGAACAGACCGTCAAGTTTGTGAGTGGAGGCTGGAACAGACCGTCAAGTTTGTGAGTGGAGGCAGGGACAGACCGTCAAGTTTGTGAGTGGAGGCTGGAACAGACCGTCAAGTTTGTGAGTGGAGGCTGGAACAGACCGTCAAGTTTGTGAGTGGAGGCTGGAACAGACCGTCAAGTTTGTGAGTGGAGGCTGTGACAGACCGTCAAGTTTGTGAGTGGAGGCAGGGACAGACCGTTAAGTTTGTGAGTGGAGGCAGGGACAGACCGTCAAGTTTGTGAGTGGAGGCAGGGACAGACCGTTAAGTTTGTGAGTGGAGGCAGGGACAGGCCGTCAAGTTTGTGAGTGGAGGCTGGGACAGACCGTCAAGTTTGTGAGTGGAGGCAGGGACAGGCCGTCAAGTTTGTGAGTGGAGGCAGGGACAGGCCGTCAAGTTTGTGAGTGGAGGCAGGGACAGGCCGTCAAGTTTGTGAGTGGAGGCAGGGACAGGCCGTCAAGTTTGTGAGTGGAGGCTGGAACAGACCGTCACGTTTGTGAGTGGAGGCTGGGACAGACCGTCAAGTTTGTGAGTGGAGGCTGTGACAGACCGTCAAGTTTGTGAGTGGAGGCAGGGACAGACCGTTAAGTTTGTGAGTGGAGGCAGGGACAGACCGTTAAGTTTGTGAGTGGAGGCAGGGACAGGCCGTCAAGTTTGTGAGTGGAGGCTGGGACAGACCGTCAAGTTTGTGAGTGGAGGCAGGGACAGGCCGTCAAGTTTGTGAGTGGAGGCAGGGACAGGCCGTCAAGTTTGTGAGTGGAGGCAGGGACAGGCCGTCAAGTTTGTGAGTGGAGGCAGGGACAGGCCGTCAAGTTTGTGAGTGGAGGCTGGAACAGACCGTCAAGTTTGTGAGTGGAGGCTGGGACAGACCGTCAAGTTTGTGAGTGGAGGCTGTGACAGACCATCAAGTTTGTGAGTGGAGGCAGGGACAGGCCGTCAAGTTTGTGAGTGAAGGCAGGGACAGACCGTCAAGTTTGTGAGGGAAGTATGGGACAGACCGTCACGTTTGTGAGTAAAGTCTGGGACCGGCCCTCAAGTTTGTGAGTGCAGTCTAGGACAGTCCGTCAAGTTTGTGAGTGAAGTCTAGGACAGGCCGTCAAGTTTGTGAGGGAAGTATGGGACAGACAGTCAAGTTTGTGAGTGAAGTCTGGGACAGACCGTCACATTTGGGAATAAAGTCTGAGACAGACCGTCAGGTTTATGAGTGCAGTCTGAGACAGACCGTAAAGTTTGTGAGTGCAGTCTGAGATAGACCATCATGATTATGAGTGCAGTCTGGGACATTAATGCAGTCTGAGACAGACCACCAAGTTTGCGAGGGAAATAGAACTGGTTATTTTAAGGATTCTGTTATTTGTTGATCAATGGTACATTGACTAAGATTACTCTTTTATGCGCCCTGAAAAAGTCGTTTGGCTGCAATAGCTTTCCTTGCATACTGAGCGTGATGATGAAGGTGGTCTGTGTTTTTCCAAGCGGTTGTGCTATGCTTGGGTTTATCTGCGTGTCCCTCACTACTACGGGTAACTTGTCGATCCACCCCCCCCCCCTCCTTCCCCCCCCCCTCTCTCGTTATCCAGGCTGCTATGAAACAGTCTGTCTCCAGGGAGAACTGCGTTGAGGTGGGGTCTTGGTCCGTATGTTTTGGCTAACCCTGACTAACATTGTCCGACCAGTATGTTTTACCTGACTCTGACTAACATTGTCCGACCAGTATGTTTTACCTGACTCTGACTAACATTGTCCGACCAGTATGTTTTACCTGACTCTGACTAACATTGTCCGACCAGTATGTTTTACCTGACTCTGACTAACATTGTCCGACCAGTATGTTTTGGCTAACCCTGACTAACATTGTCCGACCAGTATGTTTTACCTGACCCTAACTAGCATAGTCTGATCAGTATGTTTTATCTGGCATTGACTAACATAGTTCGATCAGTATCTTCTGCTTGACCAGACGTTCTAAACTTATATTGATCAAAGAAACCTTGAGACAAACCACCAAGTTAAATTAGACTAACACGTTTTTCAAAACACAACCACCTACAATAACAAGAGGGCGTAGCTACAAATTAACCAAAGAAAGGTCCAGATTAGATATTAGGAAATATTTTGTTAGTCAGAGAGTGGTGAATGCTTGGAATGCCCTGCCACGGGAAGTAGTGGAGGCAGGGCCAATTAATGCATTCAAGAATAGATTGGATGCACATAGCTTTTAGAGCAAGGAAATGTAAATAAAACTGGTTGTATACAGGCTCTGCAGAGTCTTCTAAACCAGTATAAAAATGTTAAGTTAAGTTTATGAGAGAAATAGATGTTATTTGAGGGAGAGATTCGAGACAGACCGACAAGTTTATGAGAGAAATAGGCATCGTTATTTGAGGGATAAACGTATATCAAGATAGAGGTTCAAGACAGACCGACAAGTTTATGAGAGCAATAGGTATTGTTATTTGAAAGGAAGCTGAGAGGTGTTGCCACGTCATACCTTCACAGAAACCTATATTAATAAATAATTGAACATTCGTTACATGTCATCCAATGGATCGCGTCTAGCTACACCAGGACAGGTGTCTGTGATGCAGTGATACATGGTATTTAAACGCCTGCTTAGCTGTTGGTGATGGTTCATATTTAAACAGCTATGTCTCACACAGACTCGGGTTTAAACCCTGGTTTCGTCACGACCAAGTCTATCCAACTGTAAATGGACGTTGACTTACAGTACGGGAAGACAAGGTACAAGATCGGGTGACCAGTTACCCGATCGTAGAAAAAGAGGAGGCCTCGTTCAAAGAAGACTCTAGCACTTTATCCCCGACAGCAGAGTCTGCTTTGGGACGACTTTTTCCTTCATAGACAAGTTTAGATGTAAGTGTGCGAAGACGTGTGTACGAAAGTTCGTATATTAAGCTGTCGGAAATCGGGGTCTTGGCTACACCGGTGTCAACATTGTATGGGCTGTATTTACGCTATCATTTCATAACATTCTCTAGATCTTTAGCAAGCGAGACGGATTCCAGAATTTTCAGGGCTTCCTCGTAGGAGGGTGGTGGTGCATCGCTCTCATTGTCTTGGAGACCTCCTACAGAGGAGAGGAATTCCTCCACAGAGATGTGCATGCATGGGTGTTGTGTCACCGCTTCTTGGATGTGCAGGCTTTCAGGTATGTTGTGTCTGGTATTATTCCAGCCTTGATTTGGCCAGGTAGGAGTTATGGTATATGCAGGAGATTGTTGCAGATAAGGTTCTTGCATGGGTGAATCTTGCATAAATACTTGAGGAGGAGAATCTGGTGAACGTTGTTCTTGCAAGGGAGATTCTTGCATATGAGAATCTTGTGGAGTTATTTCTCTGTGAGGAAAATCTTGAAGGTTTAATTCTTGCACTGAATATCGCGGAGGAGATTCCTGCGGTGGTAATACTTCCATGGAACATTCTTGCATATGTGCTTCTTGCGGAGGGAATTCTTGAAGAGGAGAATATTGCAGAGTAGTAGGGGTAGATGATAATGATAAGGGGGGTAATACAGATGATGATTGGTTACAAGATGAGGTCACGTGACTGACATTCCGTTCAGGATCGTTGTCAGACAACGATCCATCTGGAACTATAAGCTCGCTTGTGATTGGACAAACAACCTCGTTAGTCAAATATGGAGGCACGATATTGCAACCCCCATTAATATCAGTTACATGATAACCTGATATAGTTGCCACCGAAACAGGAGAAGAAGCTTGGTTTGATATTTGTTCTTGCATAAATAGTTGATTGTTCTCACGAAAAACGGCATTGTCAATAACGTTAGATACGCCTGGAGGCCGTAGACCTCTCCAGACATTCGGAAATCTATTTTCAGTTTCAGCCTCTGTGTTTCTGCTTCCTGTCTGCTCGTAATCGTTTTCTTGAACTAAAACATCCCTACTGCCATTTCTGAAGGGTACACTCGAAGAATGGTTGAAGTTCAGTCCAAAAACTTGCTCGTATGCAGGTGGCGGATCTCTTATTGGGTCACGCAGTAATCCATTCTCTCTTGCATGTGCCTCTGCCTCCCTTCTTGCTCGCTCCGCCACTGCAGCTCTCCTCACCTGTAGTAAGAGAACACAGACAAACGGGACAATGATAGATAGTCCAGCCGCCATTGCGATTAGTCCCCCATTGTTGGAGAGAGAATTCTCAGACGAACTGGTGGCTTGTGTAGTGCCTGCAGAAGTTACAAAAATGGAATTAGATCTGTGTTTACAAAAAGGAAATGACATAAGTTTAATCAGGCTTTCAAAAAACAAATGGTGTAATACGTTCGTGACATCGTTAAGAGAGAGAGATCGGCCAATGTAAAGACCTTTTCATTATCCGTGTCATCATCATCATCAGTCCCGTAACCTGAAAGGTCATTGGAGCACCAATACTGCAGATTGTTGGATCAGTTCCCGCCACTCCACTCGGTTTTGTGCCAGGATATCGAATCTTCCGTCTGGACGATTTAACCTCAGTTGTGTGATTGCCATTGGTGTATGTCTGATTTGTCTCAAAGTTTTCTGCAATATCGGCGTGAACTGGGCCGTTTTGCACCTGGCAGAGCCTACCCCTCTCCAGGCAACGTGTCCCTCCACATTGTGAATTTTTCTTTGATCTCACTGTCTACTCAAGCATGACGTCACAGGTTCACTATGATGGGTATGGCTTTCCTTATTCTATTTCCGGCCTGGTAAAAAGGCGCATGCCTACATGGTATGGACATGTCTCAAGATCGTCTGGGTTGACCAAGACTATCCTGCAAGGCGCTGTAACTGGGAAGCATACGAGATGGAGACATGAATGAGGTGGAAAGACATCAAAGAGCGGACGGAAAGGGCCATAGTTATAACAAATACCCTGACACAAAACTGAGTTGAGTGGCGGGAACTTGTTCAAAAACTACATTATTTTGCCCCAATTACCTTTAGGGTTACGGGACTAGTGATGATACTATGTATACACGTGTATCGTGAATTTACATTTATTAGTTAGTTAGTTTTCTTTCCACTTGTGCCGTTTAGCGCCGTGGGGAGCTTGAGTCGTCTATCCTGCGCCAAGTGCGTTACGTCGGTCAATGTGAGCCCTTGTCGTTGCACAATCACTCTAATGTCATCTATCCATTTACCTCACGGCCGCCCCCTTGCCCTGTAGCCAGATCTACCAGCATTGTAAGCCATCAGTGGAAGATGATGAGGGTGCATTCTCATGAGATGACCAAACCAACTTATTTTCTGTCTGGAAATGTATTCGGCACAAGACGTAGTGCCGACCATACTTAGAATTTATTACAGATTAGTAACCTGGAGGACAAAGAAGTTAACGCGATCATTATGCTGTAAGGGACTGGTGTGCTTCTTAGATCGTGATTAATAACTTGCATCTCTTTAAATAAAATGAAGAATAGTCCAAGCAAAATCGGTATTCCAGACCATGACATTAATATTGTGCAACAAATCCTTGTTGCTGGAACTGAGAAAGGGAGTCCTTGGATGCTACGGGCAGCCAGTACTGGCATATGGCAATGAATCATTGACAATCAGAAAGCATGCGCATAGATCTTTGAAAGCAACCAAGATGTGGTTGTACAGAAGAATGCTGCGGATCCCATGGACTGCAAAGAAGACTAATGATACAGTACTGGAGGAGACACAAACACAAAGATAACTCATTGCAAGGATCAGAACAAGGCAGTCATACTGTTACGTGCACGTTATGAGAAGAGGTGGCTTGGAGCACGCTGTGACAGCGGGAAAGATAGACGGAAAGAGAGACAGAGGAAGGCCGAGAGAGAAGATGCTAGACAGCCTGGGGGAATGGCACGGCCGACAATCAATAACAAAGTTGGTAAACGACACACGTGATAGAAGTGGATGGAGGTACATGATCGCCAACGTCAAACGGCAGGGCACCTGATGATGATGATATTCTTAAAACGAAATGACTACCAACCCGAACAACTGTACGCTGAACGAGAAGGCTTCTGTCTACGTCACACTCATGAATGACGCTACTAGCTCATGTGACCTTTAGAGTTGAAGAAGGTAAGCAGTCCTGACATATAACATAACTAGTATGTAAGCCTGCCCAAATCAGGCAAATCATGATTTCCAACAATTACAGAAGTTTACGTAACTAGAAGAGACATAACGAAGATGTGAGAAGAATAGTTTAAGCAAGACCCTGCTCTGAATATATTCATGAATTGAGAATCAAGTGGTTCAGCCACCTAATGAGAATGCATCCTGACCAACTATCCATTTGCGCATATAAAGCATGCCGTTCGGGTTATCGCAACCGTGGCAGACCGAGAACTAGATGGGTAGGAAATGTTGCGGATGTTCTAAATCGTCATGAGATGACGACCACTTCAGCGACATGTCTGGCTCTGGACAGAAAACTACGGCTCCCCTCGTGGCACAAGGGGATAAGACAAAACAAGATAGACGCTTATCCTCTCCTGAATGTATTCACATGAACTCTTATCATTGGCAAGATGCTGCAGATTTGCCGTCTTTAGTAACTGGTTTGATTACTATTATATAGACATCACCTGAACCAGTAGCTTTACCATCTATCAGCAGCATTCTATTTAGTTTTATATGCATGACATCTAGTGATTAATTCTATGTCCCGTTGCACGGGGGTAAGCTGTCTCAACCCTTTCAGATTTTTTTTTGTTTTTTTGCGTTCGCCTTATTTATCTATTCCCCAAGGTGTGTGTGCGTTACACTGTGGTTTTTATTTTGCGCCTGTCGGCCCAGTGCATCCGACTACAGCATGCATTTTATGTAAGGGTCTGCTTCCTCCTGCATTTTCTAAGGGTTTGCTTCCCCGGGGTAACGGCCGGTGCTGTGATGGGGATCGAACCCAGCACCTTCTGGTTGTGAGCCGTGCCACTTAACCACTAGGCCACGCCGTCCCCTAACCCTTTCATATAAAAATTGGTGGGCAACAAGGAACTCTCTCAACACCATTTCTCTTTCCGCTGGCTATTTGACTAGATTATGAAGAGAACAGCATCAATGGAATTTGACAAAACAACTTGATGACGTGGACAATGTCGATGACTTGGCTTTTCAACCCCATAATTGAAATCAGATGAAATATACAATAATTATACTTTATGAGAGATCACTATCAATGTCAAGAATCAGTTGCTCATTTAAAATTTGTTGGGTATATCATTTGGAGATGAGGTATGTCATTTGGAGATGAGGTATATCATTTGGAGATGAGGTATGTCTTGATCAGAATTTTTCACTTGTCCCTCACAGGAAATGGAACCTTAATCAAAATGTTTCACCTGTCCCTCACGGGAAATTGGACCTTGATCAGAATGTTTCACCTGTCGCTCACGGGAAATGGAACCTTAATCATAATGTTTCACCTGTCCCTCACGGGAAATGGGACCTTAATCATAATGTTTCACCTGTCCCTCACGGGAAATGGGATCTTGATCAGAATGTTTCACCTAGCTTTGGTATTACTTTTCGCTCTCCTGGAGAGGAAGTCAGTTCATTCTTTCGTTTGAATGTTATCCCTAACTTTGTAGGATGACAGTCATGGACGATCAAGTATTGAGACCAATCAATTGTTCAAAGCTCTATGCTCCTTTCAGTGCATGACCCATTGACAACTCTCACCAAAATACACAGTTCTTGGTTACTCTTTCTGCCTCTTTTCAGGTGTAACCATTTCATCGTGTAATCCTTCTCATATTCTTTTCTCCATGTATTTTAAGCCTACTTCTCGTTTTCTTACCTTGAGGATTCCATTCGAGTGCCCGTTTAGCTATGTTAAACAATGCCATTATGAGCTCCATTTTCTCCTATTAATTTGTTTGTTCCAGTGGCTGTTGTTGACTTTTTCCCCCAAAGCCGATCTTTCCTCTCACTTCCTACCCATTATCCTTAGTAGACGACATCCGTTAACGAAGGACTGGAGTCTTTGTTGTATCGCTTTGGTCGTTCTCCATGTTGCCCCTCCATACACATACAGCAACACCGACATGACACTGGCGTTGAATATTATAACTGCTGTGTAACTTTCGATTTCTCCGGATCTCCATATATTGTTGAATGTCAGGAGTGCTATTCTTGCCTTTCTAATTCTGGTCTTTACGATGAGTCAGTTGTTAGCTTCTTCATAGAACGAGGTATCAGCTGTATAATGCATTTGCTACCATCTCTTTTTCTAGCCGTCTGTGAGGCAGTACCAATTTACAGCTCCGTAGACTGTAAGACAACAAAAACTACGATTATTAGCCAAATTCATTCGAAATTTGCACCACGGTGAAATAATTGACGATCAAACACTAAAAGAGGAATAGAGCGTCTCCTGGAAACATAATAACACTTGCAATGAATATGGCATGAGTGTCAATACAGACAAGACAGAGACTATGTTGATTTCACGTGAAAAATTGCAGAGAAGTTACCACATCAGTGATATTGGTATCAAGCAAGTACGAGAGTTCAAATACCTGGATAGTATGTTCACTGATGATGACAGAGTGGACAGAGAGATTGCACATAGAATTCAGAAGGCGAATAGTGTCCACTAGCAGAATTACACCGATTTTGAAACAGCCTAAAGTGCTTCGTTCAACTAAAAAGAAGCTGATAAATACACTATTTATTCCTAAATGGTGTTACCAATGGGAATATTGGTCCTTATTAGCAACCCATTCGAGTAAGATCCAGAGCTGTGAGATGCGCTGTGTGAGAAGTGCAGACGGAAAGACCATCTCTAACCGAATCCACAACACCACGCCAAGGCAGACATTGGGGGAAAGTTAGTGTTTACATTAACTCTCAACAAGTCAAGTGGTTTGGTCATTTAGTCAGAGTGCATTACGACCAGCCTGCACCATGAGCAAATCATATGTAGGTCTCCGATCCATGAGCAAGATGCAGACCACGAAGTCGATGGATCGAGGATGCTTCTGACACTCCCATGCACCTAACGACATCACAAGCCTCTCGCTTGGCGATAACAAGAAGTCTACGAATCTCACCTCTCTGCGACGCCATATGGCAAGAGCAGTAAAACAAAAGAAGAAGAAAAATAGCTAAGGATGCAAGATGCTGAATGGAAATCAAGAAAAGAATAGGAGCCGAAGATGCAGAACAAAGAATGAGCTGCCAGCAACTAGCAACTCGGTAACCTGCATAGGATCAGCGAACCAGAGCTGACCTAGACCCTATTCCGCCTGCAAGTGACGGCCGTGGAAACATGATGTAGCATTGTTGTCTAACTAAAAGAATAGGGATCGCAGTGGGAATCAAATCCTGCGCCTAATAAAGCAGGCTGAAATCGGATGTATCGGACCGAAAGGCGCAGATATCGCAGCCTTGCTATAAACTACGACACAACATATCATCGTTCTTTTCAGAACGAACGCAGAAGAAAAAGAAGGATGAAGAGAAGAAGTGGCTTGTTTGGGGTGGGATGGGGTGGGGTGGGGTGGGGTGAGGTTGGCCGCGGATTTTCCCACCAACTACGATCTCTAGTAGTCAGACCACAATAGGGCAGCCACTTTCCAGGGCCACCGCTTGAATGAGGTAAGATTCGTCGTCAGCTCTTGTTTGCTGACCCTGACGCGAGCTATGAGTCGCTGGCTGATGTCAGCTCATTTCACATCAGCTGGGGGCTCAAGACGCTGAGCAGTGCATGAACTGTAGCGGTCAGCGAACCAAAGCGGGCTGCTAGCGTCAGGGCCAGCTACCCAGAGCTGCCAAGACCCTTCTACGCCTCCTCCACGCAGTGATCCTGGGTAATAGGCTGGAACAGAGGAGACTGGCTTAGGAGAAGAGTGAAGGCCAACCTGGTACCCAAAAATACCTGCTTACGTCGGATGTGTTGGACCTAAAGGTGCAAAAGGTCAAGCTTTAAACTACGACACAATGCATTCCGCTCTTCTGACAACATCCTGCTCTTTACAAAGCCCTTTTCAGGGTTTGGTAGCGGGAACTTGAGATGAAACGATGAAGGAGACGGGAAAGAAGAATTGGGCTGCATCTTCTGTCCCGACCTTCGATGTGAGATGGCACTTGAGCTAAAGTAAACTGAGACTGAAAGGTGTATGCCAAAAGGGGGGAAGGTTAAACACGATCGTAGACAAGAGCTCTAACCGCTCTACCACTGAGAGGGTTACCATGATCATTCCTAACTAAAATGTCGTACAACGAAAAGACAACTCACCCGAACAATTGCACGCTAAACTAGAAGCAATACTGTTTTCGTGTTGCGCCATACTCATGAACACCGTGACCGTGTTCGCCTCAGAATCAACATCTGCCCCTGGTAAGTCTCTGATAAACAGAGGCCCATTCGAACGTTTTAGTTATGATCCAGGTGACTTGTCGGCTTGTCCTCTCGATATAGCTGCTCCAGTTGGAGAAACGCTAAGCTCGTAATCCGAGTATGGGACTGACTGTCGTAAAACGAAATTCAATTGATTCTGAAAAGTAAAACAATGCAACAATGTAGTTTTACATGAACAAAAATTCAAGGACGCAGTTAGTATCGTTCGACACTTTAAAGCATTTATAAATGACTTGATTAAAAAAAACGGAATAACTTAAAGATGTTCTCTAATATAAGAAGCATGTCCTTTGAACAAGTTTAATTTAATCAGAAATAGTCAGCAGGGATTTTTTTTATTTTTTTTTTATTTTTGCGTTCGCCTTATTTATCTATTCCCCAAGGTGTGTGCGTTACACTGTGGTTTTTATTTTGCGCCTGTCGGCCCAGTGCATCCGACTTCAGCATGCATTTTATGTAAGGGTCTGCTTCCTCCTGCATTTTCTAAGGGTTTGCTTCATCGGGGTAACGGCCGGTGCTGTGATGGGGATCGAACCCAGCACCTTCTGGTTGTGAGCTGTGCCACTTAACCACTAGGCCACGCCGTCCCCAAGCAGGGATTTACTAAAGGGAGATCCTGTTAAACCAATCTATTAGAATTCATGGAAGAGGTTATCACAATGTTAGATGTTAGAAATAGTCAGCAGGGATTTACTAACTGTTGATAGAGTATCTCATCAACGATTGTTTCGAAAATTTAAATCACATAGTATATGTGACGGAGTTGTCAATTGAATAGAAAATTGGTTGACGGGCATAAGGCAGAGAGTGGGCATAAATAGGGAGTACTCTGACTGGTGGGATGTAATAAGTGAAGGGCCTCAGAGATCTGTATTTTTGAGGAAAAACATATGCTCTTGACTTATATCCATGATTTGGACATTGGTATCAGATCCATGATTGCAAAGTTCGCGGATGAAACAAAATTATGCGGTAGTGTCTCTTCTCCGGAAGAGGTGAATCTATTGAGATCAGATTTAGATACGATAAAAAATAGTCTGTGAGCTAGCAGATGGAGATTAATGTAGAAAAATGTACAGTCATCCACATGGGAAGATCTAATAATGATGGCAGAGAACAATATTAGGACAATAAAAAAAGAAAGGGACCTAGGAGTTATAATAGATCATACAGGAAAGGTGCGGAGCAAGTCCAGAGGGCAGTGAAAAAGACTAAAGCCATGTTGCGCATGACAAAAAGAAACATCACTAATAGGAGCAAGGAAATAATAGTCAAACTATATAAATCATTGGTGAGACCTAAATTGGAGTACTGTGAGATATAAAATGTACAAAGAAGAGCTTCAAAAATGATCGCGGGGATTCAGAATTATAGTTATGACGAGACTAAAAAAAACTGATCTTCAGTGTCTAGAACAAAGAAAAGTTCGAGGTGATTTATTACAAGTGTATAAATTAATAAATGGAAAGGATAAATTAGACTATACCAAGTTTTTCAAAGTACAACCGGCTACAAGAGCAAGATGGCACATCTAGAACTTTTGTTAAAGACAGGTCTAGACTAGATATTAGGAATATGTTTTTAGTCAGATAGTGGTGAATTCTTGGAATGCATTGCCGCTAGATGTGGTGGAGGCAAAATCAGTTAATGCATCCAAAAATAGATTGGATGCTCACAGTAAGCTTGAAGGACAACAAAGTAGTTAATAATACATATACAAACATTCTTAAACAGATGCATGCACAGAGTTTGGTGTTTCAAATGGCACGTTAAGGTCAACAACGTTGGTTTGGTAGAAAGATATCGACAGAAATCAATGGAACTTGATGTCAAGACAAGACGTTGCTCTGGACAGAATATACTTTGCAAAATAAGTCAGACGATATTGCTAGACAGACACTGTTCTGGAACGTGAGGAGTAAATTGAGTGGACGCAGACTAAAACACTTGGAGGAGAGAACTGGGGAATGCAGGATAACCATGGTTGGAGGGGTTGGGGGCAGAAGACAGACTGAGGGATGTAGGATAGACGTGGTCTGAGTTGGAGCTGGGGGCAGTAGACAGACTGGGGGCAGTAGACAGACTGGGGGCAGTAAACAGACTGGGGGCAGTAGACAGACTGGGGGATATAGGATAACCGTGGTCTGGGTTGGGGCTGGGGGCAGTAGACAGAACGACTTGAAGTTTGTTGGTTGTGAACCTATGCTCCGCAGTTAGCTGAAGAGTTTGATTGGTTAATTGATTGATTGATTGATTGATGTTTATTGCGCCAAAGTCCCTCAACATTTCGGTACAAACTGGATATGACTAGATACTAACGTTTTCTAAATGGAGACATTCGTCAGTTGGGCTCAAAACTTGCTCCTCGCGTATTTCACTATTGAAAACAAGTTGTTTTCACATATGCATGCCCCCGAACATCGATGCCATTCACATGAAATACTCTTCTCGTCCATAAACACAGTCCTGGACGGTTGCCAAGACCCGAACCTACGAGCCTCTCTCTTCAATGTCCTCCCTGCGATGTGCTACGGTGTTGAGACATGGGCACTAACAAAGTCACTTGAGGACAAATTGAAAGTGACCCAGACCTCGCTTGAGAGACGCTTGGTTGGAATCACTCTCAGAAACCAACGTATGCAAAATCTCCCGATTGTCCTTGGTGAATGATGCGGTAATATATATGCAGACAAGGCAAAACATAGATCGCCGAAATGGTCGCCGATGGAGCACGGCGACAGCAGTTTGGTACCCTCGAGGTATTGTTGTTGTTGTTTCGAATGTCCACAATGAGCAATTTACTCTTATGTGAGCCCTGAAAAGGACGTTAAGTGACGGGTTGCTGTAGCTTTCCTCACATCCCGAGTGTGCTGATAAAGGTGGACCGGAGTCCTCCAGGCGGTTGTGCTATGCTTGGCTTCATCTGTGTGTCGCTCACTACTACGGAGATCACATCGAACCTCGCCTTGTTCGCCAGACTGTTGTCCTCGACAGCAGCCTGTTTCCAGGACGATGAACGAGGAGGTCAGGTGAGGGTCTTGGTCAGTATATTTCTCCTGACCCTGGCTAACATTCTCTGATCAGTGTATTTTGCCTGATTAGACGTTAGCCTCATCGTCCCCCCCCCCCCTTTCCTCGAGGTAGGAAGAGACCACAGAGAAGACCTCCAATGCGCTGGTCAGAATCCCCTGGTTGTGCACAACACCATTCGAGACGCCTCTGGAGGAGGGCTTACCACACATTGGTCTTCCTTGGCTGGAGACGTTGTTGGGACCGCAGCTACGCTGAGGAACGGGTCATGAAGATCAAGATATTTTCAAGATTGCAAAAGTTCCTATCATGTTCCAATGCGTGGACCTCGCTTGTTTTCGCTAGAGCACATTTCTAGTCTGTTTTGCTAATTATAAAAGTGTTCGTACTCTCGATGTCAATATCCAATCCACACAAGAAAGAGGACAGACATATCCAGTTGCTGGATCATAAAAAATGGACCACATTTTCGAAATAATCAAGATATACTGAACCTATAATGGTTTGAGGCCTAAATGTCCGTTATCTACTTTTTAAAGTTAAACCGGTTTCTTGTGCCCAGTTCTTGTCATGTTAACCTGAAACTAACATATGTCATATTTATTGAGTGGATCGTATAGTGTAATTGATAGTGAGCTGGCTTACTAGACTGGGACTACAGCGTGCAAGGAGTTCGAATTCACAAACGACCAGGAAAAAAAATGGGGCTGTGGTTCGTGTATCTGATATGACCGCTCCTCCAGTCAACCCAGCTGTATGTGAGTACCTGGCGTATGAGTTAGGGAAGGTAACAGCCGGAAAGAAAGTGAACTGGCCTCCCCACCTCACATAGGTTGCGGCTCAGTTCATGAAGCGATATCTTCAACCCTGACGACAAGTGTTGCCATGGGTACTGACCTTTACCTTGACCTTTTCATATTTATTGGCTATCACACGTCAGCCACGAACACACCTGCTCTTATATTGCATTGTCCATTGTAACTTCTTTGTTTTTAGGCGACTGAGTCGGTCTTTGTTTTCGTAACGATAAAACATGAATTATAATTAGACAAACTGTGAATTAGGGCGATGAACAATCATTCATTGAACAATCTGTCATATAGACCTAATAATACCTCGCTCATTGTTGCCGTAATCTATAGGATGAATGCACTCTTGCATACATGCATGATTCACGGTATACAAGAGAACAATATGCATCATCTTCAGTGGCATAACTACACAAAGTAGAATAACATGAACACACGTGGCTCAGATACCACGTCGAAACAAAAAGACGAACGTTCAGACCAAAATGTCTTCATCATGGGCAGAGAGTAACACAAATAATAACAAATTATCTATACTATATTTATGAAAGTTTGTATATTTGTCACGATAGCTAACGAATGAATCAATGTATCGAGCTGAAATAATTGTACATTCCTAGAACAACTTCTTCTTCGATCAACTGATGCTATGATTCTAGCCAGTTAACGTTCACGAAGGAGACTGCGTGTCAGGTCTTCGCCGGTCCCCGACAGCTTTTCGAGTTTGGATTGCTCCCCCGGGCCAGAATGTCTCTCTTTGGTCTGCATAAGTGGAGCAGGCCTGCGGGACATGTTCTGATGATTGCTTGGGTGCTCCACAATCACACGTGGCTGTGTGTCTGAGACCCATTCTGTGGAGGTGGGCCTTGAGTCTGCAATGTTCCGTTCTGAGTCTGAATTTCTTTGTCTGTCAATCTCTATCTAGTGTGTCTATGCCGTCATTTTCTCCCCTTCTAGATCAACGCATATTACTTCAAGTTCCTATATCGTTGCCTTCATGAGTTATGGGCATATAGAGAATATTGTTTACACGATGAACTGGGTTTTTTTTCCCTTATAAAACCGATCCAGCAATTTGAACCAAGGAGTGAGGACATTACGGAGAGTAGGCAGGCTGGTCGGAAGAGATGGATGTGGGCGGGTTCCGAAATGAATGGCGGGATGGGTAGGTTGATAGGGAAGAGAAAAGAGTTCGATGTAGAAGAGTTTGAGGGTGAGAAAGATAAACGAGGGAATGGGAGGTTGACTTACATAACTGTTGCCTAGCAGCGTTGGATTATCCATCTAGTTAAAATGAGAATAACGATGAACGCATTAGAGTAAAAAGGCAATGAAAGAAATCAATAACAACACCATGACTAAACATTGCGAAACACTTGTTACGACTACATGGTCTTCGTTAGGAACACAAAACAAATTAAAACAACTAACACATCCCACGTAAAAAATCAGACATTGTGTACGACGGCAATACAATACGGATTGAATTGGCAGCCATTGCCAGGAAGTTAGTGGCCAGGGACGTGGGAGTCACGACATACCAGTTATGTGAGTCACGACATACCAGTTATGAAAAAGAGCAGATCAAACGAGAAATGGTCAATTTCATTCCACTTATTCACAAGTATTAGAACATGTATCTACCGACGACGGATGTGTCCGACCGAAGGGTGCAGATATCGCAGTCAAGTTGTAAACTAGCGACACAACGCATCCCGTTCTCTTGACTAAATCCTGCTATTTGCAAAGTCATGTTCAGGACTTTTTTAGCGGGAGATTGAGAACGAAGAAGAAGAAGTAGAATAAAAAGAAGAAGAAGAAAAAGAAAATGTACACATGCATAAGGTACACTGATGACAACACATGCTTCGCTTGAGCCCCGTTTCGCGGGCGTATCACTTGGGCAACAGAGCCAGATAAGCTTACACAACAGTGACTTCCAGGCATTGTCACACCTCAAGGATGTCATCCATCATGCCAACAACTCCAAGCACCGCTGGACTGGCCATGTAGTCAGCAGTAAAACGAACACTTGAGCACGGCAACCACTTTGTCGTACCCGCCCGGCAACCACTTTGTCGTACCCGCGCGGCAACCACTTTGTCGTACCCGCGCGGCAACCACTTTATCGTACCCGCGCGGCAACCACTTTGTCGTACCCGCCCGGCAACCACTTTGTCGTACCCGCCCGGCAACAACTTTGTCGTACCCGCTCGGCAACCACTTTGTCGTACCCGCGCGGCAACCACTTTGTCGTACCCGCGCGGCAACCACTTTATCGTACCCGCGCGGCAACCATTTTGTCGTACCCGCGCGGCAACCACTTTGTCGTACCCGCGCGGCAACCACTTTGTCGTACCCGCCCGGCAACCACTTTGTCGTACCCGCCCGGCAACCACTTTGTCGTACCCGCCCGGCAACCACTTTGTCGTACCCGCCCGGCAACCACTTTGTCGTACCCGCGCGGCAACCACTTTGTCGTACCCGCGCGGCAACCACTTTGTCGTACCCGCCCGGCAACCACTTTGTCGTACCCGCCCGGCAACCACTTTGTCGTACCCGCGCGGCAACCACTTTGTCGTACCCGCCCGGCAACCACTTTGTCGTACCCGCCCGGCAACCACTTTGTCGTACCCGCCCGGCAACCACTTTGTCGTACCCGCCCGGCAACCACTTTGTCGTACCCGCCCGGCAACCACTTTGTCGTACCCGCCCGGCAACCACTTTGTCGTACCCGCCCGGCAACCACTTTGTCGTACCCGCGCGGCAACAAAGACCCACTGGAAGACCCCACGCCACTTGTTGGAAAGATACGCTCGAGCTGCACAACATTTGCGATTCTAGAACAAACAAGTTAGCCCTCCACTGAACAACCAGTAACCGAGACAGAACCGACTGGAAACTCAGCTGGGATTCACATAAGACCATAGAACACGGTTTCCGTGGGGATTCTGTGGCAAAGTGGTTAAGCTCAGGTGGGTTCGACTCCGGGATCCGCCGTCTTTTTCACGGGTGCTTGATGGGGAGTCCCCTGCATCTCGTAGTCGCCCCCTAGTGGTCTTGTCCTTGACTTGTCACTGGGGTCAGGCGGCACGAGACGAGAGAGTGAGGATAAAAAGTAGCGCATTTAATCCTTACTAAAAATAGCGCTAGCAAAATAAATTTTGCCATCATCGTCTACGATGGACGGCGACCTTTGCCTTTTTTTATAGAACACGGTACTGCTCGAGACCGGCCAACTAAAGCAGAAAAAGCACCTACCAGCCACCACCAACTTGCACAAGAGATTGTACCTACACAAGAGCTACCGCCCTTGTAGATGTACAGATCGATTCAGACTAAGACATAAATGCAAGATCTTGAAATATTAATTTCAAAATGACAGCAAATGAATAATTAGACCGGAAGTAGATCTTGTGTGTGTATATTCAAAAGTATAATGCTGACGTGTCTTCCTGCTTTCGCCTAATATCTTGTCGGTTATTATTGAAGTGACCAGCACAACGACTTATGTTGCGCACAAACCATTGATACAGTTGCCAACTTCACATCGAACTGTCAACTCGGTTTAGTGCAATTTGCAGTTTTGCCAGTTCGAACTTGGAGTTCAATAATGTTAGACACATTTTCATAAAGAAACTATTTCTTAAAGGCTACCATATTTCTTAAGAGCTACCATATTTCTTAAGATCTACTATATTTTTTAAGAGCTACCATATTTCTTAAGAGCTACCGAAAATACAGTCGCGAGCTACGTGTTTGGCTGTGCAAGTTCTAGATCTGTTGAGCTTTGCGTTGGGAAATAAACGCGCCCATAAGGGTCACACTATTGTGGAGTGATTGAATAAAGGGAAGGTATCATCCCACTTCTGTTCCAATTCACAGGGAAAACGGTATCATATTATCGTGGAAAAACCCAAGCTGTTTAAAATCAACACCCTAAGCAAAGAGGTTTGGACACGTTCGCCTTTTGGAAGCACCATCGATACATCAGGGGGCACCGAGGTAAATGTAAGAGCTAGAATTGAGAGGACAATGACATCATTCTTGTTACTGGATAATATAAGAGGGTCAAGGCAAAGGTCGCCGTCTATCGTAGACCATGATGGCATCATTCATTTTGCTAGCGCTATTTTTAGTAAGGATTAACTGCGCTACTTTTTATCCTCACTCTCTCGCCTCGAGCCGCCCGACCCTAGTGGCAAGTCAAGGACAAGATCACTAGGGGGCGACTACGAGATGCAGGGCACTCCGCATCAAGCACCCGTGAAAAAGACGGCGGAGTCCGGAGTCGAACCCATACCACCTGATCACGAGGCCGACGGCTTAACCACTTCGCCACGCAATTCCCAAATTCGGGAACATAAAGACTAATACCAAGTTAAGATTGTTTTAATCCAATGTCAAGTCAGTCCTCCTGTACGCAGGAAAAACATGGAGAACGACAAAGGCAATCAGAGGAAACTTCAGTCGTTCGTCAATAAATGTCTACTGATGATAATGGGTACAGGCATGCAAGACGTGGAGAGAAACGAATACATTTGCAAAGAGTCAACAGCAGCCAGGGGATGAACAGATCAAACGTATTAAATGAGGTTGGGTAGGACACAGGCTATGGGAATCACCATAAAATGTGGACAGGCAGGCCCTGACATGGAATCTACAGGGGAAAGAGGAAGAGAGGTAGACCAAGAAACACATGGAGAGGAGTGTGAAAATGACCTTCGGTTATTGGACCTCAACTGGAGAGAGGCAGAGAGAGCTGCTCATTCTGAACAGGCTGGAGGAGGGATGGCAATGGCATATGCTCAGAAAGGAGTGACGTACAATGAGGATGATGATTCCTGTATCGTGCATTGAGAAGAGGGAGGAGGACAAGGAAGGCAAAGAAGGAGGAGGAGAAGGAGGAGGAGAAGAAGAAGAAGGAGGAGGAGGAGGAGAAGAAGAAGAAGAAGAAGAAGGAAGAAGGAAGGAAAGGAAAGGAAGGAAAGGAAAGGGGAATGCGGAAAGGAAAGGGAAGGGAAGAACCAACATCTCAAACTTTACAGGTTTTTGACATGTGTGAATGCAATTGTAAAGACCGTGATAGTTTTCTGTGATTAGACTGTTAGCCTCTTCTTTGGTTATATTGTCAGCGTGGCAGTGGATCTATTCTGATACTTGTGTCACACAGTATTCTACAATAGAGTGGTTATACTGCACTGTTGGTTTTATCTTAGGGCAACTCTCTTGTGTGGCAGTTGTCCGATTCTAGTCTCTGTCAAACACAATGGCCCTTTCAGAAACTTCTCGGATAAGCATGGGCAAAGCCTGTCCTGATTATGCGAGGGCTTCTCTCAACAAAAGAGCCAACATCCTGGCTTTGCATGAAACCATTTGGGCACGTTGGATATGGAAAGTAGGAACAAGTGTGTCATTGTTCTAACTCTCCTCTAAGTTTCCGAGACAGCAGCGATGCCAGACGTGGTTGCCCATGACGAAATGCTCCAAGAGCTGAAAATTCCCTTTCATCTACACTGTGCTGTGGAACGCCAAGGTTCGGTAGGCTGGGCATGTTGTTCGCATGTCCGACCATTGCCTGTCTAAACAACTCATTCATGGTGCACTAACGACAGGCAAGCGTTCATCGAGTGAGTAGAAGAAATATACAAAGGGATGCTAAAGGTCTTCTTGAAAAGTCCATATTGATATTGCCTAAGGGATTCGTCTTCGTCGGACCACTCAGCATGTCGCTCTGCAATAGACACGGTGCTCGTCTGGCAGAGATGAAACTCTCCCATGCACCGAGAGAGATTGAGAGCTGTCCGGATGGTCGTGACGCAGGACGCCACGGCTACCAACGTCATGTAAAATAAGGTGTGCAGATTCAGGTGTGCAAATTCATGTGTGCAGATTCAGGATACGACTGGATAGCCTCTAAAAGACAAATACACGGTCACATATACCCACACAAAGCTGATGTCGACTACCCAAATGACAGGGAGGTGGTGGTGAAATCAGCTGCCTACTCCAATATCACATAGGGTATAAGGATGGAGATTATTAAAACGGTTACAGCGGTCCCCACTTGGTTGGTGACGCAACCGGTGACACACGGATGCTCCGTAAGATAAAAATGTTCATACTAAGAAGGGAGTTGGCCTCTCTTATGAGCAACTCTGGGGCACAAGGAGTCACATGGAACTAATGCCCGGGACATGCAAGCTGATGCAGTGGTGGGACGAGCTGTGGTGAACGACGCGATGAGGACGAAAGACAGGGTTGAGTTGATAAGGGCAGTCATGGACAGTCTACAGAATGATGAAGAGACAGGGTCGCGAAAATGCACATGTGCGGAGGATAATAGATTTAGAAGTAACTAGGGGAGAAAGGTGAAAGTACGTCCTGTCTGGAAAGACACGAAGAACACTAAATTAACACCTTACTGTGACTTTTATGCTTGGCTGGCTGCTTGAACGGAGAACGGAGCACTTATGTCCCCTGTGTGATGATGTTGGTTCCTACAATCAAGGATCGATTACCTAGTGCTGGTTGGAATCTTCATTCGCGATGGACAACTACTGCTCCTAGGAATGACATCTTTAAGTCTATCAATGATCGCCCGTTAGATCGTAAAACTGCAAAAGATGATCAAAAACACCCAGACCACAGAACTATGATATCAAACTAGGATCGAGCGGAGTTTGGCGTAAGATAAGACGAAGCAGGAGTGGGGAAAACTACAATTTGCTCGGAGAGAATGAGCACCTCTGGGTATTTCCGAAGTGCAGTCGATTCTTCAAAACAAAAAGGCTCGTAGAAGGCATTTCAGTAGTGTGTACGAATATCGAACTACGTGAGCATTAATCATCTGCTGAAAGAGATTGACAACCTGTGAGTCTTCAGGGGGTGTTTTTTTTTCTGTTTCACGTAAAATACAATATAAAATTCAAAGCTCCTTCTTATCATTACATCTCGGAGCTCCTAGACATGTCCTATTCACCCTAGCAGGAGATACGCCACTGACACTTTGAAATACAACAGACGACCAGAAGACTTCCTCATACACCAGAGCACAAAGGCGTACATAGGTGAGGAAAAGATTTTGCTTTGTCGACTCCTCAAACAACGGGGTCAAACAAACGATAGATCAATGACAAGTAACCTCGCGAAAGGTGGCACGTGATGGCGACAATAATAGCTCGCTTATCTATATTGTGTTTTTATGTAGACAGAGGGTACGACAAGGTTGCTTGCTTTCACTGAGTCTCTAAAACACATATTTGGAGATGGTGATGGAAACAGTTGTAATAATGCTTTCAAAATCAATGGTATGAAAGTTAATGGTATGAAAGTTAATGGTATGAAAGTTAATGGTATGAAAGTTAATGGTATGAAAGTTAATGGTATGAAAGTTAATGGTATGAAAGTTAATGGTATGAAAGTCAATGGTATGAAAGTTAATGGTATGAAAGTTAATGGTATGAAAGTTAATGATATGAAAGTTAATGGTATGAAAGTTAATGATATGAAAGTTAATGGTATGAAAGTTAATGCCATCACATTTACCGATGATCAAACGATACTGGGAGGATCAGTAACAACGTTGCAAAGGCTGTTTGAAAACAATTAACAACAAAGCTACAGAGTTTGGGATAAAAATAAACACACTGAAGTCAAAGAGTTTGGTAATATCCAAGCAATAAAGGCAAATTAATATAATCATCACTGGCGAAATAATCGAACAAGTACAGAGGTATACATATTTGGGGCAAACCATCACAGACGTGTCCGCTGTGAGACGGAAATTACGACAAGAATTGCATTGGCTAAAACGGCTTTCAGAGAAAATAGAAATTGCTAACCTCAAAGAATATCTTAAAATAACTGAGGAAAGGAATAATCGCTACTCAAGTATGGTCAGTTACACTGTATGGGGGCTCAATCATGGACCATGCGCAGAAGGATGAACAAATGGTTTGCAATGTAGTGCTATCATAGAATGGAAAAAACGAGTTGGACAGAAAAATATCCAATGACAAAGTCCTCCCTGAGGTAAGCGCACAAAGACATATATTTAAAATGATACAGAAACGAAGTTTGAGTTGGTGGGAAAACAATATGTGACATGAACGTCTTTTAGATGGCAAGGTCCAGAGGAAAAGCAGAAGGATGTGACCTAGGCTCATCTTTACATATCAGGCGTGCAGAGGCACTAAAGTACGAACCTATGCTGAAATGAAGAGAGATGCATACGAAATGGTCAAATGCAGAGACACGCTCAGACAACCTTACAATCAGTCTCAGGACTGACCAACCAGAGGATAGAGTCAAATGGAAAGATATGTTCAGACAACCTTATAACCAGCCTCACCATTGACCAACCAGAGGATAGAGTCAAATGGAAAGATATGTTCAGACAACCTTACAAGCAGCCTCAGGACTGACCAGCCAGAGGTTAGAGTGAAATGGAAAGATATGTTCAGACAACCTTACAACCAGCCTCACCATTGACCACCCAGAGGTTAGAGTGAAATGGAAAGATATGTTCAGACAACCTTACAACCAGCCTCAGGACTGACCAGCCAGAGGTTAGAGTGAAATGGAAAGATATGTTCAGACAACCTTACAACCAGCCTCAGGACTGACCAACCAGAGGATAGAGTCAAATGGAAAGATATGTTCAGACAACCTTACAGCCAGCCTCAGGACTGACCAACCAGAGGATAGAGTCAAATGGAAAGATATGTTCAGACAACCTTACAACCAGCCTCAGGACTGATAAACTGGAGGATAGGTTCATATAAAAGGACATTTTCAGACAGCTTTACGACCAACTAATGAAAAAGAGGATAGAGCAAATGGAGAGACATGCCCAGACAATCTTACAAGCAGTCTTAGGACTGATCAACCAGAGGATAGAGCCAAATGGAGAGACATGCCCAGAAAATCTTACAAGCAGTCTCAGAACTGATCAACCTTAGGATGATGTTAATGATGATGAAGATGATGTTACGTAGAACTAGTCCTCTCACCTTTTATCATTCTGCTGGCTATTGACTACATTTTGAAAACAACGTCAACCGTAAAATTGGAATTTTTGGAAATGGACAATCAACTTGATAGCCTTAGCTCTTGTGTCTCATTACCGCAATAATTTAGAGAATAAAATAAATATATTCAATGAGAGGTCCTAGAAAATAGGAGGAGAATACATGGACAGCAACACACGAACTTTGTGAAAATAGGATTGGAATACATGGACAACAACAACAAACGAACATTGTAAAAATAAATGACACTAACGAAAATACGATTGTGATGGTAGCCCGAGTTGTCTCCCGGGGTCTTTGTGTATGACAAGGACAAGAATAGCACCACTGCCTCACAGAGAGCATGTCGTAAGAGGCAACTAACTGTGTGACATGGCATAACACCAGCCTAGGTTAGGTGGTTTGTTTAGAGCAGCAAAGATAGCGCCTAACAGACTGGGGGTCTACTTTGCTCTGGTGTTTGAGTCTATTAAGATGAACTCGCACATCGGTTAACCACCCCCTGAAAGCGATTGTCCCAATGCAGCGGAGTATTAAGCTGATTGAGCCTAGCCCACTAAGCAGGAAATCCTTCTCCCGTCTACATCCCGCTCATACCAGAGCTGGAACCTGTACAGGAACATCTGCCACTGTGAAAGTACAGATCGACTAAGAACTGAGATGGTAGACACACTCCTAGAAAAAGTGAAATCTTTTATACGATTTTTATACGATTTGACCGCAACTGTCCCGTTTTGAAGGTATCGTCCCGGTGTCCCGGTCAGTTTTTAATTGTTTCCCGATTAATTGGAAAAAAATTAAAGTGTCTTTCTTACATTGAGCTTTATTTGAATAAAGAACAATGAATTAACATGGTCTGGGATCAAGATGCTGAGCAGCGCGTGAGCTGCAGTGGTCAGCGACCCATAGCTGACTGCTGGCGTCAGGGCCAGAGAACCAAAGCTGCCAAGACCCTTCTACACCTCCACGCGGTGATCCTGGATAACAGGCTGCAGCTGGGCAGACTGGCTAAGGAGAAGGGATCGAAGAGGGAATGCTAACCCGGTACTCAAAATATGCTTCCTGAAGTCGGATGTGTTGGACCGAAAGGTGCAAATATTGCAGTCTAGCTGTAAACTACGACACAGCGTATTCCTTTTTCTTGCCCACTTTCTGCTACTTAAGCCAGTTCAAGGTTTGTTAGTGGGAGATTGAGAACGAACGAAGCCAAGCCAATTAACATGATCTGAAACTGAAGCATCAGGTGACACAATTAATAAAACTATTGCAAATAGTACATTAAAAAAATATAAGTTGCGCAGAGAAATGGATACACCTATTCTGACATTTCAAAGAAAAGAATATTTCATTGTCAAGTTTTTGTTCAAATTATAGAATACATTTCAATCTGCCAGACACACCTGGACCTGTTCAACTGATATTCTCAATAACGAATAACATATGGTCTGAAGAAAGAGGTAGGATTCGTAGCTGAACATCGACATCCGCAAGTCGTTAGCCTGTCCAGGTACACATTTTAAAAGCAACGAAATTCTTCACCAAATATAAAGTACGAAGGGTCTCCAATTATACAAAGACACATTAGACTAATCACCTGTTATTGAGCAGCTTAATACTCTGCTGCATTGGGACAATTGCTTTCAGGGGGTGGTTAACCGATGTGCGAGTTCATCTAAATAGACTCAAACGCTAGAGGAAAGTAGACTCGCAGTCTGTTAGCCGCCGTCTATGCTGTTCTAAACAAACCACCTAACCTAGGCCGGTGTTATGCCATGTCACACAGTTAGTCGCCTCTTACGACATGCTCTCTGTGAAGCAGTGGTGCTATTCTTGTCCTTGTCATACACAAAGACCCCGGCAGACCACTCGGGCTACCATCACAATCGTATTTTCGTTAGTTACATTTATTTTCACAATCTTCGTGTGTTGTTGTTGTCCAAGTATTCCCATCCTATTTTCACAATCTTCGTGTGTTGTTGTTGTCCATGTATTCCCATCCTATTTTCTAGGACCTCTCATCGAATATACTTATTTTATTTTCCATCTGATTGCGGTTATGAGACAGAAGAGCTAAGGCAAAGGCATTGTTCGGGTTATCAAGTTGTTTGTCCAATTCCAACCATTCCAATTTTACGGTTGACGTTGTCTTCAAAATGTAGTCAATAGCCAGCAGAATGATAAAAGGTGAGAAGATTAGTTCTACGTAACAACATCTTCATCATCATTAACACCATCCTAAGGTTGATCAGTCCTTAGACTGGTTGTAAGGAGCGCACGATTGCAAGTATTACTTCTCGGTCCACACAAGAGGTAAAAGAGGAGTAACTAACTGAACACTTCATCCCTAATGGCAAGGCCTAACATGAGATTACTTACACGTTATGGCTTTATTTATCATGCTGCAATAAAAGTGTTATTTTAATTTGTGTTATTATATGTTTCCGACGAGGACCTTTTTGACGTAAGGAAGGTTTCAGTTGGTTCCTCTCCGGCGCTGCATTTGAGCCATGCTTGACCGTATTAATAAAACTTTTTACAAATTACAGAATGTTTAATAAATTTAATTAATAATTAATAATTGTGCCATAGCACAAATTTAAGACACTCGTCTCTCAAGAAACAAACAAAATCATGAAAAGCTGCGTTCAAAACCCGTCAGTTAAATCGACGCCTTGCCACAATGGTTGAGACAGCAAACGCCTAGTCGTATAGGAGACTGACTATGAACTCGGAGGTCCAGTATACAAGCTGTGCATCAAAAATAACACTTGGCGGTTGAGAATTTTAAATAGAGGTATTTTTTTCCCTATAAAAATAATGAAATTCATCTCAAAACGCCACCTACTTTAACCCAGGCTTAGTGAGCCCCAGAAAATAAAATCACAAAACGAACATACTACGGATAGTGACGCCTGCTTGGTATCAGACATACACCTACCTATTTACGAGGGTCCCAATTATTCCAAATAAGTTCATTTAAGTTATGAATACTGTTAGCAGTGATTGCAAGTCTGAATATGTTAAAACCTGCATATACAAAACCAGGCCACTTACTTCTGCATGTATATTTTGCCTTTTCTGTCATATCCACGCTTTGTGAAAAGCACACATATATGGCACCTCGCTCCATTGAAACTGACGGTTATATAAATTCTGGCAACTACAGAAAGTCATGTGCCGTGAACTTAAATGTCACGCCTGAGGGAATCGAATTGACGGCTATCGATCCTCCGTTTTTTGTCTTCCTGTGAACGCCGCAGGCATTGCACGTTTATCCTCCCATAATTTATATTTAAACATGAGTCAGGTGATAGGTGTGACCAATCGTGTATTAAATAGAGCAGCGGTTCTCGGCATGTACGGCCTCTGGGTTATTTTTAGTCATTGTCTTCTTTTCGCTTTTCCTATTTTGCCTTTCAGCGGGTGGCTATGAATAGATCTCCAGAACGAGCCTTCTTTGTGCATCATGCACAGGGGTATTTCTGCTTTTGCGATTTGACGTTTTTCACATGATGTTAGTGTCCAGTTTTGACATTGGTAGCAAAGTGTCGCTACGAAAATCGTATTGTTTAAAGCTGTTTTGGTAGTTATTGCCACGTGCCTGCAATTAAGTATTAGAGTTAATTGTCCAATGATATGATTCGCCTGATTGCATCTTTGTTGGATTTCCACTGTGATTCTTCTGTCTGCTGATAACGTGCTCCCTAAGTATGTGAAACCTTTCACCTGTTGGATTAGCTAATTTGCAAAAGATTTTCTTGACCTCAGTTTTTTCATTGCTGATTTTCATGTTGTATTCTTTACTTGTTGTTTTTAGTTGATCAATATATTGCTGGAATTGTATTTCTCAAGTTACTATGACAGCTTGATCTTCAGGGAAAGGAAGTTTGTTTAAGAATTCACCAATGTTATTTACTTCACTTGGTTTGGCTATTTTACGAATGTGATCTACATATGTGATGAGCAACAAAGAGAATAGCCCACATCCTTGCCGTACTCCAGATTTGATTTGAAATTTTCCAGAGTTCAGTTATTGTTCCAACAGATCACTGGTGTTCAAAGTACAGACATTCTTCATAGGTTGATTACGTAATGGTTTATTCCATGGTGTGCAATATTTTTCATAGACGTTGTCTATCTATACAATTGAAAGCTTTTTCCTGATCGCATTCAATTGTTTTTTCTACCAATTATCTAAGAGTCAAAATTCCACTCGTACAGCTTCGGATTTGCCTAAAGCCCATATGTGTATCATTGAGTTGAGGTTCGATGATGTAGTGTAATCTTGTGCTACAATTTTACAAAATCTTAAAACATTTAAAATATCATAATATTTTTAGTCATCAAATGTTCTTTATTATATAATTGATTTCACTCCCGTAGAGCTGATATATTGGCGCGCAGACTTCCTTACAATACCATAAAGCTGATATGGTGGTTTAAACAGTAACACATAGGCTATACTATTATATAGTGCCATATGGACAGTTAATGACGAGTACTTCTTCTTCTTCCTCGTTCGTCTTCAGACTTCAACTTCAATGACTCTAACAAAGGCAGTAGTCGATTCAAGGCTCTGTACGCTTCCGTACAGCTTCTCGTGGAAGGACACTGGCTGTTGCCGAATGCTACTTTTTTTGTCGGTATTCAGTGATCATGACTGCAAAATATGTTCTGCCTTCATGGGGGCTGTGCCGCAGGCACAAAGGTCTGTAGTGCCAATCTTGAACTTGTTGTACCGATGGCACCCAAGTCTGTTGTGACCTGTGCGTAGCCGGAGAATTGTCATCTGGTCTCGCCTGGAGAGTTGATGGTAGGCATCGTTTTCTATGTGGACAGGGTGGTCTTTTTATCCATTTTGCACTGTGCGTTGCCCTGATGAATGCTTTTGTCTCATTGTATGTGATTTCTGTATCACTCTGCTGCAGCATTCCTCCCTCTCTGGCGAGTCTGTCTGCCTCCTCGTTGCCTGGAATGCTACAGTGGGCTGGTATTCACCGGTCAAGAAACCTCTTTATAACCAGACGCTGAAAGTCACAAGCACATACCAGGGCCCGGTCGAAAAACCTCTTTATAACCAGACGCTGAAAGTCACAAGCACATACAAGGGCCCGGTCAAGAAACCTCTTTATAACCAGACGCTGAAAGTCACAAGCACATACCAGGGCCCGGTCAAGAAACCTCTTTATAACCAGACGCTGAAAGTCACAATCAGAACAAAAAGCAAAAAGAATAAGAATAACATACAATCTCGAACCTTATATTCTACTCAAGCACCAATTTATCAATGCCTATACCTGTGTCCAATGGTGTGTTTTGCGCTCGGCATCGCAAACCAGCGATGTCGGGGTCGGCTAGCCCTTCTTTTGAAGGGCAAAAAGTGAAATGAGTAGCCTGCCGATAAAGCGAACACACAAGTCAACCTCACCTCCAAGTGGTGCACATTGGGAAACTATGGCCGCGAGGCTGTAGGCAAACGAGGCAATGGCTCGCCTGGGGAGATGGGCTCCTCTAGGTCAGATGCAGATGTTGGCCCGCACCGGCTTGGAGAGGAGATGGGCTCCGCCAAGAGAAAACCGCCCAAGATTCACACATGAGGACACAACCACAATCAAACATACCGGCTCGGTCGCAACCCGGGTTAACAATGACCGCGCCTGCCGTCCCACACCAGGTCGGAGGCGATAAGTGTGCTACTGGTGAAACCTTCAAACTGAGGAAAGACAAGCTCACAATAGGTACGTGGAATATCAGAACACTGAACCTATGTGGCAAAATCAATGAGCTAACACACGAGATGAAGAACTACCGATGGAACATCCTTGGTATATGCGAGGCTCGATGGAAAAGCTTTGGAGAGTTTACCACGGAGGAGGGCCACAAGTTCTACTTCAGTGGCAGGGAAGACAAACATCTACACGGAGTAGGGATACTGGTGCATAAAGACACAGCCAGATGCATATTGGGTTGCCGTCCAATATCTAGCCGTTTTATCACCTTACGGCTAAAGGCAGCACCGTTTAATATTACCATAATACAGTGCTACGCACCCACTGCAGACTACGAAGATTGTGAAATAGAGGCATTATATGATCAACTTCAAAGTCTGATACATGAAACGCCAAAAAAAGACATATTGGTAGTCCAGGGTGATTGGAATGCAAATATTGGAGAAGATGCAGTCCACGACTGGAGGGGAACATGTGGACCATACGGAAATAAAGAAACCATTGACCGGGGCCTCAGACTCCTAGAATTTGCAAGATGCAACCAGCTGTTGGTGGTAAATACGTTTGGGTTAAACAAGTCGTCGAGACGCTGGACATGGCATAACCCAAGCAATGAAGTGCAAAGCCAGATCGACTATATACTAGTCCAGAGGAGGTTCCGATCGAGCATCAACACCGACAAAACAAGAAGTTTCCCCGGAGCTGACATAGGAAGCGACCACGATCTGGTTATGATGACCATGCGTCTGCGATTGAAGGGAGTCGCAAAGAAGGATGTGACCAGGCTAAAGTTTGACCTGGACAAACTAATGGACCCAAAAATCACCGAAGTCTTCCAAACATGGGTAGGAGGGAGATTTGCGCCACTGTTGGCTCTCAGAGAGGAACTGGATACAGATACAGTTACAGAGTCTCTTAACGCAGCTCTCATAGATACTGCAACAGAGATCCTGGGATGCCACCAAACAAAAAAGAAGCCATGGGTGACCAAAGACATTCTAGACCTGTGTGATAAAAGGTCAGTGAAAAAACACAATCACCCACCGGAGGAGGTCGGCAGTTATAAAGAGGTCAAGAAAGCCATACAACAAAAGATGAGAGAGGCGAAAGAAGCGTGGATATGTGAGCAATGTGCAAACATCGAAGAGAGACCAAACAGAAATGATACTAAAGGAGCATACAATGTGGTCAAAGAACTGGTAACACCAAGACAAAGCAGGAACTTTATGATTCATGATAAAAACGGCAAGTGTCTCATTGAGGGAAATGACGTACTGGCAAGGTGGACAGAGTACTGTTCCGAGCTATACAACTATGAAGGGCGAAACAAACCTGAGAAAACATTCCCCCCAACACTAACAAATATAGAGGATAACCAACTGATAACGAAGGAAGAGGTAATTGCAGCGGTAAAGACATTGAGAAGAGGGAAGGCGGCCGGCGTGGACAATATACCAGCAGAGCTCTTACAAGCAGGTGGAGAGGTAGTGGTGGAAGGCCTGACACACATCTGTAACAAAATATGGGCGACAGAAAACTGGCCGGACTTATGGACGAAATCAATAGTTATACCGCTACATAAGTCTGGAAACCTAAAGCCAAAATTACAGAACAATAAGCCTCATTAGCCACCCTAGCAAGGTCATGCTTAAATTAATCCTCGACCGATTGAAACCCCAAGCAGAGAACATTATTACCGAGGAGCAAGCAGGGTTCAGACAGGGAAGAAGCACTACATAACATATATTTAATTTAAGGCTGCTAAGCGAGAAATATCTAGAACAGCAGCAAACACTGTATCATGTGTTTGTGGATTTTAAGAAGGCGATTGATAGGGTATGGCATAAAGCGTTTTGGGCAACCATGAGGATGTATAATATCAACGGAAATATTATAACGGTTCTTGAACACCTGTATAACAAGGCATCTAGTGCAGTTCTTGTGAATGGGAGGCGAGGAGACTGGTTTCGCACATCAGTTGGTGTGAGACAGGGGTGTACACTCTCTCCAACTCTTTTCAATATATTCCTTGAAGGAATTATGAGTGAGGCACTTGGAGGTCACGTTGGTACTGTCAAGATAGGGGGCCGAACGATTACTAACCTTCGTTTTGCAGATGATATCGACGGGTTGGCGGGTTCAGAAACAGAACTCCAGGAATTGGTCAGAAGGCTCGATGAAACAGCTCTTGACTATGGTATGGAGATAAACCGTGGAAAGACAAAACTAATGACAAACAACGCTACGGGCTTCAACAGCAAGATAAAAGCAAACGGTCAAGAACTCGTAGTAGTTGACCGTTTTAAATATCTTGGGTCGATTGTCAGTGATGAAGGATCAAAATGTGAAGTATTGGCCAGAATAGCACAGACAATAGCGGCGCTTGCACGGCTTAACAAAATCTGGCAAGATAAACGGTTAGCACTAAGCACGAAAATCAGATTAATGCGTACACTGGTCCTGTCAATATTTCTCTATGCGTGTGAGACATGGACAGTTACAGCTGACCTTTAACGAAGGATACAGGCCTTGGAGATGAGATGTTTCCGAAGACTTTTAAACGTCACGTACAAAGATCGAGTTACAAACGAGGAAATCCGAAATAGAATTACGACGGCAATAGGGCCTTTCGAAGATCTCTTGGCAACTGTCAAAAGAAGGAAACTCACTTGGTACGGTCACATATCGAGATCAAATGGTCTTGCAAACACAATCCTCCACGGGAAGGTGCATGGCAGACGACGAAGAGGCCGACCCAAAAAGAGATGGGAAGACAACATAAAAGAATGGACCAGTCTCCGACTAGAAGAGTCACAGGCAGCGGCTTCTGACAGAGAGGGATGGCGTGGAGTTGTGAGGATGTCTTCATGTGTGCCCCAACGACCTTACCGGTTACGGGATGACCTGACCTGATACCTTTTTACTTGTCTTTGTTGTTGTTCTCCATGTTTCAGAGCCATATAAAAGAATTATTTTACATTGGAGTTGAAGATTTATAATGCATGGGGGGGCATACGCTATCCTCCCAAGTTAGGGGGCGGGGGGGGGGGCGTCTCATAATTCTCCAATGGACTTGTTTCTGTGGTGTCAATCAATTGATGTTTACAGAACATACATTCAACATCCAACAGATATTCTTAGTTCTTTTATCTCTTAGTTGTCTGTACTTCTACAGAGGCAGATGTCCCTGTGCAGGTCCCAGCTCTGGTGTGAGCTAGATGTATCCGGAAGAATGTATCCTGCTTAACGAGCAAGGTTCGAGCAGCAAACTACTCTGCTGTGTTGGGAGAAGCGCTTACGGAGGGTGGTTAACAGAGGTATGAATCCATCTTAATAGACTTATGCCATGTCACACAGCTAGTCGCCTCTTACGACATGCTCTCTTTGAGGCAGTAGTGCTATTTTTATCCTTGTCATACACAAAGACCCCGGCAGACCAGTAAGATATTTATCTAAATATATATTTATTATTCCTTTGGTAGAATGCGCTCGATGGTCTGGGTACGTCGTGGCATCAGCGTCAAGACCAAATTCAAAGTCTACCGTGCAACCATCATTCCAACCCTACTATACGCTTGCGAAAGCTGGACTGTATACTCTGGACATGCAAGGAGGTTAAACCACTTCCACACAGGTTGCCTGAGGCGAATATTCCACATCCGATGGCAAGATCGTGTCACTGACATCGAGGTTCTCTCGAGGGCTAACATGCCCAGCATCCATGCACTGCTAGAAAAAGCACGACTAGGATGGGCCGGACATCTCGTCCGTATGTCAGACGAGCGGCTCCCAAAGAAGCTTCCCTACGGCGAGCTGAGAGACGGATGGCGCGAGAGAGGGCGCCCAAAGAAACGTTTTAAAGACGGTCTGACAGACTCACTAAAAAGTTGCCAGATAGACATCGACACCTGGGAATGTCTTGCGAAAAACAGATCTGACTGGAGAAGCGCAGTCAAATCGGGTGTAGCTGCCGGTGAAGATGACCGTGTTGTGAAAGCCCAGAACAGACGCGAGACGCGGAAATCCCAAGCAGCGGGAACACCATCCCCTTCTACAAACCTCGTGTGCCCGATATGTAGCAGATGTTTTCGTGCTCGCATTGTTCAGCCACATGCGCCCCCACACCCAACAGGGAAATCTGTGACAAGGATGATGTCGGCAGTCCTCATCGACAACGATGGACAGCTATTATTATATATTTATTAATTGTCAGAGAATAGATCTGGAGTGTGTACAGGCAGTGAGCTACAAGAATCACCAGTATTCATAATCTTCGTTTCAGATGAACGACAAAAATCAGCTTTAAGTTTACATTGAATGCATTTATCTCGGATCTTTTCCGTGGAAGCTAAAACATAAATGAAGTCAACAGTTGTAACGAATTCCCATTAAATATGGATTCTCTAAATCTGGATTTCTCAATCCATGACCAAGGAGACCTTGAGTAGGTCTTGTAGATCCACTGAAGAGGATGCGTGAAACTCAGAAAGGGAACTGGTGAGTTCGTGTAGATGTCTCGGGGTGCCACAGGGCACCAAAAACCATGAACTGAGAAGCGCTGCATGACTGCAAATTACCAGGTCAAGTTAATGTTACAGGTGGTCGAATTTCGCGAAGTTCAATCGTCCAGACTATTTCACTAAAATAAAGGAGACAACAGAAGGTCACCACGTGAGAGAAATGGATTGGATTGATACTGCTGGCGTTGTTGTTGATGTTGTTTGTGCTGTTGTTGTTGTAGGCAAAGACAGTATATGATTTAGTGTTTGAGATCTGAAAACATGCAACTGTATCTATTTTCCTGTCTTATTGTGTGTGTGCGAGTGGGCGGGTGTGTGGCTGCGTGCGTGCGGGCGGGCGGGCAGGCGGGCGGGCGTGCGGGCGGGCAGGTGGGTGGGTGGCTGCGTGTGACCATGCTTGCGTGCGTGCGTGTGTGTATATATATTATTGGACAGAAAATGTATGTGTCTGTTTGACGTCTTGCTAAAAATTTAGCAACAGTGAGGTCGAGTGCCGTTAAATTTGCACAGTTCATTCTGTATGGAATTTTGGGGTCAGTGAAGCTGTTGTTAGCTTTCTGCGTCGTTCCTTTTCCCGGTTATTTAACATTTAATCACTCCAAAAGGTGAGTTTGAAAATTGCACATTTCACTCTGCCTTAAATTTCTAGATAGGCCTATTATTTTCGACAAGCTGCGTCAATCTTTTCCTGAATCTGCAATATTCTTTGAGGTTAGCAATTTATATTTTTCTCTGAAACCTTTTTTTTTCAAAGAGCAATCTTTGTCTTAATTACTGTCTCATTGCAGACATCTTCTGTGATGGTTTGCCCTTAATATGTAAACTTCTGTCAGTCAAGTCATGTCATCCCATAACTGGTGAGGTCGTTGAGGCACACATGAAGACATCCTCATAACCCCACATCATCCTTCTCTGACAGCGGCGGCTGCTTGTGCCTCCTCTGGTAGGAGATTGGTCCTTTCTATTTTGTTGTCTTCCCACCTCTTTTTTTTTGGACGACTTCTTCTTCGCCTGCATTGCACCTTTCCGTGCAGGATGGTATTTGCAAGACCATTTGATCTCAACATGTGACCGTACCAAGCGAGTTTCCTTCTCTTGGCAGTTACCGTAAGGTCTCTAAAAGGCCATTTTGCTGTTGTCATTCTTTCTTGCATTTCCTAATTTGAAACTCGATTTTTGTACGTGACGTTTAGAAGTCTTCGGAAACATCTCATCTCCAAGGCCTGTATCCTCCGCTGCAGGTCAGCTGTAATTGTCCATGTCTCACAAGCATAGATGAATATTGACAGGACTGATCTACGTATTAATCTGATCTTCGTGCATAAGGCCAACCGTTTATCTTGCCAGATTTTGTTAAGTCGTGCAAATTCGCTAATGTCTGTGCTATTTGTTCCAACGCCTCACATTTTGATCCATCATCACGGACAATCGAACCCAGACATGGGATCAAGATGCTGAGCAGCGCATGAGCTGCAGTGGTCAGCGACCCATAGCTGACTGCTAGCGTCAGGGCCAGCGAACCATAGCTACCAAGACCCTTCTACACCTCCACGCGGTGATCCTGGATAACAGGCTGCAGCAGGGCAGACTGGCTAAGGGGAAGGAATCAAAGAGGGATTGCTAACCCGGTACTCAAAAAATGTTTGCTGAAGTCGGATATGTTGGACCGAAAAATGCGAATATCGCAGCAAAGCTGTAAACTACTACACAACGCATTCCGTTCTCTGGACTACATTCTGCTACTTACCCTTTCAGGGTTTGGTAGTGGGAGATTGAGAACGAACGAAGAAGAAGAACCCAGACATTTAAAACGGCCGACCACTTCGAGTTCCTAGCCATTAGCTTGTTTGCGTCTATTGAAGCCCTCGGTGTTGTTGGTCATTAATGTTGTTTTTCCATTGTTAGTCTCCATACCGTAGTTAAGAGCTGTTTCATCGAGCCTTCTGATTCATTCCTGGAGTTCTGCTTCTGAACCCGCCAACCCGTCGATGTCGTCTGCAAATCAAAGGTTTGAAATATCTTGACAGTACCAACGTGATCTCCAAGTGCCTCACTCATAATTCCCTCAAGGAATATATGTTGAAAAGTGTCATAGAGAGTGGACAACCCTTTCTCACATCGACCAATGTGCGAAACCAGTCCCCGCGCCTCCCATCCTTTAGAACTGCGTTGGACGCCTTGTCATACAGGTGTTCAAGGATCTTTATAATATTTCCGTTGATTTTATACCTCATCGTGGTTGCCAATAGCACTTTATGCCATACGCCTTTTTGAGATCAACAAACACATAAAACAATTTTTGCTGCTGTTCCAGATATTTCTTGCTTTGCAGCCTTAAATTAAATATCTGTTCTGTAGTGCTTCTTCCCTGTCTGAACCCTGCCCGCTCCTCGGCAATGATGTTCTCTGCTTGGGGTTTCAATCGGTCGAGTATTAATCTAAGCTTGACTTTGCTTGGGTGGCTGATGAGGCTTATTGTTCTGTAATGTTGGCACAGCTTTAGGTTCACAGACTTAGGTAACGGTATAGCTTGTGCGTTATACAGACTATGTGAAATCAAGCAATCCTGTCGTACCCCCTGTCTTAATGAAACTGGATCTGTAAGTTCCTTTTTGATAGAAATAATTACTCATCGCGAGCGTCCGATCTCTGCTACCCAGATATTCGGGGAAATACAAGAAATCCACGTGAAAAATTCCCGGTCTCAACCATGATTTGAACCCGCGACCTCCAGAACCCGAGACCGACGTCTTACCTCGAGACCACTCAGTATCCAAAAAAGTCTCTCGTACTATATCGAGGATCTCCATAAATATCTCATCTATCTCTGGTGCTATGTTGTTGTTTTTTTTCAGGAATGAGTAAAATGCCAAATTCTTCTGATTACTGATAATCTTTCTTCTATCGAAGACGTGTAATGGTTTATTATCCTGATATAGGCCGCCTTCTCCTACAGTCCCTTAACTTATTCTCTTCACATCTTTGTTGTTGTTGTATTTCTCTTGTTTGTTTCCCGTTCGTATCATTAATCATCCGTGATCTAGTCCTTATTGTTACTACTAAAGCAATGTTTTACTTTATTTGATCGAATTTCTCTTTCCTCTCCAGGTCGTCAATTGTCTGACATTGGTGTATCTATTATATAATCTCGGGCCATCATAAAATCTCAATCTAATTCATTACTGATATCTGATACCTAGCAATGCCTTGTTCTGTTTTACTGTTCATTCATTTACGTCTTTCCTTCATTTGGAATAGCATTTCAGGTGTTACCATGGTTTCTGTGTTTTCTGCTTTCTTCTTACCCAAAGCTATCTCTGTATCTAACTGCTGATTGAGGGCGACACTGGCGGTAATAAAAGTAATGCCACAATGAGAACCTGGATAAAAGAACCAATTAGCTTTGCGGTTTGACAAATGTAGAGTAGAATATTTTCTAAATTAAGGTATATCATTCTCATCTATTCACAGTGGTCTCGAAGTAAGGTGTTCGCCTCGGGGGCTGGAGGTCGCTGGTTCAAAACTATGGTAGAGACCGGTATTTTTTTACGTGAATCATCCGGTCAAAATTGTTCCTGATCTCTGAGATCAGGCACCCGTATCCAGTGGCGTACACGGTAAAAATCCCTCTGCAGTTGGAAATCTGAAAGAGTAGCCCTAACGACAGCTGCTCGCGAAAAATTCCAGTTAAAAATCGACTCTAATTATTCGAGGGATTCTCGCCCTACAGAGAATATGTCGCAAAGAAGCGGACTGTGTGGCTAAATATCAGGTCTTGATTATGTGGTTAGTGGAGCGGCATAGATGGTGCCTGAAAGGCTGCGGGTCTACTTTGCTCTATTTTACTCTTCCACCACCACCAGTCCCAAAAATAGGCGATCGTATATTCCATCCAACCTAACGGTTGTAACATATATTAGGATTGACCTGACAAGTACAACCTAACGGCTGTAACAGATATTAGGATTGACCTGACAAGTCCCCAGCGGATTTTCGCCGGCCAAAAAAATATAAAACATACGAGGTCACACCTCCTCACGAGGTCTAACGACACAAGTGGACTGAAGATAAATATATCTATTCACACAGGCCAAACGCCTGCTGAATGGGATGTAGTTAGTTGGGTTTGAGAGAACACTCTAGAAACAATTCAGGAATAAAAGAGTCAATCATCCATTCCATTACTGAAGACATTTCAGCTCCCTGTGGGGCACATGTCTTTAACAAATACACCCCTCGTCCTCCCGATCTGGACCATCTGCTCCAGCTCTGTCCACGTCTTCTGTGTTTCCATTTGTCTCGAGGTCTCTTCTCCGTGTATCTTTTGATTTGTCTTAATGATTCAAGAATAGAGACTGTCTTGTAACACTGTTAACTGGTTTTCTTAATGTTTTCCAACACTAGGGCCTTTTTTTATTAACGTCATTGTCCATTGATACCAACGATTCAACATTTGTGATCTAATTATACCAAATCAATTTTTTTCTATTCTCGGCAGACCCCCATTTGTGAAATTTTACCTTTTTCGTTGCTGTTTTTTATGTTGTCAATGTTTATCAGAGCCTTGCAGTAGAATAGACTTTACATTGGAGCAGAAGATTTTCAATTTTGTGTTAGATTTAATTTCTTGTTATTCCCATAAGTTCTCCTTTCTTCTGTTTTCTGTTGTTCTGCTTGTGCCTATCAGTGTCAGGTTATGAAAAGAATTCGTGACCGGTTCCTAGTATGTGCTTCGTACACGGGAAGCTTGACTCTTTTTGGTATCTATCTTTTGCGTGGTTTGTACCCATTGTATCTGTACAGCATTACTTTTTTTTTGGGGGGGGGGGGGGGGGGGGAAACTATCTGGTGACGTGCCACGTGGCCTAACCATTTTTTTTTTTGCTGTTCCTTGGTGAGGTGTAGCACTTAACGGCCGCTGCCAGGACAAAAATTCAAAAATTCAAGTTAAAAATCTATCCACATAATTTGTGTGTTCCCCCTGGTCTAAGTAAGCCGCAGGAAGTTTAAAATATCTGCTACGGATAGCCGCTAGACAACAGACTTAACACGCCTATTTAAATACCAGGATTTCAAGTATTTCAAGTATTCCAAGTAAGTTCTACGAGGAAGTCGAGGTGAGGGTCTTGGCCCGAATATTTTTCCTGACTCTGACTAACATGTCTGATCAGTATGTCAAACCTGGCCCAGACGCTGGCCTTCCTCCCCATGGATCAGTGTTAATACTCGTGGTTCTCGTAGCTCATGGGGACGGGAGTGAGCGTCCCCCTGCGTCGTCCTCTCATGCGCATGTTCATGCAGGTTCCATGTCTGATTGTTGTAATCTCGCGCTATTTTACGTATTTCTCTTATTTTTTTTCTATGCATCTACCTTGAGATATAGTTTCTCTTGAGCAGAATATCTTGTGCTGTCTTTTCAGCGCTGTTAAAATAAATGCCCGAAGCAGTAACGGTAGTGAAGGTCAACAGTCGATACAAACATCTATAGTAAATATTCAGTGACCGCACAAGGACGAAATCGAAGCAAAGTCCGTTCTGACCACGAGCCCTTCGTCGGGGACACACTAAAAACTTTGGGAGGTAACTAAGAAATCACAACAAAACCAAAATATGATGCAATTACGCAATACAATTCGGTTTGAGTAGACAGTCATTTCCTGGAAGTGATCATGAACGTGCCAGTCACGGTATACCAGTTAGGAGAAGATACAACCAAACCAAGAAATGGTTAATATGAGTCCCTAAAACAATTTTTTTAAATGTAAAAGTGCACGCGTAAAATACGGCAAAATAGGTTGGGGCAGACTTGATATGCGCGCAGGTTTAGTTAAAGATTTCAATTTTCACGAGGTGACGAAACTATTTAATTTTCTGTCTTGCTATGTATGTGATACCAGTACTGTAATACGGCAGCTAGTCATGGACAATCAGTACGCCAGTACGGGGAACATTAGAGTCAACAGGAATGTGGTTTTACTGAAGAAAATTGAAAACCCCATGTACTGCAAAAACAGTTTATGGTGGAGATCTTGAGGAGGTACAGACACAAAGACAGCTTATGGCGGAGTTCTTGAGGAGGTACAGACACAAAGACAGTTTATGGTGGAGATATTGAGGAGGTACCACAGACACAATAACAGCTTATGGTGGAGATCTTGAGGAGGTACCACATACACAAAGACAGCTTATGGTGGAGATCTTGAGGAGGTACCACATACACAAAGACAGCTTATGGCGGGGTTCTTGAGGAGGTACCACAGACACAAAGACAGCTTATGGTGGAGATCTTGAGGAGGTACCACAGACACATAGACAGCTTATGGTGGGGTTCTGGAGGAGGTACCACAGACACAACGACAGCTTATGGCGGGGTTCTTGAGGAGGTACCACAGACACAAAGACAGCTTATGGTGGAGATCTTGAGGAGGTACCACAGACACAAAGACAGCTTATGGCGGGGTTCTCGAGGAGGTACCACAGACACAAAGACAGCTTATGGCGGGGTTTTTGAGGAGGCACAAACACAAAGACAGCTTATGGCGGGGTTCTTGAGGAGGTATAGACACAAAGACAGCTTATGGTGGAGATATTGAGGAGGTACAAACACAAAGACATTTTATGGCGGGGTTCTTGATGAAGTACCACAGACACAAAGACAGCTTATGGCGGGGTCCTTGAGGAGGTACCACAGACACAAAGACAGCTTATGGCGGGGTTCTTGAGGAGGCACAAACACAAAGACAGCTTATGGCGGGGTTCTTGAGGAGATATAGACACAAAGATAGCTTATGGTGGAGATCTTGAGGAGGTACAAACACAAAGACAGTTTATGGCGGGGTTCTTGAGGAGGTACCACAGACACAAAGACAGCTTATGGCGGGGTCCTTGAGGAGGTACCACACAAACAAAAACAGCTTATGGCGGGGTTCTTGAGGAGGTACCACAGACACAAAGACAGCTTATGGCGAGGTTCTTGAGGAGGTACCACAGACACAAAGACAGCTTATGGCGGGGTCCTTGAGGAGGTACCACAGACACAAAGACAGCTTATGGCGGGGTTCTTGAGGAGGCACCACAGACACAAAGACAGCTTGTGGCGGGGTTCTTGAGGAGGTACAAACACAAAGACAGCTTATGGCGGAGTTCTTGAGGCGGTACAGACACAAAGACAGCTTATGGTGGAGATCTTGAGGAGGTACAAACACAAAGACAGCTTATGGTGGGGTTCTTGAGGAGGTATCACAGACACAAAGACAGCTTATGGCGGGGTTCTTGAGGAGTACCACAGACACAAAGACAGCTTGTGGCGGGGTTCTTGAGGAGGCACAAACACAAAGACAGCTTATGGCGGGGTTCCTGAGGAGGCACAAACACAAAGACAGCTTATGGCGGAGTTCTTGAGGAGGTACAGACACAAAGACAGCTTATGGCGGGGTTCTTGAGGAGGTACAAACACAAAGACAGCTTATGGCGGGGTTCTTGAGGAGGTACAGACAATAAGACAGCTTATGGTGGAGATCTTGAGGAGGTACAGACACAAAGACAGCTTATGACGGAGATCTTGAGGAGGTACAAACACAAAGACAGCTTATGGCGGGGTTCTTGAGGAGGTACAGACACAAAGACAGCTTATGGTGGAGATCTTGAGGAGGTACAAACACAAAGACAGCTTATGGCGGGGTTCTTGAGGAGGTACCACAGACACAAAGGCAGCTTATGGCGAGGTTCTTGAGGAGGTACCACAGACACAAAGACAGCTTATGGCGGGGTCCTTGAGGAGGTACCACAGACACAAAGACAGCTTATGGCGGGGTTCTTGAGGAGGCACAAACACAAATACAGCTTATGGCGGGGTTCTTGAGGAGGCACAAACACAAAGACAGCTTATGGCGGGGTTCTTGAGTAGGTACAGACACAAAGACAGCTTATGGTGGAGATCTTGAGGAGGTACAAACACAAAGACAGCTTATGGCGGGGTTCTTGAGGAGGTACCACAGACACAAAGACAGCTTATGGCGGGGTCCTTGAGGAGGTACCACAGACACAAAGACAGCTTATGGCGGGGTTATTGAGGAGGCACAAACACAAAGACAGCTTATGGCGGGGTTCTTGAGGAGGCACAAACACAAAGACAGCTTATGGCGGGGTTCTTTAGGAGGCACAAACACAAAGACAGCTTATGGCGGGGTTCTTGAGTAGGTACAGACACAAAGACAGCTTATGGTGGAGATCTTGAGGAGGTACAAACACAAAGACAGCTTATGGCGAGGTTCTTGAGGAGGTACCACAGACACAAAGACAGCTTATGGTGGGGTCCTTGAGGAGGTACCAAAGACTTAAAGACAGCTTATGGCGAGGTTCTTGAGGAGGTACCACAGACACAGAGACAGCTTATGGCGGGGTCCTTGAGGAGGTACCACAGACACAAAGACAGCTTGTGGCGGGGTTCTTGAGGAGGCACAAACACAAAGACAGCTTATGGCGGGGTTCTTGAGGAGGCACAAACACAAAGACAGCTTATGGCGGAGTTCTTGAGGAGGTACAGACACAAAGACAGCTTATGGCGGGGTTCTTGAGGAGGTACAAACACAAAGACAGCTTATGGCGGGGTTCTTGAGGAGGTACAGACACAAAGACAGCTTATGGTGGAGATCTTGAGGAGGTACAGACACAAAGACAGCTTATGACGGGGTTCTTGAGGAGGTACAAACACAAAGACAGCTTATTGCGGGGTTCTTGAGGAGGTACAGACACAAAGACAGCTTATGGCGGGGTTCTTGAGGAGGCACAAACACAAAGACAGCTTATGGCGGGGTTCTTGAGGAGATATAGACACAAAGATAGCTTATGGTGGAGATCTTGAGGAGGTACAAACACAAAGACAGTTTATGGCGGGGTTCTTGAGGAGGTACCACAGACACAAAGACAGCTTATGGCGGGGTCCTTGAGGAGGTACCACACAAACAAAAACAGCTTATGGCGGGGTTCTTGAGGAGGTACCACAGACACAAAGACAGCTTATGGCGAGGTTCTTGAGGAGGTACCACAGACACAAAGACAGCTTATGGCGGGGTCCTTGAGGAGGTACCACAGACACAAAGACAGCTTATGGCGGGGTTCTTGAGGAGGCACCACAGACACAAAGACAGCTTGTGGCGGGGTTCTTGAGGAGGTACAAACACAAAGACAGCTTATGGCGGAGTTCTTGAGGAGGTACAGACACAAAGACAGCTTATGGTGGAGATCTTGAGGAGGTACAAACACAAAGACAGCTTATGGTGGGGTTCTTGAGGAGGTATCACAGACACAAAGACAGCTTATGGCGTGGTTCTTGAGGAGTACCACAGACACAAAGACAGCTTGTGGCGGGGTTCTTGAGGAGGCACAAACACAAAGACAGCTTATGGCGGGGTTCCTGAGGAGGCACAAACACAAAGACAGCTTATGGCGGAGTTCTTGAGGAGGTACAGACACAAAGACAGCTTATGGCGGGGTTCTTGAGGAGGTACAAACACAAAGACAGCTTATGGCGGGGTTCTTGAGGAGGTACAGACAATAAGACAGCTTATGGTGGAGATCTTGAGGAGGTACAGACACAAAGACAGCTTATGACGGAGATCTTGAGGAGGTACAAACACAAAGACAGCTTATGGCGGGGTTCTTGAGGAGGTACAGACACAAAGACAGCTTATGGTGGAGATCTTGAGGAGGTACAAACACAAAGACAGCTTATGGCGGGGTTCTTGAGGAGGTACCACAGACACAAAGGCAGCTTATGGCGAGGTTCTTGAGGAGGTACCACAGACACAAAGACAGCTTATGGCGGGGTCCTTGAGGAGGTACCACAGACACAAAGACAGCTTATGGCGGGGTTCTTGAGGAGGCACAAACACAAATACAGCTTATGGCGGGGTTCTTGAGGAGGCACAAACACAAAGACAGCTTATGGCGGGGTTCTTGAGTAGGTACAGACACAAAGACAGCTTATGGTGGAGATCTTGAGGAGGTACAAACACAAAGACAGCTTATGGCGGGGTTCTTGAGGAGGTACCACAGACACAAAGACAGCTTATGGCGGGGTCCTTGAGGAGGTATCACAGACACAAAGACAGCTTATGGCGGGGTTATTGAGGAGGCACAAACACAAAGACAGCTTATGGCGGGGTTCTTGAGGAGGCACAAACACAAAGACAGCTTATGGCGGGGTTCTTTAGGAGGCACAAACACAAAGACAGCTTATGGCGGGGTTCTTGAGTAGGTACAGACACAAAGACAGCTTATGGTGGAGATCTTGAGGAGGTACAAACACAAAGACAGCTTATGGCGAGGTTCTTGAGGAGGTACCACAGACACAAAGACAGCTTATGGTGGGGTCCTTGAGGAGGTACCAAAGACTTAAAGACAGCTTATGGCGAGGTTCTTGAGGAGGTACCACAGACACAAAGACAGCTTATGGCGGGGTCCTTGAGGAGGTACCACAGACACAAAGACAGCTTGTGGCGGGGTTCTTGAGGAGGCACAAACACAAAGACAGCTTATGGCGGGGTTCTTGAGGAGGCACAAACACAAAGACAGCTTATGGCGGAGTTCTTGAGGAGGTATAGACACAAAGACAGCTTATGGCGGGGTTCTTGAGGAGGTACAAACACAAAGACAGCTTATGGCGGGGTTCTTGAGGAGGTACAGACACAAAGACAGCTTATGGTGGAGATCTTGAGGAGGTACAGACACAAAGACAGCTTATGACGGGGTTCTTGAGGAGGTACAAACACAAAGACAGCTTATTGCGGGGTTCTTGAGGAGGTACAGACACAAAGACAGCTTATGGTGGAGATCTTGAGGAGGTACAAACACAAAGACAGCTTATGGTGGGGTTCTTGAGGAGGTACATACACAAAGACAGCTTATAGTGGGGTTCTTGAGGAAGTACATACACAAAGACAGCTTATGGCGGGGTTCTTGAGGAGGTACCACAGACACAAAGACAGCTTATGGCAAAAATTTGGACAAGGCTGTCATCCTTTTCCGGGCATATCATGGGAAAAGGCGGGTTGGGACACAAAGTGACAGCGAGAGAATCGCAGGAAAGCGTGGCAAAAGAAGACAAAGAGATCAAATATTATACAGCTTGAAGGCATGGCTTGGGAGCCGATCAACAGCGTAACTCTTAACCGACACGTGATAAGATCAAGTGGAGGTCCATGATGGCTAACGTCAACCGGCAGGACACTTGATAATGCTGATGATGATGAAGTATTCAACAGAAGAAGTAGTTCTGGTGATATTTAAAATGTCAACTGTTTTCATCCCATCTCTCCTGACGGCAAAGGTGACTCGTATCATACATGTATCACACACGATATAATTTTCCTACCCACTGCCTCAGATAAAGAACATTCTTTGACACCGCTAGAGTAAACCTAAAAACATGCTTTATGTCTTGTGGTTTATCCAATAACCGTCACGCGACATGTTCTTCGAGCGTGTCACGTTTTCAATTTCTAGAGCAGCGGTTCTAAGACTTTCGTAGCTTGAGGCCCCACCGGTGTTTACTGTTGTCTGTTTTAAGAAATCAACATCACTGTATTTCTGATAAACGTTTTAGTAATCATCATCATCTTCTATCTCTTTGTGTGGCTAGACGCCTTTGAGTCTTCCGTCCTTTGAGCTTTGTCACCAATGTTGTTGTCATTCAGTGTTTCTTCGGTGTCTCACTGACACCTTCTATCCATCATTTTCGTAGTCTGCCTCTTGCTCTGCAGCCCTCGTGTTTGGTAGTGTAGATTCGCATTTTAATATCTGCCTTTCCATGTGTGTTGCACCCACCTTCTGTCTAATTTCTTCGTTTCATATTCTGTCCAGCCTTGTGATCCCGACAACCTTTCTCAAATACCTCATTTCTGTTTCTCTGTCTATTACTCTCCAACTTGTTGACATATTTGCAGCGGCTTGTGATAACTTGGGACTCACCATTTCTACCAGTAAGACTGAAGTGCTGCACCAACTTGGGACTCACCATTTCTACCAGTAAGACTGAAGTGCTGCACCAACTTGGGGCTCACCAAGTTAGGGTTCACCATTTCTATCAGTAAAACTGAAGTGCTGCACCAACTTGGGGCTCATCAAATTAGGGTTCACAATTTCTACCAGTAAGACTGAAGTGTTGCACCAAATTGAAGCTCACCATTTCTACCAGTAAGACTGAAGTGCTACACCAAATTGAAGCTCACCATTTCTACCAGTAAGACTCAAATGCTACACCAACTTGGGGCTCACCAAGTTAGGGCTCACCATTTCTAGCAGTAAGACTCAAACGCTACACTAACTTGGGGTTCACCAAGTTAGGGCTCACCATTTCTACCAGTAAGACTGAAGTGCTACACCAACTTGGGGCTCACCAAGTTAGGGCTCACCATTTCTACCAGTAAGACTGAAATGCTACACCAAATTGAAGCTCACCATTTCTACCAGTAAGACTCAAATGCTACACCAACTTGGGGCTCATCAAGTTAGGGCTCACCATTTCTACCAGTAAGACTGAAGTGCTACACCAAATTGAAGCTCACCATTTCTACCAGTAAGACTCAAATGCTACACCAACTTGGGGCTCACCAAGTTAGGGCTCACCATTTCTACCAGTAAGACTGAAGTGCTACACCAAATTGAAGCTCACCATTTCTACCAGTAAGACTGAAGTGCTATACCAAATTGAAGCTCACCATTTCTATCAGTAAGACTGAAGTGCTATACCAAATTGAAGCTCACCATTTCTTTCAGTAAGACTGAAGTGCTATACCAAATTGAAGCTCACCATTTCTATCAGTAAGACTGAAGTGCTATACCAAATTGAAGCTCACCATTTCTATCAGTAAGACTGAAGTGCTATACCAAATTGAAGCTCACCATTTCTACCAGTAAGACTGAAGTGCTGCACCGAATTAGGGATCACCATTTCTATCAGTAAGACTGAAGTGCTGCACCAAGTTAGGGCTCACCATTTCTACCAGTAAGACTTAGGTGCTGCACGAACCAGCCCCCAAAATTGTGCACAGTGAGCCACCTATTACTATCAATGGTCAGAAGTTGAGGTCCGTGAAATGATTTGTATACCTTGGCAGCACACTCTCCAGAGTAGTCCCTTTTGAGGATGAAGTAAACTTAAGAATTGTCCAAGCATGTGTAGCATTTGAAAAATTAAGATGCTCAGTTTGGAACCAGACGGGAATTAAGCTTATAACCAAATTGAAGGTTTATGGGGCAGTTGTCCTACTAACTCCTCTGTACACCAGTGAAACCTAGGCTGTGTACAGGCGTCCTACCAACTCTTCTGTACGCCTGTGAAACCTGGACTGTGTACAGTCGACATGTGAAGAAGATTGAACACCTTCATCTGGACTGCCTAAAGAAACTGCTGAACATAAATAGCCAGATAGGATCACAGATGTAGAAGTTCTTTCGCGAGATAGCATGACACTCGTCTACACAACTCTGTTCAAATCGCAGCTTAGATGGACTGGCCATGTTGTCCGCATGCCAGATAAGCGGCTTCCAAAGAAAATATTCTATGGCGAGCTTGAGTCAGGCAAGCGAGCTCGCGGTGACCAAATAAAACGTTACAAAGACACTCTGAAAGCCTCACTGAAGAACTGCGACATTGACCCTGATAATTGGGAGAACATTGCTGCTGATCGTCTGCCTGGCGTAGTCAAATCTCTTCTAGCACAGCACATGTGGAGCAGACAAGAATAAAGGAAGCTGCACGGAGACGAGCGACACGAAAGGCAAGAGACGAGTTGTCCCTATCTGACGGTCAGACAGTGTTTCTCTGCCCTAAATGTGATAGACGCTTTCGGGCTCGGATTGGTTTGATCAGCCACCTACGAAACCACTCCAGGATTGACATAGGACAATGTGGTCCTCTTCGGAAACGATGGACAAACAACAACTCTCCAACACTCCACGCCATACTTCTAGAAGAACCGAAAGCGCGCAACTCTAGCATATTCTTAGTGTTGTACTGGTATAACTTCCAGGCGTTGTTAAGCTAGCAAAGGCCATCTTGGCTTTTGTTCATTCTGCATTTTATGTCTCTGTCCATTCCGCCGTCTGAAGCACATCTGCTTCAGATGTTTGTGAATGTTTCAATCATCGCCAATTCTTCATTCCCTACTTTAATTGCCGTGTGATTCAAAATCTTCAATGTCACGACTTCTGTCAATCTTATATTGATATTCAGTCAAACCTGCTGACCTTACACACTCAATCCTTCCGTCATCTCTAGAATGTGTTGATGTGTGTATGCAGATTATGCAATGTCATCTGCGTATAATGATTTAACGATCATCAATAAATGTGAGGCCGTTAGTATACGTATGGCCAAGGAAAGTCACCTTCAGCAGACCGTAGCACTGTCCCCGATCCAGTACAGGAACACAACTTCACTACGCCTTCCACTGCAGCCTAAATGATATTTGAAGTTATGTTGCTAGCATGTTCTTAGTTGCTGCTGCCTGTCTTGTCTTTGTAATAGTCATAAGCGTACGTATTAAACGACACGTCCTAAGCGTACGACATAAGCGACACGTCATAAGCGTGCGTCATAAGCGACACGTTCCTCGATAAGGTAGTTAATCTGGTGCGGGTCCAACCATGTCGTCCAACCCTGTCTCAATGTGTGATATCATCACAAAGTGACACAGTGATTCCACGAAGTCGCCTCCGCGCTAACATGCTGACGCTGTAGGAGTCTGGGCTGCTGGGTGTGGGGCTCGTATTGGCCATCTCTTCCAGATCAGCGGGCTAGGCTAAAGCTAGATTTTTTGTTTCCCTACTTTTGTCCGACTTTTGCCCTGACCCCTCTGCCTCCGTTACCGTCTTGCTGATTTTGTAATCGGTTGTCCCTTGGGTAAGTTTATAAAGCTCACTAATGAGAAAGCCGAAACTGTGTATTCTGTATGACGTCTATGTGAAAACGGGCTGTCTATACATATTTCTAGTTAAACTGAAGGCTTGGCGAGCATAGTTGACGATGTCACAGTGACCTAACAACGTTTTTATACTGGTTTAGAAGACTCATCAGAGTCTGTATACAACCAGTTACATTTCCATTGGGAGGCTTGTGCTAGGTAGGAGTCTTGTAAACCTGTTGAACTTTTGGAGTGTTTCTTTTATTCCTTCTATCCATCGCCGTCGGGGTCTACCTCTTGCTCACGGTCATGATACCTCAATGAACAATGATTTAATTGCAGGTTTATCATGCTACATCCTTGTCAAATGACCAAACCACTTTATCGTGTTGTCTTGTCTTGTCTTATACATTTGTCCCGTGATGCGTCCTCGGTAGCAGTAGTTTCTGTCCAGAGCCGGATGCGAAGATGAAGTAGTTGTAATCCCATTACGATGTAGAATATCCACAACATTTCCTATCCATCTAGATCTCGGTCTGCCACGGTTGCGAAAACCCACCCACCGAGTGTTGTAAGCGCATAGGGGTAGTTGGTCAGGTTGCATTCTCATTAGGTAGCCGAGCCAGTTTATCTTATGTGCTTAAATATAGTAGTTAGCCGATATAATCCCTCACCATATTCCTCAGATTGTGTCCCGACTTACCGCTCCTCCTGCACATCCTACATTGGGCATCTCCCAGGTCTCAATCATTCATTTGTGTCTATCTCCCCGGTCTCAATCATTTGTTTGTGTCTATCTCCCCGGTCTCAATCATTCGTTTGTGTCTATCTCCCAAGTCTCAATCTTTCGTTTGTGTCCATCTCACAGGTCTCAATCTTTCGTTTGTGTCTATCTCCCAAGTCTCAATCTTTCGTTTGTGTCTATCTCCCAAGTCTCAATCTTTCGTTTGTGTCCATCTCACAGGTCTCAATCTTTCGTTTGTGTCTATCTCCCAAGTCTCAATCTTTCGTTTGTGTCCATCTCACAGGTCTCAATCATTTGTTTGTGTCTATCTCCCAAGTCTCAATCATTCGTTTGTGTCCATCTCACAGGTCTCAATCTTTCGTTTGTGTCTATCTCCCAAGTCTCAATCTTTCGTTTGTGTCTATCTCCCAAGTCTCAATCTTTCGTTTGTGTCTATCTCCCAAGTCTCAATTTTTCATTTATGTCCACCTCACAGCTCTCAAGTTTGACTCTAAAATAACGTACAGATTTATCAACGTGTTTATCAGCGTCTGTTTAGTGGACATATTGACGTTTGGATATTTCAGTATCGGTGCTAGCTGGTAGTCAGTTTGCCTTTTGGATTCTATATTCTATCTCTCTGTCCAGTCTGCCGTCGTCAAGGGAGACACTTCCCAGGTACGGAAATTGCCATACTTGTGTGTGAAAATGATGTCTTTCGTCCATCACAAGTGATGAAGACCACTGTCTTTGTTCAGCCATGTGGACAGTCTTTTCTCTTGCTGTGTCCGCTGAAATGGGTGACTGGTACTGTGATTTGGATTAAAGTGAAAAAGAAACTGCGCCTTTTGTCAACTTCACTTTCTAGTCCTGAGCTACCCAGTGGCAAGATTTTATCAAGACGACTGCAGATAACAAAGGATGCAGATTTTTCCTAAGGATTTGCTCCCGAAGCCTTTCCCATAAACATGTATCTCGTAAGGCAACGGAGGGGGGATGGCATCTATCGTTGTGTGTCATGCCTTTCCCATAACCACAAGAAGTCGCAGGGGCAGCTCTCCCGGACCGTGTTTTAGTCCAATATAGTCGTGCCTAAATTTCAGTCACATCAAAACCGACACTGTCTGCAGCTAGGATGAAGGGCGCAAATCTCGTGAAGTTCAGCCGTGTGAACTAGGCCGTGAAATACGACACAGGTTTAAGTGTAGGGCAAATTCCTATAGCTGATGTCCAGGCCAGGATAATCAAAGGGAAGAAAACACAAAGAAACGAACGAATTAATCAGTCCAACTGGAAAGCAACGACACGTTTCCGTGAACACAAGTGTAAGTCGTCGACTAGTGTGAATTCCAGGCAAATCCGTGGCCTGGCGGCATCCATTATGAACTTAAACGCCAAAGCCAAGTAGACCCGCAGCTGGTACGGTGCCATCTATATCTCAGTGTGAGTACACCTATACCAAACCGTTGATCGTCATCATCGCTATAAGTCCAAACAACAACAACCAAGGATTTGAACATGGTCCTCGCCGCAGTCAAATAAAGACATTCAAACTGTTCGACCAGTCTTTCTATAAACCTCTCTAGGTACTTTTCTATCAGATAAAAACAACATGGGCCCGAAATGGCGACTGAAAGAGTAAGCACCCTTTGTTCCTCAACCGTATAAAGTATACCAGCGAACCCCAACTAAGAGAAATAAACGCCAAAAATTATAGTTTAACAAACAAATTTGTTCGTCTTTTTGTATCTGTATTTCTCTTGTCCCCTTTCCGTCTCTAGTCTCTCTCTCTCTTTCTCTCTCTCTCTCTCTCTCTCTCTTTTTTTTTTTTTTTTCATTCTCTCTCTTTCTCCCTTTATCCCCTCTCGTTTATGAATACCCTAGCACAGACTAACACACGAAAGTACCTACCACAGAGTTAACGTTCCTTGGCACGTAGAGCTGTCCTCGATTCAGAAATAAGAAGAAGCGCGAAACGACATTCTAAGACCACAGTCAATACAGTATGTATCACAATCCTCAACAGAAATAGACCAAAAAATAAATTAGGGTGGGTCTTAGTCACGCATCATCGCAGATAACAAACTGCAACTTCACATTTTCCTTTGCAGCACTATACGTACTCCATTTACGTTTTTCGATTTACGAGAACTCAAAGATATACGAAGTTGCGGTCTATATATACACACATACACACATACACGGGTTCCTAGCGTGTTCTCCTAAGCCTTGCAAAGAGTTATGTGTTCTTCTATGAACAAAATCTAGATTTTAAATTAAGTTCGTCACATTTCAATTTCCCGCCAGGGGACGGCATGAGTTAGTGGTTATGTGACACGGCTCACAACCAAAAGGTGTTGGGTTTGATTCCCATCACAGCACCGGCCGTCACCCCGGAGAAGCAAACCCTTAGAAAATGCAGGAGGAAGCCGACACTTACAATAAAATGCTTGCCCAAGCCGGATGCACTAAGCCGACAAGCGCAAAATAAAAACTGCAGCGCAACGCACACCGTCTTGGGGAATATATAAATAAAGCGAACAACAACAACAATAACAACAACAAAACTTCCCGCCATGTGACGGGAAAAAGTAAAAGGGGCGTGGGCACCGGGAAAATTATTAGTTGCTGCAATGGGGTCAAGGCCGTTGACGATCTGGAAATGGATAAGATCCACTCTATTAATATGTCGGAATATAAAGAACATCTAATACAGATAAAGAACACCTAATACAGCTGCAGATCAGAGAGAGAAATAATAGAAATGAAGAAGAGTAACATCGTGTTATAGTTTAACGGAGCTGAAAAGACAGCCATGGATTAGCTGACAGCGGGTGCCTGCATCAGGGTCAGCGAATCAATGTTGACCGACATCTTATTCGAGGTAGCAGCACTGGATACAGACTACCCGCATGCAGCTTGGCTGAGATAATAGGGGTCAAAGAGGAAATGCAACTGAGTCCCAAAAATATTTTGCTGAAACTGGATGTGTCGACCTAACAGGGGTAAATATAGAAGCGTCGATGTAAACTTTGGTTCAATGTAACCAAACGTCCTTTTATGGACGAATGAAGAAGAAGAAGAAAGAAAGAAAAAAAAGAAAGAAAGAAAGAAAGAAAAGAAGAAGAAGAAAAAGAAAGAAAAAAGTACATAAAGAAAAAAGAAAGAAGAAGAGGAAGAAGAAGAAGAGGAAGAAGAAGAAGAAGAAAAAGGAAAAGAAGAAGAAGAAGAAGAAGAAGAAGAAGAAGAAGAAGAAAGAAGAAAGAAAGAAAGAAAGAAGTAGAATGAGAAGACATAGAGTACAGAAATAGAGAGATTGCAATGGCACGATAATATCAGTAAGGTGGAATTGTTAGACAGAATCAGACATATATGAGTTGAGAGTGACAAACGAAGAAGAAACTGGAGTCGGATAAGACACATTAAAGCAACCAATTGAAAGCATTACAATATAGTCTCTGTTCAGGAATCCCCAAAGCAAAATAAATAGAGGCAGACCAAAACATGCATGAAGAAAAGACCTTGGAAAAAGAAACAGAGAAGACGGGGTCAGAGCTAGGACGAATGGCTCAAAATAGGAGGACTTGGCCTGTTCTTGGTGAAGACCTGTGCTCTATAAGGGGCAAACAGATTTTAAATGATGATTTAATTTATTTGAATTAAGATTTGATTGATTATTCGGTTGATTATTCAGTTGATTATTAGATGTATTACTCGGTTGATCGTTCGGTTGATGATTTGATTGGTTATTTTTATTGATGATTTATTAATAAATTCGATTGATGATTTGATTGATTATTTGATTAATTTGTTGTTTGATGATTTAATTGATGATTTGATTGGAGATTTGATAGATGATTTGATTGATGATTTGATTGATTAATTAAATGGTAATTCAGTTGATAGTTTGTTTATTTTATCAGTTAATGATTTGACTGCTAATTTATTAATGATTCAATTGCTCATTTGATTAATTTTTTGTTTGATGATTTAATTGATGATTTGATTGTTTGTTGATTATTTGATTGATGATTTGATTGATGATTGATTATTTGATTGTTGATTGATTATCTGATTGCTGCTTTGATTGATTATTTGATTGATGCTTTTATTGATTATTAGATTGATTATTTGTTGGTGATTTGATTCATGATTTGATTGTTGATTTGATTGATGATTGATCATTTAATTGATGATTTGATTGTTTGTTGATTATTTGATTGATTATTTGATTGATGATTTGACTGATTATTTGATTGTTGATTGATTATCTTATTGATGATTTGATTGATTATTCGATTGATTATTTGTTGATGATTTGATTGATCCTTCGATTGATGATTTGATTATAGTTTGATTAATGATTTAATTGAGCTTATCATATCACTTCCGGACTACAGACCGTTCAGAACAGATGTCCTCGTCGCAAATTGCACCTGAAATGAAAAAAAAAACAAATGGATGATATATGTCGAAGAACACGGCATCAATCAATCGAAATGAAGCTTAATGAGAGATCTGTGTGAGATTTCTGGGGTTGCCAATTGGAGCACGCAGTAGTCACACTGGAAACTGCTAGGCATGTCGTAAGATGTCGTAAAAGGTTGGACTTCTGACAAATGTCCGCCACATTACTATGTAAGCTCTTGACAATGAGTACAAAAAGAACGTTATACAACGCGATAGTCACCCCCCCCCCCCCCTCCCCCTACCCTAATTGTGCGATCAGTACCAGACTTGGACATTAACAAACAAAGATAAAAGAAACATTATAAGAATAGAGATGAAATGCCTGCGTCTAAAGCTTGAGGTAACAAGAATGGATAGAATCAGAAACGGAGATACTAGACAAATAAGTACAACACCAGTGCTAAACCTCATCAAGAGACAGCAAACCAAATGGCTGACACGACAAACACCAGATAGTACCCATCAGAAAGCAATGATATACAGATACAATGGATACAAATCTAAGGGCCGACAACGCAAAATAATGGATAGCAGAAATACAAGAAGCAGTAAATCTTCCCATGTACGAAACACACACTAGGGCCGGTCGAGAAACCTTTTCATATTCTGACGCTGAAAGGCACAAGCAGGACAACAAGCGAAAAATTGAAAAAAAAAGAAAGAAAAAAAGAAAGAAAGAAAGAAAGGACAACAAGTGAAAAAGAAATAAAGAAGATCTTGGGACTGGGTACCCTGTCTTGTGAAAACAAAACAACAAAAACAAAAACAAAAACAAAAAACCACATTTCACTGTAGAAGGGTGACAGCTACGGACGTTTATAAAGAGAACACAGAGGTAGAAATGACAGAAATTCAGGAAGAGATTCAACAATATAGCCACACATAAGCTGGATTGAAAACCACAGAGAAATAGCAGTATAGGGAAAGCAATGAACGCCTGATGAAGTTAGGGGTTAATGAAGGCAGGGTAAGTGAAAGTCTCGAGATAAGAGCGCGAGAAATCGACCCAAAATATGGATCGGTTAGATGGTGACAGTTCAGGGCAGGGTTCATAGTCCCATTGGAATAAAAGGGAAAGAAAGGAAATGACACACATACACATACACACACATACACACACATACACCCACATACACACACATGCACACATACACGCATACACAAACACACACACATACACACACATACACACACATACACACATACACACATTCACTCACATACACACACATACACACACCCATACATACACACACACACATTCACAAGAACATACACACACATACATTATATATACACACGCACACACATACTCACATACAAGCATATGGGGTTTGGAGGCAGGGTGGTTGGATGTTAACATGTAATGACATGAAGTGTATTTGTTCTAGATATATGCTCCACAGGGTCCTGGACAGATTTTGATACATTTTACATACATACATAAATACATACATACATATAAACAAACACACACACACACACACACGCTCATGCGCACGCACACATACCATACATACACATACGCGCACGCACTCACACACATACACAGAGAGAGAGAGAGAGAGAGAGAGAGACCTGTGTACACAGGAGGAGTGTGTATGTGTGTTTATATAAATATATATTACAGAACCAATCCGAAAGAATGCGCTCATATTGGGATTCCATTGTGAGGAGATTCGAACAAAATAAGTGGTTCCAATATACAATGAGTTTGTTGTATTGTTGTCCCATTAGGAAGTGATTTGACCTTATTGAGATGTTATTGTCAAGTGATTTGGTTGCAATTCAATAATTTTGTTTTCTAATATCATCGTAAAAAGCAGGGCTACTGTACTGAAAACACCACCTGCTTACTATTACAAAATTTACCGTAAAAAACCCCCTTTTTTTACAATGACCTAAATATACATGTCTAGGAAAGCGTTATTCAGACCAGAATAAAGAAGTCTGGTTCTCTTTGAATGCAGTGCGAATGCACTGACGTAGGCGGCTCAAATACATAGTGTAGTATATACAATATTGATAGCATGATATAATATGCGGATACACGTAAAGCTTTAGAAGAATCTGCAGATGTGGTGTTAATGTATGTAGTATCAATTAACAAGGTCACATATTCAAAAATCGTGGAAGCTCGTACATTTAGGAAAGCACATTGAAGAAATATGTTTACAAGTTTTATTTTGTGCTGTATTTTATGTTTTTATTTTTTTATATTTATTGGTTGGGGGGTGGGGGTGAGAGAGTGTAATTAATCATTCAAACAGCTGTTTGCCATCTGTCGCTCTTTCTTTGATATTTATATCATCATCCTGTTTCGCGTCTTGTGGCGTTGAAGATCATTTCCCCTATAACCATTTGCCCGTGAGGACAGGTGCACACAAACGGGCGCATCCATACACTGGCCAATACGTTCTAATATCGCCCAAAGGACTAATGTCTGTGGGTGAAAAGGATGTAACTTCTCCAGTAGAATCCAGAAAGACAAACCTTTCATAAACCAAAATAATGACTTCTTCTTCATCTTTTTTTTTTTTTTGGAAGGGGAGTGAGGGTAGGGGGGTGGGGGTGGGAATTAAATGTTTGCCTCTCTGTATTCTATTGACGGAGGCACGCTCTTTCCACCCCAGACCGCAGTCAAATAGGTGATATCAGAACGAATTAACCAGTGCTTGAATGCCTGTCTGTATCTGTATATGCCTATGCTAGTTAGGACGCTCTCAGGGATCAACGGAGGGGCAAGGGTATTCCTGAGCCTACCAAATGGTAAAAAGATAACACTTCAGTGGCAACTGGAAAATTCTCAAGTAATTTCAGAGCTGAGGCAGATGCATTGAAAGCTGCAGTACAAGCAATGCTGACAGGTGAAAGCAATGAAAGCCAGATAGTCCTGTTTACAGATGCCCTGGCCGTGGTTACAGCACTAAAAAGCCAGAAAAATACAATACTTAATGACTTAAGAGCAGTACTCTGTCAACTATACCAGCAGTCCACACCCAAAAGAGTAGTGGTACTGTGGGTTCCATCCCACTATAACATCCAAGGTAACGAGGAGGCAGACAGACTGGCAAAAGAAGGTGTTACCACAACCAGATTCTAGTGTGACCTACGAAGAGTCCAAAAGGTTTATTGGTACCAGATACATGGCCAAATGGGAAACAGAACATACTGGCTACACACAAAAATGATGCTATTACCAGCTGAACAGAAGAGAGCAGGTCGTGGTCTTCAGACTCCGCACAGGCCACAACAGACCATCTATTCAATAAACTGAAGATAGGTGGCACTGATAAATGCACCTGCGGTACAGGGAAAATGACCCCTGAACATTTGCTGCAAAATTGCCCGACATTCGAGGACCAAAGAAAGCATATGTGACCATCACCAGTACCAACACTAGACAAGCTCTATGACAGTGTCGACAGCATCAGGATGACAGCTGCTTTCTTCGAACAAATTCAAGTTGACGTCTGACACCGTAGGAAGAAGAAGAAGAACCCAACCAGTGCAATGTCAAATCGGTGGAGACCGAGATTTTCTTCACGTGGATCTTCTGGTAAACATTCCCCTTTTCTCTGAGTAGTGAGATCGGTTTCCTGTGTTCAGTGTGGAGCACGCTACAAATCCCTTGGCAGTTAGAAATCGAAAAGAGTAGCCTTAACGGCCTTTGTCCAGACAAAATTCAAATGTTCAAGTTCAAAATCTACCAAAATAATTAATTATTAGTTCTTCCCCCAGGTCTAGTAGGCCGTAGGAAGTTTTAAAATACTTATTACGTTTTGCCGAAGCCATTCCTGTTTGAAAACCAGGATTCCAAGAATTCCTAGTTTTAAAAAAAAAAGCCTCTCCCGCCTTTGTCCTTCTTAGTGTGACATTGCTGTCAGTACCTCCGACCTTGCCTATTGTGTTACCAAGAAGATATATGAATGATTCGAGCTCATTGCTGTCAGTACCTCCGACCTTGCCTATTGTGTTACCAAGAAGATGTATGAATGATTCTAGCTCATTGCTGTCAGTACCTCCGACCTTGCCTATTGTGTTACCAAGAAGATATATGAATGATTCTAGCTCATTGCTGTCAGTACCTCCGACCTTGCCTATTGTGTTACCAAGAAGATGTATGAATGATTCTAGCTCATTGCTGTCAGTACCTCCGACCTTGCCTATTGTGTTACCAAGAAGATGTATGAATGATTCTAGCTCATTGCTGTCAGTACCTCCGACCTTGCCTATTGTGTTACCAAGAAGATGTATGAATGATTCTAGCTCATTGCTGTCAGTACCTCCGACCTTGCCTATTGTGTTACCAAGAAGATATATGAATGATTCTAGCTCATTGCTGTCAGTACCTCCGACCTTGCCTATAGTGTTACCAAGAAGATATATGAATGATTCTAGCTCATTGCTGTCAGTACCTCCGACCTTGCCTATTGTGTTACCAAGAAGATATATGAATGATTCTAGCTCATTGCTGTCAGTACCTCCGACCTTGCCTATTGTGTTACCAAGAAGATATATGAATGATTCTAGCTCATTGCTGTCAGTACCTCCGACCTTGCCTATAGTGTTACCAAGAAGATATATGAATGATTCTAGCTCATTGCTGTCAGTACCTCCGACCTTGCCTATAGTGTTACCAAGAAGATATATGAATGATTCTAGCTCATTGCTGTCAGTACCTCCGACCTTGCCTATTGTGTTACCAAGAAGATGTATGAATGATTCTAGCTCATTGCTGTCAGTACCTCCGACCTTGCCTATAGTGTTACCAAGAAGATATATGAATGATTCTAGCTCATTGCTGTCAGTACCTCCGACCTTGCCTATTGTGTTACCAAGAAGATGTATGAATGATTCTAGCTCATTGCTGTCAGTACCTCCGACCTTGCCTATTGTGTTACCAAGAAGATATATGAATGATTCTAGCTCATTGCTGTCAGTACCTCCGACCTTGCCTATTGTGTTACCAAGAAGATGTATGAATGATTCTAGCTCATTGCTGTCAGTACCTCCGACCTTGCCTATAGTGTTACCAAGAAGATGTATGAATGATTCTAGCTCATTGCTGTCAGTACCTCCGACCTTGCCTATAGTGTTACCAAGAAGATATATGAATGATTCTAGCTCATTGCTGTCAGTACCTCCGACCTTGCCTATAGTGTTACCAAGAAGATGTATGAATGATTCTAGCTCATTGCTGTCAGTACCTCCGACCTTGCCTATTGTGTTACCAAGAAGATGTATGCATGATTCTAGCTCATTGCTGTCAGTACCTCCGACCTTGCCTATTGTGTTACCAAGAAGATGTATGAATGATTCTAGCTCATTGCTGTCAGTACCTCCGACCTTGCCTATTGTGTTACCAAGAAGATATATGAATGATTCTAGCTCATTGCTGTCAGTACCTCCGACCTTGCCTATTGTGTTACCAAGAAGATATATAAATGATTCTAGGTCATTGCTGTCAGTACCTCCGACCTTGCCTATTGTGTTACCAAGAAGATGTATGAATGATTCTAGCTCATTGCTGTCAGTACCTCCGACCTTGCCTATTGTGTTACCAAGAAGATATATGAATGATTCTAGCTCATTGCTGTCAGTACCTCCGACCTTGCCTATAGTGTTACCAAGAAGATGTATGAATGATTCTAGCTCATTGCTGTCAGTACCTCCGACCTTGCCTATAGTGTTACCAAGAAGATATATGAATGATTCTAGCTCATTGCTGTCAGTACCTCCGACCTTGCCTATAGTGTTACCAAGAAGATGTATGAATGATTCTAGCTCATTGCTGTCAGTACCTCCGACCTTGCCTATAGTGTTACCAAGAAGATGTATGAATGATTCTAGCTCATTGCTGTCAGTACCTCCGACCTTGCCTATTGTGTTACCAAGAAGATGTATGAATGATTCTAGCTCATTGTTGTCAGTACCTCCGACCTTGCCTATTGTGTTACCAAGAAGATATATGAATGATTCTTGCTCATTGCTGTCAGTACCTCCGACCTTGCCTATTGTGTTACCAAGAAGATATATGAATGATTCTAGCTCATTGCTGTCAGTACCTCCGACCTTGCCTATTGTGTTACCAAGAAGATGTATGAATGATTCGAGCTCATTGCTGTCAGTACCTCCGACCTTGCCTATTGTGTTACCAAGAAGATATATGAATGATTCGAGCTCATTGCTGTCAGTACCTCCGACCTTGCCTATTGTGTTACCAAGAAGATATATGAATGATTCTAGCTCATTGCTGTCAGTACCTCCGACCTTGCCTATTGTGTTACCAAGAAGATGTATGAATGATTCTAGCTCATTGCTGTCAGTACCTCCGACCTTGCCTATTGTGTTACCAAGAAGATGTATGAATGATTCGAGCTCATTGCTGTCAGTACCTCCGACCTTGCCTATAGTGTTACCAAGAAGATGTATGAATGATTCGAGCTCATTGCTGTCAGTACCTCCGACCTTGCCTATAGTGTTACCAAGAAGATATATGAATGATTCTAGCTCATTGCTGTCAGTACCTCCGACCTTGCCTATAGTGTTACCAAGAAGATATATGAATGATTCTAGCTCATTGCTGTCAGTACCTCCGACCTTGCCTATAGTGTTACCAAGAAGATGTATGAATGATTCGAGCTCATTGCTGTCAGTACCTCCGACCTTGCCTATAGTGTTACCAAGAAGATGTATGAATGATTCGAGCTCATTGCTGTCAGTACCTCCGACCTTGCCTATTGTGTTACCAAGAAGATATATGAATGATTCTAGCTCATTGCTGTCAGTACCTCCGACCTTGCCTATAGTGTTACCAAGAAGATGTATGAATGATTCGAGCTCATTGCTGTCAGTACCTCCGACCTTGCCTATTGTGTTACCAAGAAGATATATGAATGATTCGAGCTCATTGCTGTCAGTACCTCCGACCTTGCCTATTGTGTTACCAAGAAGATATATGAATGATTCTAGCTCATTGCTGTCAGTACCTCCGACCTTGCCTATAGTGTTACCAAGAAGATATATGAATGATTCTAGCTCATTGCTGTCAGTACCTCCGACCTTGCCTATTGTGTTACCAAGAAGATATATGAATGATTCTAGCTCATTGCTGTCAGTACCTCCGACCTTGCCTATTGTGTTACCAAGAAGATATAGGAATGATTCTAGCTCATTGCTGTCAGTACCTCCGACCTTGCCTATTGTGTTACCAAGAAGATATATGAATGATTCTAGCTCATTGCTGTCAGTACCTCCGACCTTGCCTATTGTGTTACCAAGAAGATATATGAATGATTCTAGCTCATTGCTGTCAGTACCTCCGACCTTGCCTATAGTGTTACCAAGAAGATATATGAATGATTCTAGCTCATTGCTGTCAGTACCTCCGACCTTGCCTATAGTGTTACCAAGAAGATATATAAATGATTCTAGCTCATTGCTGTCAGTACCTCCGACCTTGCCTATTGTGTTACCAAGAAGATGTATGAATGATTCTAGCTCATTGCTGTCAGTACCTCCGACCTTGCCTATAGTGTTACCAAGAAGATATATGAATGATTCTAGCTCATTGCTGTCAGTACCTCCGACCTTGCCTATTGTGTTACCAAGAAGATGTATGAATGATTCTAGCTCATTGCTGTCAGTACCTCCGACCTTGCCTATTGTGTTACCAAGAAGATATATGAATGATTCTAGCTCATTGCTGTCAGTACCTCCGACCTTGCCTATAGTGTTACCAAGAAGATATATGAATGATTCTAGCTCATTGCTGTCAGTACCTCCGACCTTGCCTATAGTGTTACCAAGAAGATATATGAATGATTCTAGCTCATTGCTGTCAGTACCTCCGACCTTGCCTATAGTGTTACCAAGAAGATATATGAATGATTCTAGCTCATTGCTGTCAGTACCTCCGACCTTGCCTATAGTGTTACCAAGAAGATATATGAATGATTCTAGCTCATTGCTGTCAGTACCTCCGACCTTGCCTATTGTGTTACCAAGAAGATATATGAATGATTCTAGCTCATTGCTGTCAGTACCTCCGACCTTGCCTATTGTGTTACCAAGAAGATATATGAATGATTCTAGCTCATTGCTGTCAGTACCTCCGACCTTGCCTATAGTGTTACCAAGAAGATATATGAATGATTCTAGCTCATTGCTGTCAGTACCTCCGACCTTGCCTATTGTGTTACCAAGAAGATATATGAATGATTCTAGCTCATTGCTGTCAGTACCTCCGACCTTGCCTATAGTGTTACCAAGAAGATATATGAATGATTCTAGCTCATTGCTGTCAGTACCTCCGACCTTGCCTATAGTGTTACCAAGAAGATGTATGAATGATTCTAGCTCATTGCTGTCAGTACCTCCGACCTTGCCTATTGTGTTACCAAGAAGATGTATGAATGATTCGAGCTCATTGCTGTCAGTACATCCGACCTTGCCTATAGTGTTACCAAGAAGATATATGAATGATTCTAGCTCATTGCTGTCAGTACCTCCGACCTTGCCTATAGTGTTACCAAGAAGATATATGAATGATTCTAGCTCATTGCTGTCAGTACCTCCGACCTTGCCTATTGTGTTACCAAGAAGATATATGAATGATTCTAGCTCATTGCTGTCAGTACCTCCGACCTTGCCTATAGTGTTACCAAGAAGATGTATGAATGATTCTAGCTCATTGCTGTCAGTACCTCCGACCTTGCCTATAGTGTTACCAAGAAGATATATGAATGATTCTAGCTCATTGCTGTCAGTACCTCCGACCTTGCCTATTGTGTTACCAAGAAGATATATGAATGATTCTAGCTCATTGCTGTCAGTACCTCCGACCTTGCCTATAGTGTTACCAAGAAGATATATGAATGATTCTAGCTCATTGCTGTCAGTACCTCCGACCTTGCCTATAGTGTTACCAAGAAGATGTATGAATGATTCTAGCTCATTGCTGTCAGTACCTCCGACCTTGCCTATTGTGTTACCAAGAAGATGTATGAATGATTCGAGCTCATTGCTGTCAGTACCTCCGACCTTGCCTATAGTGTTACCAAGAAGATGTATGAATGATTCGAGCTCATTGCTGTCAGTACCTCCGACCTTGCCTATAGTGTTACCAAGAAGATATATGAATGATTCTAGCTCATTGCTGTCAGTACCTCCGACCTTGCCTATAGTGTTACCAAGAAGATATATGAATGATTCTAGCTCATTGCTGTCAGTACCTCCGACCTTGCCTATAGTGTTACCAAGAAGATGTATGAATGATTCGAGCTCATTGCTGTCAGTACCTCCGACCTTGCCTATAGTGTTACCAAGAAGATGTATGAATGATTCGAGCTCATTGCTGTCAGTACCTCCGACCTTGCCTATTGTGTTACCAAGAAGATATATGAATGATTCTAGCTCATTGCTGTCAGTACCTCCGACCTTGCCTATAGTGTTACCAAGAAGATGTATGAATGATTCGAGCTCATTGCTGTCAGTACCTCCGACCTTGCCTATTGTGTTACCAAGAAGATATATGAATGATTCGAGCTCATTGCTGTCAGTACCTCCGACCTTGCCTATTGTGTTACCAAGAAGATATATGAATGATTCTAGCTCATTGCTGTCAGTACCTCCGACCTTGCCTATAGTGTTACCAAGAAGATATATGAATGATTCTAGCTCATTGCTGTCAGTACCTCCGACCTTGCCTATTGTGTTACCAAGAAGATATATGAATGATTCTAGCTCATTGCTGTCAGTACCTCCGACCTTGCCTATTGTGTTACCAAGAAGATATATGAATGATTCTAGCTCATTGCTGTCAGTACCTCCGACCTTGCCTATTGTGTTACCAAGAAGATATATGAATGATTCTAGCTCATTGCTGTCAGTACCTCCGACCTTGCCTATTGTGTTACCAAGAAGATATATGAATGATTCTAGCTCATTGCTGTCAGTACCTCTGACCTTGCCTATAGTGTTACCAAGAAGATGTATGAATGATTCTAGCTCATTGCTGTCAGTACCTCCGACCTTGCCTATAGTGTTACCAAGAAGATGTATGAATGATTCTAGCTTATTGCTGTCAGTACCTCCGACCTTGCCTATTGTGTTACCAAGAAGATGTATGAATGATTCTAGCTCATTGCTGTCAGTACCTCCGACCTTGCCTATTGTGTTACCAAGAAGATCTATGAATGATTCTAGCTCATTGCTGTCAGTACCTCCGACCTTGCCTATTGTGTTACCAAGAAGATATATGAATGATTCTAGCTCATTGCTGTCAGTACCTCCGACCTTGCCTATTGTGTTACCAAGAAGATGTATGAATGATTCGAGCTCATTGCTGTCAGTACCTCCGACCTTGCCTATAGTGTTACCAAGAAGATATATGAATGATTCTAGCTCATTGCTGTCAGTACCTCCGACCTTGCCTATAGTGTTACCAAGAAGATGTATGAATGATTCGAGCTCATTGCTGTCAGTACCTCCGACCTTGCCTATTGTGTTACCAAGAAGATGTATGAATGATTCTAGCTCATTGCTGTCAGTACCTCCGACCTTGCCTATTGTGTTACCAAGAAGATGTATGAATGATTCGAGCTCATTGCTGTCAGTACCTCCGACCTTGCCTATTGTGTTACCAAGAAGATGTATGAATGATTCTAGCTCATTGCTGTCAGTACCTCCGACCTTGCCTATTGTGTTACCAAGAAGATATATGAATGATTCTAGCTCATTGCTGTCAGTACCTCCGACCTTGCCTATTGTGTTACCAAGAAGATGTATGAATGATTCTAGCTCATTGCTGTCAGTACCTCCGACCTTGCCTATTGTGTTACCAAGAAGATGTATGAATGATTCTAGCTCATTGCTGTCAGTACCTCCGACCTTGCCTATTGTGTTACCAAGAAGATGTATGAATGATTCTAGCTCATTGCTGTCAGTACCTCCGACCTTGCCTATTGTGTTACCAAGAAGATATATGAATGATTCTAGCTCATTGCTGTCAGTACCTCCGACCTTGCCTATAGTGTTACCAAGAAGATATATGAATGATTCTAGCTCATTGCTGTCAGTACCTCCGACCTTGCCTATTGTGTTACCAAGAAGATATATGAATGATTCTAGCTCATTGCTGTCAGTACCTCCGACCTTGCCTATTGTGTTACCAAGAAGATATATGAATGATTCTAGCTCATTGCTGTCAGTACCTCCGACCTTGCCTATAGTGTTACCAAGAAGATATATGAATGATTCTAGCTCATTGCTGTCAGTACCTCCGACCTTGCCTATAGTGTTACCAAGAAGATATATGAATGATTCTAGCTCATTGCTGTCAGTACCTCCGACCTTGCCTATTGTGTTACCAAGAAGATGTATGAATGATTCTAGCTCATTGCTGTCAGTACCTCCGACCTTGCCTATAGTGTTACCAAGAAGATATATGAATGATTCTAGCTCATTGCTGTCAGTACCTCCGACCTTGCCTATTGTGTTACCAAGAAGATGTATGAATGATTCTAGCTCATTGCTGTCAGTACCTCCGACCTTGCCTATTGTGTTACCAAGAAGATATATGAATGATTCTAGCTCATTGCTGTCAGTACCTCCGACCTTGCCTATTGTGTTACCAAGAAGATGTATGAATGATTCTAGCTCATTGCTGTCAGTACCTCCGACCTTGCCTATAGTGTTACCAAGAAGATGTATGAATGATTCTAGCTCATTGCTGTCAGTACCTCCGACCTTGCCTATAGTGTTACCAAGAAGATATATGAATGATTCTAGCTCATTGCTGTCAGTACCTCCGACCTTGCCTATAGTGTTACCAAGAAGATGTATGAATGATTCTAGCTCATTGCTGTCAGTACCTCCGACCTTGCCTATTGTGTTACCAAGAAGATGTATGCATGATTCTAGCTCATTGCTGTCAGTACCTCCGACCTTGCCTATTGTGTTACCAAGAAGATGTATGAATGATTCTAGCTCATTGCTGTCAGTACCTCCGACCTTGCCTATTGTGTTACCAAGAAGATATATGAATGATTCTAGCTCATTGCTGTCAGTACCTCCGACCTTGCCTATTGTGTTACCAAGAAGATATATAAATGATTCTAGGTCATTGCTGTCAGTACCTCCGACCTTGCCTATTGTGTTACCAAGAAGATGTATGAATGATTCTAGCTCATTGCTGTCAGTACCTCCGACCTTGCCTATTGTGTTACCAAGAAGATATATGAATGATTCTAGCTCATTGCTGTCAGTACCTCCGACCTTGCCTATAGTGTTACCAAGAAGATGTATGAATGATTCTAGCTCATTGCTGTCAGTACCTCCGACCTTGCCTATAGTGTTACCAAGAAGATATATGAATGATTCTAGCTCATTGCTGTCAGTACCTCCGACCTTGCCTATAGTGTTACCAAGAAGATGTATGAATGATTCTAGCTCATTGCTGTCAGTACCTCCGACCTTGCCTATAGTGTTACCAAGAAGATGTATGAATGATTCTAGCTCATTGCTGTCAGTACCTCCGACCTTGCCTATTGTGTTACCAAGAAGATGTATGAATGATTCTAGCTCATTGTTGTCAGTACCTCCGACCTTGCCTATTGTGTTACCAAGAAGATATATGAATGATTCTTGCTCATTGCTGTCAGTACCTCCGACCTTGCCTATTGTGTTACCAAGAAGATATATGAATGATTCTAGCTCATTGCTGTCAGTACCTCCGACCTTGCCTATTGTGTTACCAAGAAGATGTATGAATGATTCGAGCTCATTGCTGTCAGTACCTCCGACCTTGCCTATTGTGTTACCAAGAAGATATATGAATGATTCTAGCTCATTGCTGTCAGTACCTCCGACCTTGCCTATAGTGTTACCAAGAAGATGTATGAATGATTCGAGCTCATTGCTGTCAGTACCTCCGACCTTGCCTATTGTGTTACCAAGAAGATGTATGAATGATTCTAGCTCATTGCTGTCAGTACCTCCGACCTTGCCTATTGTGTTACCAAGAAGATGTATGAATGATTCGAGCTCATTGCTGTCAGTACCTCCGACCTTGCCTATTGTGTTACCAAGAAGATGTATGAATGATTCTAGCTCATTGCTGTCAGTACCTCCGACCTTGCCTATTGTGTTACCAAGAAGATATATGAATGATTCTAGCTCATTGCTGTCAGTACCTCCGACCTTGCCTATTGTGTTACCAAGAAGATGTATGAATGATTCTAGCTCATTGCTGTCAGTACCTCCGACCTTGCCTATTGTGTTACCAAGAAGATGTATGAATGATTCTAGCTCATTGCTGTCAGTACCTCCGACCTTGCCTATTGTGTTACCAAGAAGATGTATGAATGATTCTAGCTCATTGCTGTCAGTACCTCCGACCTTGCCTATTGTGTTACCAAGAAGATATATGAATGATTCTAGCTCATTGCTGTCAGTACCTCCGACCTTGCCTATAGTGTTACCAAGAAGATATATGAATGATTCTAGCTCATTGCTGTCAGTACCTCCGACCTTGCCTATTAATTACCAAGAAGATATATGAATGATTCTAGCTCATTGCTGTCAGTACCTCCGACCTTGCCTATTGTGTTACCAAGAAGATATATGAATGATTCTAGCTCATTGCTGTCAGTACCTCCGACCTTGCCTATTGTGTTACCAAGAAGATGTATGAATGATTCTAGCTCATTGCTGTCAGTACCTCCGACCTTGCCTATTGTGTTACCAAGAAGATGTATGAATGATTCTAGCTCATTGCTGTCAGTACCTCCGACCTTGCCTATTGTGTTACCAAGAAGATGTATGAATGATTCTAGCTCATTGCTGTCAGTACCTCCGACCTTGCCTATTGTGTTACCAAGAAGATATATGAATGATTCTAGCTCATTGCTGTCAGTACCTCCGACCTTGCCTATTGTGTTACCAAGAAGATGTATGAATGATTCGAGCTCATTGCTGTCAGTACCTCCGACCTTGCCTATTGTGTTACCAAGAAGATGTATGAATGATTCTAGCTCATTGCTGTCAGTACCTCCGACCTTGCCTATTGTGTTACCAAGAAGATATATGAATGATTCTAGCTCATTGCTGTCAGTACCTCCGACCTTGCCTATTGTGTTACCAAGAAGATGTATGAATGATTCTAGCTCATTACTGTCAGTACCTCCGACCTTGCCTATTGTGTTACCAAGAAGATGTATGAATGATTCTAGCTCATTGCTGTCAGTACCTCCGACCTTGCCTATTGTGTTACCAAGAAGATGTATGAATAATTCTAGCTCATTGCTGTCAGTACCTCCGACCTTGCCTATTGTGTTACCAAGAAGATATATGAATGATTCTAGCTCATTGCTGTCAGTACCTCCGACCTTGCCTATAGTGTTACCAAGAAGATATATGAATGATTCTAGCTCATTGCTGTCAGTACCTCCGACCTTGCCTATTGTGTTACCAAGAAGATGTATGAATGATTCTAGCTCATTGCTGTCAGTACCTCCGACCTTGCCTATAGTGTTACCAAGAAGATGTATGAATGATTCTAGCTCATTGCTGTCAGTACCTCCGACCTTGCCTATAGTGTTACCAAGAAGATGTATGAATGATTCTAGCTCATTGCTGTCAGTACCTCCGACCTTGCCTATAGTGTTACCAAGAAGATATATGAATGATTCTAGCTCATTGCTGTCAGTACCTCCGACCTTGCCTATAGTGTTACCAAGAAGATGTATGAATGATTCTAGCTCATTGCTGTCAGTACCTCCGACCTTGCCTATTGTGTTACCAAGAAGATGTATGAATGATTCTAGCTCATTGCTGTCAGTACCTCCGACCTTGCCTATTGTGTTACCAAGAAGATATATGAATGATTCTAGCTCATTGCTGTCAGTACCTCCGACCTTGCCTATTGTGTTACCAAGAAGATGTATGAATGATTCTAGCTCATTGCTGTCAGTACCTCCGACCTTGCCTATTGTGTTACCAAGAAGATGTATGAATGATTCGAGCTCATTGCTGTCAGTACCTCCGACCTTGCCTATTGTGTTACCAAGAAGATGTATGAATGATTCTAGCTCATTGCTGTCAGTACCTCCGACCTTGCCTATAGTGTTACCAAGAAGATGTATGAATGATTCTAGCTCATTGCTGTCAGTACCTCCGACCTTGCCTATTGTGTTACCAAGAAGATGTATGAATGATTCTAGCTCATTGCTGTCAGTACCTCCGACCTTGCCTATTGTGTTACCAAGAAGATATATGAATGATTCTAGCTCATTGCTGTCAGTACCTCCGACCTTGCCTATTGTGTTACCAAGAAGATGTATGAATGATTCTAGCTCATTGCTGTCAGTACCTCCGACCTTGCCTATTGTGTTACCAAGAAGATGTATGAATGATTCTAGCTCATTGCTGTCAGTACCTCCGACCTTGCCTATTGTGTTACCAAGAAGATGTATGAATGATTCTAGCTCATTGCTGTCAGTACCTCCGACCTTGCCTATTGTGTTACCAAGAAGATGTATGAATGATTCTAGCTCATTGCTGTCAGTACCTCCGACCTTGCCTATAGTGTTACCAGGAAGATATATGAATGATTCTAGCTCATTGCTGTCAGTACCTCCGACCTTGCCTATTGTGTTACCAAGAAGATGTATGAATGATTCTAGCTCATTGCTGTCAGTACCTCCGACCTTGCCTATTGTGTTGCCAAGAAGATATATGAATGATTCTAGCTCATTGCTGTCAGTACCTCCGACCTTGCCTATTGTGTTACCAAGAAGATATATGAATGATTCTAGCTCATTGCTGTCAGTACCTCCGACCTTGCCTATTGTGTTACCAAGAAGATGTATGAATGATTCTAGCTCATTGCTGTCAGTACCTCCGACCTTGCCTATTGTGTTACCAAGAAGATATATGAATGATTCTAGCTCATTGCTGTCAGTACCTCCGACCTTGCCTATTGTGTTACCAAGAAGATATATGAATGATTCTAGCTCATTGCTGTCAGTACCTCCGACCTTGCCTATTGTGTTACCAAGAAGATATATGAATGATTCTAGCTCATTGTTGTCAGTACCTCCGACCTTGCCTATTGTGTTACCAAGAAGATGTATGAATGATTCTAGCTCATTGCTGTCAGTACCTCCGACCTTGCCTATAGTGTTACCAAGAAGATGTATGAATGATTCTAGCTCATTGCTGTCAGTACCTCCGACCTTGCCTATTGTGTTATTAAGAAGATATATGAATGATTCTAGCTCATTGCTGTCAGTACCTCCGACCTTGCCTATAGTGTTACCAAGAAGATATATGAATGATTCTAGCTCATTGCTGTCAGTACCTCCGACCTTGCCTATTGTGTTACCAAGAAGATATATGAATGATTCTAGCTCATTGCTGTCAGTACCTCCGACCTTGCCTATTGTGTTACCAAGAAGATGTATGAATGATTCGAGCTCATTGCTGTCAGTACCTCCGACCTTGCCTATTGTGTTACCAAGAAGATGTATGAATGATTCTAGCTCATTGCTGCAGTACCTCCGACCTTGCCTATTGTGTTACCAAGAAGATGTATGAATGATTCTAGCTCATTTAATACCCTTTCTTTCAGTATAACCTGATTTTATTCTGTGCTTTTTTTTTTCTCTGTGTACCCTCAGACCTAATGCCAATGTCTAATCAGTAAATAGTAGTATGGCACAACTGTAGTTCTGACTGTCATCAGGTAGACATCTTCACAGATGCGTTATCTATACTGCACGCCCTCAAGTATGGCAGTTGTGAGTAAGCGGATCATGCTTCAGTGGTTACAATCCCATTGTGGTATACTCGGGAAGGAAAAGTTAGATAAGTTTGCAAAAATGGTAAGAGCATGGGAATAAGAAGACAGTGAAATCATAAACTTTGATAAAAAGAGATCTGAACAAACCCGAGGACGACTATCATAACCTTGGTCAGCAGGGACAGATCACCATTATTCGCCTCATGGCATGGCATCATCATCATCAGGTGCCCTGCCGAATGGCGATAACATACCTACATCCATTTCTATCACGTTTGTCGTTTACCAATTCTGTTGTTGATTGCCACCATGCTATTCTCTCAGGCTGTCCAGGATGTTCTCTCTCAGCCTTCTTCTGTCTCTCTTTCCTGCTATATTTCCCGTTGTCACGACGTGCTCTAAGTCGCCTTTTCTCATAATATGCCCAAAAAAGGAGGACTGCCGGGGACTGCCTTGTTCTGATCCTTGAAATACGTTGGCTTTGTGTTTGTGCTTTCTCTAGTACACTATCGTTAGTCTTCTTTGCAGTCCATGGGATCCGCAGCATTCTTCTGTGAAACCACATCTCCGTTGCTTCCAAAGGTATAAGCGCTTGGTTACTAATAGTCCATGATTCACTGCCATATGTCAGCACTGGTTCCACATAGCATCCAATGACTCTCTTTCTCAGTTCCAGCAACAAGGTTTTGCACAAAATTCCTTTCATGGTCTGCAAGGCCGATTTTGTTTGGGCTATTCTGCATTTGTTTTTCTTCCTAATTGCATTTTCCATCCAATGTTATGTTATGTTATGTTATGTTATGTTATGTTATGGCATAACAATCTAAAAAAAACAAATGAAGAGACTTTGTCTGTCTGCTTCACCTCTTTGCACGCGTGGACTGAAAGAACAAGCTGCAGATCTTGTTTTACAGGACAGCCTTCTGGTCAGTTGAAGAAGACTCGTTAGTCGAATGAGTTGACACTAAACTCAAAGTTGTACGGGGATAAAGAGTAGCTGGAGACAAAGATCAAGTTGATCACGGTGTCTGACTGTGTACCAGTTGCTGATCGAAAACAAGACAAAGGAAGAGGATGATAGACTAGCCAAGGAGGAACGAAGCAAATCCCAAAATAACAAAAGGGCAACACACGAAGAAGTAAAATCATTGTTCAAATAACGGTCCGATCTCTTAGCGTATCAACACTGCTAATCTTCATTCTGTACACAACACAACACAACACAAGTGCAGTCTCCGGAACGAAGGTTGGCTGCAATGGAACTCCAATATACTCTGTCTCATGTCCTGACGGTGCTCTCCGTCAGACTGACATTAGTCTACTTTTTGATGTTGATCTCCCACTTCGCTGCACGCCTCTTGTCTGCCGACCTTTAATCTTCCCCTCCAGTATTGTTTTCAAAAAAGTATAGTGTCTTTTTATAAGATCAAAATATTTTACTTGCCTAATTGTAAAGTCTATCAAGAGTCCTCTACCCATGCCTACTCTTGTCAATATATCGCTATTTGCTTGTTTTTACACAATATGAGACACATTCTTCTGCATAACAAAATTTCTATGGCCTCTATTGTGTTTACATTATCTTGCACAAATCCCAAACACCATTGTCACGAAATTTGATAATAATCTGGTGATTTTCGGCGGTTTTAGGAAAAATATAAGTCAGGAATTTTTCGATCTCACCTTATATATACAACCACAGGCAGATACATACATTTATATTATTGACATTTTTTGTTTAAGTCCCTACAGCTTGCCTTGTTAAAGCTTTTTCCCTGTGCATCTCTTGATGTTATCGATTAACTTATAGCGTTGTCTTCCTCTGGTACGTTTACAATCATTTTAAGACTTTTATTTCATTTGACGTAACCTGTTGTCAGGATGCATGTCTGTTTCATTTTTTTTTTCAATTTTAACAAATTTTCCCATAACCCAGAGAGCTGAAATTGTGTGCATACACTCCACTAGTCTGACCTGATAATATATAAACAAATGATGGCTGTTGGACAGATCATTCAAAAGATTTACCGGAAAACGACGTTTCTTGATACTTTCTTTGTCCAGTCCAGTTACCTCATTTCCGTTGAATCCCGAGCAAATAAAATTCCCAGAATTGAGAAGACGGTGTCTCGCGGGTTAGGCGGCTTTCTCTTCGATAAAGCCGGTACTGTACACCATTAACGACCAGAATCTGCACACCTCTGTATTCAGCTCCACATTACTCCCTGTAATATGCTACTCGGCGGAACTATGGACACTCACGAAGGAGATGGAGTCCAAACTCGGAACGACCCAAGCCTCCCCGGAGAGACGCATGGTCAGCCTCACGCTTCATAGCCAGCGCACACAAGGTCTTCATAAATCGGACTTACGCCAATTGTCCCTGGTGGAAGATGCAGTTATTTATGCAGACAAGATAAAACATACTGCGAAGAACGGATGATCGCAATATGGTATCACAGAGACAAGAAACTACCACAGAGACAACAGCCAGCACGCTGATCCGACTCCCTTGCAGATGGGCGACTCATTATCCACTGGTCCACCGTGATCCAAAACAGAGTCCGTTGGAAAATTAGTTGCGATCCGCAACGGTGTAATCCCCGCAGAAGAACGGCTCAGTAATCCAGTAAATGCAAGCTTGAATCTAAAAACGATTTAAAAAATATGTTTACTTCTTACTTTCTACGTTTTTTAATAAGACGCAATTTCTTCTGAAATGTCCAACATATCAATTGTCCTACTCTGATTTCATTCATTTAATTTCTTATTAAACTTAACTTCTGCAAATTCTATATGTTTTTCCATGAGATTAAACCAATTCTTAAATAATCTACATTTGAAAGGTCTCAAAATTGCTTCTTGTTGTTACGCCTTTTTTTTTCTTCTTCTTTTGTTGTCCATCGCCATGATGGCGACACCATCTCACAGTTTTTGTCTTGATGATGCAACTTGCGCTGTATGTGGATTATAGTGAGAAAGTAGCTGCGTTGATCATCAACCTCACTCTCTGGTCCCGAATTACCTTGGACCAGTGGCAAGACATAATTAAAGACGACCGGAGGTAATTCAGAATGTCCCACCTCCTTTGAGACTAGGAGTTGCATGAAAATCACGGGACTAGAACCACGCCGTTTCCATTCATCGCTTTGAGAGGCAAGTGCATTACTTCTCGACCACAGCGACACATTTAGTAATGGCGTGTATACACAAAGCATGATTACTTTCATTTTTTATTTGTGACTTGTTTTGTTTTTTTAAAATCAATATTTGGTGATGTAAACAATTTTGACCTTTCCTATTTTCTTCCTCATTTTTCACCCTCAACTTTCATCCTCCATATTTATTGACATTTTAATCGCGAGTCATGTCATTTCTTTCGATTAAAGATTTTTTTAATGTAAATATTAAACATATATGGATCTAGAACATCACAAGAATCATCAATGGCTACACTTTTCGTCATTTGCTAAAAGAGAAAGTGTACCTATGGATCTGCTTGGAGTGATGTGATGTTTGAACTGTCGACACGTAATAAAGTACAATTATTGTGTAAAAATATTTTGTTTTGAATTTTAGACATACCATGGGTGGTTACTCTGATTTGTTTTTTAAACACGACAGAACTGAAACAAGGTAAGATGGAATGTTGAAGCTTACCTTAAATATTTCCGGCTTTTTATCGTGTTTTCTGTTTATAACAATATCACATTGCTAAAGTGATGAAGATGATATCGCACTTTTGTAAACAATTTGAAACCGGGCAAAGTATTAGTATTCATACTGATACGTGGATGACAAATATGTTATGTTGTAGATTAAGAATGAGTTTCATTGAAACTTTCAATGACTAATTTAATTAAAACTAATTTTTTATAATAATAATTAATAGAAGTCATAATATAAAAATGGAGTCATCAGTCAGTGATTTAGTGAATTGAAAAATGAAGTATATGAAAAGACCTTAGATTAGAGGCTTTTGAGATGTGATGTAGGATGGAGTGAGTGAGCTGGGCAGATAAATGGTAAAACGATCAAAATGAAGTGCTTAAGAAAGTTAAAGATATACGGCACGCCTAATTTAAATTAATACTATACTAATACTAATACACTATACGGCCACAAAATACACTTAGACAGCTAATGAAAAATATATCAAAAGGTAGATTCAAACTTGGGCTTGGCTTAGGATTCAGCCTTAGCCACAATAATGAGACTAAGAGACATGGAGGTCTACTCTACTATTGAAATACTGGAAGGCGAAATTCATGAGGAAAGAAGATGACGTACAAGAAGCAAGTACATCACACAGGCGTGCATGAACATCTGGGTGTAGACTTGTGCTGAGTTAAAGAGATCTGCCGCGAACAGTACAGTCTGAGTACAGAGGACTATCGTCACAATGGTGTGATTTGTTTGTCACTCCCAACACGTCTCTGGTCTGGACTGACTAACCTGATGATGATGTCCCAACACCAGTCTCTGGACTGACTAACCTGATCAGCGCTGATGAAAATTATGATTCATAGAATAGATGATAGGCAAATCAATCATCCACAAATTTGTTTCTCCAAGTAGCAACAATAAATTGGTGTATCACAACTGTCCCCCCCCCCCCCCACCCACTTTCCCGTGTATAATTTTATACTTACAAATAAGTCAGATATTGTACAAGTTATCCAATTCTGCTGTGCTTGTGCCCATGAACAAATAACTGTAACTAACAAACTTAATATAATATTTAACATTGTAAATCGCAATCCTAATATTAAGTGATATGCATGTCATACGTAAGAGGTGACAAACGACCTGGGTGCCATGACATGTTTGTGGTAGGGAACACTATCCATACTGTAGAAACTCTATGTTGCAAAAACTTCAAAATACAAGGTAGGACAGATACAAATCATTGAAGAAAAAGAGCTGAAATATTTTTCAGTTTTAATATATTAGCAGTAGTTTTGGGTAAAAACTTGACAAACTGGCTAGTAACATTTTTTCATGTACAGTTAGTTGTCCTTCGCAAGCGAAGATGGCAACAGGGTCAGACATGTTTATTCAGATGTGATCGCATATGGCAGTACACTCCGATTTGAGCGTGACAAACTCTACCAGTCATAAAGAACACCATATGTCAGGCCGCCAAGCTAATCACCATCTCAAGAACCATACGGCATGAGCAATAGCTCTCCAATACCTCATATGACATCATATTTCAGAAGAAATTAGCCGGGCTTTGCAATGACCACACCGAACGACGATGGCTGAAAGGCCAATTCTGCAGATAAGGAACGCTTTCTCAACTAAATTGCTGACCAAGTTGAAGCTGGTCTCAGATCTCATGACCTCAGATCCGCATATCAGGCTCCTCCGCCCTGGAGGCAAGTAGAAAGAGAAAAAAGCATAGAGTTCATTAATAAGTTTGATGCTCTCTGTGCTCGTCATACGAGGAGGTAGTGAACAGGTGGAAGGAGCACTACACGCATGTTCTTAACCACCCACCGGCAATGACATGTCTCGATCTGTCTGCTGAATCTCCGGATACTCTCCAAGATATGGAAACCAACATCGACCCCCACCTCCACCCCACTATAGCTGGTCCTTGTTGCAATTTGGAAACTTGGAGATGGATGAGCGGCAGGCCTGGATCACATCCCGCTGGAGCTATTGAAGCATGCCATCGACCCGATTAGCTCTGTCGTCCATCACATCCCTACCTCATTCCCCTATGTACTTTAAATCTGTAGGTCAGTACACCTTCATGTACCACTCTACAAACTGTGTTTTCGTAAATATTCTGTATGAGTGAAATTAACTTCTCCTAGTATCCCATACTGTCTCGGTAGTTGCCATAAAATGCTTTGGTCTATACTGTCAAATGCCTTTTGCTTTACACAATGGCAACATTTTCACCAGTGGCATCTCTTATCTTGAAAATCGTGTGCCTCACAGTGTAGAATCATGTGTGTAATCTCTCCTCTTTTTACAGAAATACTTATCTGCTTTCGTTAATTTTTCTTTTATTCTCATCAGGTGTTCTACATGAGAGACTTGCTCCAATGCTACAGAACAAACAATTCTTATATATATATACCTTCATCAGGTTACACATAAATCATGGATTCCACGGTGAGAAACCGAAGGACTGACCCGGTTCAAAGTTCAGTAAGATCAGGAATGTTGCGTCTCGAAAACGTTATGGGAGAATCAATGCTCAAGATTCGTCTGATGCCGTCCAGAATTAAGATAATGTTTTTTTTATCAGGAGTTTTGTCCTTACTCTTCTACCTCTATGTGGCCAACTGGTTCCTACATGGAGATCCAGAAACTCATTTGGAGGTTTTGCTGGAAACTGAGAAGTGCCCTGCCTGCTACGGAGGCTCGGCCTGCGGTATGATATATCACAAACAGATTGATTTCTCGGGCGTATCAAAGTTTAGATCTCTTGATGTAATAAATGCCAAGAATGTGCATTTTGGGACCATGAAACCTGACGGTAAGGAAATTGTTATGAAGAAGCTAGCTTCAGACACTGAGATTACAAATATGGATAATAAATTGTGCAAAGATGCGCAACGGCCTACAGGTTGTGATATTGCTCGTGTGATTACACGTACTGATATGGCTCTGCCTTTGAGAGATGGGCCGATTACTCCTGAGCTACTGAAAAAGACAGAGGCATTTATGTTCTACTGCCCGAGCTACAGATTGATTGATAGAGTATGGACTTACTTTAAGGAGTACAAGAAGAAGGAACAGGTCTTTATGTCTGATAAGATGCACATTCTATATTCATCACTGGTCAATCCAGAGGCTTTGATTTTACAGGTTAGTACGTAATATTCCTGATACACTGTCTTGTTTGAGGTGTTTACTAAACTCATTTTATTTAACAGATAGGCATACAATCAGTTGCCCAGCGCCAGTGATGATGACAGCGTTTGGATAGAGAGATATTTTGTGAGATCTTTTTTCTTCTTTGGCGTTCGTCCTCGGAAGGAGGTTGGGTTGTTGTTTACAAGTGAGACCGATATCTGCACCTTTTGGCCAGAAACATTCAATTTCAGATAGCTTTTTTGGGTAGAAATTAAACTACTTCCACATGCAAGGCCTGGGGAAACTGCTGAGGATTAGATGGTAGGACATGGTGCCAAATACAGATGTGTTAGCGCGGTCGGGCATGTCCAGTATACACACCATGATATGTGCAGCACAGCTGAGATCGGCTGGCCATGTGGTACACATGTTGAATCAATGTCTACCAAACGAGCTGCTCTTTGGTGAATTTAAAATGGCAAGCGGTGGGCAGCGGAAAAGGTGCAAGGACACACTTAAGAGATTGCTGATCCAGTGCGGTATTACCCATGATGACTGGGAAAAAATCGTCACCAATCCCACAGACTGGCGCAGCACTATTGCTGAGGGTATTCAGAGACACAAGCCGTAAAAAATAAATGAGGTTAACCAGAGACGATCGAACCCAAGTCGGCTCACATCAAACCTTCAACCCCAGTGGAAGGAGGTGTCTTATTTCCCTGTACAAAATGCAACAGACAAATCAAGGCTCAGATTGGCTTATTTAATCATCTTTGAACTCATGCGAACAGTGAATACTGACAAAGTGGTCCTCATCTATTACGATGGACGGACAACAATATTCTCTTAGCCAGACTACACAAATGCTGCTTTTTTCCAGGGCCGTCGTTTGGAGACAGAATAAGGTCTTGGTCAGTTCTACGAGGCATGTTCCACTGAAACCGGACCAAACTGCAACAAGTGAACATATGCATGATGTGTATGATGACGTCACTTCTGGTGTAAACAGCATATACCAACTGTCAAGTTTGCAAAATTTCATTATCCTCCGGCTCATACTTTCCTCAGCAGACCATTGAAAACATAGCGGATGTGATACAGATTCCTTCCAGAGTTGATCAGCGAGCAGTGATTTGGGATCAGCGAGCAGTGATTCAGTTTCTAACCGCTGAAGGATGTTGACCAGTTGACATTCATCGCAGAATGCAGGCAGTGTATGGTGACAAAAGTGAGTTGAAAACAACAGTGAAGAACTGGACAATGTTTGCTCCGCAATCACAGCAACAGCTGTTACCCCAAGGAAGTAAACCCTTAGAAAATGTAGGAGAAAAATACATAAAATACATGCCGAAGTCAGATGCACTGGGCCGACAGGTGCAAAATAAAACATAGTACAACGCACACCACATTGTGAAATAAAGAAAAAAGGTGAACTAAAAAAAAAAAAAAAAAACAAACAAGCAGGTTATACCAATTGCTGAAGGCTTGCAGTTTTTGCTTCCCTCGGCTTACTAGGCCTGGTGGAAGCTAGATTTTGTATTGGGTAGTAATTTCATTACTTTTTAGAATTTTGCATAGACAGTTGCTAGCAGCCTACTCTTATCGATGTTTTACGACCAATTGTTTTTTTTTAGGTGCATAATGTGTACGCAGGATCCCCGTGCTTTTTGTCAATCTCCAATTTGACAAGAATCTCCCTTGAGATTAGGGGATGCTTGGACCTTCTGGGATTTTAAACCCCACAGTGTTGTATTTTCATAACTTGAGAAGTGCTTCTACCTTTCAGCTATAGAGACCACTTGGTACAGATAAGCAGATAATGTTCCTGATATATTTTCTTGTGTATAGGAATGTAGTCAGCTAATTTGATTCAATTTTTGTGAACATCATTTTCCTGGTTCATTTTGTTAATTGGAGGTATTTAGTAAAACATGCTGCCGAAGATGGATGTGTCGGGCCAAAAAATGCAAATATCGCGGTCAAGCTGTAAACTAGCGACACAACATATTCCATTCTCCAGACTACATCCTGCTGCTTGCAAAGTCCTGTTCGAGGCTTGGTAGTGGGAGATTGAGAATGAACGCAGAAGAAGAAGTGGTAAAACATTGTTATTAGTGCACTTACCCAATGAGTAATGAGCTGCTGATTAGCGCAATGGTATAGCACTCGCTTTTCATGGCAAAGGTACAGGGTTCAACTCCCACTACCGCCGGCTTCAGTCAATCCAGCTGTAAATGGGTACCTGACTTACGATTACGGAAGAAAAAGGCAGCGAGGAAGGGATCTGGCCACCCCACCTGACAAGCTGAGGTTTAGTATACTGAAGTCTCCAACACTGCATCCCTGACCAGCGACTGCGTCTGCAACATTGCAGCAGGCAGACAAAAGTAGTGAAACCAACGACCCTGCTCAAGTCTGGCCTGCTGATCAGGAAAGAGATGGCCGATGCCAACCCCAGACCCAGCAGCACCAGCATGATGGCTCAGGGGCGACTTCAGTGGGCATGAATAATCCAATCATCTACTGGTCACATTGTGACAAAACTACACGACTGGAGAGAGGGTTGGTACCCGGACAAAATTAACTACCTTGTCGAGGAACAGGTCACTAATTAATTATTATTTTCATTTTACTGGCATGCACACAATATTTCTGATACATTCTGTTGTGTGGATGTGTTTAGTACAGTCATTTAATTTTGCAGTTAGAAACATAATTTTCCAGATTTATTTTGTTGTTGAAGATATTTAAATTTGTGAATGTAGTTTTATCTTATATGTGTTTGCTGCATTGAAGTGTAATTATTTATTTTATAGGTTGAATAGTATTACTCAAGTGATGGTCTCCAAATTATTATGTTAACAAGCATACACCATCTTGTTTGTTTTATTCTCACCAGACTTTTCCCAAATCTGAAGGGTGGCCATTTCCAGAATACATTGGTTCATGTGGCAGAGTAGTTGTGGTGGAAAATGCTGGTCAGCCGTTGTCTGAGTTTGTTGGGGCATCATTCCATATCAGAGTAAGCTGAGTTTGTACGCATGTGCTGTTGCTATGTACACCTCTTTCATTAGTGTGTACTTTTTAAAACTCACTTTTGCTGGGAAACATTTGTAACAGATTCCTGTAGGGCAGAAGAGATTGGGGCTGGGGACTTATTCTCGGAGATCTAAAAATTGGCTGAGAAAATAATTGGCGAGTTCAGGTCAAACTAGAGTCAACGCAATACCATTGTCAAGTCTTGGATTAAATTAGAAATGTGAGAGAGGCAGCAGTGTTGTTTACTATGAGTTGGGACTGGTTTGTTGGGAGTGGTGGCTTTAGACTCCCATTCTTTATAGTGGACTAGTACCATTAGGGGAGTTAGCGACAAGGAATCGCGCGCCAGGCTGTCAGATTTGGAATGAGCAATTCACTATTTTCTGTGGTAACAGAGTGCCTCGGTTCGAATCGCATCCGAATGACTAAAAAAATCTGGGTCGTGATTTTAATCTGGGTTTGAGTCAACCCAGCTGTAAATGGGTACCGGATGCATGAGTTAGGGAAAGTAAAAAACAGCAAGGAAGGGTACTGGCCACACCACCTCTCACAGACTGCGGCTTAGTACAATGGAGTCATCAAAAACTCTATTTCCAACCAGTGGTTAATTCTGCTGAAGTTTCCACTTTACTTTACTTTAGGATTCAAAAGAGGAGTATTCAAGATAAGATTGATCGCTACCAATCAACTAGGAAGGACCACTCAGCTGCCATCTTGGTTTAGGTAGGGCTAAAATGGGCCTTTAAAAGAGAGAGGAGATTCTGGATTCGAGAGTGGATCTAGAAGGTTGTGTCACTATGTTCCAGATTACATTTGTGCCTTTTGGAGTGAATGATGGCCCTTTTATGATCAATGTGAGATAACGGAACAAAGCATATCTGTTTTCACAGTCATCAGCTTGAGGTGATCTGTTGAGGACGAGAGCTAAACGGCTCATGTCGGATCGTACAGAAAAGGTAAAAGTGTGGCACCTAAAAGAGCAGTCTCGCAGATTGGCTCATTGTCTGCTCATGTCAGGTTGAATAGAAACATTATCTGAATCAGAGGGGTCGACCATAGCTCCTAATCGAAAGAGTCGCAATCTGAAACCTCAGTGAGCAACCCCATAATAATAGTAAGAAACTATTATCCCGCAAGTACAGGGCCGACGGACGCCAGAGATCAAGTTCTTCACCAACTGCTAGAGAGCACACGTGACTACATTATAGATAATAGCTAATCAATGTAGAACGAGTTTTGTATAGATATTAGGATATACTATCGAACTGGGTTTATAATTCTAGGGATTCCATTCAAGCTCATGCTAACATTCCCTGAGATAGAAAGAATTGAGTTGTTGTTGTTTAGTTATCGGTAGTCTAGGTTTTTATCATGTTGGAAACAAATACTTTTGTAATAAATGAATATCTTGTTTTATTATTCTCATAAGCTTTTAGAGTTTCTATGTTGAAGTCTTAATGTCACGTATTAGATGATGTAACTCTGAACTCACAGACAGAAAGAAATCCTAGCTCTATGACATACATATGTGGCCAGGATATTATAGATCTGCTACGCATTCTGGAGAGATGAAGGTACTCCATTTTGTTATTGGGATGTCTCTATTTTCTTCCCACCCAGGTCTGAAGCCAGACAAAGACTCGCATCAGTGTGAGACATATGTTAGCGACTCTACTTTGCACCAAGATAGCGTTCACTGCCCCACCACCAATTGCCTGCTGGTTATCCCAAACTGCTCTAGACATAATCAAAAGTTCAAGGCAAAGGGATTGTCACATCTTGAGTCGCTGTGCCTTTGCGATGGTTTCAGACGCAAGAATGCAGTAAAGAACTGGACAACGATGTTTAAAGAAGGACATGAGTTAACGTAACAATATGCGCCTTACCTGGTCTCTGAAGATCGTTCGTTAACTCACGTCCTTCTTAAACATTGTTGTCCAGTTCTTCACTGTTGTCTTCGGCACACTTTTGTCACCAAACACTTTCTGCGATGAATGTTAACTGGTCGACATCCTTCAGCTATTAGAAACTGGACGAATTCTGTATCACACCCGCCACGTTTTCAACAGTCTACTGAGGAAACTATGAGTCGGAGGATAATGAAATTTTGTAAACTTGACAGTTGGTATGTGCTGTTTACACCAGCAGTGATGTCATTATATGTATGTTCGCTTGGTGCAGTTTGGTCCAGTTTCATTTGAACACGCCTCGAATTTTCATATTTATAGGCTGGCATTGCGTACGAGCTCCTGAAAATTGCAGAGAAGTTAACAACAAAGTCTGACTATACATTATATCTGACTGACGTAAGTTATGAAAACTTTGCTGTGGACAAAAGTGGCAAGGTGACTGTCGTTGATCTGGAGAACATTGTTGTGGTGGACAAACTGGCAATACAGGCTAGTAAGTATCATCATCAAAACATTTTCAGTTCCCTGTGGATCACAGGTCTTCATCAATTACATGTCCTCTCCAGCTCTCTCCATGTCATCCTTGTTTCCTTTATGTTTGTCTCTCTCTTCTGTATGTGTATTTTGGTCTCCTATTTCTCTTGCCCTGGAGATTCCAGAACAAAGACTGTCTTGTAATGCTATTAGCTGATTTCCTTGATGTGTATCCTATCCAACTCCAGCACCTTCTCTTCACATCATGTTCCAATGACATCGGCCTGTTTCTTCCCAACAGTTCCACATCAGTGATTTTATCATACCGTTTCAATCTTTGTTCTGCTCACGCACCAATTTATGAAAGTATGTGCCTGTTTGGTTGTTGTTTTTGTAGTTCTCCAAGTTTCAGAGTCATACAGTCCTATGGACATTACATTGTAGTTGAAGATTTTTATTTTTACATTGGACTAACTTGTTTGTAATGTCCTTAAGTTCCTAAATAATCAAACATGTTATTTTCTCAAATAATCAAACATGGCATTATCTCAAATAATCAATTGTCTTATTCTCTCAAATAATCACACTTGGCATTATCTCAAATAATCAAATGTCCCATTTTCTAAAATAATCAAATGTCCCATTTTCTCAAATAATCAAATGTCCCATTTTCTCAAATAATCAAATGTCCTTCTTTCTCAAATAATCAAGCATGGTATTATCTCAAATAATCAAATGTCCCATTTTCTCAAATAATCAATTGTCTTATTCTCTCAAATAATCACACTTGGCAATATCTCAAATAATCAAATGTCCCATTTTCTCAAATAATCAAATGTCCTATTTTCTCAAATAATCAAATGTGGCATTGTGTCAAATAATTAGTTATGGTATTATCTCAAATAATCATACTTCTTCCAATTGTCTCCTGAGCCGTCTTACGTAAATTATTCTCATCCCACAAGATGCACCCAATTTTTCTAAACATTCAGATCTCCAAGCTCACCATTCTTTCTTCCATCTCCTCACTTATGACTAACATCTCCTCGCTCCTAAACTGGTTTGAGCTGAAAGCTTCCTCATGATGTGCTCATGCCCGAAACGTCTAGCTTTTGCAGTCAAATTTGATCCCTATTTTCATATCCTATATCGACATTTTCCTATGCAGTCCACCTTTATTTTCTCCCAGGTGGTTTGTTAAGAGCAGCTATAGATGGCACCTTACTGGCTGCGGGTCTACGTTGCTCTAGTGTTTGAGTCTATTAAGATGGACTCGCACATCAGTTAAACCACCCTCCAAAAAACTGGTTGAATACAAACTCTGTAGAGTCTTCTAAACCAGTATAAAGATGTTAAGTTAAAGTAGGTTATTTCTTTATCCATTTTAACCTTTGTATTTTAGATTTGTCAATTTTCCTAATTTGTGTTGTTCTTTATTCATGAAGAAGATATTTTGTTTGTAATGTACGAGGGGGCTTCAAATGAAAATCTTCAAAGTGGGATAGAAATTAGAAAAAAATCATGCCTTTGTATTGTGACATGCTAATATGGTTGATAAGGATGTCAAGAGTGTTCTGCAGGTGCCATCAAGTTGCAATCGAACAACATGACGTCATAATATAATTTCAGTTAAAAGATGGCCGCCCCACTTTTTACATGCACAAAAAGCGGAACAGCGTTCTATTATCCGTTTTTTAAGCAATGAAGGGATGAAACTTATAGAAATTCATCATCAAATGAAGGTCCAGTACAGTGATGCATGTCTTTCACTTACAGTCGATCTGCAATTTTCCTTTGCAAGGCGGTCAACGGCTGCAATCGACTCTGGGGTCACTACTCAGTGTGCCTGACCCGTTCGTGAACAGTCTGTCACAGAACTCCCGCAGTTTTGAAACTTCCTACTCCACTCATACATTTGTTAAAGTGAAAATCATGCATTACCACACTGTACCTTGATACTCTGATGAATTTCTGTAGGTTTCACTCCTTCGCTGCTAAAAAAAACGGATAACAGAATGCTGCTCCTTTTTGGTGCGTGTTAATAGTGAATCTGCCAACTTTTTACTGCAATTATGATGTCATATTGTTCGTCTGCAGCATGATGGCACATCCAAGACACTCTTGACATCACTAGCAATCATATTTACAAGTTACAATACAGAGGCATGGTTTTTCTAATTTGAAGGTTTTCATTTTAAGCCCCCTCGTAGTTTATAGTTATTGTGCACTCATCTGTGATTGCGTTATGACATACTTCCCTTATATTGGAAGTGACTTCATTATTTCAACCTCGTCATCTTTCTTCCTTCCAGGAAAACCAAAAGGCTGGAATGATGAACACGAGGGGATGTTTAGTGAATGTGGTGGAAAAAACTGCCTTCAGTTTGACAGTGATAAGCTTTGCACACATTTAAACAGCGACCACAACTACAACGCCATTTGCCGCAACCTGCTATCTCACTACGCAGTGGAGAGTAAGATGCCGCAAGGATTTCTCCATGATATGCCAGTGGAAGCCGAAGATTATTGGGATTTGGGTAAGTTTACATGTCTGGGAGGGGTAGCAGCGTGAGAGATTAGAATACAATGCTAGGGATATACACGTGCTTAAGAGATACGTATAACTACCCTCACATAATGTATTAGCTGACTAATTGCATCATGGTCAGCGAACCATAGCTGACCATGACTCTATTTCGCCTCCACATGGCAGCCCTGGAAACAGACAGCACTAATCACTAGTGTTGCCAATGGATGGGGATCACAGTAGGAAGGCAAACCCGGTTCTAAACGGTACTAAAACAAAGTCAGCTGAAATGGGATGTTTCTGGCCGAAAGGCGCAGATATTGACACCTCGCTGTAAACTGCGACATGTCATTTTCAGGATGAACCTCGGAAAGAATTTAATGTCTATGGGCGATAAATTTCCAAATTTATTTCCTCCAACAACAAGTTAACCCTATCCTGTCCTCTGGTATTAGGTGTGTGTCTTACAGTCCAAAGAATGTGCCACAACTCTGTATGTTAAATGGATATTTTTCTTAATAAAATAATTAATATTAAACAAATTTAGCTAAAATGAAGTTCTAAAGACACATAATTGTTGTTGTTTAATACCCACAATCAGCATGTTTGTTTTCCCTGAAAAAAACATTACGTGGTGGGTTGTGATAGCTTTCCTCACATCTTGAGTGTACTGATGAAGGTGGACAGCTGATGAAGGTAGGCCATGGTCCTCCAGGCAGTTGTACTATGCTTGACTTCATTTATACTACGGGGATAACATCGATCCCCATCTTTATCAGCCAGACATCCTTGAAAACAGTCCTGTTCCTTGCAACGTTACATGGAAGAAAGATAATGGTCTTGGTCAGTGTTCTGCCTGACTCTAACGTGACGACCTGATCAGTAGGTTGTGCCTGACCAGACTAACGTCTCAGTTCCCCAAAGACACATAATTAAATTATCTATGTCAGAGTCTAAATTGGTTTTGTATTGCCTATCCACCTGTATTCCAGATGCATGGTCATTGACCTGATAAAACAATACATAATTTCTCAGCTCTCGTTTTTCAGACAACGGATTATCTATGGTTACCTTAATGCCCATATCTATCGCTTTCAATTAAAAACATATTTATTGTATCTACATAAACAATCTAAACAGATCTACCTCAGAAAAATTTATTGCAAAAACCTAACTCCCACACTCTAAACAATAGATGAACCTTCAAATCCAAGCGAAAAACATAAGAAATCATTTCCAAAAGTCTTTTTCTCCTGCGTTCGTTCTAAATCTCCGCCTACCAAGCCCTGAACAGAACTTTGCAAGTAGCAGGATGTAGTCCAGAGAAAGGAATGCGTTGTGTCACTAGTTTACAGCCGTCTTCGGCATCTAAAAGTCTAACACAAATGTCAAAATCGCCATCGTTTTTAAACCAGATGAGACAGGTCTAACTCTCTGCACTTAAATGGGCAGTAAGTTCATGCTTTCTACGTAGCCAGTTTGATTAGTTTTCATTAGAACATCCCTTGCAATGCAACAACATCGTAAATCGAGGACCGGCGAGTACAGCCGACCTTGGCGGTGAGATTTTCATGACATCAGTCGACTTGGATCCACACGCTAGTGGTAAAGGTCTGGTGTTTTGCACACTGTCAATTGCCACTTAATAGGACAGTATAGAGTTAAGCACTCCACATGGCATCAGGCAGTCCTCTGATGCACACAGCAGCCGTGACATCACCTAAAGGATGAACCTGTCTTGTCTGTTTCTTTCATGTACTCTCTCTATAGGGTCTGGTCCCAGTGGAGTGGGGTGATTTAAGACCATTGAAGAAATTAAGGGTAATTAGCAGACAAAGAATCTAAGCATGATCCCCAAAAATGCTCACTGGAACTGCTTCCAGAGTGTAAATGGCATTGAAAATGATGTATTAATAGCGAAGACAGGGAAGAATTTCATTTCATTGAAGTCCAATTTCCATTGCACAAAAAGTACAAATTAATATCTTTATCTCAAAGTAGGTAATTTGAAAAAGTTATATGAAAAAATTATGGACATTTTTTAACATATCTTGTAGGTATTCCTCTCCATATTGCTTCTTATAAAGCAAAGTGCGCAGTCACTATAGATGGCCCCTCAAAGGAAGCCTGTACAAAGCACTTTGTGTATTCTTGAAGTTGTGACTTATTGTTAAATTTGTTTTACTCAATGTACTAGTCCCATACACAACTCTCTTTTGTCTCTTCATACAGCGTGCAGCATTTGGGGCCTATTTTGTTTTTCAACTAATGGCCCCAACAAGCAGGTGTAAACTAAACATTCTGTATAACGGATGTTCATTCTGTGTGAGCTCTCCCATAGTCCCATGAGACTTATCAAATAATAGTCTGTATTTTTTCCGTGTGATTTTTGTACTGCAGAAGTATAGTATCCAACTTATACAAAAGATAGGGACTAGAGTGTGTTCATAAAGTGGAATTCAGTCTTTTTACAAGCTTTTATTTAATCTCCTTGGCACTTCATTCTATCTATCTTCAGTCTACTTATGTCGTTAGACGTCGTGGGGAGGTGTGACCACCTTTGTTTCATATTTTTTGGCAGGTGAAAATTCGCTGGTGACTTACCAGGTCAATCCCAGTATCTGTTACCAACTGTTTGGAATATACGATCGCCTATTTTGGGGGAATGAGGTGGTGGAAATGTAAATTATAGCAAGATAGACCCATAGCCTGTCAGGTACTATCTATGCTGCTCTGCTAACCACCTAACCAAGACATGATGTTATAGCCATATATTCTCTATGGGGCGAGAATCCCTAGAATAATTTGAGTAGATTTTTAACTTGAATTTTGCAGAGAATCGGCTGTTAAGCCTACTCCTCTGCGATTTCCAACTGTCAAGGGATTTTTAACTTGCGCACCACTGCACACGGGATCCACATGAAAAAAATCTGGTTCTCCATCGTGATTTGAACCTGCGACCTGCACTCGAGGCGAACACCTTACCTCGAGACCACTTGGTGTCCCCTAGCATTTCATTTCCACCTGAAAAAACATGCAAAAATGGAAACATTAAATTTTTTACAAAACTAGTTGTAATCTGTCACTTAGTCAAACGACATTTCACATTGGAAGCCATTGTAATAATAAAAGGAAAAACCACTCACAACAATGACAGCACTGTGACAGAGTACATTTCCCTTGAATGGCTAGCTTATTAATGCTTCAATATCGGCGATGCAATAGCTGGTTGAGTCAGAATCAAAAGTAACCGTTTTTGCATCGGATTTCCAGGACAAGTTCTACTCGGGATTAACGCTAAGGAGGTTAACTTTACATGACTATTTTCCATTTGCCTTTACTTCTATTTCTCCTATTTTAACCAAATTTCCTGTTACTTAACCTCTATTAGTACGACCTGTTCATTTATCAAAACTTTAATCCAGTAGTCCCAAAAAACAAAACAAATATGTTTAAGTATAAATAAAGCGTGCACTGAACGACAAATTTTTATTAGATATTCATTTCTTCCAGCTTACATTCATATTTTGACCACTGAATAAAGTATATATATATATATCTGTTCTAAATTACAATCATATTTTGACCGCTGAAAAAAGGAAATAACACACTGTATATGATTTGAAAATGTGCGCGGCAGCGAAATAAACAAGAATGTGAGTTCTGTTCACTATGTTCCTGGGCTGATTTTGTTTTCCGGGGGAACTATAATATGTAGCGAGGGGAAAATGAACAACATTGATAAGAATATCTCACGCTGGGGAGCGGCATGTTGGCTCAGCTTCAACCGCATTAAACTGATACTCAAGCAGATGATGGATGTTACGGTAATGGCACACACCTTCAATGGTATGGTTATCCCAGTAATGGTTTATGGGTGTGAGGTTTGGAGTCCATGCAAATTAGACGAAGAGACGTTCCTTATTACTGAAAGAGCAATGGAGCGAAGAGTTTTAAATATCTCCCTAAGAGACCACATCTGAAATACAGACATCGGGGAACAAACAGAGTTCCGGGATATCGTTGCCTCTGCGTTAATTCGAGAGTACAGATGGGCCGACCATGTGGTCCACATGACTGACAATAGATGGATGAGGAGGGTGTCTTTCTAGTGGTCAAACAACTACAACTGCCCACCGACGAGATGGAGAGATGACCTGTACCATGCCTTTCAACCATCATGGTACTCCAAGGCGAAGGACAGACACAGATTCAAGCAGCTTTTGGCTACCTGGCATCATGCAACCTTGCCTGATTGAATAGCTTTATTCAAGCAAGAAGTGGCATGTGAAAACTCTACCTATGTACGTGCTAAACCGGAAGGCAGTATCTCCGCGCATGTTGAATGTGGGAACCTATAAGTGAACACGCCCTCGTAGTATTCATCTGATTTTTTAAACGTACATTAATATTCAGCAACATGTGTGAACTGATTTCTGCATTCGTATCCGAGAAACTAGTTCTGAAATTTTTTTAATACTGCAGTAAGCTTTCGTAAGTTCTGCTTAAGTGTTGATCTAAGTCATTTGAGTGGTATTCTCGTGATCAAAAGTGGACGCTGGTCCTTTGAACATGACGACCCCATCAAGACAGACCATCCACCTCCCGCACTGATCAGACCATGGCACATATGCAAAAACCATACGCACTGGCCGACATCTGACTGTAAAAGAGGTTGCAGAGGATGTTGGAATATGAATCAGTACTTTCCACAAAATTGCAACTGAAGATTTGCACATGAGATGGGTGACAGCAAAACTCATGTCCCCATCTCCTGTCAGTGGATCAGAAGGACGATCACTTGCCAATTTGCACTGACCTTCGTGAGCAAGCCAAAAATGATCCAAACTTCATGTTCTCCATAATCACTGCTTATGAAAGCTTGGCATACGGATAAGACACGGAAACAAAGCAAATGGCCTCCCAGTGCCAAAAGGCATCATTTCCTTGGCAGATGAGATCTAATGTTAAGACCATGTTTATTGTGTTCTTCGACATTGATGGGATGGTTCATCATGAATGCGTCTCTAGAGGACAGAGTGTGAGTACCAAATTCTTTAAAACAGTCTTGTAATGCCTCATGCTGTTATTTTTTTCAACGCTCATAGAAACCAGAACAGATCTCGAGAACGACATGTAAACTTACAATGACAGCTAAAGTTCAGATTTGCACAATCTATATCTGTGGCATAATGAACAAGGCTAAAGATATAATAGAAGAAATGAAGACAGAAATATCTAAGGCAGTCAATGCTACTGTGCATGAGGAACACAGATGGGCTCGTTCTAAAGATCTTTTCATAACCTGATGCTGAAGAGCGTAAACGATAAGCGAAAAGAAGAAAGACACTGTGTGCAGAGAAGTGACGCTCTGAGAAGTGACGCAGTGGCAATTTAAATCTACACTATGACAATGTCGTACTCACGGGTCTGTCACCACAAGCAAATTTTTGGCAGAACACAACATTCCATTGGTTCCACACCCTTCATACTCCCCTGGCTTTGCTACACTTGACCTATTTTTGTTTCGACAACTTAAGAAAACAATGAAAGGTCGCCGGTTCAATGACTTTGATATTAAAATCAATGCGATGAGCCAAATGAGGGCTATTCTAGAAAGTGCCTAAAAGTGCTTGTATCATTGGTAGGAAGACTGGGAAAAATTCATACAAGGCACTTCTTTAAAGACAACAAGTAGCTGGTAAGTCTTCTCATTCACTCAACAACAAAATTCAGTCCTGGAACTTAGTGAACAGCCTTCGTATACATAAATGAACAAAATGTTACCTTTAAATACTTTGATTCTTACAAAAGTGAAGGTGAATGTACAATTTAAAATGTTTGTAACAGCAAACTTGTGTTCATATGCAAGGATTCTGGTTATAATTGAAGATGTTTTCATGAGCAAGTGTTTGTGTAGAGGGTGTTTGTTTGTGTAGAGGGTGTTTGTCTAGAGAGTGTTTGTTTGTGTATAGGGTGTTTGTTTGTGTAGAGGATGTTTGTTTGTGTATAGGGTGTTTGTCTAGAGAGTGTTTGTTTGTGTATAGGGTGTTTGTCTAGAGGGTGTTTGTTTGTGTATAGGGTGTTTGTCTAGAGAGTGTTTGTCTAGAGGCTGTTTGTTTGTGTAGAGAGTGTTTGTTCGTGTATAGGGTGTTTGTCTAGAGAGTGTTTGTCTAGAGGGTGTTTGTTCATGTAGAGGGTGTTTGTTCGTGCAGAGAGTGTTTGTCTAGAGGGTGTTTGTTTGTGTAGAGGGTGTTTGTGTAGAGGATGTTTGTTTGTGTAGAGGGTGTTTGTTTGTGTAGAGGGTGTTTGTTTGTCTAGAGGATGTTTGTTTGTGTAGAGGATGTTTGTTTGTGTAGAGGGTGTTTGTCTAGAGAGTGTTTGTCTAGAGGGTGTTTGTTCATGTAGAGGGTGTTTGTTCGTGTAGAGGGTGTTTGTCTAGAGCGTGTTTGTCTAGAGGGTGTTCATATAGCAGGGCAATACTGTACATATGGCCTACTTTTGTGATCTCTCCTTCTCTCTCTCTGTAGGTAATCTCCTAGAGGAATGTGCCAGGCCCAGACAACTGCAAGGAAGATGGAAGGCTAAAGATAAGCTATTGAATGCTTTGGAGGCCTTGAAGGATGGCAGGATGGGACATCATGATGTCATAGATAATAATGAGGGGAAAAAGAAGATGAGAAAGCATGTCAAAGGGAAGGAAGAGGATGATGAACAGCTGTGAGTGTTGGCGGCTTGGGGTTGACAAGAAAATGAAACGATTGAATGTAGGTACATATAATTTGTACGTTTTGGTCATCAGTGGTTGGTGAACACGTGAGAAGGTTAAAGGTCATCATCCTCTAGACTAGTTCTAAGATTGTCTGAGAATGTCTCTCCATTTCTTGTACGCTGTCAGACGTTGGCTTGAATTTGTTCAAAGAAAGCAGCTGTCGACACTGCCATAGAGCTTGTCTAATGTTGGCACTGGTAATGATCACATGGGCTTTCTCAGGGCCTCGTATGTCTGACAATTTTCCAGCAAATGTTGAGGGGATCATTTTCCCAGTACCACAGGTGCACTCATCAGTAGTCTCTTCATTTGACCCTATCCTCTGGTTGATGAGTCCTAAGACTGGTTGTAAGGTTGTCAGAGCATGTCTCTCCATTTGACGCTATTCTCTGGTTGATGAGTCCTAAGACTGGTTGTAAGGTTGTCAGATCATGTCTCTCCATTTGACCCTATCCTCTGGTTGATGAGTCCTAAGACTGGTTGTAAGTTTGTCAGAGCATGTCTCTCCATTTTACCCTATCCTCTGGTTGATGAGTCCTAAGAATGGTTGTAAAGTTGTCTGATCATGTCTCACCATTAAACCCTATCCTCTGGTTGATCAGTTCTAAGACTGGTTCATATGATCATGTCTCTCCATTTCACCCCATCCTCTGCAGCTTTGTTCATTTTAGCATAGGTTCGTATTTTAATGTCGCTATATACCTGAGATGTAAAGGTGAGTCTTGGACACCTGCTTCCTCTTTTCACCTGGATCTTGCCTTTGGTATCTTTAGTAGAAGACTTTCATGTTGCATTTTGTGTCTTAGTCAACTCATTCTTTGTTTTTTTTAATAATTTTCAATATTTATGTTTGTGTCTCTGCTTCAATGAGCACATTGTCATTGGATCGTCTTTCTCCCTAATTCACTGATATCTTCTTCTTCTTCGTTCATCCTCAGATCAAGGTTCCGGTTTCTCTTACAAAGGACACTGTTGTTTGTAAGGCTGTTTCATCTCCATACAGCTTCTGTCTCATATCTGTCTCACGAGGCCAGTATTATTGTTCTCTCTTTTCCTGCGTGAGCGTGCAGCTTTGTAGGATGTGTTCCACGGTCATGATATACTCCCCACATGGACACTTGTCACCTGTCCCAATCCTCATTTTGTTGTAAAGATGACCCTTGAGTCTGTTATGCCCAGTTCTCAGTTTGAAGATGATGACTTGCTCTTCTCTAGTTAAGTTAAAGTAGCTGTCTTCTTTTTGGAAGTCAGGGTGTTGATCAGCCCATTTACCCTGGTTGGCTTTAATTATGGTCCTGGCCTCATTTTATGTGATACTCAGGTCTGTTTGTGGGGATGCTCCTCCGCTCTTTGCTAGTTTGTCTGCAGCTTCATTGCCTTCAATATTGCAGTGGGATGGGATCCACTGTATGACCAACCTTGGGTGTTCTGCTGAGAGCTGTGTCAGGGAGAACATACATTGCTCGAGATCTTCATCTTTGTGTTGTTTTAGCGCCACTAATGCTGACGCGGCATCAGTCAGGAATACTATGTTTTCTTGGTGGATATCTTTATCTTGGACTCACTGATATCATTCTATGGTAGCACCACCTTTCAAATGTTTCCAAGCTTTTCTTCATCCTTTTTTGTCTAGATCGCTGATTATATTCATTTGGCTATGTTGCTTGTCCTTTACCGTAGTCTTTGTGTTCAATGTATTTATTTTTAGCCTAACCCCTTGGCTGGGCTGTTACTTTTTGCAAGCAGCCTTTGCAACATTGCTAATGATCCTCCAACTATGACTTGATCATCAGAAAATTTGTTAAATGTATGTACCAAACATTTTTCCTTTTTTGGATCGCCAGTGCCTATGGAGGAAAGAACAGGACCAGTGTAAGCTTGCAGGCATGTCATGAGAGTTAGCCGTGTACGAGGACCATGGTACGCATTATACACACATTTTCATTTTACCAGAAAATGGCGGGTTAAATGAAGATATTACAGAAGTCAGCCCTATGTAGACAGATTTGTGAATATTCCCCCTTTTATTATTGTTACACCTGGCCATGAGGTGGTGTCTTGATCGGTATGTAGCTCCTGGCCTTGAGGTGATGTCTTCATCAGTATGTTACACCTGGTCATGAGGTGAGGTCTTCGTCAGTATGTAGCTCCTGGCCATGAGGTGAGGTCTTCGTCAGTATGTTACACCTGGTCATGAGGTGGGGTCTTGGTTGGAACAGGTGGTTAAAGTTTTTTGGGTTACATTTTTAAAAAAATACATTTTATTCAGCCACAATTTTTCATGGAATCCACACTGACCTTTCACGAAAAAGAGGTTGGAAATTCCTGATTTATATATGAGGCATGTTCAAATAAAACCGGACCTAACTTCACCAAGTGAACATACGTACGATGCGCATGATGACATCACTTCTAATTTCATTATCCTCCAACTCATAGTTTCCTCAGCAGGCCGTTGAAAACATGATGGGTGCAATACAGAATCCATCCAGAGTTGACCAGCAAGTGGTGATTCGGCATCTAACAGCTGAAGGATGTCGACCAGTTGACAGTCATCGCAGAATGCAGTCAGTGCATGGTGACAAAAGTGTGTTGAAGACAACAGTGAAGAACTAGACAACAATGTTGACAATGATGTTTAAAGAAAGACGTGAGTTAACAAAAGATCTTCCAAGACCAGGTCAGGCTCATATTGTTGCATCAGAAGATGCCATTGCCAAAATTGATGCAGTAATGCGAGTGGACCGTCGCTGGAGCTTGCGTTCGCTAGCAGAGGAATTTGAGGTGTCGCTAGGGACAATTCAAATGTAGGTTAGCAAGAAACGGAAGTATCGGAAGGTGTGTTCACAATGGGTACCTTTGTTGCTGACCAACCACCATAAGGAAGAACGCATGGGATGGAGTTTGAACCACTTGCTGCGATACAAAGAGGAGGGCGATTCATTTTTTGTGTGCATAGGGGCAGATGGACACACCTCGGTCAACATCTTTCAGCTGTTAGAACCAAATAACCTCTCGCTGATCAATTCTGGATGAATTCCATATCACATCCGCCATGTTTTCAGCGGTCTGCTGAGGAAACTATGAGCAGGCGGATAATGAAAATGCGCATCGTAGGTATGTTTACTTAGTGCAGTTAGGTCCGGTTTTTTTTTTTGTTTTTTTTTTGCGTTCGCCTTATTTCTCTAATCCCCAAGGCGGTGTGCGTTGCACTATGGTTTTTATTTTGTGCCTGTCGGCCCAGTGCATCCGACTTCAGCATGCATTTTATGTAAGGGTCTGCTTCCTCCTGCATTTTCTAAGGGTTTGCTTCCCCAGGGTAACGGCCGGTGCTGTGATGGGGATCGAACCCAGCACTTTCGGATTGTGAGCCGTGCCACTTTACCACTAGGCCACGGCGTCCCCTTGGTTTAATTTGAGCACGCCTTGTAGATATTTGTCTTTATCGTTGGCATGCTTGGATATCTAAGCAATGATGAGAGTTGGTTTGTCACCGCATTTGTTGTTTTTTTAGTTTTTGTTTCTGTCTTCTTGTACATTGTATCAATCTTATTGATGCTACACACATGCTTGAATGTGTGCTTTGATTAATATAGTTTTGTGTTCTGGCTTATTTTTGTAATTCTCTAATATGTGCATGAAAATTTATCTATTACATTCCATTGTAAACCTTCACATTGGCTTACAACATTTTTCTTATGTTCCTGTTATTTTATTTCATTTTGGTTCCAGTTTACCCAGTTGTAAATGGGTACCTTATTTACAGTTAGGAAAGGGAAGAGATGAGATGAAATATCTTACAATAAAGTCTCTATCATAAAACTTCATCCTCGAGAGCGGTGTCTGATACAGGACTACATTGATCTTGTACTACATTGTCTTCACCCACGCAGATCCCAGAGAACAACGAGCAGCACTGCTGCAGCTTATTAGCTATGTTGTAAAACACAGTTAATGAGGGTTGTGCTTGAGTTTAGCAGCCTCGCCATGTTAAATGAATTGCTACATAAACCACCGTATTAATAGCTCCTCGTCACAGGCTTCCTGTAAGGTGCCTGCTGCAGTTGGGTTTCTCTATTTCATAAAGGACTTTTAAGGGAGGGACAAGATGAAAAAGCAGAAATCTTGTCTACGCAGATAAGATCATTGATCAATGTAGTTGTGTTTCTGTGGTGGAGATGGTGAGGAGGTTAATGTGATGCTGATGGCGATAATGTAGTGATGATAGATCAGTGATTATGATAGCGGAGGTGTGTTGATAGTATGGCAATTATGTCATTATAGTGTAGTAATGATGATAGTGGAGTGGTGATGATTTCTCGTCTCATCTTTCCCGTAACCGTCAGAAAAGTCGTAGGGGCATCTCTCCACTTGTGAGTGATGTGTCTTGGGCATGTTTCTAGCCGGGGGCGCCCAATACACCGGGCAGTGTGTGATTCATTGTTGGTCTGTGTGAGGTTTTTTTTGGCACTGCCTCTGGAACAAATTCACGCCATTTTTGTCTGTCCAGCGCCACAATTTTGGTGTCCTCCAGGGACTTTTCTGTCTCCTTTCAAATATCATCTGTCCAGCATTTCTTGGGGCGGCCTCTTTTTCTTTTACCGGAGACTGTGTCTGAGTACTTTGTCTGGTGGCCCACTCGATTGCAGTACATGGCCATATCATTGAAGCTTGCGTGCCTTTAGCACTGATAGGAGGTCTTGATAAGGTTCAATAGACTGTGTGATTGTGTTTCGTATGTTGACATTTGTGACACGATCCCTGTAGGTTATTCCAAGGATCTATCTGAAGCATCTCATTTCCATCGCCTGGTTGGTTCGCTCCATTTCCGCAGTTAGTGTCCATGTCTCCGTGGGGATTCCGTGGCGAAAGGGTACTGCCTAGGTAGGTTAAGCTATCTACTTCTTTGAGATGTTGATTCTATGTAATGATGTTAGATTCACTGTAAGGCTTCCTGAAAGCAGGCTGGAAGAGTATATCAGTCTTTTTAAAATGAGTGCATGCCGCCAAACACTTCTTCTTGGTTGTCTGCATATCTTGTTCCAAGCATGTGTTACGGAAGCAGTAGTCAGGTAGGAGGTGAAACGAGATGGTGGATTCTTTCACCATCTTGTTCTGCGTTTGTTCTCAATCTCCCTCTACCAAGCCCTGAACAGAGCTTTGCAAGTAGCAGAATGTAGTCCAGAGAACGGTATGTGTTGTGTCGCTAGTTTGCAGCTTGACTGCGATATTTGTACCCTTTGGTCTGACACATCTGTCTTTAGCAGCTCTTTCACCTTGGTGTAGGACTTCAGGCGTCTTAGACTGAACAGCTGACAATACTTCCTGTACCTGATAGGTATGCTAGTAGCCGTGATATGTACGTCAGACAAGAGATAACAATCTGGTAATGACAATGTAAGTAATGATGGTAATGAAATAATGGTTAAGGAAATAACAGAACAGGCATCTTATACAAATATAAAATATTTATTATTTGTGCATAAAAATGAATTATTTATGGCATTACATCATTATCATCATGTGTCATGCCAACTATCATAGGTTGTTGTTTAATGCCCATAATGAGTAAGTTTACTCTTTTGTGCGCCCTGAAAAGGTAGTTAAGTGGTGGGTTGTAGTAGCTTTCCTCACATCCCGAGTATGCTGATGAAGGTGGACTGCGTTTTTTCAGGCGGTTGTGCTGTGCTTGATTTCATCTTTGTGGTGCTTACTAGTATAGGGATCACATCTCGTCAGCCAGGCTGCCTTGAAAACAGCTTATTTCCGTGGAACGCTGCGTAGAAGAGAGACAGTGGTCATGGTCAGTGTATTGTGCCTGACGTGACATCCCCGTCAGTATGTTGTGCCTGACTGGACAAACGTCTTAGTTCACCACTATCATAGGTGGTTATAGGTGTGACTTGGTTGCTTCTCTTCCACCATTGGGAGAAGAGGTGTTATTTGTGATTTTCTTGTGGCTTATAGATTCTTCAGGATGAAGTAGCCAGTCCCATGCCCAGCTATCCTTAGCTGCCTCTTGCAACATGCTCTCAGCCTGCCTTGACTTAGTAGTTCCTTTCCTAGCATGGATCAATCAATATCTTTCAGCTTCCTATGGAACATAGGTCTTCAATAATTGCATGCAACGTCTTGCTGTCCTGAGCCATCTGTCTGCCACTATTTCTCTTGCCTTGAGGGTCCCAGAACAGAGACTGCCTTGTAATGTGATCAACTGGATTCCTTAATGTGTTCTGTTCTATTATGTTCTGTTCTTAAGAATCAACTTCACTGCACTGCAGGCTAACCAAAAGGTGCTCAGTCTCTCTCAGTAAATGACGATGGGTTGGATAATAATGGTTCCTGTAGCTCGTTGGTTGAACACACTCCTGCTCCATCCTCTCATGTGTCTGACTCTGCTTAACCCTTGTTTAATATCAAAGTTCTTCAGTCTCTGAATTGTTGATTCATCTATTGTATTGTCATCCAACAGGCAGTCGTTGTAGTAGTAGTAGTAGTGGTAGTAGTAGTAGTAGTAGTAGTAGTGGTAGTAGTAGTAGTGGTAGTAGTAGTTGTAGTAGTAGTAGTAGTAGTTGTAGTAGTAGTAGTAGTAGTAGTAGTTGTAGAATTAGAAGTTATAGTAGTTGTAGTAGTAGAAGTTGGAGTAGTAGTAGTTATAGTAGCAGTAGTTGTAGTAGTAGGGTAGCTGTAGTAGTAGTAGTAGGATAGTTGATAGTTGTAATAGTACTAGTTATATTAGAAGTAGTAGTAGTTATAGTGGTAGTAGTAGTAGCTGTAGTTGTAGTAGTAGTAGTAGGGTAGCTGTAGTAGTTGTAGCAGTACTAGTTATAGTAGTAGGGTAGTGGTAGTAGTTATAGTAGCAGTAGTTGTAGTAATTATAGTAGTAGTAGCAGTAGTTGTAGTAGTTATAGTAGTTGTAGTATTAGTAGTAGTAGCAGCAGCAGCAGTCCCTTTCAGTCATGACTGACCATAGGATGATGCGATCTTGTAGTATTAACTCTACTGAGTTTTTTTGTTTTCTTTCTCCATGCAACGTTGTCGTTTTTCTTTTCTGTGTTGTAAGAGCTTCTTTTCACTCAGTGTTATGTGGCTCTTCAGGGTACATCTCCACCTGGATCGGTCTGCAGCTTCGTCTTCCCAGGATGTCAGATTCATGTCCAAGGCCTTTATATCACGCTTACACGCACCCTTGAACCTCAGCTGTGGTCATGGCCATCCGACTGTTCTTTTGCCATGCGCCAACTGTCCATAGAGGAATCTTTGGGAATGCAACACATCTTCCATACGACGAACATGACCAAACCATCGTAGTCTTCATTGTCTAAGAAGACTACATGCTTGTGAGACCAGTGCGAGAGTGCATCTCTGCCTTTGTTAACTCTGTCTATCCATGTAATTCTAAGAAAGGATCGCAGACATATAGATGTAAGGTGTTAAGCAAGTGCTCTCGGTTAGCTACATTTTGCTACCATATAGAATCATGCTGACAACACATGCATTGTATACCATGACCGTCGTTTTCATTGTAAATTTCTGATTTTTCCAAACATGGACAGGGAGTCATGCGAACGAAGTAGCAGCATGGCCAATGCGACTATATATTTTTGGGTCTACAGAGAAATTGACAGACTAACATCTCCTCATGTCATGAGTCTTTCCAATAGTTTCCCATCATTGGTCTAATTCTATTTCAATCTCTCTATTCATTGGTCTAATACTATTTCAATCTCTCTATTCATTGGTCTAATACTATTTCAATCTCTCTATTCTGTGCGGGCACCCATGGAATCTAGAAGTCTTATTTTTGGTTTCTTGGGGTGAATGAGTTTCTACAGGAAGGGGTAGCTTATCCAATACCTAATTCTTCTTAGTCGCCGTTAAGACATGTCTGACAGGTACATTTCATGTGTCATTCTAGACGGCGACTTCCGGTTGTCTCTTGCCTTGATTGCACAATCAACCAGGCTTTTCCCTTTCTATATTTTGATGTTATTCTTCCAGTTAGATCATTGGTTACCTCTTGTAAGTTGACCCTCTATCCCTTGCTTCCAATATTGTATCATCAAGTTGTAATGTCTTTTGATGGGACCAAAATATCTTAACTGGTTGACTCAGATTACATTCATTTATTCTCTTCAGAACCCTAATTTCTACAAGACTTTCTTATTTATTTTCTTGTCTTTCCAGGAGATGTGCCTCATTCCTCCATATATCCACACTGAAAATTCATCAATTCTCTTATCCAGCTATTTGTTCATTGTCCATGTTTTTCCACCATACGATGAATCGTGTTGTGAAAACAGATTTGGTCATCCCTATTCTCAAGTTTGGTCATCCCTATCCTCAAGTTTGGTCATCCCTATCCTCAAGTTTGGTCATCCCTATCCTCAAGTTTGGTCATCCCTATCCTCAAGTTTGGTCATCCCTATCCTCAAGTTTGGTCATCCCTATCCTCAAGTTTGGTCATCCTTATTCTCAAGTTTGGTCATCCCTATCCTCAAGTTTGGTCATCCCTATCCTCAAGTTTGGTCATCCCTATTCTCAAGTTTGGTCATCCCTATTCTCAAGTTTGGTCATCCCTATTCTCAAGTTTGGTCATCCCTATTCTCAAGTTTGGTCATCCCTATTCTCAAGTTTGGTCATCCCTATTCTCAAGTTTGGTCATCCCTATTCTCAAGTTTGGTCATCCCTATTCTCAAGTTTGGTCATCCCTATTCTCAAGTTTGGTCATCCCTATTCTCAAGTTTGGTCATCCCTATTCTCAAGTTTGATCATCCCTATTCTCAAGTTTGGTCATCCCTATTCTCAAGTTTGGTCATCCCTATTCTCAAGTTTGGTCATCCCTACTCTCAAGTTTGGTCATCCCTATCCTCAAGTTTGGTCATCCATATTCTCAAGTTTGGTCATCCTTATTCTCAAGTTTGGTTATCCCTATCCTCAAGTTTGATCATCCCTATTCTCAAGTTTGGTCATCCTTATTCTCAAGTTTGGTCATCCTTATTCTCAAGTTTGGTCATCCCTATCCTCAAGTCTGGTCATCCCTATTCTCAAGTTTGGTCATCCCTATCCTCAAGTTTGGTCATCCCTATTCTCAAGTTTGGTCATCCTTATTCTCAAGTTTGGTCATCCCTATTCTCAAGTTTGGTCATCCTTATTCTCAAGTTTGGTCATCCCTATCCTCAAGTTTGGTCATCCTTATTCTCAAGTTTGGTCATCCCTATTCTCAAGTTTGGTCATCCCTATCCTCAAGTTTGGTCATCCCTATCCTCAAGTTTGGTCATCCCCATTCTCAAGTTTGGTCATCCTTATCTTCAAGTTTGGTCATCCCTATTCTCAAGTTTGGTCATCCCTATTCTCAAGTTTGGTCATCCCTATTCTCAAGTTTGGTCATCCCTATTCTCAAGTTTGGTCATCCCTATTCTCAAGTTTGGTCATCCCTATTCTCAAGTTTGGTCATCCCTATTCTCAAGTTTGGTCATCCTTATTCTCAAGTTTGGTCATCCCTATTCTCAAGTTTGGTCATCCCTATTCTCAAGTTTGGTCATCCCTATTCTCAAGTTTGATCATCCCTATTCTCAAGTTTGGTCATCCCTATTCTCAAGTTTGGTCATCCCTATTCTCAAGTTTGGTCATCCCTACTCTCAAGTTTGGTCATCCCTATCCTCAAGTTTGGTCATCCCTATTCTCAAGTTTGGTCATGTGAAGTGAGGTCTTGATCAGTCTATTTAACTTGACCCTGATGATTCTTTCATGTCTGGAATCTGGCAACACTACCGTTGCAGACATACGAGCCTCCCAACAAAACTCGAAAGATGGCCGAGCCGCAGGACCTGAGGGCATTACTCTCAAGCTGCTGAAATATGCACATGTCCCTTTGATCGTCACCCTGCACCAAGAGCAACAATGATGGTGTCTAACAGGTTGCATGTCTATTTTAAGTCTACATAAATTGTAGGACACCAGACCTTTTATAACCTGAAGGATCCCAGCTTGAATATAACCTGGAAGACCCCAGTCCTAATATAACCTAAAAGACCCCACCCTAATATAAACGGAAGGACCCTGCCCTAACATAAACTGGAGGTCCCCAGTCCTTAAATAACCTAAGGGACTCCACCACTCTAATATAAACTGGCGAACCCCAGTCTTAATATAGCCTAAAGGACCCCACCCTAATATAAACTACTTGAGTACCCCGCCCTAATATAAACTGGGGATACGTTCCAGGTCCTAATATAACCTAAAGGACACCACTCTTAATATAATCGAAAAGGCCCCACCCTAATATAAACTGGAGGACCCTATTCCTAATATAACCTAAAGGATTCCACACTAATATAACCAATAGGGCCCCATTTTAATATAAACTGGAGGACACCAGTCTTAATATACCCTAAATGACTCCACCCTAATATAAACTGGAGTTCCCCAATCATAATATAACCTAAAGGATCGTTACCCCTTCTTGCTAATGCCAGGTTGTTGTTGTTTGCGAATGCCTACAATGAGTAGTTTACCCTTTTGTGCCTCCTGAAAAGGACGTTAAGTGGCACGTTGCAGTAGCTTTCCTCCAATCCCTAGCGTGCTGATGAAGGTGGACCAGGGTTCTGCAAGCGTTTGTGCTATGCTTGGCTTCATTTGCGCGTCACCCACTTCTATTGGGATCAGGTCGATTCATCACCTAGTTAGCCAAGAAAACAGCAGGTTTCCAGGGAGGGCTACTAGGAAGGCGAGGTGAGGGTCTTCGGCAGTATATTTTGCTTGACCCTGACTAACGTGTCTGATCAGTATATTTTGCCTGACCCTGACTAACGTGTCTGATCAGTATATTTTGCCTGACCCTGACTAACGTGTCTGATCAGTATATTTTGCCTGACCCTGACTAACGTGTCTGATCAGTACATTTTTGCCTGACCCTAACTAACATGTCTGATCAGTACATTTTTGCCTGACCCTGACTAACGTGTCTGATCAGTACATTTTTGCCTTACCCTGACTAATGTGTCTGTTCAGTACATTTTTGCCTGACATTGACTAACGTGTCTGATCAGTACATTTTTGCCTGACCCTGACTAACGTGCCTGACCAGACATTAGTCTTCCTCCCTGCTAACGCCAGGTAAAATCGTTTAGGCCAACTACAGTGGTAGCTCGTGGATCAACAAAGGAGGAATGATTATTTTATTGTTATTCCTCCTTTGACATTTCTACTGTTCCATGTCTTCAGATGGTTGTTACTACAGGTGCAGCAACATTGTGGCTCTCGCCCATTGGACGCAATGTCACGTAATGGTATCTGCACGTATTTGCAAATTTATGTTTAGTAAAAATACAGTTCGAGGTATCCGACCTCAGAAAAGGAAGCATTTTTCCTAATATAGTTGAGCAACGATCATTCATTGAGGTGGATATCGAAAGCTTTATATGGAGTGGCATCAGTAGCAGTCTTTGATCGTTCATCTAGGCAGCTTGATTAAGAGTGTTCATTTCCTTAATATGTTTCCGTTCTTATGCAGGGTGTACCATAAGCCTTGTCACTCTCTGACCATTACTGAAATAATAACAAAAAGTTATATTATATTCCAGTATGCCTGCGATAGGTATTGCAAAGAGACTTTTTCATGGTTAACAAAGATACTGTTCTTAGACTATCTTAAAAGTATTTTAACCCATTGCACGCTAAGCCTTGAAATAGAAAATACACATTCATAAGGCTAGGGAGATAACTGTGTTCCTCATTCATGTACTATTTGTTTACTAATGCAATTGTAACGTTATATAAGTAATACAATACAAATGAAAATGTATGTTGAACAGAGTAGTAGTTATGACTTCCAACAAATTATGCTAAGCAGTTTAGGGTGTAATAGGTTAAAGACAAAAATACAATTTCAAAGCGTGCAAACACGTCTTGTTATGGAGACCAAATTGTTTTCTTTTTAGTACTAACAAGCAGCCTTTTTTATGACTAACAAATAGGTATGTTCAAGGTTAACCAAATCTATTTTCAGGACAAGTTGTTGTTGACGAATGCCCACAATGAGTAACATTATTCTTTTGTGCGTCTTCAAAATGGCATCGGGTGGCGGATTGTAGTAGCTTTCCTCATATGACGACGTGCCGATGAAATGGAACATGGTTCTTCATGCGATTGTGCTATGCTTGGCTTCATCTGCGTGTCGCTCAATATTACGGGGTTCAGTTTGATACCTCATATTGTTAGTCAGACTGCCATGAAACAGACTGTTTCCAGGAAGGGCTACGAGAAAGTGAGATTGGGGATCTTGGCCAGCATGTTTTACCTGACCCTAACTAACATATCTGATCAGTATGTTTTACCTGACCCTGACTAACATGTCTGATCAGTATGTTTTACCTGACCCTGACTAACATGTCTGATCAGTATGTTTTACCTGACCCTGACTAACATGTCTATCAGTATGTTTTACCTGACCCTGACTAACATGTCTGATCAGTATGTTTTACCTGACCCTGACTAACATGTCTGATCAGTATGTTTTACCTGACCCTGACTAACATGTCTGATCAGTATGTTTTACTTGACCCTGACTAATATGTCTGATCAGTATGTTTTACCTGACCCTGACTAATATGTCTGATCAGTGTGTTTTACCTGACCTTGACTAATATGTTTGATCAGTATGTTTTACCTGACCCTAACATGTCTGATCAGGATGTTTTACCTGACCTTGACTAATATGTTTGATCAGTATGTTTTACCTGACCTTGACTAACATGTCTGATCAGTATGTTTTACCTGACCCTGACTAACATGTCTGATCAGTATATTTTACCTGACCCTGACTAATATGTCTGATCAGTATGTTTTACCTGACCCTGACTAATATGTCTGATCAGTGTGTTTTACCTGACCCTAACATGTCTGATCAGTATGTGTTACCTGACCCTGACTAACATGTCTGATCAGTATGTTTTATCTGACCCTGACTAATATGTCTGATCAGTATGTTTTACCTGACCCTGACTAACATGTCTGATCAGTATGTTTTACCTGACCCTGACTAACATGTCTGATCAGTATGTTTTACCTGACCCTGACTAATATGTCTGATCAGTATGTTTTACCTGACCCTGACTAACATATCTGATCAGTATGTTTTACCTGACCCTGACTAACATGTCTGATCAGTATGTTTTACCTGACCTTGACTAATATGTTTGATCAGTATGTTTTACCTGACCTTGACTAACATGTCTGATCAGTGTGTTTTACCTGACCTTGACTAATATGTTTGATCAGTATGTTTTACCTGACCTTGACTAACATGTCTGATCAGTGTGTTTTACCTGACCTTGACTAATATGTTTGATCAGTATGTTTTACCTGACCTTGACTAACATGTCTGATCAGTTTGTTTTACCTGACCCTGACTAATATGTCTGATCAGTGTGTTTTACCTGACCCTAACATGTCTGATCAGTATGTTTTACCTGACCTTGACTAATATGTTTGATCAGTATGTTTTACCTGACCTTGACTAACATGTCTGATCAGTATGTTTTACCTGACCCTGACTAACATGTCTGATCAGTATATTTTACCTGACCCTGACTAATATGTCTGATCAGTATATTTTACCTGACCCTGACTAATATGTCTGATCAGTATATTTTACCTCACCCTGACTAATATGTCTGATCAGTGTGTTTTACCTGACCCTAACATGTCTGATCAGTATGTTTTACCTGACCCTGACTAACATGTCTGATCAGTATGTTTTACCTGACCCTGACTAATATGTCTGATCAGTGTGTTTTACCTGACCATAACATGTCTGATCAGTATGTTTTACCTGACTTTGACTAACATGTCTGATCAGTATGTTTTACCTGACCTTGACTAACAGGTTTTATCAGTGTGTTTTACCTGACCTTGACTAACATATCTGATCAGTGTGTTTTACCTGACCCTGACTAACATGTCTGATCAGTATGTTTTACCTGACCCTGACTAATATGTTTGATCAGTATGTTTTACCTGACCCTGACTAATATGTCTGATCAGTGTGTTTTACCTGACCCTAACATGTTTGATCAGTATGTTTTACCTGACTTTGACTAACATGTCTGATCAGTATGTTTTACCTGGCCTTGACTAACATGTCTGATCAGTGTGTTTTACCTGACCTTGACTAACATTTTTGATCAGTGTGTTTTACCTGACCTTGACTAACATGTCTCATCAGTATGTTTTACCTGACCTTGACTAATATGTCTGATCAGTGTGTTTTACCTGACCTTGACTAACATGTCTGATCAGTATGTTTTACCTGACCTTGACTAACATGTCTGGTCAGTGTGTTTTACCTGACCTTGACTAACATATCTGATCAGTGTGTTTTACCTGACCTTGACTAACATGTCTGATCAGTATGTTTTACCTGACCTTGACTAACATGTCTGATCAGTGTGATTTACCTGACCTTGACTAACATGTCTGATCAGTGTGTTTTACCTGACCTTGACTAACATGTCTGGTCAGTGTGTTTTACCTGACCTTGACTAACATGTCTGATAAGTGTGTTTTACCTGACCTTGACTAACATGTCTGATCAGTGTGTTTTACCTGACCTTGACTAACATGTCTGGTCAGTGTGTTTTACCTGACCTTGACTAACATGTCTGATCAGTGTGTTTTACCTGACCTTGACTAACATGTCTGATCAGTGTGTTTTACCTGACCTTGACTAACATGTCTGATCAGTGTGTTTTACCTGACCTTGACTAACATGTCTGATCAGTGTGTTTTACCTGACCTTGACTAACATGTCTGATCAGTGTGTTTTACCTGACCTTGACTAACATGTCTGATCAGTGTGTTTTACCTGACCTTGACTAACATGTCTGATCAGTGTGTTTTACCTGACCTTGACTAACATGTCTGGTCAGTGTGTTTTACCTGACCAGATGTTAGTCTCTTTAACCTTTTCAGGACAAATAAACATTTCATTTATGGCTTTAAAAATGTCATTTTCAAGAATAACATTCCTTTTTATGGCTAACATTTTTTTTCAGGAGTAATAATAAAACAAAATTTATAACAAACAAAGACTTCAGGACTAACAAACAGTTCTACTGAGGACCAACAAACAGTCCTACTGAGGACCAACAAACAGTTCTTTTATGACCAACAATAATCCATTGTATAAATAACGACTAACAAACAGTTTTTTTAAATGACTAGCGAACTGTCTTTTAGGGGCAGTTCCATAAGGATGAACAAGCAGTTATTTATGACTAACAAACAATCCTTCATGACAAACAGTTCTTTTAGAGTTAATAAACAGTTCCATCTGGCTAACAGTCATTTAGGGATAGCACAGCTATGTCTCTAGCAGTCATTTAGGGATACCACGCAGTCCTTTCTGGCTAACAATCACTTATGGATTACAGATAGTCCTTTTGGGATAGCAATTAGCTTTTGAAGACTAACAAGCAGCCTTTTAGGTTGTTGTGGTAGTCCATTTGTGTGTGAATGTCAGTTGAGATTCGTCAAAGGCTGATACTCTAATGGACTCTTCAGTTGTGGATCAAACGCGGATCAATCAAGCAGTGGCGGGCCAGGAAGGCGTACAAAGTATGAAACGTGATATCAGGTTGTGGCTTCCTTGCTAGAGTGAGAGGCCATGGTTTTGCTAAGTGGAGTGGAGGCATACAGGAAAATAGCATCCAGTAGGACAATGGAGGGGAAAGAAGTGACCTCAGCTCAAGGGAGGCTATCTGAGACCTCTTTGAGAAGACGCAAACATCGTGTCAAACTTTCAATCCTTTGAAAGATACAGAAGGGGGGGGGGGGGGGGGGGGGGACAAGATATGATTTCAGCTGTAGAGGCCTCAAAGCTGCTGTGGGACTATTGTCCTGGCGTTACGGGCATCATAGCTCCACAAACACCCATTATTGATATGGTAGGAGTGAGATTTTGAAGACCGTCATTTTTTACGATGACACCGCAATAGACAAATCAGGCTGGAAATTCAGCAGGTTTAACCGCTGGTTGGAAATCTAGTTTTTTTAAGACTCCATTGTACTAAGCCACAGCCTGTGAGAGGTGGGGTGGCCAGTGCCCTTCCTTGTTTTTTTTTGCTTTCACTAACTCATGCGTCAGGTACCTATTTACAGCTGGGTTGGACTGGAGAAGCGGTCCACGATTAAAATCACGACCCGGATTTTTTTAAGTCTCCGGACGGGATTCGAACCGAGGCACGTTATTACCACAGAAAATAGCGAATTGCTTGCTATAAACTGAGCTGACGCGCTCCCCTAATTCACAGACTACAGAACTTTATAATCACAAGAGGTTCGAGCGGACTGGAACGCGTGAGATGGCGGAACAGTAGTGTGTACAGCCAATGAGCAACAGGAACCAATCAGTATCCACACCATTTGTTGATAGACTGAGCACCTATGAGTATGCCGCGATTGCAGTTCTTCTTCTTCTTCACCGATCAACTGATGCTATGCTTCTAGTCCAGTGAGGTTCTCGAAGGAGACTGCATTTCAGGTCTTCGCCGGTCCCCCACAGGTTTTCGAGCATGGTCGCTCCCCCAGGCCAGACTGCCTCTCTTTGGTCTGCATAGGTAGGGCATTCTTGTAGAATATGTTCTGGTGTTTGTTTGAGTGCTCCACAATCGCAAGTGGCAGTGTCTCTGAAACCCATTCTGTGGAGGTGGGCCTTGAGTCTACAATATCCCTTTCTGAGTCTGTAGATCTTTGTCTGCCCATCTCTGCCAAGTTTGTATATGCTGTCATTTTCTATAGATATATATATATACCTTGATGAGGTCGGCAGATATATAGAGGTCAAGAAAGCGATACAACAAAAGATGAGAGAGGCGAAAGAAGCTTGGATATGTAAGCAATGCACTAACATCGAAGAGAGATTAAACAGAAATGACGCTAATGGAGCATAAAGGTTTCAAAGAACTGGTAACGCAAAGACAAGGCAGGAACTTTATGATCCAGGATAAAAGCGGCAAGTGCCTTACTGTGGAAAATGACCTACAGTCACGATGGACAGAGTACTATTCCGAGTTATATAACTATGAAGGACGAAACGAACCTGAGAAACAATCCCACCAACATCAACAAATATAGAGGATAACCAAGTGATAACGAAGGAAGAGGTAACTGCAGCGGATTAAGACATTGAGAAGAGGGAAGGCGGCCGGCGTGGACAATATACCAGCAGAGCTCTTACAGGCAGGTGGAAGGCCTGACACACATCTGCAACAAAATATGGGCGACAGGAAAATGGCGAGACTTATGGCTGAAATCAATGGTTATACCGTTACATAAGTCTGGAAAACTAAAGCTGTGTCAAAATTACAGAACAAACAATAAGCCTCAACAGCCACCCTAGCAAGGTCATGCTTAGATTAATCCTCAACCGATTGAAACCCCAAGCAGGGTTCAGACAGGAAAGAAGCACTACAGAACAGATATTTAATTTAAGGCTGCTAAGCGAGAAATATCTAGAACAGCAGCAAACACTGTTTCATGTGTTTGTTGATTTTAAGAAGGTGTTTGATAGGGTATGGCATAAAGCGCTTTTGGCGACCATGAGGATGTATAATATCAACGGAAATATTAAAACGGCCTTTGAACACATGTATGACAAGGCGTCCAGCTCAGTTCTTGTGAATGGGAGGGGAGGAGACTGGTTTCGCACATCAGTTGGTGTGAGACACGGGTGTACACTCTCTCCAACTCTTTTCAATATATTCCTTGAAGGAATTAGGAGTGAGGCACTTGGAGGTCACGTTGGTACTGTCAAGATAAGGGGCCGAACGATTACCAACCTTCGTTTTGCAGATGATATTGGCGGGTTCAGGAGCAGAACTCCAGGAATGGGTCAGAAGGCTCGACGAAACAGCTCTTGGCTATGGCATGAAGATAACCGCTGGAAAGACAAAATTAATGACCAACAACGCCAAGATAAAAGCTAACGGTCAGGAACTCGTTTTAAATATCTCAGGTCGATTGTCAGTGATGAAGGATCAAAATGTGAGGTGTTGGCCAGAATAGCACAGACAATAGTGGCGCTTGCACGGCTTAACAAAATCTGGCAAGATAAACGGTTAGCAATATGCACGAAAATCAGATTAATGCGTACACTGGTCCTGTCAATATTCCTCTATGCTTGTGAGACATGGACAGTTACATCTGACCGTCAACGAAGGATACATGCCTTAGAGATGAGATGTTTCCGAAGACTTTTAAACGCCACGTACAAAGATCGAGTTACAACTGTCAAGTTGCCAAGAGGTCTTCAAGAGGCCCTATTGCTGTTGTAATTCTATCTCGTATATCCTCATTTGTAACTCGATCTTTGTACGTGACGCTTAAGAAGGAAACACGCTTGGTACGGTCACATATCGAGATCAAATGGTCTTGCAAATACAATCCTCCACGGAAAGGTTCATAGCAGACGACGAAGAGGCCGTCCCAAAAAGAGATGGGAGGACAACATAACAGAATGGACCAATCTCCGACCAGAAGAGTCACAGGCAATGGCCGCTGACAGAGAAGGGTGGTGTGGCGTTGTGAGGATATCTTCATGTGTGCCCCAACGACCTCATCGGTTACGGGATGACCTGACCTGATTCTTTGTGCTGGTCTCTCAATTATATCTTCATAGATGGTTTGATGAGTGTATCTGCTTCTTTATAGCTCTGTGGGTGGGAAGTCTGTGTGCCACCACTTCAAGCTTTTGCGAGCTCATCTGCTTTCTCGTTTCCAAGGATCCCACAGTGGGACGGAATCCACTGTAGGACTAAATCTGTTTTTTGAGACAGCAATCCTATGTTGTATTTTATTTCATGTGAGGGTCTATCTTGTTTGTGGCGTGAGATGGCCTGGAGTCTGTTAGAATGACCGTTGTCCTTGTTTTTTATGTTTTGGCTGATAAGAATCTGAGTTGCTGCATGAACAGCTCTTGCTTCGGCTCTGAAATTGGTACAAGTCCCTCCTGCTGGTATGGAGTGATTTTCTTTGTCGCCATTGGAGTGTTCGATGTAGATTCCACTGCCTCCCTTTTACCGCTCACCGAGGCAGATCCATCTGTGTACACGTGTGTCCAGGAGTTGCTGCAGAACGTTGATTATTTGCTTTGTTGCCGACTGTTCACTTTTCTTCGTTAAGCCTGGAACCTCCAAGATTATTTCTGGCTCTCTGGTTTCAGCTTCAAGGATGTCTGCGTGTTTTCTGTGGGTTTCTCTGGTCAGATGGTTGGGGCTTTTCCTTAGTAGTCTGTTTTTTTTGGTTCTTTCTTGGAACTTCTGGTGCAGAGGATGATCAGGTAACTTCTTTAGTTTTTCAAACTGAGAGCGATCTATAGTTTCTCCTTAATTCAAGGGGTTCAATATTTGCTGTTTTTCCCAGCTCTGTAATTGGAGTGCTTTTCAATGCCCCAAGGGTAATTCTGAGACCCATATTTTTAACTCGGTCTAGTTCTCCTGTGTTTGTTTTGGCCGCTATTGACCAAGTGCTAGAGGCATATTTCATGATTGGTCTGAATGCACCAGTGTAGACTTGCTTGATGACTTTTTATTTTTTTTTGGCAAGGTGTTTAAGGAATTCATTTGTGATACCATCTGTCCCTGGTACTTTTCTCTCCTTTAGTCTCTTAATTTCGTCTTCTAGCACCTGTAGGGAGAACCTTACTGGCATGCCACCTCACATCAGTTGGAGTTCCTGTACCACGGTCTTTTTGGAGATTCTGATCTGTGTTCTTACTTCTTTAACTCTGTCTCTTGAAACTTGCGTCTTGCTTTTTGGCTGATAAATTCTGGCTATAAAGTCTGCTGCAACCTTTCTCGTCACCTGGCGCCTTGCCCGTCACCTGGTGCCTTGCCCATCCCCTGCCACCTTGCCCGTCACCTGGTGCCTTGCCCGTCACCTGGCGCCTTGCCCGTCACCTGGCCTACGATCGTATGTAACAGGATTTTCAATCTCGCGATTGTAGTGAAGTCGATTCTTAGGAGCAGAGCAGAACAGATTGATAAAGTTAATGGCAAACGCAGTTATTGGAAACATACAAACAATACAATGGGAGATTGAGAAAAGTGGTTATTATAGGGTCATTGTTGTAAGATTATCCTTTTGGGCTTCCCGAAAAAGGGTTTGATCTGAGAGTAACTTTCCTCACATCCCAAGCGTGCTGATGTAGGTGGTCGAGATTCTCCAGGCTGTTGTGCGGAGTAAGATACACTCTCAGACAGAGTCAAAGTAATTATAATCCGGCATGAGTTGAATTGGAACTCACTTAAAAAAGACGAGTAGTTAGGCCAGGGAACATACAGTTATGTAGTAGTTGCCGAGAAAATTATGCGTGAGACAGAGACGAGAATAGGACACCTGCCACGGTGAAAGTATGCTGTAAGAGGCAATTAACAGTCCAGTGAAAGTATGCTGTAAGAGGCAATTAACAGTCCAGTGAAAGTATGCTGTAAGAGGCAATTAACAGTCCAGTGAAAGTATGCTGTAAGAGGCAATTAACAGTCCAGTGAAAGTACTACGGTAAGCGAGAGTGTAAGTGTTTGTATTGTACGCTGTCATTCACAGGCACGCACTAGTCGGCTGATTGGGGGGCAGCTTTCTGGGGCTGACAGTACACCCTAGACACCATACCCCACTTCTGATAATGTCAAGAGAGGGAACCATTCGTAGATAAGTCTGCGTGTGTGATGTATATCGCGTCAGAGTCAGATAAAACACATTGACCAAGACCTCCCCTCACACCAGGTGAGACACACTGACCAAGACCAATCTCACACCAGGTGAGACACAATGACCAAGATCCCTACGTCACACCAGGTGAGAGACACTGATCAAGACCTCCCCTCACACCAGGTAAGACACACTGACCAAGACCAATCTCACACCAGGTGAGACACACTGACCAAGATCCCTACGTCACACCAGGTGAGAGACACTGACCAAAATCCCCACGTCACACGTGGGGAAGGAGGCAACAACAACCAGTAGAGCGGCAACAACAACCAGTAGAAAGGCAACAACAGCCAGTAGAAAGGCAACAACCACCAGTAGAGCGGCAACAACAACCAGTAGAAAGGCAACAACCACCAGTAGAGCGGCAACAACAACCAGTAGAAAGGCAACAACCACCAGTAGAGCGGCAACAACAGCCAGTAGAAAGGCAACAACAACCAGTAGAGAGGCAACAACAGCCAGTAGAGAGGCAACAACCACCAGTAGAGAGGCAACAACCACCAGTAGAGCAACAGATCAAACTTAGCAAATGGGTTGGACATGACACCATCAGCCGTGGCCAGACAGGCCCTCGCAAGGACTCCACAGAGGAAGAGGAAGAGATGTAGACCAAGAAACACCAGAATAAGAGAGCAAATGAATTTCGATCCCTTGACCTCAATTGCAGAGAGGGCAGCACAAGATCGAACTTGATACTGGAGGTTTGTCAATGGTCTGTGCCCCGAAACGATCGACTAGTATTAATGATGATGATGATGATGATGATTCAGATGCTTCGTCATTTTGGGACCCTATTTATTTGTATGTCCGGAGTACAGTAACGTGGATATTGCCAGAGTAGAACAAGCGAGGGAAGAATGGACAAGTAGATAAATACAAACTCAAAAAGCATATTGTGTGGCCAACAAATGGTTTTCACCATTACTAAGACATCCCAACACTCAAATGGCGACAGATAGACGAAATTAACTGTATATTACAACCAACTGTTATCAGTGTCAGAAATATGCTTTCCGGTAGAGCATTGAACGCGGGTCTTAGAACATGGCAACGAGTCGTTAGGCAACTTAATTCACATATTTTACTAAACCGAGTAATTAGTGATCAGTTCCATTTCCTTGATGCCGGGACAGGAGACTAATTACCTGTGAATTTCGACATGTTCCAAGTGCGACATTGTCTCTGTTCTGCCTCTCAAACACGAGTCTTCGACCTGCACGAGTTATAATGCACTGGTTGTCACCTCTTACGATATCCTCTCGGTGTGGCAGGCGCGCCATCATCACCCCTAACCATTCTATGACGCAGCAGCTGTACGAATAACCACAAGTTAGTGTATCGTCGCCAAAATTATCGGATCACAGATTTCATGAGCATCCTAGGCCGACAAGATTGTCCCCGGATGAAGGTCAGTAGCCATGTTGTTTATCTCGTCTCTTACTTAACTGTACTAGTGACATGATGTGGTGATAGCTGGTGCTGTCGTGAGTATACATTGCATTATGTTGCTTGTCCCTTAATTCACCCCAAATATATTACATATATTTTTAGCACCGGATTTTAGCACGTCACAGAAAAGCCTACTTTTTTCTTTTTTTTAAAACTGTTTGAGTTATCAAATATTCTGCATCCGCGAATTTCTGTTTTCGCGTCTGCTTTCGCTTGTTCCTGCCATCTTATTTGAAATCGTGAATTTCTTGTATGTGTCGACGTTGGTGTATGATAAGGAAAGTAGCATCAAGTTTCTACAGCAGCATGGTATTATCTATGCTGTCAGACGATGCAATAACAACCATGTTATAGTCTTGTCCTTGACTTAACGACAGGATGGTTGGAGATGTCAACATGCACAAATGTTTACATGACATCCCTAAAATTACATCGACATGTCCTCCCCGTAACCCGAAATGGAATGTTCCGCTACAATCATCAGCTGTCAAAGACGTATGATGGAAACCCAGGTAACTGTTTGGGGTGAATTAAGGAACAAGTACCCATATTATTTGTATGTGTCTCTACTTAAACAAACCATGCTAACATACCTCCCTGAGGTGATGATGGGAAGAGCCCAGTAGCAATCTCTCATATAACAACAGCGTAACGGTTATCTTCATATTTTAGCTTTTCCCGTTATGTCTTCCAGCGTCAAGTTATAAAGAGATCTCAATAACAAGCCCTCTTGTGTGCCTCATGGACAGTGGCATTCACCGCCTCAAATATGTCCGTTAGCCACCTTTTTTGTGGTCGGCCTTTGGCCTTGAAACCGTTGTATATAAATACCATTGCTTGTTGGGGAGGGGTGCTGTGTGATGATAGCCTTGTTACGTGTCCAAACTAATTTTATTGCTGTCCTTTGATGTAGTCTGGGGCTGTTTCCGTCATTCTTCTGATGTAATCATTTCTGATCTTGTCTCCAACCCAATATTTTTTGCATGTTTCATTTCTGTTGTTAGTGCTCAGTTGTAGACATTAGTTAGTGTCGGACAATCGTCTTGTGCTTGTTTTTCTCATGTGCTTGCAATGAAGTATTGCTGTTGACTGTGCAATGATCTGGTTTGCCTTATTGCATCTTATTGCAACGGTTACCAAAACCGCTAAAGGCAGAGTGCATTTTCTATACTGTTGAGTAGGCTAAATGTCCACAGAAAAAAGCCTCACGACTGGACACCCCACAGTTGTAAAAGCCTGACGACTGGACACCCCACAGTTGTAAAAGCCTCACGGCTGGACACCCCACAGTTGTAAAAGCCTCACGACTGGACACCCCACAGTTGTAAAAGCCTCACGGCTGGACACCCCACAGTTGTAAAAGCCTCACGGCTGGACACCCCACAGTTTTAAAAGCCTCACGACTGGACACCCCACAGTTGTAAAAGCCTCACGACTGGACACCTCACAGTTGTAAAAGCCTCACGGCTGGACACCCCACAGTTTTAAAAGCCTCACGGCTGGACACCCCACAGTTTTAAAAGCCTCACGACTGGACACCCCACAGTTGTAAAAGCCTCACGGCTCGACACCCCAGAGTTGTAAAAGCCTCACGGCTGGACACCCCAGAGTTCTAAAAGCCTCACGGCTCGACACCCCACAGTTGTACCTTCCCGGGGTCTGGCAGTCGGCAAAAGTGGAACCATACATAATCTGAATAGTTAAATGTAAATGGCGAACTATGGAAGTCATGTGACGTCACCATCTTTGGGCAGATCGAATGAATTTACAGAACAAAATAATTGTCTACCATCAGACCTGCCTGAATGAATACCAGGATTCTATTATATTCTTTTCTATCACCATATCATTTCTTGAATGACGGGGGTGGGGGGGGGGGGGGGGGTTAGAGATGGGTGCCGGATTTACGAGCTGAGGAGTGGAATATATGTACACGGTTGTGGGATGGCCGTGGTGGTTAGGGTTGGGTGGGGATGAACAGATTGTGGACACAGAACGGAGGGGCAGGGGTATTCCTGAGCCTACCAAATGTAGAAAAATAACACTGGCAGTGGCAACTGGAAAATACTCAAGCAATTTCAGAGCGGAGGCAGAGGCACTGAGGGCTGCAGTAGAAGAAATGGTAACAGGCAAAAGAAATGAAAGCCATATAGTCCTGCTTACAGATGCCCTGGCCGTAGTCACAGCACTAAAAAGCCAGAAAAATACTGAACTTAATGATTTAAGATCAGTACTCTGTCAACTATGCCAGCAGTCCGCACCAAAAAGAGTAGTGGTACAGTGGGTTCCACCCAACTGTAACATCCAAGGCAACGACAGACTGGCAAAAGAAGGTGCAAGACTACCACAACCAGATCCTAGTGTGACCTACGAAAAGTCAAAAAGGCTTATTAGAGCTGGATACATGACCAAATGGGAAACAGAACATACTGGCTACACAAAAAACGATGCCTATTTCCAGTTGAACAGAACAGAGCAGGTTGTGGTCTTCAGACTTCGCACAGGCCACAATAGACTGAGGTACCACCTATTCAATAAATTGAAGATAGGTGGCACTGACGAATGCTCGTGTGGTATCGGGAAAATGACCGCTGAACATTTGCTGCAAAACTGCCCGACATACGAGGATCAGAGAAAGCAGATGTGGCCATCAGCAGTGGCAATACTAGACAAGCTCTATGGCAGTGTCGACAGCCTCAGGATAACCGCTGCTTTTTTCGAAAAAATACAGGTTGACGTATGACAGCGAAAGAAGAAGAAGAAGAAGAACAGGTTGTAGGATGGTCAAGGCGGTTAGGTTGGGTGGGGTTGAACAGGTTGAGAGGAAAGAGTTTGGCGTTTAGCCTCAAACTTGTTCACTACTTGAGAAAATAGACGCGCTGAAAGTGTTTAGCCTCAGACTTGTTCACTACTTGAGAAAATAGACGCGCTGAAAGTGTTTAGCCTCAAACTTGTTCACTACCTGAGAAAATAGATGCGCTGAAAGTGTTTAGCCTCAGACTTGTTCACAACTTGAGAAAATAGACGCGCTGAAAGTGTTTAGCCTCAGACTTGTTCACTACCTGAGAAAATTAACACTCTGAAAGTGTTTAGTCTCAGACTTGTTCACTACCTGAGAACATCACCGCTCTGAAAGTGTTTAGCCTCAGACTTGTTCACTACCTGAGAACATTACCGCTCTGAAAGTGTTTAGTCTCAAAATGGTTCACTACCTGAGAACATTACCGCTCTGAAAGTGTTTAGTCTCAAAATGGTTCACTACCTGAGAACATTACCGCTCTGAAAGTGTTTAGTCTCAAAATGGTTCACTACCTGAGAACATTACCGCTCTGAAATTACTCAACCTGAAACTTGTTCACTACCTGAGAACACTACCGCTCTGAAATTACTCAACCTGAAACTTGTTCACTACCCGAGAATAATACCGCTCTGAAATTGCTCACCTAACGCCATAATTTTGTATCGCCAATGTAAATACAGGAATGTTGGCGACGCCTGGGAGAGAGCAATCGATTTGTCTTCTGCACAAAGTTTGTCCTAGCCTTGATAAATATCGATTCAAGATACTATTCTACTACTGATACTGTTCACACTACTTATTATATATTATAAATAGCTTGAGGCGTATGTATGCCTAGGCAAGGTGAAACATTTTGACCTGCAGCTATTATTAGATTGAAAGATGCTTTGCGTCAGTCAGAGAGAGAGAGAGGGGAGAGAGAGAGACAGAGAGAGAGATGCCACGTTTGTTAACGTTCTGTGCATACTGTGGTCAGTTTAGTGAATTAGGCCAACATGTAGATATTTCTAATGAATTAGATTATAACAAAATTAGGATTGTCGTTCTCGTCATGTACCTCAAACAAAGAACGGCCAGAGTCCAAGTACAAGGGCAGATGAGCAAAAAGGTGACACTCGAGCAGGGAGTACCCCAAGGGGGAGTACTGTCACCCACACTCTTCCTGGTATATATAAACGATATTACAGAGAATATACCAAGAAGAGTCCATAGCTCAATGTTTGCAGACGATCTGGCTATGTGGACCTCTGAAAAGAATCTCACCATAGCAAGAAATCGGATGCAAACGGCCCTAACATCGCTGGAAGAGTGGGCGAACTCATGGCTGGTCAAAATAAACGAGGAGAAAACCACGTGCACAATATTCTCGCTCTCATTAAAACCCCAAAGTACCAAATTAAGCCTAAATGGCAAAATCCTGCAGCCAAACGACAACCCAACCTATCTGGGAGTCACATTTGATCGGCGCATGACATGGAAAAGTCAGATTGAGAGAAACCGAATGAAAGCCAGAGAAAGAATGGCGATCATGAGGAAACTTGCTGGCACAAGCTGGGGAGCAGACGAAGGCATACTAAAGAAACTGTACACTGGAAGAGTGAGACCAGTTCTCGAGTATGGCATCGCGGCATGGACAACAGCAGCGAAGGCGAACTTCGATAAAGTTAACAAACTTCAAAACCAAGCCATGAGAATTATAACAGGTGGCATGAAGTCAACGCCAATTGTAGAACTTGAAAAGATTACAAAACTGCAATCCATGACCGACAGAAGAGACTGCAGAGCCCAGCTGCAGTCAGAGAAACTCCGAAGACTGACGGACCATCCAATGTACCAGAGGCTAAACAATTTGGGAACTGGGAAACTAAAGCGGAGAAACTTTGCAGAAATAGCCAAAGCAAAGATGCACGAAGATCCCATAAACGCACTAACAACACCAAAACCCATCACTACTGTACGAAAACCTACTTGGAGGAAGGATATATTTCCAGAGGTGGTAGAAAATATACCAGGTATTGCAAACAAAAACTGCCAGACCGAAAAAGAAAGGAGAGACACTACCCTAAGCTTCATAACGAAAAGCTACCCAAGCATGGACTGGACCCATGCATACACCGACGGTTCTGTAACAAACACTACACAGAACGGAGGGGCAGGAGCATTCCTAAACCTACCAAATGGCAGAAAAATAACACTGTCATTCGCTACTGGTAAGTACACAAGCAATTTCAGAGCGGAGGCAGAGGCACTGAGGGCGGCAGTGGAAGAAATGGCAACACACAGTGAAAATGAGAGCCACATAGTCTTGCTGACAGATGCTCTCGCCGTAGTCACAGCGCTAAAAAGCCAGAAAAACACTGAGCTTAATGACTTAAGAGCAGCACTCTGCAAACTGTGCCAGCTGTCCGCACCAAAAAGGGTAGTGGTACAGTGGGTTCCGTCACACTGCAACATCCTAGGCAACGAGGAGGCAGACAGACTGGCAAAAGAAGGTGCAAGGCTACCACAAACAGATACCAGTATGACGTACGAAGAGTCAAAACGGCTTATCAAAGCCAGATACATGACCAAATGGGAAACCGAACATACTGGTTACACCAAAAACGATGCCTATTACCAGTTGAACCGAAGAGAGCAGGTCGTTGTCTTCAGACTTCGCACTGGCCACAATAGACTGAGGTACCACCTATTCAACAAATTGAAGATAGGGTGTACCGACGAATGCCCGTGCGGTACTGGTAAAATGACCACTGAACATCTGCTGCAGAACTGCCCGACATACGGGGATCAGAGAGAGCAGATGTGGCCATTGCCAGTGGAACTGCAAGACAAGCTCTATGGTAGTGGCGAGAGTCTCAGGATGACCGCCGCTTTTTTCGAAAAAATAATGTCATGTCGCTTGGCATGACCATAATATTGTATTTTTCTGCTTCGTATTTCCTTCAGAAGTATCTTCTCTATTTTGTGTTGTTCTAGAACCTCATTATTTGTTTTCCAATTGTCCCAAGAAACTCGTCCAAATTTTCTAAATACACACTTCAAAGGCTCCGATACGATTCTCCATTTCCTTGGCCAGGGTCCAGGTTTCTTCTCCAGACAACACAACTGAATGCACGTAGCATTTAATCATTTCTAAATATTGTGGATCGGTTGAAGTGTGACAGCAGAAAAGCGTCATTGGCAAGCCACATATTGTACATTGTATGGAGAGTAATCCTCTTAAACCCAATAATGAAAGGTGTTCTCGAACCTAGTCCACTTTAAGAAAAGTCACCTCAAGCCATTGATCTGTATCAGATGTATCGGCGGGGGGACGGCGTGGCCTAGTGGTTAAGTGGCACAGCTCACAGCCAGAAGGTGCTGGATTCGATCCCCATCACAGCACCGACCGTTACCCCGGGGAAGCAAACCCTTAGAAAATGCAGGAGGAAGCAGACCCTTACATAAAATGCATGCTGAAGTCGGATGCACTGGGCCGACAGGCGCAAAATAAAAACCACAGTGTAACGCACACACGCCTTGGGGAATAGATAAATAAGGCGAACGCAAAAAAAAAAAAAAAAAAAAAAAAAAAAAGATGTATCGGCTTATGAACCTTCACTACCGTTACAACTTCCATTTATTGATTTCTCCAGAAACAATCGCGATGCAGTTTGTTTGTTTTTTTTGGTTTTTTTTTGTTGTTGTGATTTTTAAAAAAAGGGGGGAGGAGGTGTTGTGATATTTAGATGCGGAATTGCAAGCCGGATTTGTTCCGTTGTCGGGTGTAATCCAGTTCACGGACATTAGGTCGCCCTCAACTGCATTGTTATTTTTATTTGTTTCGTACATCCCTGGTTGTAACGCAAGTCGTTTATTTTAGCAGACTCATTCGCGTTTACGTAATTGTAGTAAGTCACAGAACGACTATCCTGGACTGTGTCTGTTTTCTAGAATGTAGTTCGTTTCAGGACAAAGTTCATTTCAGCGATGCGCAAGAGTTCAGATCTGCACGCCGACTAGTTTATACGGCTCACACGGAGAGTAGTTAGTCATCAGGGCTCAGCTAAAACAGCGTTTGTGCTTCTGGAAACAGACTGTATTACAGCAGTATAGCCATCTTGGTGAGGATTGGCATTGCAATCATCATAGTAGCTGGTTTACATAGGAGACTCATACTGCCCTGTAGCAGAAGGACCCAAGTCCATGACTTCTCAAGCCATAGTAACCCGCTACCAACGTATATTCGTCACGCTTACGACTAGTTACAGACATCATTTGTTTGTTGTTGTTTAATGCCCACAAAAAGTATGTTGAATATCTCCTTTGTGAGCCCCGAAGAGAGCATTAAGTGATGGGTTGTACTCATTTTCCTCACATCCCGAATGTGCTGATGAAAGCAGGCCGTGGTCCTCCAGGTGGAGGTGAAATGTTCGGTTTCATCTGTGTGACACTCACTACTATAGGGATTACGTTGATCCACATCTCATCAGTCAATCTGAATTGGTAACAGCCTGTTTCCAGGGAACTATAGATGGAAGAGAGGTGTTGGTCTTATGCATTATAATGGAGCGTGACACTGACGCGACGCCCTGATTAATATGTTGTGCCTGATGCGACCTCCTAGTGAATATGTTGTGCCTGGCCCTGACGCGACGTCCTGGTCAGTATGTTGTGCCTGACCCGACGTCCTGGTCAGTATATTTGTGTCTGACCCTGACGCGACGTCCTGGTTAGTATATTATGTCTGACCCTGACGCGACATCCTGGTCAGTATATTTTGCCTGGCCCTCACGCGAGGTCCTGGTCAGTATGGTGTGCCTGTCCAGACTAGCATCTGTTCCCTATCATTAGTTAAGTACGATGATGGACGTATGACAAAACATTAACAATCATACGCCCTAATATAATCCAGAAGACTATACGGTTAAAAGAACCGTAAATTCGTCAAACGACATTAAACAATACAACACAACAATGGAGGAAGCCCTCGTATCTAACCCCAAACAAACATGCCCATTTACAAAACAGTTGGAACGTTACAAAACAGTCCTTACCTGATGCCACTTTTATGATTGGGCGTGGCAATCAATCAAAGATGCCTTTCATCATTTGTTGTCATAAGTTTCCAGAACCATCCCAAGCCGCGGCCTCGTGTAGACGTTGTTTCCGTTGAGTGACAGTAGAGGTAGTTGGTCTTTGAGAGGGGGTAGTGGGCGGGGACAAACATCTCGGAGCTGGGATCAACTTGCGACTAGATGTCTGTGTCCTTGGAATTCTCGTCCATGTTTGCCAGATGTCATCTCTCCTAGCTGCTGGTGTCTCTCCTGGACCTATAGAAGATGCAGGCACGGCAATTTCTCTCCCTGGTGTTCGTGGTTTCTCTGAATCTGAAGAGCTGAACGAATCACAGCCTTCATCTCCACCATCTGAGCCGCATTCAGAATGGATATCTTGCTCATTTGCGATAGTACATGATGAAGAAGGATGACCGCTGTCCACTGTAGACATTCTCTCGCGGCTTCTCCTGTGCTTCTCGTGGAGCCCTAGACCTGGACTGACGCAGGCTTGCTCTGAGTCGCTCTGAGAAAGACTCCCAGATGCCTGTTCGGCGTTTGTTGAGCAGGATGACTCCGACAAGTTCTTGCTTCTTGTTCGTCTGGTTGTGGGTTTGCTGACAGACTTTGTAGACGACCCATGACGGGATTTCTTAACTTCTCCAGATGGAGAAAAGTCCAAGCAGGCAGGCTGCTCCCCCTTCGCATAAACAAGAGTTATCTTGATGGATTTTTTGCTGGAGCTGATAAAGTACGACTTTGGGGCCGGCGAAGCTTTCTCTTGTTGGAGCAGAGCTACAACTGGGCCTGGTAGCGGGTACTCCATGAAGAAGGCGTGCGCTAGAAGATTTGACTGCTGGTCCTCCTCGAAGTGTAGGTTGATGAAGCACATGTGGAATCCGTGCTAGTCCAGCGATATCACGCCAGGAAATGGTGACTTACAGAGTACCAAACCCAGACCAGGTGTACCAGACCAGGTGTTTACTCACAAATTCCCTGTTGGACAGATCACGTGCACAGCTAGCCTTTCTGGCAGAGACTCCATGCTTCTTCAAATATGAATTGTTTGCCCTTGTTCTTTCGTCGCTTTCTTGAAAATATTTAACCTGTGTGAAAAGATAATTTGATATAAGAAATTACGAACAGAATAGGAATTGCCAAATCTCTGTTCGCTAACATGAGTGTTATACATATAAGCGTAACAGTCTTTGCAGACCATGTGCGTTGCACTCTGTGAGTATCCTCTTATGGCGCAAGCCTGTGCGCTGAATAGGGAGACCATGGGCTGCCCAAACTGCAGGACCCCCCCCCCCCCTCCCCCTCTCGGCCTCGCTGGTGTAATCCAAAGGAATGCAAAGCATGACAATTTGGCACCAGCTCAGCTGCGAGAGCTGCCGGAATGAGTTCGCAATTTTGAAACCATCCGCCTTAGGTGTTACCACTCCGGATTTTCTGCCTGGGTTTACTCCCGTAGCTCTACCCCTTCCCGAGGTTTATACAAGGCAGTGGAGTCGTTGCCCGCAGATGCTAGTTACTCGAGACATCCGATGATACTCTCATCGTCCTAAGACTAGCCAGAACTCCCTAGGACTTTTTAATCAGAGTTCCTTCTCTTCTAGACAAACTGCCTGAACAGGCTAACGAGCTTCGTCTACACAGGTTTAGAGTAAGTCTCTTAGATTGGCTGCCAACCAAGGCTAATAGCCCAATCTGCCCGCCCAGTTATACCGTCGGGTAGGCGGTCGCGCCAAACAGCAGGATATGTGAGAAACAGTGGGCCCCTCATGAAGGTGCTGCTGTGGACACAATAATGTAGGCGAGGCCATTGGCATGGAAACTCCTGTCCGGCAAGTCGAACAGGGAATCCAGCGACGATCTCTACACCTGGAAAGGAGAGGCTATATCAGATACTTCACTTTTCTTTAACCAGCTGGACGTCCAGCCTAGACCTCGCTATCTCCCCTCCCCCAACCCCTCCCCCCACCAACACACTTCCCCAAGTGAGTCATATATTGAAATCGATAAGATGAACAGCAAGAGCCAACCATGTGTGGACTGAAATACACTCAAGGTGTTCCCCACATCAATGAATAAGTTCTGGACCAAGTGTTGAGCTCTTTTTACTTTTGTCAGCTAATGACGGAAAATGGCAAATGCGAAAGGAAGATCTTTAAGCGAATTGCAATGGCATAAAAAATAGAATACATCTAACAGCATGAGACATACACGTCTGTCCAAGCAGATATCTCAGACAGACACGTCTGTCCAAGCAGATATCTCAGACATACACTTATGTCCAAGCAGATATCTCAGACATACACTTCTGTCCAAGCAGATATCTCAGACATACACTTATGTCCAAGCAGATATCTCAGACATACACTTATGTCCAAGCAGATATCTCAGAGACATACACTTCTGTCCAAGCAAATGTCTCAGCCATACACTTCTCACTTCACAGACACGCACGCACGCACACATACACACACATACACACACACATACACACCCATACATACACACGCACAGACACATGCAGACGCACAGACAGACACACGCAGACGTACAGACACACGCAGACGCATAAACAGACAGACGCTCAGACAGACACACGCAGACGCACAGACAGACACATACTCACACTCACAGAAATACACTCACAGACACTCCCACGCAGACACACACACAGAGGACACTTAACGTCTTTATACCGGTATAGAAGACTCTGCAGAGTCTGTATACAACCAGTTTCATTTACATTACCTTGCTCTAAAAGCTATGCGCATCCAATCTATTCTTAAATGCATTAATTGTATGTGCCTCAATTACTTCCAGTGGCAATCCATTCCAAGCAGTCAAACTCTGACGAAAAAAAAATATTTCCTAACATCTGATCTGGACCGCGCATGCACACGTTTTCGTTACTGAAACGCAGTTCCACTCCACGTGAAGTTGGCTTGTTTACAGGAAGCCTGTATTCAAGCACCTGCAGTTGGGGGTTTCCATATCAATGGTGTTTAATGATTATATTACTAGTACTAGTGCCATACACAACCCTCTTTAGTCACATTTTGATACATGCTTTTCAACCAGTGTACCATTCACATGGGGGAGGAAGACTAGCATCTTGTCAGGCAAAATAATCTGGTCAGACATGTTAGTCAGGGTAAGACAAAATATACTGGTCAGACATGTTAGTCAGGGTAAGACAAAATATACTGGTCAGACATGTTAGTCAGGGTAAGACAAAATATTCTGGTAAGACATGTTAGTCAGGGTAAGACAAAATATACTAGTCAGACATGTTAGTCAGGGTAAGACAAAATATACTGGTCAGACATGTTAGTCAGGGTCAGACAAAATATGCTGGTCAGACATGTTAGTCAGGGTCAGACAAAATATACTGGTCAGGAATGTTATTCAGGGTAAGACAAAATATACTGGTCAGACATGTTAGTCAGAGTCAGACAAAATATACTGGTCAGACATGTTAGTCAGGGTCAGTCAAAATATACTGGTCAGACATGTTAGTCAGGGTCAGTCAAAATATACTGGTCAGACATGTTAGTCAGGGTCAGGAAGAATATATACTGATCAGACATGTTAGTCAGGGTCAGGCAAAATATACTGGTCAGACATGTTAGTCAGTCAGGCAAAATATACTGATCAGACATGTTAGTCAGGGTCAGGCAAAATATACTGTTCAGACGGTCAGGCAAAATATACTGATCAGACATGTTAGTCGGGGTCAGGAAAAATATACTGATCAGACATGTTAGTCAGGGTCAGGCAAAATATACTGGTCAGACATATTAGTCAGGGTCAGGCAAAATATACTGGTCAGACATGTTAATCAGGGTCAGGCAAAAAATTCTGGTAAAGACATGTTAGTCAAGGTCATGCAAAATATACTGGTCAGAAATGTTAGTCAGGGTAAGACAAAATATACTGATCAGACATGTTAGTCAGGGTCAGGCAGAATATATACTGATCAGACATGTTAGTCAGGGTCAGGCAAAATATACTGGTCAGACATGTTAGTCAGTCAGGCAAAATATTCTGGTCAGAAATATTAGTCAGGGTCAGGCAAAATATACTGGTCAGAAATGTTAGTCAGGGTAAGACAAAATATACTGGTCAGGAATGTTATTCAGGGTAAGATCAAATATACTGGTCAGACATGTTAGTCAGGGTACGATAAAATATACTGGTCAGCCATGTCAGTCAGGGTCAGTCAAAATATACTGGTCAGACATGCTAGTCAGGGTAAGACAAAATATACTGGTTAGACATGTTAGTCAGGGTCAGACAAAATATACTGGTCAGACATGTTAGTCAGAGTCAGACAAAATATACTGGTCAGACATGTTAGTCAGGGTCAGTCAAAATATACTGGTCAGACATGTTAGTCAGGGTCAGACAAAATATACTGGTCAGACATGTTAGTCAGGGTCAGGAAGAATATATACTGATCAGACATATTAGTCAGGGTCAGGCAAAATATACTGGTCAGACATGTTAGTCAGTCAGGCAAAATATACTGATCAGACATGTTAGTCAGGGTCAGGCAAAATATACTGTTCAGGCGGTCTGGCAAAATATACTGATCAGACGGTCAGACAAAATATACTGATCAGACGGTCAGGCAAAATATACTGATCAGACATGTTAGTCGGGGTCAGGAAAAATATACTGATCAGACATGTTAGTCAGGGTCAGGCAAAATATACTGGTCAGACATATTAGTCAGGGTCAGGCAAAATATACTGGTCAGACATGTTAATCAGGGTCAGGCAAAAAATTCTGGTAAAGACATGTTAGTCAAGGTCATGCAAAATATACTGGTCAGAAATGTTAGTCAGGGTAAGACAAAATATACTGATCAGACATGTTAGTCAGGGTCAGGCAGAATATATACTGTTCAGACATGTTAGTCAGGGTCAGGCAAAATATACTGGTCAGACATGTTAGTCAGTCAGGCAAAATATTCTGGTCAGAAATATTAGTCAGGGTCAGGCAAAATATACTGGTCAGAAATGTTAGTCAGGGTAAGACAAAATATACTGGTCAGGAATGTTATTCAGGGTAAGATCAAATATACTGGTCAGACATGTTAGTCAGGGTAAGATAAAATATACTGGTCAGCCATGTCAGTCAGGGTCAGTCAAAATATACTGGTCAGACATGCTAGTCAGGGTAAGACAAAATATACTGGTCAGACATGTTAGTCAGGGTCAGACAAAATATGCTGGTCAGACATGTTAGTCAGGGTCAGACAAAATATACTGGTCAGGAATGTTATTCAGGGTAAGACAAAATATACTGGTCAGACATGTTAGTCAGAGTCAGACAAAATATACTGGTCAGACATGTTAGTCAGGGTCAGTCAAAATATACTGGTCAGACATGTTAGTCAGGGTCAGACAAAATATACTGGTCAGACATGTTAGTCAGGGTCAGGAAGAATATATACTGATCAGACATATTAGTCAGGGTCAGGCAAAATATACTGGTCAGACATGTTAGTCAGTCAGGCAAAATATACTGATCAGACATGTTAGTCAGGGTCAGGCAAAATATACTGTTCAGGCGGTCTGGCAAAATATACTGATCAGACGGTCAGACAAAATATACTGATCAGACGGTCAGGCAAAATATACTGATCAGACATGTTAGTCGGGGTCAGGAAAAATATACTGATCAGACATGTTAGTCAGGGTCAGGCAAAATATACTGGTCAGACATATTAGTCAGGGTCAGGCAAAATATACTGGTCAGACATGTTAATCAGGGTCAGGCAAAAAATTCTGGTAAAGACATGTTAGTCAAGGTCATGCAAAATATACTGGTCAGAAATGTTAGTCAGGGTAAGACAAAATATACTGATCAGACATGTTAGTCAGGGTCAGGCAGAATATATACTGATCAGACATGTTAGTCACGGTCAGGCAAAATATACTGGTCAGACATGTTAGTCAGTCAGGCAAAATATTCTGGTCAGACATATTAGTCAGGGTCAGGCAAAATATACTGGTCAGAAATGTTAGTCAGGGTAAGACAAAATATACTGGTCAGGAATGTTATTCAGGGTAAGATCAAATATACTGGTCAGACATGTTAGTCAGGGTAAGATAAAATATACTGGTCAGACATGTTAGTCAGGGTCAGACAAAATATACTGGTCAGACATGTTAGTCAGGGTCAGGAAGAATATATACTGATCAGACATGTTAGTCAGGGTCAGGCAAAATATACTGGTCAGACATGTTAGTCAGTCAGGCAAAATATACTGATCAGACATGTTAGTCAGGGTCAGGCAAAATATACTGTTCAGGCGGTCTGGCAAAATATACTGATCAGACGGTCAGACAAAATATACTGATCAGACGGTCAGGCAAAATATACTGATCAGACATGTTAGTCGGGGTCAGGAAAAATATACTGATCAGACATGTTAGTCAGGGTCAGGCAAAATATACTGGTCAGACATATTAGTCAGGGTCAGGCAAAATATACTGGTCAGACATGTTAATCAGGGTCAGGCAAAAAATTCTGGTAAAGACATGTTAGTCAAGGTCATGCAAAATATACTGGTCAGAAATGTTAGTCAGGGTAAGACAAAATATACTGATCAGACATGTTAGTCAGGGTCAGGCAGAATATATACTGATCAGACATGTTAGTCAGGGTCAGGCAAAATATACTGGTCAGACATGTTAGTCAGTCAGGCAAAATATTCTGGTCAGACATATTAGTCAGGGTCAGGCAAAATATACTGGTCAGACATGTAAGTCAGGGTAAGACAAAATATACTGGTCAGACATGTTAGTCAGGGTAAGACAAAATATACTGGTCAGACATGTTAGTCAGGGTCAGACAAAATATACTGGTCAGGAATGTTATTCAGGGTAAGACAAAATATACTGGTCAGACATGTTAGTCAGAGTCAGACAAAATATACTGGTCAGACATGTTAGTCAGGGTCAGTCAAAATATACTGGTCAGACATGTTAGTCAGGGTCAGACAAAATATACTGGTCAGACATGTTAGTCAGGGTCAGGAAGAATATATACTGATCAGACATATTAGTCAGGGTCAGGCAAAATATACTGGTCAGACATGTTAGTCAGTCAGGCAAAATATACTGATCAGACATGTTAGTCAGGGTCAGGCAAAATATACTGTTCAGGCGGTCTGGCAAAATATACTGATCAGACGGTCAGACAAAATATACTGATCAGACGGTCAGGCAAAATATACTGATCAGACATGTTAGTCGGGGTCAGGAAAAATATACTGATCAGACATGTTAGTCAGGGTCAGGCAAAATATACTGGTCAGACATATTAGTCAGGGTCAGGCAAAATATACTGGTCAGACATGTTAATCAGGGTCAGGCAAAAAATTCTGGTAAAGACATGTTAGTCAAGGTCATGCAAAATATACTTGTCAGAAATGTTAGTCAGGGTAAGGCAAAATATACTGATCAGACATGTTAGTCAGGGTCAGGCAGAATATATACTGATCAGACATGTTAGTCACGGTCAGGCAAAATATACTGGTCAGACATGTTAGTCAGTCAGGCAAAATATTCTGGTCAGACATATTAGTCAGGGTCAGGCAAAATATACTGGTCAGAAATGTTAGTCAGGGTAAGACAAAATATACTGGTCAGGAATGTTATTCAGGGTAAGATCAAATATACTGGTCAGACATGTTAGTCAGGGTAAGATAAAATATACTGGTCAGCCATGTCAGTCAGGGTCAGTCAAAATATACTGGTCAGACATGCTAGTCAGGGTAAGACAAAATATACTGGTCAGACATGTTAGTCAGGGTCAGGCAAAATATTCTGGTAAAGACATGTTAGTCAAGGATCATGCAAAATATACTGGATCAGAAATGTTAGTCAGGGTAAGACAAAATATACTTTTCAAACATGTTAGTCAGGGTAAGACAAAATATACTGGTCAGACATGTTAGTCAGGGCAAGACAAAATATACTGGTCAGACATGTTAGTTAGGGTAGGACAAAATATACTGGTGAGACATGTTAGTCAGGGTCAGAGAAAATATACTGGTCCGACATGTTAGTCAGGGTAAGACAAAATATACTGGTCAGACATGTAAGTCAGGGTAAGACAAAATATACTGGTCAGACATGTTAGTCAGGGTAAGACAAAATATACTGGTCAGACATGTTAGTCAGGGTAAGACAAAATATACTGGTCAGACATGTTAGTCAGGGTCAGGCAGAATATATACTGATCAGACATGTTAGTCAGGGTCAGGCAAAATATACTGGTCAGACATGTTAGTCAGGGTCAGGCAAAATATATTGTTCAGGCGGTCAGGCAAAATATACTGATCAGACGGTCAGGCAAAATATACTGATCAGACGTGTTAGTCACGGTCAGGCAATATATACTAATCAGACATGTTAGTCACGGTCAGGCAAAATATACTGATAAGAGATGTTAGTCAGGGTCATGCAAAATACACTGTTAAAGACATGTTTGTCAAGGTCATGCAAAATACACTGGTCAGAAATGTTAGTCAGGGTCAGGCAAAATATACTGGCCAAGACCCTCATCTCGGCTTCCTCGTAGCCCCCCCCCCCCCCCCCACCCCTATCGACACTGGCTGTTTTCCTGGCAGCCTGGCTAACAAGATGAGAGATCGACGGGATCCCCGTAGTAGTGAGGAAACAAACACCAGTCAGAGGATACATTTTTCTTCTTCTTTCTTCTTCTTCTACTTCTACTTCTACTTCTTCAGTTTATATAGCATGTATGACGGTATGTAGCCGTTAAAATATCATATTTAGGAAGATGTGAAACTTGACATTAAGTCCTGCTTTGAATTACGTTAAGTTCAGGGTATCCCTGGCCTGACTGTCAATTTAACCTGTTATATATCCACACACTCGTATGTCAACACATTATAATCCACACACTCGTATGTCAACACATTATAATCCACACACTCGTATGTCAACACATTATAATCCACACACTCGTATGTCAACACATTATAATCCACACAAGGTAGAGGCAGACCTAGGAAAAGATAGACACACGATGTCAAGGATGTTCTGAAGATGACAAGAGGAAGATGAAGAAAAGGACAATGGAGAGAGTGTAGAAGTAGAGGAAGAAGAAAAAGTGGAAGAAGTAGAAAAGAAAGAAGAGGAAGTAATAGAAGGTGGGGGGGGGGGGGAGAGGATGAAGAAAAGAAGAATGAAGTGGAGGTGAAGTACTAGATGGAGGAGAAGGTGAATGAGGAGCAGTAGGAGAAGGTGAATGAGGAGCAGCAGGAGAAGGTGAATGAGGAGCAGCAGGAGAAGGTGAATGAGGAGCAGCAGGAGAAGGGGAATGAGGAGCAGCAGGAGAAGGGGAATGAGGAGCAGTAGGAGAAGGTGAATGAGGAGCAGTAGGAGAAGGTGAATGAGGAGGGGCAGGAGAATGAGATAAAGTAGAAGATACATCAAACATTTTCTGTTCAAATTAGAATCGTCGTGAGAACATGCTCTCCAAATCTGCGAACGGCCGTCTCTTCAAACAACTCAACCTCCTTCTCTATACAAGAAACCAGTGATTTTGTTAGTCAGCGAAATTGGATTCTTCTTACGGACGCTATTGTAGCTTCTGTGTTTTGACGGAAACATTCGAAAGCGTTAAATTGAAAGGTCAACATTTAGATTAGGTCCAGCTGGCGTTAGTGGTAACCTGGCGTGCTCCAGTGTACTGTCTGCTGTGTTTGAAGGATAGCGTTAACCTGCCTCGCTCGTGCATCGACATGCTTTGGAGAATATCGGAGAACCTTATCAATATTTGAAATGTTTATCAGAATACAGGTCTAGATGTTCGATTGTACGATCAGAATGTATCGTAGATACCTACATAATGTAATTTACATAGAGAAATAGGCAGGGTAGATATATCCCAGATAGAGGTTTACACAGATTCATTAGCAAGACAGACTGATAAATAAGGCAGACAGTGAGTACAGGTATTCAAAAGGATGGGTATATATATATATAGTGCATGGGTGGATGGATGGATAGTGGATAGACTGATGGATGGGTGGATGGATAAATTAATCGATGGGTAGCTAGACTGTTGGATGGATTGATAGTCTGATGGACAGATGGATAGTATGAGGGATGGATGGATAGTCTGAGGGATGGATGGATAGTCTAAGGGATGGATGGATAGTCTGATGGACAGATGGATAGTCTGAGGGATGGATGGATAGTCTGAGGGATGGATGGATAGTCTGAGGGATGGATGGATAGTCTGAGGGATGGATGGATAGTCTGAGGGATGGATGGATAGTCTGAGGGATGGATGGATAGTCTAAGGGATGGATGGATAGTCTGAGGGATGGATGGATAGTCTAAGGGATGGATGGATAGTCTGAGGGATGGATGGATAGTCTGAGGGATGGATGGATAGTCTGAGGGATGGATGGATAGTCTGAGGGATGGATGGATAGTCTGAGGGATGGATGGATAGTCTGAGGGATGGATGGATAGTCTAAGGGATGGATGGATAGTCTGAGGGATGGATGGATAGTCTGAGGGATGGATGGATAGTCTGAGGGATGGATGGATAGTCTGAGGGATGGATGGATAGTCTGAGGGATGGATGGATAGTCTGAGGGATGGATGGATAGTCTGAGGGATGGATGGATAGTCTGAGGGATGGATGGATAGTCTGAGGGATGGATGGATAGTCTAAGGGATGGATGGATAGTCTGAGGGATGGATGAATGATGAAACTGATGGATGTGTGGCTAGACTGATGGATGTGTGGCTAGACTGATGGATGGATTCATATATGGATCGCTAGAAGTGACTGGACGGATGGACAAATGGATGAATTAATAGATGGGTGTATAGATGATTAATGAATGGATGAAAAGTTAGATTTGATAAGTGAGTTCATGGATGAAGGAATGAATGGATGCCTAGACTGATGGATGGATGGATGGATGGATAAGTGTATTAAACAGAGTTATAGATGGGTAGCAAGAAGTATGGTTAGATTATAGATTAATATTTGGAAGCATGGCTGGATTATATATGGATATTTCAATGTATTGTTAGATTATAGCTGGGTGTATGGTTGGATTATAAATGAATATTCGGTTGTAAATACTATAAAGTAGTTATGGCACACATGTCTCCTGACCAAAGGAAAAGGGGTTCAAAACCTCGATCAAACAATTTTTTAAAAACCTTCTCTGCACACTGCGTGGCAACTTCATGGGTTAGTAGCCTTTATTATTCAGCCTTATAGTCCCCGGTCGGGGAGTGAAGTGTTATCTTTTCCTTATGCCACTCGTACATGAGTTCGGTGCTCTTGACTACTTTCTTTGCTGGTCAGTTACAGTGGCTCTCCTCGCACCCCAAAGCAGGATTGAAAAGGCGGACCCGCATGCTCCAGGTTGTACGAGGATAGTCAAAAAGTTGTGTCCTTTGGTATAACGGAGTCGGAACGCTTCGCTGAAATTGCTGTGAGCTTAGTCCTTTTCTAGATAGTCGCCCTTCAAGGCCATACCATTTCTCGCATCTAGTCTCCACCTTTCTGATGTCCTGACTGTAGAACTCTCCTACGTCTGAGTCCAGAACCACGTCTCCAGTTCAGAAATCAAGTCCTGGCCGTCAGAAAAATCACGTCCATGAAGCGGATTCTCCATGTTTGGGAACAGGAAGATGTCACTGGATGTCAAGTCCGGTGAGTATGGTGGATGGGGTGTGATTTCATACCTGCACGTTTTCCTGACGTCCAGAATTTGATAACTGAACTGGAGACGTTCTTCCATGCCTAGACAGAAGAGTACTACAATCAGGTCATCATGAAGGTGACGAATTGGTGAGAGAAGTGTATCGCCTTGCACGGAGAAGCACTAACGAACACACCAATATCAAGGTAAGTGCCTTGACTTCTTCACACTAAAGTGCACAACTTTCCGACCATTCCTCGTACGTGCAGTGCTATGCACCTCTGTAAGCCAACTATTATGGGGATTACAGTGCTGATTCCGACCGGGTTAGCATAACTGTCATGAAACATCCTGCTTTAAGTTGGAACTGCTGGGAAAATAAGGTAGTGTCTTGATCAGTATGTTTTACTTGTCCCATAATCGAGTTGTTCTGCCTGACAGGACGTTTGTATTATATCCCCTGTCAGGATAATATAGTTGGACTGATTTTACATTGTTTAGTCAGAGAAGCAGTAGGCGTAGTGGTGTATGTTTTGTCTTCTGACGACGAGGACATGCATTCAAAACCTCGGTACAGCATAGTTTTTTTGTCTACGAGGCGCATTTAAATCAAACCGGTATTTTTTGTTCTAGTTCTACCTGAATGGGTTATAGCATGGTTATAGCGTGCTGGAACTACTGTCATTAAGTTAGGGGCACTTGTGTCCTATCACAGCTAGGTGGTCCACTTACCATGTACCAGTCACGTGACAAATAAATAAAAATTGCGAACAACACTGTTAGTGCTTACATGGACCAGCGTGTTGTGATGAAGTTTCTTGTCAAAGAAGGCGTGAAACCTGCAGAAACTTACAGAAGTCTGCAATCACAATACGATGATGGGACACTCAGCCGCCAATCACAATACGATGATGGGACACTCAGCCGCCAATCACAATACGGTGATGGGACACTCCGCCGCCAATCACAATACGATGATGGGACACTCAGCCGCCAATCACAATACGATGATGGGACACTCAGCCGCCAATCACAATACGATGATGGGACACTCAGCCGCCAATCACAATACGGTGATGGGACACTCAGCCGCCAATCACAATACGGTGATGGGACACTCAGCCGCCAATCACAATACGGTGATGGGACACTCAGCCGCCAATCACAATACGATGATGGGACACTCAGCCGCCAATCACAATACGATGATGGGACACTCAGCCGCAGTAAGAATGGTGTAAACGTTTTAGAGAATTCTTCACATCCGTGTGTACACAACTCTTAAAATTAAACATGTACACAACTCATTAAACATGTACACAGCTCTGTATTAAACATGTACACAACTCTATATTAAACATGTACACAACTCTATATTAAACATGTACACAACTCTATATTAAACATGTACACAACTCTATATTAAACATGTACACAACTCTATATTAAACATGTACACAACTCTATATTAAACATGTACACAACTCTATATTAAACATGTACACAACTCTATATTAACATTTACACAACTCTATATTAAACATGTACACAACTCTATATTAAACATGTACACAAATCTATATTAGCATTTACACAATTCATCGTGTGAGATACTTTAAAAAAGGTTGTTACGGTTAAGGCAGTATGGAGGATTCGGGCAAGTCTCCCGGCGTCATTCAAGGACACCTTCAGATTATCAGTAATGAACCGATGCAGCTCATGTGCCGCTCAGCGTCTTGATCCCTGGTTTGTGTAACAACAGCCATCCATCTGCCACGTAGTGAGTTTTAGTCTCCTCTGAACCAAATGTACTGGGCTGCTTGTCTGTCCGTCTGGGTGTAGGATTTATTCTTCCTCCTCCTGCGATCGTCCTGAAAAGGATGCTGTGAAAGATCTAGAAACTATACCTCAAATATGATACAGAAATAAAAGAAACAGCTGATAGACAGTATATTTATGTCGGCTCTGTGTTATCAGTGTTAAATAGTGTAACAGTTCCCGTCGGAGCAGAGAGTTTGGGACAGGGGTGATGTGGTTGCTGATAACAAAGGTACCTGAATGCGTGTCAATCACCGTCTCAATAAAGGAAAACAGAGTTGGGGCAAGGAATGTGGACAGGTAGGAGCTGACCACTGACCTTCCGTTTTGGGTAGGGGGAGAATGAGTGACATACGGGTTGGCAACGGAGCTTGCTGCGATAGATGAGTGACAGGTGTGCAAAATATTTCGTTCCAATAAGACTGAAGAGAGCCATCCCCTGAAATCCATTGGTCAAGCTCTGACTTTGCTTGAGTGTATATAACTCTAGACAAAGTTTAACTCAGGAGGCTGGATGGAGAGGAGACTGGATAGAGAGATGAGAGCGAGAGAGAGTGAATGTGAATGTAGATAGGAGTCTGGTTTAGATCATCGACTTAGATAGAGAAGCGATTGATAGACTGTCGCACGAATGTTAGTGATATAACAGGATCGCTCATATAGGTGTGTGAGTTTTGTATTAATAGATCATCTGAACGTATGTTGTAAGCAGAGCACATTGTGAACGAGGTATGTTCAGATCGCCCGCCTGAGGGGATTTGAGTGAGGAAGAATTTTTGAGGGTGTGTTGAGGGAACAGAAATGAGAGGTGTGTGTGGCAATAGAACTGGGTAATTATCGTTGGGAATTCCATTAATAGCTAATGCTTAAAATTTCAGCTTTAGTTTAATATTTACATTAACATATATATAATATAGGAATAATTAGTTAAGATCATATGTATTGTATTGTGTTTGTAATTTCACTACTCATTTTTCTGATATCAATATTATATAATAAATATGCCATCTGCTGTGTGCTATATTATTTGCAGTGTGTGGTCATGATGATGTGGATGAGTGTGATAATGTTCTAGTTAGAATAACGACCAGGGCAAACAGTGGGGTCTGTTACGTTAGGGTCCCTTTCCAAGGCACGAGAGAGAGCATACTTTCCACGTGTAAAATGGAGTGTTTGAGAGGAAGGTCATCTGTGTTACCAGGAAGACAGCCTGCGAAACGAAGACGTACGAAGTAGGGTCGGCATATTATATCTCGTGCAGATGCAGAATACATTTCCAGCCACAAAATACGCTTGTTCGGTCATCTCATAAGAATGCACCCTCTTCAACTTCCACTGATGGCTTACAACGCTGGTAGATCTGGATATAGGGCAAGAGGGCGGCTGCGCGGCAGGTTGATAGATGACATTACAGGGCAACGACTGCCACTAGCGCACAACGACCGACGCTAAGGCTGGACAGACAGCTGAAGGTCAAGGTCATTAGTGGAAACAAAACAACCTAATAAAAGAAATGACAAATGCTTCATAAAATCAACTTCATTGCATGTTGACGTCCTAATATGTGTGGAGTCTCTTTCATTGCGTGTTGACGTCCTAATATACGTGGAGTCCCTTTCACTGCGTGTTGACGTCCTAATATGTGTGGAGTCCCTTTCAATTCGTGTTGACGTCCTAATATGCGTGGAGTCTCTTTCATTGCGTGTTGACGTCCTAATATGTGTGGAGTCCCTTTCAATTCGTGTTGACGTCCTAATATGTGTGGAGTCCCTTTCACTGCGTGTTGACGTCCTAATATGCGTGGAGTCCCTTTCACTGCGTGTTGACGTTCTAATATGCGTGGAGTCCCTTTCACTGCGTGTTGACGTCCTAATATGTGTGGAGTCCCTTTCACTGCGTGTTGACGTCCTAATATGTGTGGAGTCCCTTTCACTGCGTGTTGACGTCCTAATATGTGTGGAGTCCCTTTCACTGCGTGTTGACGTCCTAATATGTGTGGAGTCCCTTTCACTGCGTGTTGACGTCCTAATATGTGTGGAGTCCCTTTCACTGCGTGTTGACGTCCTAATATGTGTGGAGTCCCTTTCACTGCGTGTTGACGTCCTAATATGCGTGGAGTCCCTTTCACTGCGTGTTGACCTCCTAATATGTGTGGAGTCCCTTTCACTGCGTGTTGACGTCCTAATATGTGTGGAGTCCCTTTCACTGCGTGTTGACGTCCTAATATGCGTGACACTACAAAGACAGCCACAAATATCACACCGACACATACGATAAGGAGTACTCGTCAAACTCTCCCTCCTCGCGAGGCAGTGGAGTATAGGGTTTCCTCTCTGGATCCCACATGGACCTTGGTCAACCCACCCTCCGTCCAGGCAACACAGTTGCGCACAAAGTATGAGACTAAAGATAGGCCTAAAATAGGGTGCTATAGAGGATGTAGTCAAAGGGGAGAGTTTAGGTCAGAGAAGTGGGAATTAAGTAGTGGAAAACCAAACATTAAAATGATGCAGCAAAAACAAAAAGTGGAAAAACAACAAAATTGCAAACTAAAATGTTTTCATGCAAATGTGAGAAGCATTGTAAATAAAAGAGAAGAATTGGAACTGTATGTAGAGGAAGAAAAACCAGATATAATATGGTTAACAGAATCATGGGCATATGAGGACACTGTAGATGGTGAACTTGAAATAGAGGAATATACAATGTTAAGGAAGGATAGGGTAGTTGGAGACAAGGCTAAGAGGGGGGGGGGGGTGTTTTATTATACTGTATAAATTCTGTTAATATAACTAGCAGAGAGGATGTATCATGTGGTAACAAAAATGAAAGTGTATGGGGTGAAATAGAAAGTGGGGGTGAAAAAACAGTGATTGGAGTAGGCTATAGATGTCCATCAGGTCAAAAAGAGGAAGATGAGGAGCTGATTAGTAGCATAGTAAAGGCAAGTGATAGGAAATTATTATTAATGGGGGATTTCAACTTTCCAGAAATAAAATGGGATATGGCAGAAGCACGTGTAGAGTCAAAACCTTTTGTTAAGTGCATAACTGAAAATTTTTTAATTCAACATGTAGAAGCAGCCACCAGAGGCAAAAACATACTCGACCTAGTTTTTACTACAGAGGAAAATGTGATTGAAAACGTTACCGTTGGGGAACTGTTTGGCTCAAGTGACCATCAAATCATCCGATGGGATCTTATTGCAGGGAAAGAAGTGAACATAAACACGCGAACATATGACTACTCTAAGACAGATTTTAAGAGGATGAAAGAGGCAGCGAACCACATAATCTGGGAAGATATTGTCAGAGGAACAGATGTTGAACAGGAGTGGGTGAGTTTTAAAGCAGTTCTCGAAACGCTAAAAGAGGAATGTGTTCCATATAGGGAAGTAAACCCCAAGCGTAAAAAGTGGATCACTAAAATTGTAGTTAAATGTAGAAGAGCTAAAAATAAAGCATGAAAAAAATATATAGAGGCAGGTAAATCAAAAGAAACATATTTAAAATATTTGGACAAGCAGAACATATCTCAGAAAGCAAATAAAACAGCAAAAATAGACTTCGAAAAGAAACTTGCTCAGAGGATCAAGACTGATAGTAAAAGCTTCTTCTCTTATGTTAGAAATAAACAAAGATCAAAGGACAAAGTAGGCCCTATCATAGACAACACGGGAAACAAAATAAGTGAAAATAGGGAGGCAGCAAATCTACCCAATCACTACTTTGGCACAGTGTACACAAAAGAGGACTGCTCCAAGATCCCAGAGCCTGTAGATATTTTTCAAAGAGACAAGGATACAGCAGGATTAGGATCAATCTGTATTACAGAGGAAAAGGTTTTTAAAAAATTGGAGGGGTTGAAAGTGGATAAATGTCCAGGTCAAGATGGTATTCATCCAAAATTGCTGTTTGAAATTAGAGACCAATTAGCAAAACCATTGGCTATATTATGTTCTCAATCACTTGCACAAGGGATTGTTCCACGGGATTGGAAAGATGCGGGAGTGATCCCCTTATTCAAAAAGGGCAAAAAGGCAGATCCAGCAAACTATAGACCTGTGAGCTTAACGAGCATAGTCTGTAAATTGTTAGAGTCAATAATCAAAGAAAACATTGTAATGCATTTAGACAAATTTAATCTAATTAGAAATAGTCAGCATGGGTTTACCAGAGGGAGATCATGCTTAACAAATCTATTAGAATTCATGGAGGAGGTTACCAAAATGTTAGATAAGGGGAGCCAGTGGATGTTATTTATCTGGATTTTGCAAAGGCCTTTGATAGAGTACCCCATCAAAGATTATTTCGAAAATTAAAATCACATGGAATAGGTGGGGAATTTGCCAAATGGATTGAAAATTGGTTAACGGGAAGAAGGCAAAGGGTGGGTATAAATAAGGAGTACTCTGAGTGGTGTGAAGTGAAAAGTGGAGTGCCACAGGGCTCGGTTTTGGGACCAATTTTATTCTTGATATATATAAATGATTTGGACATAGGTATGGGATCCATTATTGCAAAATTTGCTGATGACACGAAACTATGTAGTAGTGTCTCATCTAAAGCAGAAGTGGATATATTGAGGTCGGATTTAGATAAAATTCGAGAATGGTCTGTAATCTGGCAAATGGAGTTTAATGTAGATAAATGTACAGTCATCCACATGGGTAGATCCAATGTGGAACATAATTACAGAATGGGAGAGAACAATATTAGAAAGAAAGATAAAGAAAGGGACTTAGGGGTTATAATAGATCATACATGTAAGGTCAGGGAGCAAGTTCAGGTAGCAGTAAAAAAGGCAAATGCAATGTTAGGGATGATAAAAAGAAATATTAAACATAGGAGCAAGGAAGTGATAGTCAAACTGTATAAAGCATTAGTTAGACCTAGATTGGAGTACTGTGTACAGGTGTGGAGTCCTTAACAGAGAGGGGATATAGACATGCTGGAGAGAATACAAAAAAAGAGCGACAAAGCTGATAGTGGGATTCCAGAATTACAGTTATGAAGAAAGATTAAAAAGAACTGGCCTTCAGTGTCTAGAAGAGAGAAGAATTCGTGGTGACTTAATACAGGTGTATAAGATGATCAGAGGAATGGATAAAGTGGACTATAACAAGTTTTTTAAAGTACAACCACCAACAAGGACAAGAGGGCACAGCTACAAGTTGACTAAGGAGAGGTCCAGATTAGATATTAGGAAGTATTTCTTTAGCCAGAGAGTTGTGAATGCTTGGAATGCATTGCCAAGTGAGGTGGGGGAGGCTGGGACGGTCAATGCATTTAAGAATAGATTGGATGCGTACAGCTTCTAGAGGAAGGTGTTGTAAATGGAACTGGTTATATACAGACTCTGCAGAGTCTTCTAAACCAGTATAAAGACGTTAAGTTAAGTTAAGTTAAGAGTCCCTTTCACTGCGTGTTGACGTCCTAATATGTGTGGAGTCCCTTTCACTGCGTGTTGACGTCCTAATATGTGTGGAGTACTTTTCATTGCTTGTAAATGCCGACGACATTGCACGAACTCCGTAGCTTACGAAATTTTTTTAATTTGCCCCATTGATATGTGACTGGTTGACTAGAAAAAGCGGTCATACCATTAACAATAACGATATGCCCGGTTTGTCATACTGAGCGCACGTGAATCAAACATGTTACCACTCAAGATCGTACAAGAGCGAAATGTAGAGAGAGAGAGAGAGAGGGACAAAGAGAAAGAGAGAGAGAGAGAGTGAGAGAGAGCGCGAGAGAGAGAGAGCGAGATAGAGGGAGAAAGAGAGAGCGAGAGAGAGAGAGCTAGAAAGAGAAAGAGAGAAAGAGAGATGGAAAAAGAGAGAGCAAGAGAGAGAAAGAGAAAGCGAGAGAGAGGGAGAAAGAGAAGAGAGAGAAAGAGAGCGAGAGAGAGCGAGATAGAGAGAGAGAGGGGTAGAGAGCGATAGAGAGGGAGAAAGAGAGAGAGAGAAAGATAAAGAGATAGAGAAAGAGAGAGAGCGCAAGAGAGAGACAGCGAGAGAGAAGAGAGAGCGAGAGAGAAAGAGAAAGGTAGAGAGAGAAAGGTAGAGTGACAGGTAGAGAGAGAGAGAAAGGTAGAGAGAGAGGTAGAGAGAGAGAGAGAAAATTAGAGAAAGAGAGAGAGAAAAAGATAGAGCGAGAGAGAAAGAGAGAAAGCGGGAGAGAGAAAGATAGAGAGAGAGAAAGTAAGAGAAAGAGAAAGGTAGAGAGAGAAAGCGAGAGAGAGAAAGGTAGAGAGAGAGAAAGCGAGAGAGAGAAAGGTAGAGAGAGAGAGAGAAAGCGAGAGAGAGAAAGGTAGAGAGAGAGAAAGGTAGAGAGAGAAAGGTAGAGAGAGTGAGAGAGAGAGAGAGAAAGTGAGAGAGAAAGGTAGAGAGAGAGAGGTAGAGAGAGAGAGAAAGGTAGAGAGAGAGGGAAAGGTAGAGATAGAGAGAAAGGTAGAGAGAGAGAAAGGCAGAGAGAGAGAAAGCGAGAGAGAGAGAGAAAGGTAGAGAGAGAGAGAGAATTTCAGGAACAACAATTTGTGTTTCGAAAGTATAATGGAACAAGGAAAGTAATTTTCTGTTTGAGAACAATGACAGAGAAATATATAGAAATACATAATGACATTTATATTTGCTTCATAGACTACCAGAAGGCTTTTGATAGAGTCCAGTATAATAAATTAATGAAATGTCTCCTAGAAATAGGTCTAGATGGTAAAGACATAAGGCTGCTCAGTAATCTGTACTGGGAACAAACTGCCTCAGTAAAATCAGGAAAGTTATGCTCTCCAAGTATAGACATGACAAGAAGAGTGAGACAGGGATGTGTATTATCCCCTTGTCTTTTTTAATAACTACACAGAACAAATATTCAAACAGATGGAGGGGATGTCAGGGCTTGTCATTGGAGGAGTGGCAATGAATAATCTTAGATATGTGGATGATTCAGTCTTGATGGCAAAAAGTGAGCAAGAATTACAGGAATTTGTGACAATAACATGAAAAATATGTCAAGAGTTTGGATTAGACATAAACATAAAGAAAACAAAGATTATGATACTTGATAAAAGTGACAAGAAACCATGTATGCAGATACCAATAAAAGATCAACTACTGGAACAGGTACAGAGTTTCTCCTATCTAGGTCATATAATAGTGGAAGAAGGCATCCGTGAAAGAGATATCAGAAAGAGAGTAGATATGTTCAAGATGGTATTCAGAGCAACATGTGATACATTCTGACATCAAAATATAAAAACAATACAATGAGAATTGTAAGGTGTTTTGAATACTCGTCACTACTTTATGGCACAGAAACATGGACACTGAATAACAAGTTGGAAAAGAGTATTGAAGCTTTCAAAATGTGGGTATATAGAAGATTGTGTCGCATTTCTTGGAAAGTGAAGAAAACAAATTTGGAGGGATTGGAAAAGTTTGGGGTGAAAAGAGAATTAATGACCGAAATCAGGGTTAGACAGGTACGTTATTTTGGTCATATAACAAGACATACCTCCTTGTTGAAGAACATACTGGAGGGTTGGGTGGAAGGCAGTCGTTCAAGAGGCAGACGACATTATAGGTGGGAGAATAACATCAGGAGATGGACTGGAAACATCCTCTCAGATTACACTTTTACTACAAGAGCACACTAGAGATCCATTGCAGTCGACCTTAGATGAGGAGAGGACATTTGAACTGAACACATGTAACCTGCTATGACTTGTCCGTTTGTGGGGACTTCTATTTCTCCTATTTTAACCAACTTCCCGATAACCTAGAAAACTGAACTTGTATACGCAGCCTCTCTTAATGTCATCTATTAATTAATCAAATTGTGTTGATTCCTAGACAAATTATTGAAAACGTAGTTTAAAAAAAAAAAACATTTACTTGCATGGACAGCGAGAGGGGCAAATTCTAGCAATCGATCAGGCGGCAACTTCTAGCAATCGAACAGGCGGCAACTTCTAGCATTCAAATAGGCGGCAACTTCTAGCATTCAAATAGGCGGCAACTTCTAGCATTCAAATAGGCGGCAAATTCTAGCATTCAAATAGGCGGCAAATTCTAGCAATCGAACAGGCGGCAAATTCTAGCATTCAAATAGGCGGCAACTTCTAGCATTCAAATAGGCGGCAACTTCTAGCAATCGAACAGGCGGCAAATTCTAGCATTCAAATAGGCGGCAAATTCTAGCAATCGAACAGGCGGCAAATTCTAGCAATCGAACAGGCGGCAAATTCTAGCATTCAAATAGGCGGCAAATTCTAGCATTCAAATAGGCGGCAAATTCTAGTATTCAAATAGGCGGCAACTTCTAGAATTCGAACAGGCGGCAACTTCTCGCAATCGAACAGGTGGCAACTTCTAGTATTCAAACAGGCGCACGCGTCCATTGAGTTTGAAAATCCTGAACCATCAGAAGTAAACATTGAAGATAACGCAGATGAAGAAATCGACATGAACAAAGATGATAATTTTCAAAGATTAAAGTCGGCAATAAATGTTGACCAACACCAATAAATGTTGACCAACACCAATAAATGTTGACCAACACCAATAAATGAACAAACAAAAGAACCAAAAAAACCTAATACACCAATTCACATAAATTTGTACAAAAATCACTCCTCTAGTCCCCAAAACAAACAACAAAAAACATGTCTTGTATCACAAAATGTAGTTTGTTTTTAACGTTTACTTGTTTTGAATTTAGCATTGGTGTTTTATGACCAACAAGCCAAACTAAGAAGTTATTCCAAAAATTCTTACCTGTTGTGTACATTTAGGCTTTAAAAACCCCACTTTTTCCTGGTCAGAGAGTGACGAAGAAACACAATACAAGAATGACTCGTTTTGACACAATATCACAGAACCAAATTAATATTGCTAACGCCCGCTCTTTACACAAAAATCCAAACTTCGAAATTAGTCATGTCAGTGCGCTCATTTTGTTTTTGGTGTGTGTGAAAGTCCGCGGGAATTGGCGGCGCGCGTTGCAGAAGAGAAACTACCAGACTCAAACAGATTCTTGTACATCAATAAAAATGCAATTATCCTTTGCCTTAGCGAGAGCCTGACACATTTTGTCATACGTGGAAATCGACGTCAGGTCTCTGTCCTTGCTGGCATACATACTTCTGTATATTTAATGTTGGCTTGGAGGTGGGATGTCGATTTTTTGGGGATGTGGTTTTTGTGTATGTGAATGTCAGCGTCTGCTCGTGTCATGCTCATTTGTAAACGTGTGGGTGTTTGCGATTGGCTGCGCCGGTGAAATAGCGGATTTTCTTAGGTTTGTGCAGGCAGACTGTGCAATAACCAGACATAGAATTATGTGATTTTCCCTCAAGAACGAGTTAAGTGGTTTTCCTAAGGGGACGTTTACATATGACGTCATGCAGTAAAGGTCTGTTCATATTTGTATTTCATGTTTATTTCCCTTTACGTATTCTTCCCTCCTTCGAGTCGCTTCATCATCATCTCCCAACTTGGGGACGGCGTGGGCTAGTGGTTACGTGACACGACCCTGAAATATATGACGACAAACCCTTTAAAAAAACAGGAGGAAGCAGACCCTTACATAAAATGCATGCCGAAGTCGGATGCACTAGGCCGACAGGCGCAAAAAATTTTTAAAACGCAGTGCAACGCACACCGCCTTGGGGAATAGAGAAATAAGAAGAAAGCAGCAACAACAAATATGTCGTCAAGGTCTGTTCATATTTGTATTTCATGTTTATTTCCCTTTACGTATTCTTCCCTTCTTCTACGAGTCGCTTCAGCATCATCATCATCATGTGCTAACACAGGCGGTCAGAAAGTAGCTCGTTCCCAAGCCAAATCTCCAGCCTCGTCCAAAGACATACACATTTATTTCCTGATATCTTGGTGCCGTCGTCAAATCGGTCTGCCCCTGCCTGTTCTGCCTGGTGCCATCAAGATATCTTGGTGCCATCGTCAGCTCGGTCTGCCCCTGCCTCTTCTGCCCGGTACCATCAAGATATCGTGGTGTTATCGTCAGCTCGGCCTGCCCCTGCCTCTTCTGCCCGGTACCATCAAGATATCTTGGTGCCATCGTCAGCTCGGTCTGCCCCTGCCCGGTACCATCAAGATATCTTGGTGCCATCGTCAGCTCGGTCTGCCCCTGCCTCTTCTGCCCGGTACCATCAAGATATCGTGGTGCTATCGTCAGCTCGGCCTGCCCCTGCCTCTTCTGCCCGGTACCATCAAGATATCGTGGTGCTATCGTCAGCTCGGTCTGCCCCTGCCTCTTCTGCCCGGTACCATCAATATATCTTGGTGCCATCGTCAGCTCGGTCTGCCCTTGCCCGGTACCATCAAGATATCTTGGTGCCATCGTCAGCTCGGTCTGTCTCTGCCTTTTCTGCCCGGTATCATCAAGATATCTTGGTGCCATCGTCAGCTCGGTCTGTCTCTGCCTTTTCTGCCCGGTACCATACAAGTATTTCAATTTTCCGGCCATGATGGAATTGATAAACCAGTTCTCCTCTATGTTCGACTCTTGCGTAATGTCTATATGTGTCCTTCTCTCAGGCCAGGGCATTGTGGGAATTTTTCTGTAACATTTGACTCGAAGGGCTCGATTCTCTTTATATAAGTTCCGGTAATCGTCCATGATTCGCGGCCATAAGCTGCAACGGGAAAGACACAGACTCTCAAGACTTTCACTTTTATCGTTTTGTTGTGCCATAATTTCTTCAAGCTGTTCAGTCTCTGCATTGCCATTGCTAGTTTTCTTCTGATTCCTATCGAGCAGTCGCCATTTTTGTCAATTCTGGAGCCCAGATATTCAAAATGCGTGACCTGATTGATCTATTTCCTCAACGCCTATTGACCCACTGTAAACCATTGACAGTCTATACGAGTCGCTAGTTCTTATATTTTTGTTGTCCGCTGTCCCTGAGGAAGCTGTTTTGCTTGTGACGTAAGTTTCCTATTTGTTTACTACTTGTCGCGATTTATGACCCACTATTGTTTTTTTTATTTCTTTAACAAGTTAAAAGTGGGAAAGAGTGAAGTTGTTTTGTTTTTAATTTTTTTTTTTTTGGGGGGGGGCGCATGGCATGGGGGGGGGGGGGGGGGGGGTTATAATCAATATTATTAGACGACATATAATCAATATTATTAGACGACATATAATCAATATTATTAGACGACATATAATCAATATTATTAGACGACATATAATCAATATTATTAGACGACATACAATCAATATTATTAGACGACATAAATCAATATTATTAGACGACATATAATCAATATTATTAGACGACATAATCAATATTATTAGACGACATACAATCAATATTATTAGACGACATATAATCAATATTATTAGATGACATATAATCAATATTTTTAGACATCATATAATCAATATTATTAGACGACATATAATCAATATTATTAGACGACATATAATCAATATTATTAGACGACATATAATCAATATTATTAGACGACATACAATCAATATTATTAGACGTCATACAATCAATATTATTAGACGACATATAATCAATATTATTAGACAACATATAATCAATATTATTAGACGACATATAATAAATATTATTAGACGACATATAATCAATATTATTAGACGACATAATCAATATTATTAGACGACATACAATCAATATTATTAGACGACATATAATCAATATTATTAGATGACATACAATCAATATTATTAGACGACATATAATCAATATTATTAGACGACATATAATCAATATTGTAAGACGATATATAATAAATATTATTAGACGAAATATAATCAATATTATTAGACGACATACAATCAATATTATTAGACGACATACAATCAATATTATTAGACGACATACAATCAATATTATTAGACGACATACAATCAATATTATTAGACGACATATAATCAATATTATTAGACGACATATAATCAATATTATTAGACGACATATAATCAATATTATTAGACGACATATAATCAATATTATTAGACGACATATAATCAATATTATTAGACGACATACAATCAATATTATTAGACGACATAAATCAATATTATTAGACGACATATAATCAATATTATTAGACGACATAATCAATATTATTAGACGACATACAATCAATATTATTAGACGACATATAATCAATATTATTAGATGACATATAATCAATATTTTTAGACATCATATAATCAATATTATTAGACGACATATAATCAATATTATTAGACGACATATAATCAATATTATTAGACGACATATAATCAATATTATTAGACGACATACAATCAATATTATTAGACGTCATACAATCAATATTATTAGACGACATATAATCAATATTATTAGACAACATATAATCAATATTATTAGACGACATATAATAAATATTATTAGACGACATATAATCAATATTATTAGACGACATAATCAATATTATTAGACGACATACAATCAATATTATTAGACGACATATAATCAATATTATTAGATGACATACAATCAATATTATTAGACGACATATAATCAATATTATTAGACGACATATAATCAATATTGTAAGACGATATATAATAAATATTATTAGACGAAATATAATCAATATTATTAGACGACATACAATCAATATTATTAGACGACATACAATCAATATTATTAGACGACATACAATCAATATTATTAGACGACATACAATCAATATTATTAGACGACATATAATCAATATTATTAGACGACATATAATCAATATTATTAGACGACATATAATCAATATTATTAGACGACATAAAATCAATATTATTAAACGACATACAATCAATATTATTAGACGACATACAATCAATATTATTAGACGACATATAATCAATATTATTAGACGTCATACAATCAATATTATTAGACGACATAATCAATATTATTAGACGACATACAATCAATATTATTAGACGACATATAATCAATATTATTAGATGACATTTAATCAATATTATTAGACGACATATAATCAATATTATTAGACGACATGTAATCAATATTGTAAGACGATATATAATCAATATTATTAGACGAAATATAATCAATATTATTAGACGACATATAATCAATATTATTAGACGACATACAATCGATATTATTAGACGACATATAATCAATATTATTAAACGACATATAATCAATATTATTAGACGACATAAATCAATTTTATTATCGTCTTTAATTTTAGCATTACGTTGGTCTATCACAAAGAACTCCCAAATAGATATATCACCATGACAGCAGCCTGTTATTTAACACAAATATCTGGAAGTCAGCAATTAATATGATAGCCTCCTGTCAGACAGCCTACTGTCAGCAATAGCCTACTGTCAGACAGCCTACTGTCAGCAATAGCCTACTGTCAGACAGCCTACTGTCAGCAATAGCCTACTGTCAGACAGCCTACTGTCAGCAATAGCCTACTGTCAGACAGCATGGAACAATACCCAAAATAAAGGTTAGAAGTAAAAAAAAAAGACTAGGCCAGGAATAACACCACTGCCCCACACCGAGCATGTCGTAAGAGGCAACTAACTGTTGAACAGGACATAACATCGGCTATGGTTAGGTGGTTTGTTAAGAGCAGCATTAGATGGCGCCTAACAGCCTGGGGGTCTACTTTGCTCTATTGTTGTTCTCAATCTCCAGCTACCAAGCCATGAAAAGGGCTTTTGGAAGTAGCAGGATGTAGTCCAGAGAACGGAATGCGTTGTGTCGTAGTTTACAGCTTGACTTTCGGCCCGACACATCCAAATTTAGCAGGCATTTTTCAGTACCGAGTTAGCCTTTCCTCTTCGATCCTTTCTCCTTAGTTAGCCTGCTCTGTTGCAGACTGCTATTCAGGATCATCACGTGGAGGTGTAGAAGCATGGTCTGCTGGATTAATACTAAAGGCCATGGTAGAAGGCTCTTGTCAGCTTTGGTTCACAGACCCTGAAGCTAGCAGTCAGCTCTGGTTTGCTGGCCCTGACGCTAGCAGTCAGCTCTGGTTTGCTGGCCCTGACGCTAGCAGTCAGCTCTTGTTTGCTGGCTCTGACGCTAGCAGTCAATTCTGGTTCGCTGGCCCAGACGCTAGCAGTCAGCTCTGGTTCGCTGGCCCTGACGCTAGCAGTCAGCTTTAGTGTCAGCTCTGGTTCACTGACACTGACGCTAGCAGTCAGCTCTGGTTCGCTGGCACTGACGCTAGCAGTCAGCTCTGGTTCGCTGGCCCTGACGCTAGCAGTCAGCTCTGGTTCGCCGGATTTCGACGCTAGCAGTCAGCTCTAGTTCGCTGGCCCTGACGCTAGCAGTCAGCTTTGGTTCGCCGGCCCTCTCGCTAGCAGTCAGCTCTTGTTCTCTGGCCCTGACGCTAGCAGTCAACTCTGGTTCGCTGGTCCTGACGCTAGCAGTCAGCTCTGGTTCGCTGGCCCTGACGCTAGCAGTCAGCTTTAGTGTCAGCTCTGGTTCACTGACACTGACGCTAGCAGTCAGCTCTGGTTCGCTGGCCCTCGACGCTAGCAGTCAGCTCTAGTTCGCTGGCCCTGACGCTAGCAGTCAGCTTTGGTTCGCTGGCCCTCTTGCTAGCAGTCAGCTCTGGTTCTCTGGCCCTGACGCTAGCAGTCAACTCTGGTTCGCTGGTCCTGACGCTAGCAGTCAGCTCTGGTTCGCTGGCCCTGACGCTAGCAGTCAGCTTTAGTGTCAGCTCTGGTTCACTGACACTGACGCTAGCAGTCAGCTCTGGTTCGCTGGCCCTGACGCTAGCAGTCAGCTCTGGTTCGCTGGCCCTCGACGCTAGCAGTCAGCTCTAGTTCGCTGGCCCTGACGCTAGCAGTCAGCTTTGGTTCGCTGGCCCTCTCGCTAGCAGTCAGCTCTGGTTCTCTGGCCCTGACGCTAGCCGTCAGCTCTGGTTCGCGGGACGTGACGCTAGCAGTCAGCTTTGGGTCGCTGACCACTGCAGCTCGTGTGCCGCTTAGTATCTTGATCCTCGCTCTAGTGTTGGTATCTATAAAGATGGATTCGCACATTGGTTAACCACCCTCCAAGAAACTGGTTGTATACAAACTCTGCAGAGTCTTCTAAACCAGTATAAAGAAGTTAAGTTGTTAATGCAAACACTTGGTGACATTGTCTAACAACGAACATACAAGCAGCAAATAAAATGTACCGATTAAAGAGATTATGAAAAATCAAGTATGGATGACAGACATAAATTAACGCAGGTTATTAAACAAGCTGAATGGGATCAAGATATTGAGCAGCGCATGAGCTGCAGCGTTCAGTGACACATAGCTGACTGCTAGCGTCAGGGCCAGCGAACCAGCGCTCTCAAGACCCTTCTACACCTCCACGCGGTGATCCTGGATAACAGACTGCAGCAGAGCAGACTGGCTAAGAAGAAGGGATCGAAGAGGGATTGCTAACCCGGTACTCAAAAAATGCTTGCTGATGTCGGATGTGTTGGACCGAAAGGTGCAAATATCGCAGTCAAGCTGTAAACTACGACACAACGCATTCCGTTCTCTGGAATACATTCTGCTACTTAGGCACATGTCAGGGTTTCGTAGCGGGAGATTAAGAACGAACGAAGTGCAACAAAGTCTCCAGAATATTGGATACTGGATAATGTGATACGTAATATATACTGGGATGCAAAAGAACACGTAGATAAAATAAAAATGTAAAGAAAATAGAAGGTATAGGAAAGAAACACAGCACAGTGGCTGGGTAGTAGACATTACGCATTTTTCAAAATACAACGCTGGCTCACGGGGGAGGGTATATTAACAACAGGGGAATGAAGATGCTAATAAAGATATCTTACTAGATGAGAAACATGCAAGTGAACCGTTCGACAGTAACAGAAGGGACACAAAACATTGAAAAATGACTTCTCCAGCATTCTCAGATCAGATTATATGAGAAAGAAATAGAAGATACGTGCAAGGGAGAGCAGCCGGGATGGGTACGATAAATATAATAATGATAGAATCTCTATAACATTTAAGATATGTATTATTGTGTGTCCATTGTTTCTGTGGAGGACCACATTGTCATCTGTCAATCATGGAGTGGGTTCGTCTGTGGCTGATCAAACCAATCAGAGCCCGAAAGCGTCTGTCGCACTGGATTCTCGTCTGCTCCATATGTGTGGTGCTAGAAGAGATTTTACTACGTCAGGCAGACGATCAGCAGCAATGTTCTCCCAAAAATCACATGTCAATGTCGCAGTTCTTCAGTGAGGCTTTAAGAGTGTCTTTGTAACGTTTTATTTGGCCAAGGGCGAGCTCGCTTGCCTGTCTGTTTCAGGATTAAGCTATAGATAACATTTACCCGTGTAATGATATCTATAATACCGGATATATTCCCAGATTCTTGATTACGTCATTTCACACAAGAAACCTCGCGCAATCGAATGTTAAAGATTTTAGAACAATCAGCCTCGTAACCAAGAAAGATACTGCTTAAAAATATAGAGGCGAGAATCACGCATAGAATTGACAACAAAGTCACAAGAAGTACAATTTGGATTTCGATAGCGCAACGGAACAAGAGAAGCAGATTCTGTACAAGGACACTAGCAAAGAAGTATATATAAGTACAAAGATGCATTATAAAATGTGCTTCATAGACTACATGATTTTGACTGAAGCCTGCATGAGAAACTAATTACATGCCTCGAAAATCTATGCTTAGCGCATCCCACTTCGCATGCATTTTAAAATTGTGCTAACTCTCCTAAGGCAACGTTTCTCAACCTGGGCTTCCATGAACACTAGGGTCCTGAGAGAAAAGGTAATGCATAGACTAATCATATGGAAATATATTTTTGAGTCATTTGTCTGTTTAATTTTATATTCCCAATTTTACGACATATTCTTGGAACATTGCTGGATATTATAATAGTTTAAATTAACTTCTGCTATATGTGTTCATGTTTCTGTCTGTCTCCTTCTTCTGCGTTCGTTCTCAATCACCCGCTACCAAGTCCTGTACAGGGCTTTGCAGGATGCAGTCTGGAGAACGGAATGCGTTGTGTCGCTAGTTTACAGTTTGACTGCGATATTTAAACCTTTCGGCTCGACACATCCGTCTTTGACAGTCTCTTTCTATTTTTATATCTTTCAAACAATCGTTTTTATTTTGAATGTTGTTGTTGTTGTTTCGAATGCCAACAATGAGTAGATGAACTCTATTGTGCACCCTGAGAAGGCCGTTAAGTGACGGGTTGCAATAGTTTTCCTCACATCCCGAGCGTGCTGATGAAAGTGGACCGGGGTCCATCCAGGCGGTTGTACTATGCTTGGCTTCATCTGCGTGTTTCTCACTACTACAGGGATCACGTCGATCCCTCACCTCGTTAGCCAGGTTTCCGTGAAAAGGGAGGGCTGCGAGGACGCCGAAGAGAGGGTCTTGGCCAGTATGTTTTGCCTGACCCTGACTAACATGTCTGATCAGTATGTTGTGCCTGACCAGACATTAGTCTTTCTCCCCAAAAGGTTAGGTATATTTTGCTTAAACCAGCTATCGGGAACATATCTGATTATTTTTTCATGTTAACTTGAAGCTTCAGGTCAGGTCAGGTCAGGGTAGGTCATCCCGTAACCGGTGAGGTCGTTGGAGCACACATGAAGACATCCTCACAACGCCACGCCACCATTCTCTGTCAGCGGCCGCTTCCTGTGCCTCTTCTGATCGAAAATTGGTCCATTATTTTATGTTGTCCTCCCATCTCTTTTTGGGATAGCATCTTCGTTGTCTGCCTTTCACCTTTCCGTGGAGGATTGTATTTGCAAGACCATTTGATCTCGATATGTGACCGTACCAAGTGAGTTTCCTTCTTTTGACATTTGCCAAGAGGTCTTCAAAAGGCCCTATTGATGTTGTAATTCTATCTCGTATTTTCTCATTTGTAACTCGATCTTTGTACGTGACGTTTAAAAGTCTTCGGAAACATCTCACCTCCAAGGCCTGTATCCTTCGTTGAAGGTCAGCTGTAACTGGCCATGTCTCACAAGCATAGAGGAATATTGACAGGACCAGTGTACACATTAATCTTGAAGCTTATAAAAGAGAAATTAAGTCATAATGATACATAATAATTGTTATGGGACATTCATATTATTTCTAAGGTTCCGCAAGGGTAACAAGTTTGAGTAACTGCCTTAGAACTGTTGTGTCAAGGTTTCAGATACATTTAAGTTACGGATATGACTAACAGCTTCGGAAAGTCGAGTACAAGTAATATTGTACATGCTGCAGAGTCAGGTTTTAATGGCGCATGGTGCGTAAACATTTATGAAAGAAAACATCAAGCAGAAATATATTGTATCGTTTCTAGAGCTTTATTTCAAACCCGAAAGACTGCTGTCCTCACGCTCTGTCCTCCATGCCCTGTCCACCACCCTCTGTCCACCATGCCCTGTCCACCAACGCCCTGTCCCCGCACGCCCTGTCCCCCCACGCCCTGTCCCCCCACGCCCTGTTCCCCCACGCCCTGCCCCCACGCCCTGTCCCCACGCCCTGTCCCCCCACGCCCTGTCCCCCCACGCCCTGTCCCCACGCCCTGTTCCCCCACGCCCTGTCCTCCCACGCCCTGCCTCCACGCCCTGTTCCCCCACGCCCTGTCCCCCACGCCCTGTCCCCCCACGCCTTGTTCCCCCCACGCCCTGTTCCCTCCCCACGCCCTGTCCCCCCCACGCCCTGCCTCACGCCTTGCTCCCCCCACGCCCTGTCCCCCACGCCCTGTCCCCCCACGCCCTGTCTCCCCACTCCCTGTCCCACACGCCCTGTCCCCCACGCCATGTTCCCCCCACGCCCTGTTCCCCACACGCCCTGTTCCCCTCACGCCCTGTTCCCCCCACGCCCTGTTCCTCCCACGCCCTGTTCCTCCACGCCCTGTCCCCCCACGCTCTGTTCCCACACGCCCTGCCCCCACGCCTTGTTCCCCCCACGCCCTGTCCCCCCACGCCCTGTCTCCCCACTCCCTGTCCCCCCACGCCCGGTACCCTCCACGCCCTGTTCCCGCACGCCCTGTTCCCCCACGCCATGTCCCCCCCCCACGCCCTGTTCCCCCAAGCCATGTTCCCCCCCACGCCCTGTCCCCCACGCCCTGTCTCCCCCCTACGCCATGTCCCCCACGCCCTGTCCCCCCAGCCCGGTTTCCCCCACGCTCTGTCTCCACACTATGCAGCCATTTGTGAATTGTGGGTCGTGATCAAACATGAATTTTCGAGTCTCATTCCCTGCAAGTGTTAGGCTACGCTGTTTTTCGAGTAATAACATGTTGTCTCCGCCAAACACAGTATAACAGTTTGTTACATTGTGCCGTAGTTCACAGCCGGGCTGTGATATCTGCGCCTGTAGTCTCTCAGACATCCGGTTTCAACTCGGCGTGGATTTAACTTCTCTCTTCGATCCATATTTTCTTGGTAAGACTGCATGGATGGAGTCTGTTTTCAGAACCGACACTTCAAGTCTGAAAATGGTCTTAATTAACCCTGATTAGCTATGTCGCTGGCTACTGGCAACTCATTCACTGCGTCTTTTGTTGAATTCAGTAGAGAAAATATTCGGTTTTTTTCGAGACGTTGAACAGTAAGGAAGTCTAATAGCACACGCTGCTACCGAGGATGATGTGTTAAACACTTCATTGTACTTTGCCACAGTTTGTAAATGAGGTGGAGATGGCATTTCCCTCCTGTGCTGCCTTTTCTTCTCCAGCCAGGTACTCATTAACAGCTGGATCGAAGGAGCACCCTTTGCAGTGAAAAGAGAGAGCTCTACCACCAGTCTACATCAGACGCTTAGGGGACGTCGTGGGCTAGTGGTTAAGTGACACGGCTCACAACCAGAATGTGCTGGGTTCGATCCCCATCACAGCACCGGCCGTTTCCCCGGGGAAGCAAACCTTTAGAAAATGCAGGAGGAAGCAGATCCTTACATAAAATGCATGCTGAGGTCGGATGCACTGGGCCGACAGGTGCAAAATAAAAACAACAGTGTAACGCACGCGACTTGGTGTATAGAGAAATAAGGCGAACGCCATAAAAAAAATGCTTACAAACTACTAAAAATCATAAATGAACACAGTTCAGATGTTTATCCGGGGCTGAATATGCTGCACAGTGAATGGGCTGACAGCAGCCAGCGACGACTCATAGTTGGTTGCTTGGATCAGGATTAGCGTACCACAGCGGACTAAGGCCTTACTCCGCCTCAAACCAGCGATCCTGGATACACAAGTGTAAGTCTCGCTTAGAGAATAGGGATCACAGTGGGAAGGCAAACCAGGTACTACCTATTGTCAACTGAAATCGAAGGTGTCAGGGCCGAAAAAAAACAGATCGCGGCCTTGCTGTAAACTACGAGATAACGTCACTCGTCTTTTTCTAGGACCAAAGCCAAAGATGTCCGTCCACTTTGACAGATGAGAGTTGTTAGGAGCATCCTCTGTTTTAGGCCAAGTTGCTTTTTTTGTCGTTATAGGCCCATGTTGTTGAAGGATATCTCGTATATCATCTATCCATCTTCCAAGTTGAATTCCTCGTGCCCTGTAGATATAACTTTTGTATGTTACAAGCGTGCAGTTAGGGATGATCAGTCCACATTCGCATAAGATGATCGGACTGTGGTTTTGTTTGCCTAGAAATGTATTCAGCACAAAGGGGTAGTTGCCATCGTATTTCTAATGACCTCATTTCCCATTCTATCTGTAATTGTGACACCGATGACATGAATTGATGCAGCCCCAGAGATCGAACTTCCAGATGAACCTGCCCCCGGACATCATCTACCGCAGACACACACAACATGGAGGTCGCTAAACAGACTCCGCAACTGGTGTATCACGGTGCAAGAGGAATATGAAAAGATGGAGGAGACACTGATGACACATGTGACAGTGGCGCAAAACAGGACCCATACTACCCGACGAACTGCCCCAACCTCCAGGAAACATGCAACAGGTGCAACATGCTGGAGGCAAATGTCAAGACAATCCATTTTGCTGTATGACGTGGTGCTTGGACAAAGGGAAGTAAGTAAGTATCGATGACCTTGAATTGCAATTAAGTTGCAGACATCCTCACACTTGCTCCGACAGGCATGAAATGGCCAAGGACATAGACATCCTCACACTTGCTCCGACAGGCATGAAATGGCCAAGGACATAGACATCCTCACACTTGCTCCGACAGGCATGAAATGGCCAAGGACATAGACATCCTCACACTTGCTCCGACAGGCATGAAATGGCCAAGGACATAGACATCCTCACACTTGCTCCGACAGGCATGAAATGGCCAAGGACATAGACATCCTCACACTTGCTCCGACAGGCATGAAATGGCCAAGGATATAGACATCCTCACACTTGCTCCGACAGGCATGAAATGGCCAAGGATATACAGGAGACTTTCCAAGCAATCCTACTGCGGTGCGGGGAGTCAAGCTCCCAGATCAGTCCGTGAATGGAGAAGATTGTGTACGTGGTTTTGGTTTCGTTTATAGCGATTTTCCATTTTTTGGGACAATATATATATTTTATTTAGGGCCTCTTGCATTTGGTTTCTAGCTATAGCTGTAGACTCTTTGGATGTCCATAGTGTCAGGTCATCTGCATATAGTGCACTGTGTAATCTGTTAGGGATTTATGTGATTATATCATTGAGGAACAGCATGGGTGAGACTATTCCACCTTGTGGATATCTTACGTGTGGAGGAGCACCCCCACAAACAGACGATCATCAGGACCACTGAGTCGAATATGTTAGCTCGCAGTGTGGTGTCTCTTGTGGCGTCTGTTGCCGCCTTTATCGAGTTGAAGTCGGCCCAGCCTACTCAACGGCGCCTGATAATCTCGGGTTTCAGGTTATTTTCCATGTTGAGGTGGCGGCAGAAGTAGATGTATTCGTCGACATTCTCCAATAGTGTATCATTTAGGGACACGGGGTTGGGCTCCGCAATACGGTTGCCATAGCTTTGGTTTATTTCTAAATTTATTGTGAGACCTGCTTTCTTGCCCTCCGCTTACAGCGATGCTAGCATCTGTGTCGCTTCGTTGGGTGTCTCTGTGATAAGTGGGATATCGTCAGCGAATCTTAGGTGGTTGAGTAGTCGTCCATTTATGTTGATGCCGTACTCGCTCCAGTCGCAATGTCTCATCGTCGACTGCAGACATTCAGAGAAAAGGTTGGGCGAGATGGCGTCGCCCTGTCGCATCCAGAGAAAAGGTTAGACGAGATGGGGTCGCCCTGTCGTACACCTTTCTCTGCGGCGATTGCTATCGGGTCGTAAGAATTGACGAATGATGGTGGTGCATGCATCACAGCAATGTTTCAACATGTCTATGAAGCCAACTTCGACTCCCTTCTCTTCCAGAGCTTTCCACACATATTCCGGCTAGATCGAGTCAAACACCTTTTTGTAATCGATGAATGTCAATACTAGCGGTGTGGTTCTCTCTTGCTGCCGCAATCAAACGGCAACAAGTGGTTATGTGGTCCAGCATGCTTCGGTGCGCCTAAACCCAGCCTGCTCTATTGGTTGGGCTTCCTCGAGGGTATTGCGAATCCTTGCCAGGAGGCCTCTGGTGAATACTTTGTACAGTACTGAGAAAAGGGTGTTAGGGCGGTAGTTAGCCAGGTCCTCTTTGTCTCCTTTCTTGTAAAGTGAGACAGCCTTCGACTCTCGCTAGCCCGATGGGATTTCCTTCTCTTCTAGAAAAGTGTGAATCGTTGTGTAAGTGCAGCATAGAGTGGGTGGCCACATACTTTTAGTGTATCTACCGGATTCCGTCCTTGCCTGCGGACTAGCCAGAGGGCATACTTTCAATAGAACTTCGAATCTCTGAGGTCAGAAATGGTGGGAGTAGTGAGGGAATTGTAGGTGAGTTGATAAAAGGGGTGAGGAGAGGAAGTGATGACTTCAATAGGTTCGTGTAGTAGCCACAGATAACTCCTTCTATCTGCAGATATGTGGCCACTCTCGTACCGTCTGTTGCTGTAAGAGATGGGATCACATGCTGGAGCTCGGCTATGGAGCGAGTGATTTCCTTGATGCTTCCGTGTGATGCTGCGGCTGCAATGACTCTTCGTCTGGTCAAAATGGTGATGTCTTCCTCAATCTTTTGCCGACACAGTTTGCTGAGCGTATTGAACGCCTTGATGGTTGCTGGTGTTCTGTCCATTTTACGGCGCTGATCGAGAAGGTTATTGGTGGTTAGGGAGATGCGGCTTGTTATGTGGTTTGGTGCCGGAGTTTGGATGGCTTTATGTATGTTTATGAAAGTACAGATGAGGTTTTCATAGTTCTCATCTAAGTTTGCTGCTGCCCTAAATGTGTCTTGCACTGCGAGCGTTCTAGCAGATGTTATATTGAGGTTGGAAGCCGGTGGCCTTCTGTACCGATGTTGGTTATTTCGTGCCTCGTTTAGGTGGAATCTGAAACGTGCACGCACAAGGCGTTGGTCGCTATCTGTGACAAAGGGTGTGACTACTCCAACGTCCTTGAATATTCGACGGTTGGAGAGTATGTGGCCTAGTTCATGGATGTGCTGACGTCGTTCCAGATGTGGCTTTTCGAAGAAACTTTTGCCATGGTAGAAGTGATGAGTCTCGCAGAAGGTTGCCAGTTTCTCCCCCATCTCGCTTTTGGTTCCTGCGGAATGTGGTCCGATGCGTCTTTCACCGTTCTTGCTGGGTCCAATTCGAGCGGTGAAGTCTCCGATGACAACTATGTAACGGGTACGGCATTCTGTGAGTGTATCGATGAGTTGGTCGTAGAAATCGCCATGTTCCACCTACTCTTGTTCTGCACTTGGACAGCTCTAGTACCGAGAGTCGATGATTGATGATGGATAGCTCTAGTACCGAGAGTCAATGATTGATGTGCTGATGGACAGCTCTACTACCGAGAGTCGATGATTGATGTGTTGATGGACAGCTCTAGTACCGAGAGTCGATGATTGATGTGTTGATGGATAGCTCTAGTACCGAGAGTCGATGAGGGATGTGTTGAATATAGTGTTGATGGATAGCTCTAGTACCGAGAGTCGATGATTGATGTGTTGATGGATAGCTCTAGTACCAAGAGTCGATGATTGATGTGTTGATGGACAGCTCTAGTACCGAGAGTCAATGATTGATAAAACGGTCGTCACATACTCAATGGACTGCTTGTGGTGCAACGATGAAGCTAATCCCACCTGGCGTGCTTCCTCTTTTGCGGGCACCGAGATACACTCCTGTTCCATCTACAAATACTCATCCCCTCCCATATCCCTTACACCTTACAAATCCTTGCCCCAGGGGTATTCTTGAGCCTACCAATTGGTAGAAAAATAATACTTTCAGTGGCAACTGGAAAATTCTTAAGCAATTTCAGAGCGGAGGCAGAGGCACTGAAGGCTGCAGTAGAAGCAATGCTCACAGGCGAAAGCAATGAAAGCCAGATAGTCCTGTTCACAGATGCCCTGGCCGTGGTCACAGCACTAAAAAGCCAGAAAAATACTGAACTTAATGTCAACTATGCCAGCAGTTCGCACCAAAAAGAGTAGTGGTACATTGGGTTCCATCCCACTGTAACATCCAAGGCAACGAGGAGGCAGACATACTGGAAAAAGAAGGTGCAAGACTACCACAACCAGATTCTAGTGTAACCTAAGAAGAGTCAAAAAGGATTATTAGGGCCAGATACATGGCCAAATGGGAAACAGAACACACTGGCTACACACAAAAATGATGCCTACTACCAGCTGAACAGAAGAGAGAAGGTCGTGGTCTTCAGACTTCGCACTGGCCACATCAAATAGGTGGCACTGACGAATGCACTTGTGGTACAGGGAAAATAACCGCAGAACATCTGCTGTAAAATTGCCCAACATACGAGGACCAGAGAAAGCACATGTGGCCGTCACCAGTGGCAACACTAGACAAGCCCTATGGCAGTGTCAACAGCCTCAGGATGACAGCTGCTTTCTTCTAACAAATTCAAGTTGACGTCTGACAGCGTACGAAGAAGAAGAAATCCTCACCCCTCACATATCCCTTACAAATCCTCGCCACCTCACATATCCCTTACAAATCCTCGCCACCTCACATATCCCTTACAAATCCTCGCCACCTCACATATCCCTTACAAACCCTCGCCCCCTCACAAATCCATTACAAATCCTTGCCCCCTCACATACCCCTTACAAATCCTCTCTGCCTCACCTCACATATCCTTTACAAATCCTCACATATCCCTTACAAAACCTCACCCCTCACATATCCCTTACAAACCCTCGCCACCTCACATATCCCTTACAAAACCTCACCCCTCACATATCCATTACAAATCCTTGCCCCCTCACATACCCCTTACAAATCCTCTCTGCCTCACCTCACATATCCTTTACAAATCCTCACATATCCCTTACAAATCCTCACCACCTCACATATCCCTTACAAATCCTTGCCACCTCACATATCCCTTACAAATCCTCACCACCTCACATATCCCTCACAAATCCTCGCCACCTCACATATCCCTTACAAATTCTTGCCACCTCACATCTCATATCCCCCTTAGGGATATTTTCAAAACAAACAAAAAAAATCAATCACAAAAATCTTTTAGCAAAAATCACAAGAAAAGAACAATATAATGGACGGCAGTTTAATTCAGCAGATACACAAATAAAAAATGTTAGACAGGTCAAAGAGATGCAAGTCAAAACAAGCCTGGAATAACTTGTATGTTTCTTCTTCAGAGGCACGTTTATCCTTTTTTTGTCGAGGTAGAGGGCCTTTACGTAACAGTCTATTCGGTCACCAGAAATATTTGTTCATTCAAACCAATTTTCTGTAGTAAGTTTCTGTGGCCAAGCTATATGGACCTTTCAACTACAGATTCTATTTGGCTATATATCAGGGTATGTTTAATATTAATAACCTTAGACAGTTTCTATTGTCTTTTTGGCTATATCCAGGGCATAGAGCCACAAGAAATAGTCACCATCCACGTTTCTGCTTTCGTCAAGTTTTTCCTGCCATTGGCCCCTTTCAACGAGAGATAATCATTTTGGTTATATTTGGACATAAGAGTCATAAAATTAATGTTAGCTAGCAGTCCTTAGTTTTCAGTGAGGCTGCAACATTTGTGCCTTTCAGCCTGGGTCCCAGCACGGCACATGTTTGGGACCATGTCTGTCAACCCCTCTTTGACCTGTATTCTCTGAGGCTACGACATTTGTGCCTTTCAGCCTGGGTCCCAGCACGGCACATGTTTGGGACCATGTCTGTCAACCCCTCTTTGACCTGTATTCTTTGAGGCTACGACATTTGTGCCTTTCAGCCTGGGTCCCAGCACGGCACATGTTTGGGACCATGTCTGTCAACCCCTCTTTGACCTGTATTCTCTCAGTGAGGCTGAATGGATGTAGATTGTCTCTAGGGCCATCACAATATTTGGAAAAGGGTTTTGGACAGCTCTAATTTGCAAAGTGCCAGCTATGAGTTTCTGACACTGCGCCTTTCGCTCCAGTAGTGTGGTGATAGAAAGCACTTAGTTCTGATAATAATGTTTGCTTCAGCGTCTGAGGCCCGTTGGGTTGGTCGGTCATGTCCATGACAAACTGCTGTGGCATAGTTCCAGATAGTTCTGAACTGGGCTGTAATCTCCATCAGGTATGCAACGAGAGCATGAACTAGTATACTTCGTACAATGACGTGTCTCTGTCTCTAACACTTTATCAAGAGCAAGAATCTGTTTGTAAACTACCCTGAATTTTTTTAGAAGGGAATGAAGAGTAATCTCTTCATCTTTGTTCGCTCTCAAACTCCTGCTACCAAGCTCTGAAAACTGCAAGTAGCAAGATGTAATACGAATAACAGATTGCGTTTTCATAGTTTACAGCTTTACTGCGATATTTGCACCGTTCAGTCTGACATAGCAGGCATTTTGGAGTATCGGGTTAGCCTTCCCTCTTCGATCCCTTCTTAGGCAATCTGCTCTGTTGCAGCCTGTTATTCAGGAACACTGCATAGAGGTGTATAAGGATCTTGGTGGTTCTGGTTCCCTGGCTCTGCTAGCCGTCAGCTTTGGGTGACCACTGCAGCTCATGCCACTTCTCAGCATCTTGATCCCCAATCAAGGTCAGGTGGTCAAGACACCTTTCCCCCCCCCCCCCACCACAATTTAACACAGCATTCTGTCCAACAAGGTGGGGATCAGCACTGTAATCCCCATAGTAAGGAGCTTCACATTGCACTACAGACAAGAAGATCCCAGTCCACCACCTCAGGTGCGCCTTGGGATGAAAGAAAAGCCACTGTAATCTACTATAAAAAAAAACATCAAGAGTTAACTCAACTCAGCACAAGCAGCTTCAAACAACCTTTTGAGATTTAAAAATAGAGGCAAAGAAGTGAACTTGTCACCAAACCTCACATAGATGTCGAACAACACTCCATCCTTGACGACAGTACATGCCATGGCACCACACCGTCACACAATTGTTCCATTTTTCTATTTCATTCCGAGTTCCTTTGTCTAAGTCTTCAGGGCACAAATATTTGGGGCATTACTACCACAGAACATAAAACAATTTACAAAAAATATGAAAAACCATAACATTAAGAAAGTCTATATGAAAGTGTGTACAAATTGCACAGCGTCCCTTGCCAGGGTAAATAGTCATTATAATTCATTATGTGAACAGAATACAGAGCATACAAGTTATTCCACTTGCTTCTAAAATAATTCGCAGTCACTCTGTGGAGTCAATGTAACAACTATAAGGACTGATGAGTCAGCTAGGAGCAGGCTACACATGTGATATATTCCTGACAAGAATAATGTACTTTCGAGAAATGTCCCACACTACGAGTCTATTTATGCTCCTTTTAAAAAGAATGTTAATTCTGATATTCAATTGGGCAGAGTTTGTGTCCATGCCGCTGGCAGCCAAAAGCTGGTTGGATTTATTTGTGTATTTTAAGTTTAAAGTACTTGTTTTACAAGGGAGTTTAACATCATCCTCTCCCAAATAATGTTGATATACCTCTTTGAGGCGATGATGAGAAATGCTCTGTAGCAAGACCTCAAGTCAAGTATCCCATAACAGGTGAGGTCGTTGGGGCACACGTGAAGATGCCACCACTCTGAAGATGCCACCACTCTATCAGCAGCCGCTGCCTGTGCTTCCTCTGGTCAAAGATCAGTCCATTCTTTTATGTTGCCCTCCCACCTCTTTTTAGGACGATCTATTCATCACCCACCTTACACCTTTCCGTGCAGGATCGTATTTGCAAGACCGTTTGATCTCAATATGTGGCCCTAACAAGTGTTTCCATCTTTTGACCTTTGCCAAAAGGTCTTCAAAATACCGTTATTGTTTTAATGTGTTCTCATATTTCCTCATTTGTAACTCGGCAAGACCTCACACAATGACAATGTAGGCTATTTACTGCCAGGTAGATTATGTAAACATGGAAAAACCTGAAACAACCCAGATCTGCACCTTCCCCAGGCCTAGTGAACTGCAAGAAGAAGAAACCACCCACAAACTTACTACTAAGTCAAATGTGAGTTACAAAACCAAACCAGGGAAGACATGGAACAGCACCTTCTACAAGCTGACCAGATGTATTTTCAGAACAAAAAAGATAGCTTTTGACTTCCTGACATGGCACTGATCTGCCTTAACGAATACTAATATAATATAGTAAGTTCATACAATCGTCTTGTAATGCTTGTTTTGGTGGTGTAGCTTTTTTTGCAATTTTTAAATAAAATAAAGAGGGACCTATATATACAACACACGCAAACAACTTACAAAAATGTATGTGGAAATAATCTGTAAGGCACATAGGAATAGGTGATTGGTTCACCTGCAGCCACTAAAATAAGGCAGCATCTGAGCCGTGCGTATCCAGGATTCAACAGGTACTATGGTATCTCCCTCATGTGGTAGTAGAGGGAGCTTGTGAGCAGTTATTGTGTATCTACTAGCAGGATAGAGCTGTCATGTGGTATGAGGACCAGGTTGATGATAGTCTGCCAAACCAGCCAAGAAGATTGTAAGGTTCTCCCAAACCAGCCAAGAAGATTGTAAGGTTCTCCCAAACCAGCCAAGCAGATTGTAAGGTTCTCCCAAACCAGCCAAGAAGATTGTAAGGTTCTCCCAAACCAGCCAAGCAGATTGTAAGGTTCTCCCAAACCAGCCAAGCAGATTGTAAGGTTCTCACAAACCAGCTAAGCAGATTGTAAGGTTCTCCCAAACCAGCCAAGAAGATTGTAAGGTTCTCCCAAACCAGCCAAGCAGATTGTAAGGTTCTCCCAAACCAGCTAAGCAGATTTTAAGGTTCTCCCAAACCAGCCAAGAAGATTGTAAGGTTCTCCCAAACCAGCCAAGAAGATTGTTAGGTTCTCCCAAACCAGCCAAGAAGATTGTAAGGTTCTCCCAAACGAGCAAAGCAGATTGTAAGGTTCTCCCAAACCAGCCAAGAAGATTGTAAGGTTGTCCCAAACCAGCAAAGAAGATTGTAGGGTTCTACACAATCATTATCTGCCGGTCCTTTCAGGGCATAGGCCACTGACAACCCTCCTTCAGCAAGTTCAATCTTGAGCTGCCTTTTCTGGCTCTCTCCAGTTAAGGTTCAGAGAACACAGTTCATTTTCAGTCGTTTCTTGGTCTGGTCACGTTAAATGGTGCTTTCTGAATCTCGTTTCCTATCATCACCAGTTTCTATGTTTGATCTGTTGTACTACTGGTTGTTGTTGGTGCCTTTTCCCTATAGGTCTTCATTCCTCACCAGCCTATACCCATTATTTTCTGTACAAATTTATTGACAAACACTAGAGTTTTCTATGTTATTGCCTTTGTCGTTCCTTAGAGAAAGAGTAAATCAATTCATTTTATTTGTCCTGGAGAGAATTGAAAGCAAATATAGCCACAGAAATTCCAGAATTAATGAAAATTTATATTGAAATAATAAAATGACTAAGACACATGGGAAGCACTGGTGACTAGAATTATATTGTATATACACATATATATGATATAAAAATGTTAATACAAATATTTAAAATGTACAAGAGATTTTAAAAAAACAACAAAAAAAACCTCCCACCCCCTTGAGAGACAGTCATTCATCCAGGCTCACAAACCAACTAGTAGCACCGTTGTGAAATCAGTTTACATACTCGTATACACGTTATGCATATTCATTTATTCGTGAGTAATATATATATATACTGTATATATAAGGAACAAGCATTCAGCTCATTTGGAAGATACACAAACATAATTTTTTAAAACCTATCTCAATATATAGTTGAGCCCAAATTGCCCGCATCCTCTCCACTAAAGTATTTTTTTTTTTAAAACCCTTAACTGCACAAATTAATCTCCAAATATAAACTCAAATTCCCAATTTCCTTGAAGAGGAAAGAACAGGGCCCACTACCCCCTGTTGGAAAATGCGACTGAGTTGTGCATGGGCCTCATGTAAAACCAAATTGCTGCATATACACCACCACTGCAAAAGCCTTTGTTTGTGTGTCCAGGCTTCCTAAAGGAGGCCAACTGTAGTTGTTGCCCAAGCGTATACTGGGCAGAACATAACAGGGGCCGCTGTAACCCTTGTCATGAAAGGTTAGGCTAGTAACCTCATTATGTGAAACATATTGCACATTGTGTTGCCAAGTAAGCTTTCCTGCAGTAACGGCCTCGTACTCCTGCTAGAGTGAAATAGGGGAAGAAGGCCCCCCCCCATGAAATGTACAGTTGCTCTACATACATCTCTGGATGAGGGATTTACCGGCCATTGAGCATGTGTCTGGTAGGAGAGTACATTATCATCACATGCCTTGATAATGTAAGAATGACAAACAGCATTGAACATTTTGCTTGCCATATGTCTCCTAGAGCTGATGGTCCATGGAAACCACCCAGTAGCAAGCTACCCCATGTAAGGCAAGAGAGAGAGAAAGTAAGTCCTCATAGTTGCAGGCAGAGAAGACTCAGAGCTGCATCTTCCTCCTGCTTGAAGGAAACCCATTCACTTAAGCTACTAAAAGTCAAATGTTCTCAGCTTCTAAGGGTCAACTTTTGCTACCTGGCATCAGACTGAATTCCAGTATGAAAAGATCTTGCTTCGAACAACATAGTAATGGGTGAGACAACCTTGCAGTTTGGTTTGGCTGACTACCTTGGTTGATCCCCCAGCATACTTGAAATGTGTGCATTAAGACCAAGTTATTTTTTTATTATTATTGGATACCGAAAGACTTGATTGTACATTAGAGTGGACAACTACAACGCCTTGCAGGTAGATTTTTTTTTTTAATTTAAAAAAAAAAATTATTTAAAAAAATTTTTTTTTTTTAAAAATATGCACGCAGAAGAGATGGTATTCACTGGGTAGAAACCACATTACACAACCTTCCGATCAGAAGGGATGCAAAGGGCAGAACATGTTAACACAATGCAATCCAGTTCCTGAGCTACATTACTGGTGCCAGTATCTTATTTTGCAAAGCTTAGTGCACCCACTTTAAGTAGCTCCTTTCACTCATGACAAACTATAGTCAGGGTTGTTGCTATTTATTTGTTGTCCCTCTTTTCTCACCTCCCCTCCCAGCCTGAGGTAGTGTAGCACCTCCTCTTAAACCTGTCTTTCCAGATGTCAGTGCCTTCCATGTCCCATTTATTCTGGCTCTTTGAACCTCGGTTGTGGTTGGCGACTGTTCATTGTGTACCATAGAGAATAGCTTCGGGGAATTAATTTTTTTTTCCCTCTCTGTCCTTCCCCCCCCCCCCTCCCCAAAACACATGATCAGAAGGACAAATATGTTGGCAACTTAGGTTTCTGTAGCAGCTCCTCCCATGAACAACCCACATGGAGTCAATTGTAATAGAGGAATCTGTAGCACCATTATGTACAGTACAACATGCAATGGAGTCATCATCCGAATGGTTCCTCTCCAACATTCGTCCCTTGATTTACTGCAGTTAAATAAATGAATTTACCTGTATGAAATAAAAGCTTGCAAGCTCCATCATAATTTGGAGCTTTCTCCAACAAGAGACAGATTATTACAGAAACAATATACACAAAATTGCCAAGCTCAGATGCGACTAATGCTATACAACACAAATATGAATTGGCTAAGACATTGTCATGGTTACTTGATCATTCTAAAAAACTGAGGCCCTGTCGTGTTGTCTTTGATACAGACAACACATCTACTAACTCTTCTGCGAAGGTCTCCGGCCTTCAGGGTTTCAGAGAGCGGCCGCTGGAACTGGTTTTCTTTCTCAACCGTCGACATCCAAAAGCTGTAGGTGGTGGCATAGTAATTGCAGGTGCCTCGCCCGTGGCATTCAATGAATGGAGAGGATCGGAATGCCTCAAGGCAGGACCCAGGGGAATCCAGAGATTGACCTGATCCTTGTGCTCCAGCTCCAGTGCTCTGTGAGATGGAAAGAACGGGTTCAAATCCACTTTGTATTATTATGTTAGAAAAAAGAGAAACTGTGGTCATAGTTAGAGGATCCAGACTATGCAGACAATTCAGTACTGCTGTCACACAGAGGATCTGGACTATGCAGACAATTCAGTACTGCTGTTATACAGAGAATCCAGACAATTCAGTACTGCTGTCACACAGAGGATCCTGACTATGCAGACAATTCAGTACTGATGTCACACAGAGGATCCAGACTATGAAGACAATTCAGTACTGCTGTCACACAGAGGATCCAGACTATGCAGACAATTCAGTACTGCTGTCACACAGAGGATCTGGACTATGCAGACAATTCAGTACTGCTGTCACACAGAGGATCTGGACTATGCAGACAATTCAGTACTGCTGTCACACAGAGGATCCAGACAATTCAGTACTGCTGTCACACAGAGGATCCGGACTATGCAAACAATTCAGTACTGCTGTTAAGCAGACAGTTCCGTAATGCTGTCACACAGGATCCAGACTATGCAGACAATTCAGTACTGCTGTCACACAACCGTAGCGAAGAATAACTAAATTCTAAATTCAACTAAACATGAAGCATTCAGCCTAACTGGGACTAAACATGGAGCATTCAGCCAAGCTGGGACTGAACATGGAGCATTCAGCCAAGCTGTGACTAATCATGAAGGAGCAGCATTCAGTCAAAAACTGGGACTAAACATGAAGAAAACGTAACTAAGACCGATGGGAGGTAAAGGAGCCAACAACAACCACTGGAGCAACAGATCAGATGTAGAAATTGGATTTGAAAACAACTGCTATGGCCATCAAGTGTGGCCAGAGACCCTTAATATGAAATCCACATGTACACCAAGAAATGCCTGAAAATGAATGGCTCATGGACTTTTTCAACTGGAGGTAAACTTCAGTCACCAGGGGTTTGTGACTCTGTATTTGTAGACCACAAATATTTCTCCCCACCATCAGAATGTCATTTCACCCCCCCCCCCCCCCCAATCTTTCAGATTTAATATGCATAATATTTAACATCTTTGATGTGTTAAGTAACTATAATTGCCACCTGTGTACATACACCCATACAAAATCATTAATCCCATCTTTTAGTGTTTGGCAATGAACAATGTTGGGGCGCAAATACCAATACATGGTTTGAGAACCTGGTATGTAGCAACAGCAAGCATAAATTTCCCCCCTCGAAACTGAAATTATATCTGGGCAAGAATTTTCCACTAATTGGCGGGTCTCTGGGCAAGAATGTCCCACTAATTGGAGGACCTCTGGGCAAGAATGTCCCACTAATTGGAGGACCTCTGGGCAAGAATGTCCCACTAATTGGAGGACTTCTGATCTAACATTTAGTGAGAACATTTTTACCATTCAGATGGCAGGTGAGACAGACAAAAGACAGGTAAGGTAGCAGGCAAACCAGATAGAGAAAGGAACCGGTAGGCCAGACAGAGAGGAAGCGAAGAGGCTATCCCTATCTCATAGGAGTTTACAAAAAACAAAACAAAACAAAAACACAAAAAACCACTACTTACTAGCACAAAGCTGTACCCAATCCATACATCCGACCAACCGGATGGACAACTTGGCACCATCATTGTCTGGCTATGGACTGCGATTATCTGTGGATGCAATTGATTATGGATTCAGACATAGTTCCTAAACACAATTGCAACATTCCCCTTGTTGTTGCAACCTCATATTTTCAAAATGAGCCGTTTGCTCTTATGACTGTGTTCGACTATCCTATAATATTCTGACCAATTGGAAAAATGCACATAAAACAAATTATCCAAGAAGAATCCTAACACTGCAATTGTAGATCCAAACCACATGATTCAGAAGATCAGCCATGTTGTCACTCAACCCAGAAGGACAGGTTTCTTGAAAAGGGGCCAGTTGTGGTGGCTCCATCCTTCCACAAAGTAGTGCGACAAGGCAATTGTCACAGAGTATCCTGTTCACCATCTCTAGATGAAGTTTGTGGTGATGGAAATATCTTCAAGGGACCCGAATAGATTACTGGAGCTGCTAGATATAGGTCTTGTACACGAGATGTGGGGACTAAAACCACTGGAGCTGCTAGATATAGGTCTTGTACACGAAATGTGGGGACTAAAAGCACTGGAGCTGCTAGACATAGGTCTTGTACACGAGATGTGGGGACTAAAACCACTGGAGCTGCTAGATATAGGTCTTGTACACGAGATGTGGGGACTAAAACCACTGGAGCTGCTAGATATAGGTCTTGTACACGAGATGTGGGGCCTAGACACAAAACTGTGGCTGCAACCCAACGACAGGAATTATTATCGATGATGGCAACTATGCCAGCTTCACTGTGGATTCCTTGGCGAAGTGGTTAAGCCGTCGGCTTCGTGATTAGGCGATGTGGGTTTGACTGCGGACTCCGCCGTCTTTTTCATGGGTGCTTGATGAGTCCCCTGCATCTCGTAGTCACCCCCTAGTCGTCTTGTCCTTGACTTGCCACTGTGGTCAGGCGGCTTTAGACAAAGTGAGGATAAAAAGTAGCGCTAGCAAAATTAATTATGCCATCGTCTACAATGAACGGCGGCCTTTGCCTTTTTTTTTGTAGCAACCAAGTCTCTGATGCACATGGATATCGTTTGAAAAGTCGCTTTGTTAAAGTCTTGAAATTGGCTCACTTAAAACAAAGCTATGGATTTACATACTCTGTGTTGTCTCCTTACTGCCGTGTGATCAGAAGCACATTGACCTGTCTTCAACAAGTGCAGCTAGAAGCACACATTTATGTGTCTTCAACAAGTGCAGCTAGAAGCGCACATGTCTTCAACATGTGCAGCTAGAAGCACACATTGACGTGTCTTCAACAAGTGCAGCTAGAAGCGCACATCTTCAACAAGTGCAGCTAGAAGCGCACGTCTTCAACAAGTGCAGCTAGAACCACACATTGATGTGTCTTCAACAAGTGCAGCTAGAAGCGCACATGTCTTCAACATGTGCAGCTAGAAGCACACATTGACGTGTCTTCAACAAGTGCAGCTAGAAGCGCACATTGACGTGTCTTCAACAAGTGCAGCTAGAAGCGCACATGTCTTCAACATGTGCAGCTAGAAGCACACATTGACGTGTCTTCAACATGTGCAGCTAGAAGCGCACATTGATGTGTCTTCAGCCTTTTACAGCTAGAAGCGCACATTGGCATGTCTTTGGCCTGTTACAGCTAGGGGCGCACATCGTGTCTACATGTGCAGCTAGAAGCACATTCTTGCCATCCACTGGTATACTTGAGTCACCCAATGGACAGACCTCGAAATCCCATTCACCATCCCAAACCAAAGCCGTTCAGCCCTATTTGGACATGTGACCTGCCTTGCCAAAAGTGTCCCTATGCACCAGCCTTTAAAAGCAGGCCATGGATATCAAGGTGAGATGACCCTCTCCCATCCAATCATCCTCTTTGCAGCCAGGGACCCAACCACACTCATAGACAATTGAAGCAGCAACAGACTCTTGTGGACTAAGTGGACCCACCTACTTTGACTATGTTATGTCCTGTTCTCATGTGGAACAGGATCATCTGCTCTGCTCAATCAAGACAGTGATGGTTGTCATTTTCTGTTATGAATAAGGATCTTCATTTCCTTCTTCATACTACTCCATCTTCATTTCCTTCTTCACTTCATACTACTCCATCTGACGTTTCCTCCTGGTATGCCACAGTGTAACACTATACTACTGTTTTTGTTTGTTTTTGTTGCGGTTTTTTCCCCCCCCCCATAAAACTTCTTTTTTGACATTCATTTGTGAGGACTACAGCCTGCCAACATTAGCTTGGGTTTTTGTTCCCCTGGCAGTACTGCTTAGCTTGGTGCCTATACACAGTCACGTAGTTTGAAAGGATTTTCCAGTGGATGAACTAGTTTTGTTTTCTTGAACTGGTAGTGCTATAATCACCTCAATATCAAAGGAAGAAGGAATAGGACCACTCATGACAGAACACAAATGATACTTACAGGAGAAGGTGTCTCGCACACAGAGCATCGACTAATGTACGGCCGAATCTCCTCTCCTGTCACAGGCTGCATCATATTTGTCATCGGTTGTGGTGTGCTGAGCCAGTAGCTGTAGTCGGAACGAGAGGCCACGTTACAGACGTTGTTGATGTTACAGAAGAGGAAAGGCATCGTGTGGAATCGTCGCAGGCAGGACCCAGCAGTGCCTAAGCCATATATGAAAATAGTTTTAAAACAAAGATATTGGTTAATATGTTAACACTCTTGACTACACTAGTCCAGTCTGTTTCTAAGGCCATCGCTTGGAGGCAGAATAGGGTCATGGTCACCTGTCGTTCACTGATCCTGATGTGAGCAGACAGCTATGAGTTGCTGGCTGCTCCTTCACTGTGCTGTATCGTCCTAGATAAGAGAACACAGTGGGAAGGTAAACCAAATACCCCCACAAACAAAAAAAAAAGCCAGTTGAAGTGAATGTGTCTGTTCGGAAGGCACAGATATATCGCCATGAACTATGACATTTTCAGGATGAACACCGAAGAATGTTTAATTCATTTACTATATGGAGCTTATACATGGGCTCTGGTGGGTTTTTTTGTTTCCTTCTTCAGAAAACGACCAGCTGACATAACTTTCGTGACTATGTACCAGAATTTTCATCTTCTTCCATTCCATCTTTTCATAAATTTATTATTGTTTCCTAACAAAAGTTTAGACATTCTACTGTTCATTCATTTCAGGGTAAAGAGCAGGCTTGCCCAGCAGTTATGGGACAATAAGTGTTTATTTCAAGAAGCATTTTTATGTTCATCTTTGGTGCTTTGTGTAAATGCTTTACATGTTCATACTTAGATAATATAATTGTGTTTACATTCAATTGAAAAAGCCATTGTTTCATTCATTTATTGACATGTTAAATGGAGTTTCGTATGTGTTGTATTTCAGCAAACATTTACTGCAAACAATCCCCAGTTAGGGGGATTGCACATCTCAATGATCCTAGTAACTATGCCAGGGGAGGTGAAAGCTTCCAGAATGGTCATCCAAACTGGGCAGGTCTAAAGGGCTCTAGAGATCAGACTATAAATGGACAACTCACCTAGAGTAAAATAGGTTGTATCAAGACCAACATCCTAGATTCATCAAACAAAGCTGGTTACAGAGACATTGACAACCGAACAAAAGATTTTGGGAAAGGAATGGCCTCAGAATATGAGAAGTATGACCCAGTGGAGTGGAAGCTACAATCAAACATGGCCAGACAGGCAATGACATGAAATTCGCAGGAGAGGTAGACCAAGAAACACCCGAAACAGTGAAAATGAACTTTGGTCCCTGGATCTCAGCTGGAGAGATACAGAAAGGTCAGTTCAGGTTTGAACTTGCTGACAATGGTCTATGCAACAAAAGGGCATTGATGAAGGAAAAAAATGGTCTCTGCAAGGTCAAATCTTAACTGGATATGTGGATCTTTAAAACCACATGTGATGCATAAACAATTGTTCTGAATGCATAAACAATGCCACAGCATGTGGTTTTTTTAGTTCAGTAATAAATGTGCTAACAAACACATGCACATTACCAACAAAACTGACTGAAGATAATGAAGAAGAAAAAAATACTGACTTAACACTGGCATTGTATACTTTGGTGTGAATCTATATTTCTCTGGATCTGCAAATGTTGTTTACATCTGCACCTTCGGTGTCTATTGTGCTGCCCAAATGGGTAAAGGTATCCACTTCTTCCAACCTGATTTGTTCTTTGCTGATAGAGTTGTCAAAGGAGCTTGTTTTCTTCGTTGATATTCAGTCCCAATTTGGCTGATTGTTCTTTCACCCTTTCAAGTTTCTCTAGCATTTGCCTGTGACAAAAGTACCAGATCCTCCAATTGTGACCACTTAATACCAGTTCTTTTTCCCTTGATTAAAGTCTTCATTATCAGTCCTGGACGGTTGACAAGACCAGAACCTACAAGCCTCTCTCTCTTTTAAACTCCACTGTCCTCCCTGCGATGTGCTACGGTGCAGCGACATGGACACTCACAAAATCACTGAAGGACAAACAGAGTGACCCAGACCTTTCTTGAGATGCTTGGTCGGAATCACTCTCCCCAACCAACGTATGCAAAAGCTCCACAATTCTGACATGCAACGATTGCCCTTCATGAATGATGCGGAAATCTATACAGGCAAGGCAAAATATAGATGGGCAGGTCACATGGTCAATTGAGCATGGTAACAGGAAACTGGCACCCCTGAGGCAAAAAGAGATTGTGGGGAAGACCTCCAATGTGTTGGTCCGCCTTGCTGTTCACAACATAACAGACGCCTCTCGAGAAGTGCTTACCACCCACTGGATTTCAGTGGCTCAAGACAGGGTCTGCTGCAGACAAAGTTGGAACCCGCAGCTACAATGAGGAATGGGTCATCAAGATCATTCACTTTATAGCCAACAAGAACAGGAAGGGTGAGATCAGGCATCTTTGTTTCACCCCTGCTTGCTCCCGAAGCGGTCAGTCAGTGCTCCTTCATGTACCACTCTACTAAATGTATCTTCATATATATTCTGTATGAGGGTCATGTACTTCAACAGGGGACAGTGTGGCCTAGTGGTTAAGTGGCACGGCTCACAAACCGAAGGTGCTGGGTTCGATCCCCATCGCAGCACCGGTCATTACCCCGGGGAAGCAAACCCTTAGAAAATGCAGGAGGAAGCAGACCCTTACATAAAATGCATGCTGAAGTCGGATGCACTGGGCCGACAGGCACAAAATAAAAAGCACAGCGCAATGCACTCCACCTTGGGGAATAGAGAAATAAGTTGAACGCAACCAAAAAACAAAAAAAAATGTACTTCAACATTTGCTATAGAGTACTTTGATCCACACTGTCAAACACATTTTCATAGTCTATAAAATTTGTGTGTAGGGATGATTTCCATTCAATACTTTGTTCTACTATGATGCGTAGTGTAGCTATATGATCTGTGCATGATCTTCTTTGGTGAAATCCTGCCTGTTCCTCTTGGAACTTTTTGTCTACGTCCGCTCATATTGTCCAAGGTGATTCTGTTGAATACCTTGCCTGGCACCGTCAGAAATGTAATCCATCTATAATTGCTGCAATCTGTCAGGTCTCCCTTCTTAAGCAGTTTAATCAGATGTCCCTCTTTCCATTCTGTTGGCACTCTCTCCTCTTCCCATATCTTCTTGAATAATCCTTGCAATGTATCTGTGGCCTTATTTATATTTGCCATTATTTCCCTTTCTTGAGTTTGGATATGGTCATTTGGATTTCTATCTTACTTGGTAGGTTGCAGTCCAAGTTCAGGGTCTCCTCTGCTGGTAGGATGTTTGGTGCTTCTTGTAGTGGAGGTATTTTTAGACTTTCTTTGAAATACTAAACCCATTGTTTCTGTTGTTTCTCCAATGATGTCTATATCCTGCCTTATCTATCTTTGATTTGTCTGCGTGCATATATCTATTTGTTATTCTCTTTGTTAATGAGTAAGAGATCCCTCATATTTCCTCTCTGCTGCCTCCTGTGCCAACTTATCAATATATTCTCTTTCATATTTCCTTATACATGTCTTGACATCTTTGTCTGAAACTCCATAATTTAATCTGTGCTTCTGATTTAGGTTCTGCAATTGTTCAGTATAGCTTTTTCTTTTCTATGTAATGTCTCTGTTGTGATCCATTCCTTGTGTTGGGTTCTCTTGAATCCTAGTTTCTTCACATGTCTTATAACACATCTTATTAGCCTGGCCCCCACATACTATTAATGTCCATCTCCTTATTCTCATATAGCATTTGGTATCTGTTTTTAAGTTTTGTATCTTCCCTTCCTGGTCTTGTAAAAGATGTATGTTATATCTCATTATCCTTCTTTCCATACTGGGTGCTTTTTTAGTTTGAGCTGCAAGATTCCAAGCAACTACACCTTGCTTTACTCTTACATTTTGTGGTGTATTTCTGAACGCTTGACTGACACAGATGTAATCAATCTAGTTTTCCATTACATGGTCAGATGATCTCCATGAAGCCTTATAAACTTTCTTATGTGGAAACATGCTTTGTTTAATGCACGCAGCTCTGCCAAACATTTCTCCATTTTCATTCATCTGTCCCATTCCTTGTCTTCCCATAATCTGTTGGTAACCCAGGTTGTCTGCTCCCACTTCAGTATTCAAGCTACCCCATTAATATTAACAGATATTTTTTCTTCTGTGGGTCACAGATCTCTTACAGCTTTTTGTAAAACTTTTGCTTTTTATTATCGCAGTTCTAAAGATTGCACTCATGATTCTATTGGTAAGTCTCACACTTTTAGAGCACCCCCTGTGCCTCTCTCGGAAGCATCAGTGCCACTCCCTCTGTGTGTTAGTCATCAGTGCCACTCCCTCTGTGTGTTGGTCATCAGTACCACTCCCTCTGTGTGTTGGTCATCAGTACCACTCCCTCTGTGTGTTGGTCATCAGTACCACTCCCTCTGTGTGTTGGTCATCAGTACCACTCCCTCTGTGTGTTGGTCATCAGTACCACTCCCTCTGTGTGTTAGTCATCAGTACTACTCCCTCTGTGTGTTGGTCATCAGTACCACTCCCTCTGTGTGTTGGTCATCAGTACCACTCCCTCTGTGTGTTGGTCATCAGTACCACTCCCTGTGTGTGTTAGTCATCAGTACCACTCTGTGTGTGTCATCAGTACCACTCCCTCTGTGTGTTGGTCATCAGTACCACTCCCTCTGTGTGTTAGTCATCAGTGCCACTCCCTCTGTGTGTTGGTCATCAGTACCACTCCCTCTGTGTGTTGGTCATCAGTGCCACTCCCTCTGTGTGTTGGTCATCAGTACCACTCCCTGTGTGTGTTAGTCATCAGTACCACTCTGTGTGTGTCATCAGTACCACTCCCTCTGTGTGTTGGTCATCAGTACCACTCCCTCTGCGTGTTAGTCATCAGTGCCACTCCCTCTGTGTGTTGGTCATCAGTACCACTCCCTCTGTGTGTTGGTCATCAGTACCACTCCCTCTGTGTGTTGGTCATCAGTACCACTCCCTCTGTGTGTTGGTCATCAGTACCACTCCCTCTGTGTGTTGGTCATCAGTACCACTCCCTCTGTGTGTTAGTCATCAGTACCACTCCGTGTGTTGGTCATCAGTACTACTCCCTCTGTGTGTTGGTCATCAGTACCACTCCCTCTGTGTGTTGGTCATCAGTACCACTCCCTCTGTGTGTTGTCATCAGTGCCTTCATTTCCAGAATAAATATTTCCCCAGTTGTCAGTCTCATCTTTCCTGATTGTGTCCATTTTGTTTCGCAGTCCTAGCACTGCCAGTTTGTAATTTTTCATCTCTAGATAATCTGTGTTGTTTTACCTGTTTGGTACATTGTTCAAACATTCCATGCAGCTATATTGGTTTTCTTCTTGGTAATCAGAAAGGCAGTCAGCTGTGCAGCTTCCTTGCTGCTTTCAGTCCATTACATCATATTTCTCATCTCTGAAGTCCATTTCTTTCCCAAAGCCGTTTGCTTTTGCTCTGTTGACATTTTCATAACCAACTTTTATTTTTAAAGATTTTTTTTTTTTAAAGATTTGGCTGGTCGGCTCTAACCTAACCTATTATACTCTAAGTGAGTTGTCTGTGACCTATTATACTCTAAGTGAGTTGTCTGTGACCTATTATACTCTAGGTGAGTTGTCTGTGACCTATTATACTCTAAGTGAGTTGTCTGTGACCTATTATACTCTAGGAGAGTTGTTTGTGACCTATTATACTCTAGGTGAGTTGTCTGTGACCTATTATACTCTAAGTGAGTTGTTTGTGACTTATTATACTCTAAGTGAGTTGTCTGTGACCTATTATACTCTAAGTGAGTTGTTTGTGACCTATTATACTCTAGGAGAGTTGTTTGTGACCTATTATACTCTAAGTGAGTTGTCTGTGACCTATTATACTCTAGGTGAGTTGTCTGTGACCTATTATACTCTAGGTGAGTTGTCTGTGACCTATTATACTCTAGGTGAGTTGTCTGTGACCTATTATACTCTAGGTGAGTTGTCTGTGACCTATTATACTCTAGGTGAGTTGTCTGTGACCTATTATACTCTAGGTGAGTTGTCTGTGTGACCTATTATACTCTAGGTGAGTTGTCTGTGTGACCTATTATACTCTAGGTGAGTTGTCTGTGTGACCTATTATACTCTAGGTGAGTTGTCTGTGTGACCTATTATACTCTAGGTGAGTTGTCTGTGTTTAGTCTATTCTTTCCCCCATGACCTATCCAGCTTGGGTTACCCTTCTGGAACTTTTCACTTCCGCTGGCTTAGCTGCTGGAATATTTGAGAGATGCAATCTCACTCAGCAGTTCAAGGTAATGGACTGATAGCAGTCAGCAGCCTGAGGAATGATCAAAGTACGCAAGACAAAAATGATTTGATATCAGAAGAACTAACTATAAAAGGATTACTCACCCAGATCTTGTCCGTGGCCCTGGCCATTTCCCATAACAAACAGAAGGGAGTAACCCTGCCACAGTTTGGTGGTACCTAGAGGGCAGTTTGGCACCAGAGAATCTTGGCTGTGCCTGCAAACAGAAAATTTAGTGTGTAATGAATTAATATTAAAAGGGCACGAAGGCAAAACAATTATAAAGTACAAACATTCAAATAAATAAAATTACATTAAAAACTATAGCTCTGACATCGAATCGGAACTTAAACAAAACCTACATTATGACAAAGATTAATGAAAACAAGCACATATTTTCTTTACCATAGGTCGCAGGTTCTTGTGGTAAAAATTCCCCTGATCTCTGGGCAGTGAGATCGGACTCCCCATGTTCAGTGTTGAGCACATTAAAAATGCCTTGGCAGTTAGAAATAGGAAAAGAGTACGCTTAATGGTCACTACCCGGACGACATTAAAAATTCTAGTTAAAAATCTACCCAAATTATTTGTACCCTCCCTCAGGCCTAGTATGCTGCAGGGAGTTTAAAATACCTACTACGTATAGCTGATAGCCTTTGGCTACCTGACAACAGACATTTGTTTTAATACTAGGATTCCAAGTAAGCAGGTACAACACGGCTGCTAGACTTCATTGAGACAGCAAACCAAATGGTTCGGCCACGTGACATGTCAAACACCAGATAGTATTCCTCAGAAAGCTTTGCTATACATATACAATGGATACAGAGCCAAGGGCCGACCACACAAAACATGGATAGCAGAAATAACAGAAGCAGTGAAACTCCCCATGTACGAAGCACATAGCAGGGGTCAGTCAAGAAACCTCTTCATGACCTGATGCTGAAAGGCACAAACAGGACAGACTAAAGAACGACAAGAAAAAAAGGTTAAAGTGTGGGTGATAAGAGAGTAGACAAACACTGGTTTGGTTGTCTATCTGCTGATTCAGGGGAAAAGGGTTTAAAACTCTGGTATACCCAAAGTTGGTGTTGATTAGGCGGTAAACAAAAAGTCTAGCCTGTTAACTGCAGTAACAAGTGGCCTTTGTTCCTATAAATCCACTGACAGACTGCAGCAAGGATAATAGATGTCGTTTCGAATGTCCCACAGTGAAAATGAAAGCCATATAGTCCTGCTTACAGATGCTCTCGCCGTAGTCACAGCGCTAAAAAGCCAGAAAAATACTGAGCTTAATGACTTAAGAGCAGCACTCTGCAAACTGTGCCAGCAGTCCGCACCAAAAAGGGTAGTAGTACAGTGGGTCCCATCACACTGCAACATCCAAGGCAACGAGGAGGCAGACAGACTGGCAAAAGAAGGTGCAAGACTACCACAAACAGATACTAGTATGACGTACGAAGAGTCAAAACGGCTTATCAAAGCCAGATACATGACCAAATGGGAAACCGAACATACTGGTTACACCAAAAACGATGCCTATTACCAGTTGAACCGAAGAGAGCAGGTCGTTGTCTTCAGACTTCGCACTGGCCCCAATAGACTGAGGTACCACCTATTCAACAAATTGAAGATAGGGTGTACCGACGAATGCCCGTGCGGTACTGGTAAAATGACCGCTGAACATCTGCTGCAGAACTGCCCGACATACGAGGATCAGAGAGAGCAGATGTGGCCATCACCAGTGGAACTGCAAGACAAGCTCTATGGCAGTGGCGACAGCCTCAGGATGACCGCCGCTTTTTTCGAAAAAATAATGGTTACTGTCTGACTGCGTACGAAGAAGAAGAAGAAGAAGAAGTTTGTCCACAATGAGTAAGTTTACTCTTTTATGCGACCTGAAAAGGACGTTAAGTGGCAGGTTGCAGTAGCTTTCCTCACATCCCGAGCGTGCTGATGAAGCGTGACCAGAATCCTCCAGACAGTTATGCTAAGCTTGGTTTCATCTGCATGTCGCTTACTACTATGGGGATCATGTCGATACCTCATCTCGTTAGCCAGGCTGCGATGAAAACAGCCCATTTCCAGGGAGGGCTATGGGGATGTTGAGGTGAGGGTCTTGGCCAGTATGTTTTGCCTGAACCTGACTAACATGTCTGATCAGTATATTTTGCCTGACCAGATATTAGTTTTCCTCCCCTAAAATAATAGATGTCTTACGAACAGCTTTTGTGTGTGTGAGTGTAAATAGTTGATCTCCCAGGACTTAAGGATATAGTTTCAGACATAAGGTCTGTACAGAGGTAACACTTTTCAGTCCAAATTATCAGAAAGCTCCTGTTCACTAAATGCCAGTTAATCCAATATGTTCAGAAGTGTTCTCCAAGAGCAAACATTGCTGATTGCTCTCTTCTATCAAGTTTTGTTTCTTAGAAAGACCTTAACTGTGTAGGGAATTCTGGCACATGCACAGTTTTTATTAAGTGAAGTGTTCTACAAAACTCTGCTGGTATGTTTTTGATGAGTTTTGAAAGTTGAGGCTTTCCAAGCGTAGTCTTCAAGGGCAGAGGGATGACTAATCTGATCTGGCCAATAATCCGCATCTGAATTAGTCATGAATAGTCTCAATATAATTCTAATTTAGACTCTGACAGACGAAAGTAAAATTATTAAGGACATTGGATACAATATTAACCCACAACCCTTTGATTAACCCACAACCCTTTGATTAACCCACAACCCTTTGAACACATGAGACAAAGGGAATCATTTAGTAGAACAACCTATGGCAGAGTAGATGGATAGCTCCTGTCAGAGTAGATAGGATAGCCCCTGTAAGAGGAGATGGGATAGCTCCTGTCAGAGTAGATGGGATAGCACCTGGTAGAGTAGACAGGATAGCAGAAGAATGCAATATCTCCATAGGATCATGTCATGACATTCTAACAGAGAAAAATTCATAGAAAAGGCTTGATTTTCCGGGAAAAAATGCTTGGTCCCTCTACTGTGTCAATGCATCTGCCCACACATCACTGCTCGTTCGTGAACTTTTTGGCAACCAATTAAAAATGAAGACTAGTTTGCTTCTCTAGGCACACTACTCACATAGCCTAACCACTGCAAACCATTTTATATTTTCTAAACTGAATTTAACTTGAAAGGACAATGATTTTAAACCAGTGAAAGGGGACATCGTGTGCTAGTAGTTAAGTGACATGGCTCACATTCTGAAGGTGCTGAGTTCACTCCCCATCACAGAACCGGCCATTACCCCGAGGAAGAAAACCCTTAGAAAATGCAGGAGGAAGCAGACCCTTTCATAAAATGCATGCCATGCTGAAGTCGGATGCACTGGGCCGCTTGGCACAAATAAAAACAGTGCAATGAACATCACTATGGGAAATAGAGAAATAAGCGAATGCAAAACAACAAAACAAACACACTGAAAAAAAATTCAGGCCAGTTCACAAATGAATCTGAGCATTACCCCCAAAAATGTTTACCAGGTCTGCTTCTAGAGATGAAAACAGGGTTATAAGCAATGTATTAATTACAGGAGGGAAGTATTTCAAAGGAGACAAAGCTGACTAAATGCCTGGTAAGCCTGAAAAAGTTCAACAAAAAAGTTCTGTAACTCACTCTTTGAAGAGACCTCATACAGCAACCAAAGTTTGGTTCTACCTCCCTTTTTTTTTCTTACCTGGTGAAAATGATGCCAGGACCAGTTCCAGGACTGCCAGAGAATCCTTGCTCTCCAAGGTCACCTGATTGGCCAGGAAGACCTGGCCGACCATCTAGACCAGGAACACCAGGTTGGCCAGCCCGACCTCTGGTTCCACGAGGACCTGGGACACCGGGATCGCCTGGCATCCCATCAAGGCCAGGAAATCCTTCCATTCCAGGAAGGCCTGTGGAGGCAGTTTGGATACAAGAAAATTAATCAAGTCAAAACATCTTGTACATTTTAACTATTCTTCTTCCCCCCCTTAGATTACTGTATATCTTTGAGCACTCTTTCTAAGAAGTGTACATCTTTGAGTACTCTTTCTATGAAGTGTACATCTTTGAGCACTCTTTCTTTGAAGTGTATGTGTTGTGCTGCATTTTAAACCGCATTCACTTTGTCTGAAGGTTTGTCTCATCTTTGTCTGAAGGTTCGTCTCGTCTCTGCCAGCTTTGTCTGAAGGTTTGTCTCATCTCTACCAGCTTTGTCTGAAAGTTCGTCTCATCTCTGCCAGCTTTGTTTGAAGGTTTGTCTCGTCTCTACCAGCTTTGTCTGAAGGTTTGTCTCGTATATACCAGCTTTGTCTGAAGGTTCGTCTGGTCTCTGCCAGCTTTGTCTGAAGGTTTGTCTGGTCTCTACCAGCTTTATCTGAAGGTTCGTCTCGTCTCTGCCAGCTTTGTCTGAAGGTTTGTCTCGTCTCTACCAGCTTTGTCTGAAGGTTCGTCTCGGCTCTGCCAGCTTTGTCTGAAGGTTCGTCTCGTCTCTACCAGCTTTGTCTGAAGGTTCATCTCGTCTCTGCCAGCTTTGTCTGAAGGTTCATCTCGTCTCTGCCAGCTTTGTCTGGAGGTTTGTCTCTGCTAGCTTTGTCTGGAGGTTCGTCTCTGCCAGCCAGCCTCTTTATGCAGTTGCGGTGTTATAGGAGCTGTTTGTTTGCATGTATACATGGGCAAGTGGTTATTTAATCATTTCAGTTCAACTTTCTTAACCTAATGTCTTTATACTGGTTTAGAAGACTCTACAGAGTCTGTATACAATCAGTTTCTTTTACATTTTCTTACCCTAAAAGCTATGCACATCCAATCTAATCTTAAATGCATTAATTGTCCATGCCTCCACTACTTCCTGTGGCAATGCATTCCAAGCAGTCCCCATTCTATGAATAAAAATATATTTACTAATATCTAATCTGGATGCTTATTTAGCTAATTTGTGGCTATGCTCTTTTGTTCTTTTAGATGGTTGTATTTTGCAAAACTTGTTATAGTCTTCTTCTTCTGCGTTTGTTCTCAATCTCCCGCTACCAAGTCCTGAACAGGGCTTTGCAAGTAGCAGGATGTAGTCCGAAGAACGGAATGCATTGTATCGCTAGTTTACAGTTTGACTGCGATATTTTCATCTTTCAGTACGACACATCTGTCTTCGGCAGGTTATAGTCTAATTTATCTGTTCCTTTGATTATCTTATAAATCTGTATTGTCACCTCGAATTCTTCTATTTTCTAGACACTGTAGGCTGGTTTTTCTGAGTCTTATCTGTAATTCTGAAATGTTGTCGTTCTTCTTTGTATCCTTTCCAGCATGTTTATATCTCCTCTACGATAAGGACTCCACACCTGTACACAGTACTCCAATCTATGTCTAACCAATGCTTTATACAGTTTGACAATCACTTCCTTGTTCCTATGTTTAATTTTTCTTTTTATCATACTTAACATTGCATTTGCCTTTTTCACTGCTACCTGGACTCACTCACTTTACCTGTATAATCTATTATATCTCCTAGGTCCCTTTCTTTTTCTATCATTCTAATATTGTTCTCACCCATTTTGCAATTATGTTCCATATTGGATCTACCAATGTGGATAACTGTATATTTATCTACATTAACCCTTATTACATTAACCCTTTGAACCCGTGATCCTAATGAACCGGTGTGTGTGTGTGTACATAACCCGCGCCCCGAGTCACCGGTTTGCCGGTAGAGCAGATGTATCTAATAACAACGGGCGTATTATGGATAGACACGGGAGAATTTGCATACTACTTCCGGAATGTTACTTCAAAATGGTGGCGCCCATGATATGATCACATTGCGACAAATTTTAACAATTTTTTCACAATGAAAAGGCATTCAGAAAAACCAGTCAATGAGCGTTCTAAAAGGCTCACAATGGAAGAAGCTGGCGAGATTGTTCTCAATGATTCGGAGGACGATGAATTAGATTTAGATAGCAACTATTCTGAAACTGATATAGAAGTTGAATCAGATGATCATTTGAGTGATAACATGTGTTCATTAGACTCTGATGAAGCTACATCTTACCCTGTTCCTGATTTTTCTGGCGATCAGGCTGTTTTACAGGGGCTTGGAAGGGGGCGTCTCCCAGGTAGTGTCTCTAGTAAATTTGTTGCAGGTTGGTCTCCAATAAATATATTCAGACCTGTGTCTGCAGTAGACACAACATTTATGGAGCAGATAGGCCCTAAGAACATTCCAGAAACTATTAATCCAGAAAGTAAAGCCAGTGAATTTTGGAAACTTTTCCTGGATAATGATTTCTGGCAAAATTTGTGTGAGCAGACAACTCGACACGCTGAGCAGGTGAGAAGCAAGAAACCAACTAGCTACTATGCCAAAAATTTTTAAAGTGCAGAGATGAAAGCATTCTTTGGACTGCGTCTTCAAATGGAACACAGTGTGAGTAAACCACGTTACAAGGAGTACTGGTCTAGCTCGTCTGCTAACTTCATGTCTCATACTCCTGGTTTCCGCACTGTGATAGAGCGTGATCGCTTCCTTGCTCTCTGGACTTTTCTTCATCTTGTTGATGAGGAGGACCCGGCTTTGGATAAAGCAGATAAACTTTACAAAGTAAGGCCTATGTTGGATGTGTTACTACCAAAATTTAGGTACTATTATTCGCCTTCACAGCACGTGAGCTTAGGCGAAGGTATGATCCCCTCGAAGAGCAGGCTTGCCTTCAAACAGTATATCAAGTCAAAGCCCATAAAGTGGGGAATAAAGGCTTACATGGCTTGTGAAGCAAGCTCTGGATATATTCTGAATCTGGAAATCTACACTGGAAAAGCAGACAATATTATTCCAGATCTTGGTGTTGTTGGTAGCGTCGTTATTAAAATTTTAACTTCTAGGAATTTGGTCAACAAAAACCAAATTGTTGTTATGGACAGATTCTACAACAGTTTAACTCTCTTTGACAAGCTGTACACTGATTATGGTACACTTGCTGTAGGTACAGCAATGACAAATAGGAAATTTTATCCAAAAGTACTGGCAGGAAAGAATAAAATGGACAGGGGTCATTCAGAATGTATTTGCCATAACAACATTGTATGCCTTGTCTGGATGGACCAAAGACCTGTAAATTTTGTATCCAACTACCACAACCCAACAGAAATTGGAACTGTTAGAAGGAGAAGAAAGGATGGAACAGCTGTAGATGTTCCAACTCCTCAACTTTGTATTGACTATAATGCTTTCATGGGGGGCACAGATGTCAACGACCAAATTTGTCGTCTCAACAAGACACGACGGCATTATCGCTGGTCTAGGAGGCTAATTGTGAAATTCTTTATGTGGGCACGTAATAATGCCTACATACTTATGGATCATTATATTCCCCACAATACAACAGGAAGATGCTACAGGACATTTGGGATGTTCATGAATGAAGTTTGTTTATTCCTCATTGGGGATTATAGAACAGCTACTGCAAAATGTTGGTTCCCATCATCCACAAATGTCTCCAAAAGCTACAGGAAATAATGTTTGTGTAGTATGCTCATTTAAATTTAACAAGCATGTCAAGGACTTCCCAAACATGCCCTACAAAGACAGACCATTCAAACAAGTCAAGACAAAATTTTGGTGTAAACATTGTGAAACTTATCTATGCCTAAAGGATGGGTCTACATGCTGGGAGGACTGGCATAATAAGCAGGAATATTGGAGATGATCAGGTCAGTCTATTTGAGATAAAATAATTGAAACAGATCACTTAGTTTTGTCATTGTAACTAGTTTTGTTCAGGTGTCCATTTTTGGCTTTTTTTCTTCAGGAGCCCAGGTGAGTGGGGTTTTACAGGCCAGGTGACCAGGGTTCAAAGGGTTAAACTCCATTTGCCAGCTCACAGACCATTCTCAAATTGTATCTAAATCCGACCTCAATATATTCACTTCTGCTTTAGATAAGACACTATTGCATACTTTTGTGTCATCTACGAATTTTGCAATTATGGATCCGATATCAATGTCCAAATCGTATATATTTTTTAAGAACAAAATTGGTCCCAAAACCGAGCCCTGTGGCACACCACTTTTCACTTCACACCACTCGAGTACTCCTCATTTATGCCCACTCTCTACCTACTTCCTGTTAACCAATTTTAAATCCATTTGGCAAATTCCCCACATATTCAGTGTGATTTTAACTTTCTAAATAATCTTTGATGAGGTACTCTATCATTTCTCCTTTTCATTTCAGTTCTGATTCTGTTCTTTTCATTTCAGATATTTTAGATTTCAGTTCTCTTTTTTTCATTTCAGTTGTCTTTTTCATTTCAGTTGTTTTACATTTAATTTCAGTTCTTTTTATTTCAGTTCTGCTTTTCATTTCAGTAGGCCTACCTTTTCATTTTAGCTCTTAGTATCTTTTCAGAAGTTCTCTTGTAATGTATCACTGTTGGATTTGTTTCTTTATGGGTCAGGAATCATTTCTGATGCTGGAAGTGATTTTTCAGTTTGTTTATTCATTGTTCAAGGATTAATTTCCATGAAACAACATAGCTTCTATGTATCACTACAAGACTTTCTCTTTCTTGTTTCCTGGAAGCCTGTTTTTGCTAGCAGCATTACGTTCGTTGTTTCTGTTTTACTGCTGTAGACACTTTACCTCAAATATTTAATAGGGATAAGAGAATGGATAACTTGTTTTCAGAAAATCCAAGGAAGATGAAAGAGGAAGGAGGAGGAGGAAGAAGAAGAAGGAGGATGGAGAAAGAAGAAGGAGGAAAGAAGGAAGGAGGGAAGAATGAGGAAAAAAAGAAGGAAGAAAAGAGGAGGAGAAAGGAAGGGAGGAAGGAAGTAAGTAAGGAAGGGAGGGAGGATGGGGTGGGAGTGGGGAGGAGGGAAGGGAGGAAGAAAGGAGGATGAAGAAAGGAGACAAGGAGGGGGGAGGTGGAAGGGCGGAAGAGCGGAGGATGAAGAAAGGAGACAAGGAGGAGAAATGAAGGGAGGGGGAGGAGGAAGGAAGGGAGGAGAGGAGGAAGGGAAGGGAGGAGAGGAGGAAGGGAAGGGAGGAAGGGAAGGGAGGAGAGGAGGAAGGGAAGGGAGGAAGAAGGAAAGGAGAGGAGGATGGAAAGGAGGAAGGAAGGGGGAGGAATGGAGGGAGAAGGGGAGGAAGGGATGGAGAGGAAGGGAGGGAATGAAGGAGGAAGAAGAAGGAGAGGAGGAGGAGGCCCTCAATGGCAGTCTTGGCTATAGGACTATCTTTATATTTTTTTAAAAACCAAAAAAACAGTGGAACAACCATACAAAATACAGATACCCATTCAGGTTATAATATTTACGCAATGCGATACTGACCCTCAATCCCAACCGGTCCTTGCAGGCCTGGGTCGCCAGGAAAACCCTTCTCTCCTTTAGGTCCTGGTGGCAATGGTTCTGTTATCAAATTGTTGGGACCAGGCAAGCCAGGAAAGCCTTTCTCACCTGCAGATGTGTGTAAAAGAATGGAAACTGATCTCAAATTGCTAAACTTATTTTAATGTCATGTTTTTATAATCTTAATGAAAATAATAAACAATCCTAATGAAAATAATCTTAACTATAAAATAGAAAATACATGTATCTGTTTGTCTGACTTGCAAAAACTCTTAAACAATCATCTCCTGCAACGTGAAGTTTGCAGAGCTGTTTTTGTATGAAAAGAGAACAGTAAACCACCTTAATGAAAATAATCATAAACAATCCTAATGAGAAGAGGGACTCAGTGGTCTCGAGGTAAGGTGTACACCTCGAGTGCCGGAGAATCACGGTGGAGACAGGGATTTTTTTCACGTGGATCTTCTGGTAAAAATTCCCCTGATCTCTGGGTAGTGAGATTGGACTTCAGTGTTGAGCACGTTAAAAATTCCTTGGCATTTGGAAATCGAAAAGAGTAGGCTTAACGGCCGCTGCCCGGACAAAATTCAAATTAACAATCTACCAAAGTTATCTGCACCTTTCCCCAGCTGGTTTGTTAAGAGCAGCTGTAGATGGTGCCTAACTGGCTGGGGGTCTACATAGCTCTAGTCTATTAAGATGGACTCACACATCGTTAAAAACCACCCTCCAAGAAATTGGTTGTATACAGACTCTGCAGAGTCTTCTAAACCAGTATAAAAACGTTAAATTAAGTTTTGACACAAGTGCCGCAACTCTGTATGCCAAATAGTATTAAAAAAATTAAATAATTAATATAAAACTTATTTAACTAAAATTATGATCTAAAGACACATAATTAAATTATCTATGACATGAAGTAATCACACTAAAATAATATATTAATATGAAGTGCTAAAATATTAATGTGCAAAGGGAAATACAATGCAAGTTTCACATAGCTAAGTGACTAATTGAAACACAGCACTGATTCTTACAGAGGGGGAAATGTAAAGAGTTCATTAGAATAATAAACTACCTTTAATAAACTATTTTAATGAGAATAATAAACTATTTTAATGAGAATAATAAACTATTTTAATGAGAATAATAAACTATTTTAATGAGAATAATTAACTATTTTAATGAGAATAATTAACTATTTTAATGAGAATAATAAACTATTAAGGGATAGGACAGAAGTGTGTAAGGGATAGTACACCACGGTGAGAGACAGCCTCATCCTAGATGGCCAGGATCTTATTTGGTTCCCCCACTTCTGTCCAGCTCACGTATGGCTCCTAGAGTCTGCCTGGACACGGCAGCAGCCGCCCCCCCCCCCCTTTATGTATCCATAAAAGCAGGGAAATAATTCTTTGTTCCATTCATGCACTATTATACAGACCAAAGAGAGGCAATCTGGCCCGGGGAAGCGACCATGCTCAAAAAGTTGAGGAGACCAACAAAGACCTGAAACGCAGTCTGAAGAAAATGGACCACCTGTAGGCCAACCTTTAACATTTGACTTTGATCAAATATTTTACAAAACTTTAAGCCCTTATAGAAGGGAAATCCACAGTTTCAATAGCCACCATCTCCCTTATTTCTCCATCTGACTTTAGACCTTTGTATTAGAAACTTGTTATCATAACTGCATGCAGGTATGTTTATATGTACTGGGTGTGTACATATTTGTATGGGTGTGGAAGGATGTATATGTACATGCACGTACGTTTTTTATGCATGTGTATAAATGCATATGCTTGTATGTGTATAAATGAATGAATATGCATGTGTGCGTATAAATGAATGAATATGCATGTGTATGTATAAATGAATATGGATATGTACACAGATGTAAGGCTATTGCCTTCGCAAATACCTCAAACCAATAAAAAACTTACATTACAAATTTTTTGATAATTTAAATCATTTTAAATTGATGTCGCCCTTCACTTCACAAAATAAAACTCCCACCATCTCATGGGAAATTTTCACTTGACTTCATACACAAATTTTGTTTTAAATTTGTTGATAAATTTGAAAATTGTTATAATTTATTATGTGCAATAAAGAATTTTCACCAAAACAAAAAAATTACTCTGTCCAGCAATCACACTCTTACACAACTTTCATATGCGTCTTTCAGGTTGAGGGAGGCCCTTCCCTTGCACTTTGTTGGGTTGACCTTTGAGATCACCCTAACTAGCATAGGTACATATAGACACATCCAAGCACTGGTCAACACGTCCTGATATCATCTAAAAGGCTGCGGCCCGAGGTGGAAGAGGGCGTGCCTCCGCCAGTAGAATACAGAGAGGCAACCACTTCACACAAAAAAAATAATAGTTGTGATTTTTAAACAATATGTATTGGGCATGTTAAAACATAATGGGTTAACCTTGATCTTACAATAAATGAGGCACAAATCCCACAGGAACGCTGAAATGAACAATTGAGGCTCGCTTTGGGTAAAATGTCTCACGGTTCCAGAAAGCAGCTATTCAGTGGATACCATCACATTGAAACATCAAAGGAAACAAAGAGGCTGATAGTTTTGCTTCTTCTTTGGCTAGACTAATACAGGAAAAACATGGACAACTATGAAGAAGCAAAAGCCATATTAGAAGGGCGATGCAATGTAAAGTGGCATGGAGAACACACCAAATACCAGATAGATGACACATTTTGTGTCCAGAAAAGACAAATTATCATACTATGACTCAGAACTGGCCAGAACAGAATAAGACAACAACCTGTACACCAAATTCAAGATAGGTACCACTATCCTATGTATGGCCTGGCAAACACAACAGAAGCGCATGTACTTCAGGACTGCATCTAACACACAGATCTGAGGAGAATGATGTGGCCTATGCCGACTCTACTCAAACAGAATGTGTACTGTGGCATTGAAACCCTGAAAAAATCAGGAGAATTTATTGAAGAATCTGGAGTGCCTGTCTATATGTGCAATGAAAGCAGAAGAAGAAATAAGCAGACGGATGCTAGCGCTGACGTACCCTTGGTACCAATAGCTCCGACTTGGCCTCGTGGTCCCGAGAATCCTTCTTCTCCTCGGAAACCCCTCTCACCAGCTCCACCTGGAGATCCTTCATCTCCATCTTGTCCCTGCCGACCCTCTTCACCTGGTAGACCTGGAAAGCCCTGGAAAAATAGACGAACAAGTTTTATTAGCCCAAATATTGGAATAAGGAGACAAGACTGACGTCATTGTCATGTGAAACATACTGATCACATGACCTCATTCTCCTGAAAACAGGCTGTGGATTTTTTTCATATATAATACAACCGATGTGCCATAGACAACTATGAAAATGTGGATGATTTGATTTTACGTCAGTTACTTCCTTCTTTACCAATTTTAGCTCGGAAAGAGAAAATCGATTTTGATAAACCGAGTTTTGAAAGGATATATTATTCTTATTCAATCAGTGTGGACTCAGCCAAATATTGGTGATAGTGAAGTTAAGTTGTAAAACATCTTTGTGAGGCAGTACTTTTTAGTTCGTTCATATAGATGTAATAAATACGTTTGAAGTGAAAACTAACAGATTAGGCCTATCCTAAAAAGAACAGTAACAGTGTTTTGTTGTGATTTCAATTATATGAGGAACGACGTTCCTTATCGGTGAGTCTAAATGTTTGTGCTTTGTTGTTATAAATTTTCATCTTCGTCTTCTTGTATCTCAGAAGCTATCTCACACACAACAAAAATAATAACACCAACAAGTTCCATATTTATGCCTATACACACAAAAAATCATATCAATAGACCAACTAATAGAAATGTTTCATGCTCTCAAAGTCAACAATGATAATAAAATATAACGTGCTGAAAATTAATGCGGCTGCAGAGGAATTACTTCAATTTTTTTAAGCAGTCTTGTAAAGGTTAAGAAAATAAGCACAATTCACAGATGGACCAACGGATTATAGCCAAAAATGCTTCCCAGTACTGCTTTCAAAAGTGGGAATAGTGGTAGGAAGTATTTTGAAGGAGACAAGGTTGACTAGGTTCCTGTTAAACCCAAACAAGTATTCAAAAAGAAAGTTCTTGAACATTTTGAACAGACTTCGTAAGCGCTTTGACACCAGCCTCCTGCAGAGAGACCAATTACAGTAGTGTCTCTCATACTTCTATTAGAAACAAAGAAGGAAGAATTCCTTGAACGTGACTCTTTACTTTCAGAGGCATCCATTCTAACCACTCCACCATTTGTACACACATTTTACTTACGTCAGCTCCCATACGCCCCACCTCTCCAGTTCGACCATTTAGACCTGCTCTGCCAGGAAAGCCTTCATCTCCAGCGTCTCCTTTAAATCCAGGAACGCCAGGAGTGCCTGCCTGACCTTTAGCACCAGGTCGACCTGTTTTGAAGATTTAAAAATGAAGACTATGGATTCATTTTTCACTGTGTTTTTTATTCAAGGGATTCAGAAAGCAGGTCAGTCTAAATGTTTGTGCTATTTTTCAACAACATCACCTTCATCTTCTTGTATCTTAGAAACTAACACACACACAATAAGGGGAGGAAGACTAATGTCAGGTCAGGCAAAATATACTGGCCAAGACCCTCACCTTGACTTCCTCACAGCCGTTCATGGAAACAGGCTGTTTACATAACAGCCAGGCTAACAAGGGGAAGGATTGACGTGATCCCCATAGTAGTGAGCGACACTCAGATGAGGCCAAGCATAGCACGACCGCCTGGAAAACCTCTGTTCACCTTGCTCGGGATGTGAGGAAAGCTACGACAACCCGCAACTTAACATCCTTTTACAAAAAAAAAGTGGAAATTCAGCAGAATTAACCGCTGGTTGGAAATTGAGTTTTTGAAGACTCCATTGTACTAAGCCGCAGTCTGTGAGAGGTGGGGTGGCCAGTGCCCTTCCTTGCTGTTTTTTACTTTCCCTAACTCATGCGTCAGGTACCCATTTACACCTGGGTTGACTGGAGAAGCAGATTAAAACCACAACCCGGATTATTTTAGTCTCTGGACACAATTTGAACGAAGGCACGCTGTTACCATAGAAAATAGCGAATTGTTCACTTTGAACTGAGCTAACGCGTCCCTCAATGTCCTTTTTAGGGCGCATAAATGAGTAATTCTATTCATTGTGGACATTCAACAATAACACACACAATAAAAACAATAATACCAACACGTTCTTTATTTATATATTTTTCTTCCCATAATAAAATCATTTATTTTTTTTTAAACAGGTTAGTCTCTCAAAGTCAACAATCGAAACGTGACGTATTGAAAAATAATATGGTTACAGGTGATATACGTCATTCTTTGTTGGCTTGTATGGTAGAGGTAGATCAGCTTCCCTGATTCACTCTCTTGAATTCTAGTTAATAGTGGGGCTCTGTGGCAGAAACCAGAACATGTATATGGCGGTGAATACCAGAGGGGAGTGTGGTGAATACCAGAGGGGAGTGTGGTGAATACCAGAGGGGAGTGTGGTGAATAAAAGAGGGGAGTGTGGTGAATAAAAGAGGGGAGTGTGGTGAATAACAGAGGGGAGTGTGGTGAATACCAGAGGGGAGTGTGGTGAATAAAAGAGGGGAGTGTGGTGAATACCAAAGGGGAGTGTGGTGAATACCAGAGGGGAGTGTGGTGAATATCATAGGGGAGTGTGGTGGATACTAGAGGGGAGTGTGGTGAATACTAGAGGGGAGTGTGGTGAATACCAGAGGGGAGTGTGGTGAATACCAGAGGGGAGTGTAGTGAATACTAGAGGGGAGTGTGGTGAATACCAGAGGGGAGTGTGGTGAATACCAGAGGGAAGTGTGGTGAATACTAGAGGGGAGTGTAGTGCATTCAACGGTGTGCAATGTCATGTGCCCAGCTAAAACAATTCTGAGGAGCCCTTAGCAGACTTACCATCCTCCACCAACATACAGGACACCTAGAGGAGTCGTGTATCCGTCAGTTTTGTTGTGTTTCAGTTTTGGAATGAGACATGGGACGCATATCTCATCAAGTATACTCATTTTATGTTGCATCCAATTGCAGATATGGGATGGAAGAGCCACGTCATGGACAAATCCCAGACTAATACATGCTTATGCTATCCTCCTCATGACTGTCGAAACTCTCACCTTGTAAGCCATCAAATCCATCCTCTCCAGCGAATCCTTTAGGCCCATCTCTACCTATCCCTGCCTCTCCTTTGCTGCCCTTGATCCCTAGCAAGCCAGGATCTCCATCATCTCCCATCATGCCTCGCTCACCTGGCATGCCAGGGAAGCCAGGGATTGCGTCAACACCAGGAGGACCAGGACGACCTAAAAAGCAATATAAGAGAAAAATCACATTAGAAACTACTACTAAAAAAACCAAATAACAACATCAATTTCCCTCATAAACTTGGTGGTCCGTCTCAGATTTCTCTTGTTCCCATACCGTTTATCCCTCAAATAACCACTTCAATTTCCCTCATAAACTTGGTGGTCTGTCTCAGATCTCCATAGTACCCACATAGTTTATCTCTCAAATAACCACCTTTTTCCCCCTTCATGAACTTGACAGCCTGCCTAAACCTTCTTGTGTCACCATAAAGTTTATCATCCATCTATGTTTGAAAAGGCCATGTTGTCAGTCTACTCCTCTGGTGAGTCGAGATACATGAAGTGCAAATTCTATTCACATGTCAGTGTGTTTGATTTTTAATTAATGAAACTTATGGTATTTGGTCAATCAACTGATAGAGAGGGTACGCGAACTGGACGCAACCTTATGTCTTCTATTTATCAATTACGAAAAAAGACTTTGACGGTACCGAGACAATCCTGTAGTAGGTGCTATACCAAACTGATCGAGAAAGCCAGCAATGGCTGCAATACAGCCGCAACGCTATAACATCGTCTAGTATATGTTCTGACAACATGCGGATTCCGGCAGGCAACACCATCTGCCTAAAGCTATTTACAGCGGCTCTCAAAGATATTTTCCAACAATTAAATTGGTTTGACTTCGGCCTACTGTAGATACAGGCCTTCTGACTCACAGAGAAATCCCTTTGAAATATCACATTCAACAGCTAACTAAATGACAGAACTTTTGTGTGTCAACTATCAGTGCAACCATAATAGCAATTCGGGAAACAGATGGATATGCAGTTGGTTTCAGGGCAGGATTCTGTGAAAGAATCACTCTCAACAGTGATTGGTTGTGTTTTGAACAGTGAATTTGTTTTATTTCTCTGTGTGGAGCATGGATTGATTATAAACCTTGGCACAATATGAGCTCCGTCATTTAGTCTGCGGTGGAATGTGACGTTTCAGGGGGTTTTCCCGGTGAGTAAGACGGCCTATCTAAAGTAGGCTATAAATATTGATGGCAAGTGGCTCGCTATTTACGATTTGCAAATGACATTGGGATCATCAGAAAGAGGAGATAAAAGGAAATACCATTAAAAAGCTCAACAATCCTTGAATGTCTTAAATGGATTCAGCAGAGCCGCCGGTCAGATGATAAAAAAAACCCAAAGATGCAGCAGTGAATAAGCTGACAGCAGTCAGCCAATCATAGTTGACTGTTTGCATAAGGGCCAGTGCTCCATAACTGACCAAGGTCCTTTTCTGTCTCCAAGTGGCAGCCATGAACACAGACTGCCACAGTGCAGATTGAATAAGAGATAACCAGGAAATAGAAGATGCCTACCAGGCACAGAAACACACAGTAGCGGTGTGGGTGGACCTGGAAAAGGCATTTGACAAAGTCTGGAAAGATGGACTTAGAGTCAAGCTAAGAAGAAGTGAAGTTTGTGGGAGAATGTACAAGTGGATCAACCACTACCTCAAAAATAGAACGGCCAGAGTCCAAGTACAAGGGCAGATGAGCAAAAAGGTGACACTTGAGCAGGGAGTACCCCAAGGGGGAGTACTGTCACCCACACTCTTCCTGGTGTATATAAACGACATTACAGAGAATATACCAAGTAGAGTCCATAGCTCAATGTTTGCAGACGATCTGGTTATGTGGACTTCTGAAAAGAATCTCACCATAGCAAGAAATCGGATGCAGCAGGCCCTAACATCGCTGGAAGAGTGGGCAAACTCATGGCTGGTCAAAATAAACGAGGAGAAAACCACATGCACAATATTCTCGCTCTCAATCAAACCCCAAAATACCAAATTAAGTTTAAATGGCAAATTCCTGCAGCCAAACGACAACCCAAACTATCTGGAAGTCACATTTGATCGGCACATGACATGGAAAAGTCAGATCGAGAGAAACCGAATGACAGCCAGAGAAAGAATGGCAATCATGAGGAAACTTGCTGGCACAAGCTGGGGAGCAGACAAAAGCATACTAAAGAAACTGTACACTGGAAGAGTGAGACCAGTTCTCGAGTATGGCATTGCGGCATGGACAACAGCAGCAAAGGCGAACTTCGATAAAGTTAGCAAACTTCAAAACCAAGCCATGAGAGTTATAACAGGAGGCATGAAGTCAACGCCAATTGTAGAACTTGAAAAGATTACAAAACTGCAATCCATGACCGATAGAAGAGACTGCAGAGCCCAGCTGCAGTCAGAGAAACTCCGAAGACTGACTGACCATCCAATGCACCAGAGACTAAACAATTTGGGAAATGGGAAACTAAAGCGGAGAAACTTTGCAGAAATAACCAAAGCAAAGATGCACGAAGATCCCATAAACACACTAACAACACCAAAACCCATCACTACTGTACGAAAACCTACCTGGAGGCAGGATAGATTTCCAGAGGTGGTAGAAAATATACCAGGTATTGCAAACAAAAACTGCCAGACTGAAAAAGAAAGGAGAGATACTACCCTAAGCTTTATATCGAAAAACTACCCAAGCATGGACTGGACCCATGCATACACCGACGGTTCTGTAACAAACACTATACAGAACGGAGGGGCAGGAGCATTCCTGAACCTACCAAATGGCAGAAAAATAACACTGACATTCGCTACTGGTAAGTACACAAGCACTTTCAGAGCGGAGGCAGAGGCACTGAGGGCAGCAGTGGAAGAAATGGTGACACACAAAGACAATGAAAGCCATATAGTCCTGCTTACAGATGCTCTCGCCAAAGTCACAGCGCTAAAAAGCCAGAAAAACACTGAGCTTAATGACTTAAGAGCAGCACTCTGCAAACTGTGCCAGCAGTCAGCACCAAAAAGGGTAGTGGTACAGTGGGTCCCATCACACTGCAACATCCAAGGCAACGAGGAGGCAGACAGACTAGCAAAAGAAGGTGCAAGACTACCACAAACAGATACTAGTATGACGTACGAAGAGTCAAAACGGCTTATCAAAGCCAGATACATAACCAAATGGGAAACCGAACATACTGGTTACACCAAAAACGATGCCTATTACCAGTAGAACAGAAGAGAGCAGGTCGTTGTCTTCAGACTTCGCACTGGCCACAATAGACTGAGGTACCACCTATTCAACAAATTAAAGATAGGTGGTACCGACGAATGCCCGTGCGGTACCGGTAAAATGACCGCTGAACATCTGCTGCAGAATTGCCCGACATACGAGGATCAGAGAGAGCAGATGTGGCCATCACCAGTGGAACTGCAAGACAAGCTCTATGGCAGTGTCGACAGCCTCAGGATGACGAAGAAGAAGAATAAGAGATAAGAGATCGAATGACCCGGTTCCAAAAATGCCATGCTGAAATTGGATGAGTCAGACCAAATAACACTGCCTTGCTATATGATACTATCATAAATGTCCTTTACAGGACAAACGTTGAAGAAAAAGACTGGTGGGCTAAACCAGAATAGAGTGGTCAGGGAGCAATGAACTCTCAGTGAGCTAAGACTTGTATACATAAGCATGTGGTGACTAGACTCAGCAGACTATACGGGTTGAAACCCTCAGCTGGTTCAATGGATAGGATGGCATCTTCCAGCAACATGGTGTGGATTCACTGCGCATGACAAGACACTAAAAGGCCGTTGTTATTCAATGCATCTATAGGCAATGGAATCTACATCGCACATTTCAACGACAACATAGTAAATGACTCCATACCAGCAGGAGAGACCAGAACAAATTAAAGACCTGAAGCAACAGTTGTTCATGCAGCAACTCAGACAACACAACTACAAGGAAAAGGGTCATTTTAGACTCCAGGAGTGTTCCCCAAGCCATCTCAATCATCAAACAAGATAGACTACTGCACATAGACAAACTTGGCAGAGATGAACAGACAAAGATCTTCAGACTCAGAACGGGACATTCCAGACTCAAGGTCTATCTCCACAGAATGGGTATCAGAGACATCGCCCCGGGCGATTGTGGATCACCCAAGCAAACACCAGAACATGCCCTGCAGGACTGTCCCACTTATATATACCAAGAGAGGCAGTCTGGCCCGATGGAGTTATCATGCTTTAAGAGCTGTGGGGAACTGGTGATGACCTGAAACTCAGTCTCCGCCATGAACCTCACTGGACTAGAATCATTGCATTAGTTGATCGAAGAAGAATGCATCCTGTCATATCCCCAGCCGTCTCGACTACGTCTTGCCGCTGGACTTGGATAACTCATGACTAGAGAGAGGTTGACGACCAGCACAACTCTTCTTTACTTAAATCTAAGTGCAGCGCAAGTTACAGCCTTAGCCCTACCACTAGTCGTATGCTGACATCATCTTCGGATGCTGACATCATCTTCGCTTGCAACAAACAACTATTTTTACAATTGATAAAGGTCAAGTGATGAAGGATCAAAATGTGAGGTGTTTGCCAGAATAGCACCGACAATAGCTGCGTTTGCACAGGTTTCTGGTAAGACAAATGGTTAACATGAAGATTAATGCGTACATTGGTCTTGTCAATATTCCTCTATGTTTGTGACACATGAACAATTACAGCTGAGGAAACAAGCCTTGGAGATTAGATGTTTCCAAATATTTCTAAACGTCCCATAAAAAGATCAACTTACAAATGAGGAAATACGAGAAAGAATTAAAACAGCAATAGGGCCTTTTGAAGACCTCTTGGCAATGGTCTAAAGATGGAAACTCACATAGTAGAGTCACATATCGAGATCAAACAGTCTTGCAAATACGATCCTACACAAAAAAGGTGCAAGGTGAACAGCGAAGAGGTCGTCCCAAAAGGAGATGGGAGGACAGCATAAAAGAATAGATCAATCTCCAACCAGAGGAGACAAATGGTGGCCGCAGACAAAGAGGGGTGGTATGGGGTTGCCTTAGTGTGTGCTCCAAAGACCTCAGTGGTTACAGAATGACTTGACTCGATAAAGGTCAAGGTCAGAACCAGGTACCCATTTACAGCTTTGCAAGTCTTGAGCATCACATGACAAGTCTGTGAACCTAGTAAGTTTTGGTAGGCGGAGAATGCAATCTAATGATTCTGTAACCCATATAATCTATGCTTAGAGGGAGAAATACAATTACAATTTGTAATTTGTGGATACATTTGTAGAGCGAATACAAACATGCTGGAAAGGATTCAAAGAAGAGCGACAAAACTGATAGTGGGATTCCAGAATTACAGTTATGAGGTAAGACTTAGAAAAACCTGCCTAGTGTGTCTAAACAAGAGAAGAAATCGAGGTGATTGAATACAGGTTTATAAGATAATCAAAAGAAAGGATAAATTTAGACTATAAAATATCTTTTTTTTAAATATAGCCGCCTACTAGAACAAGAGATCACAGCAATAAATCAATTAAAGAAAGGTGCAGATTAGATACCAGGAAAATATTTTTTAGTCATAGAGTAGTGAATGCTTGGAATGCATTGCCACGGGAAATAGTGAGACAGGGTCAATTAATGCATTCAAGTATAGATTGGATGCGCATAGGTATGCTTATTACAAATCAATGCAAAAGAAACTGGTTGTATACATACTCTGCAAAGACTTCTAAACCAGTATAAAGATGTTAAGTAAATAAAATAATAAAACACTTACCTGGCAACCCAGGTAATCCATTAAGTCCAGCTACACCTGTTGGACCATTTTCTCCTTGTTGTCCATCTTCTCCATTTCTGCCATCCAATCCAGGCCATCCTGCCGCTCCTCTACGACCTGGCTGACCTCTCAGACCAGAAAATCCGTTATCTCCAGGCAGACCTGGTACTCCAGGTAGTCCATCTTGGCCAGGTAAGCCTGCAGAACATATTCAGTTAGTTACTACTTTACTTAACCACTCATCTAATCTTATTCTCATTCGGTCTACAGGTGGACCAGTTATCTGGATTAAGGTTGCTGTGGTGGAGAGTTAAGGCTCCCAAATAGCTTTATGTGGAGGTTCATCTCCGGTGGTCAGTGCTCAGTTGCCTAAGCACATAACAGTTCTTAGTCGACCTTTACTTCTAAAAGAGCAGATGCCCCTGTGCAGGTCCCAGCTGTGGTATGAGCTGGATATAGCCGGGAGAAAGATTTCCTGCTTAGCGGGCTAGGCTTGAGCAGCTTAATACTCAGCTCCATTAAGTGGTTAACCGATGTGCGAGTTCATCTTAATAGACTCAAACACTAGAGCAAAGTAGACCCACAGCCTGTTAGGCACCATCTATGCTGCTCTAAACAAACCACCTAACCATGGCCGGTGTTATGCCATGTCACACAGTTAGTCACCTCTTACAACATGCTCTCTGTGAGGCAATGGTGCTATTCTTGTTCTTGTCATACACAGTGACCCCAGCAAAACACTCGGGCATATAACTGTGTTGTGCGATATCTATCTAGGGGAACTGATATAACTGTGTTGTGCGATATCTATCTAGGGGAACTGATATAACTGTGTTGTGCGATATCTATCTAGGGGAACTGATATAACTGTGTTGTGCGATATCTATCTAGGGGAACTGAGTCTAGTCAGGCACAAAATACTGACCATAACATCGCGTCAGGGCTAATATACTGACCAAGACCACAATCTCTCTTCCATGTAGCGTTCCCTGGAAACACGCTGTTTTCAAGGCAGCCTGGCTGATGAGACGTGGATTGATGTGATCCCCGTAGTAATGAGCGCCACACAGATGAAGTAAAACATAGCACAACTGCTTGGAGGACTGCGGTCCACCTTCATCAGCATGCTCGGGATGTGAGGAAAGCTACTACAACCCGCAAATTCACGTATTTTCAGGGCGTGCAAAAGGGTAAACTTACTCATTGTGGACATTCAACAACAACATCCATCTATTTATTCATCTATCTATTTATCCATCCATTCATCAATCTATCAATTTATCCATCCATCCACCTATCTATTTATCCATCTATCCAAATATCTATGTATCCATCGATATATCTATTTATCCATCAATCTATCTATTTATTCATTCATCCATCTATCTATTCATCAATCTATTTATGCATCCCTTTATCCATCCAATCATCCATCCATCAATCTATCTATCTAGCCATCCATCTATTTATCCATCCATAAATCTATTCATCCTCCATCTATCTATCTATTTATCCACCCATCCATCTTATATTTATCCATCATCCATCTATTTATCCATCTATCTATTTATCCATCATCTATCCATCCATATACATATATATATATATATATACACACATACATACATCTATTTATTCATCCATCCATCCATTCATCCAAAAAACTATTTGCTTATTCATCTATCTATTCATCCATCCATTCATCACTCACTCTATTTATCCATCCATCCATCAATTGATTTATCCATCCATTCATCCAACCAAATATTTATCCATCCATTCATCCATCAATATATTTATCTATCAATTCATCCACCAACCAATCTATCTATTTATCCACCCAGCGATCTATCTATTTATCCATCCATCAATCTATTTATCTAGCCATCCATCTATCTGTTTACCCATCCATTCATCCATCTATCTATTTACCCATCCATTCATCCATCTATCTATTTACCCATCCATTCATAAATCTATATATTTATCCATCCATCTATCCATCCATCCATCTATCTATCCACCCATCTATCTATCTATTTATCCACCATCTATCTATTTATCCACCATCTATCTATCCATCCATTTATCTATTTATCCATCCATCCATCCATATATATATTTATATATATATATATATATATATATTTATTCATCCATCCATCCATTCATCCAAAAATCTATCTATCTGTATATTTATCCATCCATCCATCTATTTATTCATCCATCCATCTATATATCCATCCATCCATCAATCTATCCATCCATCTATCTATTTATCCATTCCTTTTTCAATCTTTAAATTTATCCATCCATCAGGTCCATATATTCAGGTCCACACATCCATATATTTATCCATCCATTTATCCATCCACCCATCTATTTATCCATCCATTTATCCATCTATATGTATTTTTTTAAAACAAGTATCAGTCAGTTCAGAGTAGGCACACATTTCCAATAACAGCAAACAAGTTAAGAACATAAGTCTTGTAAGATATGTATAAAGAAGTACCATCCAGAGTATCAAGACGAACAAGTCTTCATCAGGGACAAAAGACGTAACAAGTGAGAATAACTACGTTAAAAATGTCTGCTGTGTAGCTCACTAACCTGTGTTACCACCAGCCCCCTTGAGACCATTCCTCCCAGGACGCCCAGAAAACCCTGCGTCACCAGGTTCACCTGAATAGCCATCGATGCCACTCTGTCCTGGCTGCCCCTTTAGTCCGGGTGCACCGCTCCTACCTGGCAACCCTTGTAGACCATCATCACCCTGTCATCAAGGATAAAGTGTTAGAGAGTATAGCAGAGAGCTAAGGCATTCTGGAATTATAGTTATGAGGAAAGACTCGGAAAACCAGCCTACAGTGTCTTGAAAAGAAAATAATTTGAGGTGACTTAATACAGGTTTATAAGATAATCAAAGGATAGGATAAATTACACTTTAACGATTTTCAAAGTACAACCACCTACAAGAACAAATTAATTATAGAGAGGTCGAGATTAGATACTAGGAAATATTTTTTAGTCAGAGAGTTGTGAATGTTTGTAACACATTGCCACAGGAAGTAGTAGAGGAAGTGTCAGTTAATGCATTAAAAAAATAGATTGGATGCGCATAGTTATTTTTAGATCATGTGGAGTAGAAGAAACTGGTTGTATACAGACTCTGCAGAGTCTTCTAAACTAGTATAAAGAAGTTAAGTTAAGTTATAAAAGGTAAATGCTGGAATTGGATGAGTCGTGTCTAAGAGAGACTGACACCATCACTATACCCTCCATGGCATGGACCCCAAAGAGGCCAACTTAAGACAAAGTGGCAAAAAACACACACACACACAGGATCTAATAAGACGAAATAAAGAAATGCATAGTTTTACCTATCTTCCAAGTAGGAATTCACAGACTGCAGATCTTTTATATCGAAGGAGGTTTGAGCAGACTGGGGCACAAGGGAGGATGGAGTAGTAGTGTGTACAACCAACGAGATGCAGGAACTATTAGCATCCTCACTTACTGCAATTTAATGAGAGACCGAGCCCCTTTCGGATATTCTTGGAGTGCAGTGAGGTAATTTCGTAGAAATAGAACAGGACAGGAATGACCACAATGAAGTGTTAAGAGACTCTTCTCACCCTCTCTGTGATCCAGGTATCTTTTTACAGCTAAGTAGACTAGTGTGCAATTCAACAAGATTGCAAACAAAATCTTATGGGAGAGAGTGGGATAAAGCCACATGAAATAGGAAATCTTAGGAAAAAGGTGGCTCTGGGTAGGCCACACACTGTGAGAGCCCCAAGTGAGTATCATCAGACAGTCTCTGTAATGGAACCCGTAGGGAAAATGAGGTAACGGAAGACCAAAGAACACATAGAGAAGTGACTGAGGCAAATAAAAGGAAAATGGAGAGAAGCTAAGAAGAGCTGGAGAAAAAAGCAAAAGACTTGTCTGTATTGTAGAAGATTGGAAAGGATTGGTTTGATGGCCAATGCACCCCAAGTTGATAATGGAGAAGAAAAAGAAGATGGAGAAGAAAAGAACGATAGTGAAGAAAAGGAGAATGGAGGAAAGGAGGCAAAATAGAAGGTTATGAGGAGGAAGATGAAAAGGCAGAAGAGATGAGGAGGAGTAGGAGCAGGAGATCAAGAGAAGGAGATGAAAGGAGGAAAAGGTGAAATGGAAAAAACGGAAGAGATGAGGAGGAAGAGAAAGAAGTGGAGAAGGTGGAAGAGAAGGAAAAGAAAGAGGAAAAGGAAGAACAGGTGGTGGAAGAGTGGAAAAGGAGGGTGAGGAAGAGAAGGAGGAAGAAACGGAGGATAGAAAAGGTAGAAAGGCTGCAGAGAGTAGTAAGAGGCAAAGAAGAGGAGGCTGTAGTGTTCCCAAGTGGATCCCTGGACCCATTATTGAGATACAAAGAATAAGGCTACAACACCTCACATGCAAGTCAATATATGCAATTGATGAGACTTGTACATATGGCTAGCAACCTGATCACATAAAATAAAACTTTACAGAAATCACCACTGCTGCTTCTTTTCGTTTGTATCCTGCTTGTCCCTTTCACCGTCAGTTTATGTAGAGGTTTCTAGACCGAATCTAGCTTGTGCTTCGTAAACGGGGAGCTTTACTGCTTCTGTTATTTCTGCTATCCATCTTTTGCGTGGTTGGCCTTTGGCTTTGCATCCATTGTACCTGTATAGAATTGATTTTTGAGGGATACTATCTGGCGTTTGTCGTGTCACGTGGTCAAACCATTTGGTTTTCTGTCTCTTGATGAGGTCTAGCGCTGGTGTTGTACCTGTTTGCCTTTTAATTTTTTTGCATTTCGAATTCTATCCATTCTTGTTATTTCAAGTGTTCTGCGCAGACATTTCATGTCTGTTGTTACAATGTTTCTTTTATCTTTGTTTGTCAATGTCCAATTTTGCCACTGATAGCACAATGTGGGTAGCAATATTGTGTTGTATAGCGTTCTTTTTGTGGCCATTATCATGTGTTTACATTGTTGAATCGGGTACATTTGCCCAATGATTTTACTTGCTTTCTTACATCTGTGTTGGATTTCGGTGTCACCTCTGCCATCGGCTGATATTATGTTACCCAGGTACGTGAAATTTGTCACGTGTTTTACCTGTTAGTTTTGTATGAATATTGTTGTTTCTATTTCTTTTCTTGCAATCACCATAACTTTGGGTTTTCTCTATGTTGATTTTAAAACTGTAATCCGTACAATCACCACTGCAAGGGTACAAAGTGACATGACAAACCTCAGTTTCACTAATCTAAATGGAAAATGGCTCATAGAACAAGCCTCTTTAGACTTGGGCATCCTCAGATGTGCTCAGTTCCTTTAGCTGCTGAAAGTGTGGATGACAGCACAAGCTCCGTAGCTCCTGTGGTGGCTCATCAATTTTCCCCTTGACTTTATCAGGTGCTCATTTACAGCTGATTCGACTGGAAAGAGTGGTCATACCATGAAAAAATCCTCGACATGTCAAACTGAACACAATGGGATTCAAACCTGGTATTTTGGGATTGTAAACAAAGTTCACAATCCCCTTGGCCACCGAATCTGTCAGCTTCAATATGCAAAATAAATCACCAACAACATTTTTTGCCTTGACTAGGAAAGATGTGGGGATATAATGAGTTGAGGAATATAAGGTGCTTTCCCTTCCCAGCAGTATCAGCAAAGTGTGCAGACAAGTTATGAAAAAAAAACTTGAAATTGTGCAAGTTTGAACCAGCTTTCTTCTGATTACATTACCCAGGCCTTAACTACTCAGCCACCTGCTTCTCTCTGTGATTCTTAAATGGATCACAAAAGAGACAAAGAGAAATTAGTACTTACAGGTGCCCCTTCTTCCCCTGGCCTGCCTGAGAGTCCTGTAGCTCCTCGGTCTCCCTGAAGGCCGGGCCTACCATCAGCGGCGTCTTCGCCGTTTGGTCCCGGACTTCCAGGCATCCCGGTAAGTCCTGGTAGTCCTGCAAGTGAAAAGAGGATGATACGTGTCATATTATGTCATTCTTGTGTAATGTAGGCATGGTGACTATGTAATGAACAATTGTCGAGGAAGATGATCCAGTGAATCAGCTGACAGCAGCCAGTGACTCATAACTGGCTGCTTGCATCATGGTCAGTAACTCATAACTGGCTGCTTGCATCAGGATCAGTGACTCATAACTGGCTGCTTGCATCAGGGCCAGTGACTCATAACTGGCTACTTGCATCAGGATTAGTGACTCATAACTGGCTGCTTGAAATCAGTGTCAGTGAATCATAACTGGCTGCTTGCATCAGGGCCAGTGACTCATAACTGGCTGCTTGCATCAGGGTAAGTGACTCATAACTGGCTGCTTGCATCAGGGTACGTGACTCATAACTGGCTGCTTGCATCAGGGTAAGTGACTCATAACTGGCTACTTGCATCAGGATTAGTGACTCATAACTGGCTGCTTGCATCAGGGTCAGTGACTCATAACTGGCTGCTTGCATCAGGGCCAGTGACTCATAACTGGCTGCTTGCATCAGGATTAGTGACTCATAACTGGCTGCTTGCATCAGGGTCAGTGACTCATAACTGGCTGCTTGCATCAGGGCCAGTGACTCATAACTGGCTGCTTGCATCAGGGTAAGTGACTCATAACTGGCTGCTTGCATCAGGGTAAGTGACTCATAACTGGCTGCTTGCATCAGGATCAGTGACTCATAACTGGCTGCTTGCATCAGGGTAAGTGACTCATAACTGGCTGCTTGCATCAGGGTCAGTGACTCATAACTGGCTGTTTGCATCAGGGTCAGTGACTCATAACTGGCTGCTTGCATCAGGGCCAGTGACTCATAACTGGCTGCTTGCATCAGGGTCAGTGACTCATAACTGGCTGCTTGCATCAGGGTAAGTGACTCATAACACAGAGCCTATTCCATCAACAATTGGCAGCCCTGGAAACAGACTGCAAACATGCATGCTGGCTAAGAGATTAGGGATGGAAGTGGGAAGGCAAACCTGGTCCCAAAAATAGCGCGCTGAAATTGTATGTGTATGGCAGAAAAGGTGCAGATATTGCAGTCCAGCTCATATTACGGCACAATGTCATAAACATCTTTTTCATGAAATGATCGCTGAAGAACAATTGTTGAGTAAGATTTTCTTTTCATTTTAGGGTGATGGTGTGGTGAAGTAGTTAGCGTCACAGCTCACAACTCAATCTTGCTTGTGTTAGAATAAATGACACAGCAAGTTCGTATCCCTTTGACTGGGGTCAGAAACTTGCTGTCCGCGGACCACATGCCGCCAGATAAGCCATTTTCTGCAGCCTATGATATGATTAGAATTTTATCGTGTGATTAGGAATAATAAATTATCGACAAGAATATAAGATATTGCGTACAAGTAATGTATGTGGATAAGTCAATAAATATGTGCCATACACTGGTATGAGACAGCTGTAAATATAGTAGGTAATTTCTAAAAGTGTTATAAGGTGACAGTAACATCCAGATTTGTGATTACTGTGGCTAGCAGACACTAGGTTGTCGCATGCACATGCGCAGCTCAGATACAAAATGGCGTCTGTGCTCACAGAGTGTATTAGCAAAGAAAAGAGCGCTGTTGCGCATTTTTTGCGACAAAGAACTTCTGCAAAATGGTATTCATAAGGGGACAGCGTGTGTTATTGGTTACGTGACACGGCTCCCAACCCAAAGGTGCTGGGTTCGCTCCGCAATCACAGAACCGGCATTTACCCGGGTAAGCAAACCCTTAGAAAATGCAGGAGGAAGCAGACCCTTACATAAAATGCATGACAAAGTCGGATGCACTGGACTGACAGGCGCAGAATAAAAACATAGTGCAACGCACACTGCTATGGGGAATAGCACTATTGCAACTAGAATACAATGGAATACACATGTTTTACAAATGAAGTTGAACATTTGTGCATAAAGGATTATAGTTGCATAGTGGTTTTAAAAATTATGAAAAACATTTTCACCCTCATCAACACATTATTCAGCTCTAAACCAATACACGAATAATGTAATGACCTTCTATTGACGAAAATCCACAAGGGAAGATGTTTTGAAAGTTACACATAATTTGGTGCAGTTGTTTTCACAAAATTCATATTTTACTGAAGGCACGTGAAGTTGAAAACATGCTCAAAATTAAAAACCAATCAACATCAGTGTAAGTGTTTACAATTTACGCCCACCTAGAAAGAATGTTCCTGCCATATTAAATATATAAGTGTACACATTTATATTAACGGCGTGGCCTAGTGGTTAAGTGGCACGGCTCACAATTCGAAGGTGCTGGGTTTGATCCCCATCACAGCACCGGCCGTTACCCGAGGAAGCAAACCCTTAGAAAATGCAGTAGGAAGCAGACCCTTACATAAAATATATGCTGAAGTCGAATGCACTGGGCCGACAGGCGCAAAATAAAAACCACAGTGCAACGCACACTGCCTTGGGAATTAGAGAAATAAGGCGAATGAAAAAGAAAAATTTTATACACACTAGTATGGCAGGATCTGCAGGATCTTGAACCTTTACTGAATTTGTGAACTGTTACTACCATTGCTTGAGAAATAAGAGGACTCCACACCCTCGTTAGTAGATTTAGTTTCACTTTCATCGCTTGACTTAGAACTAAGACTAGATAAATAAATTGAAATATCGCTATCATAACGATCGATATCTTCACCATCACTATCGTTAGCAACAATATAATCTAACCATTACCGAGGTTGTACTGTAAAAACTCTATTTGGTCTGACTGAAGGAGCATGCGCTAGATTCAAGGTTGCCATCATAACAAAAAAAAATTGGTTTCCAAGTACGAAATTAAACATTTTCTCAACGAAACAAACGCCAACTCTTCTGGAAATTAGAAGTACAAAATCTGGACTTCCGCCTATAACCAAAATAAAACATTTAGGAAAACTAAGAATGCGAAAATGTGTGATTTTGTTTACACTTTGTGAACACAGTCGCAAAAGCCGTTATATATCGGCTCCTGGGTTTTCTTGAAAAATCCAGAATCCGATGTATCGGTTCGTGGGAGTGAATGAGTTAAAATAGTGATGTTTGTAATGGCTGCTTCCATTTGCTGGATATTTTGTGACATATTAATATTATAGTGACTAACGCAGACATGCATTATTAAGGAGATACAAACTGAGTTACTAACTGTAACTTTTTCTTTCTTCCAATATTGTTTTTAAACATAGATTGAGTCTCAAGAAGGTTGCTAAGTATTTTAAACATAGATCGAGCTTTAAGAATTTTGCTCACTTTTTTAAACATAGATGTGCCTCAAGAAGTTTGCTCCCTATTTTAAATACAAATTGAGCCTCAAGAAGTTTGCTCACTTTTTTAAACATAGATCGAGCCTCAAGAAGTTTGCTCACTATTTGAAACATAGATCAAGCCTCAAAAAGTTTGCTGACTATTTGAAACATATATCGAGCCTCAAGAACTTTGCTCACTATTTGAAACATAAATCGAGCCTCAAGAAGTTTGCTCACTATTTTAAATATAGATTAAGCCTCAAGAAATTTTCTCACTATTTATTGCAGTGAGAAGCCCCCATCCACACAGAGATCTCATGGACCAACACAGAGCCACTGGTATTTGAAACAAATTATTAGCCATCAAACTATCATTGCATTGTTTATTCCCATTGTTGGAGATCCTACTGGAAATCCTACAACAGGATTTATAGGACTGAGGAATAAAGGTCGCTATCACTGCTGTCACTAATCACTGTACAGACAAAGTGTTTATTTTACCTCTGGTTGACAAAAAAACAAGCTTTATTGAGGATTTGAACGCTGATTAATGACCTCATGGTCAAAGACGGACATACAAAGCATTTGGCCAGCTGTCATTACAGCATCATTATCAACTATTTAACCTAAACTTACCTGGATTTCCAGTTGGTCCTCTTGAGCCAGGTGGGCCATAGAGTCCATCTAACCCAGGAAGGCCTGGCATGCCTGGGAAGCCATCACGACCTACATTGGAAGACCATTATGTGCAAGTCTTTAAATACTGTCTTCTTTGTGCGCTGCCAGAAGTCAGCTTGAATACATCTAAACTCTGTTGTCACCCGCAACAAATCACATCACAATTTAAGCAGACCATGTTAAAAAAATTTAGCCATTTTTGTGAATTTAGCTTATTATAGTTGCTATCAATTTTGCTTTCGCACACTTCTTGCTTTTGTGCATAATAATTGCAGTACTATAGTGAAAAGCCCTATCCACAGAGCTCTCACAGATAAACACAGAGCCATTGGTATATATGACACATCATTAGCCATCAAACTATCACTGCATTGTTTATTCATTACTGGAGGTCCTCCAACAGGATTCTTAGAATTCAGGTATAAAGGTTGCATCCTTCCAAGTCACAATTATCAAGCCCTAGTTGGCTCATTAGAGGCACTGGATCGATCGGCTACCCACCTAGGCTTCCACATTTCCTGAACGAAGACAACAATTCAAAATCTCAGCAAGCTCCCCTCTGCATTGAGCATCACCGTGAACGACAACCCTGATGCAGCCACTGAGGACTTTTGTCTACCTGGACAGTCCTCTGACACACACAGCAGTCACAACATCACCCGTAGGATGGTCTTAGCAGCTTTATCCATGCATTTGCTCTGCAGAGTCTGGTCCCAGTGAAGGCTCTCCATGGAGATCAGGCTTCGTATATACTCCTCCTGCATCATTCCCATTCTCATGTATGGTTCCAAGACCTGGACACTACTACAGCGGGACTGGAAGCATCTTGAGGTGTTCCACCTGCGCAACCAGAGGTGCATCCTCAGGACCAACTGGCATGCCATAATTTCCAACAGTGAAGTAGTTTGACGTACTCAGCTTCCAGGTATTGTCTCAACGTTTGATCGCTGTTGCCTCTCTCTCTCTTCGGTCACGTTTTTTTTTCCAGAGAAGTCCCAGCCTATGAGATGCTTTGGCCGACTGTGGGAGTGAGGAACGGGAAGAGACTATGCTCATCCTAAAGACATCCTCGGGTCCGCCCTCGCAACACCTGGCTAAAACATATCACCACCTCCCTAACAGAACTGCAGGCCGCCTGGGAGTAGCCATCAGACATGGTCATTCGACGTAATGGGCTATGGTCCCCTAAGAGTACTATTGTATTGTATATTGGAATCCTATTATTCTTCTTCTTCTTACGCTGTCAGACGAGAATCCTAGTATTTAATCTGGCAGATCAGTGTGTGATGCCAGGTAGTCAAAAGCTACCCTTTTGTTCTGCAAATCGATTTGGTCTGTAATTAGAAGGTGTCGTTCCATATCTTCCCTACTTTGCCTTTTTGACACAGTGATATAATCTTTTCTTCTTCATTCATCCTCAGATCAAAGACCCGGTTTATCTTACAAATGACGCCGTTGTTTGTAAGGCTGTTTTATCTCAATACATCTTTTGTCTCATATCTGTCTTGCGAGGCCAGTATTGTTCTTTCTCTGCGTAAGCATGCAGCTTTGTAGGATGTTCCACGGTCATTGTATGCTCCCCACATGGACACCTGTTACTGTCCCAATCCTCATGCTGTTATAAAGATGACTCGTGAGTCTGTTATGCCCAGTTCCCAGTCAGAAGAGAATGACTTGGTCTCCAATTTAAATCAGAGTAGCATTCTTTCCGGAAGAGGGGGTGTGAATCAGCCCATTTATTCCTGAAGTTAACTTTAACTATAGTCTTGTTCTCATTATACATGGCTTGGTTTCATTCTCAATCTCCCACTACCAAACCCTGAAAAGGCTTAAGTAGCAGAATGTAGACCAGAGAATGGAATGCGTTGTCATAGTTTACAGCTTTACTGCAATATTTGCACCTTTCGGTCCAACACATCCGACTTCACCAAACATTTTTTGAGTACCGGGTTAGCATTCCCTCTTCGATCCCTTCTCCTTAGCTAGTCTGCCCTGCTGCAGCCTGTTATCCAGGATCACCGCGTGGAGGTGTAGAAGAGTCTTGGCAGCTCTGGTTCGCTGGCCCTGGCGCTAGCAGTCAGCTATGGGTCACTGACCATTGCAGCTCATGCGCTGCTCAGCATCTTCATCCCCTTATTATACATGATGATCAGGTTTGTTTGTGGGGAAGCTACTCCACACTTGCTAGTTTGTCTGCAGCTTCATTGCCTTCAATATTGCAGTGGGAGGGGATTCAATTTGCATATGTTTTGCATCAAACGGAGGACTGGCTCCTCAATTTTGGCTTGTTTAAGGATCTCAAACAGCTTTTTCCAGAACACTTGGTAAAAAGTTTTCTCGTAGTCTATGAAGAGGTTGTTGTTGTTTGTGAATGCCCACAATGAATAGGTTACTTTTTTTATGCGTCCTGAAAATGACGTTAAGTGGTGGGTTGCAGTAGGTTTCCTCACATCCAGAGTGTGCTGATGAAGGTGGACCAGGGTCCTCCAGACGGTTGTGCTATGCTTAGCTACATTTGCATGTCACTAACTACTACAGGGATCACGACGATCCCTCACCTCGTTAGCCAGGCTGCCATGAAAACAGGTTGTTTCCAGGGAGGGCTACTAGGAAGCCGAGGTGAGGGTCTTGGCCTGCATGTTTTGCCTGACCCCGACTAACATGTCTAATCAGTATATTTTGCCTGACCAGACGTCTTCCTCCCCCTAAGAAGAAATAAACAGGGGTCTTCCCTGACCAATCATTTTCTCCACAATGTATTTCCATTTGCCAATAGCCTAACCCTCTTCTGAACCCAAACTGATTTTCTTTCAATAGCTCGTTGATGTGGTTTGTAATCCTTTCTGATTATCACTAAGAGGATTTTGGAAGCATGTGATATCAGATTAATTGTTGAAAATTTTTTTTATTCTGTTGCATTGAACATCTTTGGAAGGGGAATTATCGTTGTAATACGATCCGTTGGTCACATGCCGTGCAAAAAATAGCTTCTACATGATGGAAAAACTTTTCCTGCAGTGGTTCACTTGCTGCTTTTATAAGCTCTATGGGTATATCATCTATAACCATTGCTTTGGAATTTGGGATTGCGTGAAGAACCTCATCAAATTTCTCTTGTTTTGTATGCTCTTTTTCTGTTTCCTTTTCTTCCTCACTTGCTACTTTATTTATTTGAGCTGTATAAGTATCTTCTTCCTATAGTTCTGTTACATACTCTCTGCGTGAGTTTCGTTTTTCTTGTCTGTAATGACTTTTCCAGTTTTATCTTGTATCGTACGTGGCTGTATTCCCTTATTATGTATGCCAGTTTGCTTAATTTTCCTATATGTAACATCTTACCTATCTTTGTCTAGTTGTTATATTTCCCTACAACTGTCATCCCCCCACTTGTCTGTTGCTTTCTTGCATTCTCTGTCTAGTTTTTTTTTTTTTATTTGCTTGCCTACCTATCTTTTTTTTATCTTCACATTCTTCAATTTGCAACCTTCTGCCCTTTTATGTAGCATTTCCATGTTAACCCAGGGTTTTTGTGTTCCAAATGCTCTTTTTCCAATTGTTTTTTCCACTGTCTCTGATACTCATTTGTATCCTTTGGCAATGTCTTTCTGGCTCTTCTTGTATAGTTTGTGGATTTTCTATCTATTTTTCTATTTAATTTGGGAATTTTGCCCTCATTCAAAACTTCCATGTTCCACTTGCATCTCTTTGATGAGTTTGTCCTCGACTTCCAGAGTAGTTGGCATTTCATCATTACTAGGCTGTGGTCTGAGTCTACGTCTACTCCTGGATAGGCTATTGATTTCTTAACTCAGTTCCTAAACTGTCTCCTGGGCACGTCAATGTATATCTCCTTTTGGATGGTGTTTCTGTCATGTCACAAGATGCAACAGGATTTAACTGTATATCTAAAGAAAGCACAATGGTCAGCCTGAGGTTATTGGTATCTCCACAATGATAATTAAATTGATAAATATAGCTAGGACACTATGCCAGAACAGAAATATCAATGGATCCTACATTATGACCAAAATGTCTTTAGTCAAGTCATCCCATAACCGGTGAAGTCGTTGGGGCACACGCAAAAACACCCCCACACCATCCCTCTCTGTCAGCGGCCGCTGCCTGTGCCTCCTCTAGTCGGAGATTGGTAATAATTGAGACAAAGAACAATACACATGAAAGCAACACACAAATTACAAAAATGCCTAAAAAGGTCTTTTTGTCATTAATTCACTTTTTTTGTTCCCAATTTACATTTTCAATATTCATCTTTTTGCCCTGGAGTTAGCCTATTTTCATTTTCAATATTCAAACTTTTTGCTCCACTGCAGTTGGCTTCTTTCAAAGTAAGCCTATTTCCATTTTCAATATTCACCTTTTGCTCCGGAGTAAGCCTATCTCCATTTTCAATATTCATCTTTTTGCTCCACTGCAGTTGGCTTCTTTCAAAGCAAGCAAGCTTCCAAAACCATTTTCAATCATTCACCTTATTGCTCCAATGTGAAGCACAGGTTACAATTGCAGCTTGTCTCTTTGCAGGAAGCCTGTATCTGAGCTTTTTACAGTGGTTGATTATCATGGCATGGTTGTTTTTTTTAACAGCAACAGGTTGCCAGCCTCAAGCACAACCCTCTTTACAACATATTTAGAACGTGACAGTGGTTCTATTCTTTTCATCCCCAGTAATTCTCTGGCCAATGTGATTATCATGTTTTGATTTTCAGCACAGCCGCGACCTCGACTTATTTTTAACCTGGTTTTCTCCCTAGAGCTTGTTCTTCTTTTGACTACTTGCCAGCTTGAATGTATCTTTTTCATCTTTGTCGTTTGTTCTCAAAATCCCACTACCAAACCCTGAAAAAGGCTTTGCAAGTAGCAAGATGAACGGAATGCAGTGTGTCGTAGTTTACAGCTTGACTGCAATATTTGCACCTTTCGATCCATCATATTCGACTTCAGCAGGCATTTTTTGGCACCTGGTTAGCCTTCCCTCTTCGATCTCTTCTCCTTAGCCAGTCTGTTGCAGCCTGTTATCAAAGATTACCCCGTGGAGGTGTAGAAAGATCTTGGCAGCTCTGGTTCACTGGCACTGACGCTAGCAGTCAGCTTTGGTTCACTGGCACTGACGCTAGCAGTCAGCTTTGGGTCGCTGTCCGCTGCAGCTCATACACTGCTCAGCATCTTGATCCCAAATGTATCTAATGAAATCAATGATCAAGTCTTACTAGCCCACAAATGTGGAACTGTTGGAGAGAACGAGACATATACTACAGTAGAGCATGACATATAGAGGAGGTGGAGCCGCTGGGAAGGTCACACATTACAGAAACCAGTTGATAACATTACAAGACAGTCTCTGTTCTGGAATCCACAGGGCAGGAAATAAAGTGGATGATGAGACACTCATGGAGGACGGAGCAGGATGCCAATATCAGGGCGGCAGGCAAGACATGGACATAACTGGCTCAGATGGCTCATGATAGGAAGACTTGGCGTGTATTTGTTGAAGACCTATGCTCCGCAGAGAGTGGTCAAGTTTTTGAATGATTGATTGACACACAAAATGTCTTACCTGGTTCTCCTGGTATAGAAGCCCCTCTCTCTCCCTTTCTTCCAGGTCGGCCATCTATTCCTAGAAGACCAGGCAAACCCCTTGAACCAGGAACACCTAAAAACAGAACAAAGTACAGGGGTAATATCAGGAGATTAGGTTTGAACATAGCCCTCTGCCTTAACCTGTGCATAATTGGGAGCAAAGAATAACACCAGTGTCTTCTGAAACATAATCATGAGTCTGATTAGGGCTCCCCTGGGGACAGGTTGTGTCACAGCAATATGTCTGACCAACGAGGTAGGGGTCGATACTGTAATCCCCATTGAGGATCCTCGCATTGCACTATAGCCAGCCATGAGGATCTCAGTTCACCTCGGGATGTAAGAGGAACCACTGTAACCCACCACCAAAGACACATGGTGAAGAGTTGAATTAACTCAGTACAAGTGATTTCCACAACAACCTGAACATATCCCTGGCTAGATACACGAAAAGAAGGCCTAGTTATTAATAGTTAAACGCTATGGGGGGGGGGGGGGGGGGGGGGGGAGTTGGGACATTGCTCTGTGTGGGATGTGATGACTCCTTAAAAGAGCCCAGAACCAGGGCACAATAACTTAAGTTTTCCATAAATAAATTACCATTAAGTATTGGTCTCGAGGTAAGGTGTCTGCCTCAGGCAGGTGCCGGAGTTCCCGGGTTCAAATCACGGTGGAGACTGGGAATTTCTTCACATGAATTCTGGTAAAAATTCCCCTGATCTCTGTGTAGTAAAATCGGACTCCCATGCTCAGTGTCAAGTATGTTAAAAAAAACCCTCGACAGTTATAAATCAAAAAGAGTAGGGTGTTAAAAAAAAGAAAGTAGCATGTCCTTTACAGAACGCTGCTTCTTACAACTGCCATCTATTTGATCGTTTGAAAGTTTCTTGGAAAGTGTACGGTAGGTTGCCAATACTTTCCGTACGTGGAGGAGCAATTAACTAGGAAAAAACCCAGTGTCTGCCAAACTGGATGCAGTGGGAATCAAACACGGTGCGTTGAGATTGTAAAAACCGAGTGAGTTTCACCCCTCTGCCATGACAAAATTGAAAATTCTAGTTTAAAGTCTACCCAAATTATTTGTACCTCTACCTAGGCCTAGTAGGCCACAGAAAGTTTAAAATATCCACTAAGGTTAGCCTTCGGCTACCTGGCAACAGATATTCACATGCCCGTTTGAATACCAGTATTCCGAGTAAGTACTGGTATTGCAATACAGCCATCACGTTATACCATCAGTATATATTTACACAGCAAGGGAAGTACAACCGACCAACACCATCTCCCCCAAAGCTATTCACAGCAGCTCTTAGAGATATCTTCCTACAGCTAAATTGGATCGAGAGAGGTGTAAATATAGACGGTGAGAGGTTCACCCATTTACGAGTTGCAGACGACACTGTGCTCATCAATCATATCGTTGATGAGGCCCAACAATCTTCAAAGGAGCTAAATGAGGTAGGCAAAACTACTTGTGCAAAGATTAATTTTAAAAAATTTTAGGCCTCAGAAATCCTTACTGCTCCAAGCAAGAAATCAAACAGGGAGGTGAGATGATCGAGGAGGCTCTTACGACTACAAAGGCCAAGAAACATGTCACCTAAAGAATTGATCGTGAAACGGAGAAAAGGAGTATGCTACAGCTTCAATTGCATAAAGCTAATACTACAACAGATGAGACACTACAGCAAGGAAATACACTTTTAATTCCATGGTCATTCCAGCAATGATTTACGGCTGAAGAGTTGAATGAAACTACGGACAAAATTGCCTAATTTCATTCCTGAAAATGTGTTGTAGACTATTTTGTGACATGGCCACAATCTATTCTTGTAATCTTATTAGCATTATACATCACCTGGTTATATTTTTGTCATTTCCATATAAAAAGGTGTGCATACCTTCATCACCAGCAAAACCCTTTGGTCCTGGCTCTCCGTTATATCCGCGAACTCCCTTCAATCCAAAGAAGCCTGGACTGCCTTCATCTCCCGACCGACCTTTCAACCCAGGCTGTCCATTAAGTCCAGGGAAACCATTTTGTCCAGGGTCACCTTTAGCACCTGTGAGAGAGAAAGGCAATTTATAGTAATCAGCAAGGATGCATGTCTGTGTCTACAATGTAAAAGTATGTTGCTCATGTCCACCTGCATCTTGGATTCCAGGTTCAAGAATTTTGGCATGATGATGGTGATGATTTACCTTTTGGCGCCAAGTGAAGCATGGTGCCACCTCTACAGCTGTCCTTTTTACATCTGTGAAGATGAACACCTGGTGGCAGTCAGAATTGTTGTTATGCATCATGTTTGCCACTTGTTCAAGCTTTTGAACTTTAGCTATTTATTCCTGAAGAGTCTCACAATAGTTTTTGAGATCTATCCCTGATAGATAAATCATGGGTCCTACCAGGTATTGAACTCATGTTCTCTGGGGTGTAAGTCAAGTGGGCCACATAATCCTCAGGCAGAAAACAGGATTGAAAGAAATAAAACATTTATCATGTTTCACTTCTCACCACAAAGGTGTCGGGTTCGAACCAATCAACCCAGCTGTGAATGTGGCACCTGAATTATGGCTAGAGAAGGAAAGGCAGCATGAAAGTGAACTGGTCTAGAACAATGAAGTCTCTAACACTCCATCCATCCCTGACAGCCATTGGACTATGTTACTTAACTTAATGTCTTTATACTGGTTTAGCATATTCTGCAGAGTCTGTATACGAGTTACATTTGCATTACACTGCTCAAAAAGGTATGCGCATCCAATCTATTCTTTAATGCATTAACTGTCCCTGCCTCCCCTAGTTCCTGGGGCAATGCATTCCAAGCATTCACCACTCTGACTAAATAAATATTTCCTAATATCTAATCTGGACCTTGAGTTAATTTGTCACTGTGCCCTCCTGTTCTTGTAGGTTGCTATATTTTGAAAAACTTGTTTTAGTCTAATTTAAGATAGTCTAATTTAACCTTTCCTTATCTTATAAGCCTGCATTGTCACCTCGAATTCTTCTCTTCTCAAGACACTGTAGGTGGTTTTTATGAGTCTTTCCTCATAACTGTAATTCTGGAATCCAATTATAAGTTTTGTTGCTCTTCTTTGTATCCTTTCCAGCATGTTCATATCTTCTCTACAATAGGGATGCTATGCCTGTTCACAGTACTCCAATCTAAGTTTAACAAATGCTTTATACAGTTTGACAATAATTCCTTACTCCTATGTTTAATATTACCTTTTAATCATACCTAATATTGCATTTACCTTATTCACTGCTACCTGGACTCGCTCACTCACTTTACCTGTATACTCTATTATAACCCCTAGCTCCCTTTCCTTATCTATCATTCTAATATTGTTCTCACCCATTCTGTAATTATGTTCCATATTAGATCTACTCATGTGAATGACTGTACATTTATCTATATTAAATTTCATTTGCCAGCTCACAGACCAGTCTTGAATTTTATCTAAATCCAACCTCAATATGACGGAAAAGGTGAGATGTTCTGCCACACCTAGCTTATAGCCTCGATTAGCTACCATGTGACTATCATTTGTTCGGACCCTTAAAAAAATTTCAAAAGGGACAACGATTCAACTCCCATTCATATGTCATGGTCGCCTTGGTGGGTTCAATGGGCAACCAGTAATTTTTCTCGCATGACATCCGGCATCTATCCAAGCAGTGGGATGCGTGTCTGAATGCCTATAATGACTTTTTCTAACAAACCTGGCGCATGCTTGCTTCATAACAATTGCTTTGTGTAATTCTGCCACACCTGCTGATGTTCCGTTCATATCTTTGTAATAAATCAACTTGTGCGGGTTTAATTTAAACACTCCTCGCAGCATGCAACGTTTTTTTTATGTATAATAATAGCATGGCTGTTACTTTTAACCAAATAATTATTTATTATTCTGTCTTCAGCCCTTAATGTCGTCTTCTTCTTCTTTACTCTTTTCACATTTTGCCTTTAAGCGTCAATTTATGAAGAGATCTCTAGGACGAGCCTGACTGTGTGTCTCATATATTTCCGTAAGCCACCTTTTTCATGGTCGGCCTTTGGCCTTGAATATTTTGTATCTGAAAAGCATTGCTTGTTTGGGGTGGGGGAAGGGTGTATGCTGCTGTTGTGTATGTCTTGTTACGTGGTCAAACCATTTTAGTTGCTGTCCTTGTGTTGTTCCCACCATTCTTCTGATGTCATCGTTTCTGATCCTGTCTCCAACCCATTTCATTTTTGCAGTTACGATTTGTCATATCTAAATAGCATTACTTGTTGGGGGGGAGGGAGGGGAGGGGAGAGAGTGTGTGCGTGCGTGTAAAATTCTGATATATTATATGTAGATGTTCATAAAAGCAATGAAGAAAATATTTAGGCTTAAGCGCTCACACTCAGTTTTAAACTCAGCACATACATTTTTGAAATGAAAGAGTTAACAGATTAACTGTATGGTGATGCGGTGGGAGAGAAACTGTAAAGTTTACGCGGAAAATAGATGTAGTTTATTTTTTAAACTGCATAATTTTAAGAACAGCATGAGGGAAATCACCAAGTTTATGGGAGAAATGTAATTTGAGGGCAACCCATGAGGAAGGTTAGGGGTGTATAGTAACAAAAACTAACTCTTACCATTATTGCCTGGCATTCCTGGTAGGCCTGGGAATCCCTTGGCTCCTGAAATTCCATTGTAGCCTCTGTCTCCTTTAGATCCAATCAAGCCTGAAATTATACAAATAATTATGTCATTAACATGATGGTAACTCACATCAACCGACCGTCACTGCAAATAAAACAATGACAGAACTGGTCAGGGAAATGGATGAAGGAACTTGAAAATAAATGCAGTTTAATACCAGATTTTTGTCATTACTAAGAGATCCAACCATCCCACTTTCATTTAGTTGCTGCCCTTCTGCCCCAAAGGTGTGGTAGATATCCTTTTTTGAATATGAAAGCCAGTCATTAAGTAACAGAAATTTTTGTAATAACATTTTAACAAATTGGTGGATATTTTGGCGAAACCCGTGACAGGTTAAGTATGAAAAAATATTCATTTAACGTTTCATACTAATATATATCATCTTTATTATGAATACTTTATGTGATATGTAGTTTAATTATGTCTCACAATGCTTAGATTATAATTTCATTTAATAATAATGATACACGGAATGCTGAAATTTTTGCCCGGGTTGATAGATATAAATTGGCAAAATTAGCCCAGACTGAAAAGGGTTAAGACTGATTCCTACATTCGGCAATAAATATACTGAATGGTCACTGAAATTAGGTCTGAGGGTACACAGAGAAAAAACAAAGATTATGAGAATAAAAGCACCTAACAACAAACATCTGAATAGACTGAATATTAGACCCACTACATGAACCAAACTGCAGATTCTGTAACGGACACCGAGGAGTCAGTCGAGACCCCCCCTGACTTTTAGCCTGGCCGATCTGTGAAACCTGCTGCTCCCACCACACACAACAAACTCTACACATCACTACAACAATTGAGGAGGCATTGGGCTGTCAAGAGCTGCCAGCTCACAGTTAAATGGATTATATGATCATCCCCTAATGACAATCAGATTGTACTTTGAGACACAGTACTACAAGATGTAGATTCATTCATGTATCTTGGTACTAATATAGACAAGGTCAAAGGTACTGATAGAGATATCAAATTTAGAATATAAAAGACGAGAAGAGCTTTAATTGCTTTAGGAAATTTGTAGAAATTTAGTCCACCACAAAAATACAGATCTTCAACTCCAATGTCAACTCCATCCTATTGTATGTGATTTGGAGATAAAGAAAAGTAGACCTAAAAAGACCTAAACTTTTATCAATGGATGCTTGCGCCGAGTAGAGGGAATAAAATGACATTATAAAGTCATTATTATAGAACTGTGGGAAAGAACAGGACAGATGTCAGTTGGACTTGACGTAAAGTTGGCGATGGACAGGACACACATAACGTAAACCAACTACCAACATTACAAGGCAATCACTGTTCTGGAATTCTCAGGGCAAGAGAAGTAGGGGCGACCTAAACACTAATGAAGAATGGAAGTTGAAGCAAACCTGAATATGTCAGGAAAGACATGGGGAAGCTGGAAATGATGTATGACAGGAAAACTTAGTGAGTATTTGTTGAGAATCTATGCTCAGTGGAGAGTTGATGGGGATTGATTTCACTGACCCCTACATTCTTCAAATATATTCAAGTTGACACTAAAAACCCCTACAAAGAAGGAGGACAACCTCTATAGAGACAATAACCTCAGACACACAAGCTTACTTACTTTCCGTGTCCAGCAACCTCACAAAGTATTGAACCAGAAATCAGCTGCCCTTGAAGCTCTTTCATTTGCTGCCATGAGATCTGCCAAAGTACATGGTTCTTGCATTTCTTGGCAGTTATACAGTTGTTCAGGGTCTTGGATGGCTCCGTATCCACAGACATCATCATCTGTATCTCCCTATCTTTTCAAGTTTGATCTACACTCTCGTTCGTAATCTGTTCAGGGCTCTCCACATAGTGTATGGCTTAGTATGTCCCATCACAAGTAGTTCTTTGATCTCCATCCATCCCTCACCATGTCTTAGACACCATTTTTTGGTGCAGTTTTGCTCAGGTTTCTAAAGAAACTTCTCCTTGATTTCAATCGTCCCTCTTCTGGATTATATCCAAAAAGAGGAGTGTCTCTGACCACAGGACTGCTTTTTCCTTTTTACTCCTGACACAACACATCTTCTGGTGATGCGATGTCAGCTATTGTATAAAGTTCCCGCTTTGGTGTTGGCTTAAGGTACCTTGTAACAATGCGACATGCTTCATTTACTGCCCAAACCGACATGTCTCATGTGTGCTGACTTTTTCCATACTGGTGTGGCATATTCTGCTGCAGAGATGTACAATGTAAGTACTGATGTGCACAATACCGTTCACAATACTCTCCATGCCGAGTTTGTTAGCTAATGAAGTATGTTATTTCTTGCGCTAACTTTTTGTTTCACCGCCTTACAGTGTTTCTTGTAGAACAATGTGCAATCCATTGTAATTCCTAGGTACTTGTGTGAATCGCTATGTTCTAGTTCATGCCCCTGCAAACTAATCTGGATTATCTGTCTGGTTTCTGTCCCTGGTGAAATGCACATACCCGAGTTTTGCTGGGGTTAATTTTAAGATGGTTATCCTCAGGCTAATAACTATCCTTAGATCTATTCAAGATGACACTAATTTACCTATTTGGGCAGCACAATTGACACATCAAGAGATACAGATGCAAATGTAAGGATCAGAATAGGAAAGGTAAGAGGGACATTTCTGACACTAAACAACATATGGAGATCAAGAGAAATCAAGGTTCACATCAGAGTTAGAGTATTCAACGCCAGCATCAAGTCAGTGCGGTTGTATGGAGCTAATGTAACAGTTCCACCCCGAGCAAGAGAGTTTAGGGCAGGGGTGATGGGGTTGCTGATAACAAAGGTACCTGAATGCATGCCAAGGTCACTCACCGTCTCAACAAAGAGAATCGGAGTTGGGGAAAGAATGTACAGGTAGGAACTGACCACTGGCATTCCGATTTGGGGAATGGGGAGTGAGTGACAGATGGGAGGGCAGCGGAGCTTACTGCGATAGATGAGTGACAGGGGTTCAGAGTAATTCGTTCCAATAACAACTGAATAGAGCCATCCCCCAGAGATCCATTGGTCAGCTCTGATACTGCTTGAGAGTATATAACACTAGCCAAAGTGTAGCTCAAGCAGGCTGACATGGAGAGGGGATGAGTGAATGTAGATAGGAGTCTGTTTAGCTCACCGACTTAGATAGAGGAGCGATTGATAGACTGTTGTACGAATGTTAGTGATAGAACAGGATCGCTCAAGCAGCATACGCCATTTTGAGTCGGGGCCAGCCGCTCAAATAGGTGTGTGTGGGAGTTTTGTATTAATAGATAATCTGAACGTGTGTTGTACGCAGGACACCTTGTGAACGAGGTATGTCCTGACGAGTTAAGCGAGTGTGTAGATCGACTAGGTGAGATCTAGATGGGTGTGTGATGTGTGTACGGCAATAGAACTGGGTTTTAGATAGTTGGGAATTCCATCAATAGCTAATGCTTAAAATTTCCACTTTTGTTAATATTTATATTAACATATATATAATATAGGAATATTTAGTTCAGATGATATGTATTGTATTGTGTTTGTAATTTCACTACTCATTTTTCTGGTATGAGTATTATATAATAAATATGCCATCTGCTGTGCTATATTATTTGCTGTGTGTGGTCATGAATGATGTGGATGAATGTGATAATGTTCTAAGTTAGAATAACCCTAGGGCAAACAGTGGGATCTGCTACAGAGACATGGAGAAGGACAAAAGACATACAACAAAGATTACAGTCCATCGTTAACATATGCCTACGAAGGATAATGGCATAAAGTGGCAGGACATGGTGAGGAGTTAAGACCTGTGGGAAAGGAGCCAACAACTGCTACTGGAACAACAAATTAAGCGAAGAAAATGGGGCTAGATAGCTAGATAGAACACATGCTGCGAAAGGCATCATCCAACAAAGCCAGACAGGCTCTTACATGAAAGAGAGGCAGAAAGAACAGTCCAGGACCGTGTATACTGGCGGGATGTTGTTAATGACCTATGCACCGAGAGGAGCGACAGGCTTTGATTGGTCAATTAAAGACAACGCTGAAAGTCCAAAAATAAGAAGGACAAGCTCTATTGAAATACCAATAACCCAGACTGACCCATGCTTTCATTCGTTATATTTAAGTTCACTTTTGAAAGCACACAAACATGAAGACTACAAAACATCTATCACACTCACCTGGCTGCCCAGGCAACCCACTAAGGCCAGGTTCTCCAGGTAGTCCAGGATTGCCTTCCCGACCATTCAAACCATCAATGCCAAGTTCTCCAGAATCACCAGGTCCACCAGATTCCCCAGGGATTCCTGGAAAACCAGGATTACCTGAAAGTCCGGTTGCACCTTTGTCGCCTGTAGGATTTAAAAAATCAAGTTAATCATAAACTATATTCATGCGAGTAATACGCATGGAAGAAAGAACTGTAACAATCCAACTCTTCTTATGTTAGGTAGCTAAGACTTTCTATAAAAAACCCATGAAATACTAGAATTTTTTTTCTGCAAATTTCTCTAAGTTAGTCTTTATACTGGTTTGGAAAACTTTGCAGAGTATATATACAACCAGTTTATTTTACATTCACTAGATCTATAAAAATTATCTGTGCATACAATCTATTCTTGACTGCATTAATTGACCCTGCCTCCACTATTTTCTGTGGCAATGCATTCCAAGCATTCATCACTCTCTGACTAAAAAAAATATTTCATAATATCTAATCAGGACCATTCTTTATTTAATTTGTGGCTGTGTCCTCTTGTTCTCGTAGGCGGCTGTATTTAAAAAAAACTTGTTATAGTCCAATTTATCTTTTTCATTGATTATCTTATAAACCTGTATTAGATCCCCCTCGAATTCTTCTCTGCTCTAGACACTGTAAACCATTTTTTCTTTCCTTGTAACTATAATTCTGGAATCCCACAATCAGTTTTGTCGCTGTTATTTGTATCCTTTCCAGCATGTTTATATCCCCTCTATGATACGGACATCTCACCTGTACTCCAATCTAAGTCTAAGTAATGCTTTTTGCAGTTTTACTATCACTTACTTTGCTCCTATGTTTAATATTCCTTTTTATGACACTATCCTTACCTCCGCCCTTCACTATGTCGCCCCTATTTCTTACAGACTCCCTCACCTCTTCCCACTGGTCCCCATCTGACTGTGTGAAGCTGGTTCTTACTTTTCATCCTCACACCTTCTCTGTCAGTGAGATCTGTTTCCACCAACTCCCTATCCTTCCATACATGTAGTATTTCCTAATCCACCATCAGTAGCTACTCCAGAAACTTGAGTGACATGCTAGTCAGAAGCCAACTTAAAACTTACCTCATGGGATCGCCACAGCACCTTGCTTTAGGACAACAAGCTAGCATGTATCAAGTGTCACTTATCTTATTTCAGACATGTATCAAAAACACTTTTGTGATACAAGAGGAGTTCACTTGCAAGTCATACAATCTTATTCAAACTATTATTTGGAATCACTGCAATATGAAATACATTGAGGAGATTGTCTATTTATGTTTGGAACCGCAGCAATATGAAATACATTGGAGAAAATTATTAATACATTGGGGCGACTGATATGAACATTGGGGAGACTGGTATGAACATTGGGGAGACTGGTATGAAATACATTGGGGCGACTGATATGAACATTGGGGAGACTGGTATGAACATTGGGGAGACTGGTATGAAATACATTGGGGCGACTGATATGAACTTTGGGGAGACTGGTATGAAATACATTGGGGCAACTGATATGAACATTGGGGAGACTGGTATGAACATTGGGGAGACTGGTATGAAATACATTGGGGCGACTGATATGAAACACATTAGGTAGACTGATATGAACATTGGGGAGACTGATATGAAATACATTGGGGAGAATGATAGGAACATTGGGGCTTTTGATATGAACATTGGGGAGACTGATATGTATATATACAAACTATTATTTGGAACCACTGCAATATGAAATACATTGAGGAGATTGTCTATTTATGTTTGGAACCGTAGCAATACGAAATACATTTGAGAAAATTATTAATACATTGGGGCGACTGATATGAACATTGGGGAGACTGATATGAAATACATTGGGGAGACTGATATGAACATTGGGGAGACTGATATGAACATTGGGGAGACTGATATAAACATTGGGGAGACTGATATGAAATACATTGGGGAGAATGTTATGAACATTGGAGAGACTGATATGAAAATTGGGGAGACATATGAACATTGGGGAGACTGATATGAACATTGGGGAGACTGATATGAACATTGGGGAGACTGATATAAACATTGGGGAGACTGATATGAAATACATTGGGGAGAATGTTATGAACATTGGAGAGACTGATATGAAAATTGGGGAGACTGATATGAACAGTGGGGAGACTGATATGAAATACATTGGGGAGACTGTCCATTTATGTATTGCACACACTTTTCCTCTTTAACATCATCAGACACTTGCACCTACCCAATCATCCGTCCCACATGGGCAACATACCTTTAGACCCATTATCACCAGGGAAACCAGTCGGCCCAACAGGTCCCAACCTTGATGGTCCTGGACGGCCAGGCAGTCCTGGTAAGCCATCTTGTCCATCCACACCAAGTTCACCTTTGTGGCGACAAACAAAAGCAATTATTTTTTACATATGGCAACAAAATTAATTTGTTTCCAATAAAATTAATTTGTTTCCTTAACCTTTACCACAAGCACGTCACAGCTAAACAACTGATATCTCGGAAATCGCACCGCCAAGGTCGCCAGTGCTCAACTTACGATGTTGCTGTATAGCATAATGACAGCTGTTGTAATCAAATATAATTAAATCGGCTACGTAGAAATTGTCTGAGTCCGACTTCCGTCTCGTTGGGTTAGAAAACAATGGCAATTTTGACATTTGTGTTAGACTTTTGGAAACGATTTATGTTTTTCACTTGGATTTTAAAATTCACCCATTATTGAGAAATAGGTAGTTAAGTTTTTGGAGCAGATTTTTCTGAGGCAGATCTGTTTAGATTGTTTATGTAGATACAAAAAATTACGTTTATGGTGGGACCTGACAAATACAGCCATTTGCAAACATTGATAATCCATTTTCTGCATAATGTTTTTTTTCCCCAAGCAAGATGTTGAAAGCCAATGAGCCTATATGTTTGTGCTGTTTTTCAACACTATCAGCTTCATCTTCTTGTATCTCAGAAACTAACACACACAACAAAAACAATAACACAAACAAGTTATTTATTTATTTATGTTTCTACACACAATCAAATCATATATACAGACAAATAAAAAGGTTACAGACTCTCAAAGTCAACAACCATAGTAAAATGTGACGTGCTGAAATCTAACATGGCTGCATTGCGTCAATTATTTATGTGGAGTTGTAAAACAATTTTTTTAAATGTTTACTTACAGCCAAATTCTGCTCTTCTAAGGTATTTGATGTCTTTTTCTTTATAATTCTCATGTAGTGTATCCAATGAGTAGAAATCATCCAAGAGCATACACATATACTAATATTTATACTTGTTTTCGTTTATCTAGCTACTTCCATTTCTGTGAACCGTTACACTTTTTGCCAAGTTAAGCCATTTTACAAAACTTCGTAACAAGTGTTAAACCTAAAAATATATGACAATAACACTGATTTTAAAACATGTGGACAATGTTAACTCTTAAAAGCCATAAGAACGCTGCCAGCGTTCTTCCTGGGGTCCGCTTGATACCAGAAAAACGCTAATATCATTAACAGCACATTGAACTAAATGTATTGTTTTTTCAGTGTTTCTAAATTTCAATTGACATTACATGGTAAGGGAAGTAACTTATATTTGCGTTTCAATTGTAAAAGCAGCGACGTGCTTTGTGTGGACATTCAAAGTTAGAAAACATTTGTCATCTTTCAAGTCAATTTTCCACAAAAAATGTGCAGCGAACCTAGCACTTCAAGATTGTCTAATAGTAGGTTGTTTTTGTCTGTAGAATAGGCTAGAGAGTTGTGTACTCTAGATGAATTTTGTGACGAGTATTCACATGTTTCTGATGTTGAATCGGAGTTAGACAATATATTATTCAACCTACTCAGCCTACTGAATCTGATGCTGAAGATGAGGGAGCGTTGTGACAGCCAGGACCTAGTGCTGCTAAAAGGCAAAAACGTTTGACTGCACCATCAACCAAAAAACGAAGATGCAATATTTATAAAGCAAATTCTAGAGAATATGATAGCGAATGGGTTTCAGTACCAAATTCCATCACCACTGACTCACTGACATCCAGAACTCATTCAGATTGCTGCCAAAATGTGGTCGACCATGTAGAGTGAATGGAGACCTGCAACTCTGTGACATAACTCCATTTGACTGCTACAAAAAAAATATTTTCCTGTAGATATTATTCATACGTGGATTACTGTTCTTTTGAAGTACACTAACCAATCTGTATTACTTTTCAGTGGTTATTAATGGATTGGTGACATTTTTGTGTGTGAAAAATAGTTTTTATTTTAAAAAATGACAATATAATTATTAACAATTTCTTATAATCGTTTATAAAATTCTACAAGACCTTCATATTCTTACTGCATATTCATTATCCTTTAATTTGATACATAACATGTTTGTCTTCCTTGTGAAATAATTAAGAAAAGTGTCTTCCTTGTGAAATAATTTGGAAAAGTTTTATGAAGAGACTTTTTTTATAGAAAAAATAATTCTCGCAAAACTAGTTACAAAATTTAGGCCTTTAAGAGTTAAGGGTGGAATGATATAAACTTGTCACTTGTAACAGTTTCTAGTCATAATGGATAAGCTACAGGTCGCTCCCAGTGGCATGTGGTAGTGAATGAGCTAATATTTATGTAAGTTGTAATTAAAAAACTTCAGCTGGAATAAAATGCGATGCACAATGGAGTACGCTCAAGTAGGTGATAAGAGCCAGTACAACTTATTGATAATCGGTACAAGTTAAAACAAGTAAAGCAGCACAAAGTCAAGATAACATACCTGTGGGTCCCCTCTGGCCTGTAGATCCAGGTCGCCCAGGAGCTCCTGGTAAACCGTCAATGCCAGATCGACCTATCTCACCATCGATTCCCGGTTCTCCACTGGGGCCGGGAACAAGGTCACGGGGATATTGTCCGATGGGACCTCTTGAACCCTGGTCGTATTGAAACAGTTAAAAACATTTACTCTGCGCAGTCAAAACTTGGACAATTGATGGCATGTTGAAGAAGATGACTAACAGAGCAGCTGAATTCCTCCATGCCGGAGAACTCAGTGTGTGATAGAGACAAGAATAAGCCCATTGCCACAATGACAGCCTATCGCAAAAGGTGGCAAAGTGGTCTTTTTATTTCTATTACAGACTAGCATGCTTGTTAATGTTATTACAGACTGACACACCTATTTATAAGAGACTTTACACTGAAATGCCTATTTATAAGAGACTTTACACTGAAGTGCCTATTTGTGAGAGACTTTACACTGAAATGCCTGTTTATAAGAGACTTTACACTGAAATGCCTATTTATATGAGACTTTACACTGAAATGCCTATCTATAAGAGACTACACTGAAATGCCTATCTATAAGAGACTATACACTGAAATGCCTATCTATAAGAGACTTTACACTGAAATGCCTATTATAAGAGACTATACACTGAAATGCCTATTTTATTTATAAGACTGTACACTGACATAGCAGTTAGAAGAGAAATAAGAAAAGATAAAAGAAGATACATAGTGGAAACTTGTAAGGATGTAGAAAATCTACAGCAACAAGGCAGAGAGAGAGAGATGCCTTTAATGTGATAAGAACACTGACAAGGGAATTCCATACAGTTCCACATGTCATTAATGACAAAGAAGGTAACACAAAACAGATACCAAAGACATACTGAATAGATGGAGAGAGTACTGCAGAACCATGTATGGAGACAGCACAAAGCGCTCAGTTACAATCCTACCAAAGGATGAGAAAAAACCTGAACCAACACTGGGGGAAGTACATTCGGCAATCAAAAGCCTGAAAAAGGCGAAGTGTCCTGGATGTGATGATATTCAATCAGAGCCAATACAAGCAGGAGAGGAAGCAAGTGCTCGAGTCTATCACAAGCTGTGTAAACTAATATAGCACAACGCAGAGTGGCCAGAAGCATGGAAGAAATCAATTTATAATTCCCTTCCCAAAAAAGCTGTGCACGAACTACCGCACTGATCAGCCACGCTAGCAAGATACTCTTGCGAATCCTATTAAAAAGGATAGAGAAAAGGTTTGAATCTGAAATTCACGTAGTCACGCAGGTTTTAGGAAAGACAGAGAGACCAGGGACCATATAGTCAATATGAGGAATATCTACGAAAAATGTAGAGAGTTTAATGTACACATGTTCCATTGGCCTTCAATATGGTAAAACATCAAAATCCGAGGAAAATCAAGAAGGAAATGGTGTTTCCTGTGCATATTATTAATCTCATTGAAACATTATACCAAGATCAACAAGCCGCTGTCCGAGTATCTGGGCAAACGTCAGATTTGTTTGAGTACAAAAGGGAGTAAGACAGAGGTGTATCCTCTCACCTTATCTATACAACATAAATGCGATATGTATAATGAGAAATGTTTGAGAAGACGAGAACATTGAAAGTTTCGGCCCATTTACGATTGGCAGGTACGAGATTTACACAGACGACATAGTGATACTATCAAGAAGTGCAGAAGGACTAGAGCAGCTAAGTTCAGCCGTAAATGGACACAGTAAAGATCAAAACCTGTTCATAAACATAAATAAAACAAAGATAATGACCACCGACAAAACACAATGTCAGCATAAATTTACAATGGGTGGTGAAGAAATAGATCAGGTCACACATTTTGAATATCTGAGCTCCAGAATTACAAAAATGGCGACTGCTTGAAAGAAATCAGAAGAAGACTAGCCATGGCAATGCAGAAACTGAACAGCCTGAAGAAATTATGGCAGAGCACCAACAAAATGATAAAAGTAAAAGTCTTGAAAGTCTGTGTTTTTCCTGTGGCAGCTTATGGCTGCAAATCATGGACGATTACCAAAACTTTCAGACAAAGAATTGAATCCTTCGATTAAAAATGTTATAGAAAGATTCTCAGAATACCCTGGAAAGAGAAAAAGACAAATGTAGACATTCAGTAAAAGTTGAACATAGAGGAGAACTGGTTTATCAATTCCATTTTGACTAGGAAATGAAAATACTTTTGTCACATCAAGAGACACAACGGTCTTGAGAGAACAGTGATGGAAGGTATGGTGCGAGGTAAAAGAGGAAGGGGTAGACCAAGATATCCAGAAATGCCTGGGTATGACTGTGGTGGAGGCTGGAGTTTTGGCATGGGAACAAATTTCTTTCAGATAGACTGTGATGAGAGCGAGGTTCTATAAATGATATGCAACATGATGATGATACACTGACATGCCTATTTATAAGACTTTACACCGACATGCCTATTTATAACACTTTACACTGACGTGCCTATTTATAAGACGTTACACTGATGTGCCTATTTATAAGACGTTACACTGATTTGCCTATTTATAAGACATTACACTGATGTGCCTATTTATAAGACTATACACTGACATGCCTATTTAAAAGACTTTACACTGACGTTCCTATTTATAAGGCGTTACACTGATGCACCTATTTGTAAGACGTTACACTTATATAGTGCCTATTTATAAGACTTTACACTGACATGCTTATTTATAAGATTATACACTGACATGCCTATTTAAAAGACTTTACACTGACGTGCCTATTTATAAGACGTTACACTGATGTGCCTATTTATAAGATTATACACTGGCATGCCTATTTATAAGACTATACACTGACATGCCTATTTATAAGACTATACACTGACATGCCTATTTATAAGACTATACACTGACATGCCTATTTATAAGACTATACACTGACATGCCCATTTATAAGACTATACACTGACATGCCTATTTATAAGACTATCTACTGGAATGCCTATTTCTAAAACTAGTCTGCCATATCTAATTCTAAGACTATGGATTGACATGTATTTTTCTACAACTACAGTATGTCATGTCTATTTCTAAGACTAAAGTCTGACATGTCTATTTCTAAGACCAAAGTCTGAAATGTCTATTTCTAAGAGTATAGTCTGAAATGTCCATTTCTAAGACTATTTGTATGACCTTACTTTTCTGCCAGCAATACCATTCAGTCCATAATCTCCAATCAGTCCCTTGATGCCAGGGTACCCAGGAACTCCATCATCGCCTGGTGTACCAGGATAACCTTTAGGGCCATCAAATCCTCGCCCACCAGGAAAGCCAGGCAACCCAGCGTCTCCTTTAATGCCTTTATAGCCCGTTAGTCCGGAGAAGCCTGGATCTCCAGGTAGGCCAGGTGAACCTATTGACAAAAACAAGAGTTGTCAATGTTACAGCAAGTATAATAACATAGACAAGCATTGCTAAGGTATATTTTTTTTCAAACTAATTCTCGTTATGAGATGTAGTACATGAGGCTTTCACGACTTTCCGTGCCTTTCTGGCCTGGGCACAGCTGCTCCTCCATCGTGAGTCTCCAAGAAGTTCTTTGTCTATCTTTCTTTCTTACTATTTTTGTGGGCATGTCTGAACTCATGCTCATGACATATCCCAGCCATCTCCATCTTCTCTCTCTTATAATGCTATTCATATTTTCTTGGTTTGGTGTCCTGTAAGAATTTGATTATTTATTTTTTTCAAGTAAAGAACAAAAGTTAGGTGTATGGATTGGACATTAACACTAGGAAAACTAAAACCATGATAATTGGCAAAGTAAATTTCAAAATCAATTTTTTGTTGTTGGGAGGATCAAGTCGCTGAGCAGTGCATGAACTGCAGCAGTCAGTGACTCATAGCTGACTGTTAACGTCATGGCCAGTGAACCAGAGCTGCCAAGACCCTTCTACGCCTCCACGTGGTGATCCTGGATAACAGGTTGCAACAGAGCAAACTGGCTAAGGAGAAGGGATCTAGGAGGGAAGGCTAATCCAATACTTTAAAAAATGCATTGCTGAAGTCGGATGTGTCGGACCGGGAGGTGCAAATATCACGGTCAAGCTGTAAACTACACACAACGCATTCCGTTCTCTGGACTACATTCTGCCACTTAAAGCCCTGGTAGCGGAAGATTGAGAATGAAGCCAAGCTAAGCCAAAATCTCTTCAAATTAAACCATATCTTGGACAGATTGCGTACCCCAACGATCCAGGGAGCTATGCCAGATGTAGTATTGCTGGAGATCCCTGTTTTTTTTCGTGTTCTGCCCTTGAGACCTTTGGATTGTGTCCACCTTTAGTCAGTGTGACCTTTGCTGTGATGAGAATACAAGGTTGGGATAGGTATCGTGTAACCTCCGGTAAGAAGGGGTAGGAGAAAGGCGGCTTCAGTCCGTGTAGTGATAACCTGGACTGAATTCTGGATGCAGTAAAGCGGAATGTTGGAACGCCATCTTGGACTGGTATCCCACAGTTTAAGCCAGGGTATGAAATGCAGCAAAATGCAGCTTAACAAACAGGATAACCAATTGAAAGCACATCAATTCCACAGAATAAAATTCTTTATACCACCTGGTGAACGAGTTGTGAATTATAATCCGAACAGGAACCAGCAAACATCAGAAAACAACACTCCCACCAAAGTGAGTCGAGAGCGCAGCCATTCAGCCGCGGCTATCTTACTTTTTTTCTATGGACAACCGTCTCCTCATTTTCCTTGCACAGTCCCCATCATTTGTTATCAAAGAGCCATGGTATTCAAAGCAATCCACATTATTCAATTTCTTCATTATCAATAGTGATCTTGGATTGGGGTCTGTGTGTGCCAATGGGCATTATCTCTCTTTTTTTTTTTTTATATATTCAGGAAAAGATTCTGATTTTCACTACTCTTCTGAACTACCCTCATTATACAGGTTAAATGATGCATTCTTGACTGTTTGTCCTCTATCCATTGAATGAGAAAGAGATGTAGGTCAGTGGACATTGCAGATCTGTCCCTTTGTGATGATATCCCTAGTGCTAGGGTATACCAGAGTTGCCAACACTACAGATAAGCTGGCATGACCAACTGAGGAATGATGAGATGGTCGACACAGAAGTGTCTATACCCCTGGGACATGGACACACTGAACTGAATCACTTCAGGGATGGTGGTTAAGTGGCACAGCTCACAATCTGAAGTTGCTGAATTCGCTCCCCAACACAGCAACGGCCGTGTCCCCAGGGAAGCAAAACCTTAGAAAATGCAGGAGAAATGCAGACCCTTACATAAAAATGCATGCCAAAGTCAGATGCACTGAGCCGACAGGCACAAAATAAAAACATAGTGCAATGCACACCGCCTTGGCGAATAGAGAAATAAAGCGAACGGAAAAAAAACAAAATACTAAATAGACTCGCAACTGGTGTATTTGTTACATATGATGCAGGAAGAACTTAAAGAGATGATGATTCGCGTGACTGTGGAGCAACACAAGACCCAGACTACAACATGTTCTGCCAAACCTTGTGGAAACACTCAATATGGATGACATATTGAGTGGAAACAACAAGGCAATCCACATAGTCCACCATTGGAAACATGTCTAACATCGTGCCCAGGAAAGTAAGTAAGTAAGCTGTCATGACACCCACCTTCAAGACAATTTGTGCTTGCTGGAGTCAGCAGCTGTTGCTGGATGTGCCTTGGTGACAGTCTCTAGCTACAAAGAATTGGCAGTCCTGGTCTATACAGATGGATCAGCATTCAAATCTACCTCCTTTGCAGGGTATGGTATCCATATCAAATACCCAGATGGGTCCATATGCAAGTTTTGTGATTCATGCGGCGAAAACCGTTCAAATGATGAAGCGAAGGTTGAGGCTGTAAAAACAGCAGTTGAGATTTTGCACCAATAAATTGACTTGGGTAAATTTATGCTGATAGACACTGATTTTTAATGATTCCAAGTTGGTTCTGGAGGCGCTGAAGCACAGCCCATACAACAAAAAAGGATATATTTTTGGTTGGGAGCGCGATCAACAATATTATCACTGCCCATGGGATTAATGTCACCTTGCAAAGGATCCCCGAACATAGTGGGCTACCAGGAAACGAGATGTGTGACAGATTGGCAAAAACAGGAGCCTCCAAACAACAATTGGATAGACCCTGCAGTAATTACACAGTAAAACAAATTATTTACCTTTAGCGCGCTACATTTTTTTGGCGAAAATTTTCGCAACTTTATATTTCGCTATCGCGGTTGACTTTCAAATCTTTTAACTTTTCTGTTTGTTGGTCAATAAATATGACTTCCTTGTGTGTAAATATACATTTGAATAAAGTACTTATTGGTGTTATTGTTTTTGTTGTGAGTATGTTAGTTTCTGAGATTCAAAAATATGAAGGTGAAAATTTATTGAAAAAGAAACAAAAATTGGGACTCGACCGTTAGGCCTAGTCACTCCGATAGAAATCCATGGAAACCACGAACAAAGTATTGATACTGTGTTTATAATATCGACACAACTGTTAGTTTCCAATTCAAACATAGTTATTACATCTAAACAAACAAAATAAACAGATCAACTCGATAAAGATCTTTCCCAACAACTTACTTCATCTTTCGCAAAAAGTCGGACTGCTCCAATCGGCATAATAATAAGAAAAATCATTCAAAATCCATTTGTAATCTAATATTCAATACTTTTACCGGCAAAAAAAACTGTGTAGATGGACATGACATATTCAGCATTAAAAAATGGTTATGGGTAGGGTCTCCGTAAAAATTTTTTTTTTTTTTTCAATTTCCAATTTTGTAGGCCGTGTGTGTCAAAATAATTTATACAGCTGCGCGCTAAAGGTTAAGAATAATTACCAGGGAAATCTGGATGAACAGGTGCTCAACAATTACCTACATGCAAAATAAAAAGGCTACGACTGTAAATTACACCCCTCAACAACTATGAAGCATACAACAATAAACAGACTACCACTTTATACAGCATCGCTCGACAACTACAAAACATACAACAATAAACAGACTACAACTTTATACAGCATCACTCAACAACTACAAAACATACAACAATAAACAGACTACCACTTTATACAGCATCGCTCGACAACTACAAAACATACAACAATAAACAGACTACCACTTTATACAGCATCGCTCGACAACTACAAAACATTCAACAATAAGCAGACTACCACTTTATACAGCATCACTCAACAAAACATACAACAATAGGACTACGACTGTATACAGCATCACTCGACAACTACAAAACAAGCAAATTCTTTAACTTAGCCTTGCAGAATACAGATGTCTTGTTGATTAAAACTTAACGTTGTTAGACTACTTTAGAAGACTCTGCAGAGTCTGTAAACAACCAGTTTCAAAGCGTGCACTCACCAAAATCACCATCTATTCCAGGCTCTGAATCGATGGGAGTTTCTCCATCAGGACCTCGATCACCTTTAAGGCCTGCACTTGCAGAACCAGGCTCCCCGTTAGCACCTGAGTGAATAGAGTTGTCAGTGACAGATGATTATTACTTCAGTTATTATTGACAATCATGACTTAATAATTGATTATTACTTCAATTATTATTGACAATCATGAATTAATACAAATTGATTATTACTTCAGTTATTATTGACAATCATGAATTAGTATAAATTGATTATTACTTCAGTTATTATTGAAAATAATGAAATAGTACAAATTGATTATTACTTCAGTTATTATTGACAATCATGACTTAATCTTTATAATTATTACTCCAGTTATTATTGACAACCACGCATTAACATTGAAAGTAATCATGATGTCTCAGAGAATCCATTTCGAACGTGTTTACAATATCAAGGCCGAATTATGACGGCATTATAATTCTGACACAGTAGGCAGACTGCTGCACTCGTGTCACGAGTTGGTTGTGGCGTCATCGCTTGTTCTGTTCTTTCAGAAGGCCCACTTTCTCTGTGCCTCAGGGATGCAGTTTGACTCTGCTATCTGAGCATGGCAGGTGGGACTGTTATGAGCAAGCAACTCCCAAGAGGTGAAATCAATGTTGAAGCTTTTCAAAGGCACTTTCAAGGAGTCTCTGTAGCATTTCCACTGCTTATTCTGACCTCGCGGTATACACAGACACAAGCCAAAAAAAATTAAATTCCTTACCCCGATCTCCTTTGTAGCCAGGCAAGCCGTCAATTCCTGGAATACCTGAAATTCCCTTTCTACCTCTGGCACCGTTCACAGGAAAGCCAGGTACCCCTTTCACACCAGGTACACCAGAAAGTCCAGGCAAACCATCAAGGCCATCATCACCCCGAATGCCAGGTTCTCCCTGAAAAAGTGAACCAGAATGACAATATTTTTTTTAAATATACATTTTTCTTTTGTATAAGCTATTGTGAGGGTCCCCTGATAACGTATTGTACTTCTTGAACAACTGCCTTCCACCCTACCCTCCAGTATGGTCTTCAACAAGGAGGTGTGTCTTGTTATATGACCAAAATAATATACCTGCTTAACCCTGATTTCGGTCATTTATTCTCTTTTCACCCCCAACTCTTTCAGTATCTCCAAATTTGTTTTCTTCTCTTTCCAAGAAATGTGACCCAATCTTCTATATACCCACATTTCAAAGGCTTCAATACTTTTTTCCAAATTGCTAATCAGTGTCCATGTTTCTGTGTCATAAAGTAGTGACGAATATACATAAAACCTAACAATGTTCACTTTAAATGTATGGTTTATCTGTTTGAATGTCAGTAAGTGTCGCATTTTGATGAGTATCTTCATGGCTATATCTATTCTTTTTTACAGCTGCCATCTTCCATTATTATATTACCTAGACAGAAGAAACTCTACCTGTTCCAGTAGTTTATCTTTTATTTTTATCTGCATACATGGTTTCTTGTCACTTTTTCCAAGTATCATAGTCTTTGTTTTCTTTATGTTTATGTCTAATCCAAACTCTTGACTTATTTTGTATATTGTTGTCACAAGCTCCTGTAATTCTTGCTCAATTTTTGCCATTAAAACTTAGATTGTTCATTACCACTCCTCCAATGACAAGCCCTGGCATCTCCTCCATCTGTTTGAATATTTGTTCCGTGCAGATATTAAAAAGACAAGGGGATAATACACATCCCTGTCTCACTCCTCTTTTTACATTTATACTTGGATAGCATAACTTTCCTGATTTTACTGTAGCAGATTGTTCTCTGTACAGATTACTGAGCAGTCTCATATCTTTACCACCTAGACCTATTTCTTGAAGACATTTAATTAATTTCTCACGTTGGAATCTTGTCAAAAGCCTTCTGGTAGTCTTTGAAGCAAATATAAATGTCATTATGTATTTCTATATATTTCTCTGTCATAGTTCTCGAACAGAAAATTGGTTCCCTTGTTCCATAACACTTTTGAAACTCAAATTGTTTTTCTGAAACTTCTCACTATACTTATCCTCTGATACTTTCTTCTATGATCTTGAATAGTATTTTAATTGTGTGCCCCATCAGACTGATGTTTTTGGTTAATGTTATAAATGTTGATGTTTTCAGGTCAGTTGGTATACATCCAGTATTGTATGTTATTATACAGCAAAATGATTTGAACAGTAAATGGTGAGACATTCCTGAACATGTCAACTATGTGGCTTATGCCACAGCTCGAACATGACAGTGCTGACTTATCTTGTAGCTCGATGGAGCCCAATGCCCCTACCATCATAATGTAAGGAACGTCCTTAATGAGAGACTGTCACATCTATGGATAGGGCGTGTAAGTAACAGTGATCAACATCATCTACTCAGGCCACCAAGGTCACATGACCTCACACAAATATTTGGCACTTTCTGTAAACTCTGTATAAAATGAATCAATGGTCGCCTGGTTTCTCAGGGGGCGTCTCGGGAAAAGGAGACAGTGAAAATGGTTTCTGAGGGGAAGCCTCGAGTTAATTTTACAACTTATGAATAAAATATTGCAAGCTGAAATCATTCAAATTATTTTGAAATGCCCTGTATATCTATACCAAAGTCTTCCAGGGCCTCTATTATTTCTATGTTTATGTAGTGGGCCTGTTGCTTTCCCCTTTCTCATAGTCTTTACCACATTCACAACCTCTGAGGATGCTGGGTCGTTCATTATCACATGATGCTTTGGCTCATCGACTGTCCTCAAAAAGTTCCCATGCATACACTGCCAATCTGTTTGATATGTCATTCTCATCCATCAAAAGGGTACTATTTTTATCTCAGAATCATCCTCCACTCTGGGTCACCCTGTGTCTTGTTTGTTGTTTTATTTATTTCCATATGCATTTCTCATGTATTGTGTTTAGTCCCATGTCTATATGGTACAATATAACAAATTCAACTAAACTATTTTTTCGCTACTCACAGGAATTCCTTGCTCTCCGTACAGCCCAGGCAGACCTCGCTCTCCAACTTCCCCCATTGACCCATCAGGACCAGGAGATCCAGGATAGCCTGCGTCACCGGGTGGTCCTGTTGGCCCACGGAAGCGCTCAGTATCAACTATCGGCAGGTGGTCACCAGGTAGACCTTTCAGACCATCAAAGCCAATCACACCATCTCGGCCAGGAAAACCCTAAGGATATAAAAAAAAAAAAAGCATGAAAATTGTGAATAACTTTTGGATCAAGTATTCACAAAGATAAAACTAAGAGTACCAATAAAGATGATGACATTCATTTAGAGTTGGGGGGGGGAGAGAGAGAAGAAAGGAGAGTCGCCACCTCTGCACTACATGAGGTGGACTCATTTACTTTTATCTGGGAAGTATCATGTTCGCCTATCATAATAGATGAGGACCACTTTGTCAGCATTTACTATTCGCATGAGTTTGAAAATGGCTAAAAAAGCCAATCTGGGGTTTGAATTGTCTGTTGCATTTAGAACAGATAAATATAACATTCCCTTGCACTGAGGTTGAAGAAGGGTTGATGTAAGCAAACTTGAGGAGCGATCATCTATGGATAGCCTCATTTATTCTTGCTGCCTTGTGTTTCTGAACACCCTTTGCAATAGTGCTGCGCCAGTCCGTGCAATTGGTGGCGACTCTTCCTCAGTCATCATGGTTAATACAGCATTGAATCATTGATCTCTTAAGTGTGTCCTTGTACCTTTTCCGCTGCCCGTCGCTTGCTTTTTTGCCATTTTGGAGTTCACCATAGAGCTGCTCTTCTGGTAGACGTTTATTTGACATGCGTACAACATGGCCACCCATCTCAGCTGTGCTGCACATATAATGATGTGTATACTTGTCATAGGGAGCCTCGTAGTGCAGTGGTTAGCGAGCTGGCTTCGCATCTGAGTGATCCTAGGTCCATTTCCCAGTTGAGGCAGAAATGTTTTTATCAGATCGCAACATCACCCAGGTCAACCCAGCCTTAAATGGGTATCAGTTTAGTCCGGAAAGTAAAAGCGGTGAGGGAAAAGAGATGTCTACCGCCCTCATATAGCCGAGCCTTTGAAATATGAGATCGCTAACACCTTACACCCCTACGGCAGTAATGCTATGGGTTACTTTACTTTACTTGTTTTTATACTTGTCATATACGATCGCGCTAACACATCTGTGTTTTGCACCATATTCTGCCATCTAATCCTCAGTAGTTTCTGCAGGCAGTGTATGTGGAAGTGGATTAATTTCCTGACATGGCGACTATAGATGGAAAAGGTCTGACATGCATATATGAGGGCAGGTAGAACAATTGTAGCGTAGACCTTTATTTTTGTTTGAGTCCTGATCCCTCGCCTATCCCACACCTTAGCATGAAGTCTACCAAATGCCGTATTTGCCCTGGCTATTCTTGTATTCACCTCATCATCTAGAAGAATAACTTGAGATAGAGAACTGCCAAGGTACGTAAGTATGGTAACATTTTTTTAAACAGTGGTGATGTGCCTTGATTGAAGGCTCTGAATAAGCAACATCTGGAGTCAGTTGATGTAGGACCTCTGTTTTTGTGATAAAGATGGTGAGGTCGAAGTTTTCACAAGCTGTGGCAAACCGATCCACACATTCTTGCATGGCAACCTCCGTATTTGTATTCAAGGCACAGTCATCCGCATAAAGTAAATCACGGATGGTTAACTTGTGAATTTTGGTTTGGCCTTGAACCTTCTCAGATTGAATTATCATACATAGGTATACAAAGGGTGGGAGGTACAGAGCATGATTTCTGACAAAGGTAAGAATATAGGACGCAAGAGGAGTCTTTATTGCATTGGCAAATTTATGGATTTCCAGAGATAACATATCCGACACAACAATCTAGATGTTCAATTCTAATGTTCCTTACATTACTGTATAAATCAGAGACTTCGTGGTCAACAAAGGGACTAACAAAGAGGGTGCAAATGTCCAAAAACAGATAGATGTCTACGCAGAATATTGGCATTGAAATGGTTTGATAAGGTTTCTAATGTGGACCTGTGGAACAGAACTTGACAGTTGGCGATCGATCAGGAGATAAAGAGAAGTCGTTGGCGATGGATAGGATTTAGTTTGTGTAAAGGGAAAAATGACATTGTGAGACAGTTGCTGTTCTGGAACTCGAAAGGCAAGAGACATAGAGGATTTCCAAAATACTCTTGGTGAAGAGAGCTTGAGAAGACCATGAGGGAGACAAGACAGACATGGCAGATGGAAATAACAGTGAAGGACAGACAGACAGACTTTGAGTGTCTTGGTTAAAGGTCTGTATTCCACAGGTAGCTAGATGGTTTTGATTGATTGGTAAAAGTAGTCTATAGAGAATGGAGTGTTCGGAACTTAAATTGTACAAGGTTACAGCTTAAGTGATGTGGGGCGACAAGTTACCTCCTGTCTTGCCCTCCCTAATGCAGACTTGATGTAGCCACAAGCTGCCTTCCTGGCTCATTGACTTCCTTAACGAAGACTTGATGTAGCTGTAAGTTACCTTCCTGGCTCCTTGCCTTCCCCAACTCAGACTTGATTTAATGTAGCCACAAGTTACCTTCATAGCTCCTAGCCTTCCCTAATTCAGACTTGACCTGACATAGCCACAAGTTATCTTTATGGCTCCCAGCCTTCCCTAATTCAGACTTGACCTAACATAGTCACAAGTTACCTTTCTGGCTCCTTAAATATATGCCAAAAAGGTATCTATGCAAAATTTTGTTCAGATCAGTGAAACGAGATCAAGATGCTGAGTAGTGCATGAGCTGCAGCGAACCATAGCTGACTACTATCTGACCCTTCTACACCTCCACCCGATAATCCTGGATATGGCTGCAACAGACCAGACTGGCTAAGGGGAAGGGATTGAAGAGGAAAGGCTAACTCGGTACTAAACAATGGCTGCTGAAGTCGGATATGTCAGACTGAAAGCTGTAAACTATGACAACGTATTCTGTTCTTCAGACGACATCCTGCTATTTGCAAAGTGCTTTTAACCTTTAGCATTCAGCAAAATGTTTTACGAAAAATTTGCATCTCGCTATCATAGTCGACTTTCAAAATTTGTAACTTTTCTGTTTGTCAATAAATATGATTTTCTTGTGTGTAGAGACACAATTGAATAAAGAACTTGTGGGTGTTATTGTTTTTGTTGTGTGTTTGTTAGTTTCTGAGATACAAAAAGATGGAAGTCGAAAATTTATGGAAATCTCAAATAAAATTTGGACTCGACCGCTAGGCCTAGTCGCTCCGATAGAAATCCATGGAAACCACAACAACGTATCGATACTGTGTTTACAATATCGACACAACTGTTAGTTTCCAATTAAAACGTAGTTATTACATCTAAACAAACAAAATAAACAGATCTACTCAATAAAGATCTTTCCCAACTACCTACTTCACCTTTCGCAAAAAGTCAGCTTGCTCCAAATGGTGTATAAGAAGAAAAATTGTTCAAAACCATTTGTAATCGAACTTAGGATACTTTTACCAGCAAAATATCATATGTAGATGGTGACGTATTTAGCATTTTTAATAATGGCCAAAAAAAAATTTTTTTTTTAAATTCCAATTTTTGTAGGTGGTCGTTGAGCTGGTTGAATCAGTCTAGACCGTAGCGCGCTAAATGTTAAGGGCTTGGTAGCGTAATTTTCAGAACGAATGTAGAAGATCAGTGAAATGGTTTAGAATTGTACAAGTAACCAACAAATCTTATTTTATGTCAAAATCATCATGTCCTTTACAGAATGTCAATCCCATAACAGCCCTCGCCTGAAAAAAACTTGATTTCTTGCCAAATCTCCAGCCTGCTCCAGAGTCACGCCCAAGCATTCCTTGACATGTTGGTGCCATGGTCTTCTTGGTCTGCCTCTCTTGCTCTGCATATTAACTTCCATTACTGTTCTCTCAAGACCGTTGTGTCTTGATGTGGCCAAAGAATTTCAATTTTCTGATCATTTTGGAATTTATAAACCAGTTCTCCTCTATGTCCAACTCCTGTCGAATGCATTCTTCTTTTATTCAGTACGTAGTGTTCTGAGGACCTTTCTATCACATTTAGACTTGAAGGACTTGATTAATTTTCTTGAGTCTCACAAACTCAACAACAATAGAAATTGTGATGTGCTGAAAAATAATGCATCTGCAGGGGAAATTGTGTAATTTTAAAATTCTGTGTCATAAAGGTACCACCCTACATTAAAAATTGACACAATTTCCTCTGCCACTCCATTATTTTTCAGCACGTCACATTTTTAACAATGGTTGTAGTGACTTGTAGACTTTGAGAGATTGTAACCTTTTTATTTGACGGTATATTTTTTTGTGAGTGGAGAAATAAATGAATAAAGAATTTGCTGTTTTTATTGTTTTTGTTGTGTGTGTGTGTTAGTTTCTGATATACAAGAAGATGAATGTGATAGTGTTGAAAAACAGCACAAACATATAAATTCATCCGCCTTGGTTGAAAAAAAAACACACAAAACAATGGATTATTTATGTTTACCGTAATGGCCATATCTGTCACTTCCAACTATAAATGTAATTATAATTTCTACATAAACAATCTAAACAGATTTCCTTCAGAAAAATATGTTGCAGAAACCTGACTCCCCCATTCGCAACAATGAGTGAATCTTCAAATCCTAGCAGAAAACATAAGAAATCATGTCCAAACTTCTAAAACTAGTTTCAAAATCACTATTGTTGGTTTCAAACGGTACATTACGGAAGTCAGAACTCTCTATCTACAATTTAAAGAGCAGTATTGTTCAGACATTTTAAGTAGACACTCGTTTTTAAATTTGATCAGAATGGCCGTCGCTATACAAAGACAGTGTTAAGTCGCAATTTTCATTGACGCAGTCGCTCTGAAGTCGTAAAGGTTAATGCGGTCCTGACTTTTTCATTAAAATTCTTTGCTTTTCATAACTCAACCTTTGAACTTATCTACTTTGATCAAATAAACATTCACATGACATAATGTACCAAAACTGAGAGTATGGAAGGGCACTTACAGTTGATCCAGGAAGTCCCCTTAAGCCAGGAGAACCAGGTGTCCCAGGTTCACCTCTGTAACCAGCATATCCATCAATTCCTGGGCGTCCATTTTCACCTGTAACAGCGAGAGTTAACATATTATTTTCTTAACTTAGCCTCTCTTCTTCTTCCCCTGGAGGGTGTAAAAGTTCTATGTGTACATACATGTAACTGACTGTGTAGACTAACAAGTGATTAGCCTGTTGTGTCTTTGTATGTGTGGGCGGAAGGATCGTCACCTTCTGGCATTCATTAGGTAGGAATTTTGTTACCCTTAAAATTTTTGCCCGGACAACAGCAACAATTTTGCTCATTTATATTTTCAGCTGTCAAGGGTTCTATTAAATGCACAGCATGTACACTGGACCTCTGATACAACAAGGCACACAATCTCGCCTTCCTTGAGACCAGAAGACAACTGAAACTTGCAGTATTCTATTTCTTTTTATTCATCCTGAGATCAAGGTTCTAGTTTCTCTTACAAAGGACACCGTTGTTTGTAAGGTTGTTTTACCTCCATACAGCTTTTGTCTCATTATCTCATGAGGTCAGTATTGTTCTCTCTCTTCCTGCTTGAGCATGCAGCTTTGCAGGATGTGTTCCACTGTCATGGACACTTATCTGTCCCAATCCTCATTTTGTTGCAAAGATGACCCGACCCTTGAGTCTGTTATGCTGTTCTCAGTCTGAGACGATGATTTGCTCTTCTCTAGTTAAATCTTGCTAGTTCTCTTTCTGGTAGTGGGCATGTTATCAAACCCATTTCCCTCTGTTGTTGACTTTAATTATGGTCTTGGTCTCACTATATGTGATGTTCAGGTCTGTTTGTGGGGAGCCCCCTCCACGCTTTGCTAGTTTGTCTGTAGCTTCAATGCCTTCAATATTGCAGTGGGTTGGGATCCACTGTATGACCAACCTTGGGTGTTCTGCTGAGAGATGTGTCAGTGAGTACATACATTGCTCGAGATCTTCATCTTTGTGTTGTTTTAGCACTGCTAATACCCATGCAGCATCAGTCAGGAATACTATGTTTTCTTGGTGGATATCATTCTGGATTACAAGCTCAGCAGCAGCCTTCAGTTCCTGAATTTCCACACAGAAGTTATTGGAGTATGTTCCCGTCGTCTCTCATTTGGTTGACTTCCTTAGAACTTGGATAATGTACTCATTTCCTGGAAGGTGATTGCTTGCTCTTTTTACTGTCTTGTTGCTCCCTTTTTTGCTAACTTATCTGCTCTCTCACATCTTGGTACGCCACATTGGTATGCTGCAGCGAAACTCTTCTTTTATAACCATCATCATAAACAAGACAGGTGGTACAGAAAGGATGTAAAAGCCAGGATACAAAAGGCAAAGTGTGGTCTCTAACACGTTGAAAACCATTGGGAACTCTTAAAATAATCAAAATGGATACTAAGCTAAGGATCTTCAACTCCAATGTGCAATCAGTTGTTGTTTTTTTTTTACATGGTGCAGAAACATGACAGATGTCCAAACTCAAGATATTACAGAAGGCTTCACTAACAAATCACAGAGAGAGATTCTGGTCCCGCAGTGATCAGGCAAGGTTACATAGAAAAGTTTATGGGAGAGAACAGAATAAGCGGAACAGAAAATCTTAGAAAAAAGATGGAGCAGGAGGAGAATAATGTGGAGCAGGAGGAGAAGTGGAGCAGGAGGAGAAGGAGAAGTGGAGCAGGAGGAGAAGGACGTGGAGCAGGAGGAGAAGTGGAGCAGGAGGAGAATAATGTGGAGCAGGAAGAGGAGAAGTGGAGCAGGAGGAGAAGTGGAGCAGGAGGAGGAGAAGTGGAGCAGGAGGAGAAGTGGAGCAGGAGGAGAAGGAGAAGTGGAGCAGGAGGAGAAGAACGTGGAGCAGGAGGAGGAGAAGTGGAGCAGGAGGAGGAGAAGTGGAGCAGGAGGAGGAGAAGTGGAGCAGGAGGAGGAGAAGTGGAGCAGGAGGAGAAGGAGAAGTTGAGCAGGAGGAGAAGGAGAAGTGGAGCAGGAGGAGAAGAACATGGAGCAGGAGGAGGAGAAGTGGAGCAGGAGGAGAAGGAGAAGTGGAGCAGGAGGAGAAGAACGTGGAGCAGGAGGAGGAGAAGTGGAGCAGGAGGAGGAGAAGTGGAGCAGGAGGAGGAGAAGTGGAGCAGGAGGAGGAGAAGTGGAGCAGGAGGAGGAGAAGTGGAGCAGGAGGAGAAGGAGAAGTGGAGCAGGAGGAGAAGTGGAGCAGGAGGAGAAGGACGTGGAGCAGGAGGAGAAGGACGTGGAGCAGGAGGAGAAGAAGGTGGAGGAGAAGAAGGTGGAGCAGGAGGAGAAGGAGAAGTGGAGCAGGAGGAGAAGGAAAAGTGGAGCAGGAGAAGGAGAAGTGGAGCAGGAGGAGAAGAAGGTGGAGCAGGAGGAGGAGAAGGTGGAGGAGAAGAAGGTGGAGCAGGAGGAGAAGGAGAAGTGGAGCAGGAGGAGGAGAAGGTGGAGGAGAAGAAGGTGGACCAGGAGGAAAAGGAGAAGTGGAGCAGGAGGAGAAGGAGAAGTGGAGCAGGAGGAGAAGAAGGTGGAGCAGGAGGAGAAGGAGAAGTGGAGCAGGAGGAGGAGGAGAAGTGGAGCAGGAGGAGGAGGAGAAGTGGAGCAGGAGGAGAAGGAGAAGTGGAGCAGGAGGAGAAGGAGAAGTGGAGCAGGAGGAGAAGAAGGTGGAGGAGAAGGAGAAGTGGAGCAGGAGGAGGAGAAGGTGGAGCAGGAGGAGAAGGAGAAGTGGAGCAGGAGGAGGAGAAGGTGGAGCAGGAGGAGAAGGAGAAGTGGAGCAGGAGAAGGAGAAGTGGAGCAGGAGGAGAAGGAAAAGTGGAGCAGGAGGAGAAGGAAAAGTGGAGCAGGAGGAGAAGGAAAAGTGGAGCAGGAGGAGAAGAAGGTGGAGCAGGAGGAGAAGGAGAAGTGGAGCAGGAGGAGAAGGAGAAGTGGAGCAGGAAAAGTGGAGCAGGAGGAGAAGGAAAAGTGGAGCAGGAGGAGAAGGAAAAGTGGAGCAGGAGGAGAAGAAGGTGGAGCAGGAGGAGAAGGAGAAGTGGAGCAGGAGGAGAAGGAGAAGTGGAGCAGGAGGAGAAGAATGTGGAGCAGGAGGAGAAGGAAAAGTGGAGCAGGAGGAGAAGGAAAAGTGGAGCAGGAGGAGAAGAATGTGGAGCAGGAGGAGAAGTGGAGCAGGAGGAGGAGGAAAAGTGGAGCAGGAGGAAAAGGAGAAGTGGAGCAGGAGGAGAAGTGGAGCAGGAGGAGAAGTGGAGCAGGAGGAGAAGGAGAAGTGGAGCAGGAGGAGAAGAATGTGGAGCAGGAGTAGAAGGATGTGGAGCAGGAGGAGAAGAATGTGGAGCAGGAGGAGAAGAAGGTGAAGGAGGAGAAGAAGGTGGATCAGGAGGAGAAGAATGTGGAGCAGGAGGAGAAGAATGTGGAGCAGGAGGAGAAGAAAGTGGAGCAGGAGGAGAAGAAGGTGAAGGAGGAGAAGAAGGTGGAGCAGGAGGAGAAGGAGAAGTGGAGCAGGAGGAGAAGGAAAAGTGGAGCAGGAGGAGAAGAATGTGGAGCAGGAGAAGAATGTGGAGCAGGAGGAGAAGAAGGTGGAGTAGGAGGAGAAGAAGGTGGAGCAGGAGGAGAAGAATGTGGAGCAGGAGGAGAAGAATGTGGAGCAGGAGGAGAAGGAGAAGGTGGAGCAGGAGAAGGAGAAGTGGAGCAGGAGAAGGAGGAGCAGGAGGAGAAGTGGAGCAGGAGGAGAAGGTGGAGCAGGAGAAGAAAGAGAATACCATTCTTTTGGCTTTTAGTTTGCATAAGCCCTTTGTAAGCTCTGACCATGTATCATTATTGAATGCTTGCCACTACACTGGACATAATTAATATGCAAATTAAGTAAAAATAAATATAATTTGTGTATTTTATTATCTTATTAAATCTGCTGACCTGGAAACCCATCTTCTCCTGGATCACCGGAAACACCAGGTTGACCATTTGGGCATGATCCGCAGTCATCACCAATAGGACCTGGGGATAGAGTTGAAGAAATGCATCAACATCATTGGTTATAAGCTATACTGATGACGCTTTCAGTTGTTGTTAGTGTTTAATGCCTACAATGAGTGTTTACTCTTTTGTGAGCCCTGAAAAGGGCGTTAAGTTGCAGATTGTAGTAGCTTTCTTTCAATCCTGAGTGTTCTGATGAAGGTGAACTGCTGTCCTCCAGGCAGTTGTGCTACGCCTGGCTTCATCTGCGTGATGTTTACTACTACACGAATCACGTCTATCAACATCTGATTAGTCATACTGCCTTGAAAACAGCCTGTTTCCAGAGAACACTACATGAAAGAGAGATAGTGGTCTTGGTCAGTGTATTGTGCCTGCCCCTGCCGTGATGTCTTGGTCAGTATGTTGCGCCTGACCGGACTAGCGTCTCAGTTCTTCACAGGCCTTCAGTAACCATCGTTACAGCGCGTTTGATATTGGTGGAGTCTGACTGATGGAATTATATGAATACCAGAATACTTGTAATCAAACTGGCAGATAATTTGTGCCAAGTTGCCAAAAGCTATCTGTTTTATATCCCCAGTGTATGGAAGCGTGTGTATATCTGTAATGGAAACGTATTGTCAGTGTATGAATGCATGTGAGTATCTGTAATGTGAACATATTGTCAGTGTATGGATGCATGTGAGTATCTGTAATGTGAACATATTGTCAGTGTATGGATGCATGTGAGTATCTGTAATGTGGATGTATTGTCAGTGTATGGATGCATGTGAGTATCTGTAATATGGATGTATTGTCAGTGTATGGATGCATGTGAGTATCTGTAATATGGATGTATTGTCAGTGTATGGATGCATGTGAGTATCTGTAATGTGGATGTATTGTCAGTGTATGGATGCATGTGAGTATCTGTAATGTGGACGTATTGTCTAGTGTATGGATGCGTGTGAGTATCTGTAATGTGGATGTATTGTCAGTGTATGGATGCATGTGAGTATCTGTAATGTGTTCCAATATGGCAGTTTTGCAGTATAGTATTTGGCCAATCCTTTCTGTATGTGAAGAAGTGGTTATACAGGGATAAATCGTCAACAAGCCCAGTCAAACTGGACACAAAGATATTGCAAACTAAAATTGTGCTCAATTTACTTACCTGCTTCTCCGTCTACGCCGTGTAATCCAGATGTTCCAGGTAAGCCTGTCTCGCCAAAATCTCCCATTGGACCAGGCAAACCCTTTGGACCAACGATATCAGGACCGATACCAGGTTGACCTTTCTCACCCCGACGACCTGGTTCACCTGGTTGCCCAACCTGACCTGGGAGTGCATCTACACCAGGGATACCTCTCTCCCCAGAAGGTCCGATTACAGTGTCTCCTGGAGGTCCTGGATAGCCTATCTCACCCGCCAGTCCAGGGAAGCCTGGCTCTCCGTCTTGTCCTTGCTCTCCTTCATAGCCTAGATAATAGAATAGGTAAATGTTATCCGATGGAAAAGACTGCCATCAGAGAAATAGTGTTAGAGACTTTATTGTACAAGGTGTATGATAATTAAGTATACAACTTTATTTTTTGTCCACCTAATAGTTGCCCTAGCCTAGAGTGACATGCGACCTGGACTTTTGTGCATGCATGATATTGTTGCCAGACTGTGCAGCCTCCCAGTCTCTGTCAGGCTGCCGTCATTGATGCACAAGTGCACTGTGGTCAACGCATTTGTGTTTCAAGCCAAAAAAGACTACTGAGAAGATAAATAGAGTTTTTGGTAATGAGGCTTTGAGTTTTACACAGATTAAAGAGCGGCATCATTGTTTCCAAGATGGTTGCACATCAATTAAGAGCAACGAACGATCAGGGAGGCCCTCAACAAGTAGAAATTCAGAAACAATTGTAAAAGTGTGGCGGTTAGTGATGGAAGTTCGTTCAATAAAAATTTCAGAATTAAAGAGAAAAGTGGCAATTTCATGTAGTTCAGTGCAATCTATTTTGAATGACGATTATGGGATGTTTCATGTCTTAGCAAAAATTTGTTCTGAGACTCCTCACTCCCGAACAGAGATCAACCCTCTGCAGGTTGTGTATGCCATGTTGGAATGCACCAATGATGACTCTTGACATGTTCAGTACTCCCACCTTCTTCCCAGACATGGCTCCCTGCGACTGTTGGCTCTTTCCAAGACTTGGGGTGCCGCTCAAAGGGATGTGATTTTTGCTGCCTGGATAACGATAGTCTGTTTATTTGACAGGAATGTCACGACTTTTTGAATTTTGCCTCAATGGCAGCCAACATCTTTGTCTTATAAATTTTACAATGCCAATGCTTCTTTTAGATGCAACACGTGTGCATATGATCTTCGCGTTTGTTAATCTATCTCCAATAGGACTAGCTACTGATCTCACCTCTTGAGACTAGTGGATGCTAGAAACTTGCGAGACTGGAAACTCCATTGTTTCACACTCTTGTTTCTTTGGTGAGACAAGTACCTATACCTTTCAGTTATATACTCAACGAAAAAAGTAACTTACCCGGTAATGTTTTTCATCATATAATTTTATTTTATCATCCAAAAACAACTAATTTGGGGAGAAGAAACGTTATTCCATAGTTCAAAACTAAAACAACTGAAAAGACATTCTCGTGTCACGTGTGATTGTATCAGCAGCCTCCGCAAGCTTGAGGGTCATTGGTGTGTCCACCACGCGCATTCATAGCAGCTTGATATCTACACCTCATTGAACGAATGCAGCAGCTCATTAAATACTGCAGAATGTTTTGAAATTCATGAACGTTTTCTTGGCGAAGTTGCCGTACAGTCTGCAGTGGATGCTGTCACTGAAGTCGACGTTTCAGCTAAGCCCAGACAAACTCAGTGACAGGTCATAGGAAATAGCTGGCCAGGGCAAGATTTCACTTGGAGTTCATCCTGACGACTCTGGCAACAAGAGGACGGGCATTGTTCTGCTGAAGCACAATGCCTAGTGCATGGTTCAGCACAAAAGGCACAATGTAGTTCCTCACAATCTCATCACGTTATTGCAAGCCGGTAACAGCACCGTCTAAGATAAAGAGCTCTGTCCCATGATTAGTGCAGATGCCTACCGAGATCATAATCCCTCCACCACCATGACAAGCACGCTCTTGAATAGTTATTGGCGTAGTGCTCTCCCTGTAGACGATATACTCTGACGACTATTAGCTCTTGATAGGTTGATCTTGCACTCATCAGTAAACAACACTCTGTGCCACAGAGTGTTTCCAAAGCGCAGATGTTATCTGGCCCAGGCTAAATGTTATCTGGCCCAGGCTAAATGTTGTGGCCACAGAGTTGAACGAATAGCAGGGTGTCTTGCATGTAGGCCTTGCTCGCACAAACAGTTCCTGACAGTTGCTGAACTTATTCTTCTCAGTCAGGGGATGGTGCCAGCAGTGACAGTTGCTAGCTGAAATCTGTTTTCCAGATATGCGAGAGTGATGTAACGATCCCGCAATCCGATCGTTAATTGAGAACATCCGCTGCGTGGCAGGTTAGAAACAGTCCCAGTTGTCTGGTAGCATTGTAATCAAAGCATAACAATCTGTCTTGACACATCAAACTATCTTGCTGTCAGGTTGCAACATCCCATTTAGCGCAGTGCGCGGCAGCCTTCCAGTAGTTTGCTTTTCAACAAAATGAATGGCAAAATAATCACAGATCACCAGTGAACACTTCTCAGGTCAATTTTGTGATTAGCACGTGAATTGTGAAAAACTGTACCAATGGTTGGTAATTTCATGAAATCAGGTTTTTAAGGTCTGACTATACTAAGACAATTATATGGCTTCCAGTAGCGGCCAAGAATGCATCAGTATGAAATTACATTACAACTTTCAAACATAAAAACTTGTAAGTTACTTTTTCCGTTGAGTATATATGTTCGTAATTTTATTGGAGTTTTTCTATAAGTTTCTCATTTTATTCAACCTCTGCTTTGCCATAGCCATTCTCCTTCTTCCTTCAGGCAATTTCCATTGTTGCTTATAATTGAGCAGAGGTACTCAAAACTTGTGACTTTCTAAATCTGATAGTCCAGCTTCAATCATTTCAAACCCATACTTCATATTATTGATGGTGAGGAAGGTAAGTTGTTGCAACATATTTTTCTGAGGTAGATCTGTTTAATTTGTTTAATTAGAAGTAATAAATACATTTGTAAGGGAAAATAACAGATATGATGATCTTGTAAGAAACACTATCAGTGTTCTGTGACAATTTTTTAATTTCCAAGGTTCAGATCACCCTCGAAATTGGTAAGTGTAAATGTTTTTAATTTTCACATTCATCTTCTTGAATCTCAGAAACTAACACACACACAACAAAACAATAGCCCCAACAAGTTCTTTATTCATTTATGTCTCTACACACAAGCAAATCATATCTATAGACAATCAAATAGAAAAGATACAGGCTCTCAAAATCAACAACCTAGGAAACCATGAATCGGTGAAAAATAATTCACTGGCAGGGAAAATTGCCTAATTTTTGTATGGCGTGTGTTAAGGTTAAGCATAGACTCAGATATCCACCAATCAGATGGTCCAACATGGTACTATAAGGCAAAAGACCAAAACAAGGTTAAATAACATTTGGCTACCTGGCACCACACTGTTATGCATGACTGAATACCAGAATTGTCTTATTCTGCATGAAAAGAACATTGTGACGGTATTGTAGTTTACAGCGTGGCTGTGATATCTGCACCTTTCGGCTGGCTTTTTTGGGTACTGGGTTTGTCTTCTCACTGCGATCCCTATCCCTTGGCAAGACAAGACTAGTTATGACTAGTGCAGCCTGTTTCCAGCGTCGCCACTTGGAGGCGGAATATGGTCTTGGTCAACTATGGTTAGTTGACCTTGAGGCAAGCAGCCAGCTACAAGCCGCTGACTACTGCCAGCCAATTCACTGCTTGAATACCAGGATTACAGACGAACTGTATTGTGGTGAGTGAATCCTGAGACAAGACTGTCGTGAGTGAATCCTGAGACAAGACTGTCGTGAGTGAATCCTGAGACAAGACTGTCATGAGTGAATCTTGAGACAAGATTCGTGAGTGAATCCTGAGACAAGACTGTCATGAGTGAATCTCGAGACAAGATCCATGAGTGAATCCTGAGACAATACTGCCATAAGTATGTCCTGAGACAAGATTGTCGTGCGTGAATCCTGAGACAAGACTGTCGTGAGTGAATCCTGAGACAAGACTGTCACGAGTGAATCCTGAGACAAGACTGTCACGAGTGAATCCTGAGACAAGACTGTCACGAGTGAATCCTGAGACAAGACTCGTCAGTGAATACTGAGACAAGACTGTCGTGAGTGAATCCTGAGACAAGACTGTTGTGAGTGAATCCTGAGACAAGACTGTCATGAATGAATCCTGAGACAAGACTGTCATCAGTGAATCCTGAGACAAGATTCGTGAGTGAATCCTGAGACAAGACTGTCACGAGTGAATCCTGAGACAAGACTGCCATGAGTTAATCTGGAGACAAGACATGAGTGAATCCTGAAACAAGACTGTCATGAGTGAATTCTGAGACAAAGCTGTCATGACAGAAACAAGACTGTCATGAGTGAATCTTTAGACAAGACGTGAGTGAATCCTGAGACAGATTGTCAAGTTTATCACAAAAAAGATAATGAAGAAAAATAATCCTATAGTAACAGGGATTACTGCATGAACCTGTACACTTTCATTCCTCAACAAAGATGTACTGACCTAAATCTCCTTGGACACCCTTGAATGATAACCCTGGTTCGCCGGCTCTGCCAGGCTCACCAGAAAGTCCTGGAGGTCCCTCAGGACCTGGGCTGCCATAGGGTCCTAATTCCCCAGGGCCACCTGTAAGAAAACAACATCAGAATTAGCACGACAAATTAAAACAACGAAATACATGTTAACATACTTCACAAAGGATGCTGTTAAACTGATGCATTGAGTCCCAGGGTTGTATCTAAGACCAATACCGAGATGTTTCATGTTTCGCCAAGTTTTGGACAATATCTAATTAAAATTCGTTGATTGTTTTTCTTTCCGGTATAACATGACAATGCGACAAATGCGGTTCAAACATGTCAGGACAAAGCACTATTTCAAATAAATCGAGCAGGCCAAACATGACTCAAAACTACATGCACATTAGGCCCAGAGGTCAACCTGTAACAGGGAACTTCTGGCTATATCCCGTGGTTCTGGAATTATGATGCCAATCCAGATACCTTTTTTACACCTTGTAATTTTTCCAGAGCAAAAAATATATACGTATTTCTGTTATCAGTATAAATATACTTTATTTACTGCTTACTGCCTTGAAGTTTGTTAGGTTGTTTTTTTTTTTGTTTTCGTCTTTATTTCTCTATTCCTCAAAGCAGTGTGCGTTGCACTATGTTGTTTTTTTTGTTTCTGTCAACCCAGTGCATCCAATTTCAGCATGCATTTTATGTAATGGTTTGCTTCCCCAGGGTAACAGCTGATGCTGTGACTGGAGAGCGAACCCAGCACCTACGGCTTGTGTACCATGTCACTTAACCACTAGCCCACGTCATCTCCTAAGTTTGTTAGTAAAAATAACATACAAAAACAATGCATTGGCTTGTTTACATAAAACATCTCACATTCGTCCTATACTATATTTCTGAAAGTTTGTATTGTTGTATGTCTGAAGACCCTACTCACTAACGGAAAGACATATTGAGTTGAATTTTTCACTGAATATTCTATGCTCAATTTATAGATCAGTGCATGAGGTCCGCAAACCGTTGTTGTGTTGATCAAACATTGCTCAACAGACAAAATGATAAGAATAATATAGATCAGTGTTACTTATTTCAAATACCTATGTTGTTCGCTTCACAAGTTACATGCATATGATTATATATATTGCTTACAGGTGAATAGAAAAATGGTGACCTCATGACTCAATTTTCTTGGCCAAATAATTGATATCCAATGTGCTCATAATGGGTGCATTTGTAGCCAGAATGGCAGTGCTTTTGTTGTTAAGAACCCAAACATGACATTTACAGGAATTAAACACACTTTTACCCTCTCAAATGTAAACTCCTCAAGGACAGAATGCTTCCCAACACCTGGCTTTAACGTAGTCCCTTTACTGCAACAGACACATATTTCAGCTACTATGCTGATCCCACTATAAAACTACTATAAAACTATGATGACTATTGTTTCATGTACTAACCTCTACGCCCTGTAAGGCCACGATCTCCAGGTTCGCCATCTCTACCTCTAGGTCCTGGTGATCCTTTGACACCCTCCACATATTCTCCTGACTCCCCCTGGAATACAGAATACAATTATTATTGATAACTAATTCCCTCCAAGGAGCTCACACACCAGTTCAACAACTTTCTACCAAATTTAACTGCGCTGATTTCCTGGCTTGCAGACTTTCATAAAATGTTTTACAGATGATAGACTGGCTTGCAGACTTTCATAAAATGTCTTACAGATGATACACTGGCTTGCAAATTTTCATAAAATGTCTTACAGATGATACACTGGCTCGCAAACTTTCATAAAATGTCTTACAGATAATACAATGCCTCACAAACTTTCATAAAATGTCTTACAGATGATAGACTGGCTTGCAAACATTCATAAAATGTCTTACAGATAATACAATGCCTCGCAAACTTTCATAAAATGTCTTACAGATGATACATTGCCTCACAAACTTTCATAAAATGTCTTACAGATGATACAATGCCTCACAAACTTTCATAAAATGTCTTAGAGATAATACAATGCCTCACAAACTGTCATAAAATGTCTTACAGATAAAATACTGGCTCACAAGGTATCATAAAATTTTAATTTTGTTTCCTGGATGTAAAAATCTTAGGATTACCATTCCTTCTGTACTTCCCAAAGTAAGGAATGAGAGTCCAACACTGCCCTTGACGAATTAGTTCTCAAATAGCCACCTCAACAATGAAATAACTGCTTAGGGGATGAAGTGTGCTAGTGGTTAAGTGACACGGCTCACAATCCGAAGGTGTTGGGTTCAATCCCCATCGCAGCACTGGCCATTACCCGGGGAATCAAACCCTTAGAAAATGCAGGAGGAAGTAAACCCATAGAAAATGCAGGAGGAAGCAAACCCTTAGAAAATGCAGGAGGAAGCAGACCCTTACTTAAAATGCATGCCGACGTCGGATGCACTGGGCCGACAGGCGCAAAATAAAAACATCATGCAACGCACACCGCATTGGGGAATGGAGAAATAAAAAAGGCAAGCGAAAAAAACAACCCCAAAACTGCTTCAACATTGCTATTCTCATACTTATTTGTCACGTCAAACATCATGTTTCCAATGTTCAGTCACGTAGATTGCCTTGTCATTCCCCCTCAACCATGTCATCCATATTGCATGTTTCCAGTAGGTTTGGGCAGATCATCAGCTGGTCTGGGTGTGTGTTGCTCCACAGTCGCATGTCGCATCATCCATGTATTTCCATCTCTTAAGTTCTCCTGCATCATGATACACCAGTTCAGATTCTATTTAGTGACCTCCATGTTGCATTAAGTGGTGTCCAGGTTCCTCTGGCAGTTCGATCCAGGTGATCTTCTTCTTCTTCTTCGTACGCTGTCAGACGTCAACCTATATTTTTTCGAAAAAAGCAGCGGTCATCCTGAGGCTGTCGACACTGCCATAGAGCTTGTCTAGTGTTGCCACTGGTGATGGCCACATGTGCTTTCTCTGATCCTCGTATGTCGGGCAGTTTTGCAGCAGATGTTCAGCGGTCATTTTCCCAGTACCACGTGCATTCGTCAGTGCCACCTATCTTCAATTTATTGAATAGGTGGTACCTCAGTCTATTGTGGCCTGTACAGAGTCTGAAGACCACGATCTGCTCTCTTCTGTTCAACTGGTAGTAGGCATAGTTTTTTGTGTAGTCAGTATGTTCTGTTTCCCATTTGGTCATGTATCTGGCTCTAATAAGCCTTTTGGACTCTTTATAGGTCACACTAGGATCTGGTTGTGGTAGTCTTGCACCTTCTTTTGCCAGTCTGTCTGCCTCCTCGTTGCCTTGGATGTTACAGTGGGATGGAACCCACTGTACCACTACTCTTTTTGGTGCGGACTGCTGGCATAGTTGACAGAGTACTGCTCTTAAATCATTAAGTACAGTATTTTTCTGGCTTTTTAGTGCTGTGGCTACGGACAGGGCATCTGTAAACAGGACTATATGGCTTTCATTTCTTTTGCCTGTCACCATTTCTTCTACTGCAGCCCTCAGTGCCTCTGTCTCCGCTCTGAAATTGCTTGAGTAGTCTTTTCTGTTGATCATGGATTGCAGATTTCTAATCTTTTCAAGTTCTACAATTGGCGTTGACTTCATGCCTCCTGTTATAACTCTCATGGCTTGGTTTTGGAGTTTGCTAATTTTATCAAAGTTCGCCTTTGCTGCTGTTGTCCATGCCGCAATGCCATACTCGAGAACTGGTCTCACTCTTCCAGTGTACAGTTTCTTTAGTATACTTTCATCTGCTCCCCAGCTTGTGCCAGCAAGTTTCCTCATGATTGGCATTCTTTCTCTGGCTCTCATTCGATTTCTCTCGATCTGACTTTTCCATGTCATGCGCCGATCAAATGTGACTCCCAGGTAGTTTGGGTTGTCATTTGGCCGCAGAGATATTTGCCGTTAAGACTTATTTTGGTGTTTTGGGGGTTTGTTTGAAAGCGAGAATATCGTACATGTTTTTTTCTTCATTTATTTTGACCAGCCATGAGTTTCCCACTCCTCCAACAATGTTAGGGCCTGCTGCATCCGATTACTTGCTATGGTGAGATTCTTTTCAGAGGTCCATATAGCCAGATCGTCTGCGAACATGGAGCTGTGGACTCTTCTTGGTATATTCTCTGAGATGTTGTTAATATACACCAGGAAATGTGTGGGTGACAGTACTCCCCCTTGGGGTACTCCCTGCTCAAGTGTCACCTTTTTGCTCATCTGCCCTTGTACTTGAACTCTGGCTGTTCTGTTTTTGAGGTAATGGCTGATCCATCTGTACATTTTCCCACAAACTTCACTTCTTCGTAGCTTGACTTTAAGTCCCTCTTTCCAGACCTTGTCAAATGCCTTCTCTAGATCCACCCAAACCGCTACTGTGTGTTTTTTCTCCTGGTAAGCATCCTCTATTTCCTGTGCTATGAGAGTGATCTGATTCTCAGTGATCCAGGTGATCTGCTTTAGATCATTCCATTTTCCGAGGCACGTTTTCCAGGACTAGTCAATCAGGGACTGTGTTGACTATTAGAAACTTCTTCTAGATTTGAGTCTTGTGCCCAGCACACATATTGTACCTTGGATCATTTGTCTGTTTCTCTCTTTCAATTTCTGATGCGACACTTCTTGATACCTTAGATGGTGCATTGACGGTTATTAGGTATATTTTTCAGTTGGAGTAGATTTTAGGCACCCTGTAACTATCCAGCCAGTTTAATTTATTGCTGTATCAATAAGTTTGAGATGTGCAGAGTTTCCCAAACTGGTGCGGCATACCAAGCGATACCGAAACACAGGGTGAGTGCTAATGTTCGTAGGACATCTGGCTGTTTTCCAATGTTGTGCCAGTCAATTTTCAGATATTATTTGTCGCATGTATCTTGCGTTTTGTTTCCTCCTGGCAGTGTATGGTGCAGGACAGAGTGCGATCAAACTTTACTTTTTGTTAGGGGGCTGTACTGTGTTCCAGCTCCTGTACTTGACATTTGATCAGTAGTTTTCTTGTTGCTTCTATATTTCTGGGTTTGGCTGGGTTTTGGTGTGAGATGATTTCTATGGTAATATACAGCAAGGACATCAAGCAAGCTTGTCAGCTTGTTCTTCTTCATTCGTTCTCAATTTCCCGCTACCAAGATCTGAAAATGGCTTTGCAAGTAGCAGGATGTTGTCCGGAGAACGGAATGCGTTGTCGTTGTTTACAGCTTGACTGCGCTAATTGCACCTTTCAGTCCGAAATATCAACAGGCATTTTTGGGTACCTGGTTAGCCTTTGCTCTTCGATCCCTTCTCCTTAGACAGCCTGCTCTGTTGCAGCCTGTTACATAGGATCACTGTGTGGAGGTGTAGAAGGGCCTTAGCAGCTCTGGTTTGCTATCCCCAACACTAGCAGTCAGCTATGGATCACTGACCACTGTAGCTCATGCACTGCTCAACATCTTGACCCCACTTGTCAGCTTTAACTTAACGTCTTTATACTGGTTTAGAAAACTCTGTAGAGTCTGTATACAACCAGTTTCATTTACATTACCTTGCTCTAAAAGCTATGCTCATCCAATTTATTCGTAAACGCATTAACTGTCCCTGCCTCTACTACCTCTCATGGCAATGCATTCCAAGCATTCACCACTCTCTGACTTAAAAAAAATATTTCCTAATATCTAATCTGGACCTCTCTTTAGTTAATTTGTAGCTTTTTGTAGCTTTAATTCAACCTCTTCATAAACCATTACCAACTGCTGTATTGTCTGCATAAATTCATTTCATCACTTTCGTGTTCATGAGTTGGTTGTTGGTAAATTTGTTATACAGCATAGTTGCTAATATGCTTCCTTGTGCCATTTCATTTTTATGGTTTCGCAATCAGCTTTTTAACCAACCAAATTGACATAGAAAAAATATATTCAGCAATAGACATTTCATGAGGTTGGTGAGACATCAGTCATATGTCATGCATGGAATATAGCTTTGTCAGTAGCTTCTGGTGGTCAGTTGTGTCGTATGCTGTACTTACATCAACAAAAGTCATTCCCTTGATGTGCTATTCTCATAACAAGGGAAATTAAAATAAAAAGTCATTCAGATTATGCAATTATTCTCAGACTTGTCCCATGTCCCAGATGTAGACCTTCTGGTTGTAACTTAATGTTTTTGTATCAATGCTGATATAATGTTATTATCAACTTCTGTCTTTTATAGATGACTATCACTTCTGTTGACTGGTTGATTCAAGTAAACAGCAAAAGTCAAGTATATGGATTGGTCATTAACACCAAGAAAACAAATAGAAACTACGATAATCAGCAAAGCAGACTCGAACCCTGCTCTACAAACAGAAATAGACAGTTAAATATTGAAATACATCAATAGCTTCTCTGATCTTGGAAATATATTAACAGTAGATGGAAGATGAGAAATGGAAATTAAGAAGAGGATAAGGATGGCCAAATTTATTTTCACTAACATGAGAAATCCAAATCCAAATAACTCAAAAGTTTTTCATGGGAATGATCAGGTGCTATGTATAATAGTATTTACTGTATGGTGTAGAAACATGGACAATGAAAAAGATTGAAGAAAATTGATGACTTTGAAATGTGAATATTTGGAAGAATGAGGTCTATTTCGTAGTAACAACAACAACAACAAAAACAACAGAAAACCTGAAAAACAGGAGCAAAGAAAATTGATGAACAGAATCAATCCAACAGTTAAGATATTGTTGTCACATCAAAAGACATAACACTCTGCTGAAAAGAATACTGGAAGGAAAGGTGGAGGGTAAACGTGTCAGAGATAAACAACGTTATAAGTGGGAGGATAACATCAAAAGATGGACAGGGAAAAGCCTGGAAGATTGCACCAACATGACAAGAGACAAAGGATGCTGAAGACCCATTGCAGCCAGCCCTTGATGTGAGACAATACCGGAGCTAAACTCAACTTGTTAGTACACTATTATATGTTCACAGTACTTACCGATGGCCCCTGTTGACCTCTGTTTCCTGGGAAACCCTCGTCACCACGGATACCCTACAACAACAAGAACAAAAAAAGTACTGCAGCTGTTTAAAAAAGAATACATACAAAATATGGCCGCTGGTAATGTGCTCACATCTCAAGAAACTTAACAAAATCAATGGTGGGTGTTCAAAACCCAAAGTTTTAAGCGACATCTGGTCACAAGAGAGTATAGATCAGACACCTTGACCCATTAGAGACAGACAATATACTCTGGTCCTGTGTACACACTGTGCACATCATGATGATGTTCATCCATTGAAAGTGATGAAGACCACTCTCTTTGTTCAGTCGTGTGGACAATCTTTTCTCTTGCTTTGTCTGCTGAAATGGGTGACTTGCGCAGTGATTTGGATTAAAGTGAGAAAGAAACTGTGCCTTTTGTCAACCTCACTCTCTGGTTCTGAGCTACCCTTGGCCAGTGGCAAGATATTTATCGAGACGACTGGAGATAGAAAAGGTGTTTACTCCCGAAGCCTTTCCCGTAAACAGGTATCCAGCAAGGCAGCAGAGGGGGGGATGACATCTAATGTTGTCTTTTGTGCCTTTCCCATAACCACAAGAGGCCGTAGGGACATCACTCAGCGTGTGAGTTGGGCATCTCTTCCTGGCTGTGTTCAGTCCATTATAGTAGTGTCTAAATTTCACACACTAAAATGTATGCACATGAAAGAACCCCTGACAGCTGAAAACCGAAAAGTACAGGTTGTTAGTCCCTGTCCTGGCATAAATTATTAAAAATAGTTAAATTCCCCTGCCTACCTTCCCCAGACCTAGTTACCTACAGGAAGTAACATTGCAAAAAGCACCTAATATGGATAGCCTTCAGCAGCAGACACATGCCTGTCTGTTCAAATATCAGGTTTCTATGTATTCCAAGATGTGTGCCTGGAATGTTGGCTCTCGTTATACCAGCTATAAGCAAAACAATAAATTGAAATACAAATATCCAAGTCTTGCAACTTTACCCAATGGAGGGTTATGTGGTTGAAAGATAAGGCATTCAACCCAAAGCAATGAATGGAAACAGTGCAAGTTTCAAGTAACCTCTGAGCCCAAGGGAGGCAAGACCAGAAAGCCTGCATACTAAGTTACCTCAAGTTGTTTTAATTAGTCATCTTGCCGCTGGTCCAAGGTCGCTCAGGACTAGAAAGTGTGGCTGATGACCAGTATAACCCAAATACAGCGCAACTTACATCATTAAGACAAAAAAAACTTTCTGATGATATTCCTATCATTACTTACGATGGGCAACTAACTTTATATGGAACTCAAAAACGTTTTGACCAATTAAATAGACAAGAATGACAGAAATGATATTTGAGCTATACTATACCTTGGCACCATCACTACCATCAGATCCTGGGAAGCCCTTCTCTCCGTCCATCCCCTTGGCACCATACTCTCCTGGAGGTCCATCCTTGCCACGTTTCCCCTAGACAAAAGATGTGTAGATTATAACAACCATTCACAGCTAAATATATTAATAAACTTTAGTCGAGGAGATCACATCTTACAGCACAAGTCTGTTGTCACCATCTTCACTTGCGATGGACAACTATTATTAATATAATAGTAATTGAAATGGTTCATTGCACCTGAAAGTTCTTACATTTGCTCAATCCCTTTCATTGCTGAAAATGGCAACAACATAGCACAAACTCTGTAGCTCTAGTGGTGGCTCCTACTTTTTCCCTTTATGTCAGGTACCAATTTACAGTTGGGTTGACTGGGAGAAGCAGTCATGCCGTGAACAAACCAACTACATATTTGGTCTGATAATGATGTGATTTGAACATTGAGGAGCGTGTGGCTGAATGGTTTAGAAGCCGGCCTGTTGAAAAAGAGAGCAGCAGATTGAATCTTCGGTAAGGCATATATTGTTTTTGTTTGGGGTGAACTAAACAAATATTACCAGCACTTCACATGGTTTACAGCAGTGGTGAATAGGCCTCTAGTCCTCAGTCTTCTTCTGTGTTCGTTCTCAATCTCCCGCTACCAAGCCCTGAACAGGGGTTTGCAAGTAGCAGAATGTAGTCCAAAGAACAGAATGCGTTGTGTTGCTAGTTTACAGCTTGGCTGCGATATTTGCACCTTTTAGTGCAACACATCCGTCTTCGGAAGTGTCCTAGGTCTAAAAACACCTCGACTACACCAGCAATAGGAATAAAGTCATACGACGACAATGACTTTGGGATTGTAAGCAAAGCTCAACTCCTAGGCTACAAGTTTCCCAATATAATAGTAACCATCACTTACCCCTCAATGATAGAGGACTCTCCAACTCACCGGCATTACAGAACCAATTATTCACACAGGTTAATAGCCTGTTGAGTGTGGAGTACCTGTGACAGATTTAGTCTGGGGAAACAAATCTCGTCTCCCCACGGACTTCCCACCGGGACCTGAACACTCAGTCGGTGAGTACCGCTCAGGATGGCGGAGTAATAGCGATGCCATCTTGCCTGTAGTCCCGGGCGGAGAAAATAGTCTCGGAGTATAAAAAGTCTGACGGGCCAGAGCAAGGAAGAAAAAAAGAGCTCAGGGGTTTGTCTTCTTTACGATACCCGATTGGGGGAACGGAGACTGTACGAATTGAGAAGACGTGAAGACGAACGCCACCCCTCTTGCAGCAGGGGCTTGTCTTCTCTACGATACCCGATTGGGGGAACACAGAGCGGAGACTGCACGAATTGAGAAGACTTGTAAACGTTGTCCCCGGGACTCTCCATCACGTGGTCAATCAGCCCCGGTTCAACACAGGCAAGTTCATGCCTGCGGCTGATTTGGGTTTTCGAGACCAAAGGACGATCCACCTGAGTTGAGGTCAAGACTCGAGGTACCAACCGGCGCTGTTCCGGCCACAACTCGGACACACAAGACGTCACGACTGGCCAAACACAAGAAAGGTGACTATTGTCAGTAGCTCAGGGTTAGGAGTATAGATTGGTTAGGTTAGACTATTCCTGTATTGAAGGTAGTGTGTCAGGAAGAGAGGAGTGATCGTTTAGTGTGAAATAAATGATTTGTTTACTTGAAATTTTCCTGTGTTAGATTATACAGGATATATTTTGTGTAGATTAGAGCAAGGGCCTGACCTCTCTGCTACATACCCTTCTGGGCTTAAAAGGAGAGCTTTGGAAACAAAACCTCAAGGAGTGGTCTTCTGGGCTTAAAAGGAGAGCTTTGGAAACAAAACATCAAGGAGTAGTCTTCTGGGCTTAAAAGGAGAGCTTTGGAAACAAAACCCCAAGGAGTAGTCTTGTGGGCTTAAAAGGAGAGCTTTGGAAACAAAACCCCAAGGAGTAGTCTTGTGGGCTTAAAAGGAGAGCTTTGGAAACAAAACCTCAAGGAGTAGCCTTCTGGGCTTAAAAGGAGAGCTTTGGAAACAAAACCTCAAGGAGTAGTCTTGTGGGTTTAAAAGGAGAGCTTTGGAAACAAAACCTCTAACACGATTCTTCATGATAATCATTATTATTTATTTGTCATTCCAGATGACGAGTTATTGTTGTTGATGAATGCCCATGATGAGTAACATTACTTTTTTGTGCGCCCTGAAAAGTATGTTAGGTGGTGGGTTGCAGCAGCGTACCTAACATCCCACACTGATGAAGATGGGCCGGACTCCTCCAGGCTGTTGCACTATGTTTGGCTTATTCTGCCTGTCGCTCACTACTGCAGAGGGGTGGCAGCAGAATAACCACTGCAGAGACTCATTGAAATGGTCTCTGAAAAGCTTCAACATTGATGTCACCTCCTGAGAGTTGCTAGCACAAACCTGTAAGACCTAGTGCGCTAGTATCACTGAGCCCTGAAAAGTATGTTAGGTGGTGGGTTGCAGCAGCGTACCTAACATCCCACACTGATGAAGATGGGCCGGACTCCTCCAGGCTGTTGCACTATGTTTGGCTTATTCTGCCTGTCGCTCACTACTGCAGAGGGGTGGCAGCAGAATAACCACTGCAGAGACTCATTGAAATGGTCTCTGAAAAGCTTCAACATTGATGTCACCTCCTGAGAGTTGCTAGCACAAACCTGTAAGACCTAGTGCGCTAGTATCACTGAAGATAAGATTGCAGAGAGAAAAATCATTGGAGAGACAGCGAATGCCCAAAAAACAAACAAAACGCATGACGACTTCACAGCCGGCACCCCACATGTGTGTCAGGGTATGCCGTTCCAGGATTGGTCTTTACCACCATAAGAGAATACATTTTGCAGCACAAGTCTGATGATGTCGCTATCCCCACCTGCGATGAGCAACTATTATTATTACTGCAGGGATCTAGTCAATCCCCACCTCATTAGCCAGACTGTCATCAAACAAGTCAGTTTCCAGGGAGATCTGCATGGGAGTGAGGTGGGGTCTTGCTATGTTCACCTGACCATGACTAACATAGTCTGATCAGTATGTTTTGCCTGACCAGACATTTGTCTCCTTTTCTAGTGGAGCATAGGTCTTCAAAAACTACCTGTCCAGTCTTGAAGTACATGTGCTGCTATGATGTTTGCCACGTCGCAGTAATATAGAATGATGGTACCTATCTTGAAATTGATGTACAGGTGGTGCCTTATTCTGTTGTGGCCAGTTCAGAGATGTGGTATGATAACTTGGTCTTTTCTGGACAGTTGGTAGCAGCTGTCATCAATGTGGTATTTGAGACATTCTGCCTTTCTCCCTGCCACTTTACATTGTACTGTCCTTTTATTACAGCTTTTCGTTCCTCGGTTGATCAGATATTCTTCCTGTATCAGTTTCACTCCCTTGTTGGCTAGACTGTTGGCCTACTTGTTTCCTTTGATGTTCATATGTGATGGTATCCACTACTTTCTAGAACCTGTGAGACACTTTTGCCAAGAGCCTATTTTGCCATATCGGCCCTTCAATCGTGCATAGGCACCCATTTATGAACTTTTCACTTTTTTCCACAGCCCTGTTCATCATATACTAAGACTACGAACTATATAAAAGACCAGGCCACATTGGTAGATTTTTATTTTTATCAATAATAATAAGTTTGTTTAGGCGTCTGAGGACAGTTGCATCAATCGGCCCCACTGTTGCGACACAGCTCCAGGCCTCGTCCAGAGCGGAGTGGGAGGCTGCGATCTGCTGGAGCCATACTATGCGGGACAGACACATTTGCGATTCAGTCAGTCGAGGAAAGTGTTTTGGTGCTGAGGTATGACCTAGGAAATATTTTGTGGGTCAGGGGTTTCCTGGTTCAGCCTCATGACACGACCGAACAGAAAAATTTGGCTGCGGTTTAGTGTTTCTGAGGTTGGATGGAGGCCTGTTTTAGCAGAGACGACCACGTTGCAGATATAGTCATACCATCAGATGCCCAGGATACACCACTGGTTGATCATGTGGAAGGTATCTAGTCTCGATAAATCATGTTTGAGTAATGTGCAGGTACCGAACCACTGGTATTGCACACCACCAGCTTTATCGTATATAAGATACGGTTAATGCCATAGAAATAGCTGAACATACTGCTCTTTTGATTGTAGAGAGTTCCAACTTCCGTCATGTACGGTTAGATGAAAACAATGGCGATTTTCAAATTTGTTTTAGATTATTAAAAAGAATCTCTTCTGTTTTTCACTTGGATTTGAAGATTCACCCATTATTGAGAATGGGGAAGTTAAGTTTCTGCAACAGATTTTTCTGAGGTAGATCTATTCAGTTTGTTTATGTAGATACAATAATTATGTTTATAGTCGAAGTGACAGACATAGCCATTACGGCAAACATTGATAGTAGCAATAGAATGCTTTCTGTGAAATTTAATTTTTTTTCGTAACCAAGGGACTCCGCTAGTGGGAGAGTCTATATGTTTGTGCTATTTTTCACCACTATCAGAGTCTATATGTTTGTGCTATTTTTCACCACTATCAGAGTCTATATGTTTGTGCTATTTTTCATCACTAACACCATCTTCTTGTATCTCAGAAACTAACATACACACAATAGCACCAATAACTTCTTTATTAATATATGTCTCTAGACACACACAAAAAGAATTTTAAAAGAAGATTAGAGGTTCTCAAAATCAACAACCATGTCGTGACCTGACATGCTGAATGATAAACCAGCTGCAGGATGCAGACGTAATTTTGTTAATGATGATGGTAAAGGTTAATTGTTAGATATGTAACCCAAGTGCAGATAAATACTTGTCTTGTAATCGTGGTCATGAACAAACATTCTTTGTCTGGTGTAGTCATTTTATGCTAAAACAATTAAGACATCATAAATGAAACTATGACAAGAAAACACATACCCGTCTGCCTTGTGGACCCTCCATACCTGACGGTCCTTTCACTCCTGGTTCTCCTTGTGCACCCTGAAGAACAGAGTGCAAGTTGGCAAGTGAAATAGACCAAACTGTATTGTTAATTAATTATGCTTATTCACAGTTTGATATCTGTTTCTACTTCATTATTATCATCAATTCCCATGCTCCCCCTGAAACAAAGGACAGCAACTGATGCCCTCCATCTGTTCCTATTCTGAGCCATCTTGTTGAGTTCTGAACCCGAGACTCCAGCTTCCCTGGCTCCCTCAGCCACCTTACACCACAGATCACGTGATAGGTCTTGGTTGTATGGGATCCCTGAGAACCAGGTCATTAGTGCTTGTATTTTGGGCATTTATTGTAGCTTTAACAACAAATATCAAGGCAAAATTGGGCTGTTGGCCCTAAACCCAGAAATGGGCATGCATGTTTCGATTGGTCTCTCCCCAGGTGACCTGCCAGGACTACAAGCCCCCCCCCCCCCTCACCCCCCCCCTATAGATTACCACAAAATATCAGGCACGAAGCCACCCAACCACAAAAAGGTTATTGCACCCACAGGACAGCAATGGCCCTCCTTCATTCACTTTTTTGCTCCAATGTGAATCATAGACCACCACTGTAGCTGATCTCTTTCAAAGGAAGTCTACTTCATACCATTTGTAATCATTCACTTTTTGTTATAATGTGAAGCACAGGTCATCTTCTTTTTCTTCTTCGATCAACTGATGCTATACTTCTAACCAGGTGAGGTTCACGAAAGAGACTGCGTTTCAAGTTTTCGCCGGTCTCGAACAGCTTTCAAGTATGATCGCTCCAACCTCACCGGACTGCCTCTCTTTGGTCCGTATAAGTAAGGCAGTATATGTTCTGCTGTTTGCTTGGGTACTCCACAATCGCAGGTGGCAGTGTCTCTAAGACCCAGTATATGTAGGTGGGCCTTGATTGTGTTGTTGTTTGCGAATGCCCACAATGAGTAGGTTACTCTTATGTGCTCCCTGAAAAGGACGTTAAGTGACAAGTTACAGTAGCTTTCCTCCCATCCCGAACGTGCTGATGAAGGTGGACCGGGGTCCTCCAGGCGGTTGTGCTATCCTTGGCTTCTTCTGCGTGTTGATCACTACTACAGAGATCACGTCAAACATCACCTTGTTAGCCAGACTGTTGTTCTCGACAACAGTCCGTTTCCAGGACAACCAACGAGGAGGTCAGGAGAGGGTCTTGGCCAGTATATTTCTCCTGACCCTGGCTAACATTCTCTGATCAGTGTGTTTTGCCCAACCAGACATTAACCTCATCGTCCTAGTCCTTGATTGTGTAATGTCCCGTTCTGGGCTTGAAGATCTTGTGATCCCTCTGGATCACAGGTCTTCAACAAATACACACCAAGTTCTGCCCTGGGCCATTTGTTCCAGTTCTGTAAATCGTCTTTCAAATTTCCTTTATGTTTGTCTCAAGCTCTCTTCTCCATGTATGTTTTGGGCCACCTCTACTTCTCTTGCCTTGAGCTCTCTTCTCTGTGTATATTATGGTCTGTGTCTACTTCTCTTGCCTAGAGCTCTTCTCTGTGCATGTTATGGTCTGTATTTCTCTTGCATTAAGCTCTCTTCTCTGTGCATGTTTTGGTTTGCATCTACTTCTCTTGCCTTGGGTTCTCTTCTCTGTGCATGTTTTGGTTTGTGTCTACTTTTTTTCTCTTAGGCTCTCATCTCTGTGTATGTTTTGGTCTACCCTTATTTTCTTGTCTTGTCATATTTCAACCAGTCTGAGGATTTCAATTCTATAGTTCTTCATTTCCCTGGGGGAGGAACCTACCTCCTACCAGGCGCGTCAGCAGGGTTGCGGATTGCTGAAAGGCCTCCTAATTTGGAGGTTAGCTGCAAATAAATAAGCAGCCGTGGACAAAAACGGGTCGGCAGCCCCTCCACCATGCAAAGACACAACAGGCTAATCACCTGTTTGTCTTTAAAAAAAACGATTACAAGTCAAAACTTAGAGAAAACCGGACTGACCTCAACGGCGGCGAACAGGCGAGAAAAAAGGACCACGATTTACGGAACATGGAATGTACGAAGTATAAACAGAAAAGAACATGAACTAATAGAGGAGATGAAGAGAGCAAAATTGACAGTCCTGGCACTTACAGAAACAAAGAAAAAGGGACAGGGCGTTCTGGACCATGACGGCAACATGCTATACTACAGCGGAGTTCCCATGAGTGAACGAGCCAGGGCAGGGGTTGGTTGTATAGTGAATGGTAACAGCAAAGCAAACATTAAAGAATGGAAGTTCATTTCAGAACGACTGATGGTTCTAAGTCTACAAGAGGAGGATAGTCAAATGGATACCGTCACTGTGTATGCACCAAACGAAGACGAGAGCACTGACATAAAAGATGAATTTTATGAGCTCCTTCAAAGGACCATTGACGATTGCCATAATGAAATACTTATCCTTGGAGACTTCAACGCAAGAGTTGGAAACGACTATTCTAGATGGGATGGAGTGATCGGTAGGTATGGAGAAGATGTCTTAAATGACAATGGAAAACGACTGCTGAGATTCTGCAGAGAACAAAACCTTGTCATTACAAATACAAGGTTTCCACACAAGCGTATCCATGCCTACACAAGATGTGAGCCGGCAAGAAATGAAAGATCCATAATTGACTATGCTATAGTGAGGAAAACTGATTTCAAGCATGTAAAGGATGCTAGAGTGTTCAGAGGACCAGAGATAGGAAGCGACCACTACCTAGTTAAAATAAAGAGAGAAATTGAAAAACACTATCCAGCCAGGCAACACCCATCAGCAAGCATGAAACATAATACACGAGGAGAAAATAAAATTAAGGCTTACAAACTACGAGAACCAGATGTTAAGAGGAGATACAGAGGGCTCATAACAACAGCAATAGAAAGGATAGAGGGATCTGAAGAAGATTTGGAAATGCTCTGGGTAAAATTCAAAGACATCATCAAAGAGGCTGCAGCAGAGGCATGAGGTCAAACCAAAGAAGGGTGGAAGAGAAAGAGTACACCATGGTGGACAGAAGAAGTGAAAACAATAATACGAGAAAAGAAAAAGGCATGGAAGCAATACCTAGGGGCTAGGAATACAGAAAAACAAACAAAGAAATATAGAGAATATGTAAATTTTAGAACAGAAGCAAAGAAGACTGTGCTCAAGGCCAAAAAGAAATCCTGGGAAGAATTTGGAGAGAAACTGGAAAATAATGCTGGAGAAATCCAGAAACTGTTCTACAGGACCTTAAAGAACATGAGGAAGGAAAAGGAATGCCCCCTGAAATTTGTTAAAGATAAACAAGGTGCGCTGTTGACCGTTACAGAAGAGGTAATGAACAGATGGAAAGAATATTTCTCAGATCTCCTTGGAGTGGAGGAAAACCAAGCTCTGGAAGTAACAGTCCCAATTCAAGAAGAGGGAGCCATGGAGGGAAACGATAATATCACAATGGAAGAACTAAAGGCAGCATTGGAGAAAATTAAGATTGGTAAAGCAGCAGGACATGATGGTATAACACCAGAAATGGTTAAATACATGGGAGCGGCAGGAGATGCTTGGCGCCACAAGAAGATACCAAGAGATTGGGAGGTTGCAATAATAATACCAATATTTAAAAAGGGCGACAATCGACAATGTGAAAATCAGAGGTATTTCCCTTCTCAGTGTCCCCGGGAAAGTCTACTCTAGGATTCTAGAACGGCGATTAAGAGGTCTAGCAGAGCCAAACATGGATGAAACTCAATGTGGGTTTAGGGCAAACAGAAGTACTCAAGACCTTATCTTTACACTCAGACAGCTAAGTGAAAAGGCTCTTGAAAATGATTAAGAGATGCATCTCTGCTTTTTGGATTTGGAGAAAGCATTTGATAAAGTTCCTTGGGACAAACTCTGGGAGTGCCTGACAAGGAAGAACATCCCAGGACCCCTGATCTCTGCCATACAGAGTTTCTATAAAACATGCAGAAATTATGTGCGGACATCAAATCAAAAGTCAGGAGAGTTCAAGACCACTAGCGGAGTAAGACAGGGGGACATTCTATCACCGTATCTTTTCATACTCCTCATGGATGAAGTCATCAAAGCCTGCAAGGAACGGACCAAAAAGTATGAAGTAGGGTACTGGAAGATGAGACCAAGTTACAGTTCGGAATTAGCATTTGCAGACGATGTGGCCCTGATCACGAAAACCGAAGCACATCTCCAGATCAACTTGCAGGTCTGGGAAGAAGAGTTGAAGAAGAGAGGAATGCACATCAGCAACTCCAAAACAAAAACCATGGTGATCGCCAGAGATGAAAAGAGACATCAGATAACCCTGGGAACACGAGCACTGGAGCAGGTCAGCAACTTTAAATATCTAGGAGTGGTAATAGACAGCAGGGGAGGAATCAAAGAGGAGTTAACTGCACGAAGGGCAGCAGCAGGTAGACTGTTCCATGCAATAAACAGAGGTTTCCTCAGTAGAAGAGAAATAAGCAGGAAAACAAAGATGGATGTATACCGCTCGACCTATGTGCCTGTCCTGACATAAGGATGTGAGTCATGGGCAATGACTACAGCCCAAGAAAGGCAATTACAAACTTCAGAAATGAGGTACCTAAGAAAGGCGGTTCAGGTGACGAAAAGGGACAAGATCCGTAACCAGACAATACGTAGCAATCTCAAAGTTCAACCCCTGCAGACACGAGTGGAGCAGTCCCAACTACAGTGGTTTGGCCATGTCTGTAGAATGGAAGAAGATCGGATACCAAAGCGGTCATTGGAGATCAAAAGTCAAGGACGCAGACCCTGAGGACGTCCCAAAGTATGTTGGGAAGACAACATACGACAGTCCCTAAGTGATAGAGGGCTGGATTGGAAAGAAGCCAGGAAAAAGAGGGCGGATAGAGCAGTGTGGCGTTCTCTTTGGCAAACCTCTACACCTCAAGGTAGAAGAGGAGCGACTAAGTAAGTAAAGTTCTTCATTTCCGATTCTACGTTTGCAACCGTCACCTGTTCAGACACTGTACAAACTGTTCCAGCTTACAAAACCTGGAGGTTTTTCTCTAAGAAATCAAATAAGTCAGGGGTGCAGATACCTTGGAGCTGTTTCTGCAGTGGGATATTTGTACACTTGACAGAGGAATTGCTTCTGTCTTGGATGGCTGGGCTACATTTTACTTCTTGGTTGATTTGTCCATATCTGTTGGGAGTTTTTGTAGCTTAAGCTTCTTATTTCTTTATTTCCTTGTGGTCTTTCCATGGGTCTAATTGTTATTCATAACTCTTATCTCTGTGAGTTACATCATTCCTTAACTGCTGGCATGATTCATTGGATTGTTTCAATTCTTCATGAATGTTCAGTTTTTATACTATTTTTCTTCTCCAGACCTTGATTAAAGCGTTCAGGAGTAGAATCGTTGATTTACGCCTGTTAATCAAATCAATCAATTAATCAATAAGTCAAAGCATTTATCACTCCCTGTGAAGCATAGGTCTTCAATAAATATACACTAAGTCTTCCTGTCCTGGGCCATCTGTGCCAGCTCAATCCACACCTTCCTAGTTTTGATATTTGCCTCAAGCTCTCTACACCATGAATGAGCAAGTCTGCTGCTACTTCTCTTGCCTATAGGGTTAGGACAAAGGCTGCCTTATCAACTGATTTCCTTCATATTACACCTATCCAACTCCTCCTCTTCATGTCCTGTTCCACCAGAATCTGTCAAGATCTCTCACATATCCATATTAGTGATCTTATACCTCTTTCCCATTTATGAAAGTATGCACCTTTGTTGCTATCTTTTTTTGTGGTTCCTCATGTTTCAGAGCGAGAAAGTAGAACTGACTTTACACTGAAAGATTTGTATTTTCGTGGTGGATTTCATTTCTTTTGATTTCTATAAGTCTCAAACATAATGAAAACACACTTCTTTTGTATTACGTATTCTATCATCTGTATCCATGCCTCCCATTTTGTCTATATTGCTACCAAAAACTCAAATCTTGTAGGAAGCTGTCCCCCAACACAATCTCATCATTCATAGTTGCATTGATTCTGAAAACCTGTTTGTTGTCCCTGTGTATTTAGACAAAAAGTCTGGGACTGCTTATCAACATTCTTATTTTATCTTGTATTTAACTGCGGTTCATCCTCATCATCATCAGTCCCGTAACCTAGAAGGTCGTTGAGGCCCCGTTATTGCAGTTTGTTGAACCAATTCACGCCCTACATCTCGATTTTTCGCCAGGGTATTAGTTTCAACTATAGACCTTCCTGTCCTCTCATCTCTTTTTTTTGGTCTTCCTCTCCCACGCTTCCCTGGCACAGTGCCTTGCAGGACGGTCTTGGTTTAGCCCCACCGATCGTGATATATGTCCAGACCATGTCAATTTTTGTATTTTTACTAAAGTCAAAAGGTTTTTATACTGGCCTAACTCCTTTCTAACAATTTCAAGAACACTCTTGTTTGTAACGCCAAGAATTCTTTGAATTTCCATTTCGCAAATTTTACATTCTAGGGCAGCTGTCAGAGTCCAAGTCTCACACACATAGAGGTATACTGAAGTGACCATTGTATACATTAAAGTCAGCTTCGATTTAAGGCTAATGTTCATGTCGTTCTAGATTATTCGCAGTCTGGTTAGGGCGACCATGGCCATCGCTGTTCTTGACGGGATCTCCACGGTTATGAGACAGAAGTTCACATCACTAGGTTGCTCTGTCAAAGTCCATTTCATTCCATCTTTGTTGGTTGATGTTGTTGACTTCATAATCTTGTCAATGGACAGTTGTAACGGCCCTTTCTGTTCTCATATAAATCTCTTCTGGACTTTGTATTTCTGCATCTATCTGTATTGCGTTTGACTGAAGTTAGTAGTAAATGTTCTATTAAATCTAACAAACAGTATACTTACCACGAGCCCTTCATCTCCCTTAATTCCTATGTCCCCGCTGAGCCCAGCAGTGCCTTTTTCTCCAGCATCACCTTTCGGGCCTACTTGGATGGTGGTGTTCCACGGATTACCATCTACTCCAGCTATACCACCATCGCCTTGTGGTCCTTTATCACCCTGATGTGGGCAGATCATGCCAACATGAGAAGACAAATTAAGATGGTATTGACAATACTGATAAAATGTGAGTAGACGAGGTTCGCATACTGAGCCAAATTAATGTGATATTGGCAAGGATGAAATGTGGGCAGCTAAGGCAAAAAGAGGAGAAAAATTAAGATGATATTGAAAATGATGATGAAATGTGGGCAAATTAACTTTTAGTGGACACACCCTAAAACTACATTTTTATTAGCTATATTTTCAGCTGTTTATTGTTTAGTTAATTTTACAGACTACGGTCGATCTAGCTACCACATCGTTCACAGCGTGCGTTAATTATGACTAACGGATGTCCGGAACTGACTGTTTAATAAAAAATTTGTTTAGGATTTTAAACGAAACAATTTTATAGTTACTTTAAAATTGAAATCACAATCGGCCCAATCATTTGGCCGCTAGACTAATTGGGACCGCAGGCTCACCAATTGGTATGGCTGAATGTCCACTAAGAAGTAAGGCCCACGTGAGGAGAAAATTCAGATGATATTGATAATGATGATGAAGTGGGTAGATTAGGGCCACATGAGAAGACAAATTCTGATGATATTGACAATAATGATGAAATGTGCGCAGATTAGGGCCACATGAGGAGAAAAATTCAAACACACTGACATATACACACATAGCCATATACATGTTATGCACACACTTACGCAGAAAGATCTATTAGACACACACACGCACAGACAAGCAAACATATTTACACAATACAAACACTGACAATAGAGAGACACTAATGCACATACAGAAACAAATATACATAGACATACAGAAACAAATACAAATGCACAGATGGACATACAGACACACATAGACATACAGAAACAAAGACGTGGAAACAAAATACAGACACACAGAAACAAATACAGACACATTGACATACATAGATGCACAAAAACAAACACAGACACACACATAGACATAGCTTGAAAAAAGCGCTCGTCTGTGACAAGTAAAAATGTTTGCTTGACAGGTGGAAAAAAAAATGTTTTTAATCGTTCTATATAACGACGCTCACACGATTATTAATTATATTACGGTTCGAATAGATTGTACATAAGCTAGCTTATGGTGGTGAATCTAAATGGACCTCCACTGACACAATTGAAACTTACTAAAGTCTTCAATAAAAAACTTCAGGGCTAAAAATAAAAAGAATGTTCAAGGACACACACGCCATGTCACTGACAGCAGTGCATTTTTTCTTAGGAAGAAATAGGCTAATAGTGTGTAAGTAATACAATATATGTTGGTTTGGTACGTTATAAACAAATAAAGGTCAATGCCTAGTTTTAAATTTGTTAACATAAATTGCCTGTAGTCTGACCTTGCTGACTGGAAAGCCATACTAACATTTGTCAAGCCCTGCACATAGACATTCCCTACACACACATAAATTGCATGACTGTAGTCTGACCTTGCTGACTGGAAAGCCATACTAACATTTGTCAAGCCCTGCACATAGACATTCCCTACACACACATAAATTGCATGACTGTAGTCTGACCTTGCTGACTGGAAAGCCATACTAACATTTGTCAAGCCCTGCACATAGACATTCCCTACACACACATAAATAAATTAACACAGACACGCATATAGACATACAAAACAAACACATAGACATACATACACGCACAGATACACACACAAATATAGACACACACAAATATAGACACACAAATACAGACACACACACAGACACGTTGACATAGACACACACAAAAATAATCACATCCATTGACATACATACAGACATAAACCATCAAAAATACATACAAGCACAATACAGTCACTAACAGACAGACACAAACAGATATACATAAACATTAATAGATGGATACACTGGCAAACAGCAAAAATTCAGATACAGACAAGCAAACACACAGACAAGCATAATACACACACATACACATAAACACATAGGGAAACACATACAGACAAGTACAGACACACACATCAAACACATAGGGAAATACACAGACAAGCACAGACACATATACACAAAAACACACACAGACAAGCACAGACACATATACACAAAAACACACACAGACAAGCACATACACATATACACAAAAACACACACAGACACATATACACAAAAAACACACACAGACAAGCACAGACACATATACACAAAAACACACACAGACAAGCACAGACACATATACACAAAAACACACACAGACAAGCACAGACACATATACACAAAAACACACACAGACACATATACACAAAAACACACACAGACAAGCACAGACACATATACACAAAAACACACACAGACACATATACACAAAAACACACACAGACACATATACACAAAAACACACAGACAAGCACTGGCACATAAGTAAACAGATACACAAGGAAACACAGATACACAAACACATAAGGAAACACACACAGACATATACACACACAGGGAAACACACATACAAGCACAGACACACATACGCATAGGGAAACACACAAACACATAGGGAAACACACAGACACATAAACATATGAAACACAAAAAAGTATAGACACACATACACACACAGACAAGTACAGACACACAAACACATAAGGAAACACACATATACACACAAACACATAGGGAAACACAAAGACAAGCACATACACACAAACACATAGGAAACACACACAAATACATGGGTGAAACACACATACACTCAGGGAAACACACACAGAAAAGTAGACACACATACACACGAAGACAAGCACAGACACACACAAACAAGAAAGCACAGACACACAAACACATGGGGAAACACACACACAGACAGACAAGCAAATGCACACAAACACATAGGAAAACACACACATACACACAAGGTAACACACAAACACTGACACACAAACACATAGGGAAACACACACAGACAAGCAAACATACACACAAACAAATAGGGAAACACACAGACAAGCAAACACACACCTACACATACACATAGGGAAACACACACAGACAAGCAAACATACACACAAACAAATAGGGAAACACACACAGACAAACAAACACACACCTACACATAGGGAAACACACACAGACAAGCAAACACACACACAACAACTCAATAACTCACATGAGGTCCCACTTTACCAATGACCTCCTTGCCAACCTCTCCCTTCTCTCCTTTCAGACCATCGATTCCAGGCCGACCCTGCATGGATAAAAAGATATATGATATTCATTTATCTGATAAGGGGCCTCTGTATCCAGGTGGGGGCATCTGTAGAAATGTATGCCCCCATATGAAGGCTCTACAGTCCCCTTCTCGGCAGAGCACATGCATTTCATTTCGTCTCATCTGTCAACTTGACTTGTGCTTCAAAGTGGTTAGTGGCACAACTCAAAACGCAAACTTGGCCCAAGTATTACCAGGGGTCTGAAAAGGAAGCAGGGAATAAATCATTCAATCAAAACGTTTCAACTTCCTGTGGGGCACAGGTCTTCAACAAATACATGCCAAGTCCTCCTATTCTGGGCCATCCGTTCCAGTTCAGTCAATGACAATTCCCGCTATGTTTGTGTTGAGCTTTGTGTGTTTTGGTCCCCTTTTACTTCTCTTGTCTTGAGTTTTCTGCATCATGTGTGTTTTGATCCTCCTCTACTTCTCTTGTCTTGAGCTTTCTGTATCATGTGTTTTGGTTTCCCGCTATTTCTCTTGTCTTGAGCTTTCTGCATCATGTGTTTTGGTTACCCTCTACTTCTCTTGTATTGAATTCTCTTCTCTATTTGTGTTTTGGTCCTTCTCTACTTCTCTTGTATTGAACTCTTTTCTCCATGTGTGTTTTGGTTTTTTTCTAATTCTCTTGTATTGAACTCACTTCTCCATGTGTGTTTTGGTTTTTCTTTACTTCTCTTGAGCTCCCTTCTCTATGTGTATTTTGGTCTCCCTCTACTTCTCTTCTCTAGCTCTCTTCACCATGTATGTTTTGGTCTGCCCCTGTCCTTTGCAGAACATCAATCACATCACAGCCGCTCTGTAAAACTCTTGATCTTTGACTAGATTTACCTCATCGGTCACCTGCAGAACAATTTTGATATTCTGTGTCAATCCCCTTTCATCTGCCTCATTTTCCATGTACTATACCATCCAGTGCCATTTCTTCTAAACCAATGTGGAGTTTTATGTGATAAATTATTTTAGTTTACTAGATATGCTGCTGTCCACGGGCCAGTTTTTCTCTCTCTCTCTCTCTTTCAACTTCTATCCACACAAATTCTCAACTTTTACCCAAACAAATATATATCTCACATTTTCTAACAACACAAATATTCCTGTCTCTCTCAACTTCTACCTACTTAAAAATGTTTCTCTCAATTTCTACTAACACAAATATTTTTCTTTTACACTCTACCGACATAAAAATGTATCTTTCAATTTCTACCCACACAAGTATTTCCCTTTCGTCCTCTACCCACATTAAAATGTATCTTTCAATTTCTACCCACCTTTAAATTTCTCTTTCAACTTCTACCCCTACAAATATCTCTCTCTCTCTAAACCTTTACCCACACAAATATCCCCCTTTCAATTTCTACCCATCCAAATATTTCTCTTTCTCTCTCTCTCTAAACCTCTACCCACGCAAATTTATCTCTGTCCATTTCTTCCCTTACAAATATTTATCTCTCAACTTCTACCCACACAAATACCCCCCTCTCAACTTCTACCCACACAAATACCCCCCTCTCAACTTCTACCCACACAAATACCCCCCTCTCAACTTCTACCCACACAAATATTTATCTTTCAACTTCTACCCACACAAATATCTCTCTTAATTTCTTCCCACACAAATATCTCTCAGCTTCTACCAATCCATATATTTCTCTCTCAACGTCTACCCATACAAAAATCTCTCTGCCAACATATCTATTTACACAAGTTTCTCTAGTACCCACACAACTATATCTCTCAGACACACACAGAGTCACTTACAGAAGGCCCAGGATCACCAGATGGACCAACTTCTCCTTCTTCACCAGGTAAGCCACTCAAACCCTGAAACAGATTATTACAAGAGGCATTTAAGCAAAGCACGTTAACAATGATAGGAAACATTTAAACTGACATTTCTACTAATGACAGGGCGTTGCTACGGTAATCCTGCTCAATTCGAGAGGAGTCGCAGACATTTGTCCACGTACTAGGCTCATAAGCCAACAACATCTTCGTGCCATGACCAGGCTTGTCCCCTGGTCAAATGCACTCCTTCGAGAGAAATCGCAGGTCGCTGACATTTGGTCCACGTGCTTGGCTGATGAGCCAATGGTGCGAAGCTACCATCTGAGGGACTACGGCCGAACGCCTCTAAGCCTGAATCCCGCTCTAAATCTCAGCACCGCTATGATGGGAGGCTACGCCATGGCTGGGACCTGGGGCTCGCGTCTCAGCCCGGCCCGGTCAAGTCGCAGAAATGCACCTGGTTAAATGCACTCCTGCCTTGCTCTTTACCTCTGTCTGCTATCAGTCATCCCAATGGACGCAGAAGAGATGCAGTCCAGCGGACATTGCACCCCTGCCCTATTGTGACAACCTCCCAGGTGGCGGGGAATGCTAGGCGTACCATCACTGCAGATGAGCCGAGAAAATAAAGGAAGCAAAGAGATACCTCACTCACATGCACATGCTACGTTCCTGGCAGGACGTGACGATCCTGAGACACAGTCACACTGGACTGCCTCTCTTCCGGGATAGTACAAACTAGTACATAGTCCATTATATCATATCATTGCCAAACCCTATAGACACGAGTGGGGAAGACTCGATAGTCCTGCAAGACAACTTCCCTAAGAGAGACAACTCTGACCAAAAACAACTGCTGCCTTGCAGTTAGGCTGGGGACAGCCAAAGGCTAAGGAGGGCATCCCTACAGAAACGCCTGTTGAAATCAGATGCACTGAGCCACAGGCTTAACAAAATAAATCAGTGCAACGTAAATATCGCTGTAAACAGCGTACGATGAAGAAGAAACCGACATTTAAATCAGAAAACTGCTACTGTAAAATTTGGCAGACTTTACTACTCACCATGTATAGATATGAAAAGAAAAGTTAACAAAATGTGTACTGTACCCTTGTCTATTTGACATTTGCACAGAACAAATTTGTTCCAGGCAAATCAGAAACTGAAGAAATTCCAAGCCTGATAACCTGCGAAGCATTAACCTTTAGGACACACACGTCGAGTCTGTCTGACTGACGTTTTGAAAAGCGAGATACGCAGGTTGAGTCTGTCCGGCTTATGTTGCCGTTGCAAATCGGCGGCCTTACTAATCAAACTTAAAAACGAATGGCTATGTAGTAATATTCTGAATGCTGCTCTTTAATTGTACATAGTTTCGACTTCCTCAATGGCGATCGTGGAATTAGTTTTAGGCGTTTGGAAATGATTTCTTATATTTTTCGCTTGGATTTGAAGATTCACCAATTGTTGAGAATGGGAAAGTTCAAGTTTCTGCAACAGATTTTTCTGATGTAGATCTGTTTAGATTGTTTATTTACATACAATAATTACGTCTATAGTTGAAGTGACAGACATAGCCTTTACGGCAAACACCTATAAAATCGGTTTGGTAATCCGTTGTTAGAGTTTGTTTTATTTTTTTTCAACCAAGGGATACTGAAAGCAGGAGAGTCTAAGTGTGCTGTTTTTTTTTCAACACTATCACCTTAATTTTTTATCATCTCAGAAACTAACACACACAACAAAAATAGACCATCAAATAAAAATGTTACAGGCTCTCAAAGTAACAACCATTGCTAAACGACGTAACGTCATGAAAAATAATGCAGTGGATGGAAAATTGCATAATTTTATAAAACAGAATGGTAAAGGCTATTTAACATTTGTTCATTATACTGTATAATGTACAATACTGTATAATGTACAATACTGTATAATGTACAATACTGTATAATATACAATACTGTATAATATACAGTATAATGAACATAAAGTGGCAGGACAAGGTGACAAACTCAGAAATACTGAAACGTGCCAAGATACCTTCCCTCTTCTTGACTCTGAGCAATAAGAGACTGAGATGGTTGGGTCACGTGAAACGAATGTCAAATACCCGGTTCTGCTAGCTGAAAGTGAATGGGAACAACAGGAATTGGTAACTCAAGTTGGGATCAAGATGCTGTGCAGTGCATGACATATAGCCGTCAGCGACCCATAGCTGGCTGCTAGCGTCAGGGCTAGCAAACCAGAGCTGCCAAGACCTTTCTACATCTCCATGTGGTGATCCCGGATAACATGCTGCAACAGAGGAGACTGGCTAAAGAGAAAGAATTGAAGAAGGAGCGCAAACGCAGTACTAAAAAATGTTTGCTGAAGTTGGATGTCTATCTCTATTTTCAGTCCCCTTATATCGTTAGACGTCGTGAGGAAGTGTGACCTCCTTGGTTTCATTTATTTTTTGGCAGGTGAAAATCTACTGGTGACTTGCCAGGTCAATCCCAGCATCTGTTAGCCCCTGGAATATACGATTGCCTATTTTTTTAGACTAGTGGAGGTGGAAGCGTAAATTAGAGCAAGGTAGACCCGCAGTCTGTCAGGCGCCATCTAAGCAGCTCAGCTAACCATATAACCAAAACCTGAAGTTATAGCCACACAGCCACACATTCTCTGTAGGGCAAATATCCGAAGAATAATTTGAATAGATTTTTAACTTGAATTTTGCCAGAGCAGCAGACGTTAGGCCTAGTTGGATGTTTAAATCAAAAGGTGCAAATATCACAGTAAAGCTCTAAACTACGGCACATCGCATTCCATTCTCCAGACAGCATCCTGCTTTTTGCAAAGCCCTTTTCATGGCCTTGTAGTAGGAGATTTAGAACGAACAAGGAAAATGATTGAAGTAAAGAACACAAGTCAGGTATATGGATTGGACATAAACAGTGAGAAAATTAATATTTTTGAATTAGCATACTCGAAATCTACTCTACAGATAAAAATAGATATATCAAACACTAAAACACGTGAAGAGTTTCTTCTGTCTTGAAAAATGACAACGAAAGAGGGAAGATATGAAATAGTAATCAAGACGTTATGGGGATGTCTAAATCTGCTTTCACCAACGTGAATCATATATTAACAACTTCTTCTTCTGCGTTCGTTCTCAATCTCCCGCTACCAAGCCCTATACAGGGCTTCGCAAGTAGCAGGATGTAGTCCGGAGAACGGAATGCGTTGTGTCACTAGTTTACAGCTTGGTTGCGATATTTGCACCTTTCGTTCCGACACATCCGCCTTCGGAAGCTATTAACAACAAAACAAGTCACTCACAAATTAAAAACGATGAGTGATCAGATTTCTTTACTGAATGATATGGAAACATGGATAATGAACAAACAAATGGAGAAGAGAATTGATGCCTTTGAAATGTTGATATATAAAAGAAAACCAAAAAAGAAGTCTTCATTAAATAATGGGCATCATGAACGAAATCAGTCTGAAATTTAAAATCTTTTAATCGGGAAAACGTGCCAGAGATAAAGCAATACTGTAAGTGGGAGGGTAACATCAAGAGATGAGCAGAAAAAATTCTGGCAGATTGTACCATCAAAGCAAGAGAGTGTTTTGAATCTATTGCAGCCGCTCTTTGCTGCGGAGATGGCACCTGAACTGAGGTCAACAGTGAAGCAGACTATAAGTACTCACATCAAAACCAGTTCTTCCTCTATCTCCTGCATCACCTTTGTAGCCAAAGCCAATTCCAAGGTATTCACCAGGTTCACCCTAAATTATAAGAACAAATGAGAATAGCTGTCAACAATCCTGAATTTGTCAAATGAACAAGAATAGATGTTAACAATCCTGAATTTGTCAAATAAACAAGAATAGATGTTAACAATCCTGAATTTGTCAAATAAACAAGAATAGATGTTAACAATCCTGAATTTGTCAAATAAAACATGAGAATATCTGTCAACAATCCTGAATTTGTCAAATAAAACAAAAGAATAGCTGTCAACAATCCTGAATTTATCAAATAAAACGAGAATAGCTGTCAACAATCCTGAATTTGTGAAATAAAACAAGAATAGATGTTAACAATCCAAAATTTGCCAAATAAAACAAGACAATATCTGTCAGCAATCCTGAATTTGTCAAATAAAACATGTGAATATGAGCAAATGACAAATGCCTATACATTGCAAAATAAAACATGAGAGCAAATGACAAATGCCTATACATTGCAAAATAAAACATGAGAGCAAATGTCAAATGCCTATACATTGTAAAATATAACATGAGAGCAAATGGCAAATGCCTTTAACTTGTCTTATAAAACATTCCAAGATGAGATGCGATTTACGGTCAACTCTGAATTTGGAAACAAATAAACTTATTTGTCAGCTTTGAGTATGTAAGAGTGAAACCCAAAAAATAAGACATCAGCTATCAGCCCTAAATTTAAAACATTTTGTATGTGACATATTGCATACGTATGGTCATGCTCTGATTAATATTAGTTATTGACACTCTGATGCTACTATTCGGGCATGATTGCCCTTTCATAATTTGTATTCCTTTTGCATGTTAACCCTTTGAAACCTGGTCACCTGACCTGTAAAGCCCCACTCCCCTGGGCTCCTGAAGAAAAAAATCCCAAAATGGACACCTGAACAAAACTAGTTACAATGACAAAACTAAGTGATCCGTTTCAATTATTCTATCTCAAATAGACTGACCTGATCATCTCCAATATTCCTGCTTATTATGCCAGTCCTCCCAGCATGTAGACCCACTGACCTGATCATCTCCAACATTCCTGCTTATTATGCCAGTCCTCCCAGCATGTAGACCCATCCTTTAGGCACAGATAAGTTTCACAATGTTTACACCAAAATTTTGTCTTGACTTGTTTGAATGGTCTGTCTTTGTAGGCCATGTTTGAGAAGTCCTTGACATGCTTGTTAAATTTAAATAAGCATACTACACAAACATTATTTCCTGTAGCTTTTGGAGACATTTGTGGATGATGGGAACCAACATTTTGTAGTCTCTGTTGTGCCTCGACACAGTTGTGAAGTTTTGCAGTAGCTGTTCTATAATCCCCAATGAGGGATAAACAAACTTCGTTCATGAACATCCCAAATGTCCTGTAGCATCTTCCTGTTGTATTGTGGGGACTATAATGATCCATAAGCATGTAGGCCCACATAAAGAATTTCACAATTAGCCTCCTTGGCCAGCGATAATGCCGTCGTGTCTTGTTGAGACGACAAATTTGGTCGTTGACATCTGTGCCCCCAATGAAAGCATTATAGTCAATTCAAAGTTGAGGAGTTGGAACATCTACAGCTGTTCCATCCTTTCTTCTCCTTCTAACAGTTCCAATTTCTGTTGGGTTGTGGTAGTTGGATATAAAATTTACAGGTCTTTGGTCCATCCAGACAAGGCATACAATGTTGTTATGGCAAATAAATTCTGAATGACCCCTGTCCATTTTCTTCTTTCCTGCCGGTACTTTTGGATAAAATTTCCTATTTGTCATTGCTGTACCTACAGCAAGTGTACCATAATCAGTGTACAACTTGTCAAAGAGAGTTACACTGTTGTAGAATCTGTCCATAACAACAATTTGGTTTTTGTTGACCAAATTCCCAGAAGTTAAAATTCTAATAACGACGCTACCAACAACACCAAGATCTGGAATAATATTGTCTGCTTTTCCAGTGTAGATTTCCAGATTCAGAATATAGTCAGAGCTTGCTTCACAAGCCATGTAAGCCTTTATTCCCCACTTTATGGGCTTTGACTTGATATACTGTTTGAAGGCAAGCCTGCTCTTCGAGGGGATCATACCTTCGTCTAAGCTCACGTGCTGTGAAGGCGAATAATAGTTCCGAAATTTTGGTAGCAACACATCCAACATAGGCCTTACTTTGTAAAGTTTATCTGCTTTATCCAAAGCCGGGTCCTCCTCATCAACAAGATGAAGAAAAGTCCAGAGAGCAAGGAAGCGATCACGGTCCATCACAGTGCCGAAACCAGGAGTATGAGACACGAAGTTAGCAGAAGAGCTAGACCAGTACTCCTCGTAACGTGGTTTACTCACACTGTGTTCCATTTGAAGACGCAGTCCAAAGAATGCTTTCATCTCTGCAACTACTACACTTTTAAAATTTTTGGCATAGTAGCTAGTTGGTTTCTTGCTTCTCACCAGCTCAGCGCGCCGAGTTGTCTGCTCACACAAATTCTGCCAGAAATCATTATCCAGGAAAAGTTCCCAAAATTCACTGGCTTTACTTTCTGGATTAATAGTTTCTGGAATGTTCTTAGGGCCTATCTGTTCCATAAATGTTGTGTCTACTGCAGACACAGGTCTGAATATATTTATTGGAGACCAACCTGCAACAAATTTACTAGAGACACTACCTGGGAGATGCCCCCTTCCACGCCCATGTAAAACAGCCTGATCGCCAGAAAAATCAGGAACAGGGTAAGATGTAGCTTCATCAGAGTCTAATGAACACATGTTATCACTCAAATGATCATCTGATTCAACTTCTTTATCAGTTTCAGAATAGTTGCTATCTAAATCTAATTCATTGTCCTCCGAATCATTGAGAACAATCTCGACAGCTTGTTCCATTGTAAGCCTTTTAGAATGCTCATTTACTGGTTTTTCTGCATGTCTTTTCATCGTGAAAATATTGTAAAAATTTGTCACAATGTGATCAGTTCATGGGCGCCACCATATTGAAGTAACATTCCGGAAGTAGTATGCAAATTCTGCCGTGTCTATCCATAATATGCTCATTCTTATAAGATACGTGTGCTCTACCTGCAAACCGGTGACTCGGGTTATGTACACAAACACACCGGTTCATCAGGATCACGGGTTCAAAGGTTCTGTTATCTTTATTTTTCATCATAGGGTTTGACAAAAATTCTGCCCTGAAAATTGAAAGGAAATTACCTTCAGCTATGAAAACAAACAAAAAACAAACAAGAACACAAGATCACTGTTAAAGAGTGCAGAAATACATCACATAGCCCAGGAACTTACCTTCATACCAGCAAATCCTGGCTGACCTGAGCTTCCTGGTTGACCTCGTAAACCCAGTGGACCGAACGGACCTCTTTCACCCTGTGGAAATATACCATCGCAAGTTCATGAACATAAATTAAAATATATCAAAATCTCTATATATGGATCAATACTAAAAAATTAAAACTTCGGTTTCTAAAAATCGACGTCACTGCACTACAGGCATCCCCATAGGTGCTCAGTCTCTCTCAGTAAATGGTGCAGGGTATGGATGCTGATGGTTCCTGTAGTTCGCTGGTTGTACACACTCCTGTTCTGTCTTCTCATGCGCCATACTCCGCTTGAACCTGGTTTAATGTCTAAAATTTGTAGCCTGTGGATTGCTGCTTCATCTGTTGCGGTGTCCTCATCTAGCAGGCAGTCATTGATTGATTTCAAAATGTCACTTCTATCCATCACTAATGTGCCCATGATGGGAGCTTGTGAAGCCATGATTTAACTCTTTCCTTATCCTGAACCCTAGCAGGAGCAGGACAGTAGATCCATGTCAACCCCTAGAGGTTTGAGGCCTCAACAGTTGCTATCCACTCGTATCTAAGCCATTCCTTCTGAAGTATGGCTTGTGCGTCTGTCACGATGACTGCCCTTGTTATAGAAGTCTCAGATATGAATTTCAGTATTGAGGTCATTGTTTCCGTCTCCATTCTCAAACTGGATGTTGTTAACATGTATGCCCTACTGCGCTCAGCAACGACCTGTCCTCTCATTCTATCCGAGAAACCCTAGTCTGATGTCCCGCTGCACAGTGTTGATCCGTCGATGTATATTCAAACTTAAGATTCTTCTTTATCATTGACTCTCATCATTCAAACCCTTTTCAGCTTCCGGTGGAGCACAGGTCATCAACAAATACATGCAATGTCCTCCTGTCCTGAGCCACCTGCTCTCTAACTTTGATAGTTGCGTTTACTTTTATTTTGATTGACTTGTCCATATTTCTGGTTTAAAAATTCTACAGGATGATGTAGCCAGTATCATCCCCAACCCTCTTTAGTCGCATCTTACGACATGCTTGGTAGGTTTAGTATTACTATTCATTGCTTCCCTTTCGGGCTCTGCTAATACTCGGATGATCGTTGACTCTTACCTAACCAAAATTGACATAGTAGACGAAGCCGACCTCATTATATCATTTCACTTCCAAGAGATGGGGGAAGACCGGATCCATTTCTGGCTCCCTTAGAACCATCACTTTGCTAGGGTTCATCTATATATGTATTAGTGATCGGCTCCTTTCCTTTTTCACTTGCATATATTATTAATGGAAGGGGTGACCGGTTCCTTTTCATGCTGACTTAGAACCATCATTTTGCCAGGGCTCACCTATATGATATATTAGTGATCGGCTCCTTTCCTTTTTGAGAAAAAAAGATGTAACTACAGTCCATGATGATAATGAATGTGACTCTCGCAAGACCAATCCGAGCAGAGAAGCGTCTTCCACAGTATGTGCAAGGAAAATCAGGAGAGTTTGCATCATCACATCTTCTCAAACGTCGAGTCCTTAGCATGAATTTATTAAACTTTACACATTATGTGAGTGGAACACGCCTCCCAAATGTACCCTGATCAACCTGACAGCTCCAGGAATAAATTTAGCTTGATCATAATTTTAATTCACACATCCCGTTTCTCAAATGATCAATTTTGATGTCACTTTCAGAAAAAAATATTTAAATCTAATTAGTCAGCCTCTGAATCATTGAGCACAGCTTGTTCCACTTATAACCTTCTAGAATGTCATTTCCCCAATTTTCAATATACCTTTTTATTATAAGAACAAATTTTAATTTGCAAACAATTATCAACTTATGAGCGCCGCCATTTTAGCATAACTCTCCACAAGACTAGTTTACTCTCTAGCATTGCTATTTGTTCACACACATTTCTTGTCAGGCACAGCAATCTAAGACATGTATGAAAAAACAAAAATATTGGCAATTCTCGAAAGTGTTTTTTTTAAATTTATACTGACAGATTTTTCAGTATCTTGAGTTCAGAGAGTTAATTTGAGATCAATTTGGTTTGAAACACCCAATGATCAAGTTAAATGGTTTAAAATATCAAACCAGAGGCTACTGAATGAACTACAGTAGTTGGTATTGGTAACTGATGTTTACTGTACCTTGATACGCTACTGAGATGTGAGGCTACAGGAGCAAAAGCACTCTAGGGGAAGTATGCAGATCACAACTTAGCAAGAAAATGATTAAATTACACATTTATTTTTACTCTGCATTTTCATTTGTTAAAAAAAAATATAAAGGTATGGTCTCATAGAAGACATTGCAGTCACAGCTGAAGTGTTAAGATACTCCATTGTACTCGTCTCTGGTTTTTGTGAGTTGGGGTGAACAGTTCCCTTCCTCTCGCATTGTCTTCTCTAACAGTGTCAAGTACACATTTACAGCTGGGTAGATTGAAGAGTGTTGCTACCAAGGATAAAATCAGCACCCCCTACTGTGAGAAATGCATCTGAGACATCCAAGTCCACCTACCAATCTCAAATACAATAAATACAAATTCATCTAACTCAATAGAAGCAAGATTCACATAATTAGAAACAATTAAGTTCCTCCTGTATATTTACCTTTGATCCGTTACAGCCAGCATACCCCTCAGGTCCGACTGGACCCTCTAGACCTGGATGGCCCTGGAAAAAAATTGAAATAAAACAAGCAAATATTTTTTAAACTATGTTTTTCGGCACAAGCTTTTTTTTACACTAAGACATGTTTTTTTTTGTTTTTAGGATAACAGGAGTGTAATTTTGATAGATTAACAAGTTTCACTAGTTCAGGCTGTGTGCTAAATTTCAAAGAAAGCCCCACAAATGGACAATGGGCATGTCAAGTTAAATAAAACCTTGTAAAAAGGGTTTTCTCTAGCACAATTTTAGAACTTCTAAAACAATTATCAGAAGGAATAACAAAAATTGAATGTCAAAGTTAACTGTATGTCTAAGCAACATGACATGTAACTAAGAGCGTCATGTCCAGTAGGGATACACCAAATATTCTATTCATGTTTGATTCAGTCATGAATAATGTATTCAATTGAATAATTGATATATTATAAATTCAGTAATGGCAGAAGGTATCCGAAATATAAATTACATCTCTGAGAGGATTGAAGCCATTACAATCCAAGAAAATTGAGATAATACAACATATACTCAAATATATTCTTCTTTCGATCCCGCTAATAACGAAGACGCTCATGAGGAGTTATTTGACACCATCAACGAAACAAAAAAAACTAAAAGAAGTACCGAGCATTTGAATACAAATAAGTAAAAAAAAAACGTGAAAAATAATTTTTGACAAAGAAGATGCAGCACAGTGAATGAGTTGATAGCAGCCATCAACTCCTGGCTGCTTACATCAGGGTCAGCAAACATGAGCTGACAATGACCCTATTCTGCCTCCTAGTGGCAGCCCTGAAAACAGGCTGCTTAAGTGTGGCTAAGAGAATATGGATCACAGTGGGAAGGCAAGCAAGGCACTCAAAAATTCCAGCTGAAATCAGATGTCTAGGGTAAATATGCAAAGATATTGAACCCATCGTTGTAAACAACACAACATCCTCTTCAAAACAAATGCCACAACAACAACTTACAACTCTTAATCAGGTTTGTAGTGTCACATTAACTTGAAATTCTTTATTTTTATAACTTCAAATAAACCCACAATTTTTTATGCAGTTTATAGTTTGAAATCAACTTACAATTCTTCATAAAGTTTTTCTTCATATAGGTTTGAAACTATATAGTTTCAAATCATCTTACAATTCTTTATGCAGTTTATAGTTTGAAATAAACACACAATTCTTTATGCAGTTTATAGTTTGAAATAAACACACAATTCTTTATGCAGTTTATAGTTTGAAATAAACACACAATTCTTTATGCAGTTTATAGTTTGAAATAAACACACAATTCTTGATGCGGTTTATTGTTTGAAAGAAATCTACAATTCTTGTTCAAGTTTATAAACTCAAATCAACTTACAGGAATTCCTGGAACTCCAGTGAAACCTGGCAAGCCTTCTTGGCCCTGTGGATTGACAGAAAAAGGTATTTATTGACATAAAGAAGTGGATGAATGTGGCAGGAAATAGATGGCTGTAACTGAGTCACTTCTCCTCTACTATTAGGTGTAGAAGCCTTCTCCTTTTCACGTGGATTATAGTTTCTGCAGGATGAGGTAATCGTCCCCATGTCCTACCTTCCTGAGCCGCCCCATATGGTATTCCTGGTGTTATCTCACTATGCAGCCTGATTACACACAGGAAATTTTTTTTTTTTTTTTGCATTCGCCTTATTTCTCTATTCCCCAAGGCAGTGTGCGTTGCACTGTGGTTTTTATTTTGCGCCTGTCGGCCCAGTGGATTCGACTTCAGCATGCATTTTATGTAACAGTCTGCTGCTTACTCCTGCTTTTTCTTAGGGTTTGCTTCCTTGGGCTAATGGCTGGTGCTGTGATGGGAATTGAATCCAGCACCTTCGGTTTGTGAGCCGTGTCACTTAACCACTAGCACACACCGTTCCCACACTGGAATATAATTATACAAGAGATTATGAAATGCTAGTTCCTGTAGCTCGCTGGTTGTACACACTCCTGCTCCATCCTCACAGATGCCCTTCTCTGCAAGATCTGTATATGATTTAAAAAACTTTACAATATGCGCATCGTCAGTTATTTCATTGCAGTGTCTTAATTGTAAAGGCAGTATTTGATCAACTTCACCTCTATCCATTGCCGATCTCATCACTACAGATGCCCCTGAGAACAGCTCGTTAATTCCTACAATCCTAGCACGATCAGGACAGCAGAAACACACAAGATCCCAAATGTCCGAGATGTGATATCCACTCATGCAATAGTCAACACCTATGTACCTTCTGAAGCAGGAATTGATGAGAGTTAGATATAATTGCGGCACTCATTAAGAAAGACTCATAGAGCCACCCACGAGCCGAAGCCACTGCCTCGATATCATGCTAAAAATTGTTTATCATTACCTACATCAATTTGCATATTTATGCAACATGCCTTTACTGAAAAGGTGGTGGATGGGGCTAGCAATGTCCCCATATTAAAATCATTGTTGCTGCAAACAATTGGATTCAGGATTCCCTGAAAGCTGATTAGGGCAAACCATAAGCAGTTTTTGTACCTATACTGCGAAGTCTGGGATGACAAGGTACATGATGATGATGATGTTTTTAACGAAGAGAAAATAATAAGGCAACTGTACCCCCATGTATGTAATAAATTGAGACTGAAGATGGTTGTCAATGGGATTAGTAATCTCAAAATGTAAAACAAAATACTTCGGAAAACACAAGTACAAAAGCACACACAAGGCTTAGGTGTGGCTTTCTAGAGCAGAGCCAACCATGCTTCATAAGAAGTCAAGTTGGCAAGAAGAAGAATAAGGGGATTTCTCTAGCTAACCAACCACTAAATTCACAGTCTGGAAAATCAGTTACCTGACTACATTCCGTAGAACGATAAAAACACATATTAGTGGCTCAGTGACCACAAAATAAAACCCATGTTATGGCCAAAAGTCCTTCAGTGACAAAGAATTAACAAAAACAACTAACAAACAACAAATAAGGCATGATGTAAATACAATACGGTTTGAGTTGGCAGCCATTACCAGATTTTGGCCAGGATTGTGTGAGTCATGGCATACTAGTTATGAAAAAGAGCAGACTAAATATGAACAATTTGTGTTGAATTTCGTTAGCTCTTTGTCCCTGACGCAGGCCTTGTGGCTGTAATATAGGCTTCACTTTTGTTTTTGTCTTGTTGCGGTCACTAAGCCATGCCTTGCCACCGCAGCTTTAATTGATGTATTTGACTACCAACCGCATCATGTAAAACAAATAGCTTCAGAAGCCAACAATACAAGATTCCACAAAGTCCTTTGATGCAGGCTTTGATGTGGGTTTCCAGTAAGAATCCATCTTTGATGCGAGCTTCAAGTAATGACCTATCTTTGATGTGGGCTTCCAGTAAGAATCCATCTTTGATGTGAGCTTCAAGTAATGACCCATCTTTGATGTGGGCTTCCAGTAAGAATCCATCTTTGATGTGAGCTTCAAGTAATGACCCATCTTTGATGTGGGCTTCCAGTAAGAATCCATCTTTGATGCAGGCTTCAAGTAATGACCCATCTTTGATGTGGGCTTCCAGTAAGAAATATCTTTGATGCAGGCTGCAAGTAATGACCCATCTTTGATGTGGGCTTCCAGTAAGAATCCATCTTTAATATTGGCTTCCAGTAATGATTCATCTACAGTGGTGTAATCTTCCACTAAGGATACACCTTTGGTTTAGGTTGCCAGTATGAATTAATCTATTGTGTGGGCTTCAAGTAATGATCCATATTTGTGTGTGGCTTCCAGTAAGGATCCATATTTGGTGTGGGCTTCCAGTAAGGATCCATATTTGACGTGGGCTTCCAGTAAGGATCCATATTTGATGTGGGCTTCCAGTATGGATCCATATTTGGCATGGGCGTCCAGTATGGATCCATCTCCAGTGGTAAAACTATCATTAGTGTAGTGATAAGGCTCTTGCTTTTCACCACAAATGTACAGGGTTCAACTCATATTATCGACACTCCAGTCACCCCAGGTGTAAATAGGTGTCTTCTTCTTCTTCGTACGCTGTCAGACGTCAACTTCAATTTGTTCGAAGAAAGCAGCAGTTATCCTGAGGCTGTCGACACTGCCACAGAGCTTGTCTAGTGTTGCCACTGGTGATGGCCACATGGGCTTTCTCTGGTCCTCGTATGTCAGGCAATTTTACAGCAGATGTTCAGCGGTCATTTTCTCTGTACCACAGGTGCATTCGTCAGTACCACCTATCTTCAGTTTATTGAATAGATGGTACCTCAGTCTGTTGTGGCCTGTGCGGAGTCTGAAGACCACAACCTGCTCTCTTCTGTTCAACTAGTAAAAGGTATCATTTTTTGTGTAGCCAGTATGCTCTGTTTCTCATTTAGCCATGTATCTGACCTTAATAAACCTTTTGGACTCTTCGTAGATCACACTAGAATCTGATTGTGGTAACCTTGCACCTTCTTTTGCCAGTCTGTTTGCCTCCTCGTTGCCTTGAATGTTACAGTGGGATGGAACCCACTGTACCACTACTCTTTTTGGTGCGGACTGCTGGCATAATTGACAGAGTACTGCTCTTATATCATTAAGTTCAGTATTTTTCTGGCTTTTTAGTGCTGTAACCACGGCCAGGACATCTGTAAACAGGACTACCTGCTTTCATCTGTAAGCATTGCTTTTACTGCAGCCTTCAGTGCATCTGCCTCCACTCTGAAATTGCTTGAGAATTTTCCAGTTGCCACTGACAGTGTTTTTTTTCTACCATTTGTTAGGCTCAGGAATACCCCTACCCCTCCATTCTGTGTTGTGTATGTTACAGAACCGTCGGTGTATGCATGGGTCCAGTCCATGCTTGGGTAGTTTTCCACTATGTACCTCAGGGTTATGTCTCTTCTTTCTTTTTCAGTCTGGCTGTTCTTGTTTCCAATACCTGGTATATTTTCTACCACCTCCGGAATGATATGCTGCTTCCATGTGGGTTTGGGTACAATAGGGATGGGCTTTGGTGTTGTTATGGTGTTCATAGGGTCTTCGCTCATCTTTGCTTTAGCTATTTCTGCAAAGTTTCTCCGCTTTAGTTTCCATTTTCCAAATCTATTCAGTCTCTGATGCGTTGGATGGTCTGTCAGTCTTCTGAGTTTCTCTGCTTGCTACTGGGCTCTGCAGTCTCTTCTGTCGGTCATGGATTGCAGATTTGTAATCTTTTCAAATTCTACAATTGGCGTTGACTTCATGCCTCCTGTTATAACTCTCATGGCTTGGTTTTGAAGTTTGTAAATTTTATCAAAGTTCGCCTTTGCTGCTGTTGGCCATGCCGCAATGCCATACTCAAGAACTGGTCTCACTCTTCCAGTGTACAGTTTCTTGAGTATTCTTTCGTCTGCTCCCCAGCTTGTGCCAGCAAGTTTCCTATTGACTGCCATTTTTGGACAGGGCATCTGACTTATTATATGGGTGTCTGACTTATTGTTAGGGAAGAAAAGGCAGTGAGGAAGGAAATTAGCCATCTCAGCTCATAAACATACTAGCCTCATACAAAGAAGTCTCCAACACTTCACACCCGATAGCAGTGTCTGCTATGGGACCACTTTTACCATTACAGCAGTGCTCCTATGCTCCATAAGGAGTGAGATGGACATGATGAAGAATAGCAAGATGTTTCAAGCTAACCAAACACTAAACTCTTGAACATCACTTAACTGATTCATTCCGTATATCCAATATATCGACTTATAAACTTCTCTTAAAATGTGGCAAAGCTATTTCACGTCTTGGTGTATATCTTCAACCAATTATTCCCACATCAATAACTGACAAAAGAGAGCAGCAAAGATGGTGACTAACAGAATGCGGGTTTAACTTTGCTGTGTTTTAGTCCATTAAGGATGCTGTCAGGCCACGAATTTGACTGGAATTCACACACGTCGACAACTTACACCTGTGTCCAGGGAAACATGTTGCTGTTTTCCATTTGGATAAGTTTGGCACACACCTGAACTTCATGAGATTGACGTCCTTCACCCTATTTGCAGACAGTGTCGGTTTTGGTGTGGCTGTGAAATGTACACACTGGATAATAATGTACTAAAACACATCATCCCGGTGCGGCTGGACTCTGCCAGGTTATCAAGATGTCAAAGACATTTCACTCACGCTGAGTGGTGCCCCTATGATTTCTTGCATTTCAGGAAAAAAGAAGACAAAAACTGGTTGTATACAGACTCTGCAGAATCTTCTAAACCAGTCACGTCAGGTCATCCTGTAACCGGTTAGGTCGTTTGGTGCACCCATGAAGACACGGAGACCCTAACAATAGCCATTTTTTAATGCTGAATACGTCACATCCATCTACACAGGTTTTTTGCCGGTAAAAGTATTACATGTCAGATTACAAATGGATTTTAAATATTTATCATCGTATTTCGGGGATGGGAGCTGGCTGATTTTTTTAGAAAGGTGAAGTAGGTTGTTGTAAAGATCTTTAGGGGGTAAATTTGTTAATTTTTGTTTTATTTAGATGTAATGTTTCAATTGGAAACTAGACAAGTTCAAATTTTGTTGCTTTATTTTTATAAATTTTCACCATCTTTTTGTATCTCAGAAATTAAAACTTACACAACATAAATAATAACACCAACAAGTTCTTTACTCATTTATGTCTCTACACACTGTGGGGCGCATTAGCTCAGTTAAAAAAAAATCCGGGTCGCGATTTTAATCGAGGACCGCTACTCAAGTCAACCCAAGCTGTAAATGGGTACATGACACATGAGTTAGGGAAAGTAAAAACAGCAAGGAGGGGCACTGGCCATCCCACCTCTCACAGGCTGCGGCTTAGTACAATGGAGTCTTCAAAAAAACTCCCTTTCCAACCAGCGGTTAATTCTGCTGAATTTCCACTTTACTTTACTTACACAAGCAAATCATATTTATTGACCAACAAACAGAAAGGTTACAGGCTCTCAAAGCAACCTACTTTCGTGAAATATGAAATTTTGAAAATAAAATAGAGCGCGCTAAAGGTTAAGGACAGTTAAAAAAAATTTCAATTCATCTGGTTCCTTTTAACAGTGCCTCAGCTATAGTTCGTGATTTTTCATTTCAGGTACTCTGGTTCATCAAGTTGTCTAGTTTGGCTTTCCTTAGACATTCCCTCTGGGGTCCATAGCATAGTTGATTTGCTGACGATATAAGGGTCTCCTTAGAACACTAGCCATCAAATTTAAGGAAATTCGTTAATATTCGAGGTGAAATTATTTTTTTAAACGTAACCGTAAATTTATTTATTAACATATACTATCATGTTATTAATTCTCATTTCAGGGGTGATTTGATTGGCTGATCGATTCACATGATTATTGCTTATTATGTGAGAACACCAGTATCCAGGGTTCAAATCCCGGATGAACCCAAATTTGTTTTTCCTTTTTTTTTGTAAAAAATGTGATCAATGCATTCCATTCTATTACGGCGTCATTTTCGAATAACCTCAGCATAAAAAAATTCATTAATAATTTAAATCAGGAAACGCCACTGGTTTGGTTTTCCCCCTGTCATAAGCATCAGCAAAATTAAATCATTTTTTTAATCAAATAAAGTGAGATAATTTTTGTACAAAACGAGACGTGTTTCTGCCTGCTTGATTAGTCAAAACAAGTCAACGCCAGATACTTCCTTTCCCAAACTTTATTTTCAATCACCATTGTGGTCTAGGGGTGTGATTTTTACCTAGGATATTAGTGAACAGTGGTTCAAATCATTTTATTTTTGTCTTCCCATTTCTTGTTTAAAATCTAATTGAAACTTTTATCAATACACTCCATTTTATTATTGTGTAATTTTTAGAAGAACCTCAGTGGAAAAAAAAAAATTAATTAAAAGTATATGGCACTATACTGGTGGATAATGAGGAGCAGGTTGGTGGGGAAAGAGATGGGTGGCTTAAAGGGTGGGGAAAAAGTGCAATGAGATAAGGGGGATTCTTTAAATATTAATTTGCTGTTTTATTCTTTCATATTGCACAGTTCAATTGACAGGCAGATGTTCTGCATGGGTCTGCTAGTATTAGGGTCATTCATCGACTCCTCATTTGTCTGTGTAAAATTGATACTTACTCTGAAACCTTTTTCTCCTTGAGCTCCAGGCTCTCCTCTGTCTCCATCCATGCCTGCAGCACCTAGAGGCCCCTCAGGTCCAGGGAATCCAGGCAATCCTTCAGGGCCTCTTAACCCTGGCAGGCCAGAGGCACCCTAATGATAGAAGTAAAGTTTGGTTATTTGTAGAACGACAGAACTATTAATAAAATTATCTGAAATAAATTATCACTTTAGTGTTTAATACCATTTCTGAGGGCTGAAGAATAAAGGCTGCTTGCCCATGCAGTCACCATGTACTGTATAGACTAGGTTTTTATTTTTACCTACAAATAAAATAAATCTTTACATGTCCTCGTGGTCAAAGACAGCAAAACTGTTTGACCAGATGCTCCCCAAATTTAAATATTTATATTGGCTTCTTTCTTTTTTAGTAGCCTGCTCATATGATTTGATTCAAAAAGTATGTTGTATTTTGCAATAAGAGATCAAGATGCTGAGCAATGCATGAACTGCAGCGGTCAGTGACTCAAAGCTAACTGCTAGCGTCAGGGCCAGCTACCTTGGTTTCCAGTCCAGGACATGTGTGGTTATGCTGTCCCGCTTCTTTCTGAGAGTGTGTCCTACCAATCCCCACTTTCTCTCCCCAATTTCCTGCCATACTGGTTGTTGCCATGTTCTTTTCCACATGTGTTTGTCATTACCTTCTGCCATTTAACACGAAGTATTACTCTTCTTCTTCTTTGTTGTTCGTTCTTAAACTTTGCAAGTAGCAGGAAGTAGTCCAAATAACGGAATACATTGTGTCATAGTTTACAGATTGACTGCAATATTTGCACCTTTAAGCCCAACACATCAGACTTTAGCATGATATTTTTGAGTACCAGGTTAGCCTTCCCTCTTTGATCCCTTCTCCTTAGCCAGTCTGCCCTGTTGCATCCTGTTATTAAGGATCACCACATGGAGGTGGAGAAGGGTCGCTCTTGGTCACCGGCCCTGACGCTAGCAGTCCACTTTAGGTCGCTGACCTCTGCAGCTCATGCACTGCTCGGCATCTTGATCCCTAACACGAAGTATGCAACACGGACACTTGTTAACGAAAGTCTGAAGTCTGGATGTGATAAACCTAATCACATACAATGTCTCCGAGCCATATAGCAGGACCAACTTTACATTCATGCTAAACAACCTGATCTTATTTTCTATAGGAAATACTCAAAATACTGCCAAGTTCCAAATGAGTGAACAAAGTTGGAAGAAAGTCTGGTCTTATTTATCCTGGTGTTAACATCTTGGTTCGTTCCTCCATTTTGATCAATATTACTTCCCAAATAGACACAATATTGCACTTCTTAAATTATCTGACCATTAATCTTTATGGGCTCTCTTTGGTTGTTATTTATTCGCATTTTCTTTGTTTTGTTCACACTAATCTGCAATCCCACTGTTGCTGCTTCAAATGTTAGTCTGTCTATCTTTCCTTGTATGTTCTGCTGCTTATGTTACAAGCATACATGCATCATCTGCTAAATCAAGCTCTAACAAATACTTATCAAATGTCTATTGCATTTCAGTTTTGATGCCCTCTGTTGTTTGCTGCATACCAAGTCCATGACAAAGATTGTTGCTGATAGTAAGCATCCCTGTCTGCTGCTCCATTTGAATTGTAAATGGGTTTGATTATTTGTATTATTAGACTATACGTGTTTTCACAGAAATCTTAATTCTTGTAAATATCATATACATTATGATTATCAAGAAGATTTCTCAGTGGTTACAAAGCATTCACCAGACTTGCCCATCGTGTTTCACATATCGTAGTGGTTTAACTAACAATTATGTCCAAGGCGCGAACATGGTTCATATGATTGGTTGTGATTATTATAATAATTATAATTTGTCAATACTGAGCTGATGAAAAAAAATTAAGATGAAGAGATAATGTTGGACCAAACTAATGAAACTAGTTTTTAACATACAACACTTGGCAGTACCATTGACTACTAAGTTTAAAAAGTGTATTTCTGAAGAAATAAAACCTGTTGCGAGTCCTTAGCAGAGCCTTTTCTGCATTTCGGTAGTGAGTATTGAACTCCAGAAGGTATCTTTCTTCTGTCAGTGTCATAGTGATACTGGTAGTGGTAGTAGTGGTAGTCTTAGTTTACTGAATAATGAAATAAAAATGGAAAAACGTCTCTGACGGTGCTCGTAGTAGTTTATACCTTCGTGGCAGCAGGAGTTTGAGAACGAACGGACGAAGAATAAGAAGTTTATATCTTCAAATGTTGATCCCACATTCTCAAACAATTTGAAATATTCTCTACACAAAGTTGTCTGCAGTTTTCAAATGTGTTCTCTACCGGAAGTGAAGAGCATTCACCAACCAGTTCCCAAAAGATTTCGAATAAAAGTGTCATTTTTGTTAATTACTTTTTAGGGGGACGCTAAATCATTTTCTAAAGTTTTTACTTGACATATCTTCAGTAAAATATGGATATTGCAAAAATTACTATAGTACGTTCCAAAATGTGTGCAAATGTTCTCCATCAATTTTCTCGAAAATAACTTTATGTATAACAGTCTTCTGCTTTGTTTGTTCTCAACCTTCCGCCACCAAGCCCTGAAATAGCGCTTTGCAAGAAGCAGGATGTTGTCTGGAGAACGGAATGCGTTCTTGTCGCTAGTCTTCAGCTCGGTTGTGTGATTTTAGCACAATTCTGTATTTGTTAAATAATATTGCAAATTGTCAAAACAGTTTGACCTATACACTCTATTATTCAGTACTACACAACAGAATTGTGTCAGGGCGTTTCAAATGCGTATCCTTACCACATTTGTAAGAACGTTAACTCTGTATGTGACGTAGGTGAATTTTGTTCATGGACATGGATATGGTTAAATGAACAGTTCTTCTTCCGCGGTCAACTTGTGTTACGCTTCTATTCCGACATGACTCATGAACGAGACGGTGCGCTTGAGGTCTTCATCGGCTCCATACAGTTTGTCATGTAGGGTCGCTTCCCATGGGTCATACCTCGATTATTTGGTTTCTGTATGTGGGACAGCGCTTGATGAAGAGATGGAAAACCAAGGAATTCGGACACTCACGAAGGAAGTGGCTGTCCTCCTGATAATACCTCCATTCATTTCAATGTGGTGGACTCTACCATCTGTAGACTTCGCTTGAGAAAGAAGCTATGTGCCACTTACAAGCCTATTATCTCTGCTGTCAGAATGCACTAGTATAATGCGTTGAACTTTTTACACGCAATTTCCCTTCACATATTTCCATCAAGCGATTGCCATTCTTTCTCATGGGTGAGATTTAACCCACGATTCGTCCAAATATACGATATAGTAACAGTCTATTCTTCGCTCACGAATCTACATCAGTTATTTGCATCGGGCAGCAATCAGGTGCGGCTTTTCATAAACAAAATTCCTGTGGTCAATAGATAGATTATGAAAAGTGAAACCGCTGCCTCTTACAACTCTCCAAAAAGCAATTCTTGAGATTTAAATATCGCATTAAGCCTGCAGCCGAATTTTAAGTTTGCGAAAAGTGTGAAGTTCATTTTCCCAGAAACATTTTTTGTAATCTGACGCCCAGTGACATCTTGGTCGAAACCATGTTTTTCTTTGTCTACTTTGCTTCACAGATTGAAAGTCTTTTCTTGTCTACCAGAAGAAAGATTTTCTGTATATGTCTAGCGCATGATGTGTTCTATTCTTATATTCTTGGATGTCGCGATACAAACGACCCATATTAGCTTCCCTGCAGACGCACCTAAACAATAGTAGTCCCCTTCTGTATAGTAATGAATTTACACTTCAAACACATAATGTTTTTTCAGCTCCTTCGATTTGTTTTACAGGTAAACACTTATTGAATCGTTAATCAAACGATTGGGAATTGGCCAGTTTATCTATCTTTAGCATGAAATACCAGTTTTCTAGCTTCTGATTGAACTACAACTTTGAGTCATGTGTACTTTTTTAAAGTAACACCGGAATGTGTGTCTGTAAAACTTCAAAATGTCTATCCTGGTTTTTTTTTGTTTTTGTTTTTTTTTGCGTTCGCCTTATTTTTTCTAATCCCCAAGGCGGTGTGCGTTGCACTGTGTTTTTATTTTGCGCCTGTCGGCCCAGTGCATCCGACTTCAGCACGCATTTTATGTAAGGGTCTGCTTCCTCCTGCATTTTCTAAGGGTTTGCTTCCCCGGGGTAACGGCCGGTGCTGTGATGGGGATCGAACCCAGCACCTTCGGGTCGTGAGCCCTTCCACTTAACCACTAGGCCACGCCGTCCCCCGTCTATCCTGGTAACATCAATGATTTTTTACTAAGCCTAAATAAGCAAAATACAACAGGAGAACAGTTTTGACTTGGCAAAAAAATAGCTCATCAAAGTCATGACTATAATTAGTTCACACACAACATTCAGTCAAAGGGATGAACAATGCATCATCATCAAGTGCCGTCTCTGCAACGGACGTTGACGATTGACGGTAATGGATCTCCATCTGTCTGTCTTGCGCCACGCAGTCAGACTGTGTCCCGACCACATCCTGATGTTGTCTGTCCATCTAGACCTCTGTCACCCTTTCGCTCTCTTGTCCTGTAGCTCTGCCCTCCAAAATAACCTTTAGCAGGCTGTCATGGAGCTTGACATGACCAAAATATTTTATTTTTCTGATTTGTATTTCCTTCAGAAGTGTCTGTTCCACCTGGAGCTGTTCCAGAACCTCATTATTGGTTTTCCTATCTTCCCAAGAAACTCGTCCAAGTCTTCTGAATACCAACATTTCAAAGGCTTCAATGCGCTTCTCTATTTTCTTTGTCAGGGTCCAGGTTTCTACTCCATAAAATAAAACTGAATGCACATAGCATTTTTAGATTTTCATTTTTACGATCTGAGATATCTGCTTTGACAGAAGTGTATCTCTCTAAGATCTGAGATATCTGCTTTGACAGAAGTGTATCTCTCTAAGATCTGAGATATCTGCTTTGACAGAAGTGTATCTCTCTAAGATCTGAGATATCTGCTTTGACAGAAGTGTATCTCTCATGCTGTTAAATGTATTTTTGGCCATTACAATTCTTTTAATGATTTTCCTTTCGCATTTGCCATCAGCTGAAATGAGTTGGCCGAGATTTACATAGCTTGACACTTGTTCGTTAAACATTACAAATCGCTAAAGATGAGCAAGATTTCTAGAATGGACTCTAAATCTAATTTTTTATCTAATTATAATCTAAACTCCACTCCTTCCTAGTCTTTTCTTGGTTATGTCAGTACCGGATATAGGCGCCATATGCTGAACTAGCGAATATGAGATTCACAACAAGGAACTTACTGGTATTTTTAAAAAAAATTTGTATTTGCTTAGATGTTTGCCTCACTAGTTTCTACTGGCGCAGGCGCGCCAATTTCCACCCCAGACCGTAGTCCATTGGGCGATATCAGGACGCATAAACCAGTGCTTGGATGAATGTGTGCGTCTATATGTACCTATGCTAGGTTTGTGCGCCCTCAGAAGCTAGCCCAACAAAAGTGCAATGGAAGGGCCTCACCATGAGGGCGCGTGTGAAAGTTGTGCAAGAGTGTGACTGTAGGACAGAGTCAAATGAAACAGGGGGAGGTAAGAAGAGAGAGAAGAGTTGCCCCCAGGGTAGAAGACCTGTATGGTTCAACTTACTGGTAAGCCCTTCTGTCCTTCACATATACATGGCGGTGCACAACCTTGACATTCCTGTAGAATATAAAATTCAAAATATGTAAAGATATCAATCAATCTTACACGTGACGAAACAAATCTAAAATAGGTCAAGATATCAATGAATGAATTTGAACATATCAACCCCTATGGCGAAACAAGTCTTCAATAAATACACGCCCAGAACTCCAACCCTGGGCCATCCAATTGTTGTAGTCTCTCATCTTCTCTTCCACCAGCGTTTCTCTGTTCGAATATTGTGTTTAGGGCCTTTTGAAGACCAACGGTCAACAGACGGACACTCATTTAGTACGGTCACATATATAGATCAAACAGTCTTGTAAATACGATCCTGCACGAAAAGGTGCAAGGTAGGCGATGAAGAGGTCGTCCCAAAACGAGGTGGGAGGACAACACAAAAGAATGATTGACGTATCGGCCACTGGCAGAGTGGGGTGAAGTAGGGTTATGTGCGTGTTTTCATGGGTGTCCAACGACCTCACCGGTTATCCTGGATGACCTGACCTGACATTGTGTTTAGTGTTGTTCGTCCATCGTAATTGGCTTGGCTTGGCTTCGTTCATTCTCAATCTCCCACTACCAAACACTGAAAGGGCTTTAGTAGCAGAATGTAGTCCAGAGAACGGAATGTGTTGTGTTGTAGTTTACAGCTTGACTGCGATATTTGCACCTTTCGGTCCTTCTTCTTCTTCTTCTGCGTACACAGTCAGACAGTAACCATTATTTTCTCGAAAAAAGCGGCGGTCATCCTGAGACTCTCGCCACTACCATAGAGCTTGTCTTGCAGTTCCACTGGCAATGGCCACATCTGCTCTCTCTGATCCTCGTATGTCGGGCAGTTCTGCAGCAGATGTTCAGTGGTCATTTTACCAGTACCGCACGGGCATTCGTCGGTACACCCTATCTTCAATTTGTTGAATAGGTGGTACCTCAGTCTATTGTGGCCAGTGCGAAGTCTGAAGACAACGACCTGCTCTCTTCGGTTCAACTGGTAATAGGCATCGTTTTTGGTGTAACCAGTATGTTCGGTTTCCCATTTAGTCATGTACCTGGCTTTGATAAGCCGTTTTGACTCTTCGTACGTTATACTGGTATCTGTTTGTGGTAGCCTTGCACCTTCTTTTGCCAGTCTGTCTGCCTCCTCGTTGCCTTGGATGTTGCAGTGTGACGGAACCCACTGTACCACTACCCTTTTTGGTGCGGACAGCTGGCACAGTTTGCAGAGTGCTGCTCTTAAGTCATTAAGCTCAGTGTTTTTCTGGCTTTTTAGCGCTGTGACTACGGCGAGAGCATCTGTCAGCAAGACTATGTGGCTCTCGTTTTCACTGTGTGTTGCCATTTCTTCCACTGCCGCCCTCAGTGCCTCTGCCTCCGCTCTGAAATTGCTTGTGTACTTACCAGTAGCGAGTGACAGTGTTATTTTTCTGCCATTTGGTAGGTTCAGGAATGCTCCTGCCCCTCCGTTCTGTGTAGCGTTTGTTACAGAACCGTCGGTGTATGCATGGGTCCAGTCCATGCTTGGGTAGCTTTTCGTTATGAAGCTTAGGGTAGTGTCTCTCCTTTCTTTTTCGACCTTTCGGTCCAACACATTCGACTTCAGCAAACATTTTTTTAGTACCAGGTTAGCATTCCCTCTTCGATCCCTTCTCCTTAGCCAGTCTGTCCTGCTGCAGCCTGTTATCCAGGATCACCGCGTGGAGGTGTAGAAGGGTCTTGGCAGCTTTGGTTCGCTGGCCCTGACGCTAGCAGTCAGCTATGAGTCGCTGACCACTGCAGCTCATGCACTGCTCATCATCTTGATCCCGTCCATCGTAATTGATGAGGACCACTTTGTCAGCATTCACTACTTGCATCCGTTCGAAGATAGCTAAATAAGCAAATCCGAGTCTGGAATTGTCTGCTGCACTTAGTACAAAGAAATAGGACACCCACTTCCACCGGGGTGAAATATTTTTTGCACACGATCCAGGAGGGTGTGAATGTTAGATGCACCAAATATCACAGGCACTTTCATTGTGCACTTCATAGTAGAATATCGTGTAACGAACGTGAAATTAAAGCACAGTGACGTGCGCATGAATGTTATTATAGTGAATGAGAGATGCGCATGTCAGCCTCACTCTCTCGTCCAAAACTACTCTGAGTCAGTGGCAAGACATAGTCAAGACAGCTGAGGGCAGAAAAAGGTGGAGATTTTTCTTAGGGTTTTCTCCCGAAACCTTTCCTGCGATCAGGTATTTCACAAGGCTGGGGGCAGAAATGGAACCGCTGAGGTCATACACTTCTACTCAATTGTTTCATACATAGTTCGGTATGCCTGAGACCCACAGGAGGCAGCAGAGTTAGTCCAACCAAATTGTGATGATGTTCTTCCTCTTCTTCATCGTTCGTCTTCAGATCTCGACTTCAATGACTCTAACGAAGGCAGCTGTCAATTCAGGGCCCTGTGCGCTTCCGTACAGCTTCTCGATGAAGGACACTGTCTGTTGTCAAATGCTACTTCTTTTATCGGCATACAGTGGACAAGACTGCAACATGTGTTCTGCTGTCACAGGGACTGTGCCGCAGGCACAAAGGTCTGTAGTGTCAATATTGAACTTGCTGTACAGGTGACATTTCAGTCTGTTGTGTCCTGTGTGTAGCCGGAGAATGATCTCCTGGTCTTCTATGTGGCCAGGGTGGCCTTTTTTCCATTTTGCACTGTACGTTGATCTGATGACTGATTTAGTCTTATTGTATATGATTTCTGTATCACCCTCCTGCAGCATTCTTCCCTGTCTGTCCGCCTCCTCGTTGCCTAGGATGTTGCAGTGGTCTGGTATCCACTAAACTAATCTTTTTTTTTTAAGCACTGAGACAGGCGTTCGAGCAAGTCTTCCAGAGCGACGAGTTCATTTTTGTGCTGGTTCTTGAGAGCCGTTAAGAATGACCACTTGCTTTTCTGCCTGTTCCTTGTGGTCTATAAGTGTTTCAGATGCTTGGCTCATGGCACTGGCTTCTGTACTGAAGTTGCTGCAACGTCTCCCAGTGACAAATGCTGCTGAATATACTTGGCTTTTTGATGATGTATGAGAACCAAAAACAAAGTTATAAACAGTTCGTACATTGTTCGAAACATTCCAGCTACCGAATCTTGGGATTTTCCTGGCAAAAACAGACATTCAGACTGCTAGCTGCTTTCTCTTCATCGCGCCATTAGCCCCCTTGAATGAGAATCTGTGTTTTATCTTGAGTGGTAGAGTTGTCTATTTCTTTTCAGTTGACCTGTCTAAGTTTAAGTTTTGGTGGCTTACAATTTATATTGAATGAGGTAGCCGGCCACACGCCCAACCATAATTATTCCTTTTTGACGATACGTTTCGCAGGTTTATTTCACTATTCGCTACGCCCGTTTCGGGCCCTGTCAACACTCTTGTGAGAATACAAATGTTTCCACCAACAATAACAATGATTTGTCATGTTTTCTTGATTTAATATTTTTGTGTTTTGCCTTCGTTTTGAAAAAAGGACGTTGGTACGTATCGTAGTTGACAGAGAGACTGCGACATCTGTGCCTTTCGGCCCGACACATCCGATTTCAGTTGGTTTTTAATGGGTATCTGGTTTACCTTACCATTGTGATCCATATTTTCTTAGCTATACACTGTGCAGCCTGTTTCAAGGGCCGGCGCGTGTAGACGAAATAAGATCTTGGCTAGTTCTGTTTCGCTGACCCTGATGCAAGCAACCAGTTATGAATCGCAGGCTGCTGTGGGATGTCTGGGTAGTGAGATCGGACTCACGTGTGCAGTGTCTAGCACGTTAAAAATATCTTGGCCATTGAAAATCGAAACGAGTAGGCTTTAACGGCCGGTGCCGGATCAAAATTCAAATAAAAAATCTCCCCAAGTTATTTGTACCTTTCACCAGGTGGTTTGTTTAGAGCAGCTATAGATGGTGCCTAACTGGTTGCGGGTCTACTTGGCTCTAGTGTTTGAGTCTATTAAGATGGACTCGCACATCCGTAAAAATCTCCCTCCAAGAAACTGGTTGTATACTGACTCTGTAGAGTCTTCTAAATCAGTAAGGTTAGGTTAAGATCATTCACTGTGCTGTGTCATCGGCCGTGCTACTTAGGTATGTGAAGCTCTCTTCTACCTCCATTGGTTTTACTATCAATTTCATTGGAGCCGTTTTTTGTTCGCATTTAATTTTACAATCTTGGTTATTTTATGTACGGATCCTTAGACCTTCTTGTCCTGCCGAAGAAGGATGTTTCATACCGAAATGTGCAAATATCGCATCACGCTGTAAACTAGCGACACAACGCGTTACCTTCTCCGAACTACATCCTGGTTTTTCAAAGCCCTGTTCAGGACTTGGAAGCGACAGATTGAGAAAGAATAAGAAGAAAAAGTAGAAGAATAAGCTGAAGAAGACCTTTTTGCCGGAAGATTCTGCCTATTGCGTCTGTGAGATAGCAAGTTGTCACATAGGACGACCAAACCATCTCCAAAGTTTAGATCTTCTAGTTAAAAGTTAACTAGATTCAATTCCTCTCATAAGTTGTAGTTTCTTTCATAATATAATCAACTACCAGCAAGAACAGAAAACGCGATAGACGATCCAGTTAAACGACTCTGTAAGTTGTAGAGTCATATGCGGTAACATCTTAGTACACATGTCTAATGCTGTCCTCGCTTTTACTTGCGATGGGCAGCCATTATTGGTATTATTATTATTATTTTTATTATTATTATTAGGCAGAAATTGAGGTGGTTCGGTCATCTCATGCAAATATAACCAAATCAACTCCCACTGCGCACTTACCACACAGGAAGTTCTGACTTCAGGACACGAGGCAGGCCGTATGTCAGACATATAGATAACTTAAGGTTGATCATACACCGACACGGGCTTACAAAGGGAGACATTGCTCATTTGGCCCAAGAGAGACAACTTTAAGCTCCCAAGGTCGCTCAGCAGTAGAAATGAGCGTGAAACTGAACAGAGTGCTTATATTTCTGTCATGATAATAGATAGAAAAATAATCTCATGGACACTGCTTGATTCTAGAAACCAACATCACCATTCAGGGGACGTTCCCATAAGTGCTCCGTCCTCCGTTCAAGCAGTCAGTCAATCATATATATATATATTCAAGAGTCCAGGCAGGTGTTGATTTCGTGTTCTTTGGATCTTTCCAGACAGGACACAATTTCTCCCCTCTCCCCTAGTCACTGCCAAATCTACCATTCTCTGCACACATGCATTTTCTCGACCCTCTGTCTCTTCTTCATTCTGTAGAGTATTCATAACTGTTCTGATCAACTCAGCCCTGTCTCTCGTTGTCACCGCGTCGTTCACCACAGCTCGTTCCGCCGCTGCATAAGCTCTTTCGTTTCATAAGACGCCTGCATGTCCCGGGCAGTAGATCCATGTGACACCTTGTATACTATAGTTGTTCAGAAGAGAGGCCCACTCACTTCTTAGCATACACCTTTCTATCTTACGAACCATACCCTGTGAGTCTGACAGTATCACTGCGTGTGTCACCGGTTGCGTCTTCAACCAAGTTAAGGCCGCTGTTACCATCTCAATCTCCATCCTCATAACCGATATAGTTGTGGACTATGCAGCTGATTTCTCCATCACCTCCCTGTCAGTTTGGTAGCCGACAAAACCTCAACCGCACTTGTTTGCATCTCTGTTGGCGTCGCCATCTGTGTGTAGAATTAGGTCGTGTGGTCGTGAGTGTTGCTGTATCAGCTCCTGTATTGAAGCTTCTGTCCTAGTGCCGCCCCACTATCTGCTCAGTTGTCTCACCACCCTTGTCGGGGGCCTCTGACACCTGCTTAAACACGACATATCAAGACTTGAGACTATTTATATGCGGAATTCGATGGCACGACCTTGTTCGCAATGCTGAGGTCATCGCCCAGATAAATCTCCCCCATATCATGGAACATCTGGTGCGACACCGCCATTCCATCTTCGGCCTTGTTGTCCGGCAGGATCAGGACGACCCGGCTTTTCGTTCTTCTTCTCAAATTATTCCAAGGACCGCCCAGCGGCCGGCTGAGGGTGCAGTAGGGAGTGCCCCCGCACCCTATGGCTCCGACAGTTGACAGACTCCCTTTCAGCTGTGGTCGAGAATAGGAAACAAGCTGCAGCACTGGGCCATGTTAGTAGTAGACTGACCCAACAGGCCACTGACGCGTAAGCGAACATTATTATTATTATTATTTTCATTGCCATTTCACGATTTCATAACATCCTTGTTTCTATTTCACACAATGAGCACTTCTTCACCACTTAATTTTTTTGTTTAAATAATGCTGAAACTCATCGTCCTTACCTTCCAGTAGCAGCATGGGGTTACCACTTACATGAAGCCAGCACTGAAGGCGTTATGTGTTCATGTCGCAGAGACTTCTGTAGCAATGTTTAATGCGAGGAGTTATCCCTTAAAGAAGTCCATATACGGGGTATGTCAAAAGTAGACCACTGCGGACAGGGGAGACCCACACTACATATCAACGCTCACTCAAGCGTAACAACCCCTATTTTCTTTGAAAATTTTTGAAAGTAGTAAAGGTTTGTCCCATAGTAGTTACTCTGCTGTCGGGGAATAAAGCTGTTAGAGACTTCAGTAAAGGTTTGTCTCATAGTAGTTTCTGTACTGTTGGAAAATGAAGTTGCTGGTGACTTCAATTTAGGTTTGTCTCATAGTAGTTACACTGATGTCTGGAAATGAAGTTGTTAGAGACTTCCGTAAAGGTTTGTCCCGTAGTAGTTACACTGATGTCTGGAAATGAAGTTGTTCAAGACTTTAGTATACAAAGCCACCGTTTGTATGAGGTAGGGTGGGCGTGTTTCTTTCCTCGCTGCCTTTTACTTTCCTAATCCTATATTAGGTAACAATTTATAGCTGGGTCGGTTGAAAAGGTGTTAAAGGATAACAGAATAGTGTTTTTGTGCGATTGCATGGAAATTTTACAGGCCACACAAAGAGAACCACGAGATAGTATTCAGAGGGAACTGATATGCCAGCTAAACAAACTCTCAGACCACAATAAAATCACCCTCCAGTGGATTCCAGCTCACTGTGGCATACCTGGGAATGAATGGGCGAACAGACTGGCCAGGGAGGGAATGCAGAGAGAACAATTCACCCACCCAGTGTCACTGCTAGAAGTGAAGACATACATCCGAAAAAAATATAATCAATAGTGGATAGAGAGAACAAACAGTAAATACCCACAAAACCCAATCAATAGACTGAATAGGAAACAGTATAACACAATTTGTCGCCCCAGAACAGGTCATTGCAGAATAAATGCACACATGCATAAAATGAAAGCAGCACAGGCTGCACAATGCACATGTCAGAGAGGACCCCAGACTCCAGAACACATCCTGCAAACATATCCACTGCACTAAGGCTTCCGTGAGAAGACATGGTCCGAAGAAAGAAACATACAAGACAAACTGTGGGAAACCATTGAGGACCTTTTAACTGACGTGTCACTTCATGGAGGCGGCCCGTCTGTTGGAATAAAACGAACATACGAAACCAAACGCAAAGAACAAGTAGAAGAAGTACGCCCTTCCTTCTATCCAGGTAGACCCTAGTAAACGTTCATCGGATTGTGTCCCTTTTGTCAGACCGTGTTTCTAGATTAAAATTATCTAATAAGAAGAGAATATTTAGTTGTGTTTCACATAATTGAATTGTGTTGTATGTATATACATTGGATATGTTGTATAAAACTAAACTACATTTGTGTGTATAGGTAGGTGACTATACGACTTAAGCTTATGTAATCCTACATGTTTTTAAGACCATGTGGAGTTGGCGTCCACAAAGAGGGAAGGGGTCAATTAAAAGTTGCCAGAGGTTAACAGCATGGACAGAAGAGGATAAAAAAAAATACCAGAATTGTGCAGATGCCTTTTATGGGTGGCTTGTTATGCAGTTATTAGTCATATAAACAATCATTATTCATCACATGTATCTAATACGTAGAGTAGAGTTGTGACAGAACGATGTCTCCAGTCACAGGGGTAGGACCACAGTGCCTGTATCCGGAAATACCTCCAGTCGTCTTGACTTAAGTCTTGCCATTGGTCCAAGGTGGTTCGGGACCAGAAAGTGAGGTTGATGACCAGCGCAGTTATTTCTTCACTATAATCCAAATACAGCGCAAGTTACATCATCTGCCTGATGATGACGCCATTATAGCTTGCAATGGACAACTAACACCAAAAAAACAAAACAATCACACACACAAAAATAACACCCACAAAAATCGCACACAAAAATCACATACAAAAACAAAAATCACACACAACAAAATCACACACAAAATAATTACACCCAAAAAAGCACACACAAAAAAATAACAAAGAATCACACACAAAAATTACACCGAAAAATACAAAATAAATCACACACAAAAAAATCACACAACAAATAACACCAACAAAATAACACATAAATATAACACAAAATAAATCACACACAAAAAATCATTCACAAAAAATAACAACAACAAAAATCACATTATCCTCGGCGGCAGTCCGGCAGATGTGCAGTATGCGAGGAAGTCAACACTATTCTGTAGGCGCTCCAATCATGTGCAACGCTACACCAATGCGGGTCTAAGTATCTGGTCAGTCCATCTCGCAATTGCACATGTGGATGACCCAGTGGGCGTGTGCAGGCATACGGCCACCAACACATTGTTCTACATGTCAATCTGTTGTCAGACATGCCCAGCCTAATTATGTTTATGTGATATCGCTGCTTCCACAACGTCTCAAAACAAAATCTGGTGTAGCATTTCTTCGTTTCTAATCTGTTGTCAGACATGCATACCTACCCAGCTCAATGATGTTTATGTGATATCGCTGCTTCCACAACGTCTCAAAACAAAATCTGGTGTAGCATTTCTTCGTTTCTAATCTGTTGTCAGACATGCCTACATGCCCAGCTCAATGATGTTTATGTGATATCGCTGCTTCCACAACGTCTCAAAACAAAATCTGGTGTAACATTTCTGCGTTTCTAATCTCATCCCGTATCGACATTTTTAGCACACACCATCCCATTAATCTTCTGAGTGACTCTGAGCTTCTCAGCATCAGTTTTGTGCAAGTTCCACACTTCGCATCCATAAGTCACTGCTGGAATGACCATTTAATTGAAGGTGTGCTCTTGTCGTGGTGTCTTTCATCTCTTGGAGTATTGGCTTAATGGAGTTAAAGGAATACTAAGCTGCTATTCGTCGTCTAAAGATTTTGTGGTTGATTTTGGGGTTACCATTTATGATGATGTCTGCTCTGATCAAATTGAGGCCGATATGGAGGGACAAAAGCATCAGCCTCAAATCCAAGTTAGGTTTAATGTATGCACTTGTCACTTCCGTGTTTCTTTTCGCGTGCGAAACTTGGACTCTGACAGCAGTTCTAGAGCAAAGAATGTGTGCAATGCAAATGAGATGTCTGCGTGGAATCCTCGACATTTCGTATCTAGATCACGTCACGAATAAAGCAGTTCTTGAAATCGTTAAGAGAGAGATCGACCAATATAAAGACCTATTGAGTATGGAATTAAAAAAACACGCAAGATTACATGGTATGGGTATGTTTCAAGATCGTCTGGGTTGACCAAGACGGTCCTGCAAGGTTGTGCCTGGGACGCGTAAGAGTGGGGGTGGGGGGCGAATGTTGGGGAGAGGAGAAAAAGAGATGGGAAGACAACACCACAGAGTGCGTGGGGAGCTACAGCAAATATCCTGGCACACAACTGAGTGCAGTGGCGGGAACTGGTCCAGCAATCTGCAGTATTGGTATCCCAATGACCTTTCAGGTTACGGGACTGATGATCATGACGATAATGATTTATGTCTTTGCCTAGATAGATATATTATCTTCGATGGTTTGCTCTCCATTGCCTAGGTAGATATATTATCTTCGATGGTTTGCTCTCCTTTGTTTAGGTAGATATATTATCTTCGATGGTTTGCTCTCCTTTGCCTAGGAAGATATATTATCTTTGATAGTTTGCTCTCCTTTGCCTAGGTAGGTATATTATCTTCGAGGGTTTGCTCTCCTAGCTTGATGTCCTTCATATCTTCATTTAATCATGAAATTAATAAATATTGGTCATATAAAGACTTTAACCTTTTACCTTTATATAAAGACATAAATAATTGATGTATTCACTCGTACTCGCGAAAATTCACCGTGAATTTGACTTGATGACTTCGTTCGTTCTAAATCTCCAGCTACCAAGTTCTGAAAAGGGCTTAAGTAGCAGAATGTAGTCAAGAGAACGGAATGCGTTGTGTCGTAGTTTAGAGATTGACTGCAATATTTGCACCTTTCGGTCCGACACATCCGACTGCAGCTCATGCCCTGCTCAGCATCTTGATCCCCATCTTCAATTTAATCATCGTCCCCATGTTGTTTAAGTTGATTTAAGGCACGCCTTTGATTATGTGGATAGATCTGCTATCTGGAAAACCTTGAGATGTATTGCAGCTGACGGGTAGGAAAGTGTGTAGATAACTCGGCAAAGAATTAACAATATACAAGTAGCTCGTATATTTATTGAGTTTGGCACTGAGAATAATTGAGACGGAAAAGCAACTACCAACAAAAATAGTTGTCTTCACAGATTGAAAATATCTAAAAGAGGCAATACAGAAAAGAAGAACGAACTGATGTTTTCAGAAACCATAGCAGAACTAGGAAAACTTCAAAAATCCCAAAGAATAGGGCCCTAATAGGATATAGCATGACCAAAGATCCTGAACGCAAAGAAAGAAGGAAGAATTGAATTTGGCGAGGAAGCCTGTGTTTTTCAGCGGCTGATAAAATGGCAGTGTTGTTGTTTTATTTTACATCATGAGGTTGCCAGGCTACAAGCACATCCTATCTTTATTCCGATGTTGTGACATGTAAGGAAGATGACAGTGGTCCTATTCTGGTCACCCTTCGTGTAACGATAATTATGCTAGGAGAGAACCAGCTCGACAGAGAACGGAAGAGAAGACAGACGAGGTGCAGAAAAGCCCGCGAGGCATGTAGAAGCGCGTGCTTTCTGCTCACTTAGTGAATGTCCGTATGAACGTCCTGTTCTGTCTACCTAGTAACGAATACTACATTCCAATGATGCAGTTTTCTATTTTCGTCGAATCTCGTTTCTCCGTGAAATCCCTTATCTTCGCAATATAGCGGTAATGCAGATTGAAAAAAGAAAAAAATGTTTGTGCGCGGGAGTTTGTGTATGCCAAACAATTTCCCACGGCAAAGATGCTGTTTCGTGATTCGGTACAAACATATCGGGAACGGGAATGTATCTCTATAATTATGTGTCCCTCATTTATGCTAACCCTTTCTGGGGTTAACCATCTTCCATTGATTAATGTAATTGTGAATTATATGTCCAACACTACAGCTAGGGAGAGGAGACTAACGTCTGGTCAGGCAAAACATAGTGATCGGACATGTTAGTCAGGCGAAATATACTGACCAAAACACTCACATCAACTCCACGCAGATCTCCCTGGAAAAAATATATTTAATTCAGTCTGGTTAACGAGGTGGGGGATCGGCATTATCCCCGTAGTAATGAGAGACAAGCATATGAAGCCAAGCATAGGACAACTGCCTAGATGACGCTGGTCCACCTTCATTAGCATGCTCGGGATGTGAGAAAAACTACAGCAACTCGTCACTTAACGCCCTTAACTAACATTCTCTAATCATTATGTTTTGCCTGGCCACGGCTAACATTTACTAATCAGTATGTTTTGCCTGACCCTAACTAACATGTCCGATCAGTATATATTATCTGACCCTGTAACATTGTCTGATCAGTATGGTATGCCTGACCCTGGCTAAAATTGTCTGATAGAGGTTATGCCTGATCAGACGTTGGTCTTCTTTCCCAAACTGTCAATGATTAGATGTGTTGGGTGAGATCCTCCTAAACGGTTTGGGTTCCTTTATATATGGTGGCAGTACATGACACATTTTTTCGCTCCTCCACGTACGGAAACCAATGGCAACCTACCGTACTGCATATTTGTCAAGAAACTTATAACAGCCAAATAGGTTGGCGGTTGTGAGAAGCGATGTTCTGCAAAAGACATGCTGGGGCCGAAGATGCAACACAGTGAATGAGCTGAAAGCAGCCAGCGACTCATTCTTGTCTGCTTGCATTAGGGTCAATTAGAGATGACCAAGACCCTATTCCGTCTCCAAGCGACGGCCCTGAAAACAGGCTATATTAGTGTAGTCTGACTAAGAGAATTAGGAACGAAGTAGGAAGGATAACCTGGTACCACAAAAATGTCATTTGAAGTGGGGTGTGTTGGATCGAAAGGTGCAGATATCGCAGCCTCGATGTAAACGACGACACGCCATCACAAAGCCTTTTTTCAGGACGAGCACCGATGAAGAAAGAAGAAGACTACAGATATACACGGCGAGGGATGATTGGAAATCTAACACGAAAGTACAAATCTTTAAGTCCACCATGAAGTCGGTGCTACTGTATGGCGCTGAAACACGTCATCGTGAGGTATGTCCTTTGCTGGGACGTCGCTCCCATCACAGGTCGACTGTAAGAAACTCCATCTCTTGTCAAATCTTCAGCATGCTCCAGAGTCATGCCCAAGTATTCCTTGACATCTTTGTGCCATCGTCTTCTTGGTTTGTATCTGTCTCTCTCTTTTTCGGCACCATACCCTCCATTACAGTTATATCAAGACCACTGTGTCTTTTGATGTGGCTTGGCTTGGCTTCGTTCGTTCTCAATATCCCGCTAGCAAACCCTGAAAGGGCTTAAGTAGTAGAATGTAGTCCAGAGAACGAAATGTGTTGTGTCGTAGTTTACAGCTTGCACCTTTCTGTCCTTCTTCTTCTTCTTCATCGTACGCAGTCAGACAATAACCATTATTTTTTCGAAAAAAGCGGCGGTCATCCTGAGGCTGTCGACACTGCCATAGAGCTTGTCTTGTGGTTCCACTGGTAATGGCCACATCTGCTCTCTCTGATCCTCGTATGTCGGGCAGTTCTGCAGCAAATGCTCAGCGGTCATTTTCCGGGTACCACACGGGCATTCGTCGGTACCACCTATCTTCAATTTGTTGAATAGGTGGTACATCAGTCTATTGTGGCCAGTGCGAAGTCTAAAGACAACGACCTGCTCTCTTCTGTTCAACTGGTAATTGGCATCCTTTTTGGTGTAGCCGGTATGTTCAGTTTCCCATTTGGTCATGTATCTGGCTTTAATAAGCCGTTTTGACTCTTCGTATGTCATACTAGTATCTGTTTGTGGTAGTCTTGCACATTCTTTTGCCAGTCTGTCTGCCTCCTCGTTGCCTTGGATGTTGCAGTGTGATGGGACCCACTACCCTTTTTGGTGCGGACTGCTGGCATAGTTGACAGAGTACTGCTCTTAAGTCATTAAGCTCAGTGTTTTTCTGGCTTTTTAGCGCTGTGACTGTATGGCTTTCATTTTCTTTATGTGTCACTATTTCTTCCACTGCCGCCCTCAGTGCCTCTGCCTCCGATCTGAAATTGCTTGTGTACTTACCAGTAGCGAATGACAGTGTTATTTTTCTGCCATTTGGTAGGTTCAGGAATGCTCCTGCCCCTCCGTTCTGTGTAGTGTTTGTTACAGAACCGTCGGTGTATGCATGGGTCCAGTCCATGCTTGGGTAGTTTTTCGATATAAAGCTTAGGGTAGTATCTCTCCTTTCTTTTTCAGTCTGGCAGTTTTTGTTTCCAATACTTGGTATATTTTCTACCACCTCTGGAAATATTTTCTGCCTCCAGGTAGGTTTTCGTACAGTAGTGATGGGCTTTGGTGTTGTTAGTGCGTTTATGGGATCTTCGTGCATCTTTGCTTTGGCTATTTCTGCAAAGTTTCTCCGCTTTAGTTTCCCATTTCCCAAATTGTTTAGTCTCTGGTGCATTGGATGGTCAGTCAGTCTTCGGAGTTTCTCTGACTGCAGCTGGGCTCTGCAGTCTCTTCTATCGGTCATGGATTGCAGTTTTGTAATCTTTTCAAGTTCTACAATTGGCGTTGACTTCATGCCTCCTGTTATAACTCTCATGGCTTGGTTTTGAAGTTTGCTAACTTTATCGAAGTTCGCCTTTACTGCTGTTGTCCATGCCGCAATGCCATACTCGAGAACTGGTCTCACTCTTCCAGTGTACAGTTTCTTTAGTATACTTTCGTCTGCTCCCCAGCTTGTGCCAGCAAGTTTCCTCATGATTGCCATTCTTTCTCTGGCTCTCATTCGGTTTCTCTCGATCTGACTTTTCCATGTCATGCGCCGATCAAATGTGACTCCCAAATAGTTTGGGTTGTCGTTTGGCTGCAGGAATTTGCCATTTAGACTTCATTTGGTGTTTTGGGGTTTGATTGAGAGCGAGAATATTGTGCGAGAATATTGTACATGTGGTTTTCTCCTCGTTTATTTTGACCAGCCATGAGTTCGCCCACTCTTCCAGCGATGTTAGGGCCTGCTGCATCCGATTTCTTGCTATGGTGAGATTCTTTTCAGAGGTCCACATAGCCAGATCGTCTGCAAACATTGAGCTATGGACTCTTCTTGGTATATTCTCTGTAATGTCGTTTATATACACCAGGAAGAGTGTGGGTGACAGTACTCCCCCTTGTGGTACTCTCTGCTCGAGTGTCACCTTTTTGCTCACCTGCCCTTGTACTTGGACTCTGGCCGTTCTTTTTTTGAGGTAGTGGTTGATCCACTTGTACATTCTTCCACAAACTTCACTTCTCCTTAGCTTGACTCTAAGTCCGTCTTTCCAGACTTTGTCAAATGCCTTTTCCAAGTCCACCCAAAACGCTACTGTGTGTTTCTGTGCCTGGTAGGCATCTTCTATTTCCTGGGCTATGAGGATGACCTGGTCCTCAGTGGCTCTGTGCTGTCTAAAGCCTGCTTGCTATGGAATTAGTATTCGTTTTTCTTCCAGATGCCACATCAGTCTGGTGTTTATCATACGTTCCATCAGTTTGCCGACACAGCTCGGCTGATAGGCCTGTATCCATTTGGATCTGTTTTGTCTAACTTCATGTTCAAAATCTACTCAAATTTCCTCACAGAGAATATATCGCAACAAAAATAAAAAGAAGACTGGAGACTGTGTGGCGATAACATCAGGTCTTGGTTATGCGGCCAGCGGAGCTGCATAGATGGCACCTGGCAGGCTGCGGGACCACCTTGCTACAATTTAAGCTTCCACCACCGCCACTCAAAAATAGGCGATCGTATATTCCAGGGGCTACCAATCTCATGGCAATAGATACTGGGATTAATCTGCGGATTTTCGCCTGCCAAGAAATATGAAACAAAGGAAGTCACACCTTCCTACGTTGTTTAACGACACAAGTTGAAAGAAAATATACAGACAGATATGTCTGATGCCAGGTTGCCAAATGTTGAGTAAACTCATTTACCTATTTTGCCTTGTTGAGCCCTGTTGGACCCAGGGCTTCCTTCACGCCATCTCTTTATCGCAACATCGGGTACTCACTAGGCCCCCTAAGATGTAGGGCTGCCAGGACGTCACTCTATGTGTCCATCTGGTGCCGTCACAAAAGCTACAAATGACCTTTCGGTCCAACACATCCGATTTCAGCAAGCATTTTAGAGTACCGGGTTAGCATTCCCTCTTCGATTCCTTCTCTTTAGCCAGTCTGCCCTGCTGCAGACTGTTATCTAGGATCACCGCGTGGAGGTGTAGAAGGGTCTTGGCAGCTCTGATTCGCTGGCCCTGACGCTTTGGGTCGCTGACCACTGCAGCTCATGCTTTTGATGTGACCAAAGTATTTCGATTTTCTGTCCAGATATAATTGATGAACCTGTTCTCCTCTATGTCCAACTTGTGTAGAATGTCGGGCAATCTTTATTTTCTCCAGTTCACGGCATTCCGAGAACCTATCTATAACATTTCGACTGGTAGGACTCTATTCTCTTCATTGAGGTTTGGGTAGCTGTCCATGTTTCGCAGCTTGACACGGGATAAACACAAGTTTTCAAAATTGTCACTTTTGTTGGTTTGCTGGTATTCTGCTCAGGTTGTGTAGCGAGAAATATTATCACAACAAAAAAGATAACAAAGATTCATACTTTTATCAATGTGTTCCTGCTCAGAACAGAGAGATTTAAATGGTATGATCAGGTCACTAATGTGGAACTGTTGAATCGGACAGATACCAGTCGAACAGGACATAAAAAGGCAGCTACGGAGTTGGCTAAAGCATACATTAACTAATAAATTGATATAATTGTGATCAAGGCGCTGAGCAGTGCATGAGCTGGAGCGGTCAATGAACCAAAGCTGACTGCCAACAACCCAGAGCTGCTAAGACCATCTACACCTCCACGCGGTGATCCTGAATTACAGTCTGCAACAGAGCAGACTGGCTAAGGAAAAAAGGTCGAAAAGGCAAGGCTAACCCGGTACCCAAAAATAACTGCTGAAGTTAGATGTGTCGGACCGAAAGGCACAAATATCGTAGTCAAGCTGTAAACTACGATATAACTCATTCCGTTCTAGCGACAACATTCTGCTACTTGCAACGCCTTTTTTAAGGCTTGGTAGCGGGAGTAAGAACGTTCAGGGCTTGGTAGTGGGAGTTTGAGAACGTTCAGGGCTTGGTAGCGGGAGTTTGAGGACGCTCAGGGCTTGGTAGCGGGAGTTTGAGGACGTTCAGGGCTTGGTAGTGGGAGTTTGAGAACGTTCATGGCTTGGTAGCGGGAGTTTGAGAACGTTCAGGGCTTGGTAGCGGGAGTTTGAGGACGTTCATGGCTTGGTAGCGGGAGTTTGAGAGCGTTCAGGGCTTGGTAGCGGGAGTTTGAGGACGTTCATGGCATGGTAGCGGGAGTTTGAGAACGTTCAGGGCTTGGTAGCGGGAGTTTGAGGACGTTCATGGCATGGTAGTGGGAGTTTGAGAACGTTCAGGGCTTGGTAGCGGGAGTTTGAGGACTTTCAGAGCTTGGTAGTGGGAGTTTGAGAACGTTCAGGGCTTGCTAACGGGAGTTTGAGGACGTTCAGGGCTTGCTAACGGGAGAGAACAAAAGACGAGGAAGAGGAAGAAGAAGAAAGAGAAGAAGAAGAAGAAAAAAGCAAATATCTTGGGCATATAAAGAGACACGACGCAGGCTGAAAACAAAACTGGAGGGAAAGGTTGAAGGCAGGCAGACAAGAGGAAGACAGCGCTAAAAGTGAGGGAGCAGCACCAAGAGATGGACTGAAAACTGTCGGAGTGTATCATGAAGGCAAGAGACAGAGAATGTTGGAGCCCATTGCAGCTAACCTTCGATGCTGAGACAGAACTTGACATCACATCATCATCATGATTCGGGCATTATGGATCTTTCAGATTATATAGTTAACTCTATAGTTCTATAGCTCTAATGCTATAGTTAACTTTATAGTTCTATAGTTTTAATTCTATAGTTAACTCTATAGTTCTATAGTTCTAATGCTATAGTTAACTCTTCTATAGCTCTAATTCTATAGTTAACTCTATAATTCTATAGCTCTAATTCTATAGTTAACTCTTTAATTCTATAGCTCTAATTCAATTCTATAGTTAATTAGGTCGCTGTCAAGTCATTAAATTAGTGGTTGGGCACAGGTCCGGATGCCAGCACCACAGGTACTTTGCCAGCTCTGTTCATTCTGGCCAGATTTGCTATCGTAGGTCCCTCTATGCTGGAAAGTCATGTGGGATGTGTTCGGGGGTTTGGACTCCGGTTCCACACGGGCACTCACTCGTACGTGATATATTGAGCCGATGTGGGTGGCCCAATAGTCTACAGTCGCCTGTTCTCAGGCGTAAGATGGTGGTTTGTTGGTGTCTATAGAGCTGGTGAATTGGGTCAGGTCTATAGCTCACATACATGTCTTTCTTTCATGTTCCTTGTACTGTAAATCCTATTATGCAATAACGCGATATATATATAAAAGTTATTTCACCAAGCACTTTTGGCTCCCTCTGGAGCATAGATCTTGAACATGTAAACGTCAAGCCCTCCTGCCTTGGACTAACTGTATCAGCTACGCCCATGTCTTCCCTGATATCTTGATGTTTGTTTCGGACTATCTTCGTGATTTTTGTTTTGGTTTGGCTCAACATCTCTTACATTTGGAGCTCTCGAATAGAGATTGTCTTGTGACGATTTCAACAACACATACACACATACACACATACATACATACATACATACATACATATATATATATATATATATATATATATATATATATATATATAAATATATATATATATATATATATATATATATATATATATATATATATATATATACAACAGAGAGAGAGAGAGAGAGAGAGAGAGAGAGACGGGGCAGTCATTAAGTTACATGAATTTTATTATAAAGTGCAGGTGGGCGGCGGGGGCTAGTGGTTAAGCGGCACGGCTCACAATTCGAAGATGATGGGTGCTTCTTCTTCTTCTTCTGCGTTCATTCTCAATCTCCCGCTACCAAGCCGTGAACATGGCTTTGCAAGCAGCAGGATATAGTTCGGAGAACGGATTGCGTTGTGTCGCTAGTTTACAGCTTGACTGCGATATTTGTACCTTTCGGTCCGACACATCCGTCTTCAGCAGGGTGCTGGGTTCGATTCCTATCACAGCACCAGCTGTTACCCCGGGGAAGCAAACCCTTAGGAAATGCAGAAGGAAGCAGACCCTTACATAAAAAAATGCATGCCGAAGTCGAATGCACTGGGCCGACAGGCGCAAAATAAAAAACCGTAGTTCAACGTACACCGCTTTGGAGAATATAGAAATAAGGGGAACGCAACAAAAAAAAATTAATTTAAATAAAAAACAAATAATAAAGTGCATGAAAATGTATGCACAACGGAAGATCTGATTTCATGACACAAACTGACTCTTTATCAATACCCCATGTAGGAGTTGTGACGATCGAGCAGTATGCGCATATACAATTTAGCGTACAACATGGCACCCGACTGTCGACTTGCACCTTGGAAGAACAACGAGGTGTTATTCGTTCTGTGTGGGAAGAGGGTGCAAATACTTCTGAAATCTACAGAAGAATGAAGGTTCAGTATGGAGATAGTTGTTTGAGTCTGGGGAGAGTGTATAAATGGGCAGACATATTTCTAAATAGAAGACAAGAACGTTATCGATGAACCGCGGCGTGGGAGACCTGAGAGCCTGGCAACTGATACAGTGAAACAGAAGATCGACCAGCTAGTCCGTGGTAACAGACGAGTCATAATTGATGAAATAGCCGCAGATTTCAACATTAGTCATGGTGTTGCGCACAAAAGTGTCCATCATAGTCTCGGTTATAGGACAACAAGATCAAAACGGCTTATCAAAGCCAGATACATGACCAAATGGGAAACCGAACATACTGGTTACACCAAAAACGATGCCTATTACCAGTTGAACCGAAGAGAGCAGGTCGTTGTCTTCAACAAATTGAAGATAGGTGGTACCGACGAATGCCCGTGCGGTACTGGTAAAATGACCGCTGAACATCTGCTGCAAAACTGCCCGACATACGAGGATCAGAGATAGCAGATGTGGCCATCACCAGTGGAACTGCAAGACAAGCTCTATGGCAGTGGCGACAGTCTCAGGATGACCGCCGCTTTTTTCGAAAAAATAATGGTTACTGTCTGACTGCGTACGAAGAAGAAGAAGGACAACAAGATAATCAGGGTGGTACAAAATTGGTTAAAGGTCATACCATAAACACATTTTCTAAAGGTCATCCACAAGCTTGTGGACAGGTTTGCAAAGTGTGCTACGAGAACATTCCTGGTCAAAATATTGCTCCTGTTGTTGTTTAAATGCCCACAATTAGTGAATTTACTCTTTTGTCCGCCCTAAAACGGACGTTAAGTGGCGAATTGTAGTAGATTTCCTTACATCCCAAGTATGCCGATGAAGGTGGACTGTGGTCCTCCAGGCAGTTGTGCTATGCTTGACTTCATCTGAGTGACCACTCACTACTACGGGGATCACATCGATCCACATCTCGTCAGCCAGGCTGTCTTCAAAACAACCTGTTTCCAGGGAACGCTACATGGAAGAGAGAATGTGGTCTTGATCAGTATGTTGTGCCTGACCCTGATGCGACGTTCTGGTCAGTATGTTGTGCCTGACCCTGATGCGACGTTCTGGTCAGTATGTTGTGCCTGACCATGAGGCGACGTTCTGGTCAGTATGTTGTGCCTGACCCTGATGCGACGTTCTGGTCAGTGTATTGTGCCTGACCCTGATGCGGCGTTCTGGTCAGTGTATTGTGCCTGACCCTGATGCGACGTCCTGGTCAGTATGTTTTGCCTGACTGGACTAGCGTCTCAGCTCCCTAAAGTTGTTCATAAAATCTCTATTACCCAATGACAGTCACTCGTGTGTGTGTGTGTGTGTGTGTGTGTGTGTGTGTATGTGTGAGTGTGTGTGTGTGAATGTATAGAAAGAAATAGAGAGTGAGAGATAGAAGGAGAGATAATAACATTTAGACATATAACAAGAAAGTCTCATAGCGAACTCGCCGAAGGGTCATATTCCACCTGAAAGCAGGGTTTCAGCACAAGACGAAGATTAAGAAACTGATGAATCTTCTGTGCTAAAGACACTACCGAGGCATGGATTGAAAATTGCGACGTCACACAGATGACACATGAAAGAAAACTGCTCTTTGCCACGTCGCTTGCATACATAAGGAGGCAGATGATGGTATATACTTATATGAAACAGGAGTTAGCAGAATGATAGAACTGTCGTTTCTCAGAACAAAGGAATCGAGTTCGATTCTTGTTATAAACACGCTACAAACACGTTGCAAATGGGTAACTGTCTTGCTGTTATGGAAGGATAGGCAGCGAGGAAGGGTCTTGACCGCCCTGTCTCACAAGCTGAAACCTAATACGTCTTCAAAGGTCGTCCCGAAAAGGGCGTTTGTGACGTTGTTTTGTAGTTTGCAGTAAGGCTGCGATATCTGCGCCTTTCGATTCGACACATCCAATTTCAGAACAGCATTAGGACCAGGTTTGCTTCCCTCTTCTACCCCTAATCTCTTAGCCAGCCTGTATGGTTACAGTTTATTTCCAGGGCCGCCACTTGAAGGCTGAAAAGGGTTTTGGACAGTTATTGTTCCCTGACCCTGAAGAAAGCAGCCAGGTATGAGTCGCTTGCTGCTATCAGCTCACTCACTGCTGCATCTTGTGCCCCAGACCTAGCATAAAGCAACACTACATCCCCAACAGCCGTATCTAATCTGGAACTATCATAAAATGAAACTAACTAGCACCGTTAACAGATGTTAAACGCTAATAATGTCCTTAAAGGTGAGCCTTTTTTCACTTCTGGGGGATAATGCCTTCGTCTCTATACAAGTTTATAATAATTTCATTCTAAATTCATTGGAAAAACAAGACATAAATACATGTTAATGAAATGCCGAGAATTTTAGAACGCGTGTACTTACCACCGCTCGAGCTATGTCGAGTAATCCCAGAACGAGCAGCACAATTACAAGACAGGAGCCACCATTCCAAACTTTCCTCAACTCCATCTTAGAATTGTCACTCTCGGAATCTGGCAGCACACTTAAAAACTGACTTCAAATTCCTCAGAAACTGGCTATAACAATGCTACGCTAATCCAATGACTACTTCATCCTCATTCCTTGTGGATATGACAGTTATCCAGTTCTACAGAAACTAGAATTGTATCTTTCAACCCCCGTCAAAATGGCATATCTTCTTATTCCACCATCTTAACTGCCAACGCAGGAGCTTTCAAAACTACCCAAGGATGCTGACGATGGAAGAAATGTCTGGGTAGAACTACTTTTAACCGAGATCCTAAAAAATTACAATAAATACCGAAATAAAGTCTAAATTGTACATCGAGGATGAAACTAGAAACAAAGAAACTGACAAAACTGAAACAAACACAACTGACGGGTTATTTCGTATTATGTTACATTTAAAACAAGGAGGAATTATTTTGAGACGCGCACGCGCAAGTTCTGCCGTAAGTGGTATTATAATCCACAGCTTCTGCCAGTCAAGATGATAATTTATTCAGTGCTTAGCCTGGATGTTATCTCATGAATATTAAACTCTGATATTCGGTATTAATATTTAACATTCAATATATTATTTCTAGTTGAATAAAAGTGTTTAAAGGAATGATTGGATTGTTATTCCGTACAAACATTCAAGATAGTTAACTTTCAAGAAATTCACATAACTTTAATTTTGTTTGAAGAATGACTCACTTTATTAAGGGTGGAGTCAGCTTTTTCTGATTAAAAAAAAAACAACAACCCTTGTGACATGAACCGAGCAACACTCACGTGGGCGCAGGGAAGTAAAGGATTGGCCAACTACATACGTTGAACTATCTCATAAATGACGACTAATGAGAGTTGTAAACGTGAGCTAGGAACTTCATCATACAACATAAATTACTACAGGAATAACTAATGAAAATACGATTAAATTACTTTTGACACATTAATTTGTATGGGAACATTTTGAAAGCGTAGATGGCGCTTCAATTCACGTAGCGTCCTTTATTCTTAAAATACTTGCAACTTTCATAACTAAAGTTAAGCTAATTACATTCTACATTCTATGTTTTCAGTTTCTCTCAAATAAACATATACATTTTGATAATAAAGTCTGTCTCAGGGATCATTCGTTTCTATAAAATGTATCCATAAAAAAAACGATATTTCCCTAATTAACAACTGGTCTGTCTCAGGCTTCTTTTATCTCTTTACAATTGTGTTCCTTTAATAACTTTATCTCTTTTCCGTGCTCAAATTGTCGGTCCGTCACAATCTTCTCCCGTCAGCATATAGTTAATCCCTAATATAACCACAACTATTCACCTCATAAACTTGTCCTTTTGTCTTAATCTTCTCCCGTCAGCATATAGTTGATCCCTAATATAACTACAACTATTCACCTCATAAACTTGTCCTTTTGTCTTAATCTTCTCCCGTCAGCACATAGTTAATCCCTAATATAACCACAACTATTCACCTCATAAACTTGTCCTTTTGTCTTAATCTTCTCCCGTCAGCATATAGTTAATCCCTAATATAACCACAACTATTCACCTCATAAACTTGTCCTTTTGTCTTAATCTTCTCCCGTCAGCATATAGTTAATCCCTAATATAACCACAACTATTCACCTCATAAACTTGTCCTTTTGTCTTAATCTTCTCCCGTCAGCATATAGTTAATCCCTAATATAACTAGAACTATTTACCTCATAAACTTGTCCTTTTGTCTTAATCTTCTCCCGTCAGCATATAGTTTATCCTTCATATAACCACATATATTTCCCTCATAAACTTGACGATCTGTCATAGCCTTCCCTCGTCATCATTCAATGTATCCCTCACATGAGAATTATGAAGCCATGCTGTCACTATACCCCTGCAGAGTTCTAAATACTGCAAACTTGAAGAGAACGAAATATATTTTGTATGTCCTATACAAACGTTTTCGAGAGAAGAATAAAGATCCGACAGACAGGAAGAATATATTTTATGTATGTGGGTGTCCCCTTTAAATGTTGAAAATTGTCATGTGACTCTGCCCTTCTGGTGGAGTCAGCACGTTTGAAGATCCTGCTTTAATTATATGTTGTACTTCTGCTGTTAAGCAGTCCTACAGATAGTCCCTAGAGGGTCAAAAATAGATAATTAAGAGGATCAACTAACTACAGATTTCCTGTTAACGATGGCACTTAAGACAACTCCCATTCATAAACACGGACAATGATTCTCTTTATGGCTACCATTGGCGAGCAAGAGTCATGCACGTACTTTGACTCCGCCTACTTGGATCTACACCTTCAGAAGCGGTATTCATCCGCCGCTAACAGGAACAGCATATCGGCTGAGCCCAGAAAGGGTTGGAAGTGAAGATCTGTGTGTTTTGTGTCTAGATTGTGTTTTTAAAAGAAAAGGTTTAAATGTTGGACAGAAAACAGGGACGTTTTCATAAGTTTAGGGCCTGATTTGGTTTTGACCAGGGTCAAGAGAAACCAGCTGTTATAATTTGCGCCTTCGGACAGAAGGGCGAACAAATTCCAGAACCTATGAGGCTGCATTGCCAGAGAACTGGAGAGCTAAGCGGCTCAACTTCTAGTCAAGTTCCTTCGCCAAATTGTCCTGTTAAAGGAAGGAATCGCAACACAACAAGGCGATTATGCGACATGTCGAAATGGTGAGTAATCGACATGTTTTTGCTACTTAGAGTTTCATTACTTTGAAAGATTTTGATTATAAATCTGTATATGCAAAATAGAGAGATTCCGATGTCTATATTATGTCTGGCATTTAGCCCATTTGCGGTTTTTGTCGATACAGCAAATTAGGGAACATAAAATGTAAGAGTACAACGTGGTCATACGTATTTCTATACGTAGATATATTGATTATATAGAAACAATGTTGCCATGGCTTTCGTGTTCTCTTCTCCTCCATTTGAGCTAGCATATCCTCTGGTTGATAAGTTCTAAGACTGGCTGTAAGATTGTCTAAGCATATCTCTCTATTTGAGCATATCCTCTTGTTGATCAGTCCTACGACTGGTTGCAAGAATGCCTGAGCATGTCACAACATTTGACTCTATCCTATGCAAATCTTAGCATTTCAGATTAGGTTGGTACATTGAATGTCTCTGCATGCCTGAGATGTAAAAGTGAGTCACAGTCGTTGTGATTCACGTCTCACTTTTAACTTGCCCTTAAGTATCCTCTTTAGAAGACTTTCATGTCACCTATTGTATCCCAGCCAACTTAATCTTCGTTTTTGTATAATTTTCAACATTCATCTTTGTTCGCCTACCTCAGTGAGGACATTATCATTGGATCTTATTTCTGTCTAATTCACTTGTCCAATTCAACGATTTCACTACATTTCAAACACTTCCAAGCTATTTTCATCATCCCTTGCCAAGTCCAAGTTTCAGGCCCATATATTGCAATTAGCCATACATGAGTGGCGTTTGTTATTTTTCTCATAAATGTATAGCGAACGAAGAGGTCAAGAAGTTTACCAGGAGCAAGTTGGATGCAGAGGCTACAGGAACAAAACAAAAAGGTGCAGATTACTAGCTCAACAGAAATAAACAAATGATCATCTTCAGACTTCATAATGCACACATCAGATTCAGATACAAAAATAAATAACAGATTGGAAATACCTATAAGTATCACTGTGGTACTAATACAATGATTGGTGGACATCTACTACAACAGTGTTTTTCAATTTGAAGAACAGCGAATGTCCAAGTGGCCCATCACTAGCACGAGTCTCGAACACTGTATATGCTATACCTCACTACAGACTGACTAGTGTTCCTGTAGTTAGTTCAGTCGTTAGTAAGTTAGTTAGTTAGTTGCTCATCGCAAGCGATAATGACGACTTCCTCAGACGGTTTTGTCTTGGTGATGTAACTTGCGCCGTATTTGGATTATAGTGAGCAAGAAACTGTGCTGGTCATCAATTTCCCTCTCTGGTCCCGAGCTACCTTGGACCAGTGACAAGACATAAGTCAAGGCGAGGTAACTCAGGATGCAGGCACCTCCCACCTCCCTTGAGACCATGATCGCCGTTTCCGTTCACTGCGTTGAGAGACGACACCCAGAATACTTTGCAGTCTGTATACAACCAGTTTCTAGTTCCAAAATTTCATCACAAAGTGACCAGCGGACAATTGGAACGTTCATGCCCCCCCCCCCCCCCCGAAGTCTCCCCCGTGCAGTATTGCTGGCGGGGGGGGGGGGGGGCCTGATGGATCAAAGGTTGGCATTAGCCATCTCTTTTCTGGTCAGAATGACCAATACTGATTCAGGGTCGTTGGTTTCACTACTTATGTCCGGCTGCAGCACTACTTCCTCTGTCTCCACCCCCTGTTGTTTACTTGTAAACTGGCTGCTCCTTGAGAAGTGTACAAAAGAGGATGCTGGAACGTAGATTTCAAAGATTGTCTGCACGAAAACATCGTGTATAGATTATTCAATGCAGTACTGTCAGAATGGCTGCTGGACATCTACAATAAAAGTGTCTAACTTTCGGTCTCGGAGAAAGTATATATGTCAGTACCATTCGGTGATAACAATCTGTGTAGATGCACAAATGATCTCATACTGACGTCTGTCTGCGTCATACTAACAGGATCCGTGGTGAACATATGTCGCTAAAATGTCCAGCTTGTGGGCATTAGAGAAAGTGTATTGGGCATCAGAGAAAGTGTATTGTGCATCAGAGAAAGTGTACTGGGCATCAGAGAAAGTGTATTGGGCATCAGAGAAAGTGTACTGGGCATAAGAGAAAGTGTACTAGGCATCAGAGAAAGTGTACTGGGCATCAGAGAAAGTGTACTGGGCATCAGAGAAAGTGTACTGGGCATCAGAAAAAGTGTACTGAGCATCAGAGAAAGTGTATTGGGCATTAGAGAAGGATACCAGAAGGATACCAGGAACAGAAGGAGAGAAGAAGAAAAAGAAGAAGAAGAAAAAGAAGAAGAAGACGAAGAAGAAGAGAGAGCAGAAGAGAGCACACAATTGGTCATCCACATTATCATGCCTGTAAAACTCAATGGAGATGAACATAAACTCAAGACTGACCCCTCCCCCCCCCCCCCATCTTTGTTTATACTTATTCCTGTTGAGATGTGAACCGTATGATGCCACATATTTAGGACAGAATAAGGATGCAAGGTCTAGAGGGTTTATAACCTTTCATTATCTCTCTCACACACACTAACACACACACACACAACACGCGCCCTCAGGGCGATGTCCTCCCATTACAAGTTGGTTGGGGGTGACCACTGAGATCGCCATAACCAGGTCTTGACAAAAGCGCTCTCGACTGCTCGTCTGTGACGAGTAAACAAATTTGCTTGACGAGCAACAATAAAAAATCAATTTTTAATTGCTAATTACGTTTTTAATGGTTACTACATAACGTCTCTCCCACTATTGATAATGCTATTACGTTTCGAATATATTGTACATAAGCTAGGTTATGATGGCGAATCTAAATGGACTTCCACTGCCTCAATTTAAACTGAATAAAGCCATCGATAAATGATACTTCAATGCTAAAATTACCAAGAATGTTCAAGGACATACACGCCATGCCTCTGACAGCAGTGCATTGTTTCTTAAGATTAAGTAGTCTAATACTGTGTAAGTAATACAATATCTTTTGGTTTGATACTCTTTGTCAAGTAGAAATAAAGGTGAATTAGTGCCTAGTTTGTTAAAATAAATTGCCTGAATGTAGTCCGACCATGCTGACTGGTGAATTATTTTACTGTCTGGTGAACCACCCTAAAATTTGTCAAGCCCTAGCCATAACTTTCATTGGTACATACAGACGCACACACGCATCCAAGCACTGAAAGACCGGTCTGGGGTCGAAATGGTCATGCCTCTGCCAGTATTCAGAGAAGCAAAGCTTTTACACAAAAAGAAAAAAAATTCCAGTATATAGGTTTATAATCTTTCATATACACACATACATACACGCACGCGCGCACACACACATAAACGTACGCACGCGCACTCATGTACACACACATACACACACGCACACACACATACACACACATACACGCACACATACACCATTTAGGGACGGTACTTCGGTGAGCAAGACCATTATGACCTGTTTGAACTACACAGAAATATCTTGCAAAAACACTATCACAGGTACATACAGACGCAAACATGCATCCACGTACTGGTTAGTACGTCCTGATATCACCTAAATGACTATGGTCCGGGGTGGAAAGGGCTGTGCCTCCGCCAGTAGAACACAGAGAGGAAAACATTTAACGAAGAAGAACCCCCCCCCCCCCCCAAAAAAAAAAAAAAAACATATTTATTATTGTTGACATAATAATCCGTATGAAGTCACAGAATTATTACAATTGACATAATAAACCGTATAATTAAAGATTTATTACAGTTGATATATAAACCGTATAAAGTTACATATGTATTATACTTAACTTAACTTAATGTTTTTATACTGGTTTAGAAGACTCTGCAGAGTCTGTATACAACCAGTTACATTTGCATTACTCTCCTCTAAAAGCTATGCGCATCCAATCTATTCTTAAATGCATTAACTGTCCCTGCCTCCACTACCTCCTGCGGCAATGCATTTCAAGCATTCACCACTCTCTGACTGAAAAAAATATTTCCTAATATCGAATCTGGACCTTTCTTTTGTGAATTTGTAGCTGTGCCCTCTTGTTATTAAAGTTGAAATATAAACCGTATGAAGTCACATATTTATAGCTGAAGACGCAGTGAACGGCTGTCGTTGTTCTTGACAGACTTGATAACATATATGTGATAGTGGGTTGCAGTGGCTCTTCTCTTCTAACGCGTACTCGAGTAAAAACATTGGGGTCGTCTTGGCTGTAGTACAATGTGAGACTTTCCAGCTAATTCACCAATATGGGGATTACAATGTCAATCCCCACCTCGATGATCATACTGTTGTGCCACATCATGTTTCCAGAAGCACGAACGCGGACGTGAAGTACGGTATTGATCAGTATGTTTCACCTGACCCTGACTACTCTTCGCTGCCAACGCAGGGAACTAGATGACTCGCAGTTGAGCTGATTTCGTCAGGCTCAGTGAAACACGGATGTCCAAGACCATCCACCGCTTCCAAATGGCGACCCTGGAAACAGGCTCCAACCGTGCAGCCTGGATAAGATAATTATGAGAGAGGAGGGATGGCAAACTCGGTCCCCCAAAATGTATCCTGATGAAACCAAATGAATCAGGCGAAAATGTGGATACATGGCATCCCTTTGTTCTGTGACAGATGGATACGCAGTGGATACATAGCATCCCTATGTTCTGTGATGAATATGAACAGTGGATATATCATCATTATGCTCTGTGACAGATGGATATGCAGTGGATACATAGCTACACAGTATACAAGTATTCACTGATGGACAGAAACAGTCCATACAAGTAAATACTGATGGATAGATGCAGTGGATATAAGTCTATACAAATGGCTAGATACCGTGGATACAAGTCTACATAGATGGATAGATGTGGATACAAGTCTACATAGATGGATAGATGTGGATACAAGTCTACATAGATGGATAGATGTGGATACAAGTCTACATAGATGGATAGATGTGGATACAAGTCTACATATATGGATAGATGTGGACACGTCTACATAGATGGATAGATACGGATACAAGTCTACATACATGGATAGGTGTGGTGGAAACATGTATACACAATAAATATATGTAGTGGATATATGTTTACACAAATGGATATATCCTGTGGACACATGTCTACATAGATGGATAAGTGTCGAGGATACATATCACACAATGGATAGGTGTCGTGGATATATGAATACACAATGGATAGATGCAGTGGAAGCATGTCTACACAAATGGATAGATACTGTGGAAGCATGTCTACACAGATGGATACATGGTGTGGATACATGACTACACACATGGATAGATGGCATGGATACATGTATACATAGATGGGTAGATGCTGTGGAACCATGTCTACATAGGTGGATTCATGCCGTGTTTATACGCCTAAGCAGATGGATAAGCAAAAATGCTGTCAAGGATGAAAGAGCTGGTAGTTTTGTCTCATATCCCGGGAGCCACTGGGAGACAAAGAATGTTCTCATTTGCCAGTTCTGCTCTACCTATACATCTTTTTCTTCTTCTTCTTTTTCTTCTACTAGGAGTATGTCTACATCTGCAAAGTTGTCTCTTTTATGAACCTCCCTGTCTTCTACAGCTCACACATAGGTCCATATAGTTTCCCTTCCAGTGTTGTTTCTCTTGGCCAGTATGTCCGCCTCAGTATCTCATACTCTGGGCAGTCCTGAAATATATGCTCCGCAGTCTGGGGTGCCTGTCCACATATACATATAATTGAGTTGCCAATCCTAAATTTTGTGCACATGTGGCTATGGAGTCGGTTATGTCCTGTTCTGAGGCGCAGTATGACAATCTGCTCTTGCCTACTTATATTATGATAGTCATCTTGTATTTGTGTTGGAAGCTCTCTCATTGATTTAATCATCTTTTTTTTTTGATGGTATGTAACTGGTACATCTGGTACTATACATATGAAGTTAAGTACTTGATAAAGCTGCAGATTTGATGTGTGACAACAAATCTGACTGGCACTTTGAGGTCATCTTAACAAAACTCTACTGCAGACTCTACAGCTATTCAAAGATGTCAAGCTCGGCATTCTATTGTTGTTTCGAATGCCCACAATGAGTAGGTTTTATCTTTTGTATGCCCGAAAATGACTTTATGTGGAGAATCATCTAGGCGGGTGTGCTATGCTTGGCTTCATCAGCGTGTATCTCACTGCTACGTCGACCCCCACCTTGTTAGCTAGGCTGTCATGAAAACATCCAGTTTCCAGGGAGGGCTACAGGGAAGCCGAGGTGAGGGTCTTGGCCAGTATATTCTGATGACTCTGACTAACATGTCTGATCAGTATATTTGCCTGACTCTGACTAACATGTCCGATCAGCATATTTGCCTGACCAGACGTTAATATTTACAATCTAAAACACCACCCCTCCCCCACCCCCACCCCCCTCCTATCCGGCTCCTGAAGATTGAACTAAGGAAATATAGTACAAGAGGGCACCTCACCGGCTGCGTATCCGAATTTACTCTGCTGTTAGTCCGTCAGCGCTGTCGCCAGCCACAAAGTGGAATAAACTGGTTGTGTATAAACTAAAGCATTCTAAACAAATTCAATTAAATTAAGTTACGTTAAATGAACCATACTTCAATGAGAGCGTCCCTCTGTGGCGTTCTGGGCAACGAGAAGGAAATAGGCTTGCAAAAATTGGTGGAGATTAAGAAGAAGAAGACTGAAATCACACACTTTGAGAAAAAGAGAGCTATCCTGGCTGTCAGAACAAAAACAGGACCATTTAAACAACAGAAACCACAACTTTGTCCAACAGGGACAGATCACCATTCTTCACCTAACGACAAGACACAACAGACTGAACAGACATATATGCACGCTTTGTCTGTCTGTTTCTCCACTGTGCGTAAATGGTCTAAGTGCTTTCTCTCTGAATCTATAATTACCCAATGTTTTGTTTTGTTTGATTTCAGGACCATGTTTGCCATATTTGTAGCTGTTGTATTTTCATTGATTGATGCGTCATCCGCGGTAAGTACAGCTGTTATTTCCCCTGCTTGTTGTGCATGCAGATTTATCGTTCCTAGATCATCGAAGATTTAGAATAGGGAATTGAACTGACAGCCTCCAGCGACTGACAGCCGGCTGCTTGCATCAGGATCAGACCAAAACCTGACCAAGATTCTATTCCGCCTCCAAGTGAGTGACAAGCATGGAAACAGACTGCACTAGTTTAGTCTGTCGAAGAGAATAGGGATCACAGTGGGGAGAGAAAGCCATTACTAAAAAAAAAGCCAGCTGAAACCGGATATGCCTCGCTACAAACTGTGACACAACGCCATTTACAGGACGAACACAGAAGAAGAAGAAGAAGAAGAAGAAGAAAAGAATAAGAAGAAGAATAACAACAACAGAATAGAAGAACAACAACAACAACAAAAGAAAAAAGAAGAAGAACAAGAACAAATTGAAGAAGAACAGAAGAGGAAGAAGAAGAAGAAGAAGAAGAAGAAGAAGAAGAAGAAGAAGAAGAAGAAAAAGAAGAAGATCGTGTGGTCCCCACAGATAAAAGACGATTGGGGAAGCCAAAGAGACATTCAGAGTGTATGGGGTCGTATGGTAGAACTCAGAAGTCAAGTTTGGCACTACAGACCTTTGTGCCTGCGGCACAGCCCTCACGAAGGCAGAACATATTTTGCAGTCCTGTCCACTGTATGCCGACAAAAGAAGTAGCATTTGGCAACAGCCAGTGTATTTCCACGAGAAGCTGTACGGAAGTGTTTAGAGTCTTGAGTCGACTGCTGCCTTCGTTAGAGTAATTGAAACTGAGGTCTGAAGACGAATGATGAAGGAAAAGAAGAAGAAGGAGGATCTGAAATAGAGATTATTTGGAAGCAGCGATTCTTAATTTGTACGTTGTCGCTGACCCTTTTAAAATGGTTAATTGTTGCAGCGGACCCCCAAAATATTCCATTCATTAAAATGTCCAGGACTGAATTATCTGTGTGTTTACAATAGTAAACAATGTCTGCCAATGAAAAATGTTAATGGAAATGTGTTGTTAAGACACAAGAAAACGTAATAAAATGAAAATATCATTTTCTCTTACCGTTCAATGTGAATGATTCCTCCACATCTGGAACTCACACTACTCAAGGTGCCGTTTCCCCGTGGAAGCAAACCCTTAGAAAATGCAGGAGGAAGTTGACCCTGACATAAAATGCAGTAAATTTTGTAAATTTCTGTAAATGGGTACCCGATGAAGTCATGTAGAAATTTCGGTTATGCCAAGGAAGCTACCGAGCGTGAGCTCTGTCGTCTGCAATGAAAGAGATTGAGCACATAAGGGGGCCCCTAGGTGTAATGAAAGAGATTGAGCACATAAGGGGGCCCCTAGGTGTAATGTAAGAGATTGAGCACATAAGGGGGCCCCTAGGTGTAATGAAAGAGATTGAGCACATAAGGGGGCCCCTAGGTGTAATGAAAGAGATTGAGCACATAAGGGGGCCCCTAGGTGTAATGAAAGAGATTGAGCACATAAGGGGGCCCCTAGGTGTAATGAAAGAGATTGAGCACATAAGGGGGCCCCTAGGTGTAATGAAAGAGATTGAGCACATAAGGGGGCCCCTAGGTGTAATGAAAGAGATTGAGCATATAAGGGGGCCCCTATGTGTAATGAAAGAGATTGAGCACATAAGGGGGCCCCTAGGTGTAATGAAAGAGATTGAGCACATAAGGGGGCCCCTAGGTGTAATGAAAGAGATTGAGCACATACTCCACTACCGTTTATGACATGCTTGAAAAGTTGTAATGATTCAATTTGTGCCCCACACATGAAGAATCCAAAATCTCCTTAATCATTCTATTAACTCACCCACTAGAATATTTGGACTTCTGGACAAATTCCCTTTTTTATGTAAAACTCCTGGCAGGGAGTATACAAGCAAAGTAAAGTAAAGATTCCGTTTACATGCTAATGTGGCATATTGAGAATATGGTGTTAGGCCCATATTATCTTGACCAACAACACACTAGTGGTGACGTGGTTAGCATCACGTCGGCCGTCTTCTCAGGATACCGAAGAGCAGATATATTGACTTGAACTATTACCGTACTTGTATATTTATATATGTTTCTCAATAACAACTTTCTTCAAATTTATCAAATACACCAATACCTCTGAGTCTGATTAGTGTAGTGGTAGAGCACTTGCTTTTCAAGGTAAAGGTACGGGTTCAGCTCTCGTTACTGGCACGCTTCAGTCTGCCCAGCTGAATGTAAGTGTTCATTTGTAAATGGGTATCTGACCAACGGTTAAGAAAAAAAAAAGCAGCGGAGAAGACAACTGGGCATCAATCCTCAAAAAAACCTATGACGTACGACAATGAAGTCTTTAACACTTCATCCCCGACAACAGTTTCTTACGGGATTTTTGAATTTCAAAAATATGGGCCTAAAATACAAACTATTTCGGAATGAATGAGTTATAGGAGTGAAAATGAGTAAATAATATGCTCAGCCCATTTGTTGTGTGTGCGTTATTTCCACAAGTTGAGAACTGCGACCACATTTGATCACAAAGCTAACCACGTGTCATTTGTTCGAGTTGGTGAAAGCGGGCAAAATGGCGGATTGAAATTCCTTGTCGGTTGGAAACGCGGTGTGAATTAGGTGTATTATCTACTCGGCAAATCTTGCTTAGTTGTGATACCGGATTCCTTTCCATTAAGACACACCCCGTTTCTTCTCCTTCTTCATCGTATTGTTCTCTTTCTTTTCATTACTTCTACAGATCTCAAGTGTAATGTCTCTAACGAAAGTAATGGTCAGTTTCAGACGAAGATAAAGACTTTGCTTTATGTTATTGTTGTTGAATGCCTAAAATTAGTACGTTTACTCTTTTGTGCGTCCCGAAAAGGGTGTAATGTGGCGGGTTGCAGTAGCTTTCATCAGGAGTGTCGGGATAAGAGAGAAGAGCTACTGCAACCCACCAATATATGGCCTTTCCAGAACTCCCTTAAGAGTTAATACTTACTCATTGTAGACATTCAACAACAGTAATTGAACTGGTTATTTAACTGCGTACTTTCAGACCTCTGACTTTCTGACTTGTTTACTTACTTACACGTTTACAAACTTACTTAATTACATACTTACTTCATTACATACTTACATATATACATATGTGCATACATACATATACACTTACATACATACACACATACATACACACTTACATACATACATACATACGTACGTACATACATACATACATACATACATACATACATACATACACACATGCATACATGCATGCATACATACATACATACACACATACATACATACACATACATACATACATACATACATATATAGTTGCCAGTCTGACTAATTTACATATATATATATATATATATATATATATAAATATATATATATTTATCTGCAAACTTACTTACTTATGTGCATACTTAGAAACTTTCTTACAAACAGTCTTACATATATACTTAGACACTTACTTACAAATTTACTTCCAAACTTTCTTACATATATACTTAGACACTTACAAATGTACTTACAAACTTTATTTCATATATACTTAGACATGTACTTACAAATTTACTTACAAACATACTTACATATATACCTAGATACTTACTTATAAATTCACTTATAAACTTTCTTGCATGTATACTTACAAACTCATTCACAAACCTACTTACTTACGTACTTACTAACATACTAACAATCTAACTTACTTACAAATTTACTTAACAACTTACTTACCTTAGGAAATATAGGTTTTTCAGAGGGATCCCTAGTTTATCCTATTCACTGCCTTCCTCTCGGTCTGGTTCAAGTCTAATCCTCGATCTCTTATAGACTGTCTCATGCTGTCATCCTACGGAAACGAGCAGTAATCTGGACCAGCAGAAACATACTTATCAAGACACTACCTCAAGTCCATCAAGACACTACCTCAAGTCCCAGGAAACAGTAATTTGGACCAGGAGAAACATACTTATCAAGACACTACCTCAAGTCCCAGGAAACAGTAATCTGGACCAGGAGAAACATACTTATCAAGACACTACCTCAAGTCCCAGGAAACAGTAATCTGGACCAGGAGAAACATACTTATCAAGACACTACCTCAAGTCCCAGGAAACAGTAATTTGGACCAGGAGAAACATACTTATCAAGACACTACCTCAAGTCCCAGGAAACAGTAATCTGGACCAGGAGAAACATACTTATCCAGACACTACCTCAAGTCCCAGGAAACAGTAATTTGGACCAGGAGAAACATACTTATCAAGACACTACCTCAAGTCCCAGGAAACAGTAATCTGGACCAGGAGAAACATACTTATCAAGACACTACCTCAAGTCCCAGGAAACAGTAATCTGGACCAGGAGAAACATACTTATCAAGACACTACCTCAAGTCCCAGGAAACAGTAATCTGGACCAGGAGAAACATACTTATCAAGACACTACCTGTGCAGCACAGCCAGGATGACCACGATCTATCTGCTCAAAAACGTCTCGGGATGTAAGAAGAGCCACTGTAACCAGCTAGTAAGAAACCTCGTCGAGAGCTTGCTCAACACAATACCAGTAGCGTTTAACTAACTTTATCTAGAAACATAATTGTTCACCATTGTAAATGATTTCATATAGCGGCATTCTGAGTAAAACTTGTCAGTTTGGGATGCATAACTAATTCTTATAAATGTTTTTTGTGGAACTTCCTTGATTGTTGTCTTCAAACCTGAGCTCTCTTGCAATTCGTCTTCTTCTTTTCTCAAACTCCCGCTACCAAGTCCTAAACAAGGGCGTTGCAAGTAACAGGATGTAGTCCGAAGAACAGTGTTGCAGTTTACAGTTTGACTGCAATATCTGCAACCTTTCGGTCCGACTTCAGCATGGTATTTTTGGGTACCGGGTGGCCTTTCGTTTTCGATCCCTTCTCCTTAGCCAGTCTGGGGTCCGGGTAGCCTTTAATTTTCGATCCCTTCTGCTTAGCCAGTCTGCTCTGTTGAAGTTTGTTATCAAGGATCACCGCCGTGGAGGTGTAGAATGGTTTTGGAAGCTCTGGATCTCTGGAACTGACACTAGCAGTAGGATTTGGGTCACTAACCGCTACAGCTCATGCACTGTTCAGCATCTCGATTCCTCTACCGGTTCAATTAGTTCCATTTGCAAAGCGGGTGATGCTTGTTCCAGGCCAACATCAAATGGGGGAATAGCAATTTAAGAAATCTTTTTCTTGTGTTCGATTATCACGGAGCCTGGTGTTCAATTCTACATCCAGAGACTTCAACTCGCACTGAACCAAAATTAATTTTGGGATTCACAAGTGTGGACATAATTGTATAAAACATTTTGTCTATCCTTAATTGATGGACAAAATGATGGAAAGTATGACAAGTTTGAGCCATTAACAATCGGTGGGAACGAGATACCAGAGCTCAGATATGCAGATGGTACAGTTGTTCTATAAAAGAGCGCTGCGGGATAGGAATGGATGGTCATGTTAGTAAAACAACACAGCAAAGACCAAAATCTATATCTGAGTATAAGTAAAACCAAAATAACGAGCACAGACAAGACAAAGACCAGAACCTAAAGTTATACTAGATCAACAGGACATTGAGAAAGTCAGAAGTTTAGAGTACTTCGGCTCAATTATAAGCAACAATGGAGATTACCTGAAGGAAGTCAGACGGAAAATGGCTATGTACATGCCGAACTTGAATAAAATGAGAAGCTTGTGGCAGGACTCTAATAAAATGACGAACATAAAAATCCTGCGAACTTGCATCTTCCCTGTGGCATCGTACGGATGTGAAACGTGGACCACCACACAAACACTTCAGAAAAGGATTGAATCTTTTGAACTAAAATGCTACAGAAGGGTGCCCAGATTACAATGGATAGCGAAAATTAAAAATGCAGATAATCTACCAGAACTGGGTATCGAGGAAAATTGGTTAGTAAACAATATCTTGTCCAAACAACTAAAATATTTTGGCCACATCAAACGTCATAATGGCCTGGAGAGAACGATACTGTAGGGTATGGTGCCTAGAAAGCGGGGCAGAAGCAGACCGATGAGAAGATGGACACAAGACATCATGGAGGTCCTGAAGATGGCAACAATAGAGGCGGGAGTTATGACCAGAGATCGAGAGTCTTACAGATCGGCTGTTGTAAGAGCGAAGTTCTTCAAAGGATATGCTACATAATGATCCTTGGTGGTCTTTCCCAGTCAGTTTATTCCGAAATGATTTAATGTGTCCACACAGCTCATGGATCACCTGTCCTTGAGTCAGCAACTTAACATTGAGTTCACCTCTCACCTCCCTATCACCTCTTGCGGATACTTAACTTAACGTCTTTATACTGGTTTAGAAGACCCTGCAGAGTCTGTATACAACCAGTTTCATTTACATCACCTTGCTCTAAAAGCTATGCACATCCAATTTATTCTTAAATGTATTAACTGTCCATGCCTCCACTGCCTTCCCTGGCAATGCATTCCAAGCATTCACCACTCTCTGACTAAAAAAATATTTCCTAATATCTAATCTGGACTTTTCTTTAGTCAACTAGTAGCTATGCCCTCTTGTTATTGTGGGTGGCTGTATTTAAAAAAAACTTATTATAGTCTAATTTATCCATTCCTCTGATCATCTTATAAACCTGTATTAAGTCACCACAAATTCTTCTCTCTTCTAGACACTGCTGGACGGTTTTTTTCTGAGTCTTTCTTCATAACTGTAATTCTGGAATCCCACTATCAGCTTTGTCGCTCTTATTTTGGTATTCTTTCCAGCATGTTTATATCCCCTCTACAATAAGAACTCCACACCTGTACACAGTACTCCAATCTAGGTCTAATGCCTTATACAGTTTGACTATCACTTCCTTGCTCCTATAGATACGTAAAAGACAAAACAACAACTCATTGTATACAGACTGCAATATTCTAAGTCAGTATAATGGCGTTAAGGTAAGTTCACTAAGATGAATTGTGAAGCTACAAGAAATGCCTGATCACACGATCTGTTCTCTGACTCACGTATAAATTGTCCTTTCATATCCACGAAAACGAGATACCTCATCTTTCAAATAGTAAAAGCGTTTCGGCATCTTCCGCTTACCTTAGCCAATGAACTTCACAGTAAAAGATGTCTTCATGTTCGAATTGAATGTCTTACAGGAATTCTGGAAACTACCAGTAGTTTAGTGCTACAAACTTAATTAAATATATTCTGGAAACTACCAGTAGTTTAGTGCTACTAACTTAATGAAATATATTCTGGAAACTACCAGTAGTTTAGTGCTACTAACTTAATGACATATATTCTGGAAACTACCAGTAGTTTAGTGCTACTAACTTAATGACATATATTCTGGAAACTACCAATAGTTTTAGTGCTACAAACTTAATTACATATATTCTGGAAACTACCAGTAGTTTAGTGCTACTAACTTAATTACATTTATTCTGGAAAATACCTAGAACTTGACATTGACGAATTTGATTGGTTTTGTACATTTGTTTTGTTGGTGTAAAATCACCATCATCAAGTGTCGTCGCCGAGCATATTCTACAACCTGTTGTATACTTGGACAATTGTACTGAGCACTGCTCCGCGGAGACGAACCTCCACTCGAAGCGTTTTGGAAGTCTAGAAACCACAGCAACCTTTATTCACAGAATTGGCTTTCGTGTAAAGACATAATGAAACAATGGTTACCAAGAAGCAGAAGAAACAGAATAAGACACTGAGATATATAAGAGAAGGAGAGAGGAAAAGAGATGAAGAGATGAAGAGAAAGAGAGAGAGAGAGAGACAGAGAGAGAGAGAGAGAGAGAGAGAAAGAAAGTGGGCGATAGAGAAAGGAAAAAAAATTACAAAAAATAACCAATTGTCAGCTCTCATATTCAAACCACGTGACAGACATCAAAACACAGGAAATGCCACGGGCAACGCCAGCATCCGGTTTGGGCACGGCAAGTCTCCACTACCTCACCCTTACGATTGCAGACCCAAACAATGGCCAATCCTTTTACCTGTATAACTGAACACATCTACGTGAAAGAGATGTATAATGTCAATGGGAAATATACGTTTTCATTGACTGTACTTATTCTCTTCTTCTTCATTCCCTTTCTCGCGAGATGTGGGAGTGCAGCACTGACACTCCATTTTGACTGTTTACCTCAAACATTTCAAAGGTTGTCTGCATCTATTTTTCTTGTCTGAACTGATCGGTGTTTAGACGTGGACAATTGCCCAATGATTGTAGAAAAGAATTAACGACTTGAAAATGTGGAATATGCTAGTGAATGTTACGGACCTTGTGCATGTAGCACTGGGCGGTCAGGTGTGTGCGCTCCGCGGTGTGGGGTTTACAGAACAACAACTCTTCTCCATCTTCGTCGTTAGTCCTCAAACTCCTGGTACCAAGCCATAGAAAGGACTTTGCAGGTAGCAGAATGATATCCGGAGAACGAGATGCATTGTGTCGTAGTTTACAGCTTGGCTGCGATATTTGCACCTTTCGGTCTGACACATTCGACTTCGGTTCTGTTACAGTCTGTTATCTAGGATCACCACGAAGAGATGTAGAATGATCTTGGCAGCTCTGGTTAGCTAGCAGTTAGCTACAAGTCGCTGACCACTGCAGCTCATGAACTGCTTTGCATCTTGATTGGTGACAAGAACTCCATAGATAGAGATTAAAGTAGTGATCTGATCTCAGATATGGCTACCCGAGACCTCTTTAACAGAGGCAGTCATAGTGTGAGACTCACAATCATTGCTTCGGAAAGTCCAGCATGGAGCTAGTGTCAACAACTGTCAAAGTCATGCCGGGGTTTAGGACAACGAAAGAGCTGATATCCTGGTTTGAGAAGCATCCATGGCGCACTAGATATGGATAATCACTAGATAATGACCATCGACAAAACACGGCATCAACATCAATTTACAATAGGTGGTTAGGAAATAGATCAGGTCACTCATTTGAAATGTCTGGGCTCCAGGATTGACAAAAATGGCGACTGATCAAGAGAATTCAGATGAAGACTAGTCATAGCAACGCAGAGGCTGAACAGCCTGAATAAATTACACCAGAACACCAACATAATGACAAAAGTGAAAGTATTAAGAGTCTGTGTCTATCCCGTGTCAGCATATTGCTGTGAAGCATGGACGATTAATAAAACATCTAGAAAGAAAATCGAATCCTTCTGGTCAAAATGTTACAGCAAGATCCTCAGAATACTCTGGACTGAGAGAAAGACAAATACCGACATTCGGCAAGAGTTGGATATAGAAGAGAACTGGCTTATCAATTCCATCATGATCAGAAAATGGAAATACTTTGGTTACGTCAAGAGACACAAGGGTCTTGAGAGAACAGTGATGGAAGTTATGGTATCAGACAAGAGGCATGGGGTAGACCGAGAAGAAGATGGCACCAAGATATCCAGGAATGCCTGGGAATAACTGGCGGAGGCTGGAGATTTGGCAAGGGGACGAGTTTCTTTCAGACAGACTGGGATGGAAGCGACACAGACTGGGATGGGGGCGACACTGGCTGTGATTGGGGCGACACTGGCTGTGATGGGGGCGACGTTCTACAAAGGACATGCTACATGATGAGGATGATATATGGATAGGAATGACATTTTGAAGTATATCTTCATCTTCCTTTTTTTCTTTTCTGTCCTTCTTCTTCCTCTTCTTCTTCTTCCTTTTCTTCTTCTGCGTTCAGACTTCATTGATCATGCTAGATCCATAGTCCCATCGCTAGGACGGAGTTCACAGTCCTCTCTATGTTCAGGTGGCATTCCCACGGCTTCTTTGTCAGTTCTGCTCCCTCTGGCATTGTACATCTCTGTATGCTGGACAGTTCTGTAAGATGTGGTCAAGGTGCTGAACTACTATCCATCATGGGAACTCAATGGTGTGTGATATCTTGAGTCGGTATATGCGATCCAGTAGTCCGCAGTGGCATGTTCTCAGAAGAAAGATTGTGGTTTGTTGGGTTTGTGGAGCTGGTGGATTGGGTCAGTTTCATGGCTCATGTCCATGTCTTTTTTCCATTTTGAGTTGTACTTATTGTGAAAGACAGTCTTTGCTTTTTAATAAGCACATGATTCCACCCTACCACTTTGGACTGGGCATCAGGTCTGTCGTTCCATAAGATCGGATGCTGAATGATGGCATCGCAATAGATGAATCAACAATTTACAAACTTGACTTAATGTCTTAATTTATACTGGCTAAAAAGTCTCTGCAGGGTCTGTATACAGCTAGTATTTGTTTTTACATTTCCTTGATCTAAAAACTATGCTCATACAATCTTCTTCCTCTTCTTCTTCTTCTTCCTTTTCTTCTAACGGTACCAAGCCCTGAACAGGGCTTTTCAAATAGCAGGATGTAGTTCGGAGAGAACTGAATGCGTTTTGTCGCTAGCTTACAGCTTAAATGTGATATCTGTATCTTTCGGTCTGACACATCCGTCTTCGGCAGCATCCAATCTATTCGTGATTGCCCTAATTGATCCTGCCTCCACTATTTCCCGTGGCAATGCATTCCAATCATTCACCACTCTTGCTGAAGTCGGATGTGTTGGACCGAAAGGTGCAAATATCGCAGTCAAGCTGTAAACTACGACACAACGCATTCCGTTCTCTAGACTACATTCTGCTACTTACTACTCTGTGACTAAAAGAGGGGGAGAGCTTGGAAATCCAAATAGATTCTAGCGGAGTGGGACGCATGAGAGAACAGCGCAGTTGTATGTACAATCAAAAACCTAGAGGGAGCCATCACTATTCTCACCATTCGCCAGTTACCGAGATAGTGAGCACCTATGCGAATGCCCCGCATCGCAGTCAAGTTGAACATAACAGAACATGCACACAAACATTCACGCACACTTATAACATGCCAGGACAGCTAGCGTACACACACCCACATACATACCTACATCCATTCACGCACCCACATACATACCTACATCCATTCACACACCCACATACATACCTACATCCATTCACGCACCCACACACATACCTACATCCATTCACGCACCCACATACATACCTACATCCATTCACACACCCACATACATACCTACATCCATTCACACACCCACATACATACCTACATCCATTCACGCACCCACACACATACCTACATCCATTCACGCACCCACATACATACCTACATCCATTCACACACCCACATACATACCTACATCCATTCACGCACCCACACACATACCTACATCCATTCACACACCCACATAAATACCTACATCCATTCACACACCCACATACATACCTACATCCATTCACGCACCCACATAAATACCTACATCCATTCACACACCCACACACATACCTACATCCATTCGCACACCCACACACATACCTACATCCATTCACACACCCACATAAATACCTACATCCATTCACACACCCACATAAATACCTACATCCATTCACACACCCACATACATACCTACATCCATTCACGCACCCACATAAATACCTACATCCATTCACACACCCACACACATACCTACATCCATTCGCACACCCACACACATACCTACATCCATTCACACACCCACACACATACCTACATCCATTCACACACCCACACACATACCTACATCCATTCACACACCCACACACATACCTACATCCATTCACACACCCATACACATACCTACATCCATTCACGCACCCACCTCGCCTGTTACAAGGACGCACTCTCATTTGACCTATTTCTTGGCCGTGTCAAAATCTCTTCCTTCGAACTCCCTCTGCAGTACCCTTCAACATAAGACGTAGCCTCACGTACAGAGTGCATGGTGGGACAGGCGAGAAGTGTGTGAGTAGGCCTTCGTTGCTATGGAAACTTGGCCTCCCCCCCCCCCCCTCCCCCTTTCCAGGTTTAATAAGTTTACCTCCTTGCTTGTGTGTAGAGCTTTGACTTCGTTTCTAAATTATTTCCAGGCTGTTATTCTCATTCCTACTTACAGTCTGAGAACGCACTTCGGCGAAGTAGGGAGCAGGTCACACCATCACACGAAAACTGGGACTTCATACAATAAAATATCTTGATTTTGTTTTGCCTAGTCACCCCACTTCTACCTTGCAGTGGTTGTTGTTGTTGTTCAATGCCCACAATGAGTAATTTTAGTCCTGTGTGTGCCCTGAAAAGGACGTTAAGTGACAGATTGTAGTAGCTTTCCTCACATCCAGAGCATGCTGATGAAGGTGGGCCGCTGACCTCCAGACGGCTCTGCTATGTTTGGTTTCATCTGCGTGGCGTTCACTACTACGGGGATAACATGGATCCACCTCGTCAGCTAGGCTGCCTTGAAAACAGCATGTCTCCAGGAAACGCTATACACATAAGAGAGATTGTGGTCTTGGTCAGTGTATTGTGCCTGACCCAGACGAGACTCCCTAAACCTTGTAGTGGTAAATGTTAGCCAGAATAATCGCTGTCCGACTTTCCTTTCGTAAATAATTGTAATATATTGTATAGACAAATGTGTGATTGGTTTCTTGTGAAAATTATATATATATACACACACACACACACACACACACACACACACATCAGGGTAAATCAGTAAATAGGCCACAAGTGGCTATGTAAGAAAAAAAACAACTAAATGACATCGATTTGTAAAAACCATATGTTATTGTACTTATAATGTCCTTTATTTCTCAACATAATTTCCACCAACATTGATACACTAATCCTACCGCTTCATCAGATCACCAACATTGATACACTAATCCTACCGCTTCATCAGATCACCAACATTGATACACTAATCCTACCGCTTCATCAGTCCACCAACATTGATACACTAATCCTACCGCTTCATCAGATCACCAACATTGATACACTAATCCTACCGCTTCATCAGATCACCAACATTGATACACTAATCCTACCGCTTCATCAGTCCACCAACATTGATACACTAATCCTACCGCTTCATCAGTCCACCAACATTGATACACTAATCCTACCGCTTCATCAGTCCACCAACATTGATACACTAATCCTACCGCTTCATCAGATCACCAACATTGATACACTAATCCTACCGCTTCATCAGATCACCAACATTGATACACTAATCCTACCGCTTCATCAGATCACCAACATTGATACACTAATCCTACCGCTTCATCAGTCCACCAACATTGATACACTAATCCTACCGCTTCATCAGTCCACCAACATTGATACACTAATCCTACCGCTTCATCAGTCCACCAACATTGATACACTAATCCTACCGCTTCATCAGATCACCAACATTGATACACTAATCCTACCGCTTCATCAGATCACCAACATTGATACACTAATCCTACCGCTTCATCAGTCCACCAACATTGATACACTAATCCTACCGCTTCATCAGTCCACCAACATTGATACACTAATCCTACCGCTTCATCAGATCACCAACATTGATACACTAATCCTACCGCTTCATCAGATCACCAACATTGATACACTAATCCTACCGCTTCATCAGTCCACCAACATTGATACACTAATCCTACCGCTTCATCAGTCCACCAACATTGATACACTAATCCTACCGCTTCATCAGATCACCAACATTGATACACTAATCCTACCGCTTCATCAGATCACCAACATTGATACACTAATCCTACCGCTTCATCAGTCCACCAACATTGATACACTAATCCTACCGCTTCATCAGTCCACCAACATTGATACACTAATCCTACCGCTTCATCAGATCACCAACATTGATACACTAATCCTACCGCTTCATCAGATCACCAACATTGATACACTAATCCTACCGCTTCATCAGTCCACCAACATTGATACACTAATCCTACCGCTTCATCAGATCACCAACATTGATACACTAATCCTACCGCTTCATCAGTCCACCAACATTGATACACTAATCCTACCGCTTCATCAGTCCACCAACATTGATACACTAATCCTACCGCTTCATCAGTCCACCAACATTGATACACTAATCCTACCGCTTCATCAGTCCACCAACATTGATACACTAATCCTACCGCTTCATCAGATCACCAACATTGATACACTAATCCTACCGCTTCATCAGATCACCAACATTGATACACTAATCCTACCGCTTCATCAGTCCACCAACATTGATACACTAATCCTACCGCTTCATCAGATCACCAACATTGATACACTAATCCTACCGCTTCATCAGATCACCAACATTGATACACTAATCCTACCGCTTCATCAGATCACCAACATTGATACACTAATCCTACCGCTTCATCAGATCACCAACATTGATACACTAATCCTACCGCTTCATCAGATCACAAAAACCTGCAGCACAGAAGTCTTTCATCTGCCACATTTGCACTTCTTGTTCAATCTCTCTGTCATTCGCGAAATGTCACCCGCCAAGATTTGATCATGCTTAATGATGTAGGATGAACCATGCGAATACCCTGTGGCAGTTGCTACAGTGTATATCGATACTCGGCTGCCAGGTCGAGTAATGTCCCCAACCCACTGCACGGATGCGTCTGTTGCAGTCTGAATATGACGACCAGATCGGGCTCCATCAGAAATATTTGAATGTGCTGGAGTAAATGTATCGACCAAGTTATGCAATGATTTATGTGAAAAACGCTTCTCACCATATTAAAGAAACATTTCCTTATGAATATATTCGGAGGTCTCTGTGTTGAAGTAGTCAAGCCGTTGGCCTCGTGTTCATGCGGTCGGGGTTCGAATTCGAGCTGCAAAGAACGGTTCATGATGTCAATTTTTCGGAGATCTCTGGGTTTATCGCTGGAGCTTTAAACCCCACACCTTTTACAGAAATCCGATTTGCTTCCCAAAACCTCACCAAACCCCGAGCAAAAAAATCTCATAACAGCACGCTGTAATTTGATTGTTCATTTTGTGAGCACGGACGCCATTTTGAATTTGACCTGCGCACGTGCATGTGACACTTAGCGTCGGCTACCAACAATAATGACAAAGCTGGATGTTGCTTGTTGCTGCCGCCTCATAATGACACTTTCAGAAGCCTCCAACTACATTTTTCAGCTATCCCAAACTAGTGTGTGACCGACTTACTGACTTATCCTTGTGTGTGTTTATGCATGTATATGTGTATATACATAAATAGTAGTAGTAGCTTTCCTCACACCCCGGGCGTGCTGATGAAGGTGGACCGGAGTCCTCGATACGCTTCGCTTCATCTGCGTGTCGCTCACTATTACAGGGATCACGTCATTCCCTCACCTTGTTATCCCGGCTGTCATGTAAACAGCCCGTTTCCAGGGAGGCTGCTAGGAAGCCGAGGTGAGGGTATTGGCCAGTATATTTTGCCTGACCCTGACCAACATGTCTAATCAGTAGATTCTGCCTGACCCTGACTAACATGTCTGATCAATAGATTCTGCCTGACCCTGGCCAACATGTCTGATCAGTAGATTCTGCCTGACCCTGACCAACATGTCTGATCAGTAGATTATGTCTGACCCTGACTAACATGTCTGATCAGTAGATTCTGCCTGACCCTGACTAACATGTCTGATCAATAGATTCTGCCTGACCCTGGCCAACATGTCTGATCAGTAGATTCTGCCTGACCCTGACTAACATGTCTGATCAGTAGATTCTGCCTGACCCTGACTAACATGTCTGATCAGTAGATTCTGCCTGACCCTGACTAACATGTCTGATCAGTAGATTCTGCCTGACCCTGACTATCATGTCTGATCAGTAGATTCTGCCTGACCAGACATTAGTCTTCCTCCCCATACACATGCTGAATGACGAAAGACTATCCCAGTTTTGACACATTTTTTAGTGTGTCCCTCTGAGATTGTACACTCATTTTTCTCTTGTGGCGGAGGCTCATCCGTCAGCTGACCCATCCGGCATTCGAAGTCCTGGTTGTCCATTACTTTACTTTATTCTCTGCTGATCGTTATGTATGCTGCTCGAGTGCAGATAAATGCTTGCCTTGTGGTCGTAGTCACGAGCTTTGTTTACAACACCTTCCCTCAAAGTGTCTACACGTTCCCTTGCAAATGTTTGCATATGTTTATCGCACATTCTCCAATCAACAATTGGGGGACCTGACACGTGGATTGGGATGATAAGCCTGACATGAAATCGTGAGATGGCGAACGTTACAAATTGTGAGAGGGATTATGGTGGTCATAGTTATTTTAGAAATGTCCAATTGAAAGTATGGTTAAGACAGGATTTTGGATTTTGAATTTTTTGTTTGTTTTGGCTCCCGTTCTGAAAACCATCTAACCAGATTTCCGGATGTAGAAAAATGAGGGTACATTCCAGTCGTGCACACATCTATCGTGTGGCCATCTTGCGTTTAGTCCCTCTGTTTGTACAAGGAACGTTAGCCGTGTTTTATTAAATTTTGGAAGGACATGATTACCTTTCAAATACGTACGATATTACGAGTATTTTCAGATTTCCGATTAAGTCATTAGACTATGTTCAAAAAGTTGTACCGGAGCCAACACCAGCCACTGAAACAAATTAAACGAAGAAAATTGGCCTGGATGGGAAATACGCTGCGATAGGCGCCGTCCAAAATAGCTAGACTGGGTCTTACATAGAGCTTTCAATGGAAGAGAGAGAGAGAGAGAGAGAGAGAGAGAGAGAGAGAGAGGTAGACCCAGACTTACACGGAGAAGAGAATGTGAGAAGGAACCAATATTAAATGATTACACAGGGAGAGAGGCAGAAAGAGTAGCTCAGGAGCATGCACGCTGGCGCCTCACAGAATACTCAACTGAAAGGAATGGTTGAACGAAAAGAGAAAAGATCTTAATCACTCGTGATGGACGAACAACATGCTGGCGAGATGTTATCAATGGTCAATGCGGCGAGACGAGCAACGGGCTTTGATTGATTGGTTGATTGATTGATTGTATGGAGGACAACAAAATAGAAAACAACAAAAGTTGCAGCTTGCCGTAGATAACTGCCGGCGTAGAATAGAGGAATTGAAATGGTTTGATAAGATCACAAATTTAGAGACTGTAGGAGAGCACTGGACTGATACCGGTGTAACAGGATATGAAGAGGAGCCGTTGGCATTGGATAGGTAATACATCACGAAAACCAGTTGCAAGCATCACAAGACAGTCTCTGTACTGGAACCACATAAACAAAAGAAGCAGAGACAACCCTTCTCATTCCTGGCGGAACGATCTTGAGGAAAATATCAAGGAGACTGGGAACACGTGGATTGAGTTTGCGCATATGACCCATGACAGGTTCAAATCACGTCATTCTCAGTGTAACAGAAATGACATGTAGTTTTTGCATGGCATGACCGCTACTTCAAGTTGACCCAGCTGTAAATGGGTACCTGACGAAATCAGGGGAAAATTTCGCAGCCGTTAGATCAGCTAGGGAATTCGTGCTGTCATTGGCACTTTCATCAATAAAAGGGGTCTGATCAGAACTGGCTTCATGGAAGCTGGAAATACGAGGACAATAGATCCACGTGATCCCCTCAAGATCTGTTGAACCTTTTATGTATTAGCTCTTCCAATGTAGTAGACTCCGTCATGGCCCGGGCAGGAAGTCCGCACAAGCCTACAAGATTGAAGGCATCTATGTAGTTCCATAGTAGACACTGCTGTAGGGGATAAAGTGTTAAAGATTTCATTGTGCTAGACTTCAGTTATTGTTGATGTTGCTGTTGTTGACGTTGTTGTTGTTGATGTTGTTGACGTTGTTGTTGATGTTGTTTTTGTTGCTAATGTTGTTGTTGATGTCGATGTTGTTGAAGTTGCTGTTGTTGCTGTTGTATTTGATGTTGCTGTTGTTGATGATGTTGTTGTTGATGTTGCAGTTGTTGTTGCTGCTGTTGCTGCTAATGTCACTTGAGTTCTCGAGTTATATATTCTTTACGACTTTCTGTGGAGGCCGGTCACAGTGGTTGTCCTATCAGCCCGAGGACTACTTGAGAAGATGGATCGAGGCCCCCTCTCCTCTCCTGACTGGAGTATAACGCGAGGCTACTCAATAAGCTCACCAATATAAGGTTGACAGTGTCCATCCCCACCTCGTTAGACAGACTGGCAAATAAGAGCTTGTTTCCAGGGAGAACTGCTTGCAAGTTTCACCTGACTCTACCTAACATAGTTTTTGGTCAGGATGTTGTTCCTGGCCAGACTTTAATCTACTCCCCCCTGTTGATGTGGGGCAGGCAATTCCCTTTCTGCCTGATTTAGTTCTCTAACAGTAAGCCAGGTACCCTTTTACTACTGGGTCGACGACTGGAGAACATAGTTGACACGGATAAAACCCAGTACCAATGCGCCCCCGCCTCAATGTGAAACAAATTCCGTCAATGATTCTCGCCCCTCCCAGAAGATCTATGGTCCAACTCCCTGCGTGCTCACGCCCATGTCTGCAGACCACTGGTATAAACTTTGCACGTGCACACGGCTCGTGAATACTCATCGACACTCATCGGGTGCAGACTGCAGTGTCAGCAGATTAAGGAAACGATAAGTCTATGCTGCAGGAAAAGGGTGACCTGAGACGTTGGTGTGCTGCCCTGGACTCTAGCTAAATTGTGCGCTCGAGGAAAATACATATGTTAAACCGTTCTCGGCATGGGCGATGACAGCGTACTCGGAGTCAATCAGAGGGGCCCCTTACTGGAGAGGAAAGTGAAGAGGCGCAGTCAGGGATGATGCCAGGCTATTGTATGCCCTAGGTTGTTGTTGTTGTTGTCGAATGCCCATAATGAGTAGGTTTAATCTTTTGTGCGCCCTGAAAAGGACGTTAAGTGGTGGGTTTGCAGTAGCTTTCCTCACATCCCGAGCGTGCTGACGAAGGTGAACCTTCATCTGCGTATCGCTCACTACTGCGGGGATCACGTCGACCCTTCACCCCGTTGGCCAGGCTGCCATGAAAACAGCCTGTTTCCAGGGAGGGCTACTAGGACGTCGAGGTGAGGGTCTTGGCCAGTATATTTTGCCTGATCCTAACCAACATGTCTGATCAGTATATTGTGCCTGACCAGACGTTAGTCTTCCTCCCATGTGCCCTAGGTAATGAATGATACGTACTTGCATCGCCATCATCATCATCAAGTGCCTTGTCGGTTGGCGTTGGCGATCATGGAACTCCACTTCATCTTATCACTTGTGTCGTTTATCAGTTCCCCCGCTGATCGCCTCCCAAGCCATTCATTCAAGATGTCCAAAATTGTATCTCTTTGCCTCCCTCTGTCTCTCTTCCCTGCGATTCTGCCCATTGTCACGGTGTATTCCAATTCGCCTCGTCTCACGAAATGCCCGAAAAATGATGACTGCTTTTGTCCTTATGTTTGCCATAAGCTAACTTTGTGTCTGTACCTCCTCATGAACCACTTTATTAGCTTTCTTTTGCAGTCCATGGAATTCTCAACATTCTTCTGTAAAACCACATTTCCACTGCCTCCAATGATCCATGTCCTATCCTACCGATTGTCCATGTTTTAGTCGACCTGAACTTCTAGAGGAGCGGATGCCTTTGTACAGGTCCCAGCTGTGACGTGAGCTGGATGTAGCTGTGACGAATATTTTCTGCTTAGCGGGCTAGGCTCAAGCAGCTTTTTACTCCACTGTGTTGTGACATGTGTCGCAGAGGGTGGTTAACGGATGTGGGAGTCTATCTTAAATATCCGTTGCTCTTAACAAACCACCTAACCATGGCTGGTGTTATGCCATGTCACACAGTTAGTCACCTCTTACGACATGCTCTCTGTGGGGCAGTGGAGATATTCTTGTCTGTGTCAAACACAAAGACCCCGGCGGACCACTCTGTTTGTCCAAGTACTTTCATCAACTAACAAAAAAGTTCAATTTCGATTTTCACAAACATATGTTTTCTTGAAGGTTAAAACACATTTTCCACGATAACAAAATATGTTTTACAAAATAAATTCGACCATAAGTGGGAGAGAGTATACGGGATACCAACGGATGGAGCTCCAGAAATTGTTGAATCAAACTTAATCGATGGTCCAACAAATCGGGTCAGCGTGTCTTGGGACGAATATCAATAGAGAAGACTTGTGAGTGCCTCACTGCATTTTACACCTGCCTGTGTGCACAATTAATCTTCTTCTTCTTCTTCTTCTTCTTCTTCTTCTTCTTCTTCTTATTCATCATTCGTTCTCAGACTTTCCCTATCAAGCACTGAAACGGGCATTTGCAAGTAGCTGGATGTAATCCCGAGAACGGAATGAGTTGTATCGTAAGTTACAGATAGTTGAAGCTTTCGGTCCGCAGCATGACAATTGTGGGTAACGGATTAGCCTTCCCACTTCGATCCCTTCTCCTAATCCAGTCTGCTCTGTTGTATCCTGTTATCCAGAATCACCACGTGTAGGTGGGAAAAGGTCTTGGCAGCTCTGGAACGCTGGCCCTGACACCAACAGTCAGCTCTGGAACGCTGGCCCTGACACCAACAGTCAGCTCTGGAGTGCTGGCCCTGACACCAACAGTCAGCTTTGGGCCGTAGATCGCTACAGATCATGTACTGCTCAGCATCTTGAACCCCCAAATTAATACAAATTCGTCCATGTCAGGACCACGGTAGTTTTCTACATACGCTTCTTGACATCGAGAGTACTAAACCAACTGCCAGTTTCAAGAATATTGTGGAAGATGTTCAATTGGAGCATGCAGACCAGCTTTGAAGTGCGTTGGCTATATACGAGGGAAAGAATGAAGATATTTGATGATTTTAAAGATGAGGTACATGTTGTCAGCGACATGAAATAAGATCAAGATGCTGAGCAGTGGATGAGCTGCAGCAGCCAGCGACCCAAAAGCTGACTGCTAGCGACAGGGTCAGCGAACCAGAGCCGAGCAGTGGATGAGCTGCAGCGGCCAGCGACCCAAAAGCTGACTGCTATCGACAGGGCCAGTGAACAAGAGCTGTCAAGACCCTTCTACAACTACCCGCTGTAATTCAGGATAACAGAATGTCACAGATCAGACTAGATAAGGAGAAGGGACCGACGAAGGAAGGCTTGCCCGGTACCCAAAAATGCCCGTTCAAGTCGGATGTGTCGAACTGAAGAGTTGAAATATGACAGTCAAGCTGTAAATTACAACACAGCACACTCCGTTCACCGGACAACATCATGATTCTATGGGGAGTTTGAGAACGAACGAAGAAGTAGGAAAAGAAAAAGATCGACATGAAATTAAAACTTCTACAGGAGCTGGAGAATAAAACTTTGTTATGTGTTCTAGAATTTTCTGCAACTGTTACAACTCATCATAATGAACTCAGTATTACGTTACAGACTCTAGGACAGTTGGTCTATGAGCCGTATTAAGTCATTTCAGGATAAGAGGACGGCGTGGCCTAGTGGTTAAGTGGCATGGCTCATAATTCGAAGGTGCTGGGCTCGATCCCCATCACAGCACCGGCCGTTACCCCAGGGGAGCAAACCCTTAGAAAATGCAGGAGGAAGCAGACCCTTACATAAAATGCATGCCGAAGTGGGATGCACTGGGCCAACAGGCTCAAAATAAAAACATGGTGCAACGCACAGCGCCTACGGGAATAGAGAAATAAGGCGAAAGCAAAAACGCAAACACAAATTTAAAAACAAAATACAAATTTCAGATTAAAAACTAACTCTGGGGGAAAATCAACTAAGGACAAGCTTATCATTTTCCCACTCTTGTGAACCCCAACAATGATATGGATTGCTCTTCATTTGCGCCAAGTTGAATTCTTTGAATAAACAAATTCAAAACCGTGATTTCCGATCACAAAAAGCACATTTGAAAATGATGGCATCGGGAGAAGTCTGCATCTGAAAAGAAAAATCACAGATTGACTTTTTTTCATTAAAATAAATGTTTCACAAAGGACAAGTTCATTAAACTCAACAGCTTAGCTCGGAAAGCAATAAAGCATTTGGAAGCAAATTGAGAGTAATTTAAAAAAAAATACAATTAAGTTTATTCGATGGGGAACTGAGACGCTAGTGCAGTCAAGCACAACATACTGGCCAGAAATGGTTCAGGCACAATATACTGAGCACGGCAACACATCTCTTCCATGTAGCGTTCCATGGAGACAGGCTTTTTTCAAGGCAGTCTGGTTGACGAGATGTATATCGACGTGATCCCCAAAGTAGTGAGCGTTACGCAGATAAAGCCAAGCATAGCACAACCGCCTGGAGAACTATGATCCGCCTTCATCAGCATGCTCGCATCTAAGGAAAACTACTATAACCCGCCACTTAACCACCTTTTCAGTGCGCACTAAAGAGTCAATCTACTAATTGTGGGTATTTAACAACAACAAGAAGCTTATTCCATCTGAAACTAAGACGAAGGATTTATTCTCAGCTTTCAATCTGACTTCCCAGGGGCGTCTGACTGCTTTACCTACTTTTAGTACTAGGCGCTTGCCACCCGCCCACCCACTGGACAATTATCTTCGAATTGACAAGCTGCAGTACAGGCAAGTGTTGCAGAAATAGAAAAAAAAACACAACAAGCTAATATTGACAGGTTGTACTCCATACAGGTGCATTGTCAATTCTGCAAGCTGATAAACTATCAGAGATAAAGAACAAATTAAGCGAACAAAATGACATAAGAAGTGCAGTGTTACAGCGGATACCATCGCGCGGTATCTTATAAAATAGCAGGCAAGTTAGCAAAATAGCATCAACAGGAGAACAAAAGTGACTTAACAAAGAATCACCTTCCAGGGAAAGAAAAAGCATATCCAAGACAGAAAGAAAGCCGAACAGATGAGAGACAACTATCACTGCCTTGATCGAGCACAGCCAGCAGGTGACCCTGTTCTAAATGAAAACTGAAAATAACAGATTAAATAGCCACTTATACAGGCCTATCACTCTAGGTGCGTGCAAGCAGCACAGACAGCCGAACATAGCATGCACGACTGCCACATGCTTCAAACGAAACTGGGCACTGGCCCATGGAGACGAACCTTCACACAATATATTGAAGTCTTGCAGAACTTTTCTGCACTGTAACTTATATCCAGAGAACTGAACTTCACGTATAGGCAATAATACAACAGTGGAGAAGAAGAAGAAGAAGAAAAAGAAGAACAAGAAGAGGAAGAAGAAGAAGCAGAAGAAGAAGAAGAAACAGAAAAAGAAGAAGAAGAGGGAGAAGAAGAAGAAGAAGAAGAAGGAAAAGAAGGAGAAGAAGAAAAAGAGGGAGAAGAATAAGAAGACGAAGAAGAGGGAGGAGAAGAAGAAGAAGAGGGAGAAGAAGAAGAAGAGGGAGAAGAAGAAGAAGAAGGAAAAGAAGAAGAAGAAGGAGAAGAAGAAAAAGAGGGAGAAGAATAAGAAGAGGGAGGAGAAGAAGAGGGAGAAGAAGAAGTAGAAGACGAAAAAGAAAAGGGAGAAGAAGAAAGAAGAAGGAGAAGAAGAACGACAGATCCATCTTCTCATGAACTTTTCGATTTTCAACATACGTTTACATCTAACATAGAATCGTCCCCATCCCAGTTGACCTACGTTTAATACTGAACACAATCCTCTCAGGCGCCCCTACGTTTAATATTGAACACATTCCTCTCAGGCGCCCCTACGTTTCATTATCAAGCTCGTGGCAGCATTAATTCTCACGCAGCACAGACACACCAGGCAGATCTGGCAAGACTTCCATGCAAATGAGTCTCGCACATGCCTACTGGCAAAACTTGCTGAATCGACACAACATTCCTGGTTTCGCGTTTATCTTATCCTGGCTCAGGTTTGAGTTTCAATGGCGAGGCACTAGCAACACGATTGGCAGTGTTTTATTCATTTCTTGTATTTTATTTTAAAACTGAGAATCTGGCTTCTTACTTCCTTTCTCAGTAGCTTCTCTTCTTCCCTAGGGTGTACAGCAGCGTTTCTCAACTGGGGTTCTTCGGAGGCCTAGTTTTCTGCGGGAAATCGTGATGAACACAAGACTAATCACATGTAAATGTATTTTGTTAAAAAAATGTATGTTTAATTTTAATTCTCAACTTTGCTATACAAGTACGAAATATTCTTGGAAAATTCTTCAACCTGTTATATCATTTAGAAGTATAATCGACCCAGAAATGTACTATTTATGTACGAAAAAACAAGCACAAATTTCATATTAGAACAATTGGATTTTAAAAATTGCATTTCCTGGACACATATTTATTGATATGACTTTTGATCTTGATTGATCTTATCTCTTTTCAACATAGTCAATCAATGATCCTGTTATGGTAGTAGTTATTATCTGGGTTTTGTTCTGTTCATATGCGTTACATACTATATTGGTCATATATGTTTATTTTGTGTGTTAAGGGGTATGGGATTACCTTTCTTGAACAGGCAGTTTTATTGCATTTATTTTTGGAATGGTCAAGAAACTTGAGAAAACGTACGTTTTTATTTTTACTGAAACCAGCAACCAGAATAAAATAAATAACGTTTTCTCTATGGATGACGTTTATGTGGTCAAGATGTTGAGCAGTGTATAGGCTGCAGGGGTCAGCGACTCATAACTGACGGCTAGCGTCAGGGTCAGTGACTCATAGCTGACAGGTTTATATCAAATGTCCAGCAAGACTACTAAAAAAGAAAATGTGCTGTAGAGGGTTGCCATAGAGAGTCAGATTATTATATCTGCTGGTTTTAGTTTTTGTTTTCGATCTGTTAGAGCCTGTCTAATGATGCTGTCATTCGTAGCCCGTTTTCTTTGCGTTCAGAATCTTTTGGTCATGTTGTATCTGCAGGCTAGTTGTCATGATGAAGTCTGTAGTCTTCACCAGGAAGAAAGGGGCTGCCCAACAGCTTTTGTCTCAGCTCCGCACCCTCTGGCCAGGTCTGGCATCTCATTTCCCTATAGAGTTGGCATTCCTATAGAATATGCTCAGGGTTCTGGCCTCCTGTTCCATATGGGTACACATCGATGTGGGAAATATTCAGTATATATATATATATATATATATATATATATATAGATGTTTTAGTAGTCTGCAGTGTCCAGTTCTCAGACGAAATAAGGTAGTTTGTTGATTTCTTTTGAGTTGGGTCCGTTTTCTATGTGTAGTTACTTGTCATTCGTGTTCTAAGTATGTCGCAAAAGGCGGCTAAAGATATTGTAAAGGTAACGGTAAAGGTGGGTCCCATGGCAACAGCTGCCGTCGGGGATAAAGATAGCTCTTCACGGACTAAACCACAGTCTATGTCAGGTGGAGTAGCCAGTTCCCTTACTTGATGTTCATACCTTCCCCAACTCATACGTCATGTATCTATTTACAACCGGAGCAACTGTCCGTAAATTCGAATCCTGGCGCGGTGTAATCCCAGTCTTAGCAAGCCAGCTCAGCTATCGACTACGCTACACGCTCCACGAGATATTGTCCGGGTTAGAACACGCAGCCGTGAGTGAGCCGACAGCTGGTTGCTTGCATCAGTGCCAGTGCTACCAAGGCCTTATTCTGACTCCAAGTTACGGCCCTGGAAACATGCTGCAGTATTTTAGTCTGACTAAAAGCATTCGGATCGCAGAGGGAAGACAAACGCGGTCCCAAAAATGCCGTGCTGGAACCGGATGTGTTTTTTTGGCCGAAAGGCGCAAATATTGCAGCTGTGCTGTAAACTAGGAAACACCGTCACAACGTCCTTTTTTAGGACGAACACCCGTAACAAAGGGATTGTACAAAATAAAAAATAGGCATGGTCAGATACCACGATAAGGCAAAGACAAAAATGAAACTTACATTACGACCAAAAGGTTTTCATCAGGGACAACGAACAGCAAAAAATAATGAACTAGCGAATCATATAAATGACGGTTAGCACCATGCACGAAAATCAGATTAATGCGTACATTGGTCCTGTCAATACTCCTATATGCTTGTGAGACATGGACAGTTACAGCTGACCTTCAGCAAAGGATACAGGCCTTGGAGATGAGATGTTTCCGAAGACTTTTAAACGTCACGTACAAAGATCGAGTTTCAAATGAGGAAATATGAGATAGAATTACATCAGCAAAAGGGTCTATTGAAGACCTCTTGACAACTATCAAAAGAAGGAAACTAGCTTGGTACGGCCACTAATCAAGATCAAATGGTCTTGCAAATATGGTCCTGCACGGAAAAGTGCAAGGCAGACGCCGAAGAGACCGTTCGAAAAAGAGGTGGGAGGACAACACAAAGGAACGGACCAATCTCCAACCAGAAGAGGCACAGCCAGCGGCCGCTGACAGAGAATGGTGACGTTGGATTGTGAGGATGTCTTCATGTGTGCCCCAACGACTTCACCGGTTACGGGATGACATGACCTAACCTGAATTATATAAGAAGGGAAGAATATATGAAATAAAGATACCAACACGTAATGGGGTTAAATGAAAAAAAGTTCTTAGCTGATAACATATGCAAAATAGTCACAGGGCTCCGTGAGGCCGGATTTCTTTCCTCACTGGAGAAGACGTGACAATTTCTAATATGTTATCAGCTAAGTACCTTTATCAATTCTATTGGGTCTCTGAGACTAATTTCTGGTCAGGATAAACACACTGATCAAACAATGCTAGCCAGGGTCAGGAGAAACACACTGATCAAACAATGCTAGCCAGGGTCAGGAGAAACACACTGATCAAACAATGCTAGCCAGGGTCAGGAGAAACACACTGATCAAACAATGCTAGCCAGGGTCAGGAAAAACACACTGATCAAACAATGCAAGCCAGGGTCAGGAGAAACACACTGATCAAACAATGCTAGCCAGGGTCAGGAGAAACACACTGATCAAACAATGCTAGCCAGGGTCAGGAGAAACACACTGATCAAACAATGCTAGCCAGGGTCAGGAGAAACACACTGATCAAACAATGCTAGCCAGGGTCAGGATAAACACACTGATCAAACAATGCTAGCCAGGGTCAGGAGAAACACACTGATCAAACAATGCTAGCTAGGGTCAGGAGAAACACACTGATCAAACAATGCTAGCCAGGGTCAGGAGAAACACACTGATCAAACAATGCTAGCCAGGGTCAGGAGAAACACACTGATCAAACAATGCTAGCCAGGGTCAGGAGAAACACACTGATCAAACAATGCTAGCCAGGGTCAGGAGAAATATACTGGCCAAGACCCTCACCTTATCTCCTCGTTGGTCGTTCTGGAAACGGGCTGTTGTCGAGAACAACAGTCTGGCTAAGAAGGTGAGGTTCGACATGATCCCTGTAGTGAGCGATACGCAGATGAAGCCAAGCATTGCACAACCGCCTGGAGGACCTCGGTCCACTTCCTCAGCACGCCCAGGATGTCAGGAAAGCTACTACATTCTCCCACAAGTTCCGTCCTTTTCAGGCCGCACAAAAGGGTTACCAACCCATTGTGGGCATCAGCAACCAACCAACCAACCATAAATTTTATATGTTTTTGACTAACGGCCAGCTAGTGATGGTGTGGTCAGCCGCTGTTATTTCCCAGACTTGTACTGGTACACAATATTTGAGGCTGAGTCGACCCAGGTGCTAATTAAAAGATTAACAAATTTCCCACGCCAATTTGGAATCTTAATCACTTAACTAGGAGGTACTAACTCCTGCGCTAGAAAGTGTCAAGTACTGGACGCCACTTACAAGCGAAACATCCTGGTCAAAACCTTTTGTCCACGCCGAGCTCCTGGGACGTTAGTTGCCCACCGCAAGCGATGATGGCCACATCTTCCTTTTCGTTCGTTCTCAATCTCCCGCTACCAAGTTCTGAAAAGCGCTTTGCAAGTAGCAGGATGTTGTCTGGAGGACGGAATACGTTGTGCTGTAGTTTACAGCTTGACTACGAAACTTGCACCTCTCGGTCCTAAACATCCGACTTCAGCAGGCATTTTTGAGTACCCAGTTAGCAGTCCCTCTTCGCTCCCTTCTCCTTAGCCAGTCTGCTCTGTTGTTGCCTGTTATCCTGGATCACGGTGTAGAAGTGGAGAAGGGTTCGATGATCCTGGATCTAGAAATCAGCTTTGGGTCGCTGACCACTGCAGCTCATGCTCATTATCTTTGATTCCGTGGCTACATCATTAGACAGTTATGTCTTGAGGATGTAACTTGCACTGTATTTGGATAATAGTAATGAAGAAACTGCGCTGGTCATCAACCTCGCTCTCTGGTCCTGAGCTGCCTTGGATCAGTGGCGAGAGATAAGTCAAGATAACTGCAGGTAACTCAGGATGCTGGCACTCTGGTCGTGCCTCTCTTGAGAGTAGTCGCTTGAAACTTGCGAGATTCGATCGCTCACCGATTTCGATTCACCGCTGTGAGAGTCGAGTGCCTTACCAATGACCACAGTGACCCATGGAAACATGAAGCAAACTGGTCAATCATGTGGGAATTGACACTGTAATCTACATAAAAGGTAAACTTGCCGTGTAACCGTCGCATTATACATATTACAGCCAGGACGACCCTGGTCCACCTTCTCAAGTTACACTTCGAGATGCAAGAAGAGCCACTGTAATCAGCCAGTAAAGAAGCGCCGGCAAGAGTTAAATTAACTCTGTATGAGGATCTTCCAATGACCTCAAAATAACATCAGCTACCCTAGGCATATCTCACGATACGAAGGTTGGCTCCCCTGGGGTGGTCGCTAGGGGGCGTTTATTATTATTAGGGCCTGGGGAAGTGCGCGGAAGGTAAGAAAGATGGCGGACTTCCGCAAAATTGGATTTCTGGCTGTTGTTGCTGAAATGAGAGTTTAACCTACATTGGAACATTAAAGATAAGACGAAGCTGCGGTGGCACTATGGATTAGAGTAAATTATAAACAACATTTATACGTTTGGCCAAATACCGCGCTAAGACAAACAAAGAAACGAAATCATCGTTACGACCAACCAGCCTACATCGGGGAAACGAACGAACAAAAAATAAGAACTAGCTACTCATAAAGTAATGAATGAATACCTAAAATGGACTTGCTACCTGAACTGCCAAAAGGCGAGGAGACCCATGACGATATATACCGTGCTATCAAACTAAGTCCCCTTTAAAAAAAACAACTCATTTATGTGCGCATATCTCTAGTGTATGTATTCGTCCCTTCCTTTATGAGTCGCTTGTTCATATTTTTATTGTTCATTATACTTAACTTAATTTAACGTCTTTATACTGGTTTAGAAGACTACATAGTCTGTATACAACCAGTTTCTAAGAGGATGATTAAACCGATGTGCGAATCCATCTCAACAGACTCAAACACTAGAGCTAAGCAGACCCGCAGCCGAACCGAAGAGAGCAGGTCGTTGTCTTCAGACTTCGCACTGGCCACAACAGACTGAGGTACCACCTATTCAACAAATTGAAGATAGGGTGTACCGACGAATGCCCGTGCGGTACTGGTAAAATGACCGCTGAACATCTGCTGCAGAACTGCCCGACATACGAGGATCAGAGAGAGCAGATGTGGCCATTACCAGTGGAACTGCAAGACAGGCTCTATGGCAGTGGCGAGAGCCTCAGGATGACCGCCGCTTTTTTCGAAAAAATAATGGTTACTGTCTGACTGCGTACGCAGAAGAAGAAGAAGAAGACCCGCAGCCAGTTAAGCACCATCTATAGCTGCTCTTAACAAACTACCTGGGAAAAAATACAAATAACTTGGGTAAATTTTTAACTTGAATTCTGTCCAGGCAGCGGCCGTTAAGCCTACTCTTTTCCATTTCTAACTGCTAAGAAATTTGAAACGTGCTCGACACTAAACACGGGAGTCCGATCTCACTATTCACAGATCAGGAGAATTGTTACCAGTAGATCCAAGTGGAAAAAAATCACCGTCTCCACCATGATTCGAACCAGTGAACTCCGGCACCAGAGGCGGACACCTTACATCGAGACCACTATCCAATTACCTCATTTAGCATACCATGATTTTTCTTTCTTGTGTCTTGTATCTATGTCTGGCACTGGTAGTAGAGCATTGGTTAAAAAAAAATAATATAAATCCCCTTCTTTCTTTTGCCATTTAATTTCCTTCTGGGCTGTAGCCAGTGTTGTGGTATGTATTTATCTTTCACCTTTCTTGGGATTTTCTTTCCGGCTGTAGCCCAGTGTTGTGGTATGTATTTATCTTTCACCTTTCTTGGGATTTTCTTTCCGGCTGTAGCCCAGTGTTGTGGTATGTATTTATCTTTCACCTTTCTTGGGATTTTCTTTCCGGCTGTAGCCAGTGTTGTGGTATGTATTTATCTTTCACCTTTCTTGGGATTTTCTTTCCGGCTGTAGCCAGTGTTGTGGTATGTATTTATCTTTCACCTTTCTTGGGATTTTCCTTCCGGCTGTAGCCCAGTGTTGTGGTATGTATTTATCTTTCACCTTTCTTGGGATTTTCTTTCCGGCTGTAGCCCAGTGTTGTGGTATGTATTTATCTTTCACCTTTCTTGGGATTTTCTTTCCGGCTGTAGCCAGTGTTGTGGTATGTATTTATCTTTCACCTTTCTTGGGATTTTCTTTCCGGCTGTAGCCAGTGTTGTGGTGTGTATTGATCTTTCGCCGTTCTTTGGATTTTCTTTCCGGCTGTAGCCCAGTGTTGTGGTATGTATGTCTTGCAGCTTTCTTGTGATTTTCTTCCCGGCTGTAGCCCAGTGTTCTGGTATGTATTTATCTTTCAGCTTTCTTGGGATTTTCTTTCCGGCTGTAGCCCAGTGTTGTGGTATGTATGTCTTGCAGCTTTCTTGTGATTTTCTTCCCGGCTGTAGCCCAGTGTTCTGGTATGTATTTATCTTTCAGCTTTCTTGGGATTTTCTTTCCGGCTGTAGCCCAGTGTTGTGGTATGTATGTCTTGCAGCTTTCTTGTGATTTTCTTCCCGGCTGTAGCCCAGTTCTGGTATGTATTTATCTTTCAGCTTTCTTGTGGCCCGAGTCAAATTTGTTCCCCATCTGATGGTCTCAGTTACGCTGTCTATCCCTCTTTTCCTCGGTCTACCTCTCGCACGTCTTCCTGATGTGCTCCTATAGAGGGTTAAAGGATACTATTTACCAACTGTCGCTTTGTCTCCATTGGGATGTGTTTGTGTCTTATTATGAATACCATATAAAAACGTGTAATTCATCATGAAGGCCTTTTGGCCGTAACCTGTTTCGTATCTGTTTTTTGGTCTTAGTTCATTATCTTACCATGCTTAGAAATGTTTTTGTTTTTTTATACTTGGGAACATTACGTGATTGGATCTGACTTATCAACTATGAAAGGTCTTTATCAAGAACTTAGCCCAACAGAAGCGGTATAAAATAAAACAGTGAAGTATGCTGAAAGGCAGCTCTCATTAAGGCTCATCTGTCTTGCTTCTGAGAAGTTCGCTTTCTTTTTTCCTGGAGTTCTTCTTCTTCTTCTTCGTACGCTGTCAAACGTCATCCTGTTTCCCGGAGTTCAAAGTTTCTACCCACCGGGGTAGCCAGTCCCTTGTCCAGCCTAAGTCGCGTAATACGTCATATTCCTATTGTGACTTGACTTTGTCCTCTCTTACGTCATGCTCTTATTGTGACTTGACTTTTGTTCTCTCTTACGTCATGCTCATGCTGTGACTTGACTTGTCTTCTCTTAAGGCATGCTCTTATTGTAACGACTTAGTCGCCTCTTACTTACTTACAAGGTGGCAGTATTTTAAAACACAATCCGGAGTCTGATCGTCACATGTGCACAGGGCTGAATGAATCAGACATATGTTTATTCAGCCTAAAGGCCGCTGCTCAGGCAAAATTCAAGTTAAAAAACTTAAGTTGTTCTAGGGATTCTCACCCTACAGAGAGTATGTCGCAAAAAAAGGGGGGGGGGGACTGTGTGGCCATTACAACAGGTCTTGGTCATGTGGTTTACGGAGGAGCGGCTTAGATGGCGACTGACAGGCTGCGGGTCTACCTTGCTCTAATTTACAGTTCTACCTCCACCAGTGATTGACCTGACCAGTCACCAGTGGATTTTCAACTGCCAAAAAATATGAAATATGAAACGGCATAAGTGGACTGAAGATAGATAATATTCCAATTATCCCTTATTGTGGTCTTACTAGTATAAACAACAATCAGAGTGTGGATAGAGAGACACTTCTACAAGACCTCGAGTCATTCATTTATCGATAGCAAAGTAGGAGGTGCAGATACAAATATCAAATAAGAATACAAAAGGCATTGAGGAAAATTTGGAAATCAACAGAAATTGAGTCCAAGACAAAAATGAAAACCTTCAATTCAAATGCAAAGTCCGTTTTTCTGTATGGTTCTAAACACGGGGAACAGCAAAAACAATAATAGCAGTAACAACAAATAAACAAATAAATGCTTGAGCAGAATAAAGACATTGAAATGGTATTATAAGACCATTAACGTGGAACTGTTGGGAAAACCAGACAAACAGTGAATTGGCAAGAGGAGATCGAACGAAGAAGAAGTAGAAGATTCATTAATTGAATTGATACTTCCCTGACACATTTACAAAATCTAAAAATACAAATCGCTTCGTCTGCTCATTTTAGCGTTCTGAGCACAACTTACCCACGAGACGTTTTCGCCATGCGTGAAGCTCACTTTTGCTTACCTTGAGAGAGAACAGATTGGGCGGGTCGTTTACTCGTGTGCTGGCCTCCTCTCTGAGGGATAACATAAACAGTCATGGCAAGCATTGGGGGATTTCTGACTCACTTAAATGTGTGATGAAATATGATTTCTCATGGGCGTTGCCGTTGTGGTCCCACAGTACGTTTTTGATACCTGCAGTTTATATTTCTTTTTCTTCGTCGTTCTTTCTCAAATAACCACTTCTTTCACTCATAAACTTGGTTTCTAAATTCATCTTACTGAGTGGTCTCGAGGTAAGACGTCTGCCTCGGGTCCTGAGGGCCGCTCGTTCAAATCACGTTGAAGACCGGGATTTTGTCTCGTGGACTTTTTGGTATTTCCCCAGATCTCTAGGTAGTAGACATCGGACGGCAGTGTGTAATGTTGCACACGTTAAAAATTATTCAGCAGTTGGAAATCGAAAAGAGTAGGTGAACTGATGATGTCGGGGCAAAAATCAAAATTATGTTTAAAATCTACCCAATCTGCTACGACATCCTTCCCGGTACTACGGAGATCGTGCATTGTGCTGAGATTCTCCAAAAATATGGAGAAGAATAGAGCACATATGAGTTAAATCGTGGGCAGCGACGTTTATTCTTTGATTAGACTAAACTAAACAGTTTATCTAATATAACCATGTTTACATTTCTCATAAACTTGGCGGTTTGTGCCAGACTTCTCTTGTCCTCTTACAACTTATCTTCAAATAACCATATCTATTTTCCTCATAAACGTTGCAGTCTGCTCTCTTGTTGGATTACATTGTCTGTTCCAATACATAATTTTCCAAAGCAGAACGTGCATTCGGGGATGAAGTGTTAGAGACTTCATTGTACTAAGCCATAGCTTGTGTTTCATGAGGTGGCGAGCTCCCTTACTCGTTGCCTTTTCTCCCTAACCATAGGTCAAGTACCCGTTTACAAATTTACCCATATACAGCTGGATCGACTGAAACGTGCCGGTATGTCTGCTCTTCCCTCATAGCATAGTTTTTTTCGGTGTGTTTTTTGTTTGCTTTCGCCTTATTTTTCTATTCCCCGGGCGGTGCGTTGCACTATGTTTCTATTTTGCGCCTGTCGGCCCAGCGCATCCGACTTCAGCAAGCATTTTATGTAAGGGTCTGCTTCGTCCTGCATTTTCTAAGGGTAGCGGACGGTGCTGTGATGGGGAGCGAACACACCATCTTCGGGTTGTGAGCCGTGTCACTTAATCACTAGCCCACGCTATGCCCTATGCCATAATTAACCTTACTGTATCTTCCGTAGCACGGATTGAGAATCAAAGACGATTAAAGCATTCGTTGAAGATGAAGAACTTAGTACAACAACAAGAACAACAACAACAACAGTAACAACAACAACAACACCCCCAACCAACCAACCCCCACCCCATGGTCAAAGTTTGGTGTCTATGTCAATTCCATATTATTGCTTTCATCCTACGTCCTCACACATTGTCTAAATTACACAATTTTTCTCTCAATTTCAGCAATTCGATGGAAGCAGACGAGATGTATCTCCCCCAGACTGTGGCGGGTGCACGGTTGCCGGTGGATGTAACTGTTTAGGCGAGAAAGGCTCTAGGGTGAGTAGACACGAGCATCTACCGCCTCACTACCGATCTGTTCACCTGTTGGAAATGAGAGTTAGGTGTGGTCAAAGGTTTGGGAACTTGGCTTCCAAAACCAAAGTACCAGATTCGAATCATGTCGAACTGGGTTTGACAAACCTGAGACGGTTTGAGTGGTTCTTTATAGCATGACTGTTTTTTACAGTTAAGCCAGATGTAAATGGGTACTTAGTGAACTCGGGAGAAAATTTCTGAGCTACGGATTTCGTGCTCTGTGGTCTGCACTTTCAGCAATAAAATAGACTGAGCACATATAGAGGAGCCCAGGTGCAATGCAATATGTTCTATGAGCTTTTTTTCATTGTTATGCAAGTTGGAACTAGAAACGATTTGGGTATTATATAATACTTGCAATACGCATGCAGAGGCCTTCCTTGCTCGTCAATTGAAATGCACAAATATGAAATAAAGAAGAGCAGTTTAACGAATGAAATAACTTCGCCGTTTCCGCACTCCTCGCTTGGCTCATACCTCTCTTTCCTCCCTCTCTCTTTCTATCTCGCTCCCTCCCCATCCCTCTTTCAACCCATGTTTTTCAATCCATAAACAAAAAGTAAAAGTAAAATTCCCGTCACGCCAATAGGCGAATATGAAAAATGGTGTTAGGTCGATATTATTTTGTAATCCAAGACACACAATGGATGATGTGGTCAGCATCACGCTCGCCGCCCTTACTTCCAACATTTTTTTCCGGTACCAAATTTCTGAGGCTGGGTCGACCACAGGAGCCGGTGATAATAAGTATCATTTTGTCTTGGACATGCAATCAAACACATTGGAAATGCACTAAAAAACGTACATTTTAATTTATATGTTCAATAGAAGAACGGTCGAAAGGAAGAAGCTATGTTTATATTTTGAGGTTCCAAGAGTGTTGAGTTTGATAAGTATTAGTAGCTGCAAAATAGCAGGTGATGATGGCGGTATCATCATACGGTTTTGTCTTGATAATGTAATGAGCTGAATTTGGATTAAAGTGAGGAAAAAACTGCACTGGTCATCAACCTCACTCTTTGGTCCAAAGGTATCTTGGACCAGTGGTAAGACATAAGTCGAGGCGACTGGAAATAGGATAGGATGGAGGTTTTTTCTCAGGATTTACTGCTAAAGCCTTTTCCATAAACAGGTACCATACAAGGTCTAATGGAAGCAGCTAAACTAACTGCAAGTGACGTATCAAATTTCTCTTTGAGACTACACGTTTCTAAGTGATGTCAGTGCTACGCAATTTTGACAATCCGTGAAAGTTAGTTGTGAGAGGTATCCAATATAACTGATAACATATTTGGTACTTGACACAACAATGTTCGATTAGGCGTCTGAGGCCCGTTGCGTTGGATGAACACCACCATGTCTAGTTGTAACTGCGTGCTGCCAGGCCTCCTCCGAGGCAAATGGGGAAGCCGCTACCTGTTGAAGTCACGTGCTTCGGGGACGACCTCTCCGGCGCTTCCAGCCAGCAGGGTGGAGGCCGTTTGCACTGTTGACTGTCTTTTGAAGATTCTGGTGAGCTGGGACCTCCTTGTCCAGTCGCACAACATGACCGAACAGGGAAATGCGGCGACATTCCAGAATAACCGAGATAGGGAGAGATATGTCTTTGCAGAAACGTCTACGTTCCGGCCAAATTCGTACTAACTGATTTCGCGTGTACTTTGACGGTTTTTACATATAGCATTTTCTTATTTTAACAAACCTATAGAAATATTATATTTATTTATAGCGCAAACAGTCTATGTAATTGGAAGTAAGAAAATATTTTCTGACGTTTCATCTCCGACAGCAATGTTTCCTAGGACTACCTTCGGTCTGACACATTTGATTTCAGCTGGCTTTTTTTAGTACCGGAGTTACATTTCCACTGCGATCCTTATGTCTTGGCCAGACTACAAAAGGGACTAGTGCAGTCTGTTTCCAGGAGCGCCACATGGAGCGGGAATATGGTTTTGGTCAGTTCTGGTTCGCTTACCCTGACGCAAGAAGCCTGCTGTGAGTCAGTCACTACCTGCTGTCGGTTCATGCATTGCTGCATCTTGACCCCGATCAAGCGGGTGACAATTGTCGTTTGGTTGGTTCAGTTCTAGTATGCCAGCCTATAATGCTCCTTTTAACTCAAAGTATGTGATCTCAATATCTTCTTGTTCACAGTCGTCTACGTTGTTTGCAAGCTTATCTGTCTTCTTGTTCTCTGGTGCGTCACAATGGCTTGGTAGTTTCAAATAGGCCGAGACCATCAGGTTACGTATGTTTACCACAGCTCCCACTTGCACGGTTCGAGACAAAGCGTACGTGGTACGTTTTGGTTACTCAAATTCTGGAGGGACTGAGTTTAGCTGCACTGGCTCAAATCCCACGAAAAAGAAAAAAAAACATGGTTGTCTAAACTCTTTCTACCTTCCTCCCAATTGTTACATGTTAAAACATGTCCAAGCGCCTACCTATATATTGTCTCTACAGCTACGATCTGTTACACTCTCTCCAGTTGAGGTCCGGGAATCGACAGTTCATCTTCACAGTCTCTTCTGCAGGTGTTTTGATTGGTCTATCTCACTTCCTCTTCCCATGTGTTTGTCACGGCATATCTAGCTACGTTTGATGGGTCTTTCCTTAGTGTGTGTCCTAATGAACTACATTTGCTGCTTTTGGTTGGCTGCTTCACTGGTTGTTGTTGGTGCATTTTCCATTGAACGTCGTTCATCACTACCATATACTCCAGGACATCAGGCTGGGGCTTCTCATCTGTAGTGAGAGGACACATCATTGCTGGGTGGTGTTGGGCATACATGTCAATAACCTCCAGTTTGAGAATGGAGATGGGAGTAGTGACCTCAGCGTTAAGATGGCTATCTGAGACCACTTTAATAAGGCCAATAATCTTGACAGACGCGCAAGCCGTACTTCAGAAGGTACAGAAGGATGACTGAGGAACGAGTGGATAGCAGCTGTTGAGGCCTCAGACCTCTAGGGGTTCACATGGATTTACTGCACAGATCATGCTGGGGTTTAGTGCGATTAAAGAGCTGACATCTTGGTTTCACAAGCTCCCATCATGGGCATGGTAGTGATGGATAGGAGTGACATTTTGAAATCAACGACCTCCTGTTGGGTGAGGCCACCGAAATAGATGAATCAGCAATTCATATACTGCAAAATTCCAACACCAAACGAGGTTCGAGCGAAGGGGGACGTATGCGAGGATGGAGCAGGAGCGTGTACAATCAGCGAACTACAGACACCATCAGCGTCCAGATTTTGCACCATTTGCTGAGAGAGAGACTAAGCACCTATGGGTGAGCCTGGAGTGTAGTGACATCGATTCTTAGAAACAGAATATACTACTACTAAACTATTTATAGAATACACGCTATAACGCATTTGTATTACCATATCCAACGTATATGAGAATTTTTCCTGTTTGTTTTTCATTTAAGGGTGTACCTGGAATGATTGGCCCATCTGGCCCACAAGGTAACCAAGGCCTCCTTGGACCCGAAGGTCTGCCTGGGCCCAAGGGATCGAAAGGTGAACATGGCCCACCGGGATCTCTAGGCGAGAAAGGAGCACGAGTAAGTGATTATGTTTCACATGTACTTATTTGTCTTCATTTCTTTGTTTATTCATTTCTTTGTTTATCATCCACTCTAGATTTTTCTTCATTTATTTATGTGTCTTAATTTCTTTGTTTTAATTTTTTTGTTTGTCTTCTTTTCTTTGTTTGTTTTAAATTCTTTGTTTGTCTTCATCTCTTTCTTTGTCTTTATTTATTTCTTTGTCTTCATTTATTTCGTTGTCTTCATTTCTTTGTTTGTAATCAGTTCTTTGTCTTCTTTGTTTGTCTTCTTTTCTTTGTCTTCTTTTCTTTGTTTGTTTTCTTTCCTTTGTTCGTCTTCACTTCTTTGTTTGCCTGAATTTGTTTGTTTGACATTTATTAGGATTAAAAAACGATTGTCATCTCCATTAAAATGAAAACTAATGTAGCGTCCATTAATTGAAGATTTCTAGACTACGTTCTTCTGTGAAATCCGCATACTTGTCCTCTAGTAAAAATTAATACATCGAAGATGTAACAGTACTAAAGGCTAAAATTCGTTTAAAAACCATATAGACTAACGGCTCAGTGACCAGACAAGACCAAAACAACGAAATCAACGTTAATGCTGCAAGACCTTCAGCGGGGGCAAAGAACAAACTAGCAAACCTTCGGCGTCATCTTAGACCTTCGTTCTTCTTTTTCTTCTTTCGTCCGCTAGGAGTATGTCTACATCTGCACAGTTGTCCCTTGTATGAACCTCACTGTCTTCTGCAGCTCACACATAGGTCCATATAGTTTCCCTTACAGTGCTGTTTCTCTTGGCCAGTATGTACGCCTCAGTATCTCATACTAGGCAGTCCTGAAGTATATGCTCCACAGTCTAGGGTGCCTGTCCACATGTACACATACTTGAGCTGCGAATCCTAAATTGTGTGTACATGTGGCTGCGGAGTCGGGTGTGTCCTGTTCTGGGGCGCAGTATGACAATCTGCTCTTGCCTGTTTATATTGTGATAGTCATCTTGTATTTGTGTTCGAAGCTCTCTCACTTGTTTAATCATCCTTTTCTTCTGATGGTATGTAAATGGTACATCCGGTTGCTCGTCTGCAACACCTCCCCTCGCCAGTGTGTCAGCTCTATCATTTCCTGGTATTCCGCAGCGAGACGGTATCCACTGCACCATGATTTAGCTCTGGTTGCTCAATGTTGAAAAGTTCGTTCTGAAAAAAGAAAGTTTTGTTACTCTGTGTTGTAGTTGATAGCTAGACTGCTATATCTGCTTCTTACTGCATTACAATCCGGTTTCAACACGATGCATTTTTGGTAGACGGGGTTTAAAATCCCCCTTCGACTTCCATTCGCCCAGTCAGGGAGCAGGATGTATCCTGTTTGAGGGTCGCCACTCGGAGATGTAACATGGTCTTGAATAGCTCTAGTTAACCTGATGCTGAAAGGCAAAAAGGAAACAGCGACAAGAAGAAGTGGATCTATTGTCCTGGCCATCCTGGGGTCCAGGGCAATGGACGAGTTGACGGGCTTGTCTCGAAGACGGCCATAAGGGAGCTTAGGAAATAGATAAGAATCCGCTAAATGTGTTGGTTTGTTTTTATTTTTTGTGCGTTCGCCTTATTTCTCTATTCCTCAAGACGGTGTGCGTTGCGCTATGTTTTTTTGCGCCTGTTGGACCAGTGCATCCGACTTCGGCATCCATTTTATGTAAAGGTCTACTTCCTCTTGCATTGTATAAGGGTTTGCTTCCCCGGAGTAGCGGCCGGTGCTGTGATTGGAGAGCAAACCCAGCACCTTCGGCTTGTGAGCCGTGTCACTTAACCAGTAGCCAACGCTGTGTTGGTACTACAGTTAATTAACCAGCAGTTCACAGATTGCAGATTGTTGTCCTCAATCGTGGGTCGCACAAGGATGGTAGGATAAAAGGAAACAGCACAACCAACTGGCTATTGAAACCGTTAGTATTCAGCAGCTGTCGCCAATTGCTGAGGCAGGCTGAGCGCCTATGGCTTAGCCCGGAGTGTAGTGACGTCGATTCTGAACAGAACAGAGTAATGAAAGCAAAGTACCTCTAGAGGTTGCGTTAAGTGGTATATAGGAAAGTGGTCGCGCTGTTGTCTCACGGCGTGAACCAACGAGAGTAGTCCACTTAGCAAAAGAGGAGATACTTAAAGGATCGGCTATGTTCAACATTGACATCATATATACAAACACACCATTTCATCCTGAAGATGTTCTTCATTGCTGGTATAATAAATAGTTGATTGTTTCTTTATAAATAGATATGAATTGTTATTTTCGTTAAGTATCGTGAGAAAGTTTAAAAGATGAACTTCAAAAGGCGGGAAATAAAACAAAGTAGGCGTAAAACAGGTTCAGAAATGTACGGGAATAGATACATGCTTCTGAAAAATATATCAGAGAAAAAATTCTATGTTAGGGATTCTCAAACAGGGTGCCTCGCGCCCTATGCAGCCTCCCATCCGTATTGTATAGTTTGGCCTGCAGAATAATCAATCCCCCTTCTCCATTTGAATAAAATATGATGATGATGATATAATAGCTGTGAGCTGGTAGATCTGGACAGCACAATAACCTCCTGGACACAAGCACATGTCCTCTTCAGTTGTTGTGGTGATGTACAGCTTGTGTTGTGTATGGTATGGTCTGGTTGGAGCAGCAGGTTTCACAGATCGCCAGCCCTGAGTACAAAGTCAAGATGCGCTCGACTGATTCCTCGTGGTTGTGGCAGAATCTGCAGTTTTGTCTACATAGTGGGTCTAATCTATTCAGATGATTGTTGAGAAAGGCATGGCCTGTTCTCAGCTTGAAGATCAAACTATGGTCTATTCGTTTCAATTTCTTGGCTGGGTCCTGGGGATCTGGTATAGCTTGGTGTTTAAAATATGTTCGGTTTGTCTGGGATGTTGCCCGCTGACAGTCCCTGTCTATAGTTGTAATTCAGTGGCTGTGGTAGCGTTGCTTCGCTTCTGGTCAGCTCATAACAATGTTCGCTTAGGCGTCTGAGGCCCGTCGGATGAACACCAGCATGTCGAGTTGTAGCTGCGTACTGCCAGACTTCCTCTAAGGCAGATGGGGAGGCTGCTACCTGTTGGGGCCACGTGCTTCTGGAACGACCTCTCCGACGCTTCCAGCACTGTTGACTGTCTTTTGAAGGATCTGGTGAGCTGGGACCTCCTTGTCCAGTCGGGCAACATGACCGAACAGAGAAATGCGGCGACGTTCCAGAATAACCGAGACAGTGGGGAGATGTGTTTTTGCGGAAACATCCACATTCCGGACGAAATCGTACAAACGAACGCCAAGGATGCATCGCTGATGCAGCTCATAAGCCTTCTCATTTCCTGGGACTCCAACATGGCCAGGTATCCAATGGAGCACCACTTTCGCTCCATTAGAGGTGAACAGTTGATCAATTAATTTGTAGATATTATTAACATCTGGAGACATTCTGTTTTTCTAAATCTTGAAGATCAGATTTTAAGTCTAAAAGTATGTCGATTTTCTCATTCTGTGGGGTGCCACTTTCAAAATCTGAGATAATTCCGCACATAGACTTTTCTATTTTTTCGTTTATTTCTGCTTCGTAATTGGAACATGTCTCCCAGCCATAGATATAAGGGTGGTTTCCTTGGTGCAGGTTATGGTATACAGCGCCTTATCCAGCGTTAGTCGTAGCCAGGTAGCAGATCCATCCATGTATACTTGGAAATCAATAGTTATACCATTACATAAGCCTGGAAACTTAAAGCTGTGCCAAAATTACAGAACAATAAGCCTCATCAGCCACCCTAGCAAGGTCATGCTTAGATTAATCCTCCACCGATTGAAACCCCAAATAGAGAACATTATTGCCGAGGAGCAAGCAGGGTTCAGACAGGGAAGAAGCACTACAGAACAGATTTTTAATTTAAGGCTGCTGAGCGAGAAATATCTAGAACAGCAGCAAACACTGTATCATATGTTTGTGAATTTTAAGAAGGCGTTTGATATGGTATGGCATAACGCGCGTTGGGCAACCATGAGGATGTATAATATCAACGGAAATATTATAACGGTCCTTGAACACCTGTATAACAAGTCGTCTAGCGCAGTTCTTGTGAATGGAAGGCGAGGGGACTGGTTTCGCACATCAGTTGGTGTGAGACAGGGGTGTACACTCTCTCCAACTCTTTTCAATATATTCCTTGAAGGAATTATGAGTGAGGCACTTGGAGGTCACGTTGGTACTGTCAAGATAGGGGGCCGAACGATTACCAACCTTCGTTTTGCAGATGATATCGACGGGTTGGCGGGTTCAGAAGCAGAACTCCAGGAATGGGTCAGAAGACTCGATGAAACAGCTCTTGACTATGGTATGGAGATAAACGCTGCAAAGACAAAATTAATGACCAACAATGCTACGGGCTTCAACAGCAGGATAAAAGCTAACGGTCAGGAACTCGAAGTGGTTGGCCGTTTTAAATATCTTGGGTCGATTGTCAGGGATGAAGGATCAAAATGTGAGGTGTTGGCCAGAATAGCACAGACAATAGCGGCGCTTGCACGCCTTATCAAAATCTGGCAAGATAAACGGTTAGCACTATGTACGAAAATCAGATTAATGCGTACACTGGTCCTGTCAATATTCCTCTATGCGTGTGAGACATGGACAGTTACAGCTGACCTTCAACGAAGGATACAGGCCTTGGAGATGAGATGTTTCCGAAAACTTTTAAACGTCACGTACAAAGATCGAGTTACAAATGAGGAAATACGAGATAGAATTACAAAAGCAATAGGGCCGTTCGAAGACCTTTTGGCAACTGTCAAAAGAAGGAAACTCACTTGGTACGGTCACATATCGAGATAAAATGGTCTTGCAAACACAATCCTCCACGGAAAGGTGCATGGCAGATGACGAAGAGGCCGGCCCAAAAAGAGATGGGAGGACAACATAAAAGAATGGACCAGTATCCGACCAGAAGAGTCACAGGCAGCGGCATCTGACAGAGAGGGGTGGCGTGGGGTTGTGAGGATGTCTTCATGTGTGTCCCAACGACCTCACCGGTTACGGGATGACCTGACCTGACCTGACCTGACCTGATACTTGGATGTTTTGTGGATATGTATGTAGTTCCAAAAGTGATAGTTTTCAGCAAAGATGGTAGGGTGTGCCTGTCTGTAGAGGGATCCAAGAGTACACTTCTTACTATAGGGATAGTAGCTGCCAGCGAGGTGGTTCATCGCTGATGAGGAATACGAGATAATAAGGGTTAGACAAGAAGATCAGACACTCCTTCATTACTACCAATCCAAAGTACTTTAAAAATGGCTACAATCGGCTAAATTATTCACATTTTTAGTTAAATTTATGGCAAACGAAAATGTGCACCTTTCTTTACAGTTCCATTACTAGTTACACGGTGAGCTCAGAGCAGACAGGCGCTCATTAGGAGGACAGAAGAAACGTTGCAGAGACTTCTTGAGAGTGTCTCTGAAATACTTCAACATTGATGTCACCTTCTGGGAATTGCTTCCACGGAACCGTTCCACAGTAGCATCACCATAGGTACTCAGATCACAGAGCGAAACTGCATTACGGAGGATCAGAGTAAGCGAACCGGCCTAAATAGCAGAACGCACGACGAATCCACAGCCGACTCCTCACGTGAGTGCCCCGAGGGAGAAAAAGTCTGCCGTGCCAGGATTGGTCTCTATAGCCATATGAGAATACATCTCGCAGGACTAGTCTGATGCTGTCGACATCTTCAATTACAATGGATAATTATTATCTATTATTAATTACTTACTTGAATACTTGAATCCTGGTATTCAATCAGGCAAGGTTGCTTAATACCAGGTATCCAAAAAACTGCTTGGACACTTGTGCCTATCTTTCGCATTGGAGTGTCATAACGATCCGACTATTATTACTGGTCTACACGATGTTCCTAATGAGAACAAATGTAAATTTAAGACATAAACCAAAAAGCATGTATAATGTGATGTTTATTTAATCCAATAAGTCCAGACACACAAAAGGAATATATTGTACACAAATATATATCAGGGGAAAACGTTAAATACAGTCAAACAGCCGACATGACATACAAAATGATGTCATGGTAAATGGAAAATGACCCATAGAACCACAACCTATTCTAAAAATTTAAAGTAGGTCATGATAGAACCCAGAGCATTGCTCCTGGACGCCCCCATTTGTGCTCAGTCCCTTTCGATACTCAAAGTGCTGACGACAGAGCAGGAATTGATTAGGTCCTGCTGTGGCTCTGAAATGTTCCTCTGACTTCGTCAAGTAGCCATATACAGCTGGGTCGACTAGAAGTAGCGGTCATGCCATGAAAAACCATAGCTGTAATTTTGTTTTGTACATTAAGATTAGGAGTATAAAGAAAATTATTGAATGAAATCATACGTAGTTTCAAAGTTACGATGGTTTGGTCGTATCAAAAGACATAGCAACTTACTTTAAACGATGTTGGTTGAAAAAAGGGAGACGGCAAACGTATCAGAGGAAAACAGTGCTATAAGTAGAAGAACAACAGCAGGAGATGAACAGCGAAAATCCTATCAGATTGCACCATCGAGGCAAGAGACAGACTTCTTTGGGAAATCCATTGCAGCCAACCTTCGATATAGAAATGGCAAATGAATTGACAGCGTACGAGGAATAAGAAAGACAGGCGTAATGGAAGTACCAATAACGTCAGATGATTCACTGTTATTAGTCATTAGCGACCCGTTCCTCGCCACGATAGTTAGTCTTGTGCGGGCCCCAGCCATGTCTGCAGTCGTGAAATATTGTCACAAAATGAGCAGTGGATGATTGGATTGTCCATGGCTCATGAGGACGCACATGCGCGGTCATGTTGGCGATGTTGGGGGTCTGGGTAGGGGTTGAAATTGAATATCTCTTGCTTGGTCAGTGGGCCAGCCTTGAGCAGGGTCGTTGGTTTCACTACTTCTTTCCGGTTGTTGCACCGCGCCCTCTGTCTCGTATTCGTTTTGTTTACTTGCAAATTGACTCCCCTTTGGCCTTTGGGTAAGTCCACTAATGAGGAATCCGGAACAGGCTATAATGCTTGATATCCCAATGAAAAGGGATGTGTCAAGAAAATGTTTAGTAATATTATCAGCCAGGCGAGGATAGATGACGAGGTCACAGTGGCATACATCCTTCAATGGATGTGACATCAAACTGGTGTGAACACACGATGTGGACAGTTGGGTAGGATACCATTTAGTTATCCAAATAACTAGCACACCACATAATGAGCACGTTGGTGAATCCCGAGGCAAGAATCCTTTTCTAATATGAATATTCAGAAATGGTATGACATAAAAATACTGCGCGAACCCGCTTGAGAGATTGTTGTTGTTTGCGAATGCCCACGATGAACTATTTCTACTGTGCATGTTCAGCAACCTTAGGAATTCAATATTTCTATAAATTGTTCTCTTATGATTTTCAGGGAAGGATGGGCGCTCCTGGATTTCCTGGAATTAATGGCATTCCTGTAAGTATTTCTTGATATATCAATCTCAACGTCTCTCACGCAGTTACTCTGCGCATCCCGCTTTCTTTCTCTCTCACCCTCACTTATTCTCTTCCTCTATCTACCCACTCTTGTTCCATCGTTCTTTCACCTCCTCTCTCTCAATATGTCTCTATACTTCTCTCTATCATTCTGTCTAGTTTTTCCCCCGTCATTTCTCGTTCTCTCTTTCTCTCTCTCTCTCTCTCTCTCTCTCTCTCTATATATATATATATATATATATATATATAAATACATATATATATATATATATATATATATATATATATATATATATATATATATATATATATATATATATGATATATATAGACGAGATAGAACGGGGGATAGTGCACTGACTTCCCAGCTGATTTTTCGGAGTTCGGTCCCCAGTTGGTGCAGGATTTTTCCCAATCACAGAACGACACCCGAGGTCCCTTCATTCTCAAAAATTTGGTACCAGAATAATCTGGGAAAGTAAAGGCTGCCGGTGGGACGTTGACCTCATCACACATAGTGTTATCTTGTTCAAGACAAATATGGGCGTAGCACCATATTCCCAATATGTCATACTGGCGTGGAATCAGGATATCTTTCATATTTAAATATGAAAGTAGTCAATTGTTTAAACCTATCCCATTCGTCCTAATCGCATTCCACTTCCCAACCAGTCCTAATTTCGTACCTCATCCTACTCGTCACTCTACATTCTCAGCCTGACGATTTCTGTCCCTCCTTCCCCACCCCCCCTCCCTCCCAACTAGCCTATCTCTTCACCTCATTTCGTCCTGCCCCAATTCGTTAATCTCTTATCCTCCCTCAACCCACCCTACCCTCCCCTACTCCGCAGTTGATCTGTCCTCATCAACCCCGACCATTACTCCCCCTCAACCATCCAACCTTCTTCCCCCCTCGTTGCCATTGATGATGCTATAATGAGGCGAGCACACTGATCACGTGATCCATGAGAACGAAATGGAGAGACCAGCACAAAGAATACAAGCCAGAAAATGACATCATAGGCAAACTTGGCAGAGATGGGCAGACCGAGATTTTCAGACTCAGAATAGGAGATTGAAGACTCAGGCTCACCTCCACAGATTGAGCCCGAGAGACGTCGTCTCGTATGATTGTTGAGCAGCCAAGCAAACAGCAGAATCTATCCTGCAGGACTGCCCTACTTATTCCAAAGAGGTGGCCTGGTGGAACGACCATGCTCGAAAAGCTGTGGGTGAAGGATCATCTGGTCTCACCTGGAGAGTTGGTGGTAGGTGAAGGATCACCTGGTCTCGCCTGGAGAGTTGGAGGTAGGTGAAGGATCACCTGGTCTCGCCTGGAGAGTTGGTGGTAGGTGAAGGATCACCTGGTCTCGCCTGGAGAGTTGGAGGTAGGTGAAGGATCACCTGGTCTCGCCTGGAGAGTTGGTGGTAGGCATCATTTTCTGTGTGACCAGGGTGGACTTTTTCCCCATTGTGCTCTGTACTTTGCCCTGGGGAATTCTTTAGTCTCATTGTATGGAATTTCTGTATCACTCTGCTGCAGCATTCCTCCCTCTCTGGCGAGTCTGTCCGCCTAGAATGTCGCAGTGGGCTGGTATCCACTAAACTATGCTTTTATTTGAAGCACTGGGACAGGCGTTCAAGCGAGTCTGACAGAGCACCGAGTTCATTTGTGCTGGTTCTTGAGAACCATTCACACTGAAAGGGTTTCTGTGAGAAACCCCTAGTCTAACCGTCCACACACACACACACACATACACACACACATCCACACACACACCCATACCCACCCACCCACACTCAGACAACCGCAAGCACACAACCACAAGCACCAGAAATAAACAAGCTAATGTTTGATGACTGGGCATGTATTTGTTGAAATCCTATGATCAACAGTGAGCTGGAAAAGAATTGATCGATTATATATAAAATAGGTCACATAACAGCTTGTCTATCATTGACAAAGGATCTAAGAAGTGGCGGTAGTTTGTTGCTGCCCTTAAAGGCACCATCAGACATAATGGCCACCTTCTGTATCATTGACCAAGGAACGAAGAAGTGGCGGGAGTTTGTTGCTGTCCTTAACTTAAAAGTAGATTCATTTTTACACTAACATCATAGCGTTTGTTCTAATTACTGAGGTCTATCGGGAGGAATTGTACGGCTGAGGATTAAAAGCCGCTTGCCCATGTAGTCCCCATGCAATGTACTTACTAGTTTATTATTTTTCCTACGACAGAAAAACAAAATTAAAATTAAACATCATAGAGGTTTTGAACGAAATTCGTTGTGGGTTAAAGACTAACATCCAAATCACTTGACCAGCCGATTCTTGAAAAAAATTATATCAGGACATGAAGACTCCCTGCGCACCTATAACCAAAGCAATATTTTATTTCTACTTTTCTCAGGGCATTCCAGGTCCTACCGGTCCACGAGGACTCCCAGGCTTAGACGGATGCAATGGATCACAGGTAATGGGCGTCTCCTTAGGGCTAGCTAGCATGTGTTCTGTTGTGTTTGATTTTATAGACTACCAGAAGGCGTTCAACGGTATGGATCGAAGCATTTATGGCTACTAGACACGACTGGATATCGGTTAAGTTAATATCACTCATACTGAATTTACGTCATTGAATGCTGTATGCCTCTGTGACCTCGCCAACTATTCTCGGCTGTTGTGTTGTGTTATGTTAAGCAAAGCTAACATCCAAGTTCAGGTACCTACTTAGAAACCAGCATGGCAGGCGTCTCAAGATGCGCAACAGAAATATGGAACAGAATGGGACTAGCCTACTTCCAGAACATTAACAAATCGTACTATCTGGCAAGTCTTTTTATTCTTATTCTTTTTTGTCTTTTTCTGACCTCTTCTTCGTCTTCTTTTTCGTCTTCTTAATCGTCTTCTTTTTTCTCCTTCTTCTTCTTCTTTTTCACCTTCTTCTTCTTACTCTATTAATTCTTCTTCTTCCTCTTCTTCTCTTTTCGTTCGCTTGAACACACAATGTCTATATCTGCAATGCTGTCTCTTCACTGACTTTTGTAGTTCACATACTGGTCCCATAAAGTGTCTCTTCCAGTGTTGTTTTTATGGGCCAGTGAGATTGTCTTTGTACATCATATGTGGGACAGCTCTGTAGGATGTGTTCTGCAGTCTGAAGTGCCTGTCCGCATGTACGCATAGCTGAGTTGCCAGCCCTTAAGTGTGTATATTTGTGACTGCGGAGTCAGTTGTGTTCTGTTCTAAGATGCAACACATTTTGATCTTGACAGTTGTCTTATGAAAATCATTTTGTTTTAATGTTGGTGGCTTTCTGTTTGATTTGATCATTATGTTCTTCTGTTGGTATGCAACTGGTACATCCGGTTGATCAGTATGTGAGTATGTTTACCTCCCCCTGATAATGCATTGATCAGTATGTCAGTACGTTTACCTCCACCTGATAATACATTGATCAGTATGTCAGTATGTTTACTTCCACCTGATAATAAGTTGATCCGTATATTTACCTTCCCCTGATAATGCATTGATCAGTATGTTTACCTCCCCCTGATAATGCATTGATCAGTATGTTTACCTCCCCCTGATAATGCATTGATCCGTATATTTACCTTCCCCTGATAAAACTTGATCAGTATGTTTACCTCCCCCTGATAAAACATTGATCAGTATGTCTTGTCTGACCAGACATTAGTCTCCTCTCCCTACAACAACCAACGTAACACGCTTAGCTCATGAAAGGAAACTGTCCGCGCCTATCTCCCTTTAAGACATACGGCGATGTGAGTAGGCGGAAATACACTTGCTTTAAGACAGGAAACAGCAGCTGCCCACGCAGCGTAGCTGCAGGAATGCCCCAAGAAAAGTCAATTAACAAATTACTCACTTATTCAACGGCTCCTCTTCTACCATGAGTTATCAAGTTTTTCTGAACTTTTTCTTGTGTTCCATTTGTATAATGGGTTATAGTAATTCTAACATGGGACGGATGGATTGGGGGGGGGGGGGGGGGGGGGGGGGGGTTGCCGCGGGCCGCAAGAAACTTTTGAACCCATGTATACACAAATGGATCAAATGCAACAGTGCAGCGCATGAGCTGCAGTGGTCAGCGACCCATAGCTGACTGCTAGTGTCAGGGCCAGCGAACCAGAGCTGACAAGACCCTTCTACACCTCCACGCGGTGATCCTGGATAACAGGCTGCAGCAGGGCAGACTGGCTAAGGAGAAGGGATCGAAGAGGGAATGCTAACCCGGTACTTCAAACCTAAAGGAGCTAAGGATGATACCCTATAAACTATGTCACCGGTTCAAAAGAGTTGTGATACAGTGGATTCCATCTCATTGCCATATTTTTGGTAATCAAGAGGCTGACAGACTGTCAACACAAGGTGGAAAGCTACCTCCATTTGAGATAGGTATAACTTATAAAGAGGCCAAGAGGTTTACCAGGTGTAGATACAAGAATGGGGACGGTGTGGGCTAGTGGTTAAGTGACACTACTCATAAACAGAAGGTGCTGGTTTCGATCCCCATCACAGCACCGGCCATTACCCCGGGGAAGCAAACCCTTAGAAAATGCAGGAGGAAGCAGACCCTTACATAAAATGCATGCTGAAGTCGGATACACTGTGCCGACGGGCGCAAAATAAAAACCACAGTGCAACGCACACCACCATGGGAAATTGGACGAACGCAAACAAAATAAATTAAAAGATACAAGAATAAGGGGAATACAGAACATGCAGGTCATCAAACAAATGGCGCATATTACCAGCTCAACAGAAGTGAGCAGGTGGTAATCTTTAGACTTTGTGCAGGCCACAACCATCTGTTCAACAAGCTAAGAATAGAACACACAGATAAATGTGTCTGCAGCACTGGCAACATGACTACTTAACATCTGCTACAAAGGTGTCCAACATACGAGGAACAGAGAAAGTACGTGAGGCAATCTGCTAGAAAGGTGTCCAACATACGAGGAACAGAGAAAGTACGTGAGACAATCTGCTAGAAAGGTGTCCAACATACGAGGAACAGAGAAAGTACGTGAGGCAATCTGCTAGAAAGGTGTCCAACATACGAGGAACAGAGAAAGTACGTGAGACAATCTGCTAGAAAGGTGTCCAACATACGAGGAACAGAGAAAGTACGTGAGACAATCTGCTAGAAAGGTGTCCAACATACGAGGAACAGAGAAAGTACGTGAGACAATCTGCTAGAAAGGTGTCCAACATACGAGGAACAGAGAAAGTACGTGAGGCAATCTGCTAGAAAGGTGTCCAACATACGAGGAACAGAGAAAGTACGTGAGGCAATCTGCTAGAAAGGTGTCCAACATACGAGGAACAGAGAAAGTACGTGAGGCAATCTGCTAGAAAGGTGTCCAACATACGAGGAACAGAGAAAGTACGTGAGGCAATCTGCTAGAAAGGTGTCCAACATACGAGGAACAGAGAAAGTACGTGAGGCAATCTGCTAGAAAGGTGTCCAACATACGAGGAACAGAGAAAGTACGTGAGGCAATCTGCTAGAAAGGTGTCCAACATACGAGGAACAGAGAAAGTACGTGAGGCAATCTGCTAGAAAGGTGTCCAACATACGAGGAACAGAGAAAGTACGTGAGGCAATCTGCTAGAAAGGTGTCCAACATACGAGGAACAGAGAATGCACGTGAGGCATTCACCGATATCATTCTAGGACAAGCTCTATGAAGTTACCAATAACCTGAGGCCGAATACTGCTCTCTTTAGAAACATTCATTTTGACGTCCGAAATTGTACGTGGAAGAAGAGGAAGAAGAAGGAGGAGGTGGGAGGGTGGTTGTCGACGACAAACGCTTGAATGCTATTAACTTTGTAGACGATCAAGCCATGGTCAATGAAGCAGAGGAGAGCTGTACAACACTTACTCAACCTAATCTGCAGCGCCACAAACTGAATAAAAATACCTATAACGAAGACAAAGCTTATGGTGATTGCAAAAGAATTAACCGCAACAAATTTAGACATTGTAGATCAACACATTGAAAAAGTAAATCAGTGTTAATATTTCGGACAGATCATTACTGGCGATGCCTGTTGGTAGAAATATATTAGAGCTAGAAGTGCATGGGCAAAAACAGCGTTCAGAGAGAAACGCTGAATACTCAAATCCAAAAGAACAAGCATCTCTCTCTATAAAATAACTCTCAACGTTTATATCTGGGTCTGTGGCACTGTGGGGCTCGGAGCTGTGTTCTATAACCAAGAGAGGAAGGGCATTTGGAGATTTTCGAGATGTGGTGTTATCGAAAGATTTAAAATATCAGATTGACAGACAGGATGTCTAATAAAATTGTGCTGGAGGCAGTTATTTCCCCATGTCTGAAACGCTTTCATCTAAATTGTATTAGTCTCAATTCTTTGTCCATGTTGTGTAGAGTCTTCTGCCACCGGGTGCAGAATCTTTTACCATAGGATGTAGAGTCTTCTGCCACGGGATGTAGAGTCTTCTGTCATGGTGTGTTGTCTTCTACCATGTGCTGCAGAGTCTTCTGCCATGGGTTGTAGAGTCTTCTGCCATGGATTGTAGAGTCTTCTGTCATGGGATGTAGAGTCTTCTGTCATGGGATGTAGAGTCCTCTACCATGGGATGTAAAGTCTTCTGTCAAGGGATGTAGAGTCTTCTGTCATGAGATAGAGTCTTCTACCATGGGATGTAGAGTCTTCTGTCATAGGATGTAGAGTCTTCTGTCATAGGATGTAGAGTCTTCTGTCATGGGATGTAGAGTCTTCTGTCATGGGATGTAGAGTCTTCTACCATGGGATGTAGAGTCTTCAACCATAGTGTATTGTCTTCATCGATGGGTTGTAGAATCTTCAACCATGTTATGTAGAGTCTTCTACCATTAGATGTAAAGTCTTCTACCATGAGATGCAGTCTTATATCTTGTTACGTAGAGTCTTCTACAACGATGTGTAGAGTTCTTCTTTTTCATTTCCTATGGTCTACAGTATATACAGGCTGGGCTAGTCGGCCGTATGCCCATCCCTCCTTAGTTGCCTTCTACGGTAATCCTAATAGATTACAGGGTTACTAACCTTTATTCCCTTTTTGGACCCCGACGGGATCAAGATGCTGAGCAGCAAATGAGCTGCAGTGGTCAGCGACTCATAGCTGACTGCTAGCATCAGGGCCAGCGAACCATAGCTGCCAAGACCCTTCTATACCTCCACGCGGTGGTCCTGGATAACAAGCTGCAGCAGGGCAGACTGGCTAAGGAGAAGGGATCGAAGAGGGAATGCTAACCCGGTACTCAAAAAGTACTTCCTGAAGTCGGATGTGTTGGACCGAGAGGTGCAAATATCGCAGCCAAGCTGTAAACTACGACACAACGCATTCCGTTCTCTGGACTACATTCTGCTACTTAATCCCTTTCAGGGTTTGGTAGTGGGCGATTGAGAACAAACGAAGAAGAACGAGAAGAAGAAGGACCCCGACAACGCTCATGTGAGAAAAAATTCTTCTGTCGGCTGCTCGTTCCGCGAGAAGCATGATGCTCCAACTGCAGCTGCTCCTGTTACAGGAAGCAGTTATCTGCGCACTTGACGGTTTCAACATAAATATTTTTACATGATGATACTGCTAGACCCATGCACAACCTCTGTCTGCAAAAAATATAAAATGTCCAGCAACACAAGATTACAATGCAATGGCAATAACCCGCAGTTAGGAAAATGGCTGTTGTGCACGTCGTGTCACACTTACACATGCACGCGCGCGCACACACACTCGTCGTGAGTATAGACAAATAGAAACGAAAACCGGATACAGTTCTGTAGAATTCCAGAGAAACAGACAGGATGCCATATACTCACGAGAGGTGCCACCGTCAATGTGTGCTTCTGTTTATGTGGGAAATCTGCCTGAGATGCCAGAAGGGAGGGGGGGGGGGGATGGTTGGTTACTGGGTGCTGATAACGTTTAACAATTGGGGGGGGGGGGGGGGTTGAGAGGGGGTAAAGGATTTGGAGGGGGGGGGGCGCCTTGCAGACGAAAGTTCAGACGACACACCAAACTTTGATCGTGGAAGGGGTCGCAAGCCCACCCATCAAGAGGGTCTATGTTCGTGTTATCTGGCCATTCTGCCGGGTGGCTGTTCTGTCCTGTTCCAGAATCGACGTGGCTGCTCCTCTGGCAAGATACATATGTGCTCTGTTCCGCATATGGGGAAGGGTATGGATACTTATATTTCCAGAAGCACGCTGGTTGTACATACTTCTGTTCCGTCTACTTAGGACCTCTCTCTGCTCTACTCGCGATTGGGTTCGAAATCCTGTAGTCGGTGGTTGCCATTTAACTTGAATGCAGTGTTGATATCAAAGAGAGAGCCAGTGGTCTCAAGGTAAGGTGTTCGCCTTGGGTGCTGGAAGTCGCGATTTCAAATCACGGTGGAGACCGGGTTTTTTTCTCGTGGATCGGGTAAAAATGTCTTCTTATCTCTGACAAGTGAGATCAGACACCCGTGTGCAGTTGTGCGCACGTTAAAAATTCCTTGGCAGTTGAAGATCGAAAAGAGTAGGCTTAATGGCGCTGCTCAGGCAAAATTCCAGTTACAAATCTACTCAAATTATTCTAGGAATTCTCGCCAAACAGATAATATGTCACAAAAAGGGGACTGTGTGGCTGTGGCGTCACGTCTCGGTTATGTGGTTAGCGGAGCGGCATAGATGGCGCCTGACACGCTGTTAGTCTACCTTGCTATAATTTACGCTTTCACCCCCACCCGTTCCGACAATTGACGATCGTATATTCCAGGGACTACCAACCTAACGGTTGGAACATATACTGGGATTGACCTGGCAAATCAGCAGCGGATTTGCGCTTGCCAAAAAATATGAAACAAAGGATCCCACACCTTCCCACAACGTCTGAAAATAGATAGATAGTAAATATCAAAGAAACGGACTGATTGACTTTACAATATCACTCGTACCGTATATCTAGGCGATGATGTTAGCTGCCAAACGTTGTTCGTATCCCCTCAGAATATGCGTTATAGAGACTCGGTGAAAGCAGGCAGCTCTGTCGTACCCCTTGTCTTACGGAAACATGAACAGTGAGCCCTTCTGTGATTGAAATAATCGCCTCTTGATTTCATTCGGGTCATGGATTAACTTAGTGAGTGTTCTTTCTATACACATTTGTTCCAGGATCTCAAAAAGTTTGCTCCAGGTGACTCGATCAAAAGCTTTCTTGTAGTCAATAAAGCAAATATATAGTGGTCGTCCTTGATCGATCATTCTTTCTGCGAGAAGCCGCAGTGATCCCATGGCATCCCGTGTACCTCTGGCCTTGCGATATCCAAACTGGTTATCTTGCAGTACTTGCTCTATCTTTCCATCAGTTCTCATCTTCATTTTCTTCAATAAGATTTTAGATGCATGTGTTATCAAACTTATTGTTCGGAATTGATCTATTTTTTTGCATTTAATTTCTTTGACAAATTAATTAATATTGAAGTTGTGTGCTCTTTTGGCCATATTCCATTCCAATGTTATGCAGAGTTGTAATAGGTGTGTCAAAGTTAATGGTGTGAAAGTTAATGGTGTGAAAGTTAATGGTGTGAAAGTTAATGGTGTGAAAGTTAATGGTGTGAAAGTTAATGGTGTGAAAGTTAATGGTGTGAAAGTTAATGGTGTGAAAGTTAATGGTGTGAAAGTTAATGGTGTGAAAGTTAATGGTGTGAAAGTTTATGGTGTGAAAGTTAATGGTGTGAAAGTTAATGGTGTGAAAGTTAATGGTGTGAAAGTTAATGGTGTGAAAGTTAATGGTGTGAAAGTTAATGGTGTGAAAGTTAATGGTGTGAAAGTGTATGGTGTGAAAGTTAATGGTGTGAAAGTTAATGGTGTGAAAGTCAATGGTGTGAAAGTTAATGATGTGAAAGTTTATGGTGGGAAAGTTAATGGTGTGAAAGTTAATGCCATCAAATTTGTCGCTGACCAATCGATAGTGGGAGGATCAGTAGCAACGTTGCAAATGCTGCTAGAAAAACACTAATAGCACAGCCAAAGAGTTTGGCATGACAATAAACACAGCAAAGACAAAGACCTTGGTAATATCCAAGCAACGTAGACAAATAAATGTGATAATCAATAGAGTAATAATCGAACAAGTTCAAAAGTGTACATATTTGGGACAAACCATTACATAAAATTGGCCGAAATGAGACAGAAATCAAGACAATGATTGCAATGGCAAAACAGGGCTTCAGAGAAAAAAAAATTGTTAACATCAAAGCGTATCACAATAGAACTAAGGAGAAGAATATAACCACCACTCATATGGCATCTGCACTGTATGGGGTTGAATCAAGGACTAGCAACGAAGGATAAAGAAAGCTTGGAAGCGTTTGAAATGTGGGGAGTGAGTTGGACAGAATGAAGATCCAATGACAATGTACTCACTGAAGTGGGCGCACACAGACAAATATTGCATCTATTACAAAAACGTCGGTTGAGTTTACTGGGTCACAATATGAGACATGAATGTCTTCTGCAGAAGATACTAGTGGGAAAGATTCAAGGGAAATGAGGACCATGGCGTCCAAGATTCAATTTTACATCACAGGCACGCAGGGACATTAAAGTACGGACCTCTGCTGAAATGAAGAGAGCTGCAGAGGATAGAGTCGAATGGAAAGACATACTAAGACAACCTTACAACCAGTCTCCGGACTGAGCAACCAGAGGATAGAGTCGAATGGAGAGACATACTCAGACAACCTTACAATCAGTCTCCGGACTGAGCAACCAGATGATGATAATGATGTTAGCTAGCTCATAGGACTAGGACAGTAAATCTACACAAGATTGAGTCCTCTATGCAGCTATCCACCATGCCATAATATGTCCTTTTGTTATCTCCAAAGAAAGTGTTTATTTTCTGACACCTACTTGCCTCATACATACATACATACATGCATACATTCATACATACATATATACACACACACATACATACATACATACATACATACATACATACATATATACATACATACATACATACACATGCATACATACATACATACACACACAGATACATACATACATACATACATACATACATACATACATACATACACACACACATACATACATACATACATACACACATACATACACACATACATACATATATAAAAACATACATACATACAGGCAGGCATGCAGACAGATAGACAGACACACACACATACATATATTCATGTGTGCGTGCTCGCGCGCGCACGCGTGTGTGTGTATGTGTGGGTGTGGCAGCGTGGTCTAGGAATGAAACGTCTTGTTCACAATTTCAACGCACCCGGTTCGATTTCCGTCGTGTGCAGTTTGGGAGACACGAGATTTTTCTCAGTACGATAGCTTCTCCGCGTACGGAAAGAAATAGCAACCCACAGTAGTATGCACACCTATCAAGAAACGTATAATGGCAAAATTGATCGGCGGTTGTAAGATGCGACATTCTGCATAGACATGTTACTTACACTTACACTTACAAATTTATATGTCCATTAGAAAATGTAATTGCATACCAGCTGTCACCATTATTGAAATGCCCTGGCATAAACATGTCCCCCCAAAATAATGCTAATCAACAGTATATTCATGCCAACTCTCTGTTACCAGTGTCCAACGTGGACTTTACAAAAATCGTTAGAGACAAAGATCACGACATGTTAGATGAGATGCCTTTGGAAAACAATCAACGTAACTAGGAGAGAACGAAAGCGCAATGAAGATATGCGAAAAATTGTTGAAGCAAAACACTGCACTGAATATTTTGATGAGAAGAGGATCAAGCGTTTCAGCCAGCCAACGAGAATGCAACCTACCTAACTACCCCTGTGCGTCTATAACGCACGACGATCGGGTTTTCGCAGCCATGGCAGACCAAGAACTATTTGTATAGGAAATGTTGCGAATATTCTAAATCGTCATGGGATGACGACTACTTCAACGACGCGTCTGGTCATGGACAGAAAATTCCAGCTCCTCACGGCGCCTCACAACACGTGGACAGGACAAGACAAAACAGGCACACACATATGTACACACCCATGTACACACATGTACACACACTTACTTGAATACCTGAACCCTGGTATTCGATCAGACACACTTACCTGATGCCAGATATCCAAATGCTGCTTGAATCAGTGTCTGCCCTTCGCCTTAGGATATAACGATGGACTAAGGTCTTGATGCAGAACATCTCTCCATCTAGCGACCTCGAGATATTTAGGACACATTGCTCCAATGCTTTTTCGGTAGCACGAAGTTTCTCTGCGTCTGATTTGCTTAGACCCAAACCTCGCACTCATATACTTTAGCCGAGGTAACCATGATATTGAAGGTTTGAACCTAGACCTTCAAGTCTGACATCTGCTGGATTATCAGTTTAATGCGGTTGAAGCTGAACCAACTCACCGCTCTCTTGCGTCAAATCTCCATGTCATTCTTTCAGCTGTTGCTGATTTCCTTGACTAAGTAGATTTACACTTTGACATTTTCGATAGACTTATTGTCCAGTCGCAACTTCTCCGGAGGGCAGATAGTGTTAAGTGGAAACTGGGTCTCTTTTCTCTTGATGTTCAGGACAATCACCTTGCCTGCTTCATTCAGTTAGTTTAGGGTTTGTTCGGTTTCTGCAATGATGTGGCTGAAGTTCGCAATACCGTCCACAAAACGTAGGTCTGAGACCATCTCGCTCTCTATATTGATGCATCTTCGAACCTGCAAGTTTAGGGACCTAAAAAAATCTTCAATATCTTCAATGGCAGCTTTGAACAGTTTTAGGGAGACATAATCTGCCTGTCGTAGTCCATGGTGTACATGTATGAATAGGGACTTGTGGGATCTCATAAGACGCTTTCCTTTTAAGAAACGAAAGAAAAGAAAGAGCGAAACAGTAAGTGTTTTATTCCCACAAGTTTCTATCCATCCTTTGTCTCGAAGGCGGCGTGACCGGATACATTGTCCTATCGGAGACGGAAGATATAATCGGAAGTCCCTTGTACATGCTGTGTCTATAAATGAAACATTGGAAGTTAAGAATTTGTTAGAGCAGACTGTTAGCCACTGTATAGAAACAAATGAAGAGAAATTGCTGCGGCCCAATGTTCCAGGCGCACCAGGGGGATAAATGCATGTTTCGAAAGCTTTCTTTCAATTCAAGAAGACTTCTCCCATCAGTTTTTGAACTATGTGAAAAGCAACGCGTACAAAGTTAGTTTGGCTGCGGCGCTATTCTTGTTTATGCCACGTAACCATAGCGACAACCACTAAGCAGAGATACCCGTAACCCGATACTGAGACCTATTTTTAAACCGCTATGGAGACCTTCTAAAAAAAACTACTAAGGAGACCTACCCTTTAATCACTACGGAGACCTATCACTAAACTACTAGACAGACCTATCACTAGAGAGACCTACCAATAAAGAGACATCACTAAACTGTTAGAGAGACCTACCAGTAAACTACTAGACAGACCTATCATTAAAGAGACCTACCACTAGAGAGACCTATAACTAAGCTGTTAGAGAGACCTACCACTAGAGAGACCTACGACTACACTGCTAGAGTGACCTACGGCTAAACTACTAGAGCGACCTACGGCTAAACTACTAGAGAAACCTTCCACTAAAGAGATCTACCACTAAACTACCAGAAAGACCTACCACTAAACTACTAGAGAGACATACCACTAAACTACTATAGAGACCTACCACTAGAGAGACCTACTACTAGAGAGACATATCACTAGAGAGACCTGTCATTAGAGAGACCTGACCTACCATTAGAGAGACCTGACCTACCACTAGAGAGACCTACCACTAGAGAGACCTACCACTAGAGAGACCAACCACTAGAGAGACCTACCACTAGAGAGACCAACCACTAAAGAGACCAACCACTAGAGAGACCTACCACTAGAGAGACATACCACTAGAGAGACCAACCACTAGAGAGACCAACCCCTAGAGAGACCAACCACTAAAGAGACCAACCACTAGAGAGACCTACCACTAGAGAGACCAACCCCTAGAGAGACCAACCACTAAACCACTAGGGAGACCTATCACTAAAGCACTAGTGAGACTTGCAACTGGAGAGATATATTACTAAACTACTAGAGAGACCTACCACTTGAAAGACCCACTATTAAAGAGACCTACCACTACAGAGACCTACCACTAAATTTCTAGGGATGCCTACCCCCAAACCACCCTGGATACCTACCCCCAAACCACCCCAGATGCCTACTCCCAAACCACCCCGGATGTCTACCCCCAAACCACCTCATATGCCTACCCCTAAACCACCCCGGAGGCCTAACCCTAAACCACCCCGGATGCCTGACCCTAAACCACTCTCGATGTCTAACCCTTAACCCCCCCAGATGCCTGACCCTAAACCACCCCGGTTGCCTAACCCTAAACCCCCCCGGATGCCTAATCCTAAACCACCCCGGAGGCCTGACCCTAAACCAACCCGGATGCCTGACCCTAAATCCCCTCGGAGGCCTGACCCTAAACCACCCCGGATGACTATCCCTAAAAAGAAATGCTACCAAAGTACACATTTGAGTGACCTTACTCTCCTCTTTCAGAACCTCGGAAAACATCTCTTGTGTTAATGTATCATATTTAAGAAATTGGTTTCACGACTCTTTCACATTCCGATGCCTAAACCACCCCGGATGACTATCCCTAAAAAGAAATGCTACAAAAGTACACATTTGAGTGACCTTACTCTCCTCTTTCAGAACCTCGGAAAACATCTCTTGTGTTAATGTATCATATTTAAGAAATTGGTTTCACGACTCTTTCACATTCCGATGCCTAAACCACGCTTATCAGGCTTTATGCATGGGGACGTGTACAAAGCTACGAGGAATACGAGTCTTTTAGAAATTGATATTCTCATCTAGCAACGAATTTTCCTTTACGTTTTCTTTCTCCCAACGAATTATTAAAATGTCTGCCAAGCGTTTGCGCATGCGAGTTTTCTCCACCCATTTCCGCTTCATTTCTGCCAGCAAGTGTGTATAAATCTTTCATGCTGTAGACTCTGGGAGATGTCTTCCACATGCGATGAACGAGCATGCCAACATAATGACTCACGACACAGTTCTTCCTTCGTTGTCTGGAGTGTGGAATAGGGCAGAGAAATATACGAGTTTGGTGGGCGTCGAAGAAACAGGCATGCAAGGGAGAGAATATGGCTAATTTATTCTTGCTCTCATTTACGTTAAAACAAAATTGGTTACTATTCCTGATAATAATGTAAAGGGCACTGTTTCTAGAGACTTCTTTAAACCCGAGCAGACTATTTTACACTCATCAGGCATTTTACCGATATGAATGATGGGTGTGTAGTACACTTCGAGATGAATCACGAACTCAGAAAATGCTGACAATGAAGTCTGCTTCTTCATAGTCAAGTCTCAGATAACCACGTCTATTTCCTTCATAAAGTTGATGGCCTCTCTGATTTCGCCTATCGCCATACACTTTCTCCTCCAAATAACTGCATATGTTTTACGTATCAAAAAGCTTCATCGAAATTCTTTATAAAAACATCAAAATAATTATAAACTGCCGGAGCTTAAAAATAAAGCTTTATGTGAACTAAAAGTAAAAATATTAGTAGTGTTACAGTGGATACAATTAGACTGTGGCATACCAGGAAACCAACAGCACGAAGAGAGAAAGAAGAAAAAAAAATCCCTTTCCAGGTAAAGGACACCGTTATTTTAGCCATAAGGAAAGTCGACCAAACGAGAGACAACTATCACTGCCTTCATCGAGCGAAGCAGATGATCCTGTTTCACATGATAACGGATTATAACATACTCAATAGCCACCGAAGAGAATAAAATTGACCGTACCACCTATGTGATGGGGCGGACAATCAGCACAAACATCTGAACATATCCTGCTAGACTGTCAGATGTTTAGATAACTGTGAAATGAGATTTACAGTTTTTTCCTATACTAGCCACATTTATTTTCGTCACAACTTGCTGGTCTGTCTCAGAGGTGGCGGGTCACTTCTTCATGATTTGAAACTAAACAAAAAAAACGTGTGTTAATAAACTTTGGTCTCTGCGTTATGCGTGAATTCATTTCGCTTATGTCGATGGCCTTAAGTAACTTTAATATTCCACCCAACAAGGCCAGCTTTGCTTTCAACTTTCTTTGCTCAGAATGGAACTCGGCAGAATTCTCCGTTCATATGTCTTTTAACATGAATGTAGGGCATGCTGCTAGCTTTCACAGAGTCTCTATAACTCATATTCTGAGATGATGATGGACAATGTTATGCAGAGTTATAATAGGGATGTCAAAGTCAATAGTATGAAAGTTAATGCCATCAAATGTGTCGATGACCAAGCCATAGTGGGAGGATCAGTAGCAACATTGCAAATTCTGCTTGAAAAAAATTGGCACAGCCAAAGAGATTGGCATGAAAATAAACACATCGAAGACAAAGACTTTGGTAACATAGGCAAATAAATGTGTCCATGGATGGAGAAATAATCGAACAAGTACATAAGTTTACATATTTGGGGCAAACCATCACATACGATGCCGCAATGACAAAGAAATTAAGACAATGTTTGCAATGGCAAAAAAGGGCTTTAGAGAAGAACATACATTGTTAACCTCAAAGAGTATCAGGATAGAATTGAGGAAAATAATAATCGCCACTCGTATATGGACAATTGCACTGTATGTGGATGAAACAGGGACTCTTAGCAAAGAAGGATGAAAAAAGAGAATAGAAAGAGTGAGTTGGACAAAAAGAAGTTACAATGAAAATGTGTTCACTGAAGTGGGCGGGCAAAGAACAATACTACATTTGCTACAAAAACCTCGGTTGAGTTGACTGGGTCACAAAATGAGACATGAAAGTCTTCCTTCTATAGAAGATACTAGACGGCAAGATTCGAGAGAAGGGAGGACCGGGACCACCAAGACTCACCTTTACATCTCAGTCATGCAGGGACATTAAAGTACCAACTCATACTGCAATGAAGCGAACTGTAGAGGATAGGATGAAATGGAGAGATACACCCAGACAACCTTACAACCAGTCTCAGGTCTGATCAACCAGAGGATAGGATGAAATGGAGAGATACACTAAGACAACCTTACAACCAGTCTCAGGTCTGATCAACCAGAGGATAGGATGAAATGGAGAGATACACCCAGACAACCTTACAACCAGTCTCAGGTCTGATCAACCAGAGGATAGGATGAAATGGAGAGATACACTCAGACAACCTTACAACCAGTCTCAGGTCTGATCAACCAGAGGATAGGATGAAATGGAGAGATACACCCAGACAACCTTACAACCAGTCTCAGGTCTGATCAACCAGAGGATAGGATGAAATGGAGAGATACACTCAGACAACCTTACAACCAGTCTCAAGTCTGATCAAATTAGATGATGATGTCACCATTATTGAAACACCATAACATAAACATGCCCACAAAAAGACCTCCGATCACCAGTGTATTAATGTCAATGCTCTGTTACCAGTGCCCAACGTGAACTTGAACTTTAAATCTCTAGTGAGGATGATCGCGACTTGTGAGATGAGATGCGTACGGAAAACCGTCAACGCAACTAGGAGAGACGGAATGCGCAATTAAGAGGTGTGAAACATCGTTGAAGCAAGGCCCTCAATGGAATATATTGATAGGAAAGAATCAAGTGTTTCAGCCACCTAATGAGAATGCAACCTGACCAACTACCCATGTGCGCCTATAACGCACGACGGTCGGGTTTTCGCAACCGTAGCAGGCCGAGAACTAGATAGATATGAAATGTTGCGAATATTCTCAATCTCATGATCCCCACAATAGTGAGCGATACGCAGATGAAACCAAGCATAGCACAACCGCCTGGAGAACCACGGTCTACCTTCATCAGCACGCTCGGGATGTGAGGAAAGCTACTGCAACCCGCCACTTAAAGTCCTTTTCAGGGCGCACAAAAGAGTAAACCTTCTAACTGTGGGCATTGGAAACAATGAAGAACAACTAAATCGCCATTGGATGACGACTACTTCAGCGACGCGCCTGGTCTTGGACAGAAAACTACGGCTCCCCACGACAAAAGGGGATAAGACAAGACATTCAACTTTCAGTTATCAAGAGCCTTCTGCTGTCGCCAAAAGTGAGCAGCACATGACCTGCTGCTGTCAGCGACCCATAGCTGACTGCTTGCGTCAGGGCCAGCGAACCAAAGCTACCAAGACTCTTCTACACCTCCATGCGATGATCCCGGATAACAGACTGCAGCAGGCCAGACTGGCTAACGAGAAGGGATCGAAGAGGGAATGCTAACCCGATACTCAAAAAATGCTTGCTGAAGTCGGATGTGTTGGACCGAAAGGTGTAAATATCGCAGTCAAGCTGTAAATCTACGACACAACGCATTCTGCTACTTAAGCCCTTTCAGTGTTTGGTAGTGGGATATTGAGAATGAACAAAGCCAAGCCTAGTCATAACACCCAACACTATGCGCCCCTCTGAGATCTGCGCCCTAGGCGGCTGTCTAGTTGACCTAATTGTAGCATCGGTCCTGTGTGGCAGTATTCTATTCTCATCGGTATCACGTATAAAGCCCATCCCGGAATAAACTCACCTACATGCACGCACACTCACTGTCACCCAGACACATAGATCAACTCACACATAACACATCCAACACAGCACAGTTATGTCCCTGTAAGACGAGCTCTCTCTCTCTCTCTCTCTCTCTCTCTCTCTCTCTCTCTCTCTCTCTCTCACCCCCTGCCGAAAATGTGTATCGCACACCTTCCCGCCAGAAATACTTTTAATATTTTGAGTACCCAGCTTCTAACACAAGCCTTATCAATTAGCCTAGTCTCAAGCCTCCAGGCACCAGCTTCTGCGAGTTTACGCAGCTCAGCCAGTCAAGCATGCAGTGGCGTAACTAGAGCCTAGGAGGATCGTGCATGTACGGTTGGAGTGAGGAAAGCGAGATAGAGTGTGTGTGTGTGTGTGTGTGTGTGTGGGGATTGGGGGGGGGTATGAAGGGAGGGAGGGAGGTTGGTGCCTTCCACGCCGATAGCCTAAGTTCTTGTTTACGAAGCTGCTCGTGGCTGAGTTCTTGCTCTCTACGAATGTGTGTCTGCTAGCGTGTTTTCAGTGGCTCTTCTTACATTCTGAAACGTACTGAAGAAGATGGGATCGCTGTATTGCAATGCAATACTTCTCGACAGGCACACCACTACGGGATCACAATGTCGATTCACACCTCGATGGTCAGGCTGCTGTAACAAGCATGAATCCAAGTGCACGGCTTAGACGAAAGGGGGGGGGGGTGAAGGGTGGGTGCGTCTTGGTCAGTATGTTTACACCTGTCCTGGATGTGAAATGCGGGTCTTGGTCAGTATCTTACACGTGTCCTGGATGTGAAATGGGGGTCTTGGTCAGTATGTTACACCTGTCCTGGATGTGAAATGGGGGTCTTGGTCAGTATGTTACACCTGTCCTGGATGTGAAATGGGGGTCTTAGTCATTATGTTACACCTGTCCTGGATAGGAAATGGCGGTCATGGTCAGTATATTACACCTGTCCTTGTTGTGAAATGGGGGTCTTGGTTAGTATGTTACACTTGAACCTTACGTGAGGCAGAGTCTTAGTCAATATACTGAATATGACCCTGGCTTGAAGAAGCTTTGACAGCTAATAAATCAAACGAAGATATATTTCAATTGTTTATAATATTATTTAAAATGAAAATAAAAAATCCACATCATTCTTAGAACACACACTCAGAAAAGAGCGCCTGTAAAACATTTTGAGAGCGGGAAATGTCGAGGGCAGTATTGTAGCCCTTTCTGTCATGACTGACTATAGGATGATATGACTTCGAGATATAAATAAAACTAAAAGCAAATGCATACTTTTGTTGTCTTTATCATTGCGGCGTTGTCTTTGCACTTCTCTGTGTTGCAAGAGCTTTCATTTACCAAACGTGAGGCGGCCATTCAAGATACATCTCCACCTGGATCGGTCTGCAGCTTCGTCTTCCCAGAATGTCATATTCATGTCCAGGGCCTTCATATCACGCTTGCACACATCTTTGAACCTCAAATGTGGTCAACCGATTGTTCTCGTGCCATTCGCCAACTGTCCATAGAGGATATCTTTGGGAATGAAACCATCTTCCATGCAACGAACAACGCGGCATCGAGGGCAGAAGAGACAGAGAAATAACAAACTGAGTTTTGGGAGTGCTGAATTGCTAAAGCGACAAATCGTTGAGGAATGAATTGATCGTTCATGTCACTCGGCATGACAGTAGATGAGAATAACTACAAAGCGGAAAGGAAAACAAAGGATATTTGAGACGCTGAAATGTCCAAAGGACAGGTGATTGTTTAAAATCTTGAATTGCCATGACAACTCACGTAAACAACAATCTATTCTATACAAAATTAGAAAAACCAACAAACACTATTGCCAGAAGTATTTTGTACTGCTAAAGACTATTGCACAAAGACTTTCTAGCTCAGAGCAACATGTCGTCATTGTCGTCTGCTGTCACAGTTTTTGTTCCCTGCTTTCAATTCTAGGACATTCCAGACATCTGAAGGGCTTATTCCTAATATGTAAGTTTAATTAGTAATTTCTGAGTTAACTTAATATTTGTAATGGTATGCTATAAAAGCCGAACCGAAAACACAGCGCTCTACTCTTCTGAGTAGAATTCAGACCTTCACCTTGGAATGCCTTGGTAAGCTTGGTTGGATCCCAACCTTTATAAAATGCAAATAGTGCATCTCTGAAGACGTTAATAATCCGCTGTCCCTACACTTCCTCACTACACTAGATGAAATGACAATTATAAACGTAAAAATCAATTCAAACTTTTCCATTCCCAAAAGTGCACATATCTTCAATAAATAGGCGCCAGATCTTCATGTCCTGGGCCAGTCTAACCATACCTTTCCTGTGCCCATTGTGTTTGCTTCTAACTCTCCTCCATGTGTGCCTTTGTCTTTCTATACCTCTCTTGTTCAGGGATTCCAGAACAGAGAATGTCTTGTAATGCTATAAACAGGTTTCTGTAATGTAACCATAGCCTTCTACAGTAGCTCCACATTAGATTTTGTGCAGGCACTTATTGATAAAAGTCTGTAATTTTGTTGTTGTTTTTGTTGTTCACCGTGTTTCAGAGACATACAACAGAACATACTTTACATTGGAGTTGGAGATGGGCAGACAAAGATTTTCACTCAGAACGAGACATTGTAGACTCAAGGTCCTCCTCCACAGAATGGGTTTTAGAGAAAATGCCACATGTGATTGTGGAGCACCCAAGCAAACACCAGAACATATCATGCAAGAATGCCCTACCCATGAAGACCAAATTGTGGCAATTTAGCCTGGGGAAGCGATCATGCTCGAAAAGCTGTGGGGGGACTGGCGAAGACCTGAAACACAATCTCCTTCGTGAACCTCGCCGGACTAGAAGCATAGCATCAGTTGATCGGTAGAGATGAAGAAGGAGTTGAAGATTTTCAACTGTGTGGTGGACAAAATATATTTAGATTTATTTAAGTTCTCTGGAGCAATAAAAGCTCCTGCTTTTGTATCTCTAAGTTCAGAATGTGAAGTGTTTTGAATATCTGAGCTTGTCTATAAGCAAGAACAAAGAAATAAAGTGAAGAATGGCCTTGACTCTACAACTGAAATGAAAAACGTATGGCTTCTGCCAGAGTGTTTTTACTAGCAAAATGACAAAAATAAAGATCCAAAAGACTTGCATCTTCCAGGTGGCAAACTTATGGATGCGAGACATGGTCAACTACACAAACCCTATGGAAGAGGATTTAATCCTTTGAGCTAAGATGCTACTGTAGGGTGCTCAAAATATTATATTTAGCAAAAAAAGATGAACGCAGAGATCCTACAAGAGCTTGACATAGAACAAAACTGGCTAGTAAACATTATGTCTAGAAAATTAACATACTTGAGACACATAAAATGCCACAATGGCCTAATAGGAATGATACTGAAGGATATAGTGCCTAGCAAAAGAGGCAAAGGCAGACTGAGGAGAAGATGGGCAAGATTACAGAGGCCAGAGAGCTGGCCAGTGATTGCGTGTCTTACAGATTGGCTGTCATGACAGTGATGTTCTGCAAAGGATGTGCTACATGATGGTGACATCTTTATCCAAACTGTCAATTATGTCTGTGCTGCTACCAAAATAAATGAAAGATGCCACATCAGGTAGGGAAATGTCTCCCAACACCACATGATCGACGTTGGACATATTGACTCTTATGAGTTAAATCTTTTCTCTGTGTATCCTTAGATATAGTGTCTAGGACAGCTGTTCAAGTATACTCTATTGTTTTGCATGTGTATGTGATAAAAAAAGTCATGTCAAGATCATCACATTGTTTTGTCAGTAAGTTCCATTACCACGATTGATGCCAACAATAATAACAAAAGTCATTGGACAAAACAACCTTGCACAAAATAGTGTACACAATAAACAGATGAAAATGCTAAAACCTATTCAAATTGTGAGTAACTTGTCCAAGCTGGCAGCTAAGATATATCATTGTTATTTCTGAAAGACTTCTGTTCTGTTTTTTTTTTCAATATCAAAAATATTTTCTTGATTAATATGTGAACACCTGACTCTGATGAGAGTCTTAGCATCTATGTTCTGTGTGTAAAATTGTGTTTTAATAAAAACATATACATCATTCATATGCATTTCAATATTTTCAAACAGGGAGACCCTGGTCCTGGTGGCTTGCCTGGAGGACCTGGATTGGATGGGCCTTCAGGCTATCCTGGAGAAAAAGGTCAGAAAGGTGAAGCATCTTCAGGTGGAGAAGGAACCAAAGGTCAAAAGGTTAGTAGAATTATAAGTCAGCAATATAGATTACAAAAGACAACCTTGTACCATCTTGAAGACGGCTTTAGATGCTTTTTCCTCAAAGGCCCAAAACGTTATTTCTACAAACTCGATGGTCAAGCTTTAGAAGATGCTCAACATTGAAGTGGCAGAGTACACTGTCTTCTTCAGTGGCCCATTTTTCCTCCACTGTTGACTGACAAAACTGCTCATCTCTTGGCTGAATATCCACATCACTTAATTTAAAAAACTCTCTGCAACTGTTCTGCACTGCATTTTTGAGGTGTTAATACTCTTCATGGGTCTCTGACTTCGATTTATTGAGGTAAAGTTTTGACACAATCAGCCCGTGGTCAGTCAAGCATTTCTCATGCGACAACACATATATCATTTCTTCTGATATGACATACTCACGAAGGTTCCACTACTTAGAACCAGGATGCATCCAGGATGTCGTTTGTTGGGTGGGCAGATGAAACATTGTGTTTGTGATAGAGCTCATTGCTGTTGCATTTTTCCATGCATGTATGCCAGTGGTCCCCTCCCAAGTTGATAAGTTTCTCAGACCTTGGAAATGATAAGATGATAGGGCTGTTTCTCATAGAACTTCTCCTTAATAACTTCTGGGTTGTTCATTGTAGGGGCATAGGTGCAGATCAGAGTAGCAGCCCTCTTTTTTCCTAGTGGAATTTGTAGAGACATAAGGTAGTTACTGATGCCTTTTGTAGGTTTGACAAGCTGGTGAACGAGGGTAAATCTGATAATGGCGAATCCAACGCCAGCCTTGTCATCACATCCACTCCAGAAGAAAGTAAAACTGCCGATCGCTTCTGTGATCAGACCATCTGCAAGTAGGCGTGTCTTACTGAGACCCACGATATCTAGGTTATACCGTGCCAGTTCCCTGGCATCCAATGACATCCGTCTCTCAGGTCGATCAACTGCAGCATTGTCTTGAAACAGGCTGATGTTTCATGTGTCGAGGGCTAAAGCCTTCAGCTTTCTTCTTTCTTTTGTTTGGACATGTGTTCATGGTTTGAATGCCATGTCTGAAGCTGTGACTAGCTTTGCATTTTGATTTAAGTGAGGAAGAGTTGTGCTGGTCATCAACCTCACTCTGTCGTCTTGAACCATCTGGGTACAGCGGCAGGACTTGGTCAAGACGGCTGAAAACAGAACATGATGCAGTGGATGACCGCGGTGGTGTTTTGAGCATCTCACCATGCTCTGTGCATTCCACGTTGCTATGATGGATCGTGCCGTCCTTATCCATTGAACCGGGACATGGTTTTATCTGCATCGTTTGCCGAGTCCAGGCTTCATATGCTCAGGTAAACAAGTCTTGTTGGAGTTGTCACAATAGCAATTAAACCATCACTTAGCTGTCATAGGGACATCAGCTCTGAGTTTTTTCTCAAGTATTACTTCCAAAGGTGCAAATCTAATCACACATCGAGAAGGGAACTTGTGATGAACTTGATCGAAACGAGGGCAGGGCCAGAGCTTGAATGGTTGACACAAGACAAGTACGCATGGAGAATATTTGTTGGATACCTATCCTTCACAGGCGACTCAGAGGTCTTGATTAAATGATTTATTAAATACCACAATCACATGTTACAGACAGTTAGCTGTTAGCAATCTAGAACACATTCTTAGGCACTGCCTTTTAGCATAAGCTTTAAAAGTTTGCAGGAAATGAGTCTATAGAGGCACATTAGTTCTTCCTATTTGTTAGGAAATTTAATATTCTTTCTTCTTTTATTTCAGGGAGAGTCAGGAACAAATGGCCTTCCTGGTTTGCCAGTGAGTTTGTTTCTTGTACATTTAATATATTTTATTTATAGCTGTACCACATATTAGCACCCAATATTCCACCTACCTCACACAGGCCTATTCAGTTGCTGGAAGTAAAATCACTAAATCAACATACTACGGATAGGCTTCAGGCGTACAACTGTCTATTTGAATACTAGGATTCCAAATATTTCAAGTAAACGGCAATGCAAACAAATAGTACAATGTATGTTTAGGACTACTGGTAGCACATTGTCAGAAAACAGATATTCGTCTTTTGATAGAGAATGTTAAAAGATTCTTTTTTTAGAGCAAATGGGTGTTTCATGCAGCAATGAGTGTTGTGCTAAGTGAAATATTTTTCAAGTTCATTTAATTCATTCACTTCCATGTGCGACTGTGTTCACAAAATCACATATTTTCCCATTCCTAGTTCTCCTAAATGTTTTATTTTGGCTATTGGCAGAAGTCCAGATTTTGTAATTCTAATTTCTGGATGAGTTCGCGTGTTTCATTGAAAAAATTTTATTTTTCATATTTGGGAACCAAATTTTTGTGTATGGAGGGCAGCCTTGAATCTAGCCCATGTCCCTTCAGTCAGAACAAATAGAGTTTCTACAGTACAAGCACAGTAATGGCTAGAATATCATTGCTAACGGTAGTGATGGTGAAGATATTGATCGTTCTGATAGCCATATTGCAATTTCTTTATCAAGCGATGAAAGTGAAACTAAATCTACTGATGAGGAGGTGGTGCCCTCAATTTTCTCAAGCAATGGTAGTAACAGTTCACAAATTCAGTAAAGGTTCAAGATCCTGTACAGCCATACTAGTGTGTATAATATAAATGTGTATACATATGTATTCAATACAGCAGGAACATTCATTCTGGATGTATGTAAATTGTAAACACTCATGCTGATGTTGATTGGTGCTTTTATTTGTGAGCACGTTTTCAACTTCACATGCCTTCAGTAAAATATGAGCACTGTGAAAACAACTACACCAAATTAGGTGTAACTTTCAGAACATCTTCCCCTGTGGATTACTGGCTATAGAGAGTCATTATGTTATTCGTGTATTGGATTAGAGCTAAATAATGTGTTGATGAGGGGAAATTGTTCAAACAAATTGCTAACGTGGACCTGTAGCATATAAGTGAGCAGCTGGCAGTAGATCAAGAGATAAAGATAAGGCTTTGCATAAAGGGCAGAATGCCATCTTTGTTCTTGAACCAGAATAGCAAGAGATGTGGACCAAGACACACTTGGTGAAGATAGCTAGAGAAAACCATGAGGGAGGCCACACAGATGTAGTAGATGTTGAAGATGAGAGAAAAGGACAGACAGTGTTAGTCAAAGACTTATGCTCTGCAGGTAGTGATGGCATTTCCATTGATTTACTTAAAATTTAACAAAAAAATTCAGTACACTTTATGAAGACAGATTTTAATGCTAAGCAGTCACTCACTATTCATATTTACATTTTGAAAATAATTATATGCCTCTGTCTTATTCAGCTGAATATGTACTAAAAAACCACAATTCGGTACTGCATTAATCTTCGTATATATTTTTAGAGACATCAAAACTCACTGAAAACATATTTGAAGTAAAATTAGAGGGCAGATGTGCCAGAGGAAGACAATGCTTTAAGTGGGAGATAACATCAAGAGATTGACAGGGAAAAGCATGTTAGGTTGCACAACCAAGATAAGAAACAGAAGACTGTGAAGAACCATTTCAGCCCCAACTTTGATATGGAGATAGCAACTGAACTGAATGGTTAATAATTAAATGAAACATGGTTTTTTTTTCCATTAGTTCATTCAACCATTAGTATTTTTGTTAGAACATGGTTTGTTCCATCAGTTCATTCCACCATTTGTATTTTTGTTAAAACATGGTTTGTTCCATTAGTTCATTCCACCATTTGTGTTTTTGTTAAAACATGGTTTATTCCATTAGTTCATTGACTATTTGTATTTTTGTTAGTGAGATGCAGGGTGATAGAATGCTTGTCACTTGTAGCAAAGTGACTGGGACCAATTCCGGGTTCTGTAACTCTCTCATCCCATCTATCTAGTAATAGTTGTCCATCACAAAAGATAGTAACAGCATCAGACTTGTGATATGGGATTGCATATGGTTGTAGAGCCCCTTCCTAGCACAACAGGACCCACCACATGTGGGACACACATTGGTAGATTTGAAAGTTGGGCTGTTGCACATTCAGTCCTCTTTCTCTGAGCCTCAGTGATTATGTTCCACTCAGCGGTATGAGCAGTATATGTGATGGCAGTGCACCAGGAAGAGCTATCCTGTGTAAATGGCTTCCAGTCTATCTAGCTCTAAATGCATACCTGCATTGCAGTTCTGGAATGTAACATGATGGGAAATGCAACTGACCACCTCATTCCATGAAAAGCTGAGGAATAGTACAAGTCTAACACCATCTCAAACAGCATTGATATGGTACAGATTTTCATTCTATTAATCTGTGTTTGAATGTGTTTTATTTAGGGACCGCCTGGAATTTCTGGACCCATTGGACCTAAAGGTGACCCAGGTTTCCCAGGAAGAGATGTAAGCAGATCTAACTTTGTTGTGTGTAACTTTCAGTTGATGTGTCATCTAATAGTTTTTATTTTTTTTTAAATCTCTATGTCTCTCTGTCTGTTACTCTCTCTCACTCTCGTTCTGTCAATCTTTAAGAGAGCTATTAACAGACTTTGTGGACTTTCTACTGTCCTGATCATGTTGGGGATCAATGTATTGACAGAAATTATAGCACATATAAAGGTCTTAAACCTTTAGGGGCTTTCTACTGCAATAAGCATGCCCCAGGCCCTTTTGTAAAACTGAAACAGTGGAACTTATGGATATGAGACTTTGTCTCTCTCAAGACATCATGGGTTGGTGGAGTGATACCCTGCCAAAGCTCTGGTACCAGCTCGTCAATGCACGATGCCAGATGAACGTAATCAACTCAGTATTGTGCTGCGCCGAGGGTGTCCAACTCAGCATTGCACAGAGCTGAGTGTGCGCAACTCGTCATTGCACTCAAGAGAAATGTGTCTCTTGTCCTATTGCAAAACTGAAACACTGGAAAACTGACGGATACGGACTCCTCTCGAGACCCCGTTTGTTGGTGAAAATGGTAAGCCCGCTAAGTGCTCTTCAGAATTGTCTTAGCTCAGCACTTGACATTGCACACTGTTGAATGCATCATACTCCCCTCTGTGGCTGAGGAAGAACGAGATACATTTCTCGTTTCTTCCCGGGCTGGGAAGGAAAGCCAGGAACACCCATATGCTATTAACAAGAATCCCCAAGAGCTAATTGTTGGCTCCCCATTGCTGTAACCACAACCACTAACAGCACATCTGTGAAGAGTACCACTTGTCTCTGTGTTTTGTTGGCTCCCCATTGCTGCAACCATTGACCACATCTGTGAAGAGTACCACTTGTCTCTGTGTTTTGTTGGCTCACAATTGCTACAATCACTGATAGCACATCTGTGAAGAGTACCACTTGTCTCTGTGTTTTGTTGGCTCCCTATTGCTGCAACCACTGACAGCACATTTGTGAAGAGTACCACTTATCTCTGTGTGTTTTGTTGGCTCCCTATTGCTGCAACCACTGACAGCACATTTGTGAAGAGTACCACTTGTCTCTGTGTGTTTTGTTGGCTCCCTATTGCTGCAACCACTGACAGCACATTTGTGAAGAGTACCACTTGTCTCTGTGTGTTTTGTTGGCTCCCTATTGCTGCAACCACTGACAGCACATTTGTGAAGAGTACCACTTGTCTCTGTGTGTTTTGTTGGCTCCCTATTGCTGCAACCACTGACAGCACATTTGTGAAGAGTACCACTTGTCTCTGTGTGTTTTGTTGGCTCCCTATTGCTGCAACTACTGACAGCACATTTGTGAAGAGTACCACTTGTCTCTCTGTGTTTTGTTGGCTCCCTATTGCTGCAACCACTGACAGCACATCTGTGAAGAGTACCACTTGTCTCTCTGTGTTTTGTTGGCTCCCTATTGCTGCAACCACTGACAGCACATTTGTGAAGAGTACCACTTGTCTCTCTGTGTTTTGCATTGAGCATTAACTAGTATGGGTCTATTGATTATTCAATCTTGACAGGGAAGTGATGGCCGGCCAGGTGAACAGGGTGACAAAGGTGATATGGGAATTGGAAAATTTGGCAGCAAGGGTAACACAGGTGAAAAGGGAGAAAAAGGTGCTACAGGTCCGCCAGGTGGTGCTTTTGTAGATGAGCACCCAGTTCTGATTACTGGTAAAGGCCCCCCAGGACCTAAAGGAGAGAAAGGCTCAAAGGTCAGTATATGTAAATGTTAAGTTTTGTGTGGTTTGAGGTGAATAAAATAGTAGATACGAAGTGGGTGATCACACAGTAACAAAACTTGTCTCAGTCATGTAGACACATATTTGAACTCAAGTAAGAATCCAGTTCTTTTTTCTATCTGGTGAAATAAAAACCAACGTTATACATTACATTGTGACTGTGGATGTAAGGGTCCTTAATTCCTCAGCTCTAGCTATGTGAAGGCGTCTTTCCTGGTGTTGGTTACATTGGCTTGCATTCAACAGTCAATTCAGAATTTGCACGGACCAGGGGAACCTGACTATCTAATTAAAATGAATCGTTGAGTAACTATGACTCTTAAGGTAGCCATGTGCCCCGCATCTAATTAGTAGCACACTGTCAACATTTTCCGTCGTCCACTTGCGCTGCTGAACATCTTTCAACAGACTCTCCTTGATGTCAGAGTGTTTCCTAGGTTGAATACAATAAAGCCATTGTTTCCTGGTGGGTTGTGACAGGCTACTGCGAAGGTTGTGCATGGAGGCTAGCAACCTAACCATACAAAAAAACCATTGCTACTGAAATTGCATGGCTAATCTTGAATCCATTTGATTCAAGATTCCATGAAAGCTGGTTAGGGTAAACCAAACACAGTTTTAGACCTGTACCCGACATCTTGAATGACAGATAAATAATTTTTTTTCCTTCTCCTGGCGTTCATCCTGAAAAGGACTATTGTTACATAATTTGCGGCTAGGCTGCAATATCTGCACCTTTTGATGCAATATGTCTGGTTTTACCACAGCCAATTTGGGATTGGATTTTCCTTGTTGTTAAATGTCCACAATGAGTATGATTACTCTTTTGTGTGGTGTGCCCTGAAAAAGGCTTTAAGTGGTGGATTTCAGTAGCTTTCCCCATATCCCGAGCGTACTAATAAAGGTGGACCAGTGTCCTTCAGGCAGTTGTGCTATGCTTGGTTTCAACTGCGTGCTCTCACTACTACTGGGATCATGTCAATACCCCACCTCATTAGCCAGGCTGCTATGGTTTACTGGTGCAAGCGACCAGCTGTGAGTTGTTGGCTGCTGTCAGCTCATTTCCTGCGGCATCTTCGGCAATTCAGTTCAGTTCATCCCGTAACCCATCAGGTCGTTGGGGCACACATGAAGACACTCAAAAAATCCCACGCCATCCCTCTCTGTCTGTCGCCGCCTGACATATCTCCCCGGGACGAAGGCCTGACCACTCAGTGATGTTGTCTCTTCCTTGGACGTCCTCGCCCTCTCTGTCCCGGTACGGAACCAAAGAGTATCGAGTTGGTAATTCCGTTGGACCTAGCGACGTGCCCGCACCAGGCCATCTTTCGTCTTTTGGTGGCTGTGAACAGATCTTCAAAAGGACCAATAGCGTTTTCAACTTTCTGACGGATTTCTACGTTCGTGACATGATCTTTATATGCAACATTTAGGAGTTTTCTACATCACCTCATTTCCATTGCATGTATTCTGCCCTGGATATTTGCTGTAATGGTCCAGGTCTTGCAGGCATACAGAAATATTGATAGCACCAAAGAGCGCACAAGTCTAACTTATATGCCGAGGGCGAGTCGCTTGTCTTGCCATATAGGTTTCTTCGGCAATAGGCATGTAAATTATAAGGATACATTAGCATACAGCAGGTATTGATAGTTTTATTAATGGATTGAGGTGGATATTAGACTTCATTATCCACAGCAGTTTTCATGTTGGGTTCAGAGAGCTAACTTCGGAGCTAACTTCGGAATATCAAGAAAGGATGAGAAACACTGTGGTCTCAAACCATCACGAGCTTATCTGAATCTACTGTCCTGGCTATGCTGGATTTTTGTGTGTTTTTGGGTTCGCCTTATTTCTCTAATCCCAAAGGCGGTGTGCGTTGCACTGTGGTATTTATTTTGTGCCTGTCGGCCCAGTGCATCCGACTTCAGCATGCATTTTATGTAAGGGTCTGCTTCCTCCTGCATTTTCTCAGGGTTTACTTCCTTGGGGTAACGGCCAGTGCTGTGATGGGGATCGAACCCAGCACCTTCGGATTGTGAGCCGTTCCACTAAACCACTAGGCCACGCCGTCCCCACTATGCTGGATTTCACATCAATGAAAGAGCTGATAACAGACGTAGAGGTCTCAAACCTTCATGAGCTTATGTGTATCTACTCTCCTGATCATGCCTAATGACAATCAAAGAAATGATTAATAAGTTCAAGATTGGCACTACGGACCTTTGTGTGTGCAGCACAACCGCCATGACGGCTGAACACATTTTGCAGTCCTGCCCACTGTATACTGACAAAAGAAGTAGCATTTGGCCAGTGTCCTTCCAAGAGAAGCTGTATGGAAGTGCACAGAGCTTCAAGTCGACTACTGCCTTCGTTAGAGTAATTGAAGTTGAGGTTGAAAGAGACGAACGAAGAAAAAGAAGAAGTTTAAATAGCACCAATAGTGGGACATTCTTGAACACATACTTGAGATTTTAGTTGAGGGAAAAGAGAGATATACTGCATCAATCAATATGTACATTTGTTAGGTATCTTCTGCTGGTGCTGAACCTCTGCTGCTCATTGGGTAGGAAGGAATGAGTGTTTCCACTTTTATTCCAAGCATTCTAACACATGCAACTAATGACGGTCATATTGTGGAATTATTCATATATCTTGGTAACAATATGGACACAGTAGGAGGAGTTTTCAATGCATTGTGGAACTAAATAGAAAGGCTTAAGAATACATGAAGAAAAAACCTTAAGGTAGGCTTCTTTTAATTGTGGAGGATAAGCTGAAAAGAATTATAGAAAGTTGGACAAGACAGTACTCCACGGAGATAGTTAGCTGAAGGCCTATAAGTCCAAAGGGGATAAATATGAAGAAGAAGATAAATAAAATGTCATTCATTTTCATAGACAGAATCATCATCACCATACTTTGTCACCCCAGTAGGAGCATAGGGTACCCACTGCGGTTGATCTCCATGTACTCTGGCATTATATACTCTTGCATTGATGGTTCCTTAATTGCTGTATTTCTGGTAATGGGATTGTCAGCCCTTTGAATAATTCCAACTAAAATGTATTGAAGAAGACATGCAAATAAGACAAGCATTTTCATTAGCCATACTCAAGCTCCACAAGTGAGTCCTTACTGGAGAGGAAAGAATAGAGCAATTGCACCTACATGTAAGTCATAAAATGGGGACTAAAGAGAGCTGTGTATGGGACTAGCACCTTCATAGAGTAAAAATTGTTACATAAATTACCAGATAATCTAGATGGGAAATGATAATCTGGTTGGGAAAATATAATCTTGATGAAAACAGAGATCATCTGAAGTGCTGAAATAATCAAAGAACAGATGGTTGTGGTAGAAATTGATCATCAGTGTCATCAAGCATGGCACTTGATGATGATGATGAGGTTTAATCTTTCTTTGTTCGAAAAAAAAAAAAAGAAGGTTATGAGAATACATGCAAATAACAACGACTGGCTCATATTGAACGATGCTCTCCTACAGGATGTTAAGTTTTTTTGTTTATCTAGGTAATGTTGTAGACAAACTGGATGATACTGATCAAGACATCAATATGCAAATCCAAAAGGCGAGGACTGCTTTTATTATACTTTGGAGCCTATTAAATATGAAAGAGATTGTGTCGACCACTGAACTTTGAATTTTCAACTCAACTGCGTTCTCTGCTACTGTAAGGTAGCTAAGCATGTCGTACAACGAAGGCTAGTTCTGGAAAAGTACAGCACTTTTATAAATAAGAGCTTCCACATGATTACTGGGACTGCACTGGTATGACAAGGTTACTAATATGGAGCTTCTGGAAAGAACAGGACAATCTCTAATGGGATATGACATAGTATGAAGAAGATGGAGTGAACTGGGACATACATTGAGGAGAACATCTAACAGCATTACCTATCTGTCTCTTTTTTGAACCTCACAATAAAAGAGGAGTTAAGGGTAGCCCAAGCATACATGGAGAAGGGAAATAGCCATAGACACAGCAAAAGCTGGACATATGTGTTGGCAGAAGGCAGAAAGGATTGGTGTGTGGTTATTGAGAGCATTTGATCCACATTGGGGTGATAAATACAATTGAAAATGATGATGCTGCCAGTTTGCCTGTAAACATGATCTAAATTTTTAATAAATTTGTTTCTTTTAGGGAGAGGAAGGTATAAAAGGATCTCAAGGTGTCCCTGGAGAAATGGGACGTCATGTAAGTCTGTGTAGTCAGCGCTATGATTGCTTCATGATTTTTTTTCTTACTAGTGCCATTATGAAAGCTGGAGAAATCTTTCTTGGGCCAAGGGTGCATCTTTTGCTGTAAACCTATGTTGTAGTATTACTCTTATAACTTAATTTAACTTAACGTTTTTACACTGGTTTAGAAGACTCATCAGAGTCTGTAGACAACCAGTTACATTTTCATTACCCAGCTCTAAAAGCTATGTGCATTCAATCTATTCTTAAATGCATTAACTGTCTCTGCCTCCACTACCTACTGGGGCAATGCATTCCAAGCATTTACCACTCTCTGACTAAAAAAATGTTTCCTAATATTCAATCTGACCTTTCTTTAGCTAATTTATATATGTGCCCTCTTGTTCTTGTTGGTGGTTGTGTTTTGAAAAACTTGTTATAGTCTAATTTTACCTTTCCTGTGGCTATCTTATAAACCTGTATAGTCACCTTGAATTCTTCCCTTTTCTAGACACTGTAGGCCGGTTTTTCTAAGTCTTTCCTCTTAACTAATTCAGATTTGTCGATCTTCTTTGTATCCTTTCCAGCATGTTTATATCTCCTCTACGATAAGGACTCCACACCTGTACACAGTATTCCAATATAGGTCTAACTAAATGACATACAGTTTGACTATCACCTCCTTACTCCTATTTTTAATATTTATTTTTATCACACCGAACATTGCATTTGCCTTATTCACTGCTACCTGGACTTCCTCACTCACTTTACCTGTATGCTCTATTATAACACCCTTTCATTATCTATCATTCTAATATTGTTCTTGCCCATTCTGTAATTATGTTCCATATTGAATCTACCCATGTGAATGACTGTACATTTATCAAAATTAAACTCACAGAACAGTCTAAAATTTTATCTAAATCCGACCACAATGTATCCACCTCTGCTATAGATGAGACACTCCTATATAGTTTTGTTTCGTCCGCAAATTTTTAAATCATGGATCCTATACCAATGTCCAAATCATTTATATATATCAAGAACAATATTGGTCCCAGAACCTAGCTCTGTAACACTCCACTTTTTACTTCACACCACTCAGAGAGCTCCTTATTTATGCCCACTCTCTGCCTTCATCCTGTTAACCAATTTTCAATCCATTCGGCAACCTCCCCACCTATTCCATGTGATTTTAACTTTTCAAATAATCTTCGATGAGGTACTCTATCAAAAGCCTTTGCAAAATCTAGTTAAATAACATTCACTGGTTCCCCCTTATCTATCATTTTAGTAACCTCCTCCATGAATTCCAATAGATTTGTTAAGCACGATCTCCTACTAGTAAACCCATGCTGACTATTTCTGATTAGATTAAACCTGTCTAGATGCATTACAATGTTTTTTTAAAATTATTGATTCCAACTCTTTACAGACTATGCTCGTTAAACTCACTCTATAATTTGCTGGATCTGATTTCTTTCCCTTTTTTGAATAACGGGATCACTCCTGCATCTTTCCAATCTCTTGGAACAATACCTTTTGCAAGTGATTGAGAACATAATATAGCAATGGTTTTGATAGTTGGTCTCTAATTTAAAATAGCATTTTTGGATAGATACCATTTTGACCTGGACATTTATCCACTATTACCCCATTCCATCCAATTTTTAAAAAACCATTTCCTCCATAATACAGAATGATTTTAATCCCAGTATATCCATTTCACATTTGAAAATATCTATAGGCTCTGGGATCTTGGAACAATCTTCTTTTGTGTAGACTGTGCCAACGTATTTATTTAGTAGATTAGCTGTCTCCCTATTTTCTCTTGTTATTTTACCTATGCTATCTATGAGAGTGTCTACCTTGTCTTTCGTTCTTTGTAAGATAAGAAAAGAAGCTTTTACTATCAGTTTTGATCCTGTTAAAAGTCTAATTTTGCTGCTTTATTCACTTTCTGAGCTACGTTTTGCTTGTTCAAATATTTTAAATATGTTTCTTTCGATTTACTTGCCTTTATATATTATGTCCATGCTTTATTTTTAGCTCTTCTACATTTAACTACAAATCAAGTTATCCACTTTTTATGCTTTACCTCCCTACATAGAACACATTCCACTTTTAGTTTTTCTAAAACTGTTTTAACACTCTCCCACTCTTCAACATCTGTACCTCTGACAATATCTTTCCAGATTATGTTGCTAGCTGACTCTCTCATCTTCTGAACATCTGTCTTAGAGTAGTCGTATGCTCGCGAGTTTATATTTTCATTATGGTATATATCCATTTGCCGTGTGGTCTTCCTCGTGTTCTGTAACGAGATATTCTTGTGTATAAACGCTAGCAATAGTAGTTGATCAGGCCACCGGGGTAAGGAAGAGGAAATTGAGATAATTTGAGGCAGTCAGTTGTAAAAAAAGTATGTTTGTTAGGGACAACAATCACAAAAACAAGTATTTTTCTGATCTTATAATACTTCCTCTTCGTTTGTTCTCGATTTCCCGCAACGAAGCCCTGAAAAGGGCTTTGCAAGTTGCAGGATGTAGTCTGGAGAATTGAATGCGTAATGTCATAGTTTACAGCTTGACTGCGATATTTGCACCTTTCAGTCCAACACACAACTTCAGCAGGCATTTTTTGAGTGTCGAGTTAGCTTTCCCTCTTCAGTCCCTTCTCTTTAGCCAGTGTACTCTATTGCAGTTTATTTTCAAGAATCGCTCGTGGAGGTGTAGAAGGTCTTGGCAGCTCTGATTCACTGGCTCTGACACTAGCAATTAGTTATGAGTCACTGATCGCTACAGCTCATGCGCTGCTCGGCATCTTGATTCCCATCTTATAAAACACATATAAAGAATAACAGAAAATATAATAAATTTATAGACTGCGTGGATTTGAACCACTGTCCTCCAGGTGACAAAAGCTCATTGCCACAAGAAAGAGATGCGTATGGCTTAGCCAGTCAGGACACTTTTTTTGGGGTGTCCGGCTGGTCAAATACTTTTAGTTATATCTCTCTTGTGGCAAGGCAGTTTCATTACCTGGAAGCCAATGGTTAGAATCTGGACTGCATATTATTTCACTTTCTTTTCTGTTGTTCGTTAAATGTTTCCCAAGTGTAGAAAAATACCTCTCTTTGTGATTGTTGAAACCAACAAACATACTTTGTCAATTGGGGGGCATTCTCATTAGATGACCAAACAAACCATATTTTTTTATGTCCTGTTATATATTCATCACAAGTGGTAGTTTCCACACTATTTCTGATAACTTCATTTCCCATCCTGTCTCTGCTTGTGAAATTAATTATTCTCAGACATTTCATTTCACACACTGTAATTTTCCTCTCCTGTGCCTTGGACAAGAGCCAAGTCTGACACTGATAGCACAAAGTTTGTAAAGTTATACTGTTTATCAGTTGTTGCTTTATGATCAACTTGATGTTCAGGAGTTCAAATAGTGGTGACAGTTAATAAGTCACACCAGCGGCTTTCTGATATCTAGTTTCACTTTTCTCTATCAAGCTTTCCTTTTGGCATAAAAATAATTCCCAGCCAGGAACTGAAGTAGGGCTTGCTTCTATATTTTTTTGGTTTAGTATTGTATTTTTAGTGGACATTGTGTTCTAATTATAGTTTCCATCTTTGATGTGCTGATTTTCATATAATGTCTTTCACAGGCTTTACTAACTGAATTCATATGATTTTGCTGTCTATCCTTGTCTTCTGTAAAGAGTAGTTCATGTAATGAGTTGGATTCTTCACTTCTTGTGTTGAATTCCATTTCTTGTTTTATAGTTTGGCTGACTTCTGTTGTTATTTTGTCCATAAAATGTTGAACAGTAATGGTGAAAGCACACATCCTTGTTGCCCTGCTGTGATTATTTAAAAAGAATATATGATTGCATCAGTTGTTCTTATTACATTTTTAATCATATGGTACAAGGCTCTCCCATTATCTGAAAGTTGTCCTTGTATTCCGTAGTACTCTAATATTGTCCAGAGGTTATTTCAATCAACTTTATCAAAAGTGTTTTCGGGATCTATTAATGATATGTTTAAATGTTTGTCATAATTTATTGTTCAGTTGCTTAGTTGTCTTATGGTGCATAGGGTATCTGTGCACTTCATTCCGTTATAGAATCCAAATTGAGTTTTTCTCAGTAAATATAGCCGAGCCTTTGAAATGTGAGATCGCTAACACCTCACACCCCTACGGCAGTAATGCTATGGGATACTTTACTTTACTTTATTCATGTATTTTCACAGGATTGACAGCAATTATATTATAGATGTGGGTATTTTAGAATCAAGAATGAAATTTGAACGAATGTGTAGTTTTTGTATGTATGAAATGAAAGGTGACATTTTTGTATTTATGAAATGAAATGGGAATGGATTACGTAGAGCATCATGAACAAGAAAGATGGTGCAAATGATGTGAAATTCAGGAAACAAAAGGCAAAGATGACCTGTGTAATGTTGAAAAGTGATCATAAGTCATCACCAAGCTAAGAAGCTTCAACTCCAATATCATGTCTGTCTCTTCATATGGTGCACACAAAAAAATGGCACATGACCAAACTCAATAACACTACTATAACAAGTTTTTCAAAATACAACCACCTATAAGAACAAGAGGGTATAGCTATAAATTAACGAAAGAAAGGTCCAGATTAGATATTAGAAAATATTTTTTAAAACCAGAGAGTGGTGAATGCGTGGAATGCATTGAAACATGAAGTAGTGGAGGCAGGGACAGTTAATGTATTTAAGAACAGATTGGATGCGCATAGCTTTTAGAGCAATGGAATGTAAATGAAACTGGTTGTATAGAGACTCTGTAGAGTCTTCTAAACCAGTATAAAAACGTTAGGTTAAATCAATATTAGTGGTACTTTAATTTTTATCAAATCCCAGAAAAATAGTCTGGGCTTGCAATGATTCATCAAGGCTGCAAAGGAAAGTTGGTAGGAGAGAACAGGACAGAGACAGGGGAAACAGGAAACTTTGATAAGAATGCAATGCTGAGACAGCCACATACTCTAAAACACTCAAGCCCCAAAAGCTGGACAATCTTTGTCAAAAATCCCACAGGATAAAAGAAACAAATGAAGGTCAAAAATCCCACAGAAAAAAAAGACAAAGAAAGGCCAAAAAACACATGGAAAAGAGACAAGGAAAACAGGTAAAAGCTGTAAAGAACTGGAGAAATTGGAGAGGGTTGGTTGATGACATATGTACCTCAAGGTGATAAGTGGGAAATGTTTTTACATACTAAATGTGCATTTTATTTGCATGTACTGGAATGTTAAGATTATGTATATATTCAGTGTGAAATATTTGTGTGTATTAAATATGAATTGTATTTATATATACTGAAACGTGAAGTGTCTGCTCCTTTCAGGGAGCCCCTGGACTGATTGGGATGGTCGGGGTTAAAGGTATACCTGGAGTTGCTGGCCCTAGAGTAAGTATACTGCTTATTTACCTCCCCTTCTTATTCATCCATGCATTGAATCAGTCATCTTTTTCGCTCTAATGTGGAGCACAGGCCACCACTGCAGCTGGCCTCATTTAACGGAAGCATGTTTCCATTCATTTAGAAGCATTCATCTTCTATGTTCCAATGTGAAGCATAGACCACCACTATTAATCCGAACTGGGCAACTACCAATAAAATAAAACATTCAAGGTTGCTGGTGGTGCTGGATAGGTCGCACATTAAGACATCCTTCTTATAGCATTACTAATCAACAGTCTCAGTCTTGGGTTTCTCACTTCAAGATGGTGAGAGGCAGGCCACAGCATATGTGGAAAAGAGAGCTTCAATCAAAAATTAAGAAAACATAAGCTGGCACTGTTGACTGAGGATAGGCCAGTTTGGGGGTTGTTTGCTTAAGGCCTATGCTCCTCTTAGTTAAAAGGTTATTGATTGATTGAATCAATAGTTTTCTCAGTACTTTCTTACTTTCTGTGTTCTGGACACCACGTCAGACATCAAGTTTCTAATGTTTGGCCATGAGGATTGCCCTGTATTACCCCTGCAACAAATCATCCATATTGCATGTTTCAAGAAGGTTTGGGGAAGATCATCAGGTGGTCTTGTGTGGAGATTTCTTCGATGTTGATTGAAAACCGGAGGGCTGTTTTATGACCTATGATGCTTGGGTATGGGGACCCAGTGGTCTCAAGGTAAGGTGTTTGTCTCGGGTGCTGCAGGTCGCGGGTTCAAATCACGGTGGAGACCGGGATTTTTTCACGTTGATTATCTAGTAAGTATTCCCCTGATCTCTGAGTAGTGAGATCAGACGCCCGTGTGCAGTGGCATTCACGTTAAAAATCCCTTGGCAGTTGGATGTCGAAAAGAGTAAGCTTAACGGCTTTAGCAGGGTCCAGGTTTCCATTAACTATAAGGTTACCACACTCATCTACATCATTCACGACCACACATAGGAAATAACATAGCACACAGCAGGTGGCATATTTATTATATCAATACTCTTACAACGACTTAAAATGAGTGCAATGAAATTACAAACAAAATAAGAAATACAATCTCATCTAAATAGATACATGGAGTTTATAAGCATAAGCTATTGATGTTGCTCCCAACTAATCCAACCCAGTTCTAGCCGCACACTCCCCTCCCCTTATCTGTACCCTCAACACACTCTCAAAAACTCGTCCTCACGTTCGTATTCTGTGACACTCAGATCCCCTCAGGCAGGTGATCTGGACATAATACATTCAATATATTCAACATATGATCACACACTCAATTAATCTGCGTATACCCACGCTCTGGAACATACATCGTTCCCTCGGTGTCTACACACACCACACACACATCTAGATCTCACCTAGTCGATCTGTACACTTGCGTAACTCTTCAGAACCAACATAATTCCCTCGGTGCCTACATGCACCACACATACATCTAGATCTCTCTTAGACACAGGGCGCCCAACACACACCTTATAGAACGACTGGCCAAGACTCGAAGGCGTATGCTGGTTCAGCGACTCTGTTCTCACACATTCATAAAAACAGCCTATTAATCACTCTTCTATTAAGTAGGCGAGCTAACCAGACTCCTAGCTAAATTCTCAGTCTTGCGCTCTCTCCATGGCCAGTCTGCTTGAGCTAAACTTTGTCTAGTATTTTATAGTCTCAAGCAGTATCACTGCTGTCCAATGGATCTCTGGGGGGTGGCCTCTTGTCTGTCACTCATCTCATACTACCCAAATCGGAACGCCAGTGGTCAGCACCTAGCCTCTTACCTGTAAACACATTCTTTCCCCCAACTCCGTTTTCCGCTGTTGACTTAGTATCAAGACGGTGAGTGACCTTGGCACACATTCAGGTACCTTTGTTCTCAAAGTTGACGACCACATTACCCCTGCCCTAAACGCTCATGCTCGAGCTGGAACTGTTACATGGCCGCTGCTTGGGCAAAATTCAAGTTTAAAATCTACTCAAATTATTCAAGGGATGCTCACACCACAGAGAATATGTCACAAAAAAAGGGAACTGTGTGGCTATAACATCAGGTCTTGGTTAAGTGGTTAGCGGAACGACATAGATGATGCCTGACAGGCTGCGGATCTAATAGTTGCCCATCACAAGTGATGAAGACCACTCTCTTTGTTCGGCCGTGTGGACAGTCGTATCTCTTGCTGTGTCCGCTGAAATGGGTGACTTGCGCGGAGATTTGGATTAAAGTGAGGAAGAAACTGCGCCTTTTGTCAACCTCACTCACAGAGCCTAAGCTACCTTTTGCCAGTGGCAAGACATTCATCGAGACGACTGGAGATAGCATAGGATGCAGATTTTTGCCTCAGGGTTACCACCGAAGCCTGTCGGTAAACATGTAACCCACAGTGTAGAAAGGTGGGAAGGCATCTAACGCAGTTTGTCGTGCCTTTTCGATAACCACAAGAGGTCCTATGGACAACACTCAGCGTGTGAGTGAGTCTGGCATCTCTCCCCAGCTGTATTGAACTCATCATAGTAGCATCTAAAATTCCCACACGCCAAATTCGTGAAGGTGAACCGGCAGAACTAACCCGTGAAATACGTCACAGGTATAAGCGTAGTGCCATTCAGCCGGCGTCCAGACCAGGATAAACGGATGGAAGAAATCACAAAAAAAGAACGAAATAACAAGTCTTGACGGAAAACAACACCACGTTTCCGTGAAAACAAGTGTAAGTCGTCGACTAGTGTGAATTCCAGGCAAATCCGTGGTCTGGCGGCATCCATAATGATCCAAAACTGTAGAGAAATGTAGACTCGCAGCCAGTTACGGGGCCATCTTTGCTGCGGATCTACCTTGTTCTAAATGACATTTCCACCACCACCAGTCCCAAAAATAGGCAATTGTATATTCCAGAGGCTACCAACCTAACAGTTGATACTAGTATTGACCTGGCAAGTCACAGGTGGATTTTCGCCTGCCAAAAATATGAAGCAAAGGAGGTCACACCTCCCCACAACGACTAACAACACAAGTGGACTGAAGATAGATGCTTCAGTAGTAAGAAAAGTCGCTTCCAGGGGACACCTGAGATTGCTTTAATTACAATGTGCTTAGAGGTTTCTTTCATGTCTCCAAGTTTTCTTTGTGATCAGCAGAGGAAGAAGAATTGCATCTATATCTCATGTTATTAGTGTCTCGATTTATTTACACATGTTCCTAGCTTCGCCATTATCCAATTTGCTTTCCATACTTAACAATTGCTGTTAATTGAAAACACACTACTTTTATTTTCAGGGCAAACAAGGTTTTCCAGGCCTACCTGGTTCGCCAGGGTCAAAGGTTAGTATATCTTTATATGGAACATTATACCAATTTTTTTCAATGTTTGCACTCATTGTATTTTCTAATGTACTGTGTGTTAGGCCTAATTACCTATCTAACAGCAAACATTTAAAGAATTGGTTTACTACCTATAGAGGTATGGCCTTGCTGTTTCAAAAATTCAAACACAGGCTAGTTTGTCACTAACCACTTTGCTAGATCTCCATTTTGATTGAATGAATATTGTACATTATATTTGAGAGTTATCCTTCCAAGTTAACAGAAGAATGGTGCCATTACTTATTTTTTGGGATCAGTTTTGTTTTGTATGCAAGTATTTGCCAATGGTTCTATAAATATGTCCGAATGAGGAGCAAAGAATAATAACACTGTAACCTGACAGGTATGTCATAATAGACAACTAAGGATGTCTTGACATAGGAATGTCTACCCCATTCTCTAAAAAAACAAAAAACTAAAAGGTATTGCTCTTCAATGTAGGCAATACCACTTAATATACAGTAGAGGTAAGACCAATCATTAACGTTCATGTAATATGGACAAACCAGTCCCAAAATTATAAGGATGAGTCAGTCCCAAAATTATAAATTCAAGCCAGTCCCAAAATAACCTTTAGCACGCAAATGTCTGGATGGCCAGACAACTAAAACTGTCCGCTGTCCACCTGAAGGCTGTGTAAACAGCCAAGTGATAAGAAAATTTGCAGATCGCCATAACAAAATTATTCTAGAACATTGCCGCGTATTAACACCGGTTGAAACACGGCCATTTTGAATCTAAATATAGGGAATGCCGTCATTGCAGATGTAAACAACCAAAATGGCCGGTGTAGTTAGTTTGAAAGAGATTTTGAAACGATGTGTTTTCTTTTTCTGGACAACTTACGAATTATTCCATTATTGTGGGTGATAAAGGTTAGTTGTTGTGACATTTTTCTGAGGTAGATCAGTTTAATTTGATTATTTAGCAGTATTAAATACATTTGTAAGAGAAAATAGCAAATTTGACAATCTTGTAAGAAACACTATCAGTGTTCTGTGGCGATTTTCACATTCCGATGGGCCCTATTCCCCGCGAAATGGGTAAAATTGAAATGTTGTTGCCGTTTTTAAAATTTCCACATTTATCTTCTTGTATCTCAGAAACTAACACACACACAACAAAAACAATAACACCAACAAGTTATTTATTCATTTATGTCTCTACACACAAACAAATCATATTTATACAACAAACAAAAAATGCAGGTTTTCAAAGTGAACAACCTAGAAAACTGACGTGCTGAAAAATAATACAGTGGCTGTGGGAACTTCCATACTTTTATTGTCCAGTGGGGTAAAGGATAATAATGGTGAGATCCTGAGATAAGGATGAACATATCCCACAGTGAAAAGGGGAGCCCATCCCAAACTGATAAGTGCAAGCCAATTACGACGTCATAAGGATGGCTGACCTTTAAGTGATAAGGATGAACATATATCAAAGTGATGAGAGTGAGCCAGTCACAAGATGATAAGAATAAGCCTATCCCAAAGTGATGAGAATGAGCCAGTCACAAAGTGATAAGGGCAAGTCAGTCATAAATGAGCCACCCTCATTGTGATAAGGGCAAGACAGCCTCAAACTGATAAAGGTGAGCCATTCTCAATGTGATAAGAGTGAGACAGCCTCAAACTGATAATGGTGAGCCATTCTCAATGTGATAAGGGTGAGACAGCCTCAAACTGATAAAGGTGAGCCATTCTCAATGTGATAAGGGTGAGACAGCCTCAAACTGATAAAGGTGAGCCATTCTCAATGTGATAAGAGTGAGACAGCCTCAAACTGATAAAGGTGAGCCATTCTCAATGTGATAAGAGTGAGACAGCCTCAAACTGATAAAGGTGAGCCATTCTCAATGTGATAAGGGTGAGACAGCCTAAAACTGATAAAGGTGAGCCATTCTCAATGTGATAAGGGTGAGACAGCCTCAAACTGATAAAGGTGGGCCATTCTCAATGTGATAAGGGCGAGACAGCCTCAAACTGATAAAGGTGAACTATTCTCAATGTGATAAGGTCGAGACAGTCTCAAACTGATAAAGGTGAACTATTCTCAATGTGATAAGGGCAAGACAGCCTCAAACTGATAAAGGTGAGCCATTCTCAATGTTATGAGGGTGAGACAGCCTCCAAATGATATGGATGAGCTGACCTCAATGCAAGAAGAGCAATCAGCGTCAATCCATTGAGCTGCTAGTATGAAGAAAAGATTTAGCTGTTTGCATATTGACAGAAAGAAATGCTTTGGATCATTAGTATGCATGTCCTTGTTACATAGTAAACCTGATATGTCAAATATATTTTATAATGTAATGCTTAATTATAAATGTATATCCATAGGGAGATCGTGGCATGGATGGAACTCCTGGCACTTCAGGTTTGCATGGCCTAAAGGGAGATGAAGGCCCAAATGGTTTTGATGGACCGGTTGGCCCACCTGGACCCCGCGGAATGCCTGGCGTAAGTCGATCATCCTTTTCATATCTTTTTTCACTGTAGTATGAACATGGGACCACAACAACTAGCATCCTTCCAAGATGCCTGTGTCAAAAGTATTTATGTATTATTGTAGTGGTGGCTTCTACATCACTTTGCCATCTCCACCAACAGCCTTACTCATTCCTTGCAACATGAGAGGTTTGAGTTCATGTCACTAAGCTGTAGGGATTGGGTTTGATACCCGGTCTCAACAAGCTTCTTTTTCATTTTCTTCTATTTCTTCTCCTCCTCTTTTTCCTCTTCCTCCTTCTTTCACACCATTTTCCTCCAGTGTGATGCACATAATCACCACTCTTTATGGTTCCTTAACTAACCCCATACCTTTACACTTTGTGTGTTCTTTGTTGGTTTCTGTAGCCATTTGTTGCTAACCTCATGCACAACCTTCGTCACCTTTTACCAAATGTATAGTAAGAAAACATTCTGCGATTGAATCAATGACCCCTCCTCTTGGGTGCTGACCCCACAATTAATGAACTGGCAATCCACAAAAGGAAACCTATGTTACAGTGACAAAGCCTTCTACTTGGACAATTGAGAAGTACAACACAAATGAAAACACCTAACAAACTATTAAACAAATCAATAAGATAGTTTTGACACATTATACAAATCTGATGGTGGTCATTTGCTGGAAAGGCTCTTCGAATTTTGTGAATACGATGTTATTTGTTGTTGTTACAATCAGTTAGATGTTGGCATGTGTGTTGTTTCTAGTCCCTTCTCTGACCAGCTTCCTCATTGATGTCACCTCCTTAGAGATGCTTGCTCTGGACTGCTCAGTCTGGCTTTCTGTCATCACACAAGGTGCTCCCAATGCCAAGCAGAAAATAATCGCTGCGGCAGGAAAAAAGCGAGCTTCCCAAAAGAACATAACACAGGACAGCATAATGACAGCATCCATACTCTATAAACTATGTCACCTGTTCCAGAGAGATGTGATACAGTAGATTCCATCTCATTGCAACTTTCTGTTCAATAAAGAGGCTGACAGACAGTCAAAGAAAGGTAGAAAGCTTCCAGGTGTAGACACAGGGACATGTGGGAGACACAGGTTAACAGCCAAATAATGCAAATTACCAGCTCAACAAAGGTGAGCAGGTGGTAATCTTTAGACTCAGCACATGCTACAACAGACTGAGCTACCATCTGCTCAATAAACTAAGGATAGAAAATACATATATATGAAGAACAAAAGAAGCACATATGACAATTGCTAATACCATTCCTTGGACATTGATTACGATGGACAAAACAACATATGAGGAGTAAACGGAAACACTGTACGAAGAGTTAAGGAAGATACACTGGCGCAAAACAATTCAATACTAAACTCAAAACTATACAGAGCTAAAGTGAAGCTCCAAACAATGGTCCAGTTCATCAGAAGAATTTGCCTGATAGTGTAAACATCGAAGATGTGGCAACAAGAAGATGGATAACTAAAGTTAGGCTTAGTAACATACACTAATCACTGTTTTCATTTTCAGGGCAGGGGAGAAGGAGGTGAGCCTGGTCCTAGAGGCTTTCCAGGGCAAGTGGGCCTACCAGGCCTTGATGGAGAGCCTGGTTTGGCTGGCCTCAGGGGAGGAAAAGGTGAAGTTGGCCCACGAGGTGGTTCTGGTCTTCCAGGGCTTTCAGGGCCTGACGGACTTGATGGACCCAGAGGAGAGAATGGTAACCGTGGGATTGATGGTGAGTAAAAGAATCGTTATCCACACTTTAGCACAGTCGTATCTCAGACATACTATAGGTTAGGTTCCAGAGTGTATCCATAAGCCAAAAATGTCCAAACATCAAAGCAATATATTTTCTTTCTTGAACGTCAATGCGCTGTGAATGCCACATTGACATTAACAATAAACAGCAGTTTTGGAAATGATACTTTCTGTAGTCAATTAAAAGCGGTTGAAACCTCATCTAAAAGAGTTTAGCACATTTGTCAATTGTCTCCAGTTCAGTTCAAGTACCAACTATATTGAATCTTGGCTGCAATCTGTCTCCAACTTCCTCTGTCTCTTGCCATGATGGTACAATCTGCCAGGCATTTCTCTATCCATCTTTTGATTTTGTCCTCCCCCTTATGGCATTGTTCACCTCTGGCATGTTTCCCCTCCACTTTTCCTTACAGCTTTATTTTCAGCAAGGTGATATGTGTTTTTACGTGACCAAAATATCTTAACTGTCGCGAACTCTTATGATGTTCATCAGTTCTCTTTGAATCCCTAATTTCTTCAAGACTTAGATTTATTTTTTTCTGTTTGTTTCAAAGAGACATGCCCTTTTAAAAATGATCAAACATCTTCTCTAACTGTTCTTATTCACGTTTTTATGTGAAAGATGACTGTACATAAGAATCGATCACACACATTTTTAATATAATTCATGTCTCGTGTTGGTGAACATAAATTTGGCCATCCCTATTCTTGGAACTTCAAATCCTGGTATTCAAACAGGCAGATTATGCCTGCTGTCGGGTAGCCAAAGACTATCTTTAGTCATCAGCATGTAGCATGTCCTTTGTAAAACGTCGCGCTCATCACAGCCAGCCGATATGAATCTCGGTCTGCAGCCAATCTTACCACATGCTCCATGTTCATGTTTAGAATATCCTTGATATCTTGTATCCACCTTCGCCTGTCGCCTTTCAGGTACCATGACCGTTCTTTCCAGTCCGTAATGACGTTTGACATGACCAAAAAAATTCAATTTCCAAAACATAACATTGTTTATGAGCCAGTTTTTTTTAACTTAGGTTTTCTAGGATGGCTTTATTTGTCACTTTCTTTATCCGCAGTACGTTCTTTATTTTTACAATATTTAATTCATGTGGCTTACTAAGCCGTGGGTGAAGTGCATGTTGGGTAGGTGAAGTGATGATGTTGGATGGGAATTTCATTACGTTTTTAGAAATTTACCCAGACATTGCCTAACAGCCTACTGTGATCAATTTTCAACTGCCAAGTGTTATGCTATGTGCACAGTGTTGTACACAGGATTTCTGTGTTTTTCATCAATCTCCAATATGACGAGGTGCTGATCTCATCTCCCTTAAGATCAGGGGACACTTGAAACTTGTAGAATTTTAAACCACACCGTTTCACGCTTTCGTTCTTGAAAGACAAGCACCTTTACCTTTCAGTCATAGCGACCTCTTCCTTCTTCTCTTCTTGATTTCCATCTTCCATTTCCATTATTATGTTTCTGAGATAGGAGAAGCCCTAGACATGCCAGTATTTGATCATCTATTTTGTTCTGTAGAGTTGATTTCGAGTCTGCTTTTATAATTATCATATTTTGTGTGTGCTTTATTGCTACCTAAATATCTTTTTCAATCAATGGTCATCGCTCTTTTTTTCGGAGCCAACTTGAGTTGCCCATTCTGCTCTCTCCAGTTGAGGTCCAGGGACCAAAGTTCATTTTCTTACACCTGAGACGTACTTGAGAAGGTGAACCGAGGTTCTCTAAGTTGCAGGGCAGTCTGTTTCTAGGACTGCGAATAAGAATGTGAGGTGGGACCTTGATCAGTATCAGATCAAGATGCTGAGCAGTGCATGAGTTGTAGCCGTCAGCAACTCAAAGCTGACTGCTAGCGTCAGAGCCAGAGCTGCCAAGACCCTTCTCCACCTCTGCGTGGTGATTTTGGATGACTGGCTAAGGAGAAGAGATCGAAGATGGAAGGCTAACCAGGTACTCAAAAATGCCATGCTGAAGTTGGAATAGCCGAGCTGTAAACTACGACACAACACATTCCGTTCTCCGGACTACACCCTGCTACTTGCAATACCTTTTCAGGGCTTGGTAGCAGATGTTTGAGAACAAATGAAGAAGAAGATATGACCTTTTACCCTGATTACTCTTTGCTCCCATTGCTGCCTTTAAAGACACTATCAAACATGTTGGTCACTCACCAACCTGTTCCATGCTGACTGTCGTAGCCAACCATCATACTTTCACAGTTTCATGCCTTTCATCATCATGTGATATGCTGACTAGAAAAGTGTACAATGTTCTAAGCTTGAAAATCTTCTACCCTTATGGTTTTAATGGACAAAAGGTCGAACAACTTTATTACTATGGAACAACCTTTACCTTTACATCTCATCCCTCCCCCTCTCCCCCATTAGATCTTATGTCAAAGCTGTCAGCCACCATCACACCATATGATGTCTTTCAGGGCAGCGGCAAACTCCCTCCAGTTCACCCAGTCTGCGACCATCCTTTGTACAGTACACAGCTCTTGTTCATAATTTCCATTTTGGATTCTGTGGTTCTTAACCTAACGTCTTTATACTGGTTTAGAAGACTCTGCAGAGTCTGTATACAACCAGTTTCATTTACATTTTCTTGCTCTAAAAGCTATCTGCATCCAATCTATTCTTAAATGCATTAACTATCTCTGCCTCAAGTACTTTCTGTGGCAATGCATTTCAAGCATTTACCACTCTGACTAAAAAAAAAGTTTTCATAGGAGCTTCTGATAGTGTAGTTTTCATGGCAAAGACGCTGGGTTCAACTCCTGTTACTATCACCCTCCAGTTGACCAGCTGTAAATGGGTAACTGGCTTAATGTTAGGGAAAGAATGGCAATGAAAAAGGGAGCTGATCACAATATCTCATAAACAAGCTTTTGTCTCATACAATGAAGTCTCTAACACTTCATCCCTGAGTGTCTGCAATGACACTACCTTGACCTTGACCTAGGTCAGCCTCTCTTTTGCCTTAACTCTGGATGTCAATGGTATAGCGGTCCTAGTGGTTGTGTCAGATTTTTATGGAAGTGCAATCAAAGTTATGGCATGACATGATGGTAAAAAAATTATTTTATTTCCAGGATCTCCTGGTATTGACGGCCGTCCAGGACAGCCCGGAAGACAAGGACCAAAAGGAGAACCTGGTCTTAAAGGAGAGCCTGGTATCACGATTGCAGGCGCTCGAGGCCAACCTGGTCTGAGTGGGTTAGATGGTATTCCTGGACAGCCTGGACGGTCTGGTCCAAGTGGACTCCCTGGTATTCCTGGTGATTCAGAGAAAGGCTTCCCTGGTCCAATTGGAGATAAGGGCCCAAAAGGTTTTTCTGGTTCTTCTGGCTTACCTGGACGTGATGGACGACCTGGTATACCCGGGCCTAAAGGTGAGATGTCGTGTTTATTGTGTGGAAATTACATGATTAAACTGCTAATTAATCTGTCAAAATATTTCAGTCATCTCTGGAATACAGATTACAACAACTGTGCACAAAGTCCTTTTTTCTTGTGCCAGACATTCCAGCTCTTGCCACTTCTTCTTTATACCTCTGAAATGTCTGTCTTGAGCTCTCTTCTACATGTGTCTTGGTCTCCTTTTTTTTCTCTTGTTCTGTGTGTTCAAGAACCCAGTTTGTGCCGTATAGAAAATTTGGGGGATGAAACTGTGCACTAGGATAAACCCTGTGCGGTTAAACTGTGCCTTGCTGTTGTTAAACTATTTTCTTTAAGCAATTTCACAACCAAAGCCAATTTTTATGTACTGTCATTTCTTGTTTAGCCTACTGTGATACACAAATTCTGTGCCACTCCCTAGCTAATGACTACCATCCTATGTATTGTATTTTGGTAGTTGAGTCCATCATCTCTGTTTATTTTGTGATTTGTTAGTAGTTTTTGTTTGTTCTTTGTCCCTGACTACGGTCTTGTGCTATAGCATATGTTTCTTAACTTAAATTAACTTCATTATACTTGTGTAGAATGCTTTACAGAGTCTGTATGATTAATTGGCATCCTGTCAGTCTTGAGAGACAATGGACAAAGGGGATAGTCAGTTATTGCCCTAACTTTCGCCTCAAACGTTTGTAGTCTGCATCTTGACATATCCTGTCTTCCCCTACCTGCAGACCAACACACAAAGCCTGCCTCCAGTCGGGTCTGTCTTTGGCAAGTTCCTCCCAGTTGCAGGTGTTCATATCCAACACCTTCGGGTCACGCTTGCAAACATCGTTGTAGCTTAGGAAGAGTCTACCTCGCTGCCACGTTGTCAGCTCTCTGTAAATTATATCTTTTGATATTCGCCCATCCTCCATTCTGCACACGTGATCAAACCACCGCAAGTGGTGCTGGCGTAGGATTGTATCTAAGCTGACAATCTTTGCACGGTCCAACACTTTGTTGTTAGTCACTCTGTCACTCCATGAAATTCCAAGTATGTGCCTCAGTCAGCACATATGAAAAGCATTTAGCCTTTTTTCTTGTGAGACATACAGTGTCCATGTTTTGCTGTCATAGAGCAGGGTACTAATCACACATGATCTGTACACAGCTACCTTTGTGGAGATGGTCAGCATGTTGTTATTTCACACTCTCTGTGAGAGCCTGGCAAGTGCTGATGAGGCCATTCCTAATCGTTTCTGCAGCTCTGCGTCCAGTGAAATGTTGTCGGTGATGATAGATCTGAGATAGTTGAAGTAATTTACCACCTCCATATTTTTATCGTTTAAGACAATGTCTGGTGGATCTGCACCCTGAGCCATTACTTTCGTCTTTTGTACGCTGATGGTGAGTCCAAACAGATTACAGGATTTTGCCAACTTATTAATGAGAATCTGCGCTTCGGTGTGGGCGATCAAGGTAGCAACGTCTGCGAAGAGCATATCCCGAATGACAGTCTCTCTTCTCCTACTGTTTGCTCGCATTCTGGTGAGATTGAATAGTCTCTGTGGGCGATCAGGGTAGCAACGTCTGCGAAGAGCATATCCCGAATGACAGTCTCTCTTCTCTTACTGTTTGCTCGCATTCTGATTAGATTGAATAGTCTCCCATCTGACCTAGTATGCAGAAAGAGCCCTTCTGTGGCAGTTCCAAAGGCGCGTCTAAGCACGATGGCAAAGAAAATGCAGAATAGAGTCAGAGCCAGGACACAACCTTGTTTAACTTCGATGTTAATGTCGAAGGCCTCAGATTCCTGACCGTCATGCAGCACTGTACCTTTCATGCCCACATGAAAAGACCTAATCATGTTCAGTAGTTTAGGTGGGCAGCCAACTTTAGACAATACTTTAAAAAGAATCTGTATACAACCAGTCAATTCTAATTCACAGATACTAAAAATAACTGATCATCCAATCTGTTTTTGAATGCATTAACTGATCCTGCCTCCACCACATCCTGTGGCAATGCATTTCAAGCATTCGGCACTCTCTGACTAAAAAAAATATTTCTTAATATCTAATCTGGACCTGTCTTTAAACAATTTGAAGCTGTGCCCTCTTGTTCTTGTAACTGGTTGAATTTAGAAAAACTTGGTTGATTAATTTATACACTTGTTTTAAGTCACCTTGAATTCTTCTTTGACTAGACACTGTAAAGCAGTTTTTTTAGACTCTCCTTATAACTATAAATCTGAAATCCCACAATCATTTCTGCAGCTCTTCTTTTATCCTATCATGTCTATATCCACTTTATGGTAAGGACTCCACGCCTGAACACAGTATTCCAATTTAAGTCTCACCAATGATTTATATAGTTTCATCATCACTTCCTTGCTCCTATGTGTAATGTTTTTTTTAACCCTACCCCATTTTTAGGTAATTTCCTTAACTGCCGCTAAACTGCTGGACTTAATTTTTGGTAATTTGGATAGTACGTCATAAAATGCGTCAGAATCTAAAAATAACCAACCAATCGTGGTCAATCCTCGTGATTAGTCATTGCAAATGGCTGCCCCCATGTTTGAATTGATTTTGTGGGGTTTAACGTGAACAAATTTGGAAAATTGACAATGAAACGAACGGCTGATGAACCAAGCACTTCAACAGGAAAGCAAAGTAAGTCTAGGCTTATGACAGTCCAACAGGTGATCAATAATTTGGTTGATTCAGACTCTGTTCAAGTGAAACGGACAGTGATGGCTCAAGTGATGAGATGAAGGCTTTTCTTGGACTGAGGATCTATATGGAATACTCATGTATAAAGCCCAGCTATCAGGATTATTGGACAAATGAGGGCTCTTTGTTGTGTTTACTCCCGGATTTCGAAATGTTTTATGACTCGAGACAGATTCTTTGCCTTTTGCTGGGTGGATTGGCACACAAAGGTGGAATATTGACGCTAGATGAAAGTTAATCCTATTTTCTACAATGTTTCCAAGTTACATCTTATTCTAACCACTTGTTTGCATGTAACTAACATTTTTCTATGTCATGTTGGTTTTTTTCTCTTTAATGCTCAGGAGCCCAGGTATAGGGGACAGTTAGGTTAAGGGCCTTAGGTGTGGTAGGGTTAATCATACCCAGCATTGCATCAGCCTTTTTCTCTGCCACCTGGACTTGCACCCGCATCTTGTGTTTTTATCGACTTTGGACCTTCAGTAAAACTGCAGCTTCACTTAACTTAGTTTTTACATTAGCCAAGTTTGCTTAGCATTACAGATCTATGGTTTTCTTGTGTCTTTCCTGTGCTTCTACAACTTATATAGGTGTTTTCTGTTGTACTTTATTTTACATGATGAGGTTGCTAGCCTTAGTCACCTTTTAAAAAAGGCTTAGTAAGGTACAGTTCCCTTCCTTGCTGCCTTGCCCTCTTGAACTTAATCAGGTATCAATTTACAACTATATAGATTTGAGCACTTGGGAATCATGAACCATATCCTGCATCACAGATATTATATCAAGTCTCAGCATGCAACTGGAAGGGAGATTTTCTCCACTGGTTGAGGGCCACTATACTACAAGTTTGTTTTAGATCTGGGAGCAGCTGATGGTCAAACTGTGACTGCTAATATTTGTGGTGCTGTGAGTGGCTCATGATAGTTAGGGTTTTAATCTCAAGAAGATGAAAGTCATGACACTAAAAAAAAACAACTGTTGTACGGCTTATTCCAATTGCTGGAGTAATCGAGAGGCTTTTAGGCTGAGGACTAAAGGCTGCTTTGCCACTGCTGTCGCCATGTCATGTGCTAGCTATGTTTGTTTATTTCACCTCCAATAGAAAAATGACATGTACCTAACATAGATTCGATCTGCTGCCCTCCTTGTTGGCAGGCAGGCATCGAAACCGCTCGGACATGCTCTCCTCCAATCATGACACTAAATGTAATAAATTGTACACAAATTAATATAATAATAGTTGCCAAACACAAATACAGATGCCGATAGTATCAGATGTAATCACATTTGACCGTAAAGTCTAATCCAGGCATTGCAGACTCTACTACACTTGGAACATACCTGTTTCTATTTTTGTTTCAAAGAATCGACCTCACTGCACTCCGGGCATACCCATAGGTGCTCAGTCTCTCTCATCAAATTGCGTAAGGTGTGGTCCCTGTAGCTCGTTGGATGTACACTCTCCTGCGCCGTCCTCTCATGCGCTCCACTCCGCTCGAACCTCGTTTAATGTCAAAACTTTGCAGTCTGTGGATTGCTGCTTCATCTATTGCCGTGTCCTCATCCAGCTGGCGGTCATTGGTTGATTTCAAAATGTCACTTCTATCCATTACTAATGTGCCCATGATGGTAGCTTGTGAAGCCATGATGTCAGCTCTTTCATTGACCTGAACCCCGGCATGAGCAGGACAGTAGATCCATGTCAACGCCTGGAAGATTGAGGCCTCAACACCTGCTTTCCACTCGTACCTAAGCCATCCCTTCTGTACGTTCTGAAGTACGGCTTGCGTGTCTATCATGATAACTGCCCTTGTTATAGAGGTCTCAGATATTCATTTCAGTGCTGAGGTCACTGCTTCTGTCGCCATTCTCATACTGGAGGTTGTTGACATGTATGCCCTACTGCGCTCAGCAATGACCTCTCCTCTCACTCTAGCCAAGAAACCCCAGCCTGATATCCTACTGCGCACGACTGATCCGTCGGTGTATATGACAGCGTCAATCTGCTGGGTCTTCTCAGTTATCAGCTGATTTACCTCGTGCTCTGCTCTCTCGTTGCTCCGTTCTCTGCATTCCTTGCCTAAGGTTATGATGACTCTCTGGTACTCTATCATTCTATCACCAGTGTGGACCCATTCTTCCCCTTTGGCTATCGTCTCAGCTGGAGTGACGTGTTCGATTGTTGTCTCAGCCTGTGCCATCCATGACGACCCCCTCTCTTGATTCTTGATCCCTTGATGTCTGAGATACTATTGTGTAGAGTATGTCACATGTCTGTGGTGACACGCATATAGGCTTTGACTTGTGCCAGTTTATGTCTGGATGTCACCGATAACAATCCCAACATGTACCACATCATCACAATCGGAGTATCTCTAGTGCAGCCCAGAACCAGTCGCATACCTTCATTCTGGATGCGTTCCAACCTTTCACACTGTGTTCTTGACAGTGTGAGGATGCCTAGTCCGTAATCGATGACACAACACGACCTGACGAAATAGGATGAACAGGAGGCGTTGTTCCAAGTCGGTAGCAGCCATGGTCTTGAGTACTCCTAACCCTCTCTTGCATCTTTGTACTATGTGGTCAACATGGCAATTATAGGAAAGACTGTGATAAAAAAGTCACTCTGAGGTATTTGAACCTGTCGCACCTGTCGATGGTGCAACCATCAAAAGTGATGCTAGGGAGCTCAGCCTTTACTATGGAATTATTCAAACCACATCATGTTCGGATTCATCTTAGAGCTTGAGTCGCCGCACCACTGTGAGATTGCTTGCAATGTTTCCTGGATGTCTTTGACCAACTTTTGCCTGTCTGAGCCTTTCCTGCACATTAGGATGTCATCGGTAAATGTCAAAGTTCGCCCTGTCCCTGTGGGTTGAGTATTGGCCACTTTTACTGTGTAAATGTTGAACAAAACCGGTGAGAGTGGAGACCCTTGAGGCAGTGCTGGACATATTCGCCTCGCTTTTGATGTCCATGATCCCACGCGTAGCGCAACTGTTTTTTTCCGTCAGGGCAGCTGATATCCAACTAACCAGCCTCGGGTTTAAACCACACTGCTGCAGACAGGTAATTAAGGTCGCAAAATCGACACGGTTGTATTGTATGTGTCTTCCAGGCCAAGTGCCACCGCGACTGTTTCTTGCACATCATACGTGAAAGTTCCAGCGTTAGCCCAGGTCTCCTTCGCTGTTCTAAAGCTGCCCAGCGTATCGGGTAGAATCTGCTCCCATTCAAGGTAGGCCATTATTTTCCTGGCCACTACCTTTTCGAGCAATTTTCCATATACATTTTGGATTGGGATTATTCTATAGCTGCTGAGAAGCGTGGAGTTCTTACCAGGTTCAGGCAGTGGGCACAGATAGCTATGAAGCCAGTCTTCATGCACAGATGACTTCTCTATAGTGTGGTAAAACTGCTTCACCATATTTCTTATATCTGTCTCATCCAACTGCTTGATGTGACAATACTGTACTCCATCAGGACCTGCGGCACTGTTTTTGCTTGTACGTAGGCTATTTACGACCTCCGCCTCGGTGATAAGGTCTACATAAGCCTCTCCCCTGATAGCTGTGTCTAAGATGCCTTTCAGAGTTTCCTGACGTGCATTTCTGTCGCCTTTGTCAGTCTGGGCAACATATCGACTGAAAAAAACTGAGACCCTTCTCTTCATCTATCTTCAGGAGCCTTCCTGTGGTGTCTTGAATGTTGGAGATAAGCTGGCTTGTAGTCTTTCTATTCATCTTTCGATGAATGTGCCAGAACTTCTGGAGGGTATTATCATTAACCACACCTGTGATGAACTCCTCCCATTCCTCTTTTGGACTCCCCAGATAACGCTTTAAAGGAATTGGTATCTTTGCATTTTACCTTCTCGTTCATCACGTCGACATTAAAACCAGCTCTCTTTCTGGCTTTACGCCAATCCTTTGTTGCCACCTCCTTTTTTGTCCAGGCCATATCAACAGCTTGATTCCACCACGGAGGTTGGACAAAAGGGGATCTAGTGGTCTTATGTCCGATCGTCTGTCGCAGCTTGTTCACTGCATTATCCTGTTAGTACGTGTATCAGAACACCTGTTTGGCTTTCCGGTGTCTGGTGTGTTTTCCTCTGGATATAAGTACGACACATGGCAGGTAGTCGCTCTCTTGTGCCCCTAATACGTCCCAGTGTGTGGATGGAGCAACATCACTGGATATAAGAGCCAGGTTGATGACCCGTCCATATCTCCCGGCCGAGATGCTATTCTTCTTCTTCTGCTGCGTTTGTTCTTAATCTCCCGCTATCATACCCTGATAGGGCTTAAATAGCAGAATGTAGTCCAGAAAACGGAATGCATTGTGTTGTAGTTTACAGCTTGACTGTGATATTTGCACCTTTCGGTCCAACACATCCGACTTCAGCAAGCATTTTTTGGGTACCGGGTTAGCATTCCCTCTTTGATCCCTTCTCCTTAGCCAGTCTGTCCTGCTGCAGCCTGTTATCCAGGATCACCGCATGGAGGTGTAGAAGGGTCTTGGCAGCTCTGGTTTGCTGGCCCTGACGCAGGCAGTCAGCTATGGGTCGCTGACCACTGCAGCTCATGCGCTGCTTAGCGTCTTGATCCTGAGATGCTATTCTAGTTGGATGTCAGTCATTCACGACAGTGAGGTTTGTGTGGACTAATGCCTAGCTCAAGGTGACCCCTTGCCATATTTCAGTGACATTTCCCCACTTCTTTGACCTGCATTAAAGTCACCTGCAATGAGGCACTTTTTGCTCTGCGACTCTGACAAGTCTGACAGAAATTCCTACTTTACGTCCTTGAAGAGGTGATCTACATGAGCGTATACGTTGTAGATTCTCCATTCATGGTGGTTGATTGTTACTACAATCTCTTGTAGCTCGACATCCTCAATTTTACAGGTGCTAGTATCTATCCATGTATGGGGAAGTTCTTGGTTCATATACATTGCCAGTCCCCGCTTACTGGGCCCGCATGGATTACTGTAGCACCTGTATCCTAGACACTTTATGGTAATATTCTCCTTCAAGCTGTTCTCCTGGATCATGAAGATGTCGAAATTCATTCATAAATTTTTGGAGAATCACTGCGCGTTGGGTAGCGCTGCGCAATTCCAGTAGCCTATTCGTACATTTTTTAACCTAAGTCTATCTGACTTTCTTCAACATTTTCTCTTTCTGGCTCTTTTCTTTTTTTCTCTCCTCTCATCTCCTCTTCCTCTCCTTTTGTATCCACCCTCCTTAGCGCTATTTGCTGGAGACATCAACGTCAGAGCACAATCTCCGTAGCTCCCACGATGACTCTTATGTGTGGTTTGTCATCAGAGCTTTCCTTCTCTTAGAAGAGTTGCCTGCGGGGAGTCTCGTCTACTCGGTTTCTGGTCGGTTGTTGCCGCCATTTTTTTCGTAGTGTCACATTATCATACGGGTCACATACCTGTAAGGAGTCAGCTGTAGGACCATTGTGTAATCTGTTTATTTGAGCAACTTTCTTTCTCTGAGACTGATAATTTTCACTTAGTAATTTGAGCACCTTGTGTGATGCTAGCGTGTCAGACGGACATGTTTGAGTTTCTGAACCCTTCATCCTTCTCCTTGTCACAGGTCTTGTAGGCGCAGCCTGTGAACAGTGCTTGTCTGGCCTAAAAGGAGAGAAGGGTACCCTAGGCAACGATGGGCTGTCAGGATTACCTGGCAACCGTGGGCAACCAGGTTTTTCTGGATCAAAAGGAGAGCCTGGAGAAGATGGACAGCAAGGGCTGCCAGGTTTATCTGGTCTACCTGTAAGTTGGTGTTATTGTTGTAACATTTTTATTTTTTCCAAGAAATGTTTATCCTTTTTTATGAAGTAACACTTTTTCTCATTTCCACACACAAGCAAAAAAAAAACCACTTCTTGCTTTCATGAAACATTTGTCTCAGTTCAAGAAATAACACTTTTCTTAGTTCTGAATAAAATTATACTTCTCATTTTCAAGAGACCACATTTTTTATATTTCAATAAAAAAAACTTTCTCACTTCCAAGAACACATATTCATAATTGAATTATATATATTTTAAGTAAATCTGCCATTTTTATGGATACAATAGGTTGCAATAAGCAATTTTGTTGGGAAGGAGATCGAGGATGGTAAAGAGAGAAAATGCTGGACAATTTAGCACATGGGTTTACATTTCAACCACAATAAGGGCCACGGTAGGAGTTTGATGACCCAAGGACAGCATAAAAACAAGTTTGTTGACCCAAGGACAACATAAAGGCAAGTTTGCTGTCCAAACTACAACATGAAGACAGGGTTGATGACCCAAGCACTGCTTGAAGACAAGTTTGAGGACCCAAGGACAGCATAAAGGCAAGTTTGATGACCCAAGGACATCACAACATGGTAGAAATTAAATAGAAATGGTAACAGCATAATGAACATAAAGCTATGGAGAGCCATAGTCTTATATGTCAGGCTGCAAGACATATAATATTGTTGATTATTAGCACATCTGTGTTTGTTTATTTTTGTTTAGGGTGTCCCTGGCAATGATGGAGAACCTGGCAGAGAAGGCAGAAAAGGAGAAACTCCAATCCCTCTAATTATCAATGGACCCGCTGGTAAGTGCTCGTTAAGTTATCACATCTAGACATGTTTCTAAACACTTCATCCTTGCTAGCAGTATCAATATGGGACTACCTATATCTTTCTGAGATGATAGTGATAGTTGTCCATCACAAATGAAGATTGTGACAGCAGCAGACTTTTTCTATGAGATCTTAAATAACTGTAAAGTCTAATTCTGCCACAACACATTTGAGAAGAGGTTTGTGGGGTCATCTGCATTCTGTTTAGCTCGCTTTTTCTGAGCATCAGCGATAATATTCCACACAGCGATTTGGGCACCTTGTATGATGCTGGTGTGCCAAGCAAAATAGTTCTGTGCAAGCGTCTCCCAGGAGGTGACATCAATGTTGTAGCATATTTTTCTGTCCCTCTGATGAACGTCTGCCTCTTCTCAGCTTACCATACAATAGCTGCTTGGGAGGTGCTCATCGAACATGCAAACAACATGTCCCACTTGTACTGAGTCTGAAGATTTCCAATTGTTCACTTTTGTTTAGCTGGAAATATTTATTTGGCCATGTGTGTTTAGTCTGAAGATTTCCAATTGTTCACTTCTGTTTAGCTGGAAATATTTCGACTTTATTTGGTGATCTGTGCGTAGTCTGAAGATTTACACATGTCAATGTGTGGAGTCTGAAAAAGACAGCTTAGACAATTATACTATAAGTTGCTTAGGCACTACCATAATTTAAATAAAAGTATGAAGATATGAAATGTACAGTTGTGCATAAATGTCATAATTCTGAGCCCTTTCCAATAAGTACTGGTGTGCGGCAGTGATGTCTTTTATCACCATCTCTCTTTCTGCTGGCAATTGACAGGATTATGAAGACAACAACAGCAACCGCCGATAATCAGATAGTGTTGGGAGACGCAATCCTACAGAATGTAAAATCATTCATGCATCCTTGTAGCAATTTAGACAAAGTACAACGTACACTTATACACATAAAAATATGAAAATAACACCAATATAAAACGCTAGAGAAACTTTCATTGCCTGGAGAACTTATGGAAATCGAAAGAAATTTAGTCTAACCCAAAAATATAAATCTTCAAATTCAGTGCTTGTTCCATTCTTTTGTTTGACTCTGAAACACTGAGAATAATAAAAACAGCAACCAAAACATGGGACAGACTTTTATGAATGGGTGCCTACGCATAAATTGGGGAAATTGAAATAGTATGATAGATCACTAATGGCAAACTGTTGGAAAAAACTAGACAAATATATCAGGGGAACATGACATGGAGAGAAGGGGCTTGTGTTGGATGGAACACGCATTTTAAGGAAACCAGCTAATAGCATTATAAAATAGTCTCTATTCTGGAATCCCCTAGGCAAGAGATGTAGATGCCAACAAAAACACACATGGATAAACGAGCTTAAGGCAAATATAAAGGAAACATGGAAGATGTGAACAAAGCTTAAACTTTTTGAACAAGACAGGAGGACTTGCCGTGTATTTTTTGAAACTCTATGCTTCACTGGGAATTAAGAGGTCTTGATTTTCATTTGAATGTACAGTCTGAACATTACCTATTTGTTCACTTCTGTAAGGCTGATGATGTTTATAATTTATTTAGTCATCTGAAGATGACCTTTTATTCACATTTGTAAAGCTGACAATGTTTATAATTTATTTAGTCATCTGAAGATTACCTTTTATTCACATTTGTAAAGCTGACAATGTTTATAATTTATTTAGATGCCTGAAGATTACCTTTTGTTCACATCTGTAAGACTGACAATGTTTATATATAATCTATTTAGTTGTCTGAAGATTATGATTTGTTCACTTCCGTTGAGCTCTTGATAAGCCATTTTGTTAATGCAGTCTGCTCCAACAATTTTGGAGCAAATAAATAAAAGAAACATTTTAGAATGGAAATCCAGGCCATGGAGATTGAGGTGTTTCAGAAAGATTCTTGGAATATCATATCTGACAGTCTATCCGACCATATCCGGGCCTTCTTTTAATGGTCAAATCATGAAAACTATGCTGATACTTCCATGTGATACGTTCTTGTAGTTAGCCCCATGTGATACCTTCTCGTAGTTAGTCTAATGTGTTTCTCCGAGGCACAGTTTCTGGCAAGAAAAGAAGGAGTCGCCTTAATATGCGCTGGACAGATAATATTCGCAAGTGGACGGACATGTCATTAATTGAAACCACAATGCAAGCAACGGATAGAGTACGATGGTGACAGACAGTTCATGATGCACTGAAATATGATACATCTATGAATACCTAGGTTACAGGACAGATGAGACGAGGAGAGAGATGTAAAGTCTGATTATCATGACTTATTAACTACTTTAGAGCTGGTGAAAAGCATATTTTTGGTGACTTTTACTAAGTCTGAAGATTATCACTCATTCAATTCTGTTGAGCTAATAATATGCAATATTTATTTTTCCCTAGGGTTCAAGGGTGTAGTTGGCCAATCTGGACTACCTGGTGAGCCTGGACGAGTTGGACCAACTGGCCCCCAAGGACCTACTGGTGCCCATGGCCTGTCAGGACCTAAAGGAGAACAAGTAATTTCTATATTATATGCAATGCATCTCTCATCCTCTCACCTGTCTCTACTTTATTGGGGTAGATGAGATTTTTATTTATTATTTTATTTATTGATTATGGCCCAAAAAGTTGTGCCAGTAGTATTGTAGCTGTTATCCACAATCTGCAATCCACTTATAACATAACCAGCCTTTTTGTACCTTCTGAAGCAAGATTTGAGAGACGATTATCAATCAGTCAATCAAAGTCCATCACTCCTCTCCTCTCTATGCATAGGCCATTGACAACATCAGGCCGGCGAACACAGCTATTTCTGCCTCTCTCCAGGTGTGATAATTTAGTTGTAGTTCCTTCTCACATTTTCTTCTCCATTTAATTTTTGTGTCTACCTCTCTCTCTTCCCTTGAGGATTTCATGTAAGATAGGTTCTGGCTATGTTGGACGATGCTTCCGTAGCATATGTCCTATCCAGCCCCATTTTTTTGGCTTAATTTGTTGTTCCAATGGCTGTTGTTGGCTTCTTTCCCATAGGTTTTTTGTTCCTCACCATGTCCTGTCACTTTATGCCCATTATGCTTTATAGGCATCTGTTAATGAAGGACTGGAGTCTTTGTTGCTTGGCCTTAGTCATTCTCTATGTCACCGCTCCATACAGCAGCTCTCACTTGACACTGGCGCTCAATATTCTAATTTTGGTTGAAATCTTAAATTTCTCTGGATCTTCATATGTTGTTTATAGTGTCAGTAATGCCTCTCTTGCATTTCCAATTCTGGTCCTTACATCTGCATCTGAACAACCTGATGTGTCAATTGTGATGCCAATTTAGGCAAAGGTATTCACTTCTTCCAACAGCTCTCCCTCCAACATGATTAGTTCTTTGTTGATAGTTGAGAGAGATGATTATAGCACTTATTTAACTGGTCTCAGATATCGTCATCAGAGCTGAAATCACTGCCTTGATCTCTATTCCAATACTGGAGATTGTTGACTTGTATGCACCTCTTCACCCAGCAGCGACCCTGCCTGTTACTCTCGCAGAGCAGCCCCAATCGGCTTTCTTACGATGCAGCACAAGTCCATTAGCATATGCGACAGCATAAAAATCCTGGACATTTTCACTTATTAGTTGTTCAACCTTGAGGTCCTCTTTCCTATTGCATCACTCTGCGTTCATTCCTCATTTGTTCTCCATTGTGTATCAATTCTTCACCTTTGTTATGGTCTCCAATTTAGTTACCTAACCAATCGTCTTCTCTGCCATCCATCGCATCACTCTCTTGATCCATGTCTGTTGAAGTATGATTCATTGGGCAATAGAGTGGTGCTCTTCAGGTAAGAGCAGTGAGAGGCTCAGCACTCTTTTCTTTAGATATATTTATTATTTATCCTTATGTAAGCCTGTATTCCCGAAGTTGGAGAATTGCGCTCCCCAATGATCTTTGTAGCTACTTCGGTGGGAATATTACTCCTGGCAGGGTAACCCAAGCCTGACAAGTTTATGGATAGGGTCCAGGTTGAGGAACAAGTGAAGTTCTTTAGGTATAGCTGCAGAACCCACTGTTGAATGGTATATGCTCTGGGCTGCACCAGTCCACCCCACTCCATGAGTTAAATACATTTTTGTTTCATTCTCTGCTGTTTGTCATCTATCAATTATCCCCATGAACAATGAAAAGATTCAGGCCAGCAGGCATTGCACCTTTGGTATGATTCTCAGGTGGTGGGGAATGCCAGATATGCCGTATCTACGTATGAGCTGGCATGACTGACAAAGGAATGATGAGATGTTCAACTCAGATGTATGTGTTCTATCTCTGACATGACCTGTTGATCCTTGAACACCAACACACTGAACTGCCTTCCTTCGGGGTTATTCAAAAGATGCGTCCACAACCTGCCCTTTGATATTATACCTCTAAGACAACAGATTTAACATAAACTCAACTGAGGAAGACATGTGCTTTTGTCCAGGAGGCATTGGGCTGGCAAGAGCTACCAACTCACAGTTAAAGGGATTATATCATCATCATTTAATACTATACCTGAATACATGAAAAACAAATGTCTCTTGGGCAATGCTGAGGATCTGGGCAATAAAAGAGCTGACATCCTGGCTGCTCACATTTTGAAGTCTGACAATGTCTGCTTATTGGATAATAATACTGCATAAAGTGAATTAGTATTTCACAGACTGCAGAACTTTGAAATCAAACGAGGTTCAAGTGGAGTGGGGCGCATGAGAGGACGGTGCAAGGATATGTACAAACGATTGACAGGAACAACCAGTATCTACACCCTTTGCCATTTTGCCAGAGTGCAGTGAAGTCAATTCTTCAAAACAGATTATAGCAGAATAGGGATAACTTCAGCATGAGGGGACAGCAAACATAGAGGCCTCAAAATTTGTATGGATCTACTACCCTGGTCATCTTGGGGGCTGGTTATCTTGGGGCTAACTCCTGTAATGAAAAAGCTGATATGCCAGCTATGAAAACACTTAACATGGTGGCTAATGTGTTTAGCGGAGAGCCAAACAAATGGGGGCAATAGACTGGCCAACAAGGTATATATAATAACCATATCGGTGAACTTACTGAGTAGCTTTCTATTGCACTACAGCCAGCCAGGAGGGAGGATCCACATACTAAAGTACGCTTTGGGATATTTTTTTTTTTTTTTTTGCGTTCGCCTTATTTCTCTAATCCCCAAGGCGGTGTGCATTGCACTGCGTTTTTATTTTGCGCCTGTCGGCCCAGTGCATCCGACTTCAGCATGCATTTTATGTAAGGGTCTGCTTCCTCCTGCATTTTCTAAGGGTTTGCTTCCCCGGGGTAACGGCCGGTGCTGAGATGGGGATCGAACCCAGCACCTTATGGTTGTGAGCCGTGTCACATAACCACTAGGCCACGCCGTCCCCGCTTTGGGATATAGGAAGAGCCATTGTAACACATTAGGAACCAGTAAACATCAAGAGTTAACTGAACTCAGCACGAGTTGCTTTGGACAGCAACAACAACAAGAACAATCTTAACCCATCAGCTTCCTCAACAAATACAATCACCATCTTACATTTAATAGCAGGTCACTGCAGATTATTGTCACCTCCAGATATCTCACACAAGTAAATGCCCATATGTGGGACTGCAACTTAGATCCTTCAACAGATCCTTCAGACCTTAAGGTCAGACCTGTCCAGGGAGTGGAAACTGAGGCAGAAGCTGTAAGGGTTTTGCCTAGACCTCCAAAAGACTATGGAGTATCCTTCAGATCTAGCATGACCAGTGAACCTGAATAAAGATTAGAAGATTGAACATTAAAAAAAACAGTGTAAAAAGCATGTTCAAAAAGTACTAGAACTTTTTGGGTTATAACTTTTTTGAGCTTTGTGGAACCTAATCAGCCCTATCTCCTTTGAAATACTTCCCTCCCCTATGTATACATCACAAACAATGCTCACTCCACTTCTGGAAGCAGTCCTGGTAAGCACTTTTGGGGATCGTGAGTAAGTCCTCTTTCAAATTGTCCTTAATTTCTTAAATGATCTAAAATCATCATCCTTTCTTGCTGGATTTCAATTGGACAAATAGAAAAAATCTGCTGGGGACAGGTGAGATGAATAAGGTGGCTAGACAAGCTAACTTGCCCAAAATTCCCCAACGAGTAGTAATGTCTTGGCTGACGTATTGTCTTTCCTAGCTTGAAGCAACACTTGATGTTGATTCGCTGCTCATGAAATTCAGGCATCTCGAGAAACACAATTTACATGCTCGCAAAATATCAGCTACAGGATGATAAACAATCACAGCAGAAAAACACGGGAAACAGTAGGTTTCTTAAGTCATCACTAGGAAACATCACTGACTAGAAGTTGGATGACGTTGCAATTGTGAGCAATTTCAAAAGTTATGGGACTTATTGAACACACCTAATTTATTCAAGAAAATTAGTCTGGGATTTTTTTTTCCAACTCATTAAACCTTTATATATGTATTAATGGATTTATTTCAAACAGGGTTTCCAAGGATTGCCAGGCATTGATGGACGTCCAGGTTTTCCTGGTGAACCAGGTCGTCCAGGTGATAAAGGTGATGCAGGCTACAGTGTTCCTGGTGATAAAGGTGAACGTGGTGATGTTGGCATGAATGGATTTCATGGACTTCCTGGGACTCCAGGCGAAAAGGGCACACCAGGTTTGTCATGTCTTGTCTTCTTGTCTTGTCTTTGACCTAATGGCCTTGTGACCTACTCACTTTAACCTAATGACCTGTGTGACACACTCTCTTTGACCTTAATGACCCATTTGACACACTCTCTTTGACTTAATGACCCATGTGACACACTCTCTTTGACCCAATGACCCATCATACCTTCTCATCTTGATGTAATGACCCATCTGGCCTGCTCACTTTAACCTAATGACCCATGTCACATAACTCACTTTTACCTAGTGATGCATGCCCCAATACATCTTTTGATATATGACCCTTTGTGCTTATGGTTTTTTTTTCAGGAAATGCAACTTCTGGAGTAAAGGGAGAGAAAGGTGACCGCGGATTTGATGGCATGCCTGGAATGCCAGGAGTTCCAGGGATTAAAGGATTTCCTGGACCTAAAGGTACAATTGTTTATCTTATATTTTTATGTGCCTAATGAAAGACACTTGTCTCTTACTATATATCCTACTTACTGTTTATCCTTTCAACTTGGAGAACATATTTTACTGTTTGTCCTTTCAACTTGGAGAACATATTTTACTGTTTGTCCTTTCAACTTGGAGAACATATTTTACTGTTTATCCTTTCAACTTGGAGAACATATTTTACTGTTTGTCCTTTCAACTTGGAGAACATATTTTACTGTTTGTCCTTTCAACTTGGAGAACATATTTTACTGTTTATCCTTTCAACTTGGAGAACATATTTTACTGTTTGTCCTTTCAACTTGGAGAACATATTTTACTGTTTATCCTTTCAACTTGGAGAACATATTTTACTGTTTATCCTTTCAACTTGGAGAACATATTTTACTGTTTATCCTTTCAACTTGGAGAACATATTTTACTGTTTATCCTTTCAACTTGGAGAACATATTTTACTGTTTATCCTTTCAACTTGGAGAACATAATTTACTGTTTATTCTCCCAATTTGGATAACATATTTTACTGTTTATCCTCCTAATTTGGAGAATATATTTTACTGTTTATCCTTTCAACTTGGAGAACATAATTTACTGTTTATCCTCCCAATTTGGAGAACATAATTTACTGTTTATTGTTTCAAATTGGAGAACATATTTTACTGTTTATTCTTTCAACTTGGAGAACATATTTTACTGTTTATCCTGGGGAACTGAGACGCTAGTCCTGTCAGGCACAAAATACTGTCCAAGACGTCGCGTCTGGGTCAATACACTGACCAAGACCACAATCTCTCTTCCATGTAGCATTCCCTGGAAACAGGCTGTTTTCTAGGCAGCCTGGCTAATGAGATGTGGATTTAGTAATCCCTGTAGTAGTTAGTGCCACACAGATGAAGCCAAGCATAGCACAACTGCCTGGAGGTCCTAGCCACTTCATCAGTATGTAAATAAAGCTACTGCAACCTGCCACTCAACGTCCTTTTCAGGGCACGCAAAAGAGTAAACATATTCATTGGGGGCATTAAACAACAATTACTATTTATCCTCCCAACTACATGTTTTTGTGTCATATTTTCAATTTGTTCAATGGATTATATTTTAGCCTGCAGTGGCAGGTTTGCAACCTGAATATTGTCACTGGATCTGTCCCTAGCAAGAAACCACCATTACAAGAGTACACAATAGTCATCTTTGTTACAGGCTTCCAGTAAGGTGCCCAGCTGCTGTGGCCACCTAATATCTCATATAAAGTGAAAAAGACATCAGAATAAAGCATCAAGATTTAAATAATTGGAGGTTTTTTGTTTTTTCTTTCAAGGCTTTCCAGGACGTGAAGGTTTATCAGGACTTCCAGGTTCTGCTGGTGACGTTGGAGAGTCTGGCATACCTAGTTTGGATGGACTTAGAGGTCAGTTTGAATGTAAATTTATAACAAAAATTGTCTGATATATGAGGTAGTTTCAAAATATTCAGGAGACAATGTTGAGAGTACCATGGATTGCAAAGAAGGCTAATAATGTGGTACTTAAAAAGGCACAGACACTAAGATAATTGATCGCAAAAATCTGGACAAGACAGTCCTCCTTTTTCGGACACGTCATGTGAATAGGCGGGTAGGAACACACAAAGACAATGGGTAGAATTGCAGGGAATAGACAAGGACGCAGAGACAGAAAATATTAGACAGCTTAAAAGATTGAAAGACTGACCCAGGGGGGGGGGGGGGAGGGGGGCAGCAGAAATCATAAAGACATTTGTGATATGAGGAGGTAGAGATCCGTTCTCGCAAATGCCACATGATGATGATAGAAGAGAAAAGTAACAATACAATTATTTACACCTACATTTCCTTAGAAATAGTTGCCTTTGACGACTATACACTTTTACCAACCTCTGTTCAGCTGTTGAAAACATTCCAGGAACCCATTCTTAGACACCTCTATCAGCTTCTTTGTCGCAGCGGTGATAACATCCTCAGCATCCTTTAAGCACTGTACTTACAGTGCCGATTTTCGTGAGGGAACACGTAAAAAAAAATCAGACTATGCCATGATGAAAAAATATGAAGGATATTCCAGGGCAGTCATGTTGTTCGTAGCAAGGTACTGCTTCTCCTGTACAGATTGATGTGCTGTCGCATTGTCATGCAGCAGAATTCAACTGTTTGTTCTCCTTTTTTCTAGTCGTTGTCTTTTTTGTGTGCATCTCTTAGATGACAGAGGATAGCAACGTACATTTCCTTGCTAACCATTTCGCTTGCAGGAACTCTGGTAATCAATAATAACTTCCAACATAATTTCTGTGTCCGTTGTGTCGATCACCACTACCAAATCCAACTGCTGAGGCATGTAGCCAAACCTCGTTCACTGCCGAAGGAGAGACTGCTATCTGTCAGAGCCATGTGGTGAACCAGAGTGTCTGAGATGGAGGGAAGACTTGACTTTGCAGACACATCAACAATATGGACAGGACCACTGGATACCGAGGATGCGTCACTGATTGCGCATATGAATGGCATCAAGTCTTGATATGTCCTGTTTAAGCTAAGTTCAATATAGAACATTTTAAACTCTAATGATCCTATGTGCACAACACACAAACAAACGTCTATATGAGAGTACATGTGAAGGTATTAATTCATGTCCTGATATGCCACAGTGGGATGGTATTCATGGTAACACTACCCCTCTTTTGGCAATTCACCCAAATTCCTCTTAAGTACTTGCTTACTTAGTCGCTCCTCTTCTACCGTGAGGTGTAGAGGTTTGCCAAAGAGAACTCCACACTGCTCTATCCGCCGTCTTTTTTCTGGCCTCTTTCCAATCCAGCCCTCTATCACTTAGGGACTGTCGTATGTTGTCTTCCCAACGTACTTTGGGACGTCCTCGGGGTCTGCGTCCTTGACTTTTGATCTCCCATGACCTCTTTGGTATCCGATCTTCTTCCATTCTACAGACATGGCCAAACCACTGTAGTTGGGACTGCTCCACTCGTGTCTGCAGGGGTTGAACTTCAAGATTGCTATGTATTGTCTGGTTATGGATCTTGTCCCTTTTCGTCACCTGAACCGCCTTTCTTAGGTACCTCATTTCTGAAGTTTGTAATTGCCTTTCTTGGGCTGTAGTCATTGCCCATGACTCACATCCATATGTCAGGACAGGCACATAGGTCGAGCAGTATACATCCATCTTAGTTTTCCTGCTTATTTCTCTTCTACTGAGGAAACCTCTGTTTATTGCATGGAACAGTCTACCTGCTGCTGCCCTTCGTGCAGTTAACTCCTCTTTGATTCCTCCCCTGCTGTCTATTACCACTCATAGATATTTAAAGTTGCTGACCTGCTCTAGTGCTCGTGTTCTCAGGGTTATCTGACGTCTCTTTTCATCTCTGGCGATCACCATGGTTTTTGTTTTGGAGTTGCTGATGTGCATTCCTCTCTTCTTCAACTCTTCTTCCCAGACCTGCAAGTTGATCTGGAGATGTGCTTCGGTTTTCGTGATCAGGGCCACATCGTCTGCAAATGCTAATTCCGATATGTAACTTGGTCTCATCTTCCAGTACCCTACTTCATACTTTTTTGTTCGTTCCTTGCAGGCTTTGATGACTTATTCCATGAGGAGTATGAAAAGGTACGGTGATAGAATGTCCCCCTGTCTTACTCCGCTAGTGGTCTTGAACTCTCCTAACTTTTGATTTGATGTCCGCACATAATTTCTGCATGTTTTATAGAAACTCTGTATGGCAGAGATCAGGGGTCCTGGGATGTTCTTCCTTGTCAGGCACTCCCAGAGTTTGTCCCAAGGAACTTTATCAAATGCTTTCTCCAAATCCAAAAAGCAGAGATGCATCTCTTTATCATATTCAAGAGCCTTTTCACTTAGCTGTCTGAGTGTAAAGATAAGGTCTTGAGTACTTCTGTGTGCCCTAAACCCACATTGAGTTTCATCCATATTTGGCTTTGCTAGACCTCTTAATCGCCGTTCTAGAATCCTAGAGTAGACTTTCCCGGGGACACTAAGAAGGGAAATACCTCTGTGATTTTCACATTGTTGATTGTCACCCTTTTTAAATATTGGTATTATTATTGCAACCTCCCAGTCTCTTGGTATCTTCTTGTGGCGCCAAGCTGCCTTGAGAATCTTCATGAATAGCATCTCTCCAGCCGCTCCCATGTATTTAACCATTTCTGGTGTTATACCATCATGTCCTGCTGCTTTACCAATCTTAATTTTCTCCAATGCTGCCTTTAGTTCTTCCATTGTGATATTATCGTTTCCCTCCATGGCTCCCTCTTCTTGAATTGGGACTGTTACTTCCAGAGCTTGGTTTTCCTCCACTCCAAGGAGATCTGAGAAATATTCTTTCCATCTGTTCATTACCTCTTCTGGGGCAGTCAACAGCGCACCTTGTTTATCTTTAACAAATTTCAGGGGGCATTCCTTTTCCTTCCTCATGTTCTTTAAGGTCTTGTAGAACAGTTTCTGGTTTTCTCCAGCATTATTTTCCAGTTTCTCTCCAAATTCTTCCCAGGATTTCTGTTTGGCCTTGAGCACAGTCTTTTTTGCTTCTGTTCTAAAATTTACATATTCTCTATATTTCTTTGTTTTTTCTTTTGTATTCCTAGCCCCTAGGTATTGCTTCCATGCCTTTTTCTTTTCTCGTATTATTGTTTTCACTTCTTCTGTCCACCATGGTGTACTTTTTCTCTTCCACCCTTCTTTGGTTTGACCGCATGCCTCTGCTGCAGCCTCTTTGAAGATGTCTTTGAATTTTACCCAAAGCATTTCCATATCTTTTTCAGATTGCTCTATCCTTTCTATTGCTGTTGTTATGAGCCCTTGGTATCTCCTTTTAACATCTGGTTCTCGTAGTTTGTAAGCCTTAATTTTATTTTCTCCTCGTGTATTATGTTTCATGCTTGCTGATGGGTGTTGCCTAGCTGGATAGTGTTTTTCAATTTCTCTCTTTATTTTAACTAGGTAGTGGTTGCTTCCTATCTCTGGTCCTCTGAACACTCTAGCATCTTTTACATACTTGAAATCAGTTTTCCTCACTATTGCATAGTCAATTATGGATCTTTCATTTCTTGCCGGCTCACATCTTGTGTAGGCATGGATACGCTTGTGTGGAAACCTTGTATTTGTAATAACAAGGTTTTGTTCTCTGCAGAATCTGAGCAGTCATTTTCCATTGTCATTTAAGACATCTTCTCCATACCTACCGATCACTCCATCCCATCTAGAATAGTCATTTCCAACTCTTGCGTTGAAGTCTCCAAGGAGAAGTATTTTATTATGGCAATCGTCAATGGTCCTTTGAAGGAGCTCATAAAATGCATCTTTTATGTCAGTGCTCTCATCTTCGTTTGGTGCATACACAGTGACGATATCCATTTGACTATCCTCCTCTTGTAGACTTAGAACCATCAGTCGTTCTGAAATGAACTTCCATCCTTTAATGTTTGCTTTGCTGTTACCATTCACTATACAACCAACCCCTGCCCTGGCTCGTTCACTCATGGGAACTCCGCTGTAGTATAGCATGTTGCCATCATAGTCCAGAACGCCCTGTCCCTTTTTCTTTGTTTCTGTAAGTGCCAGGACTGTCAATTTTGCTCTCTTCATCTCCTTTATTTGTTCTTTTTCTTTTTCGTTTTTACTTCGTACATTCCATGTTCCGTAAATCGTGGTCATTATTTCTCGCCTGTTCGTCGCTGTTGAGGTCAGTCCGGTTTTCTCTGTGTTTTGACTTGTAATCGTTGTTTTAAGACAAACAGGTGATTAGCCTGTTGTGTCTTTGCATGGTGGAGGGGCTGCCTCCTTACAGCCTCCATGCCTGCTGACCCATTTTTGTCCACGGCTGCTTATTTATTCGCAGCTAACCTCCAAATTAGGAGGCCTTTCGGCAATCCGCAACCCTGCTGACGCGCCTGGTAGGAGGTAGATGCCTCCCCCAGGTTCCACTTAAGTTCTGCCAGTTTATTTCTACGAAGGACCTGTCGAACTGACATTACATCTGTAAGGAATACAACCGGCTGACATCAACATCTTGGAAAGTGTAGGCAGAGAATGTTCAGTTCATGTGAAAGTTTTATTTTGTAGATAGTTTAGATTGTTTCCACTGTTCCACTGCTGGGATGCCTTTTCTGGAAGATGACTGCTGATTCCTTTTGTTCTCATTTTCTGGTTGTGTCACAGTGTGATATGATTCACCATAGCACTACCCTTCCTTTTGCAATTCACCCAAATTCCTCTTAAGCTCTGACAGTTTATCGCTGCAGAGGACCTGCTGAACTGACATTCCATCTTTAGAGAATACAACCTGCTGACATCAACATCTTGAACAGTGTAAGCAGATAATGTTCAGTTCATGTGAAGGTTTTATTTCACTGGGTTGTTTAGATTGTCTCTGCTGTTCTGATGCTACTTTTCTGGTTGCTTCGCATCAAGCTGCACTCTTATGAAGAAATTTGCATTTTAATAATAGTAATAGTTGCTCATTGCAAGTGAAGATGGTGAGAGCATCAGACTTGTACTGTGAGATGTGTTTATGGCTATAGAAAACAATCCTGGCGCGGCAGACTGCAGCACCAGGGGCACGCATGTGAGGAGTCAGCTGTGAAGTCGCCATGCATTCTACTCTTTCAAGTGGTATGCCTGTTGAGCTACCATGATGGAGTTTGGCTCTGCGGTTTGAGCACCTCTCGTGATGCTAGAGTAACAGATGGAATGGTTCTGTGCAAGCAGCTCCTAGGAGGTGACATCAATGTTGTTTCTTTTTAGAGACGCTTCCAAGGACTCTCTGTAGCATTTCTTCTGTTTCTAATGATCATCTATCTGTTCTGAGCTCACCGTATAACAGCTAATTGGGGATGCGCTCATCGAGCATGCAAACAATATGTTCTGTCCATCTTATCTGGACTTTCCTAGAAGCATATGAATGTTCAACATGTTAATCTTACTAAAAATTTCAGAGCTAGAAACTTTGTCCTGCCATACGATCTTCAGCAGAGTACGCAGACATCTCAAGTGAAAACGATTTAGCCTGTCTGGCAATAAAGGACAAGCTCTATGGAAATCTCAATAAACTAAAACTGACAACTGCTTTCTTTAGATGTATTTCAGTTGATGCATGAAAGTATGTATGAAGAAGTAGAATACTGTTTTTTTTTCTTTTGAATGCAGGTCTGCCAGGACCAAGGGGCGATGCCGGCCAAGAGGGATTTCCTGGCATGCCAGGTTTGAATGGACCTAAGGGTGAACCAGGCTTTTCAGGCCTACCTGGAGAGGATGGTAAGTAATGGAAAAACCTCAATGTGTATTTACTTTCTGTCTCATGTTGTAATCATCTAGGATGTGTGTGTATTCAGATAAGTGCTAGTTCTGAATCTGTTACCATCTCCATCGTTTGTTGTTGTTGAAGGTGGACTGGGGTCCTCCAGGCGGTTGTGAAATGCTTGGCTTCATCTGCGTGTGGCTCACTACTATGGGGATCACATCAATCTCCCTCATCTACTTAGCAAGACTGCAATGAAAACAGCCCATTTCCAAGGAGGACTATGAGGAAGTCGAGGTGAACGTCTTGGCCATTATATTTTGTCTGAACACAGACTAACATGTCTGATCAGTATGTTTTGTCTGACCAGACGTTAGATTTCCTCCCCATCTCCATCAATTAGATTAGTTAATTGTTCTTATTTCTGCTGGCTCACTTCTCTGATGAAAACCTTTTGTATTTGTGCAATCATCATCCTTTGCAGCGAGCCCAGAGAATGATGCAATGGGAAAGCAGAGCTCAAGGTTAAACTATTGATAAGTCATAATGCTCGAGATAATGATGCTGTCATATATACCCATGGACCTGTACTGTGCTAAGAGAAGTCTGGTTGGGACTTTTATGTTAGCGTGAGAGACCAGAGTCTGTGCAGAGTGGGCCATACATGACAGCAACATTCAATTTGAGAAGGGAGATTGATGCTGTGACGTCAGCTCTGAAGTGTCTATCTGAGACCATTTTAATGAGAGCTGTCACCATTGCTGACTATCAATCTCTGCTTCAGAACATACAAAAGGACTGGCTGGGTATAAGTGGATAGTGGACATAGACACCTCAGGCTTTGGGATCTTGTGATTATCAATTGTCTTAGTCATACTTGCTGGAGTTTCTGGCAATGAAAGAGGCCAGGAGGTATCTACACACAACTGTATTTTCTGAAATAGACCAGAACACCTGCCCGGAGTAGTGATATTAATTCTGAACAGAACAGTTCTTGTGCCCCACACTTATTCATGTACATATTTATGGCCACCATGGAAGACAATGAACTAAGTGGCGAGTGCTTAAAGGACAGTTGGTTGTACAGGCATTTGATAAGTCAAGAGAGGATGAGAACAACAGAGAAGGAAGAACATAGATGGCTTGAACAAAAATCAGTTGCCTGTCTCAATTGATGATCGTGACAGTGTCAGGATGAATAGATTTTTTAACGAATCGTCTAAGTTGTGTGTAGATACCTCGTGGGCTTGCTGTTACTTGAACTTTAATTAGATTTAAGTGAGAAAGATTTGTGATATCATCAACAGACTCTCTAGTCCTGAGCTACCTTGGTCCAGCGGTAAGATGTGTTAGTCGAGACGACTGGAGTTAACACAGGATAAAAATTTAGTATTTGGGGGTTTGCACTCGGACTTTCCAGACCTGGTTATATTGCACTGACTGGACAAGCTCAACTCATGGAAAGGGATTTCATTATTTTTCTACTTCTTCTTCTGCGTTTGTTTTCAATCTGCTGCTACCAAGCCCTGAACAGGACTTTGCTAGTAGCAGGATGTAGTCCAGAGAACGGAATGCGTTATGCCGCTAGTTATACAGCTTGACTGCGATATTTGCACATTTTGGGCTGACATATCCGTCTTTGGCAGATTATTTTTCTAATTTCCAATTTTGTTGTACATTGGCTAACTGCCTGCTTCTTTTTGTTTTGTATGTCAAGGGTTCTTTTACGTGCATAGCATGTACATGGAGCCTCAAAGTTTTATCCAATAAGACTAGGCACTAGGTCTTACCTCCTGATGAGACTAAAGGCTGCTTGAAACTTGCGGGATTCAAACATCCCCACCATTTAATGCTTTTGCTCAATTCCTGAGAGGCAAGCAACTTGCATCTGAGCTATAGTGCATGACATGGTGGATAAGATGACATAGAACAGCTTAATTAATTCCACAAGTGGATGGAAAAATAAAGTTCTGGATGGGGTTGAGAGAATTCTGAGACTGGTTGTGGAGTTATGAAGGAAATAGATGTGGCTATTTGAGAGGGAATAAGAATACCACAATGTACACTATCGAAGCAGCTATGTTTCAAGTGTGATCAGTATCTCTGCTCAACATGGTGAGGGAAAAGAAGTTCAATTTTTACATCTCAATGCTTAATTTAGCAGTACAATACAATACAATATCCTTGATTTCAGTCTGGTGGGTGTGTCGTATACGAAGTTGCCAACAATGTCCTGTATGCAGTATGATCTTTTGCCGTGTCGTACCATTTCGGATATAAGTCTCTCAGCCGACCATCTCTCCATCGTATGGGTGGGCGGCCATGTGATTGTGTATAATCATATGGCCACCAGGGGGACGGCGTGGCCTAGTGGTTAAGTGACACGGCTCACAACCAGAAGGTGCTGGGTTCGATCCCCATCACAGCACCGGCCGTTACCTTGGGGAAGCAAACCCTTAGAAAATGCAGGAGGAAGCAGACCCTTACATAAAATGCATGCTGAAGTCGGATGCACTGGGCCGACAGGCGCAAAATAAAAACGCAGTGCAACGCACACCGCCTTGGGGATTAGATAAATATGGCGAACGCAAAAAAAAAAAAAAAATATGGCCACCAAAACGTTGTTCTGAGTGTAATTTAGCAGTCTCTTCACTTAATTTTTTTGTCATTGTAGCTACTTGTTAATATATACAATAGATGAACACGTAAAGTGACGTCATGGTGGCCCTACATCTATAATTGTCGCCTCGAGCGTCCACCAATCAGATGGAGAGATGGCCTGCGACAAAACTTTGGTCCGACATTATATTTAATGACAAAAGACAGATGAGTTTAAGCATATGGCACATAATGTGCCAGAATGAACACCATTATTACAGTATGTGAAACGCATTCTAACAAAAATATATATTTTTATCTGTCAGGTCGCCAAGGTGATCAGGGTCCTCCGGGACCTAGTATTCAAGGTCCCAAAGGAGATCGTGGGCTTCCAGGACTTCCTGGTGCTAACGGGCTAACAGGGTTGAGAGGAGCTGATGGTAAGATGTCCGTACCTGTCCGTGTTTTTGGTTAACTTGTACTGCATTTTTAACAATTATTTTCTTCAATCTGCAGGATGAAATCAAGAAATCCAATACCTTTAAATAGGTTTTTTTAGAACTCTGTGAAAAATGGCCCAATCATTGTTCAATTTGGTGGCAATCAGGATAAAAAAATCCTTTTTAGAATTTGAATTTCTGATGTTGAATTTTCTGTCAAAAATTGTACATCTTGCAAGTGGTGCTCACACAACTATAATTCGCTGAACGTGGTGTTTACTGAAGACGGAAAAAAAACGGCAAACCAACTCCTTTGGCAAAACAAACCCTATAGTTCCACAGAACTCTGTAGTTCTAGTTCCACAGATTGCTAGTTCCACAAAACCATATAATTCCACAGATCCTGTAGTTCTACAGAACCTTAGAGTTCTACATAACACTGTAGTTCTGTAGAACACTGTAGTTCCACATGACCTATAGTTACACAGAATGCTAGTTCCACAAAACTCTATATTTCCACAGATTTTGTAGTTCTACATCTTATGTCATCTCATCTCATCTTGTGCCATCTCATCTAACCACTTTTGTAGTTAGACATTGTGGAAAGGAGATGTTTTCTTTTATGGCTTTTGATTATTTTCAATCCAAGTCTCTGCCTGATCTCCTCATCTAATTTGTTCATTTATGTTGTTAGACATCTTTTATGTGGTTGTTGATATTTATAGGGAATATAAGGAAGTGACCCATTGCTGTTTTAAGAATCTGAACACAATCAAGTTTGAGTCATGTGCCATACCTGCGCCCCCCCTCCTCCCGGCGCCCCTTGCTCCAATGAAATGTCCCCAAGATTCCATATAGCTTCAAATTTAAATTGATCAATCAATTCCTTTTTAGCTCCCTGTGGAGCAGAGGTCTTCAACAAATGTTCACCAATCCCTCATGTCTTTGGTCATGATAGTAGAGCACTCAATTTTTACAGCAAAGTTACGAGTTTCAACTCCTGCACACCTACATGCTCCTGTCAACTCAGCTGTAAATGGGCATCCCAACTGGTCATCCCATCTCATAAACAAGCTATGGCCTCATGCAATGAAGTTTCCAACACTTCATCCCCGAAAGCAGTGTCTACTATAGGACTATCTTTACTTTTACCATACTCTAGTTTTTTCATTGATGTTTTTGTTATTCTCCATGTTTCAGAGCATACAAAAGAATTTACTCATATTATCACCTCAGAGCGGAATTAACTACCGTCATCTCCATTCTAATTTTTCTTATAATCTGCAGGAAATCCTGGCCTTCCTGGACGTGCAGGGGAAAAAGGATTTGAGGGCGAACCAGGCTTACCAGGCCGTCTCGGATTGGAAGGGGCTCCTGGACAGCCTGGTCCAATCGGCCCACCAGGACCACGTGGGGATGAAGGTCTACCTGGGCTTCCAGGACAGATTGGTAAGCCTGTGATATGGTACCATTATTTATTGTATACTCCACTAGGAGTTTGGGCTACCACTGCACTAAGCTTTTATGTACATGTACTCCAGTACTATGGAAAAAAAATGCAACTAAGGACACTCAGACTGTATTTAGAGACACCCTCCTACAGGAGGTAGGTATGACGTAGAGGGTCACTTTCCATCATTGATGTCCATGGCCTGCTTTAAAAGCTGGTGTGCGGGGGCCATCCTCAGCAGGACGCCCAGCATGTCCAAGTAGGACCAAACGGCAATCGTTTAGCATGCTGCATGATGTGGAATCATTGAAATACATTTATATATTGTATCTTGATAGCAATATAGACAAAGTAGGAGGTACAGATAAAAATATCAAAATAAGTAGAAAAAAAAGGCGAGAGACGCTTTCATCGCATTTGGGGAATTTATAAAAATAAATTATATCCAGCACAAAAATACATATGTCCAACTCTTTTTGTAAAGTTCATTATTTGTTGTTGTATATACGAGGCGTGTTCAAATGAAACCAGACGTAACTGCACCAAGTGAACATACATAGTATGCGCAGGATGACGTCCCTTCAGGTGTAAACAGCACATACCAATCGTCCAGTTTGCAAAATTTCATTATCCTCCGATTCGTAGTTTCCTCAGCAAACCGTTGAAAACATGGCAGGAGTGATATGGAATCAGTCCAGACTTGATCGGCAAGCGGTGTTTCGGTTTCTAACAGCTGATGGGTGTCGACCAGTTGACATTCATCGCATAATACAGGCAGTGTATGGTGACAAAAGTGTGTCAAAGACATTGTGAACACCTTCCGATACTTCAGAGTCTTGCTAACCACCATTTGAACTGTCCCTAGCAATACAGCGAATTCCTCTGCTAGCGAACGTAACCTCCGGCGACGGTCCACGCAAATTGCTGCATCAATTTTTGGCGACGTCATTTTCTGACGCAACAATATGCGCCTGACCTGGTCTCAGAAGATCTTTCGTTAACTCATGTCCTTCTTTAAATATCGTTGTCCAGTTCTTCACTTTTGTCTTCTACACACATGCATAATTATTAAAGTACTTTGGCCTAATAAAAGCAAGCTGTTTGAGCAAGTAAGTTTATCATGTAGGACTGTTGGAAGATACATAGATGACATTGTAGAAGATGTAAAGAGAAGCTTAAAAGAGTGTGCGTTAAATGGGTCAACAGATATGACTCATTTAGTTATCTTTATTAGGGATATTGACAAATTCAACATCACTGAGGACATGTTAGATTTATAGATTTAGATTTTTGGTTAAGTTGGAACAAGCTTTGTGAACTGATAACAGGAGGAGCCACAGCTATGATCAGCCAAAATTCAGGCTTGATTGGCAGAATTAAATCCTACCTGTCAGATTTGAATTTAAGTCATCTTGATGTATTAGTCTTAATCCATATTGCTCACCAAGAAAATGTGTATCATGCCCATCTTGGTATTATAAAAAGAAGAGGACTCGATCATCGAAATTTCAGAATTCCTTCCAGACTTTGATTTTGGGAATGACAATTTGCTTTACTGGTGTGATGTACTTTGGTAAAGTCAAGAGAAAGTGCTAAAATAATGTTATGATCTACGGACAGAAATCAAACCTTTCACAAACATGAAGGGCAGCCCAGTCAAAGATTTATTAAACTCTTAATGGATCTATCAGCTTGCAATTTTAGTTGACATGACTCAGTATTTGAATGATTTTAATCTCAAATTACAGGCATAAGGACAACTGGTACACAAACTTTATGCCACTTTCCAGAAAAAACTGAGACGGTGGGAGAAAATAGTAATATCTCTTGTTAATTTCACAAACTATGCTGACGTTCTTAATAATATTCACACTCAGTTTGTGGGAGCATTTGAAAGATTTTGTATCACAACAAACAAGGTTAAAATATTTCTCAACATTTTTTTATGTCAACTGCAATGCTGTTAATTTTTGGCATGCAAGATAAAGATATTCTAAAATCAAAGTGTAGAGATTCATGGATACCAGATTTCTGTATATCTTATTTTCCCCTTGAAGAATATATAATGATCACATCAAATGGCCCAAAAGTTACCTCAATGTTTGTTAATATGTATGTTTATGAACAGTTTCTTTCCAAAGTAGGGTTAAATCTAAAAGTCAATTAATTGCGGATGAGTATGTTGTAAACACACACTGCTCATTGCAGTTAGTCAAACACCACCAGACTTGGAAAGGCATGGGTGGGAAGTTCTTCTTCTTCTTCGTACGCTGTCAGACGTCAACCTTTAGGTGGGAAGTTCAAAACCCTCTTGTTAAGTCTGCAAGCTACACAATTATCATTAATTGATCATTTCTCCAACCTATCTCACCCCCACCCCCCTCGCAAACACCCCCCTCTCTATAATACCACCCTCCTTCCTGTCTTCCACTTTCTCTCAATGTTACCTCTACATTTTACTAGCTTGTGCTAGTAATTTATGGAAGGCTTCATTGGTGAGAGTATCCGTCCCTCCTTATCCTCATATTTTATATTTTTCAGGCCAGACTCTTAGTATATGAAAGGTTGCCCATCCCTGTTTCCCTGTTTTAACACATTCTCACATCCTATCTGAACAAGATTCCTAGAATTATCTGGCTCATCGCTTTCACCATAAAATACTGCTTTTTCGGAGCAACCAAAAAGATATGCGCATCATCATCTGATACTCAATATCCCTTACCCTGCTGATTTGTCTCTTTCATTCCAAGTGAAGCATAGGGTCAGCACTACAACTTCATTGCAGAAAGCCTGTGTCCAACCATTTGCAGTTGCAGTTTCATAGCAATGATCTTACATGAGGATTCCCTCAAGAGCTAGTCACTCAGGAAAGCTGATTAACAACATTAAACCACATGCACGCCCGTCTTTATTCATCTTTTATGACATGCTTGAAAGGTTACAGTGGGTTGTTCTTTTCAATTATAACATGATGATCATATAATCACTTTAACTGTGAGCTGGTAGCTTTTGGCAACCCAATGTCTCCCAGACAAAATCACATGTCTTCCTCAGTTGTAAAGGTAAAGATGAGTCCCATGGCAACAATTGCTGTTGGGGATGAAGATAACTACTAATGGACTAAGCCACAGTCTATGTGAGGTGGAATGGCCAGTTCCTTTCCCTACTTTATATACCTTCCCCAACTCATATGTCAGATACCCATTTATGTCTGGAGAATCGGTCGTACCATGACCAATTTTTTTCTATTTGTCCATTGATTTTTAATCTGGTGCGCTGTAATCCCAGCCTTAGCAAACCAGGTCAATATTGACTAGGCTACACTCTCCACAGTTGGAGTTTGTATAAAGTTTGCCATCTTAGAGAAATTATGACATTAAAGAGCAGAGTTTGGACGCATCATTCGAGTATCCCTGATGGGAGTCAGTCCAGTGTCCCAGTAGTCCTGGATAGTCACGCCCTGCCAGGGACATAGCACACACATCTGAGTCAACCATTTAATAATTCCTCAGTCAGTCATGCCAGCGTATATTTGTAGTGACAACATGTCTAGTATTCCTTGACAGCCGAGATATCATTACAATGGCGCAATGTCAGCTGGCTTGCATCTTTTTGTCATCCATAGAGGATACTTGATAGAGGGCAAACAGCAAAGAACGAGGCAAGAATGTATTTACCCCATGAAGTGGGGGTGAGCCCGAGTGGTCTGCCGGGGTCTTTGTGTAGGACAAGGACAAGAATAGAACCACTGCCTCACAGAGAGCATGTCGTAATAGGCGAATAACTGTAACATGGCATAACACCGGCCATGGTTAGGTGGTTTGTTTAGAGCGGCATAGATGGCATCCAACAAGCTGCGGATCTACTTTGCTCTAGTTTTTTGAGTCCATTAAGATGGACTCACACATCATTAACCACCCTCCATAAGCGCTTGTCCCAACACAGTGGAGTATTAAACTGCTCGAGCCTACCCCGCTAGGCAAGACACCCTTCTCCCGGCTACATCCAGCTCATACCAGAGCTGGAACCTGCACTTGGGCATCCTCCCCTGCAAAAGTACAGGTCGACTAAGAACTAAGAAGTTGGGAAGTTGGGGTGAATTGGTGCAGGCTCAGAATATATGCTACTCACTGGTGGGTTCTGCAGCTATACCTATAGGTCTTCACCTGCCTCATCCCCTAAGTCTGACCCTCTCTAAGGACCTATCCTGCCTGGAGTAATACTTCTGCCGGAATAGCTCTTGGGATCGTTGGGTTCTGTAAGCTTTTCAACCTCAGTAAGGTAGGCCTACATTTGGAGAGTAATATTAACATAAAAAATGATGTTTTTACCCATGATGTTTGACAGGTGACTCTGGAGCTGAGGGTGAACGAGGACTAAATGGACGTCCAGGTTTGAATGGAGCTGAAGGCGAGAAAGGCTTACCTGGACTACCTGGTATGAATGGTCTTCCTGGGTATGATGGGTCACAAGGACTTCCAGGTCTTAAGGGGGCTAGTGGAGTGCCTGGATATTCTGGTAAGTGTCATCATCATCAAGAATCATACTTGGTGTTTCATTACTACCGTATGTCATGGTTTGGAAAATATTCTATCTCGATTTGCTGGGCCTCAACGGCTTCTAGATCTGAGGGGGACTAGTGAGCTCTGTGGATTCCCTGGTAAATTCTATCAGCATCATGTGTCAGCATCATCATGTGTCTTCCCTGCGCGACATGAGAGGTATACTTAGCTGGGCTGCCTAGCATCAATTGTTACCCTGGATTTGATAGATCTCAAAGACCCCCAGGTCCGAAGAACACTATAGAGTCTCTGGAAAGTGTCATCATAATTGTGTATCATAACTAGGGAATCATCATCATTGTGTATCTTGGCTGGGATATTATCGTCCTCTTAATATGTGACGTATGTGCCGAATAAGTGGTCTTCCTGTATTAATGGTCTTTAAGGGCCCCAGGTCTGATAGGATCTAGCATGGTCCCTGCATTTCTTGGTGAGTGTCATCCTGATGATTTTATGTCATGGATGGAATGTCAGTCTATCTGTTTTGTTTAGTGATTTCAAAGAATGAAAATAGGTTAACTGAATGGTTTCTGTTAATCTTTAAACATCAGATATTAGGTTTGTTCAAAAAGTTCCAGAACTTTACAAATTTCACACCAATGCAAAGTCACAGAAACTTCTGGTCAATAAAGTTGCCTAGTGATGATTTTCCAAACAAATAGTAATGTGTGGGCTGGTGCAATTGTCAAGGTGCAGGAAACAGACATTAGGCGTTCTTTCTCCACAACTTAGACATTTTCCCCCTGATGTTTTCATTTAGACATTTCAGCCCCTCAAGATAGAAGGAGTGATTAACAGTTTGCTTGTCCAGTAAGCATTCATTGTGCACAACACCCTTGATGTAAAAAAATGCAGTCAATATGACTTTCATGTTTGACCTGACCTACCATGCTTTTTTTCAATATTAGCAAATTCTTCCTTTTCCTCACTGAGGACTACATTTTTGTCTCAAATTGTATCCATCGACCCATGTTTCATCGCCAGTTATAATTTTTTTCATGAAGTTGTCATCTTTGATGGCGCAATCCAGAAGTTCCTGATTGTCTTTCTGATCAAGTGTCAGGAGTCTTGGAATGAACTTCGCACCAAAATCCATTCCATTTGAAATTTATGTTTGATAGTCATATGGAGTTGTTGCATTCTTCTCCTATTTCTTGAACTGTCCGACGATGATTGACCGTTGACTGCCGACCACCCAAATTTAAATTGCTTAAACCATTTGTAAGGACATGTACGGCTAATGCACTAATCCCCACAAATTTGCTTAAACATTTCATGAGTCTCCAGGAATGTCCTAGCAAAATTTGGTGTTGATTTTATGCTCTGGAAATTCAGATATCTCGAGAAACACAAAACAGAATCTGCACGAACCTAAACAATCAGCTACAGGACAATGGATATGAGATGGGGGGCCTTGGTTAATATGTTGCATCTGACAGTGACACTAGCTTTGGCATCTGATTTTGAGGTTGTTGTTAAAATCCACACTTTATATTGACGATGCTTCTTTGGTGGGGGGTTACAGTGGCTCTTTTTACATCCAAAGGTGTTCCTGAAAAATATGGACCATGGTCCTCTTGGCCATAGTGCAATGTGAGGGTACTCAGTAAGCTCACCACTAGAGGCATTATAATATCGATCCCCACCTCGTTGGCCAGACTGCTGTGAACAAGCTAGTTTCCAGGAGCATGAACAAGAACATGATATTGGGCCTTGGTCAGTATGTTTCAGGTGACCCTGATGTTGCTCTTCACTCCAGGCTTGGAGCTGCAATGAGGATGCTGTGCAGCTTGGCTTCTATCAAATTGAACTTTTTTGAAAATATAATGTCTATATCTGCAATGCTGTCTCTTCAATGTCTTTTGTAGTTCACATACAGGTCCCTTAAAGTTTCTCTTCCAGTGGATATTCTCTGTATATCATATTTGAGGCAGTTCTGTAGTATGTGCTCTGTAGCCTAGGATGCGTGTCTGAATGTACACATGGCGAGGTTGCCAACCCTTAATTTTGTTGACATGTGCCTGTGGAATTGGTTGTGTCCTGTTCTGAGGAACAACACAACTGTTTGCTCGTGTCTGTCTATCTTATAATAATTGTCTTTTGTTAATGTTGGTGGCTGTCTGATTGATTTGATCATCTTCTGTTGGTATGTAACCGAACCTTCTTTGCTAATTAACAAAGTCTCTAACACTTCATCACCTTCAGCAGTGTGTACTATGGGACTCCTTTTATTTTTGCTCCCAAACAGGTAAAATCGTGCACTTCTTTAGTTATCTGACCATTAATCTTAGTGTGAGTAGGCTGGGCAAGGAGTACGTGAGAGGGAAGAGAAGTAGGTGGGAGGGGGAAGGAGTGGGTGTCCAAATATTCGTGGTACCAGTTTCTTGACCAAAGGAAAATGGGTTCAAAACCTCGAGCACTTGACTTTTCAAATTCCCAGGATAACACGTTTTCAATCTTCCTCTTCCTTCAACCTTGAGCAAACTGCCTTTATTTCTCAGCTCTATAGTTAAAAAAAATATATTTTTCTTTCTGTTCATCTTGTTCTCTAAGGTGGGGTGTGTTTTACTATGTTTTGTTGCTCCAGGGCTTGCGACTTCACACGAGCACGGAACATAAGAAAATGTCTAAAATTAGGAATTGTTTGATAGTATCCATTGCAGTCCTAGGTTACAAAGGAAACCAGAAAGAACATGTCGAGTCAAAGTGATCTTCTGTTAATCTTACGCTTTCTTCCGCAGGTACGAAGGGTGAGCAGGGTGATCCTGGTTACAGTGGGGAATCAGGCCGTAATGGTGATGATGGAACACCTGGTCTGTCTGGCATGAGGGGAGTCAAGGGTGATCCTGGCTATCCTGGGTCCCCAGGTCTACCTGGAGCCAATGGTAAGTGATGGTCAGTACAGAAAAGAGAGGTTGTGACAAACATGAAGGAGACATGAAGAACAGGGACTGAGAAATCATCACACAGCACAGGAGGACTTGACATATATTTGTTGAAGACCTATGCACCCCAGAGGGGGATTCCGTGGCGAAGTGGTTAAGTTGTTGGCCTCGTGATCAGGTGGTGTGGGTTCGACTCCGGACTCCGCCGTCTTTTTCATGGGTGCTTGATGCGGAGTACCCTGCATCTCGTAGTCGCCCACTAGTCGTCTTGTCCTTGATTTGCCACTGGGGTCGGGTAGCTCGAGACGAGAGAGTGAAAATAAAAAGTAGCGCAGTTAATACATACTAAAAATAGTGCTAGCAAAATTAATTATGCCATCATCGTCTACGATGGGCTGCAGCCTCTGCCTTTGCCATTTTTTTATGCACCTCAGGGTGCTAAAAGGTTTTGATTGATTGATACAGTCATACACTGACTTATGTCACTTTGTACTTGTAGACATTTTCCTACTATCATAAAACCCATGATTTGGTATGATCAGTAGACCATTATTCTAAGGGCTGTACTGCTTGCATTTTCACCATAATATCATAACGTCTACACAGTATACAGATTTCTGGAGATAACAAATATGGCTGCATCGTCAAACGTAGAAAATGTCTTGATTATTTATTTTATTTTCGTGATGTAATGTAGTTTTGAAAATTAGGGAAATGGGCGTATCGAAAAGATTAACCACAGAACAAGCCATTGATAGTATTCTCAAGGATTTCAATGTTGATAGATTGGATTTAGATGGTGATTATTCTGAAAAGGACAAGTGACTATTTGAATGACAACACATGTGATTCAGATTATGATCAAGTTGGAACTGTTTCTGTCCTTTGGAGGTTCAGACTATGGTCTGTAGGTATCTCTTGTAACATATCAAGTAAATTTTATAAAGGATGGTCTTCAATAAATATATTCCATAATTTATTGGCATAACAAGTAGGAACATTGGAGACGATCAGGTCAGTCAATTTGAAATAACAGAATGAAATTAGAGCACATACTCATATTAAATAGCTTTCCTAAAATGTCTACCTTATGTGTAATTTCTCAGGAACATAGGGGAATGTGATTTTCTGGAATTGGTGGCCTGGATTCAAAGCACTAAGGGCATCTGTTTAAAATATACAAGTCTTGAAATTTCCCCATTTCTTTTGTAGTATATACCGGGCTGTTAATGGGTCAGGCTACCAAAATTATTTTTTTCTTTATTAATAAAATCAGACCTAATATTTTATAATGGCAATGTTAGGCTATGAATGTAGATATATTTGCAGGTTTAAAAAAAAAAAAAGAATACTCGGTTGCCATGATAACTGCGGTGACCTTGAAAAAATGCTTGCTTGCAAATACCTTCAATTTAAAAAAAACAACATATGTATTAAAAATAATATGAATGATCCATAAATTTTAAGCATATTTCTGGGGAAAGGGTATATTTATTTTATGAGAAAGGTTCAAAAATAATTTATTTCTTTTTTTCTATTTGAGCTCCATGAAAAGTTTACAAAATACATCATTTGGCATAAACAATGTTTTTTAATAAAATATCTTTGACCAAATTGGCTTTTCTTTAAAAGATTACCAACAAGAGGGTATGAGAAATGTACACACCAAATTGCATGTTTTCAACATCTATATTAGTTGAGATTTTAGGGTTTCAGATACATAACAAATGGGAAAAAAAGATTTTGAGATAATTCAATTTTAAACTTTGAAAGCAAATAAAAATAAGTTTAATAACAAAAAAAAGTCTTCTTGCATTGTTTTTTGAATTAAGCAGCATATACATAGTCATTTGCAAATACAATTAATTGTTAAATGCACCAGCAACATATGTTTCACCTTCTGCTAACTCGTGCTGGTATTCTCGTCCAATACGCCTTTTTTTAAAGTTTTTTCCTTTTCCACTTTGTTTCACCCAATGTTCTTCTTCTTAAATCATAGTATTTTGTGTTCAGCATTCCAGTAGCATGTGTGTGATTTACAACACCCCATTCCAGTTCAATTCTGTCCGTTACCATTTTTAGCCCTACAGGACCACAGTTGAAAGATAGAGTGGCAAAGGAAGTTGCCGGCTCTACCGCTGATAGTGAAGCAAATGTTGTTCTAGGGCAGTGCTGCCAAATCAATGAGTTGAAACTTTCATTGGCATTCTGCGTACCCATTTTCGCAGGAGGAGATTTGTATCTTTCAGCCTTGTCACAATTGGGTAGATGAGTCTGCCAACTTCCGCCAAAAATGTAGGCCAATGTTGTTAGCGCAACCATGTCTTCAGAGTTCTCTGGAAGAGGCACCAGGAATTTTCACCCTCTGGACAAAGTCTATGGTTGGGTGCATTGTCAGTGCTCATCATGTGTAAAAACCCAGCTAACACTTCTCGGTTAATTGTTGTAACATCAAGGGCATTGTCTTTTAAATTGTTGGCATATGTGTTTGTAATTTGTTCGATTGACGACGTGATCAGTTTAAGATTTAGTGACTCATTTGTTTTCTTCAAATTGCTAAGAGCATTAAACATCCTTTTCGCTATGTGGTTGATGCAATCCTCTTTTTTTTTTATCTCAATGTCCTAGCATTTAGAATTTTGGACTTCAATGCATGCCTTTGCATCATCGTCACAAAGCATAGTCCCATAAAACAGAGATATTTTTTCAATTGACCTTGAATAAATAATCTTTGCTGCCACAGTCTCCATTGCATTTGAAGAACAATCTGCATTCTGCTGGCATTGAGGTTTGTGCATTTGTATCCAATTCATAAACTCAGGAGAACCTGGCTTTGGACCAACTGCACATATTTTGCAACAATTGCTGATGACCTGAGTATCCAAAACTAGGCGACTGTCAACGTCAATGGCAACACCAACTCCGTTGTGCGATGAAAGACCAAGTTTTTGCCATGTACCGAATTAAGACACAACGATGATAGGACGCCCTGTGTTACTTTTGACATGGCCTGGGAGGGGACCTGTAGCTGCAGCTCTTTCTGCAACTACATGAGCTGCTTGACACATTGTTTCTTCTGCTGCGATACGAACAGTTTTGGATACCTTGTAAAATGATTTGTGGTGCATCTGGTTCTTTATGTTCATGGTGGACAGCAATGACTGCAACTTTGCATAGCCAATACCATTGTCATTACAACCAATGACTGTCCTATAGTTGATGTCATGCTGTTTATTCACTTGTGGAGATGTCCAGTCTGACCACTCTGACTCACAATCTGGACAGAGAATTTGTATAAGAACAGCAAGACCATTTGGTTATTTTGTAATCAACTGTAGATTATTGCTTCTGCAATTTCTACATCCAACTGTGGAAACAAGATAATGTAGAAAAATTTGATGGATTAAAGTATACTGATCACTGTTCAGATTCAGTATCCCTTGAGTAAGATTCTTGTACACATCAAAAATCGGCTCCGCTCTTTAACCACTTTGGGAGTTCTATAGTTTCAACAGCACCTTGTAGGCTCACTGACTTCAGCATCCACAGTTGAACTGGAATACAGAAAATGACCCATACCCATTAATGTCAAATACAATGACAAATAAACTCACATTAACAAAGCACACATACGCATGGCACAAACAGCCCAATTTGTTTTCAAAATAAATGGCAGTTTGACATTCTCACATGTAACATTCTGTCCAATCTAAGACAAAACTATCTTTCTAAACTTTCACGATGTATTCATAAATTTTCACAGGTATTCTAACTATTAATGTCTAGTATTAAATGTGTACTCGTAACTCTAGTAATATAGCAGATATTAAAGTAATACTTAGAGTGAGTAACTTACTGAATAAGTACACAATCTACACAAAATAATATTTCTTGAATAGCGTAGAGCTCTTTTTGAATTAAATATTGAAGCAAGGCAAGGTACAAAACAACGTGGTCATAAATAATAAACATAATTCAGTAAACTTACCTTGAATTTAGAGGTTCTCTTAGTTTCGAGCGTGAATTCCTCTAGGTTTTTGGTGAGCATGCTTGTTGTAGTTGCTGTGTCCTTTCTTTGGCATTTTGCTGTTTCTAAATGCTAGGACAATTTTGAAACAATGACCGACAAGGAATTGAAAAACCCCTCTTTTGCGCATGCGCAACCTTTTTGTTCCCATGGACGATACCTTTTTCGACCAATCAGAAAGATTAAAATAATCAAAACAATGAAGTATCGCATCAGTCGTTATTTTTGAAGTATCGTATCATTTAGACAAAGCTAGCATTTGCTTTCGAATGAAAAAATTTGAAGAGAACTTTGGACCCCGGTCATTATGATATATAATATGACCCATTATACTTTTTTGAAAAAGCTGTTGCTATGTGTCAAACATTGTATTTTATAATCGGTTTTCGGTATCTTTTTAAAGTAGGTCAACTTTAGAACCGGGGGTAGGGTGTTTATAATTAATTTTTAAATGTCAATAAATGTAAATAACATTATTTTATATGTAAACGATTATATTAATGTCGAACTTAATAAAAATTAACAATTTGAAAAATCAATATTTTTCACCCAAACAAGAAATTTCCAAATCGCATGTCCCCTTAATATTTTTTATTATTCTTGTCATCAGGACCAAAAGGAGATGCAGGGCTATCTGGGATGCGAGGTCTTGATGGACTCCCTGGTGATTCTGGACTGCCAGGGCCTGATGGTCCTAAAGGAGATGCAGGCCTAGCTGGATTGCGTGGTGTGGATGGCCAGCCAGGTTAGTAGATATTAGTTCTATATTGTGTCATTTTTGTACATTATCATTTATTCGATATGAACATTAAAATAAATAATTTAGCTCAACTTAACGTCTTCATACTGGTTTAGAAGATTCTGCAGAGTCTGTATTCAATTTGTATGTTGTTCTTTATATTTTCTTGAGTGGGGATAATTTTATGTTGCTATTTTTAGGGGTAATAATTGTATGTTGTATATTTTTATATTTTATTTTAGTTTATAATTTTGTGGTATTTATTATGTCATTTTATGTAATTTTGTGTTATTTAATGTAATTTTGTGCATTATGTCATTTTATGTTCAATCAATCAAAGACCCGTCAGCTCCATGTGGAGCATAGGTCCTCAACAAATACTCGTCAAGTATTTCTATCATGACCCATCTGAGAAAATTCTGTCCACGTTCTGTTTTCTTCATTTATATTTGCTTCCAGTTCCCTCTTCCATGAGTGTCTCTGTCTTCTTCTAATTCTCTTGCCCTGTGGATTCCAGAACAGAGGTTGTCTGGTTTATTTTATCAACTGGATTTCTGTAATGTATGGCATATCCATTGCCATCATCTCCTCCATATTTCATGCTCTACTGGTATTTGTTCAGTTTTTTCCATCAGTTCCATGTTGATGATCTTGTCATACCATTTCCATCCTTGTATTTTGTGCAGGCAACTAATTACGAAAGTCTACCTTTTTCTTAAGTACCTGTGTTGTCTGCCATGTTTCAGAGCCATATAATAGAACGGATTTTATGTTGGAGTTGAAAATTGTTATTTTGGTGGTGGTGTTAATTTCTTTTGACTTCCATAAATTCCTCAATGCAATGAAAGCTTTTCTCGCCTTCTGTATTCTTAACTGAATATTGTTTTCTGTACCTCCTAATATGTCTATATTGCTGCCAAGTTATGTGACTCCGTATTCCGAAGGTGGTTGGCCAATTCTTTCATTGTTAATTGCATTTATTTTCAAAATCTGTGTTTTGTCTCTGTATTTTTAGTCCCAATTGTAGTGACCACTCTTCCAGTACGTGTATCTTATTTTGCATCTGGTTGTGAGTATGGGACAGAAGCACCAAATCATCGGCAAAGCCGAGATCGTTTCATTGTCTAGTAAATGCCCATTATTTAATGCCGTTGTTGCTTGACGATAATGTCGACTTCATAATCCAGTCAATGGTCAGCAGGAAGAGTAATGTTGATAGTACACAGCCCCGTCGAACACCCGTTCTTATTTCAAAGGATTCAGAAAGCTGACCTTCATTTAGCACTTGACATCTCGTTCCTTCATATGTTTTCTGGATTATATTCAAGAACTTTGGGGGCACTCCATAGTGTCTGAGGAACTTCCATAGTGATACCCTGTCTAAGCTGTCAATAGCTTTCTCGTAGTCTACAAGTCCTATAATACGCTGCAAATTCCCCTCCACAATTTGTTCAATTATTATTCTCAGTGTTGCTATCTGGTCTGTACAGGACCTGTTTTGTCGAAAGTCGGCCTGCTCATCTCACAGCTGGTCATCTATGGTCTTTTTTCATCTCTCTAGGATGATCCTGTTCCAAACTTTCCCGGGTACCGATAATAACATTATTCCTCTATAATTGGTAAATTGCTGTAAATCTCCCTTTTTTGGCAACTTTATTACAAAACCTTCTTTCCAATCTTCTGGTATTTGTTCCCTCTCCCAGACTTTACAGAGTAGATTGTATAACATCATTGTTGAAGTTGCAATGTCCGCTTTTATTGCTTCCACTGAGATACAATCTGGGCCAGTTGCTTTGTCATCTTTCAGAAACCGAATGGCTTTCTTAATTTTTTCTGCGACTGGCCTCTCGCAATTTACCTGTAGTTCTGAATCTGCTGACTGAATGTCAGGAGAATCTTGTAAAGCTGGGGGACTTAAAAGTTCTGCAAAATGTTCAGCCTATCTCTTTGTTTACTCATTGGTGTTGCTGATCAACTGTCCTGTCTTCTTTGATAAGGCCATTTACATGCTTATATTTGCCTGTTAGTTTCTTTGTGATGTTGTACAGGTCTTTCATATTTCTTTTTGCAGCAGCTTCCTCTCACGCCAACTGATCAGTATATTTTCTTGTATCGCTATTAAAGCTCTTCTTTACTTCTTTGTTGGCTTCAGCGTATTTTTCCTGTGCCAAGGCTTTGGCGTTCTTAGTCCTGCATCCACATACATATGATTTCTTAATTTTTCGTTCTTTTAACTTTGCTATAGATTCTGTCGTTATCCACACTTTGTGTTGGTGCTCTTTTTCCCCCCAGAACCTCCTTATATCAGTTTTTCAGTATTCATTCAGCGATTTGTATTCATTCAACATTTTTTGCCAAGATAAAGTTGATTGACAGTCTGAGGGAACTAATTATTCATGTTGCACAGGGCTAAACTGCTATTCTTTCCGTTGTGAATGGATATTTGTATATAACTACCGGGATGTGTAATAATACTGATCATTTTCTTTACACGACAATTCCATACATCTACATTGTGTGCTAACTGCGTCACACATATATATTCCTTTTTTCCCACTTTCAGTTCATCACAGACAGCTGTGTTTGTTACAGAAATATAGCTTAAAGTCAAACAGTTGCATTTGACCACGACCGTTTTATGTTGGTTTATGTAATTTTATGTTGTTTTGTGTCATTTATATATTTTTGGGGGTGCATTTTATGTTTTTATATCATTTCATGTTTTATCATTTTATATTTTACATCATTATATATTTTTTATATTTTATGTCATTTGATATCATGTTTTATGTTGTTTAAAAAACTTATATGAGACTTTCCACATGACAAGGGCAGACCAGTTATTAATAGAAATGCTTGTCTTAAAAGATACTCTAATAGTCATTTTCCTCTTCTATCATAAAAGCTTACTGATATGAGGTTATACCATCCATATTATTAGAATTTGCTTGGTGACCCAGACCTTGTCAAATTGGAAGTCTCATATCAAACTTTAAACTGTAACATCTTTTATGGTAACCTCATCATGGGTAAAACAATGACTTCTACGTAGGCTGCCTGTAAGATAGCAACTGTATTGTTTTGTATGGAGCCAAAACTAGATTGAAAAATAAGAAGAAGAATAGCATGTGTGCAACAGCAGGAGTTGGAGAGTCTTCTACTTTATATCTGTTTATGTTATTGTCATGCAATAGTTTTGACATAACATCCATATAATGACTGTTGTAAATTCTCGTGCAGGACGCCCGGGTTTGGATGGACTGAAAGGAGAATCTGGAGAGCCTGGAGTAGGATTGCCTGGGCAATCTGGCCGAGATGGAGAGGTGGGACGAGATGGAGAACCTGGCCGACCTGGCCTTCCTGGTCTACCAGGAGAGAAAGGATTGCCAGGTTACCCTGGAATTAGCGGTGACAAAGTAAGTTTCTCTATGCATCCCTCGCTTTATTTTAGTATAAAATACGTTGTGCCACATTTTAAAGTTGGATTGCAATATCTGTGACTTTTAACCTGGTGTATTGACTTTTTGAATTTGTTAGTGTATGGGTAAACTTTCCTAAGCCACTGGTGGTCAGCTTGTGTTGTAATAAGCATTTTCCTTCTCCTAGATGAGCTACCTTCCAGGTTAAGCAAGTCTGATTTGATATGACTTAATCACTTCTCATCTGCCATTTGGTGTAGAGATATTTTCTGTATTTAGTAGCTCATAGTTTCTGCAGGATGGAGTAGCCTACCCCAAGTACAACCCCATCTCTGAGCAAAATAGCTGAGACCTTACCTGTTCCAACATGCCTCTAACATGGGATGGCAACGTGCGACCCATAAGGCACATTTAGTCTCCACCCTAATATTATCTGGCATGAGAGCATGTGGGAGTAAATCTAGGTGGCAGTGAAAAAGGCTAATGCCATGTTGAGAATAATAAAAAGAAATATTTCTCATAAGAGCAAGGAAGTAATAGTCAAACTATATAAAGCATTGGTGAAACATTAATTGGAGTACTGTATTCAGGTATGGAGTCTATATCATAGTGAATATAAATATGCTGGAAAGGATACAAAAAAGAGCTAGAATAATGATCGCGGAGTTTCAGAATTATAGTTATGATGGAAGACTAAAAAAAAAAACTGGTCTTCAGTGTCTCGAGATGACATAACAAGTTCATAAATTAATAAATGGAAAGGATAAATTAGACTATACCAAGTTTTTCAAAGCACGGCCGGCTACAAGAGCAAGATGGCACAGCTACAAATTGTTTAAAGGCAGGTCCAGATTAGATATTTTAGATATAAGGAAACAATTTTTTTAGTCAGAGAGTGGTGGTTTCTTGGAATGCATTACCGCAGGATGTAATGGAGGCAGAGTCAGTTTATGCATCAAAAAATAGATTGGATGCTTACAGTATTTTCCATATTGGTGGAGTAGAATAAACTGGTTGTATACAGACTCTGTAGACAAGTTATACAAGTATAATGAAGTTAAGTTACATTGTATGAATGATTCCATATCTTGCAGCGGTACGTCTTTCATCACAATCTGAAATGCGTTAATTGCATTTATTCTCATAATCTTAATTTTTTTCATTGTAGTCAATTTATTCAAACCAATTTCCATTGCAGGGACTGTCGGGAGAGCCTGGTCGACCTGGATCTCCTGGTCTTGATGGGATGCCAGGACCTGTTGGTATGTTTTAATGCCTTGAGGTTATTTATAATACTTTTGCTACATACATTCTTCACCAGCACCCAGAATTTTTTTTCTTTACCCATGTTATTTTAAGTCACTAATGCAAACTCAACTTAGACATTTTCATCTAGACATATTTACAGAAAAGCTCAAATCTGCTACATTTTCCCAAAATTGAACAAAATTTATAATTAAAGAAAATTGTACATTTGTTATTGTTTTGTTACTAGTCTAAATAAGAGTGGTCTGCCGAAGTCTTTGTGTATGACAAGAGCAAGAATAGCACCACTGCCCCACAGAGAGCATTTTGTAAGAGGCAGCTGTGTGGATGGCATAACACCAGCCATACTTAGGTGGTTTGTTCAGAGCAGCATAGATGGTGCCTAACAGGCTGTGGGTCTGCTTTTCTCTAGTGTTTCAGTCTATTAAAATGAAGTCGCACAACTGTTAACCACCTTCCGTGGCACTTGTCTCAACGCAGCGTAGCAATGAGCTGCTTGAGCCTAGCCCGCTAAGCAGGAAATCCTCCTCCCGGCTACATTCAGTTCATGCCAGAGCTGGGGCTTGCAAATGGGCATCTACCCCTGTAGAAGTACATATCGACTAAAGCTAAGACTATATATTTGTATTTATGAGAAAATATATTCAAGATATAAAATAATAATGATGTACAATAAACTATTTATCATTCAAACGTATCAAAATAGGAAGATCTGTCAATAAGAAAATATAAATATAGGTAATGTCTGAGTGACTGCATCATGATAAAAACAAAACAACACCCATGTTACAGCCATCACAAGGCTGTCTTCAGGGGCAAAGAGCAACCAAAACCAACTAACAAATGACAAAAAAGAGATATAACTAACTTTTTTGAGTTGACGGTCATAACCAGGAAGTGACCAGGAATGTGTGAGTCATGGTACGCCAGTTATGAAAAATACTGGACAAAACAAGAAATGGTCAGTATGATTACACATAGAATGAATATAAATAAAAAATGCACATGCAGACACTTACTTACTTAGTCGCTCCTCTTCTACCCTGAGGTGTAGAGATTTGCCAGAGAACGCCACACAGCTCTATCCGCCGTCTTTTTCCCGGCCTCTTTCCAATCCAGCCCTTGATCACTTAGGGACTGTCGTATGTTGTCTTCTCAACGTACTTTGGGACGCCCTGGGGGTCTGAGTTTTTGACTTTTTAATCTCCCATGACCGCTTTGGTATCCGATCTTCTTCCATTCTACAGACATGGCCTAACCACTGTAGTTGGGACTGCTCCACTCGTGCCTGCAGGGGTTGAACTTTGAGATTGCTACGTATTGTCTGGTTACGGATCTCGTCCCTTTTTGTCACCTGAACCGCCTTTCTTAGATACCTCATTTCTGAAGTTTATAGTTGCCTTTCTTGGGCTGTAGTCATTGCCCATGACTCACATCCATATGTCAGGACAGGCACATAGGTTGAGCGGTATACATCCATCTTTGTTTTCCTGCTTATTTCTCTTCTACTGAGGAAGCCTGTTTATTGCATGGAAAAGCCTACCAGCTGCTGCCCTTCATGCAGTTAACTCTTTGATTCCTCCCCTGCTGTCTATTACCACTCCTAGATATTTAAAGTTGCTGACCTGCTCCAGTGTTCGGGTTCCAAGGGTTATCTGATGTTTCTTCTCATCTCTGGCGATCACCATGGTTTGTGTTTTGGAGTTGCTGATGTGCATTCCTCTCTTCTTCAACTCTTCTTCCCAGACCGGCAAGTTGATCTGGAGATGTGCTTCGGTTTTCGTGATCAGGGCCACATCGTCTGCAAATACTAGTTCCAATATGTAACTTGGTCTCATCTTCCAGTACCCTACTTCATACTTTTTTGTCCGTTCCTTGCAGGCTTTGATGACTTCTTCCACGAGGAGTATGAAAAGGTACGGTAATAGAATGTCACCCTGTCTTACTCTACTAGTGGTCTTGAACTCTGCTGACTTTTGATTTGATGACCGCACATAATTTCTGCATGTTTTATAGAAACTCTGTATGGCAGAGATCAGGGCTCCTGTGATGTTAGACCTTGTCAGGCACTCCCAGAGTTTGTCCCGAGAAACTTTATCAAATGCTTTCTCCAAATCCCAAAAGCAGAGATGCATCTCCTTATCATTTTCAAGAGCCTTTTCACTTAGCTGTCTGAGTATAAAGATAAGGTCTTGAGTTCTTCTGTGTGCCCGAAACCCACATTGAGGTTCGTCCATATTTGGCTCTATTAGACCTCTTAATCTCCATTCTAGAATCCTAGAGTAGACTTTCCCAGGGACATGAGAAGAGAAATACCTCTGTAATTTTCACATTGTCGATTGTCACCCTTTTTAAATATTGATATTATTATGGCAACCTCCCAATCTCTTGGTATCTTCTTGTGGCGCCAAGCTGCCTTGAGAATCTTCATGAATAGCATCTCTCCAGCCGCTCCCATGTATTTAACCATTTCTGGTGTTATACCATCATGTCCTGCTGCTTTACCAATCTTAATTTTCTCCAATGCTGCCTTTAGTTCTTCCATTGTGATATTATCGTTTCCCTCCATGGCTCCCTCTTCTTGAATTGGGACTGTTACTTCCAGAGTTAGATTTTCCTCCACTTCAAGGAGATCTGAGAAATATTTTTTCCATCTGTTCATTACCTCTGCTGGGGTGGTCAACAGCGCATCTAGTTTATCTTTAACAAATTTCAGGGGGCATTCCTTTTCCTTCCTCATGTTCTTTAAGGTCCTGTAGAACAGTTTCTGGTTTTTTCCAACATTATTTTCCAGTTTCTCTCCAAATTCTTCCCAGGATTTCTGTTTGGCCTGAGCTGTCTTCTTTGCTTCTGTTCTAAAATTTACATATTCTCTATACTTCTTTGTTTGTTCTTCTGTATTCCTAGCCCCTAGGTATTGCTTCCATGCCTTTTTCTTTTCTCGTATTATTGTTTTCACTTCTTCTGTCCACCATGGTGTACTCTTTATCTTTCACCCTTCTTTGGTTTGACCGCATGCCTCTGCTGCAGCCTCTGTGAGGATGTCTTTGAATTTTACACAGAGCATTTCGATATCTTCTTCAGATTACTCTATCCTTCCTATTGCTGTTGTTATGAGCCCTTGGTATCTCCTCTTAACATTTGGTTCTCTTAGTTTGTAAGCCTTAATTTAATTTTCTCCTTGTGTGTTATTATGTTTCATGCTTGCTGATGGGTGTTGCCTGGCTGGATAACGTTTTTTTATTTCTCTATTTCTCTCTTTATTTTAACTAGGTAGTGGTCACTTCCTATCTCTGGTCCTCTGAACACTCTAGCATCCTTAACATGCTTGAAATCCGTTTTCCTCACTATCGCATAGTCAATTATGGATCTTTCATTTCTTGCCGGCTCGCATCTTGTGCAGGCATGGATACGCTTGTGTAGAAACCTTGTATTTGTAATATCAAGGTTTTGTTCTCTGCAGAATCTCAGCAGTTGTTTTCCATTGTCATTTCTCCATACCTACCGATCACTCCATCCCATCTAGAATAGTCGTTTCCAACTCTTGTGTTGAAGTCTCCAAGGAGAAGTATTTCATTTTGGCAATCGTCAACGGTCCTTTGAAGGAGCTCATAAAATTCAACTTTTATGTCAGTGCTCTCATCTTCATTTGGTGCTTACACAGTGACGATATCCATTTGACTATCCTCCTCCTGTAGACTTAGAACCATCAGTCGTTCTGAAATGTATTTTCATCCTTTAATGTTTGCTTTGTTATTACTATCCACTATACAGCCAACCCCTGTCCTGGCTCGTTCACTCATGGGAACTCCGCTGTAGTATAACATGTTGTTGACATGATCCAGAACGCCCTGTCCCTTTTTCTTTGTTTCTGTAAGTGCCAGGACTGTCAATTTTGCTCTCTTCATCTCCTCTATTAGTTCATTTTCTTTTTCGTTTATACTTCGTACATTCCATGTTCCTTAAATTGTGGTCCTTATTTCTTGCATGTTCGTCGCCGTTGAGATCAGTCCTGTTTTCTCTATGTTTTGACTTGTAATCGTTTGTTAAGACAAACAGGTGATTAGCCTGTTGTGTCTTTGCATGGTGGATGTGCTGCCTCCTTACAGCCTCCATGCCTGCCGACCCGTTTTTTGTCCACTGCTGCTTATTTATTTGCAGCTAACTTCCAAATTAGGAGGCGTTTTAGCAATCCGCAACCCTGCTGACGTACCCCAGGCACATGCAGACACAGTCGATGAAAACATTTTGTATGGTTCAGTGACTACAACAAGACGAAAGAAAAAACACATCTTAAAGTCACAATCCTACATCAGGGCCATAAAGAATTATGTAAACATGAACAAATCACAAGACAAGCAATTATCAAGAGAGAGAGAGAGAATAACACACAATCACAATAATGCACGCATGTGTGTACACACACATGCACATACTAACTAAAGATACATGCACATATACCTATCGCCAAAATTCTGTAAAGAATTTTCTGCCGTTGCCGCCAACTAATTTTAACAAATGTTTTAAATGGAATTTGGTTGACTCAATAAGATGATATGATTTGGAGTGATAAACAAAAAAAGATATACTTATCTTTTCTTGTTTTCTTTCTCCTTGCGGCGTTATAGTTTCACTTTCTCTGTGTTGCAAAAGCTTCTCTTTACCAAGCGTGAGGCGACCCTTCAGGGTAAATCTCTACTTGGATTGGTCTGCAGCTTTGTCTCCTCAGGATGTCAGACTCATGTCCAGTGCCTTCATATCACACTTACATACATCTTTGAATCTCAACTGAGGTCAGCCGACTGTTTATTTGTCATCTGCCAACTGTCCATAGAGGATATCTTTTGCATATCTCTGCATTTATCACTCTGTCCCTCCATGTAATTCCAAGAACGGATCGCAGGCGCTGTAGATGGAAAGTGTTAAGCATGTGATCTTATTTGTAAAAACTATTGCCTTATAAAATCACATTGCAAACAAATAGATCTAGGGTTCCTTATAAGCTGGCTAGGGTAAATCCAAATGTAGTATTGTACTTATGCTCCTCCATTTGGAGTGATTCATTAATTACAAACTTTCACATGCAAGTCAAGCAGAGAGTGATGACTAAGAGGATGGAGAAGTAAGCTATAGAAAACATCAGTATCTACACCCATTGCCAATTTTTGAGAGAAACTGAGCACCTATGAGTCTGCCCAAGCTGCAGGGACGTCTATTCTTTATAATAGAACGTATCACTTATTTTCATGTCTGCCACTTTGTCTGTAGGACCTCCTGGATTTGCTGGAAGTGAGGGCTTCCCTGGTCTGAAGGGAGAACAAGGACTTGATGGTATTGATGGTTTTCCTGGCAATACTGGTGTAAAAGGGGAGAAGGGTACTGAAGGATTGGCAGGTCTACCAGGGGATTCTGGTGAGAGAGGGCCCCTTGGCTTTGATGGATTACCAGGTATGTCCTCATTTAGTAATCGTTTTAGGGACTATCCCTAGTATCATCATCATAGTTACATGTCATGTTTCAGAGCCCTATAGTAGGACTGATGTTACATTAGTGATGTAAGTATGCAGTCTTGGATGTGATACTTACAGTTACATGTCATGTTTCAGAGCCCTATCGTAGGACTGATGTTACATTAGGGATGTAAGTATGCAGTATTGGATGTGATACTCATAGTTGCATGTCATGTTTCAGAGCCATATAGTAGGACTGATATTACATTAGTGATGTAAGTATGCAGTCTTGGATGTGATACTCATAGTTACATGTCATGTTTCAGAGCCCTAAAGTAGGACTGATGTTACATTAGGGATGTAAGTATGCAGTCTTGGATGTGATACTCATAGTTACATGTCATGTTTCAGAGCCCTATAGTAGGACTGATGTTACATTAGTGATGTAAGTATGCAGTCTTGGATGTGATACTTACAGTTACATTAGTGATGTAAGTATGCAGTCTTGGATGTGATACTTACAGTTACATGTCATGTTTCAGAGCCCTATAGTAGGACTGATGTTACATTAGTGATGTAAGTATGCAGTCTTGGATGTGATACTTACAGTTACATGTCATGTTTCAGAGCCATATAGTAGGACTGATATTACATTAGTGATGTAAGTATGCAGTCTTGGATGTGATACTCATAGTTACATGTCATGTTTCAGAGCCCTAAAGTAGGACTGATGTTACATTAGGGATGTAAGTATGCAGTCTTGGATGTGATACTCATAGTTACATGTCATGTTTCAGAGCCCTATAGTAGGACTGATGTTACATTAGTGATGTAAGTATGCAGTCTTGGATGTGATACTTACAGTTACATTAGTGATGTAAGTATGCAGTCTTGGATGTGATACTTACAGTTACATTAGTGATGTAAGTATGCAGTCTTGGATGTGATACTCATAGTTACATGTCATGTTTCAGAGCCCTATAGTAGGACTGATGTTACATTAGTGATGTAAGTATGCAGTCTTGGATGTGATACTTACAGTTACATTAGTGATGTAAGTATGCAGTCTTGGATGTGATACTTACAGTTACATTAGTGATGTAAGTATGCAGTCTTGGATGTGATACTTACAGTTACATGTCATGTTTCAGAGCCCTATAGTAGGACTGATGTTACATTAGTGATGTAAGTATGCAGTCTTGGATGTGATACTTACAGTTACATGTCATGTTTCAGAGCCCTATCGTAGGACTGATGTTACATTAGGGATGTAAGTATGCAGTATTGGATGTGATACTCATAGTTGCATGTCATGTTTCAGAGCCATATAGTAGGACTGATATTACATTAGTGATGTAAGTATGCAGTCTTGGATGTGATACTCATAGTTACATGTCATGTTTCAGAGCCCTATAGTAGGACTGATGTTACATTAGTGATGTAAGTATGCAGTCTTGGATGTGATACTTACAGTTACATTAGTGATGTAAGTATGCAGTCTTGGATGTGATACTCATAGTTACATGTCATGTTTTTTCTTACTTTTTTTGTTCATACTGAAAAGGACATTTTGTTAGGAATTACAGCAGTTTACAGCAGGTCTATGACATCTTCACCTTATGATCCGCGGCATCTAGTTTCAGTACAGGCGCATTTTTGGGACAGAGTTCCATCGTTATTTTCTAAGCCAAGGTGATAGGATGTTGCCTGTTTCTAAGGCCGTCATTTGGTAGTGGAAAAGGATTGGTCGACCTTTGATGTGCATATGTTTGAACTGAACTGAGAAGTTGACCTTCGATGTGCAAATACTTGAACTGAACTGATCAGCTGACCTTTGATGTCCCGGTGATACTGGAACTGAACTGAGTATTTTGACTTGACTATCATTAATTCCTTTTTTTCCTAAATACATTACTGCTATTATTGTTGTTTTACTTTTCAGGCTTACCTGGAACCAAAGGAGACCCTGGACTGCCTGGTATACCTGGTGCTCCAGGTTTTGGAGGACTGAAAGGCAACCCTGGTTTGGCTGGAGAACCTGGTGGTCCTGGTGAGTCATGATTAACATTCATCTCTCTGTATCTCCTTAGAACACAAGACTACTACTGATGCTCTCCAACTGTTCCTATTCTCCTATTCTGAGCCATCTTCTTGAGTTCTGCCTACGGGACTTCACCTGTTCTGGCCTCTTCTTTCACTGTTCATCACAAGGGGTTATTTGGCTTCCCCACTATTTTCTACACCTCATCATCATGTAGCATGTCCTTTATAGAATGTCACTCCCATCACAGTCTGTCTGAAAGAAGCTCGTTCCCTTGCCAAAACTCCAGCCTCCGCCACAGTCATACCCAGGCATTTCTGGATATCTTGGTGCCATCATCTTCTTGGTCTATCCCTTCCTCTTTTGCCTGGCACCATACCTTCCAACACTATTCTCTCGAGACCATTGTGTATCTTGATGTGACCAAAGTATTTGCATTTTCTAGCCAAAATGGAATTGATAAACCAGTTCTCCTCAATTCTTGCCGAATGTCTACATTTGTCTTTTTCTCTGTCCAGGCTATTCTGAGGATCTTTCTGTAACATTTTGACTCGAAGGATTCGATTCTTTGTCTGGAAGTTTTAATAATCGTCCATGATTCTCAGCCATAAGCTGCCACAGAAAAAACACAGGCTCTCAAGACTTTTACTTTTATCATTTTGTTGGTGCTCTGCCATAATTTCTACAGGCTGTTCAGTCCCTGCATTGCCATGGCTTGTCTTCTTCTGATTTCTTTCGAGCAGTCGCCATTTTTGTCAATTCTGGAGCTCAGATATTCAAAATGTGTTACCTAATCTATTTCCTCACCACCCACTGTAAATTTATGCTCACATTGTGTTTTGTCGGTGGTCATTATCTTTGTTTTTTAATTTTTTTTATAAACAGGTTTTGATCTTTACTGTGTCCATTTACGGCTGAAATTAGCTGCTCTAGCCCTTCTGCACTTCTTGATAGTAGCACTGTGTCGTCTGCGTATTGTAATTCTGGAATCTCATACCCGCCAATCCTAAATGGGTCAAAATTTTAATGTCTCATTATACATTCCACATGTATGTTGTATAGATAATGTGAGAGTCATGTCATCAATGACAAAGAGGATAAAACATTAACAGAAACCAAAGACATACTGAATAGATGGAGAAAGTACTACTGCAGAACCATTTATGGAGATAGCACAAAGTGCTCACCAACATTGGAGGAAGTATGCTCAGCAATCAAAAGCATGAAAAAGGGAAGGTTCCCAGGATGTGATGATATCCAAGCAGAGCTAATACAAACAGGAGGGGAGGCCAGTGCTCGAGTCTATCACGAACTGTGTAAACAGATATGGCACAGTGCAGAGTGGCCAGAAGCATGGAAGAAATCAATTTATATTCCCCTCCCCAAAAAGGCAACCCGAAGCTGTGCACGAACTACTGAATTATCGCGCTCATAAGCCACGCTAGCAAGATACTGTTGCGAATCCTATTAAGAAGGATAGAGAAAAGGTTTGAATCTGAAATTCATGTAGTCCAGGCAGGTTTTAGGAAAAACAAAGGAACAAGGGACCACATATTCAATATGAGGAATATCTACGAAAAATGTAGAGAGTTTAATGTAGACCTGTACACATGTTTCATTGATTACACCAAGGCCTTCGATATGGTAAAACATCAAAATCTGTGGAAAATCATGAAGGAAATAGGGTTTCCTGTGCATATTATTCATTTCGTTTAAACATACTAAGATCTCTACACCTGTTGATTCCAATCCAGCACATGGCTGGTTATATTCTTCAAGTTTTCTGAGGGTGTGTCATATCCATCTTCACTTTCTCTACCCAATGTCCCTCTGTATAGGTTGTTGTCATGTTCTGTGCCACGGATCTACATTATTTTAAAAGTATTTTTTGACCATTCTTAACAGAGCTGGTGTCTTTAGTACCATCAATGGTACTCTGACTGCAGTCATAGTTTCACTGGGCAGGTCATGTAGTCCACATGCCAGGTGAATGGCTGCCAAAAATACTCTTTTTTAGTGAAATGCAGAAAGATAAATGCTTCCATAGTGGCTTAAAAAAGCACTTCAAAGTCATGCTTGAGACTTCATTAAAAGTCTTTAGATTAATACATGACACATAGGAAACTGCTGTGCAAGACTAAACCGCTTGGTACACATCTCATTGTAAAAGTGCAGGCATCATGCTAGGAATTCAGAAAAGGAACATCTGAGCAGCGGAGACAAGTTGTTGTTTCGTTGTTCTGAATACCCACAATGAAAAGGATGTTAAGTGGCAGGTTGCAGTAACATTCCTTACATTCTGAGCATGCTGATGAAGGTAGACCAGGGTCCTCCTGGCGGTTGTACTATGCTTGACTTCATCTGTGTGCCACTCACAACTACGGGGATCATGGCGATCTTTCACCCCGATAGCCAGGCTGCCATGAAAACAGCCCGTTTCTAGGGAGGGCTACGAGGAAGCCACGGTGAGGGTCTTGGCCAGTATGTTATGCCTGACCCTGACTAACACGTCTGATCATTATGTTATGCCTGACCAGACATTAGTCTTCCTCACTGAGACAGGCTAGAAGAAAAGTCAGTGAAATAAAACCTTCGCATCAAACGCGCATTCCCTGCTCACACTGCCCAATATTTTTCATGTCAGTCACTTTTGTGCCCATAGACTAACATAATATATTCCAAATGGATGAACAGAGAGAGTTATCTTCATCACCAGTGATAGATGAACAACATGTTTGTTATTGAATCTGATCATACAAAGTATGCGACAGAGACATCTCTTTGGATGTGATATTCTTAGCCACATGCCATGTTTCCCAGCGATATGGATCTGACATCTTGGGAAGACATAGCTGCAGACAGATCCAAATGGAAATGGAGGTTAACCTGAAGAGCCACATCAGGCTGGACGAAGATAAGCTCATGCAAAACATGCAAGTGAAGAGACAACGCCGAAAGGAAAAGGAAAACCAAAAACTGAGTAGGGAGTTGCTACTCCATGGTCGCATCAACCTATAATCAGTCATGACTGAAAAGGGGCTACAACTACTAGTAGTACTGATTTAGCATCCAGTTGAGGGAGTGGAGAGTAACATCAGGGTCAAGTAAAACATATTGATAAAGAGAGGACTTTATGTCCTTTATGTGCACCTTTATGTACAGGTTGTGTCACAACAGTCTGATCGAAGAGGTGTGTATCGAAACTATAATCACAATACTGAGGAACATCACATGGCACTACAGTCAGGAGGACTCTGGTCGACCTCAAATATGCCTCAGGATGTAAGACAAACCTGTTGACAAAAAAATATCATCATGAGTTAACTTGACCCAGCACGAATATCAGTGTTGAACAGTCTAATCGTATATCCCATGGTACTGCAGTTTTATATCGGGCAAAGAGAGTTGAAAACACATATCTAGTTTTGCTAATCCAGGTATTAACATCAGACCTGACTGTGTGATGAGTTAGAGCATAAGATCCAGGTGATAGAGATGTATCTGATAGATCCTTGGAATAACATACAAGGATCATGTCATGTCAACATATGCAGAATATACAATCCGTCAGTATATCAGATCATGTTGAGACTACCTATCAGTGAGAAAAACCTCAATGGTCCGAACATGGGACACAATCATGTGGACTGCTTAATATAATACTCAGCGGCATGATTTCTGGCATAAGAAAGAGAGGTCAATCTAAGATAAATTGAATAGATGATGGTTGGAAATAGAGAAGCACAAACCTTGGAAGAGACTGAAGCATTAGTGGGATGGCAACACCTGTGGTTCATAATCTAGTGTAATTTGGTCCCCATACAACCTCTTAGGTTACAGGAATGATGCTACAAGATGAGATACATATCATCTGCTAAATCAAGATTTTATATTTGTTTATGAAATGCCTGTCCATTATATTCAAATTTTCTTATCATCGTCTTCCTTTGGTATTTGTCCTGAAATGGACTTTTCTGACATTGTGTCATAGTTTATAGTGAGGCTGTTATATATCCGCCTTGCGACCTGACACACCCGATTTAAGCATAGTATTTTTGGGCTAGGGTTGCATTTCCTCTTCGATCCCTAATCTCTTAGCCAGGCTGCATGGTTGTAGTCTATTTCCAGGACACCACTTGTAGGTGGAAAAGGGTCTTGGTTAGCTATGGGTCACTGACCCTGATGCAAGCAACGAGATATGAATTGATGGCTGCTGTCAGCTCATTCACTGCTGCATCTTTGGCCCTTACATACAATCTGTTGTTTATCACATCACTTAGTCCATAACCATGAGAAAGATTGTTGGAGACATTTCTGCCTTACCCCAGTTTGTCACATAGCCCAGTCCATAACGACCAGGAAGCTTGTTGGAGATAGCAGTCATTACTGTCTGACCCCAGTTTGTAAATGGGTCTGACAGTTTGTCTCTTTGTGGACTATTCTCCATGTGGCTTCTTCATTTCTTGTATAATTTTTATATTCCATATTGTCTTTAAAGGAAACCACCCACAAAGTTACTACTAATAGTCATATGAAAGTTTCAAAGGCAAACCAAGGAAGACAAAGGGCAGCACCTTCTAAGAACTGACCAGATGAATTTATGGAACAAAAGGATAGCTTTTGACTACCTGGCATCAGACACTGATATGGCTGATTGAATATCAGTATTCTAGTATATTATCTTAGAATGTGGCCAAGAGGTCGTAAGCTTGCTTTACAAATGCAATGTACCGGGTTCAAATCACGTCATGCTCAGTCTGATGAACCTGGCAAGTCATGGGTGTTTTCATGGCATGATCACTTGTTTCAGTTGACCCAGCTGTAAATGGGTACTTGACATAGCCAGAAAATTTTCAGAGCTGCAGCAGGATATAGAGATTTGTGCTCTGCCATTGGTACTTTCAGCGATGAAAGGGACTGAGCACATATGGTGGTGTCCAGGTGCAATGAAGTCGATTCTTCTTCTTCTTCTTCGTTCATCCTCAGATCAAGGTTCTGGTTTCTCTTACAAAGGACACAGTTGTTTGTAAAGCTTTTTCATGTCTATACAGCTTTTGTCTCATATCTGTCCCATAAGGCCAGTATTGTTCTCTCTTTTCCTGCGTGAGCTTGCAGCTTTGCAGGATGTGTTCCACGGTCATGATATGCTCCTGACATGGGCACCTGTCATCTGTCCCAATCCTCATTTTGTTGTAAAGATGACCCTTGAGTCTGTTATGCCCAGTTCTCAGTCTGAAGATGATGACTTGCTCTTCTCTAGTTAAGTTAAAGTGGCTGTCTTCTTTTCGGAAGTCGGGGTGTTTATCAGCCCATTTGACCCTGGTCGATTCTATGAGCCATTTTCCATTCTCTTAGTATATTGTCTGTCTTCATTTCCTGGCATGTTAATTTGCTTGTATGAGAACAGACACAGACCTTCTCCAAAGTCAAATATTCTATAAAAACCTTCCATATCATGTATTCAGAATAAGAAACTTGAAATTGTATGATGATATTTCATAGATTCGAGATCCATCTGGAGCATCAGGACCCCACCATAGCTTGCCCTTTCACAGGAAGCCTATATTCAAGCATCTTCTAAGGCAGTTTTAAATTGCATTGGTTTTTACACAATGTCATTGCTGACCCCATAAACAATCCTCCTAAGTCACCTTCTCTGACATGCTTGGAAGGTTACAGTGGCCCTATTCCTTTCAGCTGAGGTACCCCTCAGATGATATTACCAGTCATTTAATACAGGTGACTTTGTTCTTTCACAGGTGAGGATGGCCTTCCAGGTGTGAAAGGACAAGAAGGAATGCCAGGTTTTCCTGGTTTGAAGGGGGAGAGAGGTTTGTTTATCAGATATTTTCGTTTACAGTTCATTGTTAATATAAATATTTCATTTGCAATCCTAAACTAGCATAAATATTGTCATTGATCATTCATTACTGATATAACCATCGTCATTTGTCATCCATTGCTAGTATAAATATTGTCATGTATCACTGGTATAAAAATTGTCACTTCTCATCCAAATACTGATATAAATATTGTTATTTATCATCTATTACTGGTATAAGCAGTTTAATTTAGGATCACTTTATAGATCCCTGAGAATTTGGTTTGGAAGGAAGAATAACCTTATATACCTCAATGAATGTTGTAAAAGGGAGCAAAACAGATTTGTGCATGGGGCTAGCAGCCTCATCATGTAAATCAAATTGCTGCAGATATTCGCACCACTATATGCTTTATGCAGGCTACCTTTAAGGAGTCATCTACTTGATGGTCCAATGCTTCGTGAGAAGCAGAAAGAAGAAGTTGTATCAAGAATTGAAGCCCTAGATGTTTGGATATACAAAAGAATGGGATGCATCTCATGGAAAGTAAAAAAAAAGCAAATGAGGAAGTCTTGGAGAAGTTAGGGATGCAAAGACAATTAATGATCAAAACCAGAGTAGGACAATTAAGATAATTTGGTTACATCAAAAGTCATAACACCTTTCCAAAAACAATACTGGAAGGAAAGGTGGAGGACAAAAGTACCAGAGGTGAATAACACTGTTGTTGTTACGGATCCAGTAGCATCCGGGGTCTCGTCCTTCTGCCCAATGCCATGTAATGGTATCTGCATGTGTTAATCAGCTGTTGTCTAGTGCCATACAAAGTGTTCCATGTATCTGGCTGCAGAGGAAGAAGCATTTTCCTAAAACCGTTGAATAACACAGCGGGAAGATAGCATCAAAATATGGACAGAGTGCACCATCAAAGCACGAGATGGAGGACGTTGGAGATTCATTGCAGTCGATCTTCATTGTGAGGATATCACCTGAACTGAACTGGAGAAGTAAGGGAATACAAAAGAATTAATTAATAAAGTCAGAGCCAGTTTTCAACTGTTATTGTTGTTGTTCTAAGCAACTAGTGCTGAGTTGACTTAACTCCTGGAAACATTTGGTAGCAGTTTACAGTAGCTCTTCATATATCCAGAGGTATACTTGAGAAGTTGGAAAAGATACTTCTATTTGTAGGGCACTGCGAGACTCCACAGTAAGCTTACTCCTATGGGGATCACAGTGTTGATCCCCACCTTGTTGACCAAACTGCTGTGACACAGCCTGTTTCTAGGATAGCTGTGTGGAAGAGAGATGTGGTTGATCAGTGTGTTTCACCTGAATCTGATTACTCTTTGCGCCTGTTTTCTGCTGTAAATTGTTACCTGATTTATAGCTAGGGAAGACAAGATAATTAGAATAGCAATTAGTTAACACCACCTGACAAAAGTTTTAGACTGTGTAAATGAAGTCTCTAACAATTCATCCTTGATAACAGTGTCTGTTATGACACTTCTTCTTCTTAGATCCTTGGTCAGTAACTGACAAAATGGTTAGTGACCATCACAACTGATTGCATCTTTAAGGGCAGCAACAAACTCTCTCCACTTCTTAGATCCTTGGTCAGTGGCAGGCAAAGCAGTCACTGACTATCACACCCGGTTGGATTTTTAAGGACGGCAACAAACTCCCTCCACTACTTAGATCCTTGGTCAGTAACTGGTAAAGTGATTCATGACCATCACACATGATGGTGTCTCTAAGGACAGCAGCAAACTCCCTCCACTTCTCCTAGTCTCCGTTACACCGGCTCTGATTGCTGATTTCCCATCATCCTAACATCCCAAAACCCAATTCTTGTATCAAGTTCAGCCAGTGACTGCATTTTGGTATTCTCGACTAGCAGTCTTATGAGCTCTGTACTCCAGATCTCCATCCTACGGCAAAATAAGTTTATCGGTTGTTGTTTCTGAAACAAAATAATTTTGTTTACTTAGACAGGGATTCTGGCCCTGTGCCAAGACCCCAAAGCTCACTAGTGATCTGTCCGGCCTAGGTGACCCTGCCAAGAATATACCTTCCCACCATTGTAGCTCAAGTTCACTTGAACATAAGATCCTCACTCTCTTCTTCCCCTACCTCATCCTCACCCACCACATCTCCACAACGACAAGGTGAGACCTCATGGGGAGGTCCTATGAAACTGCTCGTATATATTTGACCATTGTATTGCCATTTTGGTTTTTAAAAGTTACTAATACGTCATTTGTCTGGAATGGTTCAAGGGATATTCGGACCACAAGGTTTTCCAGGTTTAACTGGATTAAACTCACAAGGCTTGAAAGGGGAGCCTGGACGAGATGGAGAAACTGGACGACCTGCACTTCCAGGGCTGAAGGGAGAACCAGGTAAGGAAATGAATACAATTTTCTAGGTCGCATAACACAATGTCGTCCAGTGATTTTCTTGCAGACATGACCGTCCTTAAGCCCTCTGTCATCAGTCTGCAAAGGGTGGCAAGAAACTGGTAAAAAAATGTAGGTGTTTTCTTGCATGGGTCTTGACTTACATCGATTTTCAATATACACAATTATCTCTGGTTTTACAGCCATGAGCATTATTTTTAAAATGTTGATGCAAAATTAAGGTGACCAAAATAGAAGAATAATCAATAAATTGGGCACCCATCCCTGCAGCAATGAATAAGTCTATCAGCCCGTCACACAATGAAACCAGTGACCTAGCACACCATTTATGCTGTGTTAATTCTATACTGTCTGACTTCATGTGCTAGATTTTTATCTTGCTATCCAAGACAGTGATGGTAATTTGATTGCTCGGGGATGGACAGGTCTGCTTCTATTTTCGTAGTGGCTTATAGTTTCTGTAGAATGGGGTAGTTTATCACATGCCCAATCCTCATTAGTCGCCTCTTATGACATGCATGGTAGGTTAAAGTGTGTACTGTTCTTTGCTCCCCTTTCAGATGTTTTTATAGGCTATTACAACCTCTACTTTCCCATCGTCCTGAGTGGTCCACTGTGGTCTTTGTGTGTGACAAGGACAAGAATAGTAACACTGCCCCACAGAGAGCATGTCATAAGAGGCGACTAACTGTGTGACATGACATAACATCAGCCATGGTTAGATCCATTGAAACCACAACAAAGTATCAATACTGTGTTTATAATATCAGTTGAACGCCTAGTGATAAAATGTAACTGAATGACTGAATGCAGATGAAAAGGTAGACAGGAAGGCAGATGAGCTCACAAAAGCCATAAGTGGCAGCACAAGAACTCATCATCCACAGAGCTATAAAGAAGCAAAGATACTCATAAAACGATACATGAGGACAGAATGAAGAAGCCAACACAAAGTATGCAAGCCAGAAAATGACAGCATAGACAAACTTTGCAGAGATGGGCAGGCAAAGATCCTTAGACAGAACAGGATATTGTTGACAAAGCCCACCTTCACAGAATGAGTTTTAGAGACACCCACATTGCAGAGCCACCAAGCAAATACCAAAATATATCTGTAGGACTGTCCCACTTATGCAGGTGAAAGAGACAGTTTGGCCCAGGGAAGCGACCATATTCTGAAGCTGTAGGGGACCGGCGAAGACCTGAAATGCAGTCTACTTCGTGAACCTCACCGGGCTAGAAGCCTAGCGTGAACCTCACCAGGCTAGAAGCCTAGCATCAGTTGATAGAAGAAGACTGAATAAAATAGTTGCACTTCTGAACATTAGTCAAGGATCAACACAACACATCATTTATGATGTGTTCCCTCCAGCTCAACAAAATATGTACAAGGTTAGTACCGCAGCAGCTGACTCTAGAATTGACATAACAACGTGACCAAAGGACTTTTTCTAGAGGAATAAATACACATTGTAGGCTGTGGTGGACTTGTATTGAACACAATGGTGACCACATAGAAAAATGATACAGTTGTGTGGCATGTTTTCTTAATACATTTTTAAAAAAACATTTTTAGTTTGCATATTTCATAATATCAAGTTGAGCACAAAGAAAGGCTAGGCCACCGCTCACACTTTTTCAGGTGTGTAAGTTACTAAATCTCTTAAATAGTTTCTCCTTTGCAGACAGCGTGGTTCTTTCATGGCTTGGAAGATACTGATTTGTTTACAGAGTGCCTGTTGTCAAATTATTTAATGTTGAATGATTGGTTGAGTTATTGGTTGATTGATTTCATTGATTCATTCATTGATTTCCATTGAAGTCCATGTGAAGTATATGGTTATCCTTAGAATGCTCTTGTAAGTCTGCACCAAAACACTTTGTATGCTCATTTGTAAAGGTGAATTCTGTAGTAGTTTGTTTTACATGATAAGGCTGCTATCCCCTACACATCCCACTTTATTTATGGCCCCTATTTCGTCTGTTGTTTGCTTTGCTTCATAAGATGGAGTTCATTATACTATGTTTTACACCAATACATCCAACTCCAGCATACATACTTCCTATCCGGGCAGACACTACCTTGCTGAATCCGAATATATGTGCATGCTTGGGTTATGGGATGTATTACTAATCACTTTGGTACGCAGCCTTTTATGACAGACATGATCCTACTCACTCGTCCCCAGTAAACGTAAAGGTGGTCTCATAGCAGACACTGCTTTTGAAAATAAAGTGTTAAGAGACTTCATCTTACAAGGTCACAGCTTGTTTAGGAGGTAGTCAAAAACAGAACGGCCAGAGTTCAAGTACAATGGCAGATGAGCAAAAAGGTGATACTTGAGCAGGGAGTACCCCAAGGGGTAATACTGTCACCCACACTCTTCCTGGTGTATATAAATGACATTACAGAGAATATACCAAGAAGAGTCCATAGCTCAATGTTCACAGACGATCTGGCTATGTGGACCTCTGAAAAGAATCTCACCATAGCAAGAAATCGGATGCAGCAGGCCCTAACATCGCTGGAAGAGTGGGCGAACTCATGGCTGGTCAAAATAAACGAGGAAAAAACCACATGTACAATATTCTCGCTATCAATCAAACCCCAAAACACCAAATTAAGTCTAAACGGCAAATACCTGCAGCCAAACGACAACCCAAACTACCTGGGAGTCACATTTGATCGGCGCATGACATGGAAAAGTCAGATCGAGAGAAACCGAATGAGAGCCAGAGAAAGAATGGCAATCATGAGGAAACTTGCTGGCACAAGCTGGGGAGCAGACGAAAGTATACTAAAGAAACTGTACACTGGAAGAGTGAGACCAGTTCTCGAGTATGGCATTGCGGCATGGACAACAGCAGCAAAGGCGAACTTCGATAAAGTTAGCAAACTTCAAAACCAAGCCATGAGAGTTATAACAGGAGGCATGAAGTAAACGCCAATTGTAGAACTTGAAAATATTACAAAACTGCAATCCATGAACGACAGAAGAGACTGCCCAGCTGCAATCAGAGAAACTCAGAAGACTGACTGACCATCCAATGCACCAGAGACTAAACAATTTCGGAAATGGGAAACTAAAGCGAAGAAACTTTGCAGAAATAGCCAAAGCAAAGATGCACGAAAACCCCATGAACGCACTAACACCAAAGCCCATCCCTACTGTACGAAAACCTACCTGGAGGCAGCATATATTTCCAGAGGTGGTAGAAAATATACCAGGTATTGCAAACAAAAACTGCCAGTCTGAAAAAGAAAGAAGAGATACTACCCTGAGTTACATAACGGAAAACTACCCAAGCATGGACTGGACCCATGCATACACCGACGGTTCCGTAACAAATACAACACAGTACGGAGGGGCAGGAGCATTCCTGAGCCTACCAAATGGCAGAAAAATAACACTTTCATTCGCTACTGGAAAATACACAAGCAATTTAAGAACAGAGGCAGAGGCACTGAGGGCGGCAGTGGAAGAAATAGTGACAGGTAAAAGGAATGAAAGCCACATAGTCCTGCTTACAGATGCCTTGGCCGTAGTCACAGCACTAAAAAGCCAGAAAAATACTGAACTTAATGATTTAAGAGCAGTACTCTGTCAACTATGCCAGCAGTCCGCACCAATAAGGGTAGTGGTGCAGTGGGTTCCATCTCACTGCAACATCCAAGGCAACGAGGAGGCAGACAGACTGGCAAAAGAAGGTGCAAAACTACCACAACCAGATACTAGTATGACATACGAAGAGTCAAAACGGCTTATTAGAGCTAGATACATGACCAAATGGGAAACCGAACATACTGGCTACACCAAAAACGATGCCTATTACCAGTTGAACAGAAGAGAGCAGGTCGTGGTCTTCAGACTTCGCACTGGCCACAATAGACTGAGGTACCACCTATTCAACAAATTGAAGATAGGTGGCACCGACGAATGCCCGTGTGGTACCGGGAAAATGACCGCTGAGCATTTGCTGCAAAACTGCCCGACATACGAGGACCAGAGAGAGCAGATGTGGCCATCACCAGTGGCAACACTAGACAAGCTCTATGGCAGTGTCGACAGCCTCAGGATGACGGCTGCTTTTTTCGAAAAAATAAATGTTACTGTCTGACTGCGTACGATGAAGAAGAAGAAGTTTAGGAGATAGGGTGGCCAGGTCCCTTCCTGCTTTTCCTTCCCTTACAGTAAGTCAGGTAGCCATTTACAGCAAGGTTGACTGGAGCATACAGCTAATAGGAATTGAACCCCATATCTTTGCAGTGAATAGTGAATGCTTTACCAATATGCTAGCCAGACACTCTGCCCAGTAAGGAACACTAGGTTTGACAGTTGTTTCTTATGTTTGGTGCATGTGTTTCCCCAGTGCAAAAATACTTATCTTAGCAGTGATCACTTTGGGCATGGGCTGTCTACCTCAATCCTATAGGAACTACAGACTGCAATAAAAATAAATGGAACATCTACACTCTTGGGTAGAAGTAGGGCAATTAAGATGAAGAAGCTGTGGTCGTTACTAACCTGCATTGTGATGACATACATCTTTCTAATCTTTCCAATAATTCTTTTACATTTTCTAGGTCTAGATGGCTTAGATGGAATGCCAGGAGAGAAGGGTGAGCCAGGAGATCTTGCACAGCCGGGAGCTAGAGGAGTCAAGGGTGAACCAGGCTTTCCTGGCCAATTTGGTAAGTGACAGTTTTAAAAGCCATCTAACTTGTAAATTGTGTGCTGTGTTTCACCATTATCATAACTATCATTATTATCACCATCATCATCTGGACTTCACAAATGAAAATAACACTAACAAAAACAGTGAACCTGCATTTCTGCAATTCTGAGATGTACATTTCTCCAATTTAAATGTCTCTAAAATCATATATTTTATTGAGACCCTAATATCTTTAATTGAATGCCTCCTATATTTGAGACACTTGCATATTTCATTCTCTCTTTCATATTTGATTGTCCTTCATATATTTTATTGAATCCGTCCCATATATGAGGGTTCTTGTATTTTATGTCCATAGTATATTTGATTGAGTCGTTCCCATATTTGATTGGATCCTTCATGTATTTGATTGAGCCCTTCATTTATTTGATTGAGCCCTTCATATATTTGTCTCTCATTTATTTCTTCTTCTTCTTCGTTCATCCTCAGATCAAGGTCCCGATTTCTCTTACAAAGGACACCGTTGTTTGTAAGGCTGTTTTTGTTTTATTTCCATACATCTTTTGTCTCATATCTGTCTCGCGAGGCCAGTACTGTTCTTTCTTTTCCTGCGTGCAGCTTTGCAGGATGTGTTCCACGGTCATGATATGCTCCGCACGTGGACACTTGTCATTTGTCCCAATCCTCATTTTGTTGTAAAGATGACCCTTGAGTCTGTTATGCCCATTTCTCAGTCTGAATATGATGACTTGCTCTTCTCTAGTTAAGTTAAAGTAGCTGTCTTCTTTTCGGAAGTCGGGGTGTTGATCAGCCCATTTTACCCTGAAGTTGGCTTTTATTATGGTCTTGGCCTCATTATATGTGATACTCAGGTCTGTTTGTGGGGATGCTCCTCCATACATTGCTAGTTTGTCTGCAGCTTCATTGCCTTCAATATTGCTGTGGGATGGGATCCACTATGACCAACCTTGGGTTTTCTGTTGAGAGCTGTGTTAGGGAGAATATACATTGCTTGAGATCTTCTTCTTTGTGTTGTTTTAGTGTTGCTAATACTAACGCGGCATCAGTCAGGAATACTATGTTTTCTTGGTAGATATCTTAATCTTGAATTACAAGCTCAGCTGCGGCCTTACGTGCCTCTGCTTCTGCGCGGAAGTTATTGGAGTATGTTCCCGTTGTTAATACTCTAGTTTTTTTTTTATCCATTCCTTAGTCTGTTATAGACCCCTCCACCTCCATTGGATGTGGCTTTGTTAAATGAGCCATCTGTATATACGTGTATCAATGTTTCTGGTGGGTATACTCTCCTAAGATATTCTTCTGTGATAAATTTCCTTTCTGAATCTTTTTCCCTATTCCCTCTATGGTTTCTACCATATCAGGGGACTTGGCTTTTTTCCATGGTGGGATTTGGGATGTTTGTTTTAGATCTCTAACCACTGCCTGGCTTATGATTTGGTCTGCTCTTGCAAGTCCTTCTGTTTTTTATATGAAGTGGTTTCTCTTAAATCTCCCTCTTCCCATTCGATTTATCCTGTCATATATCGGGTGATCGAGCATTTGTTTGAACTTCTCCCCCTGCTGGAGTGTTTTTTGGTCTCTGTGCGTCTCAATACTTTCGATTTGTGTGATGTTCTCCATTGCATTTATTGGTGTTGTTCTCATAGCTCCAGTGATGATACGTATACCTTGATTTTGGGTTGTATTTATTTTTTGAAAGTTATTCTTTGTTGCTGTGAACCATGCTGCTATCCCGTATTTCAACACTGGTCTCACATAACCTGTGTACAGTTTCTTTAGGGCGCCTGTGTCAGCTCCCCATGTTGAGCCTGATATCTTCCTCATTATGGCCATTCTGTTCTTAGCTTTGTTGGTGGTTCTTTTTAATCTGGTTTTTCCATGTCAACCTTGGGTCCATTGTTATTCCTATTGTTATGTCAAAGGGGAGGGTCTGGCCATTTACTTTCAGGATTACTTCTTGGTGCTTGGGAGATAGAGAGAAGATTGTGTACGTGGTTTTGGTTTCTTTTATAGTTATTTGCCATTTTTTTGTCCATGTCTCTATTTTATTTAGGGCCTCCTGCATTTGGTTTCTAGCTACAGGTGTAGACTCTTCGGATGTCCATAGTGCCAGGTCATCATCATATAGTGCAATGTGTACTCTTTTAGGGATTTCTATGATTATATCATTGATATATATGAGGAACAGCATGGGTGAGAGTATTCCACCTTCCGGAACTCCTTGTTCCATTTTCATCTTTTTCCTGAGGTGTCCTTGGAGTTGCACTCTTGCTGTCCTGTAGTCTAGATAATCACTGATCCACTTGTACATGTTGTTGGTTACACCAATTTGCAGTAATTTGAGTTTTAACCCGCTCTTCCATATTCTATCAAAGGCTTTTTCTAGGTCTATCCAGACTGCCAGTGTTTTCTTTTTTTCTTGAAATGCATCTTCTATCTCCTGCGAGATATATGTCACCTGATCTTTGGTCGATCTGTTTCTACGAAAACCTGCTTGCTGGGGGATAAGTAAATTCTTTGATTCCATATGCCAGGTTATTCTAGTGTTAACTATTCATTCCATTAGTTTCCCCACACAGCTGAGTAGACTTATAGGTCTGTAACTGCCTGGCTTCATGTTGTCTTTCCCATGTTTAAGGATGGGGATAGTCCTTGTCTCCTTCCCCACTGTGGGGACAGTTCCTTTTTTCCAGCTTGTGTTAAAGATGTGTATCAGTTTGTTCTTTGCTACTTCTCCCATGTTAGAGAGCATTTCATTAGTGATGCCATCCTTTCCTGGGGCTTTTCTCTTCTTGAGTTTACTAATGACTGACTCCAATTCTGTCTTGGTGATACTTACTATCAGATGTTCCTCAGGTACTCGCATTGAGTTCTCCATGTGGTTTATTTTTTTCATAATATACCTTTTCATGTCTGCTGGGATTTTGTTTCTACTTGTTTTTGCATAATTTTGGATTAGAACATCCGCTGCTTTTTTCCCAGTTAGTACCTTTTCTTCATTTTCAATTGCAATTGTTGGCTTGTAGCTGTTTTCGTAACTTAAAGCCTTTTCTATCTTCCAGTGCTTCTTGCTATCTCTATCAAAGTTGAGGGTTTCTGTATGCTTGTGCCAGCTTTCTTTTCCTGCATGCTTGGTTGACTGTTTTCTTATATCTTGCAGCAGCTGCCTTGAGTGTGATGTTGCTTTCTTGATTTTGGCTAATTTCCGCTCTTACTCTTGCCTCTTTTAGTTGAAGTTCCATCTTTTGCACTTCAGGTGACCAATACGGTTTGTAATTTCCTCTGGCACCTCTTGGGATGTTCTCCATTACTGCCTTTGGAAGACACTGGTTGAATTTGTCCACTATCTTGCCTACTTTCTTGTGGTGACTGTTGGTGTACTGGCAGTAAAGATTTGTACTTGTGGCAAACTTTTGCCAGTCTGCTTTCTTATAGTTCTACCTGGGCAATGGTTTGTGGTCTGATAGAATGTTTCCCAGGTTTATTGTAAGTTTGATGGGTCTGTGGTCGCTTTCTGCAAGAGGTGTGAGTACTGTTCTTTTGGATTTTTGGCTTAGGTCGCAGGTGGTGAATGCAAGGTCAGGGGATGATGTTGAGGTCCATCGCCTTGAATAGAACGTGGGGGGGGGGGGGGGGGGGGGGGGGGTCATCTGGGAGGTTGCTCAAATAGAGGTTGTTGTCAATCTCCCATTCCTCTAGTTCGTGTCCCCTTGCGTTAGTCTGTGCATAACCCCACCTCTCAGACTGGCTGTTAAAGTCTCCTACCACTATGGTTGCCTGGTCCATAATATTCATGGCTTCTAGGGCCAGATTTTTTGTTGGCGAGCAGTTTGTATTATAAATTCTAACTGTCTGATTCTGTAAGGTTATGTCTACCCCTATTGTTTCGGCTTCTCCCAATGTCGGAGTGATTTATGTGTGTTTACCAGGATTATCCCGCGATATTCTCGTTCATTTTTGGATATAATTGTGCATAATTTAGATACGTATGTGAAAATTAACTGGACTTGTGTTTCCGTCCTGTGTTTCCACTGTTTAGGATCGTGGAAAGTGCATTTCCAATTTCCCAATTCACTAAAGGATCACAGCTACCCACGCAAGGGGATCTGGGTCATGTTTACGGTCAGAAAATCACCGGTGCATGACGCGATAACGACCCTGCCATGAACCGACCAGCGGGAGAAAACGGTTTAACAGCAGCCTTGAAAACCGTAAAATATTTAAGAACCCATCTCTTAGGACTATGACTCGCAATATTATCATGCACAAACAAACTACTCAAACATCTGCGGGAACACAACATCCTCCAAAAAAACAATTTGTCCGCACAAAACTGAAGGACAAGGAAGCCAAAAACCAAAAGGGGAAGAAAAGGTGGAATAAGAAAGTTTAGAAAAATCCACATGGTACTCGGCACTACAAAGACAGCCACAAATATCACACCGACACATACGATAAGGAGTACTCATCAAACTCTCCCTCCTCGCGAGGCAGCGGAGTACAGGGTTCCCTCACTGGATCCCACATGGACCTTAGTCAACACACCCTAGTCCAGTCAACACAGTTGCACACAGAGTATGAGACTAAAGATAGGCCTAAAATAGGGTGCTATAGAGGATGTAGTCAAATGGGAGAGTTTGGGTCAGAGAAGTGGGAATTAAGTAGTGGAAAAGCAAACATTAAAATGATGCAGCAAAAGCAAAAAGTGGAAAAACAATAAAATTGCAAGCTAAAATGTTTTTATGCAAATGTGAGAAGCATTGTAAATAAAAGAGAAGAATTGGAACTGTATGTAGAGGAAGAAAAACCAGATATAATAGGGTTAACAGAATCATGGACATATGAGGACATTGTAGATGGTGAACTTGAAATAGAGGGATATACAATGTTAAGGAAAGATAGGGTAGTTGGAGACAAGGCTAGGGGGGGGGGGGGGGGTGTTTTATTATACTGTATAAATTCTGTTAATATAATGAGCAGAGAGGATTTATCACGTGGTAATAAAAATGAAAGTGTATGGGGTGAAATAGAAAGTGGGGGTGAAAAAACAGTGATTGGAGTAGGCTATAGATGTCCATCAGGTCAAAAGGAGGAAGATGAGGAGCTGATTAGTAGCATAGCAAAGGCAAGTGATAGGAAATTATTATTAATGGGGGATTTCAACTTTCCAGAAGTAAAATGGGATATGGCAGAAGCATTTGTAGAGTCAAAACTTTTTGTTAAGTGCATAACTGAAAATTTTTTAATTCAACATGTAGAAGCAGCCACCAGAGGCAAAAACATACTCGACCTAGTTTTTACTACAGAGGAAAATATGATTGAAAACGTTACCGTTGGGGAACTGTTTGGCTCAAGTGACCATCAAATCATCGAATGGGATCTTATTGCAGGGAAAGAAGTAAACATAAATACGCGAACATATGACTACTCTAAGACAGATGTTAAGAGGATGAAAGAGGCAGCGAACCACATAATCTGGGAAGTTATTTTCGGAGGAACAGATGTTGAACAGGAGTGGGAGAGTTTTAAAACAGTTCTCGAAACGCTGAAAGAGGAATGTGTTCCATATAGGGAGGTAAACCTCAAGCGTAAAAAGTGGATAACTAAAATTGTAGTTAAATGTAGAAGAGCTAAAAAAAAAAGCATGGAAAAAATATATAGAGGCAGTTCAATCAAAAGAAACATATTTAAAATATTTGGACAAGCAATACATATCTCAGAAAGCGAATAAAACAGCAAAAATAGACTTCATAAAGAAATTTGCTCAGAGGATCAAGACTGATAGTAAAAGCTTCTTCTCTTATGTTTGAAATAAACAGAGGTCAAAGAACAAAGTAGGCCCTCTCATAGACAGCACAGGAAAAAAAAAAAATGAAAATAGGAAGGCAGCAAATCTACTCAATCACTACTTTGGCACAGTGTACACAAAAGAGGACTGCTCCAAGATCCCAGAGCCTGTAGATATTTTGCAAAGAGACATAGACACAGCAGGATTAGGATCAATCTGTATTACAGAGGAAATGGTTTAAAAAAAATTGGATGGGTTGAAAGTGGATAAATGTCCAGGTCAAGATGGTATTCATCCAAAATTGCTGTTTGAAATTAGAGACCAATTAGCAAAACCATTGGCTATATTATGTTCTCAATCACTTGCACAAGGGATTGTTCCACGGGATTGGAAAGATGCGGGAGTGATGCCCTTATTCAAAAAGGGCAAAAAAAATCAGATCCAGCAAATATAGACTGGTGAGTTTAACGAGCATAGTCTGTAAATTGTTAGAGTCAATAATCAAAGAAAACATTGTAATGCATTTAGATAAATTTAATCTAATTAGAAATACTCAGTATGGGTTTACCAGAGGGAGATCAAGCTTAACAAATCTATTAGAATTCATGGAGGAGGTTAGTAAAATGATAGATAAAGGGGAGCCAGTGGACGTTATTTATCTGGATTTTGCAAAGGCCTTTGATAGAGTACCTCATCAAAGATTATTTCAAAAGTAAAAATCACATAGAATAGGTGGGGAAGTTGCCAAATCGATTGAAAATTGGTTAACGGGAAGAAGACAAAGGGTTGGTAAAAATAAGGAGTACTCTGAGTGGTGTGAACTGAAAAGTGGAGTGCCACAGGGCTCGGTTTTGGGACCAATTTTTGTTCTTGATATATATAAATGATTTGGACATAGGTATGGGATCCATTATTGCAAAATTTGCTGATGACACAAAACTATGCAGTAGTGTCTCATCTAAAGCAGAAGTGGATATATTGAGGTCGGATTTAGATAACATTTGAGAATGGTCTGTAATCTGGCAAATGGAGTTTAATGTAGATAAAAGTAGAGTCATGCAGATGGGTAGATCCAATATGGGACATAATTACAGAATGGGAGAGAACAATATTAGAAATATAGATAAAGAAAGGGACATAGGGGTTATAATAGATCATACATGTAAGGTGAGGGAGCAAGTTCAGGTAGCAGTAAAAAAGGCAAATGCAATGTTAGGGATGATAAAAAGAAATATTAAACATAGGAGCAAGGAAGTGATAGTCAAACTGTATAAAGCATTAGTTAGACCTAGATTGAAGTACTGTGTACAGGTGTGAAGTCCTTATCAGAGAGAGGATATAAACATGCTAGAAAGGATACAAAAAAGAGCGACAAAGCTGAGAGTGGGATTCCAAATTATAGTTATGAGGAAAGATTAAAAAGAACTGGCTTACAGTGTCTAGAAGAGAGAAGAATTCGTGGTGACTTAATACAGGTGTATACGATGATCAGAGGAATGGATAAAGTAGACTATAACAAGTTTATTAAAATACAACCACCAACAAGAACAAGAGGGCACTGCTACAAGTTGACTAAGGAGAGGTCCAGATTAGATATTAGGAAGTATTTCTTTAGCCAGAGAGTTGTGAATGCTTGGAATGCATTGCCATAGGAGGTAGTGGAGGCTGGGACGGTTAATGCATTTAAGAATAGATTTTATGCGTACGGGTTCTAGAGCAAGGTGATGTAAATGGATGGAACTGGTTGTATACAGACTCTGCAGAGTCTTCTAAACCAGTATAAAGACGTTAAGTTAAGTTTCCACCGAGATCATCTTTGATGGGATTGATATTTTGGAGAGGATAAGCACACCCCCCCCCCCCCCCCGCCCGCCCCGTTAATGTCCATCCCTATCCAGTCTATCTCATTTATTTGATTGAGTCCGTCATATATTTGTCTCATTTATTTGATTGAGCCTTCATATATTTGTCTCATTTATTTGATTGAGCCCATTTTATATTTGTATTTGTCTCATTTATTTGATTTAGCCCTTCATATATTTGACTATCTCTCATTTATTTGATTGAGCCCTTCATATATTTGACTGTCTCTCATTTATTTGATTGAGCCGTCATATATTTGTATTTGTCTCATTTATTTGATTGAGCCCTTCATATATTTGACTGTCTCTCATTTATTTGATTGAGCCGTCATATATTTGTATTTGTCTCATTTATTTGATTGAGCCCTTCATATATTTGACTGTCTCTAATTTATTTGATTGAGCCCTTCATATATTTGACTGTCTCTCATTTATTTGATTGAGCCGTCATATATTTGTATTTGTTTCATTTATTTGATTGAGCCCTTCATATATTTGTCTCATTTATTTGATTGAGACCTTCATATATTAGTCTCATTTATTTGATTGAGCCCTTCATATATTTGACTATCTCTCATTTATTTGATTGAGCCCTTCATATATTTGACTCTCATTTATTTGATTGAGCCCTTCATATATTTGACTATCTCTCATTTATTTGATTGAGCCCTTCATATATTTGACTATCTCTCATTTATTTTATTGAGCCATCATATATTTGTATTTGTTTCATTTATTTGATTGAGCCCTTCATATATTTGACTGTCTCTCATTTATTTGATTGAGCTCTTCATATATTTGACTCTCATTTATTTGATTGAGCCCTTCATATATTTGACTCTCATTTATTTGATTGAGCCCTTCAAATATTTGTCTCATTTATTTGATTGAGCCTTTCATATATTTGACTATCTCTCATTTATTTGATTGAGCCCTTCATATATTTGACTCATTTATTTGATTGAGCCCTTCATATATTTGACTCTCATTTATTTGATTGAGCCCTTCATATATTTGACTATCTCTCATTTATTTGATTGAGCCCTCATATATTTGACTGTTTCTCATTGATTTGATTGAGTCCCTCATACATTTGATTGTTTGCTTCATATATTTGGTTGAGTCTAGAGATTTTTTGTCGCCCTATTTCTACAGGACGTGATGGGCCCAAGGGGGAATCTGGCGATGCAGGTCTTCCTGGATATCCTGGACTAAAAGGAGATCGAGGCTTTGATGGAATGCCAGGGCTACCTGGTTCAATTGGGTTACCTGGCCCTGAAGGACCTAAAGGTGAGTGGTACATGGGCATAGCACCACCATCATCATCACCACCATTATCACCATATTTGACTTCACCACCATTATTACTATCCTCACCAACACTACTGACATATTAATCCTCATCACCTTTCAATCAATCAAAATCATAACCTTTCAACTGCCTGTGGAGCATAAGTCTTTAAAAAATACTCGCCAAGTCTTTCTATCCTGTGCCATCCATTTTAACTCTGTCCATGTCTTTCCTGCTGCACATGCTTTTCGCCAGCTCTATTCTCCATGAGATTTCATTTTGGTCTGCCTCTATTTCTCTTGGAGATTTCATAACAAGGCTCATTTTGGAATACTATCAGCTGTTTACTGTAATGTATGTACAATCTAACACCAACACCTTCTTTTCATTTTACACCACTGACATCTGTATATTTCTTTACTATAGTTCAATATTAGTGACTTTATCATAACATTTTGTTCAGTTCATCCATTGATGAAACTTTATATTAGTGACTTTATCATAACATTTTTGTTTTGTGCCGACATCCATTAATGAAACTTTATATTAGTAACTTTAACATAACATTCTGTTCAGTTCATTAATTAATTTTTTTTGGCATTGTAGTTTTCATTGTTTCCCACTTCACAGAGCCACACAATAGAACAGACTATACAAAGTTAAAGATTTTTTATTGTTTTGGTGGACTTATCCTGAACCGATAACCACTGCATTGGCTCTTTAACGAAACCCTACATGACTTTTAGCCACTAAAGATTGCGGTTCAGGTCTTTATGTGACCCTGCATACTTTACTGCTAAGACTAGAATAGTTCTCTTAACTAAATTTTACCAAAAACGAGCACATTAGGTGTCGTAAATACGTTGTTTATTTCAATTAAAGTGTGTTCACTGCTTCTTCTTCGATATATATTTTTCAAATTGTAATTGATTCTGGAGCCATTGAGAAGAAAGTACATAAGTTCAGTATTTATGGACATAAATGCAGCTAATATATCAAATATGTTAATGTTCTGTTTTCTGAAAGTACGGCGACGTGCAGTTTTTGAAGGTTGGCAGTCGTACCTGTTTCTTTAGGAATGCTTATTGTTTGACAATATTGAATTTCCTTCACCATAACAGAAGATCCATGCTCAGTGAGCTTGACTGAAATTCATTTTATTATTTATGCCCGTCTGATCACTTTCAGTTCAGAAGTACAGAAATGAATATAGAGCATGAATAAGATTGTTCGAGTATACATTGACGTTTGATTGTTCAGAAAACAGCCAAGCGAAATTCAACATTATTACATTTAATTAATAATTATGTGTTGATTATATGTGATTTGTAGTGCGCCCCCATTAACAAAACTGCTTCTAACTTTGTCTCTGGTTCGCGTACAACATCACAATTTGGTCGGAATGCTCCTGCTGTCTCCTGGTGGTTTCAGGCATGCCGACCTTTGTATGTATGTTACCATTGAGTCGAGGTCAGTAATCTCAGTGGTTCCATGTCTGACTCCACTGCCTTATGAGATGCCTAACCATTGGAAAGGCTTCGGCAGAAAACCCTAAGTAAATTTGTATCCTCTTCTGCCTTCATTCGTCTTGACTTGACCATGTCTTGCCACTGAATAAGGGTAGCTGAGGATGAGAGAGTGAAGCTGACATGCGCAACTCACTTTTTCACGAACTCAACTGTCTGAGATGGAAAAAAAAAAAAGAGTGGCCTTGACATTTGGTGCATGGAATATTCGTACCCTCATGGATCAGGTAAAAGCTAAAAGACCTGAGAGAAGATCAGCTCTGATTGCCAAAGAGCTTGCCAGATACAGAATTGATATATCAGCTCTAAGTGAGACTTGCTGGGCAGAAGAGGGCCAACTTACAGAAATTTAAGACGGCTATACTTTTTTCTGGAAAGGACGTGAAGTCGAAGACCGGCGTGAGTGGGGTGTTGGCTTTGCTATAAAATCAAGCTTAGTTAGTGGTCTCCCCAGTGCTCAAAAGGGGATTAATGGCCGTCTAATGGTGCTGAGGGTCATCTTGACTGGAAACAAACACGCCTCCGTCATCAGTGCATATGCCCCAACTATCAGTAACTCGGAAGGCACCAAGGAAAGGTTCTACCATGATTTGGAGACACTAATCGATGCTGAACCAAAGAAAAAGAAGTTGATCATTTTGGGTGACTTCAATGCTCGAGTGGGTGCTGACTTTGTTTCATGGGATGGGGTGATTGGCAGAAATGGCATCGGTAGCTGCAATAGTACTGGACACCTACTCTTGAAGACATGTGTCGCAAACAAACTTCTGATTACCAATACAGTGTTTTGTATTCCCAATCGCAATAAAACCACTTGCATGCACCCACGATCAAGGCACTGGCATCTGATTGATTATGTCATTGACGCAGACGGGATTGCCAGGATGTACATGTGACAAAGGCTATGCGGGGAGCAGAACGCTGGATGGACCACAGACTGGTGATTTCTAAAATGAACCTTCGAATCCAAGCTCCCAGGTGCCCATAAAACACTAAAACCTCAAAACGTCTCAACATCTCTGGTCTCAGAGATAACTGCGCACGACAATCTTTTTGCTCAATCTGACAGATCGGCTAAATAAAACGGACAATGTTATGACTGACATAGAATCCAGTTTGGCTACCTTTATCAAAACGGTTCACTCTACTGCTGTTGATGGTCTCGGTACCTCTAAACGCAACCATCAAGATTGGTTTGATGAGAACTGTAAATTGATCACGCCACTGCTAGATGAGAAGCACCGCATCCTCTGTACATGCACTAACGATCCTCAATCTGGGGTGAATAAGAATGACTTCACAAGAGGTCGAGCGATTGTACAGCGACAGCTCTGTGATATGCAGGATACGTGGCTCAGTCAGAAGGCTGATGATATTCAGACTTTTGCTAACAAGCATGATATGAGAAATTTTTACAGTGCTCTGCAGGCTGTCTACAGTCCGTACAGATCAGATCTGTCACCGCTCCTAAGTGAAGATGGCAATTCTGTAATCAGTGAGAAAGATAAGCTCCTGGTAAGATGGGTCGAACATTTTGCTAAGGTCCTTAATAGACCCTCTACTGTTAATGAAGAGGCAATTGATCCTCTACCACAAATAGAAATGATTGAGAGCATGGATGATCCTCCAACCTAGCAGGAAAATAGGGTCACAATTTATTTCCTCACAAACGATGAAGCTCCGGGAGCTGACGCCATCCCAGCAGAGATCTATAACGCTGGCAGCCAAAAAATGGCAGAGAAGCTTACTCAGTTGTTTTGCGAAATGTGGAAGAAAAAGAGCAGCATCCCTGAAGAATTCAAGGATGCTTCCATTGTTCATTTACAAAAGCTTAAAGGCAGTAAACAAATATATGATAACCACAGAGGGATATATCTGCTATGTGTAGGAGGAAAAGTGCTTGTGAAAATTCTTCTCCGCAGACTAAATCTTCACCTGGAGCAGGGGTTACTACCTGAGACTCAATCTGGCTTTAGGAAGAACCGCGGGACCATCGATATGATCTTTGCTGCAAAGCAGATCCAAGTGAAGGGTCAAGAACAGAATGTTTCTCTTTACACGACGTTTGTGGACCTCACTAAGGCATTTGATACTGTAAATCGCAATGGTCTGTGGAAAGTTATGGTCAAGTTTGGGTGCCCGGCAACATTCGTTGCAATAGTGGAACAATTTCATGATGGCATACGTGCCCAAGTCATTGATCAGGGAAACTACTCTGCCCTCTTTACTGTTACTAACAGTGTGAAGCAGGGCTGTGAGCTGGTCCGGCTCTTTTCAGTATGATGTTTTCTGCCTTGCTGTGGAATGCCTACAGCGATTGCGACGTCGGAGTTGGGCTTCTTTACCGCAGAAGGCGGGCTATTTAATCTGATAAGGTTCAAGGCCAAAAACAAAATTCAAAAGGTAATCATACATGATTTTCTTTATGCGGATGACTGCCTTAAATTCCAATATGGAGGTTGACAGGTAGGAGTGTATGGATCGGTTCGCCACAGCTAGTGAAAACCTCAGCCTCACCGTCTCTATCACAAAACAGATCGGGCATGTCCTGTATACACAGCATGATGTGCAACTCAGCTGAGATGGGCTGGCCATGTGGTACGCATGTCGGATCAACGTCTACCAAAAGAGCTCCTTTATGGTGAACTCCAAAATGGCAAGACAGCAAGTATTGATTAGCGAAAAAGGTACAAGGACACATTTAAGCGATCACTGATCCAGTGTGGTATTAACCACGATAACTGGGAAAGAATCGTCACCAATCGTACAGACTGGCACAGCACTATTGCTGACGGTGTTCGGAGACAGGAGGCATCAAGAATAGATGAGGCCATCCAGAGACAATCGGTCGGCAAGTCAACTCACATCAACCCTTCCTCAACCCTGGTAGAAGGAGGTGTCTTATTTCCCTGTACAAAGTGCAGCAGACAATTCAAGGCTCAGATTGGCTTACTTAGCCATCTTCGAACTCATGAAAACAGTTTACAGTGAAGGCTGACAAAGTGGTCCTAATCGATTACGATTGACGAATAACAGATAAGGGGGAACCAGTGGATGTTATTTATCTAGATTTTGCAAAGGCTTTTGATAGAGTACCTCATCGAAAATTATTTAAAAAGTTAAAATCACATGAATAGATGAGGAAGTTGCCGAATGGATTAAAAATTAGTTGGTTAACGGTAAGAAGGCAGAGAGTGGGCATAAATAAAGAGTACTCTGAGCGGTGTGAAGTAAAATGTGCAGTGCCACATGGCTCGGTTTTGGGACTAATATTGTTCTTGATATATATAAACGATTTGAACATTGATATAGGATCCATGATTGAAAAATTTGTGGACGACACAAAACTATGTAGGCGTGTCTCATCTATAACAGAAATGGATATATTTCGGTCAGATTTAGATAAAATTCGAGACTGGTCTGTGAAATGGCAAATGGAGTTTAATTAGATAATTGTGCGGTCATCCACATGGGTAGATCCAATATGGAACATAATTACAGAATGGGCGAGAACAATATTACAATGGCAGATAAGGAAAGTGACATAAGTGTTATAAAATGAGCATACAGGTAAAGTGAGTGAGCAAGTCCAGGTAGCAGTGAATAAGGTAAATGCAATGTTAGGTATGATAAAAAGGAAATATTAAACATAGTAGTAAGGAAGTGATTGTCAAACTGTATAAAGCATTGGTTAGACCTAGATTGGAGTACTGTGTAGAGGTGTGGAGTCCTTATCGTAGAGGAGATATAATCATGCTGGAAAGGATACAAAGAAGACCGACAAAACTGATAGTGGGATTCCAGAATTACAGTTGTGAGGAAAGACTCAGAAAAACCGGCCTAAATTGTCTAGAAAAGAGAAGAATTCAAGGTGACAATACAGGTTTATAAGATAATCACAGGAAAGGTTAAATTAGACTATAACAAGTTTTTCAAAATACAACCACCAATGAGAACAAGAGGACACATATACAAATAAACTAAAGAAAAGTCCAGATTGGATATTAGGAAATATTTTTTCAATCAGAGAGTGGTGAATGCTTGAAATGCATAGCCCCAGAAGGTAGTGGAAGCAGAGACAGTTGATGCATTTAAGAATAGATTGGATACGCATAGCTTTTAGAGCAGGGTAATGCAAATGTAACTGGTTGTATACAGACTCTGATGAGTCTTCTAATCCGGTATAAAAACTTTAAATTAAGTTAAGTTACTTACCAGGCAGTGTTTCATCGATATATCCATCAATTCCTGTACACATATGTTTGGTATTATATGTTCCAGTCAAAGTCTGAATCGGGTGTGTACTGAATATCCATGCGTGATTATTGTACAAATTTATCAGGTCTTGGAGCCCAATTATCGATGCGATAGATGTCCACCTACTAGAAATAATATTAGAGTTAAATGTCAATTGTGCATGCATGAATGCATCCATCGCGCCGTTAAAAATCAAAGAAGAAATTCCACAAACTAAATTGTGAAACACATGCACGTTTCACAGGTTGATTTTGGTTGCGACGGGTAGCCATGTTTAGGTTTTCAGCAGTCGATTTTGTCGCCCATGAATTGAAAAAGGTTAAAGAGCAGATCCTGCAGTCCAACTGTAAAGTACAACACAATGTATGTTATGCTTAAAAATTAACAAAGGAAAAGGAAACATAAGAGCAAACAAAGGAAAAGAAGAAAGTTATCTCTGGCAAATTAGAGTCTGATTCGTGGTAGTGTGCTCACTTTTCACAGCCAAGGTGCGGGTTCAACTCGTTATTAGATCTTTTCAGTCGACCATGCTGTAAGTGGGTTGTTGTTGATGCTTAAAGCTACTCGGGATAAGTTAACTCTTGGTGACGTTTCTTTGATGGCTCTTCTTGCATCCCGAGGTGTACTTGAGAAGTTGGACCAGAATTATCCTAGTTGTAGTGCAATGCAAGATGCCTCAGCTCACCATTATGGGGATTGCAGTGTTGACCCCCACCCATTTTCCTAGGCTGCTGTGACAGAGCCTGTTACCAGAAACTCAAATAAGGATATGATTAGCATCTTTTTACTTGACCCTGTTTACAATTCACTTCATACCTGGCTTACTTATAGGGGAGGAAAGGCAGCGAGAAAAAGGAGTGGCCACACACCTCATAAACAGATTGTGGTCTAGTACAATGAAGTCTCCAACACTTCATCCCTGACAGCAGTGTCTGCCATGTGACTGCCTTTTATAATCAAATTATTGTTTTCTGCAGGTTTTGATGGTCGTCCTGGTATCACAGGTCTCCCTGGAATTAAAGGACTGCCTGGCCTATCGGGTAGGGAGGGGATCCAGGGACCAAAAGGAGAACGTGGCCTTCCTGGGTTGTCAGGAGAGCTTGGGCCAACAGGTTTGTATGTTTGATGGTGTATATGGTAATGACGATAGTGAAGCTTGTAGTGGTAGTGATAATGTTTGGGGTGCTAGTGATGGTAGCTAAGGTGATGATGCTGGTGATGGTAGTGGTAAAGGATGGTAGCGAAGGTTGTAGTCAAAGTGATGGTGATGGTAGTGGTAAAGGATCGTAGCGAAGGTTGTAGTGAAAGTGATGATGCTGGTGATGGTAGTGGTGAAGGTTGTAGTGAAAGTGATGGTGCTGGTGATGGTAGTGGTAAAGGATGGTAGCGAAGGTTGTAGTGAAAGTGATGATGCTGGTGATGGTAGTGGTAAAGAATGGTAGCGAAGGTTGTAGTGAAAGTGATGATGCTGGTAAAGGATGTTAGTGAAGGTTAGGGTGGTAGTAGAGCTATGATGATGATGATGTTGATGGTAGTGAAGGTGTTTGTGATGATGACTTAATTACTTTTAAAATCTCTTTTCATTTTCTCAAATTATTTTTTGGTTTGCTCTAAACATTCATTATTCACCTTTTCTCTCAAATATGAAACATCGAACGCCCTTGCTGCTAATCCCTGTTTCCAAGCCTTTTCAATCATTCACCTTTTCGCTCCAAAATGAAGCAACGGTTCTAACTGTATCTGATCCCTTTGTAGGAATCTTGCGTCCTTAATGTCCATGCATCCCACTTTCTGCAATCTTTTTATCATGGTAACTCTCACTTTTGAATAATCTTTGTTTATATGATGAGGTTTGCCAGTCCTAAGCACATCCTTCTTTAGTTTTCATTTACGACACACTTGGAAGGTGACAGTGGACATATTCTTTTTCTCACAGGAACCACTCGAGTAGCATAAATATTAGTTTGCCATGAAAGTTCTTTTCTTCTTCTTCGTTGTCATCCCAATCAAATAACCACATGGGGGTTTGCAGTGAATGAGCTTGTATCAGGGTCAGTGACCCATAACTGACCAAAACTCTATTTCGCCTCCAAGTGGTGGCCCTCCTGGAAGCAAGACTGCTACCATGCAGCCTGACTAAGAGATTAGCGACCAAAGAGAAGAGGCAAGCTTGGTCCAAAAAATGCTGTGCAGATATTGCAAGCTAGCTAGCTGTAAACTACAACGAAGTATCCACAAACTTCCTTTTCATGATGAACATCAAAGAAGATATGACTGCATCTATTTCTATTTTTAATGTGGTGGTCTGTCTCAACTTCCCTTGTAGCTGTACAGTTTATCTCTCCAATTATAAAATTTGTTTTCTTTATACAAGTAGATGACTTTTCTACACTCAAACCTTTGCTGCAACTTCATTAGTTGAGGCGTCGTCTCTCCTAGAAGGGTACCTACTCCACTCTTAACATGTCTTGTTTGTGTGTATAGTCAGGTGTGAAGTTCATTCTATGAGGTGGATAAATTTCTATCTTTAATTCAATTCAAGTGCCCTCTCCACAATGAAGACTGGCTGCAATGGATCTCCAACATTCTCTATATTTCGCCCTGCTTAATGTTATCCTCCAACTAGTAGCGCTGCCTACCTCGTGCATGACTACCTTCAACATTACCTCTAGCATGGATTTGCCATCTAGCCATGTCTTTTAATGTGGTCAAAATATATGATTCATTATGTTGTCACTCCTAGTTTCTCCATGACCTAAACATTTCTTAGCTTTTGTTTTCATGAAATGCGACCAATTCTCCTGTACAGCCACATCTCCAGAGACTCTATTCTGACTTCTAGCTACTTGTTCATTGTCCACATTTCCGCACCATACAGCAATGTTGAGTATATATAACACAATCATTCTTATTCGATGAACAAGACCTCCAAGAACATCTGAATGCCCTGTGATAGATATAATGTGAGGATTAGTGCAACAAAGACTGAGGCAATGAAAATCAGCAGAATAGAGAAAACACTAAATATACAGATAAGAAGTACAGAGCTTAAACAAGTCAGTGAATTCAAATGCTTGGGCAGCGTGTTTACACAAGATGGAAGGTTAGATAGAGAGGTGGAACCAAGAACACAGAAAGTTTATGTGGTTTCCTATCAGCTTTCACCATTACTAAGACACAAACACATTCCAATGAAGATAAAGAAACAGCTGATAAATAGTATTTTCATATCAACTCTATACTACCAGTGTCAGAGATGAACTATAACTATGGCACCAAAAAAAAAAAATCATAGTATGCGAAATTAAGTGTTTAAGAAAGGCTGTAGGGGTCACAAGGCTGGACAAAGTATGAAACAAAGTAATCAGACAGAAGGTGGGTACAGCACCGTGCACGGATTACATAGAAAGGCAAAGAATAAAATGGTTTGGACACCTGACAAGAATATAACCAAAGTTACCAGCTGCTCATATATTCAATACCAGACATTAAAGTTGCAGAGCAAGGGCAGACCACGTAAAATATAGATGTATGGTGTGTGTCAATGAGACACTAAAGAAACACGGAATGACAACATCGTCAACAAAGATGGCATATGACAGAAAACTACACCTCCCCATGATGTCTAACGACACAAGTGGATAGAAGATGATGATGATGAATCATTCTTATTATTAGATTGTAGTCGACGTCTCTAGAAATTAATATCTTCATTTTGTTGAATGTATCATTGGCCATACCTACTCTCTTTTTGATTTCAGTTACACATTAGCCATCATCAGTTATTGCATGCTCAAGATATGAGACACTTAACACCTCTGGTCCAGTACCTCACCATTTACTCTAATGTACAATTTACGCTTTTACTTTGTACTGCTAATTATCATGTTATTTAAAAAAAAATAATTAATATCTAGACCACATATCAAAAGAAAGAAACTGGCTTTGGTATGGTCACATATCGAGATAAAATGGTCTTGCAAATACGATCCTCCACGGAAAAGTGCAAGGCAGACGACGAAGAGGCCGTCCCAAAAAGAGGTGGGACAACAACATAAAAGAATGGACCAATCTCTGACCAGAAGAGGCACAGGCAGCGGCCGCTGACAGAGAGGGTGGCATGGGGTTGTGAGGATGCCCCAACGACCTCACCGGTTATGGGATGACCTGATCTGATCTAAGCTGAGACCACACTCTATACTGTACTTATAGACTTGCTTCATAAGGTCTTGTGAATAGTGAGGTGTGAAGTTCTATGAGGCAGAGATGCTTCTACCCTAGATGTGTTTAATAAAAACATATTTCTACTACACACTCATGTTAAAAACATATATACGTAATGGCTCAGTGACAAGACCAGGGTAAAAATAAAATGTCATGTCACATTCACAAGATATATGTTTGGGACAGAGAACTAATGAAAAAAACTTAGAAATCACACCAAAGCAAAACAAGGCAAGATGTATGACATCAAAACAATACACACCACCAGGTTTATCAGTGCGAATGATAATTTATGCAATTTCATGAGTTATAGAACCTTCTACTTCTGCCGAAGATGGATGCACCGAAAGGTGCAAATACCACAGTCAAGCTGTAAATTAGCGACACAATGCATTCCGTTATCCAGACTACATCCTTCTAACTTGCAAAGCCCTATTCAGGGCTTGGTAGTGGGAGATTGAGAACAAACGAAAAAAACAAAAGAAGAGCCTTCTACTGTAGCAAGTTTTGTTTTATAGCACAAATAAGATAAATTTCTTCTTCTGCTGCGCCCTTATAATGCATATGAGATCTGTTCAAAACGTATTAGACCACAATTTTTCCAACGGAAACAAATAAAGCATGGGATGTGTCTCATCTGCACAGAGCGTCAGTCGCTGGCAGTAGGTCTGTGAGTGAGTATAGTGAATGCCAATCAGATTTTCATTTGACGCGGAATGACAAAATGACTTGGGCAGCGGAATTGCATTAAATGTTGCCATAAGCTTGGTGCAAGTGGAAACCGTTCAGAAGATTTAACAGACTTTCATGACGATGCCATGAGCATCACATGAAGTAAGGAGCGGTGCAATCGTTTCAAAGATGGTCGCACATCGGTGGAGAGCGTACCACATTCCAGTAGGCACTCAAACCGAAATGATGAAGTTGTTGACCATATGCAAATTTTCGTCATGCCGGACAGCCGTCTCAGTATCTGAGAACTTGCAGACGAGTTGTTAATAAGCATTGGTTTGGTAAATTCCACTTTGGGTCAGGATTTGACTATGCAGAGAGTGTAATTGAAATTTGTACCGAAGCTGCTAATAATGGAGCAGAAGCAGCTCCATCTGGAAGTCATTCTGGACTGCAGAAACAGCGACCCTGGTGCAGTCATCACAATGGAGATATTCACCTTCCTTGAGACCCAAAAAAATACAAGGGAGTTGTGCAAGCAGCAATGTCAAAGTCATGTTGACGGTTTTCTTTGACTTCCATGGGCAAGTGCATCATGAGTACGCACCACAAGACCGAAACATTACCAAAGAGTACTACCTGGCTGTCATCCATCACCTTATTGATACCATGCAACATAAATGACAATACCTATGGGCAACGAAAGCCTGGCAGCTCTATCATAACATACCCGCCAATTCTTTGATCTGATTCAAACACAACATTCCACTGGTTCGTCAGGTTCCAGACACTCTTGACATGACTCCTTGCAATTTTTGGCTGTTCTACAAGCTGAAAATGCAGGTGAAAGGGACCCGATTTGTCACGAACAGATATTATGCAGAATCCGGCGGTCCAGCTGTACTCTATTTCCAAAGAGGCCTTCCTGAAATGCTTCCAACAATGGTGGGACCGCTGGAAGAAGTGTGTGCAGTCCCAATGAGTACTTTAAAGAGGATTAGGGTTTCAGACCTCCAGGTGAGTAATTGTATTTTTCCCAGTCAAATAAAGGTCTTCAATATTTTGAACAGACCATCTGACAATCCTCTCCAAAGTAGTCCTGCCGTGTCCAATTTTCTCCATTTCTTTCCAGCTTCTCATTTTTCTTGTGTTTGCCTCTAATGAAGACGGAAAGTCTTATAGGTCTTTCTGGTTGAAAGAATGTAGGGCTGCACACTAGTTTCCTTTCAGGTTTGACTTGTCTGTGTAGTAGACCCTCTTGAAAGGCCTTTTTCTTCAAGGACAGCTTGTATCAAGAAGTTTTAATGATATGGGGGTGCTGGCAACTTGTCCAACTCTTCTCCTTTCTGATCCAGACGGGATCGACAATGACAAAGTTAAGCTGCATTTTCCATTTATTCCTTTCTTCATCTTGAGCCACTTTTTCTTTGCTCAGGACCTCGTGGCTTAACTGGAGATCAAGGTACACCTGGGGACCCAGGGACCTGTAACCATGAAGAACTTCCAAGGGGACCTGCAGGTCCTACAGGAGATAAAGGAGAGCCAGGATATCTGGGCCGAAAGGGAGAACCAGGGCTTGAAGGCTTAACAGGTAATTAAATAGGATTTATTACAACATTTAATCTGCTTATCCAGAGCAACCAAGAAGATATTCATACCATCATAACTGACCCAGGCGGAAGAGAAGATTGAAATCAGGGCCAGGTGAAACATTGATCAAGACCCCACCTCACGTCAGGTGAAACATATTGATCAAGACCCCACCTCACGTTAGAGTCAGGTGAAACATATTGATCAAGACCCCACCTCATGTTAGGGTCAGGTGAAACATATTGATCAAGACCCCCACCTCACGTCAGGTGAAACATATTGATCAAGACCCCCACCTCACGTTAGAGTCAGGTGAAACATATTGATCAAGACCCCCACCTCATGTTAGGGTCAGGTGAAACATATTGATCAAGACCCCCTCCTCATGTTAGGGTCAGGTGAAACATATTGATCAAGACCCCCACCTCATGTTAGGGTCAGGTGAAACATATTGATCAAGACCCCCACCTCATGTTAGGGTCAGATGAAACATACTTATCAAGACCCCTACCAGGGTCAGGGGAAACGTACTAATCAAGACCTCACATCACAGTTGGATGAAATATGCTGGAGCCAATCTGTTCTTTATTCCCATTGTTTAGGTCCACCTGGTGGATTTGTAGGGCTGAGGAATAAAGGTACCTTGCCGCTGTAGTCACCGTGTACTGTGCAGGTGAGGTTTTTATTTAACCCCCGATGGAAAATAAACTAATGCCGTATCGAGGATTTGAACACATGTCTTCATCGTCAGTGACTGACATCCAAGCAATTTGACCAGTCGCTCCTTAATGAATATACTAATCTAATAATAATTATCTGTGCTTTTTTGGTTGACTTTATGTAATGATATATCTCTGATGGTTGACTTTATGTAATGATAAATCTCTGATGGGTTGACCTTATGTAATGATATATCTCTGATGGGTTGACTTTATGTAATGATATATCTCTGGTGGTTGACTCTATGTCATTATATATCTCTGATGGTTGACTCTGTCATTATATATCTCTGATGGTTGACTTTGGAGCTTGCATTATTTTATAACTGATATTAGACCATGATGTGCGATGAATTGTTGAATTGTACTGGAGACACTGACAGTTCTGACCCGATCCCAGTATGTTATTTCAAGGATCTATCTGAAACATCTCATCTCTATAACTAGAGTTTTTTGTAATGTGTACAGCTCATGCACTGATCTCATAAACTTCTTTTATAATTTCATGTTTAGTGTTTCTTCACCGCTCATAATATCTGGAAATGCAAAAGTTCAGGAACTTTTTTAACAGATCTCGCATGCTCACAAAAGACAAAGAAAAAACTAACAAAGAAGAAGAAGATAGTCCTTTCATATCTGCTGAAAGAAACCTAGTGCCTATAGATCTTCACTAAGTTGCCGTGGTGCCAGTTCTGCTTAACATAAAAATTAAACACAATTTCATAGCTGATATTTAAAAAAAAAATATATATTTCTGCAGGTTTACTCGGTACTTTTGGGTCCAAGGGTGAAGGTGGTGTACCAGGATTCAAAGGTGAAATTGGTCCAATAGGTGAGAGAGGCCGTGATGGAGTTCCAGGCATTGACAGAGGAATAGGTAAGGAATTATTTCTTTTAACTCTTCCATTTGTTTCTGAGTAAGGTACCCAGGATAAATGGAGATTCATTGGTTTTTATCCTTTACCATATCAGATTTTTAAAAATAACTTGTTTCCTGCAGCTACTTTATTTTCCAGCACGTTACATGACATAATCTAAATTGTTTTTGGTGTCGAGACATATTTTAATAAACAACTTGTTGGTGCTATTGTTGTTATTGTGTGTATGTTAGTTTCTGAGATACAAAAAGATGAAGGTGATAGTGGTGAAAAATAGCACAAACATATAGATTCACCCGCTTTCGCGTCCATTGGTTAGAAATTTAAAAAAAACGTTGAAAAAACATAAACGTTCTATCACTGCTATCGATGTTTACCATAATGGCTATGTCTGTCACTTTGACTATAAACATTATTTTTTCTACATAAACAAACTAAATAGATCTACCTCAGAAAAATCCTGTGTAGAGCCTTAACTCCCTCATTCTTAACAAAGGGTGCATCTTAAAATCCAAGTGAAAAGCAGAAGAAATCCTTTCCAAAAGTCTAAAACAAATTTCAAAATGACCATTGTTTATATATAACCATACAAGGAAAGAAATCGGAATTATCTAAAATCAAAAGAGCAGTATGTTCAGCCGCTTCTTTGGCATTAACCTGGTAGTTTATATACGATAAAGTGATGGCCCTGAAGCTGGCGCAGAATTTAGATCGTGGTACGGATCCTACGCATCACAATTTTATGACGCTAGTACGTAAAGGTTAATTCGTGTGATCAAAACCATTTTGCTGTTAAATTATTAATATCTACAATTTATTAAAACTTTGTTATTGTTCTCATTACCAGGGCCTGAAGGCCTTCCTGGCCCATCAGGTGCACCTGGAGTGCCAGGAGCGACTCCTCCAACAGGGTTCCTGCTGGTTCGTCACAGTCAGTCTCGTGACATTCCTCAGTGTGCCCCAGAGCATGTCAAACTCTGGGATGGATACAGCTTGCTGTACATCGAGGGTAATGAAAGGTCACACAACCAGGATTTGGGTAAGTTCTGTACTGTGGGATTGTCTTTGTTGCTCCCCCTTGCATGGTTTTTTTTCAAATGACAAGATAATTTTCCTAACAGATTCACTATCAGTCACAAAACCACTTGAAATCATAAAAACAACTCATCAAATTTGGCTCTCATAAATGCCAGCTGCGATTTCAACAGAGTGAACATTTTAACGGATTCCTGCCCACTTTAAGATGCATGAAAAAGGGTAGGCAGATAGGCTAGCCAAACTAAAGAAATGGCTACATTTGAAGGAAGAAAGACAATGATAAAGGGGAGGCAGATAGGCTAGCCAAACTGAAGAAATGGCTACATTTGAAGAAAGACAATAATAAAGATGTTGAATGCCTACAATGAGTATGATCATTCTGTTGTGTACCCTGAGAAGGATGTTAAGTGACGGGTTGCAGTAGCTTGTCTTGTGCTGCGTAAGGTTGTAGCCTGTCTAAAGGAAATATTCAGTTATACTGTGTGTGATGTTCATACATAGGATTCCTTTCTGAACAGCCCTTGTTCTTCATCATATTTACAAATGAATACCAGAATTAACCTTAGCAATACTACATTACAAATTAACACAATTTATTCTGCGTGGAATTATTTATCGGCACGTCACATTTTACTATGGTTGTTGACTTTGAGAGTCTGTAACCTTTTAATTTGTTGGTCTATATAATCTAACTATGGATATGATTTGTTTGTGTGTAGAGACATAAATTAATCAAGAACTTATGATTATTTTTGTTCTATGTATGTTAGTTTCTGAGATACAAGAAGATGAAATTGATGAAAAACGGTACAAACATTTAGACATGTCAATTTCGAGGAGTATCGTGCCCGGCAAAATTTGTTTAAATTACCATGGAGGACGGATAATAAAATTGTACAAGATCGGCATATCTGTTAGTTTCCACTACAAACGTGTTTATTACATCTACATAAACATACTAAACAGATCTATCTAAGAGAAAGCCGTTGCAAAAGTCTAACTTCATCATCCTTAATAATTGAATAATCTTCAAATTATTTCGATTAGTTTTTGGGGAGTCAGTTGTAACAGGAAAAAAATTTTCAGGCTTAAAGGTAAACAAACTAAAAAAATAGATTGAATTTGTGAATTCAAAAGCGATTAATGGCCTATCCTTAACTTAACTTAACATCTTTATACTCGTTTAAAAGACTGCCCAGTCTGTTTACACAACCAGTTTCCTTTACATTACCTTGCTCTAAAAGCTATATGCATCCAATTTATTCTTAAACGTATTAATTGTCCCTGCCTCCACTAACTCCCGTGACAATGCATTCTAAGCATTCACCACTCTCTGACTAAAAAAATATTTCCTAATATCTAATCTGGACCTCTCTTTAGTTAATTTGTAGCTATGTCGTCTTGTTCTTGTAGGTGGTTGTATTTTGAAAAACGTGTTATAGTCTAATTTATTCGTTCCTCTGATCATCTTATAAACCTGTATGAAGTCACCTTGAATTCTTTTCTTTTCTAGATAATGTAAGCCGGTTTTTCTGAGTCTTTCCTCATAACTGTAATTCTGGAATCCCACTATCAGCTTCGTCGCTCTTTTTTGTATTTTTTCAATCAAGTTCATATCCCCTCAATGATAAGGACTCCACACCTGTACACAGTCCTCCAATCTAGGTCAAACTAATGCTTTATACAGTTTTGACTATCACTTCTTGCTCCTATGTTTAAAATTTCTTTTTATCATACCTAACATTGCATTTGCCTTTTTTACTACTACCTGAACTTGCTCACTCACCTTACCTGTATGATCAATTATAACTCCTAGGTCCTTTCCCGTATCTATCTTTCTAATATTATATTCGCCCATTCTGTAATTATGTTCCATATTGGATCTACCCATGTGGATAACTGTACATTTATCTACATTAAACTCCATTTGCCAGCTTACAGACCATTCTTGAATTTTATCTAAATACGACCTCAATATATCCACTTCTGCTTTAGATGAGACACTCCTGCATAGTTTTGTGTCATCCGCAAATTTTGCAATCATGAATCCGATGTCAATGTCCAAATCGTTTATTTACATATCAAGAACAAAACTGGTCCCAAAACTGAGCCCTGTGGCACTCCACTTTTCACTTCACACCACTCAAAGTACTCCTTATTTATGCCCACCCTCTGCCTTCTAATTTTCAATCCAATCGGCAACTTCCCTACCTATTTCATGTGATTTTAACTTTCGAAATAATCTTTGATGAGGTACTCTATCAAAGATCTTTTCAAAATCTAGATAAATAACATCCACTGGCTCCCCTTTATCTATCATTTTAGTAACCTCCTCCATGAATTCTAATAGATTTGTTAAGCATGGTCTCCATCTAGTAAACCTATGCTGACTATTTCTGATTAGATTAAACTTGTCTAAATGCATTACATTGTTTTCTTTGATTATTGACTCTAACAATTTACAGACTATGCTCGTTAAACTCACCGGTCTATAATTTGCTAGATCCGATTTTTTCCTTTTTTGAATAAAGGGATCACTCCTGCATCTTTCCAATCCCCTTGAACAATCCCTTTTGTAAGTTATTGAGAACATAAATAGCCAATGGTTTTGCAAGTTGGTCTCTAATTTCAAACGACAATTTTGGTTGAATACCATCTTGACCTGGACATTTATCCACTTTCAACCCCTCTAATTTAAAAAAAAAAGCATTTCTTCATAATACAGATTGATTTTAATCCCATTTTTTCCATGTCTCTTTGGAAAAAATATCTAAAATCTCTGGGATCTTGGATCAAGTCTTCATTTGTGTAGATTGTGCCCCAAAATACTGATTGCGTAGATTGGCTGCTTCCCTATTCTCACTTATTATTTTACTTGTGCTGCCTATGAGAGGGTCTACTTTGTCTTTCATTCTTTGTTCATTTTTAACATCAGAGAAGAAGCTTTTTCTATCAGTCTTGATCATATGAGCAAGTTTTATTTTCTTGGAATACATTGCCACAGGATGTAGTGGAAGCAGTGTCAGTTAATGTATTGAAAAATAGATTGGATGCTCATAGTATTTTCAGTATCGGTGGAATGAAATAAACTGGTTGAATACAGACTCTGTAGGCCCTCCTAAACCAGTAAAATGAAGTTAAGTTATTTTAGCTCTTCACTTCCACTCTACTGACTTACCACTAATCTATTTTAACTATTCACTTCCACTCTACTGACTTACCACTAATCTATTTTAACTCTTCACTTCTACTCTACTGACTTACCACTAATCTATTTTAACTCTTCACTTCCACTCTACTGACTTACCACTAATCTATTTTAGCTCTTCACTTCCACTCTACTAACTTACCACTAATCTATTTTAACTCTTCACTTCCACTCTATTGACTTACCACTCATCTATTTTAACTCTTCACTTCCACTCTACTGACTTAACCACTCATCTATTTTTCTATTTTAACTCTTCACTTTCACTCTATTGACTTACCACTAATCTATTTTAACTCTTCACTTCCACTCTACTGACTTACCACTAATCTATTTTAACTCTTCACTTCCACTCTATTGACTTACCACTCATCTATTTTAACTCTTCACTTCCACTCTATTGACTTACCACTCATCTATTTTAACTATTCACTTCCACTCTATTGACTTACCACTCATCTATGTTGGCTCTTCACTTCCACTCATCTATTTTAGCTCTTTACTTCCACTCTAGTGACATAATACCCATCTTAGTGATAAGAAAATGTTTTAATATAATTGCTCATTTATAAGTAAGATGGCCGCGCTTGAATGGCTGTGCTCTCGACTCGACCCAGTGTTTGTGCCGTTTGCTGGTTCCTGTTCGGATTATAATTCACAACTCCTTTGCCAGTATTTAGAATGACTGTATTCTATGGAATTGATGCACTTTTGACCGGTTATCCTATTTGTTGTGCTGCATTTCGCGCCTTGCTTAAACTGTGGGAAACCAGTTCAACGTTCCGCTTAATAGCACCCAAAATTCAGTCTAGGTTACCACTACTCTAGGACCTCCCTGTTCGGACAGAAGCCACCTCCCTTCTGCGCCCCCCACCAGAGGTTACATGATACCTCTCGTATTATCAGCACAGCAAGGGTCTCGCTGACTGAATGTAGGACACAATCCAGAGGTTTCGGTGGGGTGGAAAATTAAAAAACAGGGAGTCTGACACAAACATTGGTCTAACACATACTCCTCGCTGCCTTCACTCAGAGGCAGCGTAGTACTTGGCTCCACTTAGGGAGTCTGTAGGGATTTCAGTCGACACAATGTGCATGAACATAGCCTCAGTAGTTGGACATGGTAGTGGTTGTTTGATGCAACGGGCGTTTGACGCCTAAGCGAACATTATTATTATTTATAAGGCTTTTTCTATACGACTGAGGGTTAAAAGCCACTTGCTTATGCAGTCACCTTGCACTGTACAGCCTAGGTTTATATTTAGTCTTCTATAGAAAAAAAAACTACACAACTAAATGAGGTTTTGAATGAATGTCCATGTGGTCAGACAACCAAACTACTTAGCCTGATACACCTTTTAATAATGCAAATTATTAATGACATTTTTCTGATTTTACCTGTCAGGTTGGGCAGGTTCATGTCTCCAGAGGTTCAGTACCATGCCTTTCCTGTTCTGCAACATGAACAATGTCTGCAACTATGCTTCCCGTAATGACCGCTCCTTTTGGCTGTCGACCAGCGCACCAGTTCCAATGATGCCTGTAGTGGAAAATGAGATCCAGCCGTACATCAGCCGCTGTGTCGTCTGTGATGTGCCCAGTAATGTCATTGCCTTGCATAGCCAGACGGTCACTATACCTGATTGTCCAAGAGGATGGACAAGTCTTTGGATTGGTTACTCATTTGCAATGGTATAGTTTTTGTTTAAATTCCTTCATCAGATTGACTTTGTCATATTGCTAATGCCACTAGTACTTGAGTTAGTACATCCTGAGCTGTGCTCAAGAAGGTGGACCGGAGTCCTCCTGGCTATATTGCAATGTGAGGCTCCTCAGTAAGCTCACTACTGGCAGTGATATTCAATCTGTATAAAGCATTAGTTAGTCCTAGATTGGAGTACTGTGTTCAGGTGTGTAGTCCATAGAGCGACAAAACTGATAATGGGATTCCAGAATTCTAGTTATGAGGAAAGACTAAGAAAAATCAGTTTCCATTATCTAAAAAAGAGAGAATTCGAGGTGACTTAATACAGGTTTGTAAGATAATCAAGAGAAAGGATAAATCAGACTATAACAACTTTTTCAAAGTACAGCCGGCTACAAGGACAAGAGGGTACAGCTACAAATTAATTCAAGAAAGAACCGGGTTAGATATTATGAAATATTTTTTAGTGTGGTGAATGCTTGGAATGCATTGCCACAGGAAATATCAGTTAATTCATTCAAAAATAGTTTGCTTGCACATAGTTGAGTAGAAGAAACTGGCTGTATACAAACTTTGCAGAGCCTTCTAAACCAGTACAATGAAGTTAAGTTACTATGAGGATCACAGTGCTGCCAGATGGCCATAAACAGATTGTTTCCACAGCCTGTTTCCAGAGAGAAGTGTATGGAAGTGAGGTGGGGGTCTTTATCAGTATGTTTCATCTTATCCTAACTAACATTGTCTGGTCTATACATTTTGCTGGACATTAGTTTCCTCTTTGTCATGTCAGATATTCTTCTTTTTCGTCCTCAAACTCCCGCTACCAAGCCCTGAAAAGGGCTTTGCAAGTAAGTAGGATGTTCCGAAACATGGAATGCGTTGTGTTGTAGTTTACAGCTCGACTGCTATATTTGCACCTTTTCGGTCCAACACATGCGACTTCAGTAGGTAATTTTGGGTACCTGGTTAGCCTTCCCTCTTCGATCCCTTTTCCTTAGCCAGTCTGCTCTGTTACAGCCTGTTATCCAGGATCACTGTGTGGTGGTGTAGAAGGGTCTTGCCAGATGGCCATAAACAGATTGTTTCCACAGCCTGTTTCCAGAGAGAAGTGTATGGAAGTGAGGTGGGGGTCTTTATCAGTATGTTTCATCTTATCCTAACTAACATTGTCTGGTCTATACATTTTGCTGGACATTAGTTTCCTCTTTGTCATGTCAGATATTCTTCTTTTTCGTCCTCAAACTCCCGCTACCAAGCCCTGAAAAGGGCTTTGCAAGTAAGTAGGATGTTCCGAAACATGGAATGCGTTGTGTTGTAGTTTACAGCTCGACTGCTATATTTGCACCTTTTCGGTCCAACACATGCGACTTCAGTAGGTAATTTTGGGTACCTGGTTAGCCTTCCCTCTTCGATCCCTTTTCCTTAGCCAGTCTGCTCTGTTACAGCCTGTTATCCAGGATCACTGTGTGGTGGTGTAGAAGGGTCTTGGCAGCTCTTATTTGCTGGCCATTACGCTAGCAGTCAGCTTTGGGTCGCTGACCACTGCAGCTCATGCACTGCTCAGCATCTTGATCCCATGTCAGAAATAATACATTAGCACTATGTCTTGTCTTGTCTTATCCACTTGTGCCGCGAGGCGTCGTAGTTTTCTGTCTAGAGCTAGACCTGTCGCTGAAGTGGTCGTCATCCCACGACGAATTAGAATATCTGCAACATTTCCTATCCATCTAGTTCTCGGTCTGCCACGGTTGCGGAAATCCGAACGTCGTGCGTTGCACACAGGGGTAGTTGGTCAGGACGCATTCTCTTGGGTGTTCTGCTGAGAGCTAAGTCAGGGAGAACATACATTGCTCGAGATCTTTGTGTTGTTTTAGCGTTGCTAATACTGACGCAGCATCAGTCAAGAATACTATGTTTTCTTGGTGAATATCTTTATTTTGGATTACAAGCTCAGCTGCGGCCTTCAGTGCCTCTGCATAGAAATTATTGGAATATGTTCCTGTTGTTAATACTCAAGTTTTTTCTTCTCCATTCCTTAGTCTGTAATAGACCCCTCCACCTCCATTGGATGTGTCTTTGTTAGATGAGCCATCTGTATATACGTGTATCCATGTTTTTGGTGGGTATACTCTCCTAAGATAGTCTTCTTTGCTAAATTTCCTTTCTGAATCTGTCAGAGTTCCCTTTTTCCCTCTATGGTTTCTACCATCTCAGGGGACTTGGCTTTTTTTCATGGTGGGATTTGGGATGTTTGTTTTAGATCTCTAACCACTGCCTGGCTTGATTTGGTCTACTCTTTGCAAGTTATTTTGTTTTTTTAAATGAAGTGGTTTCTCTTTAATCTCCCTCTTTCCATGTAATTTATCCTGTCATATATTGTGTGATCAGGCATTGTTTTGAACTTCTCCCCCTGCTGGAGTGTTTTTTGGTCTCTGCGCGTCTCCATGCTTTCGATTCGTGTGATGTTCTTCATTGCATTTATTGGTGTGTATTTATTTTGTGAAAGTTATTCTTTGTTACTGTGGACCATGCTGCTATCCTGTATTCTAGTACTGGTCTTGCATAACCTGTGTACATCTTTTTTGCCATTTTGAATGACAAATTATTGTTATTAGAAGCCAGACATACTGAGTTAATTTAACTGAGGGGACACAGTGGTCTCGAGGTAAGGTGGCCTGATCGGGCGCTGGAGGTTGCGGGTTTGAATCATGGTGAAGGCCGTGATTTTTTTCAATGTGGATCTTCTGGTAAAAATGTCCTTGATCGCTGGGAAGTGTAATTGGACTCCCGTGTTCATTATAGAGCATGTTAAAAATCCCTTGGCAGTGGCAAATTGAAAAGAGTAGACTTAACGGCCGCTGCCCAGACAAAATTCCAAGTTAAAAGTCTACCAAAGTATTTGTACCTTTCTCCAGATGGTTTATTAAGAGCAGCTATAGGTGGCGCCTAACTGGCTGCGGGTCTACTTAGCTCTAGTGTTTGAGTCTATTAAGATGAACTCGCACAACGGTTAATCCACCCTCCAAGAAAACTGGTTGTATACAGATTCTGTAGTCTTCTAAACCTGTGTAAATACGTAAAGTTAACTATTGACAACATTTCTTTCATGGTGGGTTTACAGTGGCTCTTCATACATCCAGAAGCGTACTTGAGAAGGTGGACCATGCTCAACCTGGCTGTAGTGCAATGCAAGATTCCTTAATAGGCTCACCATTATAAGGATTACTGTGTCGATACCCACCTTGTTTCCCAGACTGTCATTTGAGGAAGTGAGGTGGGGGTCTTGATCAAAATGTTTCATCTGACTCTGATGTTGCTTTTCACTGCCACCTTGTTCAACATTCTTCAATTGACTCTGATGTTACTCTTCTCTCCCACCTTGTTCAGTATTCTTCACCTGAGATGTTACTCTTCTCTCCCACCTTGTTCAGTATTCTTCAGCTGACCCTGATGTTACTCTTCTCTCCCACATTGTTCAGTATTCTTCACCTGATATATTACTCTTCTCTCCCTCCTTGATCAGTATTCTTCACCTGACCCTGATATTACTCTTCTCTCCCTCCTTGATCAGTATTCTTCACCTGACCCTGATGTTACTCTTCTCTCCCACCTTGTTCAGTATTCTTCACCTGATATATTACTCTTCTCTCCCACCTTGATCAGCACTCTTCATCTGACCCTGATATTACTCTTCTCTCCCTCCTTGATCAGTATTCTTCACCTGACCCTGATGTTACTCTTCTCTCCCACCTTGTTCAGTATTCTTCACCTGATATATTACTCTTCTCTCCCACCTTGATCAGCACTCTTCATCTGACCCTGATATTACTCTTCTCTCCCTCCTTGATCAGTATTCTTCACCTGACCCTGATGTTACTCTTCTCTCCCACCTTGTTCAGTATTCTTCACCTGATATATTACTCTTCTCTCCCACCTTGATCAGCACTCTTCATCTGACCCTGATATTACTCTTCTCTCCCTCCTTGATCAGTATTCTTCACCTGACCCTGATGTTACTCTTCTCTCCCACCTTGTTCAGTATTCTTCACCTGATATTACTCTTCTCTCCCTCCTTGATCAGTATTCTTCACCTGACCCTGATGTTACTCTTCTCTCCCACCTTGTTCAGTATTCTTCACCTGATATATTACTCTTCTCTCCCACCTTGATCAGTATTCTTCACCTGACCCTGATGTTACTCTTCTCTCCCACCTTGTTCAGTATTCTTCACCTGATATATTACTCTTCTCTCCCACCTTGATCAGTATTCTTCACCTGACCCTGATGTTACTCTTCTCTCCCACCTTGTTCAGTATTCTTCACCTGATATATTACTCTTCTCTCCCACCTTGATCAGCACTCTTCATCTGACCCTGATATTACTTTTCTCTCCCTCCTTGATCAGTATTCTTCACCTGACCCTGATATTACTCTTCTCTCCCACCTTGTTCAGTATTCTTCTCCTGATATATTACTCTTCTCTCCCACCTTGATCAGTATTTTTCAACTGACCCTGATATTACTCTTCTCTCCCACATTGTTCAGTATTCTTCACCTGATATATTACTCTTCTCTCCCACCTTGATCAGTATTTTTCAACTGACCCTGATATTACTCTTCTCTCCCACCTTGTTCAGTATTCTTCACCTGACCCTGATGTTACTCTTCTCTCCCACCTTGTTCAGTATTCTTCACCTGATATATTACTCTTCTCTCCCACCTTGATCAGCACTCTTCATCTGACCCTGATATTACTCTTCTCTCCCACCTTGATCAGTATTCTTCACCTGATATATTACTCTTCTCTCCCACCTTGTTCAGTATTCTTCACCTGATATATTACTCTTCTCTCCCACCTTGATCAGTATTCTTCACCTGATATATTACTCTTCTCTCCCACCTTGTTCAGTATTCTTCACCTGATATATTACTCTTCTCTCCCACATTGATCAGTATTCTTCACCTGATATATTACTCTTCTCTCCCACCTTGATCAGTATTCTTCACCTGATATATTACTCTTCTCTCCCACCTTGATCAGTATTTTTCAACTGACCCTGATATTACTCTTCTCTCCCACCTTGTTCAGTATTCTTCAGCTGACCGTGATGTTACTCTTCTCTCCCACCTTGTTCAGTATTCTTCAGCTGACCGTGATGTTACTCTTCTCTCCCACCTTGTTCAGTATTCTTCACCTAACCCTGATGTTACTCTTTACTCCCAAGCAACAGGAAAGCGATGATGGTTTTGTGGGGTGTGTTGGTGATGGACTTAGCTACGTTATTAGTGGCACAGCTAACAAATGAAACTTGCATACTTTCACCACCTTAGAAAATAAATAAAAAATGTTGATATAAATTTCTGTAACAAAGTTCCAATTTATCCCACCACAGCACACAGCTGCAGGACCCGGCGGTGGAGGTCAGTCCTTGTCAAGCCCAGGAAGCTGCCTGGAGGACTTCCGTGCAACTCCTTTCATCGAATGCAATGGCGCCCGCGGCACATGCCACTACTTTGCCAATAAGCTCAGCTTCTGGTTGGCTACCATTGAAACAAATGAGCAGTTCCTAACACCTGTCAGTCAAACATTGAAGGCAGGCAGCTTGCGGAACCGCGTCTCCCGATGCAATGTTTGTACCAAGAATGTGTGAAAAGGGGTATCCTATACATATTACCACATATAGTTGTTTTTGTTACTTTTTTTTCGTTCCTGAGAATTATTAACAAAATTGGTTGTAATTTTTTTCATTATCATCATAGAAATTAATGATTAAACATCAGACGTCTGCTACAGTACAGGTTCTCTATCCCTTGTCTAAAAACATTTGTTGTTCGAAAGTACTCGTGCCGAGTTGTTCACTATTGATGACATTTGAAGTTATGTATACTCATCACTACTTTATGACGCATAAACATGGCCACTGAATAATAAGCTGGAAACGAGTATCGAGGCATTCGAAGTGTGGTTATAAAGAAGACTGGATAGCATTTTGTGAAAAGAGAAGAAAAAAAATGTGGCAGTATTAGAAACATTGGGGTTGAAAAGAGAATTAATGACAGAAATCAAGATTAAACAGTTAAGATATTTTGGCCACCTAACAAGACCAAACTAGAGAGCAAGATGGAAGGCAGTCGTCCAAGAGGGAGACATAAGTGGGCGGATAACATCAGGAGATGGACTAAAGAAAGCCTGTCAGATTGTACCATTATGATGAGATAAAGCACACTGGAGATCCATTGCAGTCGACCTTTGAATTAGAGATGGAACTTGAACTGTTGGTAGGTTTACAGTAGCTCTTTTTATATCCAGGAGGTCATTGGGCACTCCTGGATGTAGTGCGATACAAGGTTTGTCAGTAGACTCACTGCTATAGGAATAATAGTGTTCATTTCTGACTCATTGGATAGGCTTCTGTAACGCAATCGGTTTCCGGATTTGAGGCGCGGATGGGAGGTGGTCTTGATCAGTATGTTTCATCTGACACTGACTGTTAGTTTGGTCTCCCTACCTGAAAACCTCAGAAAGCTGGGTTTTTAATCAAATGCTAATATAACACTAATGAGGAGGGCATGTGAAGTGTCTGTCAGGTTTGCTTTCCTTATCCCTTGGATGTTCCCAACCTGCATGTAAGGTAGCAGGTTTGTGTCTCCTATAGTCTTTCAATCTTTGGAGACACAGCTGGTAGTTATAATACTACTGGCATAGATCTTTGGGTCATAAGGACACAATGTCTTCAAGTCTGCTTTCTGAGACCTTGCTGGTAGCCATTCTATCGTCAGGATAGCTTTTGAAGTCATTAACCCTTTCCGGTTCTAGATAATTTTTTGATTTGTGTCTTCCGTTCGGCCAAGTGCTGGAATTCTAAATGTCAAAGTTTTATTCAAAACAAAATAAATGGCTTGGCTTCGTTCTCAATCTCCCACTACCAAACCCTGAAAGGGTTTAAGTAGTAGAATGTAGTCCAGAGAACGGAATGCGTTGTGTCATAGTTAAAGTTTGACTGCGATATTTGCACCTTTCGGTCCAACACATCCGACTTCAGCAAGCAAAATAAAATAAATAATATTGAACAAATTAAGTTAAAAATTATGATCTAACCATCGTAAGACACATAATTAAACTGTCTATGATATGAAGTATCAATAATAACAATTGTATTTTTGTATGAAGCATTAAATGTCATTAATTTAAAGATGGAAATTGGAGAAAAACAAATTGTCTGGAACTCACCACTATGTGTGGTTCACCGATTTATCTGTCACTTCCTTTGTGTATTCCTTTCATATTATGTGTCCCAGTCAAAGTGAATTGAGCATGTATTGAATATCCATGAGTAATCCAGATGTATTATCATTGGACTGACCAAATAATAATACATATTTTAGGGCTTGAAGCCAAACTTTCAGCACGTTAAATGATTCTACTTTCAAACATCATAACTTTTGCAAATGTCTATCGATTGGCGGTAATAACCTTACAGTTAGCCATAAATTGTGTACACCATCATCATATAGATCCGTTAAAAAAATGAAATTTTACAAACTAAATCACAAAATACAAATGTATGTTTTAGAAGATGATTTTGGTCATAGTGAGCAGCAATTTTAGGTTTTCTTGGAGGACCCTGCAGATAACTATGCTACTGCCTGACACATCTTCTGAGGTCATAAGGGCACTGAAGTTTCTTTACCAAGGCAAGGTGGAGACATTAGATAGGAACTGTCAGCTTTTGTAACTGGTAGTCGTTCAAGTTTCTTGGTCCCTCTCTACTTCTCACACTATAGGGGTTCCAGAACAGAGACTGTCTTGTAATTCTGTCAGCTGGTTTCCTTAATACGAGTCCTAACCAACACCAACCTTGTGTTCCACTGTTCTAAAGTTTCTGTGGGGACTTAACATTTCTACAAGATGCTCTTCTCTTACAACTTGCCTGGTAGGTTACAGTGTTGCTAATATTTATTTGCCCTCGTTTTGGGCCATGGTAACACTAGCAGTATATCAGTTCTTATTCTTTGACATTTGCCCTGGAAAGGACATTTGCGATGTTGTGTCATAGTTACATAGAAGCTGCGATATCTGCGTCTTTTGGCCGACTTTTCTGGCTTCAGCACTGCATTTTTAGGACTGGTTTTGTTTGTCCGCTTTGATTTCTATTTTGTTAGCCAGGCTGCATGGACGCAGTCTGTTTCCAGGGCCATCACTTGAAGACTAAATATGGTCATGTCCCAGCTTTGATTCACTGACCCTGACACAAGGAGCCAACTATGAGTCACTGGCTGCTGTCAACTCATTAACTGTTTTATCTTTGGTCCCATATCATTTCTAATACTGAAAAACAAACAAATTAGAGAATCCTTTGACACGAAAGCCTATGGATATGAGATATCCAACCTGTACCATTGCTTACATTTACCACAAACAAATCTATGCAAATATTAAACCCATATTTTTTTCTATCTATTATTTCTTTAAAAATTACATAAGGCCTTCTTGAAGTTATCAACTGTAAGTACTATCAGTCAATAGAAACTGTGGTTGACATATAAAAGTTTACACATATATATATATATATATATATATTATACATATTCATCATTAGCCCAGTTACATGTTTGAATAATGTATACGTGATGAATGTCAGCTTGAATGTGCTTTATGTCACTAAAACAGCTTGTACAGACGACTGTTGTGAATATCTATCCCCACCCACATACATGTTATTGTGTTTTTGTATTATCATATTTTCACATGAGAAACCCAGCCGCGTTTGATAAAAATAGACACTCTACTCCAGATTTTGCTGCGAATCAAATATACTTGTGATGTCTATCTCTTTGTGCGAGATCTGAATTAAATAAAGTTCGTCTATTAAAAACACTGTTTTGATTGCCCTATGATTTTCATTTGCTAGCATTTTTATATAAATATTATTACATAAATATTTAAGTGAATAACGCCATATCTGATCCTTGAATCTAACTTATTATTTCTTATAGCCTTATAAGATCTAGTCATCCAAATTTCATGGACGAGCAATTCTGTAGAACTGTATTCTCGCACACATCACAGGCTGGGTGTGTTATAATTATTATTATAATATTCTCTTCTAAGCGCCAGCAACATCATGATGTTGGCGGTTTCTCGTCTGCCAGCAATTTTTATTTTCTTGTTTAGTGGTGCAATGTATTGTGTAAAAGTGCTCAATTTTGCTCTATCATATCATTTTGTTTGAAATTTATTTCTTCTCTTGCTGCATCTCTTTATTTTTACTTTACCAAAAATATTTATGCGCAAGCCATTTTACATGAGAACTTGAATTTTAAATTGATATTTTACGAATATTAAATTTCAATTTTACTAATTTCAAATTTGTATTTTATTGGACATATTTTTTTAACCCTTTGAAATTTGTAAGTTGTAATATGGATTGGCATAAGTAATTTCTTATGTGAACGGAGAACAAGCCCCTTGCCACATCTACTGTTCTATTTCCCTCCATACCATTATAACTGGCCTGCTTTCAGAAGACTGTGTGAAAGCCCTCTGAGTGCTTTTGCAGTTGTGGTTTCTGTATTGTTGTTTTTCCTCTCACTTTTGTTGTGTTTCAGGATAGGACATTCACTTCTCTTTGGAAAGTTGAGATTTGTCCTAGTTTGGGGATAACTTCGGGCTACTTCCTTGGAAAACTAATTTCATGTCCTAACTGAAGGTCCTGGGATGGGACCTTTATAGTTGTTCAGAACATTGGTAGAGATTTGTCCTAAAATGGAGAAAAGTTTGGGGTCACTTTATTTGAGTCAACTAATTTCATGTCCTGACTGGAGGTCCTGGGATGACACTTGAGGTGAGTTAAATTATTCCAAGTCCTGGTTGATGATTCTGGGAATGACCTTCGGGTTTCATTCACCTACTTGAATTGACATAAGCTTCTGAGACAGGACTTTGACTGTGATTACAATCTTGAATTCCCCCGTTTTCATGTCCTAATTGAAAGTCCTGAATCAGGACATCAGCTGGGCTTAAACTATCGTGGTAAGAGATACAACAGTGTTCTAATGTGAGAATAAGCAAGAGAACCCTTCCTTGGAGTGAAATATTTTCATGTCCTATCTGAAAGTCCTGAATCAGGACATCAGCTGGGCTTATGCTGTCTTGGTATGAGGTACGACCACATCCTAATGTGGAATTTGGAAAGAAGGTGATGTAAACATAATGGCGAGGAAAGGGTAAAAAATGAAGATTTTAAAATTGAGAAGATGATGAAGAAGATGACAAAAAAAATCCTTTTTTTAGCAGTGCTGATGTTTCCGTTCCAAATTATGTGGATGGATGTGTCTTATTTAATTTGTTTACATCTATCTAACCTGTAAGAAATGTTTTGTTTAAGAATCTCACATTTTCATACAATTTTTTGTGCTGCTTGTTCAGAGAATGAAAGCCAAGATTACACATTGCTTTTTTGATATGACTGGGGTATTCCGTGTCACTTTTTGTCTAATTTTTGTTTTGTAAATTAGTGTGCTGACGTATCAGTATTTCTCCGTCCGTGTACATGCATTTATCAAAATGCTTTATAGTATGTGTGCTGTACGTCAGTGTTTAACTCATTCACTCCCAAATATTTTGGACCTCTGGACACAATTTTATTTTTATGTAAAACTGAAAAAACAGCATCACTTAGTTGCGATCTATTTGTCTTCAATAGACGTTCACTAAAATAACACATATTATATACCAAACTGTTCACAATTGAGACTAGAATACAATGGAATACATATATTTTACAAATGCAGGTGTAAATTTGTGTTTGATGAATTAAAGTTGCATAATCGTTTGTTATTTTTAAAAATTATGAACAAAAATGTTCCCCTCATCAATACATTATTCAGCTCTAAACCAATAAACAAATAACGTAATGAATTTCTATTGACGGAAATCCTCAAAGGACGATGTTCTGAAAGTTGCATCTAATTTGGTGCAGTTGTTTTCACAGTATTTACATTTTACTGAAGGCACGTGAAGTTGAAAACGTGCTAAAAAATAAAAGCTCCGATCAACATCAGCGTGAGTGTTTACAATTTACGCGCACACGGAAAGAATGTTCCTGCTGTATTCAAAATATATATACACACATTAATATTATACACACTAGAATGATTGTGTCGGATCTTGAACCTTTACTGAATTTGTGAACTGTTATTACCATTGCTTGAGACAAAAGAGGGCACCGCCCCTTCGTCAGTAGACTTAGTTTTACTTTCATCGCTCGACGTAGAACTAAGACTAGATAAATAAATTGAAACAGCGCTATCATAACGATCGATATCTTCATCATCACTACCATTAGCAATAATATAATCTATCTATTCCTGAGCTTTTATTGAAAAAACTCTATTTGGTGTGGCTGAAGGTGCATAGAATAGCTTCAAAGCTGCTCTCCGAAAAAAAATTATATTTTCCAAGTTACGAAACTAAACATTTTTTCAACGAAACTCAAACTAACTCTTCCGGAATGAAAAAGTGCAAAATCTGGACTTCTGCCAAAAACCAAAATAAAACATTTAGGAGAACTAGGAATGGGAAAATATGTGATTTTGTGAACACAGTAGCAAAAGCCGATACACCGGCTTCTGGGTTTTCTAGAAAAAACCGGAAGCCGTTGTATCGGCTCGTGGGAGTGAATGAGTTAATATAGACTAGTCAGGCTGAGGCTTGCTTAGTTCTTCTCATGGGCTTATATCAAAATTCAGACTTTGAATAGACAAAACAGACTTGTGCCAATGCCCTGACTTTAAATAGATTCTTCTTCTGCGTTCGTTCTCAATCTCCCACTACCAAGCCCTGAACAGGGCTTCTCAAGTAGCAGGATATAGTCCGGAGAACGAAATGTGTTGTGTCGCTAGTTTACAGCTTATCTGCGATATTTGCACCTTTCGGTCCGACACATCAGTCTTCGGCGGGAAAATAGATTAGATTCTGTAAAGGTCTAGACTGACATCTTTCTGTAAATAGTTGAAATAGATTTGTAACAATGCCTAGACTTTAAATAGATTAGTCGGCCATCAAAGTCTAGACTGAATAGACAAAAACATCCTTTCATGAACAAATGAGATAGATTAGACTTTCATAAAATTCTACTAGACAGTGCATATGAACAATTCTTCTATTAATCTCTAGATGATAGAGACAATGTAGACGTTCATCATAATTAAAACTTTCAATAGATAAGCAGACTTGTGTCAAAGTCTAAACTTTCAATAGGTAACCAGACTTGTGTCAAAGTCTACACTTTCAATAGATAACCAGACTTGTGTCAAAGTCTAAACTTTCAATAGGTAACCAGACTTGTGTCAAAGTCTACACTTTCAATAGATAAGTCTTCTATTAAAGTCTAGCTTGAATAGAATTGAATAGTCTTCAATTAGATCTCCAGCAGAGTCCAGTTCCATTAGCAAAACAGACTTTAGCCAAAATTCAGACTTTAAATAGATTGGGGAATATCATTCGTTTATAGTCAACACTGACAAGATTAAACAAACTCTCAACAGATTTGTCTCATAGTATGTGCTGAATAGACATACATCAATTGATGTATAGAAAATAGATAAGAACCACCATAGTCTTGACTTTGAATAGGAGTGACAGGATGTCACAATAGTTCAGACAATATATTAGATAGCCATTTATTCAGCTATATATAGTCTAGTCAATAGATTCAAATCTAAAATCTAGTTAATAGATTGTAAAATCTTCCATCTGTTCTAAATAGATTAAACAGCTCTCCTTCAAAGTCTAATTAATAGATTGTAAAGTCCTCCAGATGTTCTAGTCAATATATTAAAATGTCTGGTCATTAGATGAAACAGTCTTGACATTGGATTAAAAGGCCCTCTATCATGCCTAACCAAAAATGCCTTATTTCATAGGTCAGACTGAATAGACTAGAAAGCCTTCTATCAAAGTCTGTGAGACTTCATACATATCTATGTATAATTCATTTATCTATAATGAGGTCAACAGGAAGCTTTTACCTTTGAAGCTCAGTATGATTTATTCTGTGAAAATTCTAGTTTTTAATAAAGGTCTCAAACCAATTTTGTATCACTGGTTTCGTTGCCATGCTGAAAGAGTTGTTATTCTAGAAGGGGCTTGTTTGTGGCTGTAGTGTAATGATGAGATCATCTGAGTTGTGGTGTCGTTGAAGTATTAGTACGAAGAGCTTCAAATGATAACCTTAAAAGTGGGATAGAAATGAGAAAACCCATGCCTTTGTATTGTAACTTGTTAATATGGTTGCTAAGAATGTCAAGAGTGTTCTGCATATGCCATCACGCTGCAGACGAACAACATGACGCCATAATTGCAGTTGAAAGATGGCTGCCCCACTATTGACATGCATCAAAGAGCAGCAGTGTTCCGTTATCAATTTTTTTGTAGTTATGAAGAGGATGAAACCTATAGAAATTCATAGACAAAAGAAGGTTCAGTATGATGGTGCACGCCTTTCACTCACAGTCAATCAGTGATTTTCTTTTACGAGGTAGTCAACCTCTGCAATCGACTCTGGGATCACTACTCGCTGTGTCTGACCCTGTCATGAACAATCTGTTACAGAACTCTAGCCGTTTTGAAACTTCATACTCCATTCATACGTTTGCTGGAGTGAAAGGCATGCATCACCGTACTGGACCTTCATTCCCCAATAAATTTATATAGCTTTCACCCCTTTGCTGCTTAAAAAACAGATAACAGAATGCTGCTTCTCTTTGGTGCATGTCAATAGTGGGGCAGCAATCTTTTAACTGCATTTATGACATCATGTTGTTCGTCTGCATCATGATGGCAGGTGCAAGACACTCTTGACATCCTTAACAACCATATTAACAAGTTACAATACAAATGCACAATTTGTTTATCTCACTTTTAAGGTTTTAATTTGAAGCTCCCTCGTATTTTGAGGCACAGCAATGTGTTACAGAGGCCTTCAGGGAATTCATTGGTTGATGTGAAATGAAAAAGTCTGCACTTTAGTGCGCCCTGAAAAGGGCATTAAATGGCGTGTTGCAGTAGCTTTTCTTACATCCAAAGCGTGCTGATTAAGGTGGATCGGAATCCTCCAGGCCAGGATGCCATGAAAACAGCCGTTTCCAGGGAGAACTGCGCGAAAGTCTTGGCCAGTGTATTTTGCCTGACCCTAACATGTCTGATCATAATGTTTTGCCTGACCAGACGTTAGTCTCCTCTTCTCAGGAACCTTCAGATGAGTAATGAAGAGTCACACTGTAACCTACCAGACATGTTGTAAGAGGCAGCAAAGTAGAGCTGGGCATGGGGCTGATTGCCCTATCCTGTAGAAACTGAAAAGCCACATGAAAAAGTAAAGAAGATATGTACACCCCATATTTGAAGAATCTAAACTCCATAGTATATCTTCTTCTTCTTCTTTGTACGCTGTCAGACATCAACTTGAATTTGTTTGAAGAAAGCAGCGGTCATCCTGAGGCTGTCGACACTGCCATAGAGCTTGTCTAGTGTTGCCACTGGTGATGGCCACATGTGCTTTCTCTGGTTCTTGTACGTCGTGCAATTTTGCAGCAGATGTTCAGCGGTCATTTTCCCTGTGCCACACGAGCATTCGTCAGTGCCACGTATCCTCAATTTATTGAATAGATGGTACCTCAGTCTGTTGTGGCCTGTGCGGAGTCTGAAGACCACGACCTGCTCTCTTCTGTTCAGCTGGTAGTAGGCATCATTTTTTGTGTAGCCAGTGTTTTATGTTTCCCATTTGGCCATGTATCTGGCCCTAATAAGCCTTTACTCCATAGTATATGACTACACACCATGGTAGAAGACTCTACACTTTGTGGTTTTGTTATTGACACTTGTACTGAGGTAATTCAGCCCCTGATGACATTTCTTTGGTGGTGGGTTACTACTTCTTCTTCATCTTGTGCATTCTACAAGCTGTAGAATACAAAGACAGTTTTTGATTAACAAAACAAAACAGTAACAATGATGACAGACACACACATTTTAAATACTCAGAAAACATATATGCAACATAACATAGTTACAATGAAGAAACTTTAGTAAAAATACCTTTTTTTATTTAAAGTAAATATTGAATTATAAGCTATGTATGTCTATCCAGCTGAAGCTGGCGCCACACTTTTCAAACCAGGCACACATTATGTAACACACAAAATATTCATCGTGGGCAGTGAACCATGCAATCTCCCCGTTTTATTTATTTTTGACTATGTCCCTGGCCATTCTGATGCACCATGCTAGTATACATTTCTAAATTTGTTGAGCATTAGAGCATTTTATCTTCATGATCGTTGGCAGAGAACACCATCAGGTCACGATCAAATATAGTGTCTTGGTTTCTTACTTATCAGATGTAATATATATATATTTTACTGAACCATTGGTGAAAAAATGTACCTGAGGTATTAACTCTGTATACTCACCAGTGTATTCGTTGTGATAATGTAACTTAACATCTTTATACTGGTTTAGTAGACTCTGCAGAGTCTGAATACAACCAGTTTCATTGACATTTTCTTACTCTAAAAGCTATGCGTATCCAATCTATTCTTAAATGCATTAATTATTCTTGATGACGTTAAGTTGTTTGCAACAGATTTTTCTGAGGTAGGTGTGTTTAGTTTGTTTATGTAGATGTTATAAATACGTTTGTAATAGAAACTTAACAGATAGGCCGATCTGGTTAGGAACACTACCAGTGCTTTGTGGCAATTTCATGGATTTACAAGACAACTGGTGTACCCCAAAATAGGTATGTCTAAATGTTTGTGATGTAATAAAATATATGCGGATACTAGAAGGCTAAATATATACAAAATATCAGCAGTAGATGCAGTGCTTGCCTTTCTGAAGGAAAATAATACACTTTGTCAGACTTAGTTGTGCTTAATGTTATTCCTACTCTGCAGGGAACTGAGACGCTAGGCCAGTCAGGAACAGCATACTGACCAAGACATCGCGCCAGGGTCAAGCACAATACACTGACCAAGACCACAATCTCTCTTCCATGTAGCGTTCCCTGGAAACGGGACGTTATCAAAGCAGCCTGGCTGGCGATGTGGATTGATGTGATCCCCGTAGTAGTGAGTGTCACACAGATGAAGTCAAGCATAGTACAACCGCCTGGAGGACTGCGGTCCACCTTCATCACATTACCAGCGACATTTGATTTTTTTTTAAATAAAAGAGAAGCATTGGAATTGTGTGAAGAAGAAACAAAACCCACATATAATAGGGTTAACAGAATCATGGAGGGCTTGGTTTTGGGACCAATTTTGTCCTTGATATATATAAACGATTTGGATATTGATATTGGATCCATGATTGGAAAATTTGCGGATGACATAAAATTATGTAGTAGTGTCTCATCTAAGCAGAAGTGGATATATTGAAGTCGGATTTATATAAAATTTGATAATGGTCTGTAAGCTGGCAAATGGGAGTTTAATGTAGATAAATGTATAGACATCCACATGGGTAGATCCAATATGTAACATAATTACAGAATGGGAGAGAATAATATTAGAAAGATAGATAAGGAAAGGGACCTAGGGGTTATAATAGATCATACAGGTAAGGTGAGTGAGCCCAGGTAGCAGGGAAAAAGGCAAATGCTGCTTCTTCTTCTTCGTTCGTTCTCAATCTCCCACTACCAAACCCTGAAAGGGTAAGTAACAGAATGTAGTCCAGAAAACAGAATGCGTTGTGTCGTAGTTTACAGCTTGGCTGCGATATTTGCACCTTTTGGTCCAACACATCCGACTTCAGCAAGCATTTTGTTAGTACCGGGTTAGCATTCCCTCTTCGATCCCTTCTCCTTAGCCAGTCTGCCCTGCTGCAGCCTGTAATCCAGGATCACCGCGTGGAGGTGTAGAAGGGTCTTGGCAGCTTTGGTCCGCTGGTCCTGACGCTAGCAGTCAGCTATGGGTCGCTGACCACTGCAGCTCATGCGCTGCTCAGCATCTTGATCCCAAAAAGGCAAATGCAATGTTAGGTATGATAAACTTACTTACTTAGTCGCTTCTCTTCTACCGTGAGGTGTAGAGGTTTGCCAAAGAGAACGCTACAGTGCTCTATCCGTCGTCTTTTTCCTGGCCTCTTTCCAATCCAGCCCTCTATCACTTAGGGACTGTCGTATGTTGTCTTCCCAACGTACTTTGGGACGTCCTCGGGGTCTGCGTCCTTGACTTTTGATCTCCCATGACCGCTTTGGTATCCGATCTTCTTCCATTCTACAGACATGGCCAAACCACTGTAGTTGGGACTGCTCCACTCGTGTCTGCAGGGGTTGAACTTCAAGATTGCTACGTATTGTCTGGTTACGGATCTTGTCCCTTTTCGTCACCTGAACCGCCTTTCTTAGGTACCTCATTTCTGAAGTTTGTAATTGCCTTTCTTGGGCTGTAGTCATTGCCCATGACTCACATCCATATGTCAGGACAGGCACATAGGTCGAGCAGTATACATCCATCTTTGTTTTCTTGCTTATTTCTCTTCTCTGTTTATTGCATGGAAGTCTACCTGCTGCTGCCCTTCGTGCAGTTAACTCCTCTTTGATTCCTCCCCTGCTGTCTATTACCACTCCTAGATATTTAGAGTTGCTGACCTGCTCTAGTGCTCGTGTTCCCAGGGTTATCTGATGTCTCTTTTCATCTCTGGCGATCACCATGGTTTTTGTTTTGGAGTTGCTGATGTGCATTCCTCTCTTCTTCAACTCTTCTTCCCAGACCTGCAAGTTGATCTGGAGATGTGCTTCGGTTTTCGTGATCAGGGTCACATCGTCTGCAAATGCTAGTTCCGATATGTAATTTGGTCTCATCTTCCAGTACCCTACTTCATACTTTTTTGTCCGTTCCTTGCAGGCTTTGATGACTTCATCCATGAGGAGTATGAAAAGGTACAGTGATAGAATGTTCCCCTGTCTTACTCCGCTAGTGGTCTTGAACTCTCCTGACTTTTGATTTGATGTCCGCACATAATTTCTGCATGTTTTATAGAAAGAAACTCTGTATGGCAGAGATCAGGGGTCCTGGGATGTTCTTCCTTGTCAGGCACTCCCAGAGTTTCTCCCAAGGAACTTTATCAAATGCTTTCTCTAAATCCAAAAAGCAGAGATGCATCTCTTTATCATATTCAAGAGCCTTTTCACTAAGCTGTCTGAGTGTAAAGAAAAGGTCTTGAGTACTTCTGTTTGCCCTAAACCCACATTGAGTTTCATCCATATTTGGCTCTGCTAGACCTCTTAATCGCCGTTCTAGATTCCTAGAGTAGACTTTCCCGGGGACACTAAGAAGGGAAATACCTCTGTGATTTTCACATTGTCGATTGTCGCCCTTTTAAAAATTGGTATTATTATTGCAACCTCCCAGTCTCTTGGTATCTTCTTGTGGCGCCAAGCTGCCTTGAGAATCTTCATGAATAGCATCTCTCCTGCCGCTCCCATGTATTTAACCATTTCTGGTGTTATACCATCATGTCCTGCTGCTTTACCAATCTTAATTTTCTCCAATGCTGCCTTTAGTTCTTCCATTGTGATATTATTGTTTCCCTCCATGGCTCCCTCTTCTTGAATTGGGACTGTTACTTCCAGAGCTTGGTTTTCCTCCACTCCAAGGAGATATGATAAATATTCTTTCCATCTGTTCATTACCTCTTCTGGGGCGGTCAACAGCGCACCTTGTTTATCTTTAACAAATTTCAGGGGGCATTCCTTTTCCTTCCTCATGTTCTTTAAGGTCCTGTAGAACAATTTCTGGTTTTCTCCAGGATTATTTTCCAGTTTCTCTCCAAATTCTTCCCAGGATTTCTGTTTGGCCTTGAGCAGTCTTCTTTGCTTCTATTCTAAAATTTACACATTCTTTATATTTCTTTGTTTGTTCTTCTGTATTCCTAGCCCCTAGGTATTGCTTCCATGCCTTTTTCTTTTCTCGTATTATTGTTTTCACTTCTTCTGTCCATCATGGTGTACTTTTTCTCTTCAGCCCTTCTTTGGTTTGACCGCATTCTTCTGCTGCAGCCTCTTTGAGGATGTCTTTGAATTTTACCCAAAGCATTTTCAAATCTTCTTCAGATTCCTCTATCCTTTCAATTGCTGTTGTTATGAGCCCTTGGTATCTCCTCTTAACATCTGGTTCTCATAGTTTGTAAGCCTTAATTTTATTTTCTCCTCGTGTATTATGTTTCATGCTTGCTGATGGGTGTTGCCTAGCTGGATAGTGTTTTTCAATTTCTCTCTTTATTTTAACTAGATAGGGGTCGCTTCCTATCTCTGGTCTTCTGTACACTCTAGCATCTTTTACATGCTTGAAATCAGTTTTCCTCACTATTGCATAGTCAATTATGGATCTTTCATTTCTTGCCGGCTCACATCTTGTGTAGGCATGGATACGCTTGTGTGGAAACCTTGTATTTGTAATAACAAGATTTGGTTCTCTGCAGAATCTCAGCAGTCGTTTTCCATTGTCATTTAAGACATCTTCTCCATACCTACCGATCACTCCATCCCATCTAGAATAGTCGTTTCCAACTCTTACGTTGACGTCTCCAAGGAGAAGTATTTAATTATGGCAATCGTCAATGGTCCTTTGAAGGAGCTCATAAAATGCATCTTTTATGTCAGTGCTCTCATCTTCGTTTGGTGCATACACAGTGACGATATCCATTTGACTATCCTCCTCTTGTAGACTTAGAACCATCAGTCGTTCTGAAATGAACTTCCATCCTTTAATGTTTGCTTTGCTGTTACTATTCACTATACAACCAACCCCTGCCCTGGCTCGTTCACTCATGAACTCCGCTGTAGTATAGCATGTTGCCATCATGGTCCAGAACGCCCTGTCCCTTTTTCTTTGTTTCTGTAAGTGCCAGGACTGTCAATTTTGCTCTCTTCATCTCCTCTATTAGTTCATTTTCTTTTCTGTTTATACTTCGTACATTCCATGTTCCGTAAATCGTAGTCCTTATTTCTCGCCTGTTCGTTGCCGTTGAGGTCAGTCTGGTTTTCTCTGTATTTTGACTTATAATCGTTTTTTTTAAGACAAACAGGTGATTAGCCTGTTGTGTCTTTGCATGGTGGAGGGGCTGCCTCCTTACAGCCTCCATGCCTGCCGACCCGTTTATGTCCACGGCTGCTTATTTATTCGCAGCTAACCTCCAAATTAGGAGGCCTTTCAGCAATCCGCAACCCTGCTGACGCGCCTGGTAGGAGGTAGGTGCCTCCCCCAGGAGGTATGATAAAAAGAAATTTTAAACATAGGAGCAAGGAAGTGTAGCAGATCCTGCTGTTTGCATTAGGGTTATTCTAACTAGAATATTACCACACTCATACACACTCATACCGCAATGGCTCCTGGATCGACCCAGCCTTAAAAGGGTACCGGTTCAGTCCGGGAAGTAAAAGCGGCGAGGGAGAGGAGAAGGCTACCGCCCTCATATAGCCGAGCCTTTGAAATGTGAGATCGCTAACACCTCACACCCCTACGGCAGTAATGCTATTGGATACTTTACTTTACTTTTACTTTACATACACATCATTTATGACCACACACAGCAAATAATATAGCACACAGCAGGTGGCATATTTATGATATAATACTCATACGACAATAAGTGAGGGCAATGAAATTACAGCACAATACAATATATATCATCTTAACTAAATATTCATAAGTATATATATGTTAATATAAATATTAACTAAAGCGGAAATTTTAAGCATTAGCTATTGATGGAATTCCCAACTATCAAAACCCAGATCTATTGCCAAACACATATCACACACCCCTCTCAGATCCCCTCAGTTGCTGCCTGGCGGGACTCCACAGGATGAGCGCCACACTTTTTTCTGACAGGTTGTACCGTCATCATACAGCGATATACGTTGCACTGTTTCGTTAAGCCTGTGGCCCAGTGCATCCAATTTCAATAGACATTTCTAAAGGGATGCTCTCCTTAGCCTTTGGCTGTCCCCAGCCTATCTGCAAGGCAGCAGTTGTTTGTGGTCAGAGTTTTCTCTCTTATGGAAGTTGTCTTGCAGGACAATCGAGTCTTCACCACTCGTGTCTATAGGGTGTGGTGATGATATGATATGATGGACTATGTACTAGTTTGTACTATACCGGAAGAGAGGCAGCCCAGTGTGTCTGTGTCCCAGGATTGTCACATCCTGCCAGATACGTAGCATATTTATGTGAGTGGGGTATCTCTTTGCTCCCTTTATTTTCTTGGCTTCTCTGCAGTGATGGTACGCCTAGCATTCCCCGCCACCTGGGAGGTTGTCACAATAGGGCAGAGGTGCAATGTCCGCTGGCCTGCATTTCTTCTGCGTCTATTGGGATGACTGATAGCAGACAGAGGTAAAGAGCGAGGCCGGAGTGCATTTAACCAGGGGACAAGCCTGGTCATGGCACGGAGATGTTGTTTGCCTGGTGTGCGGACATATCTCATGATCAAGGGCTAAGTCTCAACAGTTCGCAGTGAGGTGGCTGCTCTACTGCTTACGACCCCCCCCCCCCCCCCCCCCCCCCCCCCCCGACCGAGAACTAAGTCTTCTACTAGTGATTTCACACCTCAACGCCGTATAGGGTGAATATCGAGCAGCTTACCGCCCGCTTTGATCGGCGGACGGCAGAGACCTTTTTCTGCGACTCGACCGGGTCGGGCTGAGACGCGAGCCCCAGGTCCCAACCATATCGTACCCTCCCATGGCAGTGGTGCTGAGATTTAGGGTGGGATTCCGGCTTAGAGGCGTTCGGCCGTAATCCCTCAGATGGTAGCCTCACACCATTGGCTTATCAGCCAAGCACGTAGACCAAATGTCTGAGACCTGCGATTCCTCTCGAATTAAGCAGGATTACCGTAGCAACGCCCTGTCATTAGTAGGGTAAAATTGACCTGTCTTCTGAGGGTCTAATACCAGCACCCATTCCCTATTAGACCCAACGAATCAAGAGAGCTTTTTAGTCAGTCAATGACCAAGTGTCTGGAACCTGCGATTCCTCTAGGGTTGAGCAGGATTACCGTAGCAACGCTCTTTCATTAAGAGGGTAAAACTGACCTGTCTTCCATGGGTCTAATTCCAGCACACGTTCCATATTAGACCCAACGAAAATGCTCTCAGCCTTTCAGTCATTATACAGTGTTGGTGTGTTGAGTCAAATTAAGCCGCAGGCTCGACTCATGGTGTTTAAGCTTCCGTCAATTCCTTTTACGAACACTCGATGCGAGCCAATTGAGCCACCGAGAGACTAGCCCCAGATTTCCGAGGGTCTAATTCCAGCACACGTTCCCTATTAGACCCAACGAAAGTGCTCTCGGCCTGTCAATCATTTCAGTGTTGGCGTGTTGAGTCAAATTAAGCCGCAGGCTCCAATCCTGGTGGTGCCCTTCCGTCAATTCCTTTAAGTTTTAGCTTTGCAACCATACTTTCCCCGGAACCCAAACACTTTGGTTTCCCGGAAGCTGCACGCAGAGTCAGCGAAGCAACTCCTGCGGATCGCTAGTCGGCATCGTTTATGGTCAGAACTACGACGGTAGCTGATCGTATTCGCACCTCTGACTTTCGTTCTTGATTAATGAAAACATTCTTGACAAATGCTTTCGCAGTAGCTCGTCTTGCGGCGATCCAAGAATTTCACCTCTAACGCCGCAATACGAATGCCCCCGTTTGTTCCTGTTAATCATTACCTTCAGTTCCGAAAACCAACAAAATAGAACCGAGGTCCTAATTCCATTATTCCATGCACCATTTTTCAGGCAGCCGAGGCCTGCTTTGAACACTCTAATTTTTTCAAAGTAAACGCGCCGGCCACCTGGGTCGCTCAGCGAAGAGCACCCGCGGGAGGCAGGTGGTAGGGCAGGAGACAATGGGCAGTGAACTGGCGCGAGCCAGACCTCCCGCGCCTGAGATCCAAATACGAGCTTTTTAACTGCAACAACTTTAATATACGCTATTGGAGCTGGAATTACCGCGGCTGCTGGCACCAGACTTGCCCTCCAATAGATTCTCGTTAAAGGGTTTCTTCTTCTTCTTCGTATGCAGTCAGACAGTAACCATTATTTTTTCGAAAAATTCAGCCGTCATCCTGAGGCTGTCGACACTGCCATAGAGCTTGTCTAGTGTTGCCACTGGTGATGGCCACATCTGCTCACTCTGATCCTCGTATGTCGGGCAGTTTTACAGCAAATGCTCAGCGGTCATTTTCCCGTTACCACACGGGCATTCGTCGGTGCCACCTATCTTCAATTTGTTGAATAGGTGGTACCTGAGTCTATTGTGGCCAGTGCGAAGTCTGAAGACCACGACCTGCTCTTTTCTGTTCAACTGGTAATAGGCATCGTTTTTGGTGTAACCAGTATGTTCAGTTTCCCATTTGGTCATGTATCTAGCTCTAATAAGCCGTTTTGACTCTTCGTATGTGATACTTGTATTGGGTTGTGGTAGTTTTGCATCTTCTTTTGCCAGTCTGTCTGCCTCCTCGTTGCCTTGGATGTTGCAGTGAGATGGAACCCACTGCACCACTACTCTTTTTGGTGCGGCCTGCTGGCATAGTTGACAGAGTACTGCTCTTAAATCGTTAAGTTCAGTATTTTTCTGGCTTTTCAGTGCTGTGACTACGGCCAAGGCATCTGTAAGCAGGACTATATGGCTTTCATTCCTTTTACCGGTCACCATTTCTTCCACTGCCGCCCTCAGTGCCTCTGCCTCCGCTCTGAAATTGCTTGTGTATTTTCCAGTAGCGAATGACAGTGTTATTTTTCTGCCATTTGGTAGGCTCAGGAATGCTCCTGCCCCTCCGTTCTGTGTTGTATTTGTTACGGAACCGTCGGTGTATGCATGGGTCCAGTCCATGCTTGGGTAGTTTTCCGTAATGAAACTCAGGGTAGTATCTCTTCTTTCTTTTTCAGGCTGGCAGTTTTTGTTTCTAATACCTGGTATAATTTCTACCACCTCTGGAAATATATGCTGCCTCCAGGTAGGTTTTCGTACAGTAGGGATGGGCTTTGGTGTGGTTAGTGCGTTCATATGGTCTTCGTGCATCTTTGCTTTGGCTATTTCTGCAAAGTTTCTTCGCTTTAGCTTCCCATTTCCTAAATTGTTTAGTCTCTGGTGCATTGGGTGGTCAGTCAGTCTTCTGAGTTTCTCTGATTGCAGCTGGGCTCTGCAGTCTCTTCTGTCGGCCATAGATTGCAGTTTTGTAATCTTTTCAAGTTCTACAATTGGCGTTGACTTCATGCCTCCTGTTATAACTCTCAGGGCTTGGTTTTGGAGTTTGCTAACTTTATCGAAGTTAGCCTTTGCTGCTGTTGTTCATGCCGCAATGCCATACTCGAGAACTGGTCTCACTCTTCCAGTGTACAGTTTCTTTAGTATTCTTTCGTCTGCTCCCCAGTTTGTGCAGCAAGTTTCCTCATGATTGTGCCATCCTTTCTCTGGCTCTCATTCGGTTTCTCTCGATCAGACTTTTCCATGTCATGCGCCGATCAAATGTGACTCCCAGATAGTTTGGGTTGTCGTTTGGCTGGAGGTATTTGCCGTTTAGACTTAATTTGGTGTTTTGGGGTTTTATTGATAGCGAGAATATTGTACATGTGGTTTTGTCCTCGTTTATATTGACCAGGTAAAAGGGTTTAAAGTGTACTCATTCCAATTAAGGGGCCTCGAAAGAGTCCCGTATTGTTATTTTTCGTCACTACCTCCCCGTGCCGGGAGTGTGTAAGTTGTGCGCCTGCTGCCTTCCTTGGATGTGGTAGCCGTTTCTCATGCTCCCTCTCCGGAATCGAACCCTGATTCCCCGTTACCCATTACAAACATGGTAGGCATGTCACGTACCATCGACATTTGATAGGGCAGACATTTGAAAGATGCATCGCCGGCACATGAGGCCATGCGATCAGCACAAAGTTATCCAGAGTCACCAGTGGGGACGCCGCAACCCCGCGAGGGGAAACGACGATTGGTTTTGAACTAATAAAAGCGCTCTTTCCGCGAGGGTCGGAGCTTGGTAAGCATCTATTAGCTCTAGAATTGCCACAGTTATCCAAGTAGGATCGTGTCATCTAGGGAACCTCGACTGATTTATTGAGCCAATCGCGGTTTCACTTTGAGACAGTGTGAACTTAGACATGCATGGCTTAATCTTTGAGACAAGCATGACTACTGGCAGGATCAACCAGATATCTGTCTGAGACGTACGAACCACACACACCGGTCGGCGAAGGATGGATGTGTAAAAAGCCTCTCCAGGACGGCCGCAGGGACCGACTGTCGGACGGATGGTTGTTCCGTCCCTCACTCCATCGACCTAGGACCGCCTGGCAGGGGCCCGTACACACACCAACCGACCGGTCTCGCTCGGGGAGGGATGGCAGCGCTCTGTGTAGAACGGATCCCAGCGGCCCCGGCGATGATTTTCACTCGGACTTGAGACGATTTTTGCCTGCCGGCCTGCCATTCTCCGACCGGTTGGTCGGGCGAGGACAGGGCCTTTAGGCACGATTCCTGCTTTCCATTTGCCAATCCAAAGCACATTGCGAGAGAAGGACCACAAGCGAGACGAACTGTGGAGATTGGCTATACGCGCTAGCCTTCGACGAACCACAAGGACTAACAAAGCTTCTCGATACGGAATACAGTATCGCACCCTTACCAGCGGTACGACTACACCAAATTGGTCCTGCTACAGTGCCGGGGAGAGGCGGGCGAGCTGGTTAGCCAAGCCCGATCTCTCAATCCGTCTGGCGGGACTGAGATCGCTGTACGAACACTGGATGCGAGTCAATCGAGCCACCGAGAGACCAGCCCCAGATAATTTATCTATTCAATATTGTACTCTTAATTCTTATGTATTCAGCAAATATTTTGTTATCTTTCATAATCATTCCATTTCATTCATCCTCGTTGTACACCTCACCACATTGCACCTTCACAATGTTATAGCAGATCCCACAATTTGCCCTAGGGTTATTCTAACTTAGAACATTATCACAATCATCCACATCAATCATGACCACACACAGCAAATAATATAACATACAGCAGATGGCATATTTATTATATAATACTCATACCAGAAAAATGAGTAGTGAAATTACAAATACAATAAAATACATATAATCTTAACTAAATATTCCTACATTATATATATGTTAATATACATATTAACTAAAGCGGAAATTTTAAGCATTAGCTATTGATGGAATTTCCAACTATCTAAAACCCAGTTCTCTTGCCTACACACATCACACACACATCTCTTTAACTGCATCCTCAACACACCTTATCAAAAACTTCCTTACTCAAATCCCCTCAGGCAGGCGATCTGGACATACGTCGTTCACAATGTGTCCTGCTTACAACAGACGTTCAGATTATCTATTAATACAAAACTCACACACCTATTTGAGCGATCCTGTTCTATCACTAACATTCCTACAACAGTCTATCAATCGCTCTTCTATCAAATCGGTGAGCTAAACGGACTCCTATCTACATTCACTCTCTCTCTCGCTCTCCTCCCCTCTCCTTTAGCCTCCTGAGCTCAATTTTGACTAGTCTTATATACACTCAAGCAGTATCAAAGCTGACCAATGGATCTCAGGGGGATGGCTCTATTCAGTCGTTATTGGAACGAAATACTTTGCACACCTGTCACTCATCTATAACAGCAAGCTCCGCTACCATCCCATCTGTCTCTCATTCTCCCCCTACCCAAAATCGGCACGCCAGTGGTCAGCTCCTACCTGTCCACATTCTTTGCCCCAATTGTTTTCCTTTGTTGAGACGGTGAGTGACCTTGACATGCATTCGGGTACCTTTGTTCTGAGTCGTCAACCATATCACCCCTGCCCTAAACTATCTTGCTCCTGCTGGAACTGTTACAATGTTTTGTAAATATATAATGATTTGATATTTAAATTAAGATATATATATATATATATATATATATCAGGAAAATAAAAGGGATCAAAAGGCCAGGATCAATTATGAAAGAAAATAAATATACTCATTCCCAAAATGGTCCCAGGAAAACATGTGTACACATTTTGCCTCGGAAACCTGACAGGGTAAACCAAGGAACACAATAAAATGAAAATAGCAACCAAATATCTACGAAGGACAACGAGAGGATCATCAAATGGAGAGGAACAACGGGAGGCACATCACGGAAACACTAGGTTAGGTACAAACAGATGCACACAGCATCCAAGCACTGGTTTATGCGTCTTAATATCGCCCAAATTGATTACGGTCTGGGGTAGAATAGACGCGCCTCCGCCAGTAGAAGGCAAACACGTAACATTATAAAAAAATAAAGTCCTAGGGAAGAAGACTCTGTCCCTCCTCTTCTTACCACACACTCTTTGTTTCATTTTACTCTGTCCAACGATCACACTCTTGCACACGTGCCTCAGGATGAGGCCCTTCCATTGCACTTTGGTTGAGCTGGCTTTTGAGAGCGCATAAACCTAGTATAGGTACATACAGACGCACACATACATCCAAGCACTGGTTTATGCGTCTTAATATCGCCCAATTGACTAAGGTCTGGGTTGGAATAGGCGCGCCTCCGCCAGTAGAAACTAGTTAGGCAAACACGTAAAATTTAAAAAAAAATAAAGTCCTAAAGGAGGAGGACCACATGAGCGAAGATAGAGAGGTAGCGACGGTCCTTCATAGAAACAACACACTAGAGATGTGTTTGTCCGATAACCTCAGTGTTGGTAACCAGGTCATTTCAGTGAATTCAAAGAAAGCGCACCTGACTGCGCATGTGCAAGTCTTTAAGACTCTTCTGATCTCTTCACAAGAACGATCATGTTTCAGAGCCATACAGAAGGATTGGAATGACGCAGGATTTGTAAAGTTCCAGGTAGAACCTCCACTGGGACCAGACTGCAGGGAGTTCAAACACAAGACTGCCTTACCGATCCATAAGACAATGTCAGGACAGCTACGTACGTCAGAGGTCTGTATGCTGCCCAGACAGATGAAGTCCTTGGTAGGGTCGACATGATTGCATTCCATTCCCAGTGATTCTCATCGCATGCAGACCATCACCAAAACTTTGGATTTTGATCTTCGCCCATGAAATATGGAGACCCAGGCGTAGAACTGAAAGTTTCAGGTGAACTTATCAGTGCCTGGAAGTCTGAGCCATGCATGAGAACATCGTCTGCATAAGCAGATCTGTCATACTTATATGGCAGACGGTAACCCTTGGATTGTGAGCTTCTATCTGGACCAGAATCCAACCCATAGAACAGAAGAACAGCGGTGAAACGAGAACAGACTTGATCATCCTTATTCACATCCTCATTTTTATTTCGTATTTCTTTTGTTTGATTAAAGGGTTGTCTTTCTAGATTCTACTGGCGAAGACACACTCCTTTCCATACCAGTCCTTTGGGCGATATAAGGATGAATTGGCCAGTGTATGGATGTAAAAAAACAAAGTGAAAAAATATTATAAATATGTATGGTCAGATACCGCACCGAGACGTGGATGTATTAGCCAGTGTATGGATGCGTGTTTGTGTCTGTTTTAATGTGTTCCACTAAGGCAGCTTTCCAGTACAGAAGTTTTGTCATTCTTTTCTGTACGTGGAGAAATGGTCATACCGTGACAAATTCCCGACATGCCCTGTAAAATTGGATCGATAGCGATTTCTAACCAGGCGTGTTTTGATTGCGAACCAAGCTTGCGCTTGATTTACACCTGTAGACCATGTGCCTACCCTCTCTATTCCGAATCTTCCATCATCCGTTTTTATATTTCCAATTAGTTCCGGTCACAAAAATGTCACGATACTTCTGAACGGAATTGTATTAAGCTGCGAGAATATCTAAACGGACGTTATTCTGCATTGGCTTGATGAGAGAAACCTCTTGATATTCCAGCTGTTCTGTTATGAGACGTGTTAACTCATCGCATTCTTCAGATAGTAGCCTGATAAGGGAGCAACAAATTGCTACAGCAGTCATAAATACAATAAAACACAAAGTGCTTTGACGCAGGCTTGTGTAAGTGGACAACTCAAGTAGCGAGTCTGTCTTTTGTCTAAGATTCCGTAAGTGGACAACTCAAGTAGCGAGTCTGTCTTTTGTCTAAGATTCCGTTAGTGGACAACTTAAGAGATGGCTGAATTCTTGGCCTAGAGTTATGTAAGTGAACAACTAAAGAGATGGCTCTATTCTTGGCCTAGACTTCTGTAAGTGAACAACTTAAGAGATGGCTGTATTCTTGGCCTAGACTTCTGTAAGTGAACAACTTAAGTGTGGGCTCTATTCTTGGCCTAGACTTCTGTAAGTGGACAACTTAAGAGATGGCTGTAATCTTGGCCTAGACTTCTGTAAGTGGACAACTTAAGAGATGGCTCTATTCTTGGCCTGGATTTCTGTAAGTGAACAACTTATGAGATGGCTGTAATCTTGGCCTAGACTTATGTAAGTGAACAACTTAAGAGATGGCTCTATTCTGGGCCTAGACTTCTGTAAGTGAACAACTTAAGAGATGGCTCTATTCTTGGCCTAGACTTCTGTAAGTGGACAACTTAAGAGATGGCTGTACTCTTGGCCTAGACTTCTGTAAGTGAACAACTTAAGAGATGGCTCTATTCTTGGCCTAGACTTCTGTAAGTGAATAACTTAAGAGAGGCTCTATTCTTGGCTTAGACTTCTATAAGTGAACAACTTAAGAGATGGCTCTATTCTTGGTCTAGACTTCTGTAAGTGAACAACTTAAGAGATGGCTCTATTCTTGGCCTAGACTTCTGTAAGTGAACAACTTAAGAGATGGCTCTATTCTTGGCCTAGACTTCTGTAAGTGAACAACTTAAGAGATGGCTCTATTCTTGGCCTAGACTTCTGTAAGTGAACAACTGAAGAGATGGCTCTATTCTTGGCATAGACTTCTGTAAGTGAACAACTTAAGAGATGGCTCTATTCTTGGCCTAGACTTCTGTAAGTGAACAACTTAAGAGATGGCTCTATTCTTGGCATAGACTTCTGTAAGTGAACAACTTAAGAGATGGCTCTATTCTTGGCCTAGACTTCTGTAAGTGAACAACTTAAGAGATGGCTCTATTCTTGGCATAGACTTCTGTAAGTGAACAACTTAAGAGATGGCTCTATTCTTGGCCTAGACTTCTGTAAGTGAACAACTTAAGAGATGGCTCTATTCTTGGCATAGACTTCTGTAAGTGAACAACTTAAGAGATGGCTGTATTCTTGGCCTAGACGTCTGTAAGTGGACAACTAATGGGTGGCTATATTCTTGACCTAAATTTCCTTAAGCAGACAACTAATGGGTGGCTCTATTCTTGACTTAAACTTACGAAAGCGGACAACTAATTGGTGGCCCTATATTTTGCAGGAAGCATATCATTTCACCTTACTCAGTTCGGTTCAAGTGTCATCTATGTATGTTAGGTTGTCTGAAATGGATCTCCCACGTCCTCTGTCTCTTACCTTGGTGGTACAATCTGCCAGACTGTTGATGTTATCCTTCCGCTTATATCGTTGTTTACCTCTGACACGACTTAGCTCTAACGTTTCCTTCCAGTATTGTTTTCTGTAAGGTTTTATGTCTTCTGTTGTGACCCAAACATCTTAATTAACTTAACTTCTTAACTTAACGTAACTTAACTTAACGTAACTTAACTTCATTATACTGGCTTAGAATGCTCTACAGAGTCTGTTTACAACCAGTTTATCTCACTCCGCGGATACTGAAAACACTGTGAGCATCCAATCTATTTTTGAATGCATTAACTGACTCTGCTTCCACTATATCCTGCGGCAATCCAATTGTTTGAATTGTGATTTGTTTCTTCAATTCTCTTTACATCATATTTTCTCTAAGACTTCTTTACTTGTTTTATTTTCTTCCTAGGAAATGCGCTCAATTCTTTTATATATTCACTATTCAAAGGCATCAGTTCTCTTCTCCAACTGTTTGTACACGTTTCCAATTCAAACACCGAAGTCATCAAACCTGATCACTCTTATGTGTGAGTGACTTCCATGGATGTCAACATGTGGGTCAAGTTGGTGAAAATAGATTTGACTATCCATATTCTCTTCTTAATTTACACTTCGCATCTTCCATCTTCTGTTATTATATTTAAAGGATAGGAGAAGCTCTGGTCTAGTTCCAGTAATTGGCCGTCTAGAGAAGAGTTATTGCCCATATTATCATAGTTTACGTTTTCTCAGTGTTAATGTCCAATCCATACTCATGATTTTCTCAGTGTTAATGCCCAATCCACACTCATGATTTTCTCAGTGATAATGCCCAATCCATACTCATGATTTTCTCAGTGATAATGCCCAATCCATACTCATTATTTTCTCAGTGATAATGTTCAATCTAAATTCACGATTTTCTCAGTGTTAATACCCAATCCATACTCATGAATTTCTTTTCTTTATCTTTGTCCCAGGTGACCACCCAACCAAAAGGAAGAGCGACAAAACTGATAGTGGGAGTCCGGAATTTTAGTTCATAGAAAAGATTGAGAAAAACCGGCCTTCGGGGTCTAGAAAAGAGTACGATTTGAGGTGATTTAATACAAGTATTAAATAATCGAGGAAAGGTAAAATTAGACTTTGACAAGTTTTTTCAAAGTACAGCCATCTACAAGAATAAGAGGGCAAAGCTATAAATTAATTAAAGAAAGGTCCAGCTTTGATACTAGGAAAATGTTTTTAGGCAGAGAGTAGTGAATGATTTGAATGCATTGCCGCGAGCAATAATGGAGTCAGGATCAATTAATGCATTCAATAATATATTGGATTCGCATAGTTGTTAGATCAAGTCTTAACTACAGATGACCTTGATTAAGTGAAGCCAGTGTTAAAGATGTTAAGTTATACGTAAACAATTACCTGGGTTGTTGGCGCGGAACTTCATGATGGCCACAGATTGGGGGCTGACAGGGATGGTATCCTTAATTGGTGCTAGTGAACTTCTAGGTATCTGGCACTTCTTTTTAATGACCTTGACCTCTTCCACGATGAGGTTATGGTCAAATTAGAAAATACAGATGGGAAAAAAACTTAGATTTTTCGGTCAGGTGAAGAGACGGCGGTAAAGAAAGAGAGAGAGAGAGAGAGAGAGAGAGCGAGAGACAGAGAGAGAGAGAAATAATGATAATGGAGGGCATGGTTCCTAGAAGGAGAGGAAAAGAGGTGTACCCCGACGAGGGTAGCATTAGGATGTTTCGGACAGTCTGGGGATGTTGTTGTACGGTGCTGACCGACGTGGGACAGCGTTAACCACTTTTCTGTACTGGTCACAAGAACAAACTATCCGTGACTGACTCTGAGTCTACTGACTCTGTTTATTGACTGAGTTTACTCTGCGTTTACTGACTCTAAGTTTACTGACTCTGAGTTTACTGATTCTGAGTTTACTGACTGAGTTTGCTGTTTCTGAGTTCACTGACTGAGTTTACTGTTTCTGAGTTTCCTGTTTCTGAGTTTACTGACTCTGGGTTTACTGACTCTGAGTTTACTGACTCTGGGTGTACTGACTCTGAGTTTACTGACTCAGTTTGTTGTCATTCTCATCAGATTGACGTGACAGACTTCCATGTACTTATACTTTTTCTCACTCACTCTTACTCTGTGACGTATAGCGGCATATCTCACATCTTTCAGTTATTCTTGTACATAAAACCAACATAGAAAACACTCAAACTTATGTTAATAATAAAACACAAGATAATTCATGTATTACCAATCTTGCCATTTACAACTTTATCCACTCAAACTTTCTAATTCAAAGGTTATCAGTATGTGCTGGGTGGAAGCCCTGGATCTAACACATAGTTCTATTGTCTTCATTCTTCTTCTATTATCTAACAATTTCACTTTAACTATATGATCTCATGGTCTCATAGTGTTCTTTGTCCTCTGGCGGCGTGACCTGACTGGCTGGTTTCTGACACTCTGCAAAACTTCTGTCGTTGAACTGCGCTATGGAACTAGAGGATTCCCAAACGCTGGGAATGTGCACCTCTAGTGCCCGTGTTGCACTCGTTCTGAGAGGAGGTGCTCCGTGAGGGTTCAGGTTACACCCGTTCTGAGAGGAGGGGCTCCGTGACTGTTCAGGTTCAGGTTACACCCGTTCTGAGAGGAGGGGCTCCGTGAGTGTTCAGGTTACACCCGTTCTGAGAGGAGGTGCTCCGTGAGTGTTCAGGTTACACCCGTTCTGAGAGGAGGTGCTCCGTGAGTGTTCAGGTTACACCCGTTCTGAGAGGAGGTGCTCCGTGAGTGTTCAGGTTACACCCGTTCTGAGAGGAGGGGCTCCGTGAGGGTTCAGGTTACAATTCTCGCTCCGGCGGAGCTAATTATGACTTGCCAGAACTGAACCGAGTCAGTTTGTTGTCATTCCCTTACTTACTTACTTAGTCGCTCCTCTTCTACCTTGAGGTGTAGAGGTTTTCCAAAGAGAACGCCACCCTGCTCTATCCGCCGTCTTTTTCCTGGCCTCTTTCCAATCCAGCCCTCTATCACTTAGGGACTGTCGTATCCAACGTACTTTGGGACGTCCTCGGGGTCGCGTCCTTGACTTTTGACCTCCCATGACCGCTTTGGTATCCGATCTTCTTCCATTCTACAGACATGGCCAAACCACTGTAGTTGGGACTGCTCCACTCGTGTCTGCAGGGGTTGAACTTCAAGATTGCTACGTATTGTCTGGTTATGGATCTTGTCCCTTTTCGTCATCTGAACCGCCTTTCTTAGGTACCTCATTTCTGAAGTTTGTAATTGCCTTTCTTGGGCTGTAGTCATTGCCCATGATTCACATCCATATGTCAGGACAGGCACATAGGTCGAGCGGTATACATCCATCTTTGTTTTCCTGCTTATTTCTCTTCTACTGAGAAAACCTCTGTTTATTGCATGGAACAGTCTACCTGCTGCTGCCCTTCGTGCAGTTAACTCCTCTTTGATTCCTCCCCTGCTGTCTATTACCACTCCTAGATATTTAAAGTTGCTGACCTGCTCTAGTGCTCGTGTTCCCAGGGTTATCTGATGTCTCTTTTCATCTCTGGCGATCACCATGGTTTTTGTTTTGGAGTTGCTGATGTGTATTCCTCTCTTCTTCAACTCTTCTTCCCAGACCTGCAAGTTGATCTGGAGATGTGCTTCGGTTTTCGTGATCAGGGCCATATCGTCTGCAAATGCTAGTTCCGATATGTAACTTTGTCTCATCTTCCAGTACCCTACTTCATACTTTTTGGTCCGTTCCTTGCAGGCTTTGATGACTTCATCCATGAGGAGTATGAAAAGGTACGGTGATAGAATGTTCCCCTGTCTTACTCCGCTAGTGGTCTTGAACTCTCCTGACTTTTGATTTGATGTCCGCACATAATTTCTGCATGTTTTATAGAAACTCTGTATGGCAGAGATCAGGGGTCCTGGGATGTTCTTCCTTGTCAGGCACTCCCAGAGTTTCTCCCAAGGAACTTTATCAAATCTTTCTCCAAATCCAAAAAGCAGAGATGCATCTCTTTATCATATTCAAGAGCCTTTTCACTTAGCTGTCTGAGTGTAAAGATAAGGTCTTGAGTAATTCTGTTTGCCCTAAACCCACATTGAGTTCCATCCGTGTTTGGCTCTGCTAGGCCTCTTAATCGCCGTTCTAGAAGCCTAGAGTAGACTTTCCCGGGGACACTAAGAAGGGAAATACCTCTGTGATTTTCACATTGTTGATTGTCACCCTTTTTAAATATTGGTATTATTATTGCAACCTCCAAGTCTCTTGGTATCTTCTTGTGGCGCCAAGCTGCCTTGAGAATCTTCATGAATAGCAACTCTCCTGCCGCTCCCATGTATTTAACCATTTCTGGTGTTATATCATCATGTCCTGCTGCTTTAACAATCTTAATTTTCTCCAATGCTGCCTTTAGTTCTTCCATTGTGATATTATCGTTTCCCTCCATGGCTCCCTCTTCTTGAATTGGGACTGTTACTTCCAGAGCTTGGTTTTCCTCCACTCCAAGGAGATCTGAGAAATATTCTTTCCATCTGTTCATTACCTCTGCTGGGGTGGTCAACAGCGCATTTTGTTTATCTTTAACAAATTTCAGGGGGCATTCCTTTTCCTTCCTCATGTTCTTTAAGGTCCTGTAGAACAGTTTCTGGTTTTCTCCAGCATTATTTTCCAGTTTCTCTCCAAATTCTTCCCAGGATTTCTGTTTGGCCTTGAGCACAGTCTTTTTTGCTTCTTTTCTAAAATTTACATATTCTTTATATTTCTTTGTTTGTTCTTCTGTATTCCTAGCCCCTAGGTATTGCTTCCATGCCTTTTTCTTTTCTCGTATTATTGTTTTCACTTCTTCTGTCCACCATGGTGTACTTTTTCTCTTTCACCCTTCTTTTGTTTGACCGCATGCCTCTGCTGCCGCCTCTTTGAGGATGTCTTTGAATTTTACCCAGAGCATTTACATATCTTCTTTAGATTCCTCTATCCTTTCATTGCTGTTGTTATGAGCCCTTGGTATCTCCTCTTAACATCTGGTTCTCGTAGTTTGTAAGCCTTAATTTTATTTTCTCCTCGTGTATTATGTTTCATGCTTGCTGGTGGGTGTTGCCTGGCTGGATAGTGTTTTTCAATTTCTCTCTTTATTTTAACTAGGTAGTGGTCGCTTCCTATCTCTGGTCCTCTGAACACTCTAGCATCCTTTACATGCTTGAAATCAGTTTTCCTCACTATTGCATAGTCAATTATGGATCTTTCATTTCTTGCCGGCTCACATCTTGTGTAGGCTTGGATACGCTTGTGTGGAAACCTTGTATTTGTAATGACAAGGTTTTGTTCTCTGCAGAATCTGAGCAGTCGTTTTCCATTGTCATTTAATACATCTTCTCCATACCTACCGATCACTCCATTCCATCTAGAATATTCGTTTCCAACTCTTGCGTTGAAGTCTCCAAGGAGAAGTATTTCATTATGGCAATCGTCAATGGTCCTTTGAAGGAGCTCATAAAATTTATCTTTTATGTCAGTGCTCTCATCTTCGTTTGGTGCATACACAGTGACGATATCCATTTGACTATCCTCCTCTTGTAGACTTAGAACAATCAGTCGTTCTGAAATGAATTTCCATCCTTTAATGTTTGTTTGTTGTCACTATTCACTATACAGCCAACCCCTGCCCTGGCTCGTTCACTCATGGGAACTCCGCTGTAGTATAGCATGTTGCCATCATGGTCCAGAACGCCCTGTCCCTTTTTCTTTGTTTCTGTAAGTGCCAGGACTGTCAATTTTGCTCTCTTCATCTCCTCTATTAGTTCTTGTTCTTTTCCGTTTATACTTCGTACATTCCATGTTCCGTAAATCGTGGTCCTTTTTTCTCGCCTGTTCGTCGCCGTTGAGGTCAGTCCGGTTTTCTCTGTGTTTTGACTTGTAATCAGTTTTTTTTAAGATAAACAGGTGATTAGCCTGTTCTGTCTTTGCATGGTGGAGGGGCTGCCTCCTTACAGCCTCCATGCCTGCCGACCCGTTTTTGTCCACGGCTGCGTATTTATTCGCAGCTAACCTCCAAATTAGGAGGCCTTTCAGCAATCCGAAACCCTGGTGACGCGCCTGGTAGGAGGTAGGTGCCTCCCCAGTCTCAAAACCTAACCCGTGAGTGCTACAATTGCTTTAAAGGGACGGGCCACCATTCATCCCAATTGGTACTAGTGTAAAAGCTAATGGAACATAGTGGGATAGCCTTCTGACAGCCTCAAATAAATCTCGAATTTCCTTTTATTAGCCATTTAGGCGACACCATAAACAAGATGGCCGCTGATCACGAGATACTATTGTCTCTACCTTGTTGTCCAGCGAGCCACTCGAATCACTATAGTACCTGTAACACTTGTCAGTCTAACAAGCTCCTCCTACTGAACCCTATTCACTTCGCTGGCTATCTTGTCATCCTTGTCGATCTCATAGTGACAGTTTGTCGCCAATTTGCTAAATCGCTGAAACTCTCCTTACTCCCTGTGGTGTCTCTAGCTACACCAGCATATGGGCTGGTCCAGTACCCCCACCAAACTCTGACGACAACAAACAACTTCAACATTGGCAATTTTCAAGCTCTACAACTCTTCCTCTGGATGTCTAGCCGCCGCCATCTTTGACAACTCTCTATGCGTATCAAATTGTGTAGACTATCGCAAACCCTGAATAATAACTATAGGTACAACTGGGATGTGTCTTGCAAGGTGTTATTGAAATCCTCAATTTCACAATCACCTGATGTTGATACGTAAACCTGTATTACTGTGAGGTTTATTTTCTTTCTTTTTAGCCTACTCGCAATTACCCAGTCATTTACTGGGCTATACCCAATCAGCGAAGGTGCTGGCCTCTTGGACAAGAGGAAACCGTTCCCACTCCACCACTTTTGTCCCTTCCTGAGAAAATGTAGGTTTTTCCGGTTTCGCAGATACAGACCTTGACCTACTCATCTGTGATCTGATATTCTATTGATGTTAATCCCAGTTTTCTCCATTTCCTGCCCAACCATGAATAGCTTCCCCTGGTATAGGCACTTGACGTTCCAGGCGCTTTCTGAACGTTGTTCTGGCCGCTTACCGGCCTAGATCCCTGGTGCGCCCTTAGCCGAATACCAGGTCATCCTTCCGGCTCCTGCCTTCAAAGTCGTTTTCTACTAAGTCGGTCCTGCGTCTGAGTCAGTCCTGAGTCTGAGTCGATACTGCGTCTGAGTCGGTCCTGCGTCTGAGTCAGTCCTGCGTCTGAGTCGGTCTTGCGTCTGAGTCGGTCCTCCGTCTGAGTCAGTCCTGCGTCTGAGTCGGTCCTGAGTCTGAGTCAGTCCTGCGTCTGAGTCGGTCCTACGTCTGAGTCGGTCCTACGTCTGAGTCGGTCCTACGTCTGAGTCGGTCCTACGTCTGAGTCGGTCCTACGTCTGAGTCGGTCCTCCGCCTGAGTCGGTCCTACGTCTGATTCGCCAGCAGCCGTGTGCACTAGTCAGGGGTGGACTTTCCCTTTCGTCTGTTCACTCACGTAGTTTAGCCAGCCAGCCAAAGCCGTTGCCCATGCACAGCCAGACTATATGAGCCATAAGTGAGTTGGACAGAAGTGGGGAACCAAATAAGATCCTGGCCATCTAGGATGAGGCTGCCTCTCCCCGTGAGGTACTATCATTTTCACCTTCTGTCCTATCCCCATAACAGTGCGGAAGTAAAACCCAAACTGGTGATTAGGCAACTGGTGAAAGGGCAACATATGGTAGGCGTGAGGAAGGAAAGAGTGAGGAAGGAAAGAGTGAGGAAATAAAACGAAACTGATGATAGGGCAACATATGATATATAGGCTAACCAAAGAGTGAGGACATAAAACCAAACTGATGGTAGTGTAACAGTTCCAGCCTGAGCATGAGCGTTTATGGCAGAGGTGATGTGGTCGGCGACTTTGAGAATAAAGGTACCTGAATGTGTGCCAAGGTCACTCTCTGTCTGGACACTACGCCAAGGTCACTCACCGTCTCAACAAAGGTTAAACGGGGTGGGGGAAAGAATGTTTAGTCCAGGTAGACGCTGACCTCTGGCGTTCAGATTTGGGTTGTGACAGACAAGAGGGCGGCATAGCTTGCTGCGATATTTGAGTGACAGGTGTTCAGAGTAATTTGTTCCAAGAACGACTGATTGGGGTCATCCCCCCCGAGATTCATTGGTCAGCTGTGATACTGCTTGAGACTATAAAATACTAGACACAGTTTAGCTTAAGCAGACTGGCCAGAGAATGTGAGCCAGAGACTGAAAATTTAGATAGGAGTCTGTTTATCTCACCGATTTGATAGAGGAGCGATTGATGGACTGTTTTGCGAATATTAGAGATAGAACAGGATCGCTCAACCAGCATACGCCATTGAGTCTAGGCCAGTTGCTCAATAAGGTGTGTGTTGGGCGTCCTGTGTCTGTATGTAGTCTAAATGTGTGTTGCAACACAGAACGGAGGGGCAGGGATATTCCATGGTAGAAAAATAACACTGTCAGTGGCAACTGGAAAATTCTCAAGCAATTTCAGAGCTGAGGCAGAGGCACTGAGGTCTGCAGTAGAAGCAATGATAACAGGCGAAAGCAATGAAAGCCAGATAGTCCTATTTACGGATGCCCTGGCCGTAGTTACATCACTAAATAACCAGAAAAATACAGAACTTAATGATTTAAGAGCAGTACTCAGTCAACTATGCCAGTAGTCCGCACCAAAAAGAGTAGTGGTACAATGGGTTCCATCCCACTGTAACATCCAAGGCAACGATGAAGCAGACAGACTGGCAAAAGAAGGTGCAAGACTACCACAACCAGATTCTAGTGTGGCCTACGAAGAGTCCAAAAGGCTTTTTGGGCCAGATGCATGGCCAAATGGGAAACAGAACATACTGGCTACCAAAAAAATGATGCCTATTACCAGTTTAGCAGAAGAGAGCAGGTCGTGGTCTTCAGACTCCGCACAAGCCACAACAGACTGAGCTACCACCTATTCAATAAACTGAAGAGAGGTGGCACTGACGAACGCACTTGTGGTACAGGGAAAATGACCGCTGAACATCTGCTGCAAAACTGCCCGATATACGAGGACCAGAGAAAGCACATGTGGCCATCACCAATGGCAACACTAGACAAGCTCTATGGCAGAGTCGACAGCCTCAAGATGAACGCTGCTTTCTTCGAACAAATACAGGTTGATGTCTGACAGCGTACGAAGAAGAAGAAGAAGAAGAATGTGTGTTGTACGCAGGACACCATGTGAACGAGGTTTGTTCTAGAGTTGTGCGAGTGTACAGCTGTGTCTAGGAGAGATCTAGAGGTGTGTGTGTGATGTGTGTAGACACCGAGGGAACGAGGTATGTTCTAGAGTTGTGCGAGTGTACAGCTGTGTCTAGGAGAGATCTAGAGGTGTTCGGCAAGAACTGGGTTAGAATAGTGGGAGAAACATCAATAGTTTATAACTCCCGAATATATAATTAGTAAAGAAGTATTCTTGTATTATTTGTATCACATTGCACTCACTTTGATAGTGTTGTATAAGAATTATATAATAAATATGCCACCTGCTGTGTGATATATTATTTGCAGTGTGTAGTCATGAATGATGTGGATGAGTGTGGTAATATTCTAGTTAGAATAACCCTAGTGTAAACAGTGGGATCTGCTACAGTAGGGCAACATATGATAGATTGGCTAACCAAAGAGTGAGGAAATAAAACCAAACTGATGATAGGGGAACATATGAAGAAATTTTAAAAAAAACAATGATAAAAATAAACTTCAAAGACACAGAGCAAGGTAAACTCCCGCTACCAAGCCCTGAATAGGGCTTTGCAAGTAACATAATGTAGTCCGTAGAACAGAATGCGTTGTTTTATTGTTTACATCTTGACCACGATATTTGTACCTTCCGGTCTGACATTTCCGACTTCAGCATGATATTTTTGGTACCAGTTTAGCCTTCCCTCACCAATCACTCTTCCTTAGCCAGTCTACCCTGTTGCAGCTTGTTTTCCAGGATCACCACGTGGAGGTAGAGAAGGGTCTTGACAGTTCTGGATAGCTGGTCCTGACGCTAGCAGTCAGCCCTGGGCTGCTGACCGCTGCAGCTCATGCACCACTCAGCCCCTTGATCCCTAGTTGTTCGGTAATTTGGACATAAGCGTGAGACCGTTTCATGGAGAAGAACAAAAATGTCTGGGAGAAATTGCTGTTGAATTGGATGCACCCTTCTTTCCTAAATTCTGCTCGTGTTGTTCTTCAATAATTTGGACATCAGAGTATGACAGTATCATGACAAATTGCTGTTTAATGGTCAGCAACGTGTGAAACCTGGATGGACATTGATACAAGCTAGACAGTGAGGCCTCGTGGATGTTGTTGTTGTTGTTATTCCATAACTGCTGAGCAAGCCTGCTCTTGGCAGCCCAATGCCATTCTTAAATAGAGTCAGGTCTTCTTCAGTTGTTTCACTGCTCCGTACAGTATGTTGGTAATTGTCGGCAGTGCTTGTAAGAATCTTCTCCTCATGTCCGCAAGCACCTTGTACTCAATGAGTAGATGTCAAACTGTTTCAAGAGGATGAGAGTAATGTGTGCACAAAGGGCAGATGCTGGGGATTGATGCGGTACAAGTCCCTATTGAGTATGGTATGTCCTGTTCAGAACTGAAAGATAAAACTTTGATCTCTTCTATGTACTTTATTTATGTCCTTTTTAATTTTTGGCTGTGACATTTCGCTACACTGCGACTTGTTGTTTCCGTCGCCCACTTGTTCATCCAGATTTCCCGAGTATTATTATTAATAATTCATTTTACTGTGTGGTTACTGCAGGGTCTGTCCATTTGTTGTTTCGAGGCTCCTGTTTTTGCCAATCTGTCGGCCATCTCATTCCCTAGTGCCCCACTATGTCCAGGGATCCATTGCAGGGTGACATTTATCCCATGGGCAGTGATGATGATGTTGGTCACCCTCCCCACCGATGATATTTCATTTTCTTTGTATTTGGGTGTTCTCCAGCGCCTCCAGAACCAACTTGGAGTCACTAACAATTATTAAATCCATCGGCAACAATTCGCCCAAGTCAAACTGTTGGTGCAAAATCTCAACTGCTATTTTTATAGCTTCAGCCTCCGCTTCATCGTTTGAACGGTTTTCGCCGTGTGAATCACAAAACTCGTAAATAGACCCGTCCTGGTATTTCATATGGATATTATCCCCTGCAAAAGAGGTAGATTTTAATGTTAATCCATCAATACAGACCAGAACTGCCGATGATTATGCCTAGCTAAAGACTGTCTCCAAGGCACATGTCTTCGGGATATTAGGTGTAGTCTCATTGGTGGCTGCGTGTTCTGTCAGGTGTGTTTTTATGACTGGCAGGCAAAGATTTTCCCAAAGGGGTGGTCCAAAGAAACTATTTTCCGGTTTCCTCTCCTCTGGTAGATAGTGAATATAGCTTTCCTCTTTCCTACATCCAGTGAGGACAATTACTTCAATCTTCTCCTTTGCTTCCAAGTGTCTATTTGTACCCTATTTGGATGGTGATTTTCTTTTCTCTTGTATCAGCAGCGTGCGAGATAGAGGTCAACACAGAACCGCTAGATATAAGAAGAAAGGGGGCACTAACTGAAGCGGTCCACTTCAGTCAGTGCCCACTTTCTCCTGATATCTAGCGGTTCTCTGTTGACCTCTATCTCGAACGCTGATGTAGGTGTTGATCTCATCCCCCCCCCCCTTTCCCCCCACACATTAGCCTGAGAGTTTGATTCTGCACCCGGTCAATAGATGAGATGTTATTTGTACTCACAGTGGTCTGTATGGGACGGGTGTAGTCTATCACCGACCGTACATAACCAAAGTATAGTTGCTGAATCATGTCATCTCATGAGATTACAATATCATACACCAACACTGCAAACATATGGCTATAGAAGATCTGGTTACAAGGCACGAGGAAGACCACGCAGCAAACAGTTTGGTCTAATAGGTAGTCACTAGATTCCAAGCAAATGGGCTTGTTTGCAGATGGGATAAGTAAATTAGAACGAGCAGAAGGGGGTGATATTGCTCAACCTAAAGACACAAGGGAACTGCCGCCGCTATTCTGTCAAACGAAGAATGTGTAGGGTCAGCACATCACGTGACTAAGCAAGCATAGACAGCAGAACGATGAATTGGAAGAAGACTGGCATCTAGCCAGACGAAGCACCTTTAACATCTACTTGTAGATATTTTGTGTATCTTCTATTTCTTCTTCTTCTTCTTCTTCTTCTTCTTCTTCTTCTTCTTCATTCCACGTTCATCCCGAACAGTACGTTTGAGACGTTGTGTTGTAGTTTACAGCTAGGCTGTGATTTCAGCAAGACATTTTTAGGACCTGGTTAGCCTTGGCTCTTCGATCCCTAATCTCTTAATCAGGCTGCATGGTTTCAGTCTGTTTCCAGGGCCGAAACTTGGTCAGTTATGCGTCACTGACCCTGAAACAAAGTGTAAGCTATGAGTCGGGTCTGCATCTTCGGCCCCGGATTTTGTACATCATCATCATGTGACATATGTTCTCTTTCACTGCAGCTCTGTAATCATCTCGGTTTAGGGCGAGTATGTAACTCTGGTCTCACCTCTTTGACACCAGGGGTGGTGTATACTTACGTCTGTAACACTATTGGGCCTTACATCGGGTGTAAGTTACTAATGACACTGTTTTAATAAACCACACGTGCACAACTTGACAGTAATGCGAATTTGTGTCAATACCTGGACTGTAAAAATGTGTACATTGTTAGCTGTTTGTTTACATTCAGAAATGGGGCAACTAAAGGCAGAGGAGCATAGAAATTTAAAACAAACAAAAACACACAAAGGTAAGGTATAGTTTCATGGTTGCGTATTTCAAATGTCACACTATGAATTGTTCGTCCACATTTATCTAGCCAGCCGCAGACGTGCAAGATTCCGTATGATTGATGTTATTAAAAAGAAAGTATTGTGTATATTATATGTGTTTGGCTTGGCTTGGCTTCGTTCGTTCTCAATCTCCCACTACCAAACCCTGAAAAGAGCTTAAGTAGCAGAATGTAGACCAGAGAACGGAATTCGTTGTGTCGTAGTTTACAATTTGACTGTTTTATTTGCACCTTTCGGTCCAACACATCCGACTTCAGCAAGGATTTTTTTAGTACCGGGTTAGCATTCCCTCTTCCATCCCTTTTCCTTAGCCAGTCTGCCCTGTTGCAGCATGTTATCCAGGATCACCACATGGAGGTGTAGGAGGGTCTTGGCAGCTCTGGTTCGCTGGTCCTGACACTAGCAGTCATCTATGGGTCGCTGACCACTGCAGCTCACGCGCTGTTCCGCATCTTATATGTGTTTGAAAACGGATAGTGTAGTGTGTAGAGACGTTCAGTGAGATTAACAGCGTATAGATAATTTGTTACAGAAAATGTGTACAAAAGTCGACATACCTTTGCTAACATCTCAGGTCAGATCAGGTCAGGTCATTCCGTAACCGGTGAGGTCGTTGGGGCACACATGAAGACATCCTCACAACTCCACGCCATCCCTCTCTGTCAGATGCCGCTGCCTGTGACTTTTCTGGTCGGAGACTGGTCCATTCTTTTATGTTGTCCTCCCATCTCTTTTTGGGCCGGCCTCTTCGTCGTCTGCCATGCACCTTCCCGTGGAGGATTGTGTTTGCAAGACTATTTGATCTCGATATGTGACCGTACCAAGTGGGTTTCCTTCTTTTGACAGTTGCCAAGAGATCTTTGAAAGGCCCTATTGCTGTTGTAATTCTATCTCGTATTTCCTCGTTTGTAACTCGATCTTTGTACGTGACGTTTAAAAGTTTTCGGAAACATCTCATCTCCAAGGCCTCTGTCCTTCGTTGAAGGTCAGCTGTAACTGTCCATGTCTCACACGCATAGAGGAATATTGACAGGACCAGTGTACGCATTAATCTGATTTTCGTGCTTAGTGCTAACCGTTTATCTTGCCAGATTTTGTTATGTCGTGCAAGCGCCGCTATTGTCTGTGCTATTCTGGCCAACACTTCACATTTTGATCCTTCATCACTAACAATTGACCCAAGATATTTAAAACGGTCAACCACTTCGAGTTCCTGCCCGTTAGCTTTTATCTTGCTGTTGAAAGCCCGTAGCGTTGTTGGTCATTAATTTAGTCTTTCCAGGGTTTATCTCCATACCATAGCCAAAAGCTGTTTCATCGAGCCTTCTGACCTATTCCTGGAGTTCTGCTTCTGAACCCGCCAACCCGTCGATATCATCTGCAAAACGAAGGTTGGTAATCGTTCGGCCCCCTATCTTGACAGTACCAACGTGACCTCCAAGTGCCTCACTCATAATTCCTTCCAGGAATATATTGAAAAGAGTTGGAGAGAGTGTACACCCGTGTCTCACACCAACTGATGTGCTAAACCAGTCTCCTCGCCTCCCATTCACAAGAACTGCGCTAGACGCCTTGTTATACAGGTGTTCAAGGACCGTTATAATATTTCCGTTGATGTTATACATCCTCATGGTTGCCCAAAGTGCTTTATGCCATACCCTTTCAAACGCCTTCTTAAAATCCACAAACACATGATACAGTGTTTGCTGCTGTTCTAGATATTTCTCGCTTAGCAGCCTTAAATTAAATATCTGTTCTGTAGTGCTTCTTCCCTGTCTGAACCCTGCTTGCTCCTCGGCAATAATGTTCTCTGATTGGGGTTTCAATCGGTCAAGGATTAATCTAAGCATGACCTTGCTAGGGTGGCTAATGAGGCTTATTGTTCTGTAATTTTGGCACAGCTTTAGGTTTCCAGACTTATGTAGCGGTATAACTATAGATTTCGTCCATACGTCCGGCCAGTTTCCTGTCGCCCATATTTTGTTACAGATGTGTGTCAGGCCTTCCACCACTACCTCTCCACCTGCTTGTAAGAGCTCTGCTGGTATATTGTCCATGCCGGCCGCCTTCCCTCTTCTCAGTGTCTTTACCGCTGCAATTACCTCTTCCTTCGTTATCAGTTGGTTATCCTCTATATTTGTTGGTGTTGGGGGGAATGTTTTCTCAGGTTTATTTCGCCCTTCATAGTTATATAGCTCGGAACAGTACTCTGTCCATCTTACCAGTACGTCATTTCCCTCAATGAGACACTTTTTATCATGGATCATAAGGTTCCTGCTTTGTCTTGGTGTTACCAGTTCTTTGACAACCTTGTATGCTCCTTTAGCATCATTTCTGTTTAGTCTCTCTTCGATGTTTGCGCATTGCTCACATATCCACGCTTCTTTCGCCTCTCTCATCTTTTTGTTATATGGCTTTCTTGACCTTTTTATAACTGCCAACCTCCTCCGGTGGGTGATTGTGTTTTTTCAGTGACCTTCTTTTATCACAAAGGTCTAGTATGTCTTTGGTCACCCATGGCTTCTTTTGTGTTTGGTGGCTGCAGTATATATGGGAGCTGCGTTAAGAGACTCTGTAACTGTATTTGTATCCAGTCCCTCTCTGAGAGCCAACAGTGGCGCAAATCTCCCTCCCACCCTTGCTTGGAACACTTCGGTAATTTTTGGGTACATTAGTTTGTCCAGGTCAAACTTTAGCCTGGTCACATCCTTCTTTGCGACTCCCTTCAATCGCAGACGCATGGTCATCATAACCAGATCGTGGTCGCTTCCTATATCAGCTTAGGGGAAACTTCTCGTTTTGTCGGTGTTGATGCTCGATCGGAACCTCCTCTGGACCAGTATATAGTCAATCTGGCTATGCACTTTATTGCTTGGGTTATGCCATGTCCAGCGTCTACTCTTTTATTATTTGAAATACGAAAAATGCATGACGTTGCACACATATCTTTAGTAAAAGCACCATATATTTAAATTCAACACACCACTCAGTAAAGGATATCCGATTATATAGACAGCAGTTACACGGCCTAGTAGTGAACTGTGTTCACTGGGCAAATGTTTACTTCTTGACAAGTGCAATGTGTCCCTTAAATAAAGGCAGTTAATGAATGCTGCTATCATTTGACCCCTTTTAAAAACCAAAGGATGATGATGAAGGGATACTCCATTTACCAAATTGTTAAATATTTCATCACAGCGAATATGTACTGATAATTTTATATAATGATATAATTTATTTAGAAGACAAAATACTAAGAGCTAAATTGTAACATTTAGTTGCATTTTGTATCTCTTCCATTCATGCATATCTCCTTTGTTTTCAACTGCTTAATTCACACTCCATTTCAAGTTACTCTGTCCAACAATCACATTATTACACAATTCTTACACGCGCCCTTAGAGTCATGCCCTACCATTGCATTTTGGTGGGTTGACCTCTGAGATCGCCCTAACTAGCATAGGTACGCACGCACACACGCATCCAAGTACTGGTTAATACGTCCTGATATCGTCTGAAAGTATTACGGTCCGTGGTGGAAAGCGCCGTGCCTCCGTCAGTAGAATTCTGAGAGGCAAACCTTTTGCCAAAAAAAACTAACTAAAAAAAACTATTACCAAACACAGAACCAGTCAGTGTTGTGTTCTGTAGCCACTCGTCTAGCACTTTCCATGAAATTCGACGCCTAGTGCGGGTTCAAGGTACAGCCACGGCGTCCTTTCTAAAGTAGGTCATGGCCAGTGCTGGTTAAGCATGAGATCTTACATAAGAGTCGAAATACGAACAAGTCACCCTAACTCAGGCCACATTGGCCTTTTTACAGCCAAATTCCACAAATCTGGCTTTTTTAAAGATCGTTTTGCAGAAGACTTTTTGGCCTTTTTTTCTGGCTTTTTTCAAACCCCTTGGCGCCAGTAAATTTGCTTCCATTGTTATGCTTTTTCCAGGTTTAAAAAAAATATCTAAGATTGTTTACATTGAAATCAAAGAAAACATTTATAATTGAAGCTTCAACACTTTAACTTTATTGTTCCTTATTTGGCACTATCTGCTGGTTATAGTATGTAACAAAATCTGGTCACGACTGTATTTAAGTTTCTAGATAGTCTAGAGAAGAACAATTTCGATCTTATACATAATACGAGTTAGTTCTACCTGCAATCTTCAACCATTTAAGTTTTCAATTATCAGTTTACGATTTTATGATTGTTAAAATACATCGTTTCTTCGACTTTGTCATCCCGAAATGGAAACCAATTTATGATAGCAAACTTAAGTACAACAGGGATTGGAAAAAGTCATTTGCTTGGGTACAAACAAGTTGCTGATGATCCGGCGGAGGCTTATTGTAAATTGTGTCATTGCGCCATTGTTCTAAAAGATTGTAACCTCACAAATCATGAAAAAAAGGTGAAATACACGATGATAACCCAATCAAAAGGTCAGAGTGAACTTACAGTAGAGAAGATATTTAGGCAAATTGACAATGTTTAAGTAGCAGATTGTTGTGGCCATGTTATTGTGCAATCCGTTCCGTTGACCAAGTGATGTTGCCCGCTGGGATTAATAAAGTTACACAGAACTAATCGTACCCATCAACAACCCCGACACAGAACTACTCGCACCAATCCACAACCCCGACACAGAACTACTCGCACCCATCCACAACCCCAGCTCACAGAACTACTCACACCCATCCACAACCCCAGCTCACAGAACTACTCGCACCCATCCACAACCCCAGCTCACAGAACTACTCGCACCCATCCACAACCCCAGCTCACAGAACTACTCGCACCCATCCACAACCCTGACACAGAACTACTCACACCCATCCACAACCCCAGCTCACAGAACTACTCGTACCCATCCACAACCCTGACACAGAACTACTCACACCCATCCACAACCCCAGCTCACATAACTACTCGCACCCATCCACAACCCCAGCTCACAGAACTACTCGCACCCATCCACAACCCCAGCTCACAGAACTACTCGCACCCATCCACAACCCCAGCTCACAGAACTACTCGCACCCATCCACAACCCTGACACAGAACTACTCGCACCCATCCACAACCCCAGCTCACAGAACTACTCGCACCCATCCACAACCCCAGCTCACAGAACTACTCGCACCCATCCACAACCCTGACACAGAACTACTCGCACCCATCCACAACCCCAGCTCACAGAACTACTCGCACCCATTCACAACCCCAGCTCACAGAACTACTCGCACCCATCCACAACCCTAGCTCACAGAACTACTCACACCCATCCACAACCCCAGCTCACAGAACTACTCACACCCATCCACAACCCCAGCTCACAGAACTACTCACACCCATCGACAACATCAGCTCACATGATACTTAATTGAAAGAACTGGTTGAACGAAAAGAGAAAAGGTTTCATCACGTATGATAGACAAACAACGCAGATCTAAATCTTCCTGCTTAATAAAGAACTTTATCTCGCTTTCCCTGAAAACCGATCTGATTGATGACTGAAAGGACAAATGTAAGATATTATCAATGACAGAAGAATCTACGGACATTTCAACACTAAAACACATGTGTATTTCGCTTCGTTTTCCAAGTGATAGAAAAAATAAATGTCCACTAGGTATCTAGGTCTAATTCTGGCATAACAGGCTACGAGAGTAAACATATTCAATTCGATTGAGGAGGAACTTGCAAAATGTTGTCAGTCTTACAAACTGCATATGGTTTGCATCGGATGGTGCGTTAACCATGTTTGGTGCTACAACTCCGTATGATGTGTCTCCCCACTGTGTGCAGCTCAGATGTATCTGTCCTTCTCTTGAGTTGTGCATTCAACATACAATATCAATGCTACCATCAAATATCGGATTGTATTGCCAGAGATATTTCACTAGTCTCGACATAGTGAGTTAAGGCGGAAATTTTCCAAAGATTCGCTTAAAGTGATCAACACAGCTACAGAGCCCGAGTCTGCTCAAACTGGCCATCTTTCCTTTGAAAAACCTTCATGTACTGGGTGGCTTGTGCAAGGAAAGCCAATTCATTCATGTTGATGGACTGGGATATACGTGTTGATGGACTGGGATATACATGTTGATGGACTGGGATATACATGTTGATGGACTGGGATATACATGTTGATGGACTGGGATATACATGTTGATGAACTGGGAGGAGCTGAAACCTCATTTTAGCATTGCTGAGCTAGTCCAACCAAAGTTGGATACAAAATTTAAATCTTGATTGTTAAAAGAAACGTTATCAGATTACAAAAACTGCTTGTATTTTGTGTTTGCGATGTCTGTTTGTCTGTTGTACAGGAATTTGAAAGACTGAATGTCTGTTCCAACAAAACAAAGCTGATCGAATGACAAATCTAATTCAATTTGAATGGCCTTTTTTATTTAGACGTTGAAAACTTTGTTTAGCCTTTTTTTGGGTACTGTTTGGCTTTTTCTCAGAATTTTGTTCTGGCAGCCATGGTCGAGCGTCTCTTGCAAGTTTATTTTTGAGAATTTTTAAGGGGAAAGTAACTTGTTTTTTCTAGTTTATTTGCAATACGTGTCGTAACTCATCCTACGTTTTTAAATGCATATCTTTGAACTCTATTTTTTTAAACTTTCTGGGCGTAAGAAATCAAAATAATTGGGAATTTTCAAAACGTTATTCCTATTTCCATCTTTCTCATACTTTTCGTAGATTATGTAAGAATATTTCAAACATATCACATCTACTGCAGACCTAGTTTCGAAGTCCTTTCATCTGCAACTATTTTCATGACCGTACAAGAAAATAATGAATGATATCTTTAAAGCTTTGAACTGTCATTATGGAGTAATTGTTCAGAGAGATAAGTAGTAGATACAAATGTGGTTGGTTTCCCATGTTGTTCGTCCATTGTAATCGACGAGGACCAATTTGTCAGCATTCACTGTAAACTGTTCTCATGAGTTCGAAGATGGCTAAATAAGTCAACTTGAGCCTTGATTATCTACTGCACTTTGTACAGGGAAATAAGACACCTTCTTCTACCGGGGTTGAGGAAGGTTTGATGTGAGTTAACTTGCGGAGCGATCGTCTCTGAATAGACTCTTCTAATCTTGATACCTCATGTCTCAGAACACCCCCAGCAATAGTCCTGCGCCAGTCTGTGCGATTGGTAACAATTCTTTCTCAGTAATCGTGCTTAATATCGCACTGGATCAGTGATCTCTTAAGTGATATCTACAGAAGAGATAGAAAAGGTCTCGAGTTGAAGCATTTGTCAACAACTGGGAGGCAGCGACCATAGACCAATAATAATTACCATAGAGGGAACAAAATATACTCCAAAGGGTAGCTCCCTCGCTAGATGGAACTATAGGAAAGGTAATTGGAGCCTATTTACATCGCAGATTGACAGCTCTCTGTTTAAAATCAAAACCGGGCTTAAAAGCTTAAACTCTAAACTTCCAACCTTCAATAAGTGCGTTCTTGACGCTGTCAAGAAAAGTATCAAAAGAGGCTGCAGAAAAGACTACCAACCCTTCTGGACCCAAAAAACTGGAAGAGCTGAAAGGCGAAATTAGTACGTGCAGAGAAATCATGGAGACGAACTCAACAGACGAAAATACAATCTTACACAATAAATCAAAGGCAGCCTTCATAAAAGAGACGAAGAAGAGTATGAGAGAAAGCTGGCACAAACTGACCAGCTCTTTAGACCTGGAAAAAGATACTACAAGAATAGAATCTCACCAAAACCCTAAACGTTGATACGACAGAGAGATCGAAAACCGTGTTACATACGACCGTAGGCCAGGTGACGAGCAAGGTGGCAGCAGACCTTATAGCCATAACTTATCAGTCAGAAAGTAAGACGCAAGTTTCAAGAGACAGAGTTAAAGAAGTAAGAACACAGATCAGAGCTCTCCAAAAATACGGTGGCGCAGGCACTCCAACAGAGCTAGAAGACGAAATTAAGAAACTAAAGGAGAGAAAAGCACCAGGGGCAGGTGGTACCACAAATGCATTTCTTAAACACCTTGGTCCCATAAGCAAGAGGTTCCTCCTTGGAATATTTAACTAAAGCTGGCATGAAGGTACTGTTCCGGCACTCTGGAAGGAGGCTTACATTCAACCTATTCCTAAACCAGGAAAAGACAAAACACGATCCTAAAAACTATAGGCCCATCAGTCTCCTCAGCTGTGTGGGGAAACTCATGGAAAGACTGATAAATAAAAGAATCACCTGGTATCTTGAGACCAACTCGTTACTCGCCTCAACTCAAACAGGATACAGGCAGCATAGAGGAACAATTAACATATCTAACACAGGACATAGAAACCGCCTTTCAAGAGAAAAAGAAAGTGCTAGCCATCTTCTTTGATCTCTCCCGTGTCTTTGATACAGTCTGGAGAGAAGACCTGAAAATCATCCAAGCAGGAATTATCAACAATATGTTCTCATGGATTAAAAGTGACCTTTTCCATAGATCTGCCAGAGTTAAATTGGACAACTATACCAGCTAGTCAGTCAGCCTGAGAGAGGGAGTGCCACAGGGAAGTGTAATAGCACTCTCTTCTTGAAATATATAAACGACATCACTAAATGCTGCCATCAGCATGTATCAAACAGCTTACACGCAGATGACTTTGCTGTATGGACAGCCACAGAACATGCAACAATAGCCTCATGCTTGCTCCAAAAAACAGGGTGGAGAAATGGACAAAAGAGTGGTGACTGAAAATAAACGACACCAAAACCTACACCACTCACTTTTTACTCTCCCCCAAATAAGAAACAATTGCAATAAAGATAGGAAATCAACAAATACACCAGTTAAACACACCCACATTCCTTTGAGTCACATTTGACTCAAGACTTACCTGGAAGTCAAATATAGAGAAAATCCAGGGTAATAAAAAGACTCTCAGTGATGAAAAAACTGACTGGTATATCGTGGGGGGGGGGGGGGGGGGGGCAACAAAACAATCCTCAAGCAAGTATATACTGGTGCAATCAGATCAATCATGGAATATGCCTCTAGCACTTGGTCAACAGCGGCCAAAACAAACACAGGAAAACTAGGCCGAGTTCAAACTATGGGTATCAGGATTACCTTTGGGGCATTGAAAAGCACTCCAATTACAGAGCTGGGAAAACCAGCAAATATTGAGCCCCTTAAATTAATGAGAAAATATAAATCCCTTACTCAATTTGAAAAACTAAAGAGGTTACCTGATCATCCTCTGCACCAGAAGTTCCAAGAGAGAACAAAAAACAGACTACTAAGGAAAAGCCCCAACCATCTGGCCAGAGAAATCCACAGAAAACATGCAGACATCCTTGAAGCTGAAACCAAAAACGTGCGAAGCACTCATTCCAGAACCCTGGACACGGAGCCAGGACCGGTCCAAAATAATCTTGGAGGTTCCAGGGTTAACGAAGAAAAGGGAGCAGTCAGCAAGAGCAAATAATCCACGTTCGATCTAGAGGAGCTCAAGAGACAGTACCCTATCAACTCTTGGACATACGTGTACTCTGATGGATCTGCCTCGATGAGCGATGAAAGGGAGGCAGGGGAATCTACATCGAACACTCCAATGGCGACATGGAAAATCACTCCATACCAGCAGGCGAGACTTGTACTAATTTCAGAGCTGAAGCTAGGGCTGTTCATGCAGCAACTCAGATTCTTATCAGCCAAAACATAAATAAAAGGAAAACGGTCATTCTAACAGACTCCATGAGTGTACTACAAGCCATCTCAAACCACAAACAAGATAGACTCTCTCATGAAATAAAATACAACATAGGATTGCTGTCTCAAAAAACAGATTTAGTCCTACAATGGATTCCGGCTCACTGTGGGATCCATGGAAACAAGAAAGCAGATGAGCTCGCGAAAGCCAGAAGTGGCGGCAAGCAGATTTCCCACACACAGAGCTATAAAGAAGCAACATCACTCATAAAACGATCCATGAGGACAGAATGGAGAGACCAGCACAAAAAATACAAGCCGGAAAATGACAGCATATACAAACTTGGCAGAGATGGGCAGACAAAGATCTTCAAACTCAGAACGGGACACTGTAGACTCAAGGCCCACCTCCACAGAATGGGTCTCAGAGACACTGCCACGTGTGATTGTGGAGCACCCAAGCAAACACCAGAACATATTCTACAAGAATGCCCTACCTATTCAGACCAAAGAGAGGCAGTCTGGCCTGGGGGAGCGACCATGCTTGAACAGCTGGGGGGGGGGGGGTGAAGACCTGAAACGCACAGTCTCCTTCATGAGCCTCACCGGACTAGAAGCACAGCATCAGTTGGTCGTGAACCTCACCGGACTAGAACCACAGCATCAGTTGATCGTGAACCTCACCGGACTAGAAGCACAGCATCAGTTGGTCGTGAACCTCACCGGACTAGAAGCACAGCATCAGTTGATCGTAAACCTCACCGGATTAGAAGCTCAGCATCAGTTGATCGTGAACCTCACCGGACTAGAAGCTCAGCATCAGTTGGTCGTGAACCTCACCGGACTAGAAGCTCAGCATCAGTTGATCGTGAACCTCACCGGACTAGAAGCTCAGCATCAGTTGATCGGCGAAGAAGAAGAAGAAGGTGTGACTGCGATTGGTAGCAATTCTTTCTCAGTCATCGTACTTAATACACCACTGGATCTTTTAAGTGTCCTTGTACCTTTTCCGCTGCCTACGCTTGCTTTCTTGCCATTTTAGAGTTCCTTGCAAGTATCTTTCCAGCAACGCAGAACAGAGATTTCCCCCTTTAATTGTCATAGACTTGCCGATTTTCTTTTCTCTTATAGACATGAACAATGAATGTATCTTTGAAGTCTTGTGGGATACGCTGCTGATTCTTCATTTCACTGAAGAGTCGAGTCAGCTTCTCATTCAGTCTAGGTCTCCCAGCTGTGTAGATGTCGGCTGGAATTGAGACGGACCCCAGAGCCTTTCCTCTAGTGAGAAAGTTGGTGGCTTTCTATATTTCAAGGACATTAGGACAATGCGCTAGGGTCTCATTAATCTCTATTTGTGGCAGACGAGTTATCGCCTCATCAATAAATGACGAGTGTCTGTTGAGAACGCCACTGAAGTGCTCTGCCCAACGTTCCAGATGCAGTGGACGACCAAGGGGATCTTCTGTGTCTAGCCTTGCTCCAAGCGCTCTTCAGCGAGTTGCTGGTAGTCGCTTTCCTGCCGTTGACCAGTTAGTGGTTCTTCCGTACATGCCACCGAATCCAGTCGTCACATGCTTAGGTAGACAAGCCCTATATCGCCGTTGGCTTATTAGACCCATCGGCTACCCTCCCTTGGTTGAGCCGGTCATGTCGAGACCGTTGCCCTGGGTGTGGCCATTGCCGCATGCTGGCAGCTACCTGGAGCCACATGTGAAAGTTGAGTGTCAGGTGAAGACCAACAAACTACCCCAGATAGGGTACGACATATCCGACACTAGAGGTACTTCTCCTCCCTGAGACTCCATACACTCCAACCAATGTATCTAACCTCTGACTGAACTCTCCGACATAATGTATGGCTCACTAACCTGACTATTGTCTAGCTAAAATTAGCATTCCTCTTTGAAAGTTACGGTTAGCCTACAGTGGCAAGTCGATCCACGAATCACACCTCAGTCCCATAACTAACACTATCACACACCTCGACACCGACACTGTCAAATCCTGTACCATCAACTAGCCCTCATATATACCTTGCACAACCAATTAGTACATGTACAATCTCATGTACGATCAGCGAGTCCTTTTACGTACCTTATACCATCAATTATTTATTATACAGCCCTTGCACTATGAGCTAGTTCTTATACAACCCTTGTACCATCAATTAGTGCTAATACAACCCTTGCACTATGAGCTAGTTCTTATACAACCCTTGTACCATCAATTAGTGCTAATACAACCCTTGCACTATGAGCTAGTTCTTATACAACCCTTGTACCATTAATTAGTGCTAATACAACCCTTGCACTATGAGCTAGTTCTTATACAACCCTTGTACCATCAATTAGTGCTAATACAGCCCTTGTACCGTCAACTATTCTTTATATAACCCTTGTAACATCGACTATTCTTTATTCAACTCACGTAACAGCAACTAGTCCGTATACCTAACTTGTACCACCAACAGATCGTTATACAGCCCTTGTACTGCCGATACATTTCTATACAACCACTGTACCATCTACTACTCTTTACGTAGCACTTGTACCAACAGCTAATCTGTATACAATTCCTGTAGAATCAATTAGCCCTCATTGGCCCCTTGCACATTCAGACACTCCTTACAAACTAATGTGCTGCTAACTAGAACTTACAGAACCAGTGTATCAACTAGTCTTTATACATCCCCTGTACCATCAACATTCATTGTACGATCAACTAGACGCAATAAAATCATTGCATCATCAACCAATTTGAACTGTCAACTTGTCCTTTTACAACCATTGTAGCTAATTTGAGCTTTTATGGAAACCGTTTATCGAAAACTCGAAATGCCTATACATACTTGGTGATCTAGATACTCGGGTGTGATCGGACTCGAATTCATGGCCAGTTTGTTTAGGTAAATAATTTAATGGGAGCATGAATGAATATGGACAAAGGCTGCTGGAATTCTGCAGACAAAAAACAATCTATGCATCACAAACTCCTATTTTGCAACAAAAGATCGCCTAAAGGTATCATAGAAACACCCAAGATCCGGTCATTGGCACCAGCTGGACTTTATTATCACGAGGAGACAACATCTAAATCACACATAATTAACACGCAGCTACCCGAGTGCTGACTGTGATACTGACCACACGTTGGTCGATGCTTCACAGCGAAGCACAAACCCATTTTGAGGATAAATTTAGTCAACACCAAGAATCCAGACAAGTATTTGAGGTTCCTACAGCAGCTTGTAGATGTTCTCACTGATGCATCAGGGGACTGTCCAGCTAGGAAAATGTGGAATGTAATCAAAGAAGCTACCATAAAAGCAGCGGTAATGGCTATTGGCATTACAGAACACACGAATCGACTGGCTTGATGCAAATATTGGGATACTGCAGCCTTTCATTGACAGGAAAAAGGCAGCACTACTAAGAAATAAAGACAGAACACGAAACACTCTCAATGTATTGAAACAAGAAAGAAAAGAAGTACAAAGGACAGCTTGACAGTTTGCAAACGACTATTGAATGCAGTTATGGGAGAATATCCAAGATGCCTTCAATAATGGTAACATCAGAGGCATGTATGAGGGATAAAGAAAGCCATTCGCTCAACAGTGAAAAAGAGTGCGCCGCTAAAAGCTTTATCTGGGGAGATCACCACTGATAAGAGGAAGCAGTTAGACAGATGGGTAGATCACTATGTTAAACTCTACTTAAGCAAAACAGAGCTAACAGAGGATGCCCTCAATGCCATCGAGGTCATACCAACTCTAGACCATCTGGACTCGCTGCCAACCATAGCAGAAGTTAACTGTGCTATTGCTGACCTTGCTTCTGGCAAGGCTCCAGGAAAGGATGGAATCCCGATAGAGTTCACGAGGAGGGGAAAGGACATACCTGCTCCACAGATAGACCAGTTGATAACATTATGCTGGCATGATGGACAGGTCCTGTAGGACATACCTACCCCACAGATACACCAGTTGATAACATTATGCTGGCATGAAGGACATGTCCTGTAGGACATACTTACCCCACAGATACACCAGTTGATAACATTATGCTGGCATGAAGGACAGGTCCTGCAAGATTTCAAAGATTCGAGCATTGTAACCTTCTACAAGAACAAGGGGGATCCGAAGTGACTGCAACAACTACAGAGGAATTTCGCTTCTGTGTGCCGTTGGGAAGAAACTTGCCAGAATTGTTCAGCGCGGACTCCAGGTCCTAGGAGACCAGGTTTACACAGAATCACAGTGCGGTTTTTGTAGGAATATGTCTACCACAGATATGTTATTCTCGTTACGACAGTTGCAAGAGAAAAATGCAGAGAACAAAAGCAACCACTGTATATTGCCTTCATAGATCTCACATATGGATATAACTTGGTCAATCGTGTGGGTCTGTTCAAAGCGCTTAGGACGATTGGTTGCCCACCGATTTTTCTGAGCATTATCGATTCGTTCCACACTGACATGAAAGGCACCATCAACTTTGACGGTGCGTCCTCAGAGGAGTTTGCAATCAAGTGCGGAGTAAAACATGGCTGTGTACTTACTTCAACCCTCTTTGGAATATATTTCTCACTTCTCCTGATGCATGCATTCCGTGACCAGGATGGTGGTATCTTTATTCGTTCTCGCACAAATGGTGGCCTATTCAATTCCCAAAGGCAGATCGCCAGGACCAAAATAAACAGGGATTCGTGGATAACACAAAACTATGTAGGAGTGTCTCATCTAAAGCAGAAGTGGATTTATTGAGGTCAGATTGAGATAAAATGCGAGACTGGTCTGTAAGCTGTCATCTGGAGTTTAATGTAGATAAATGCACAGTCAGCCACATGGGTAGATCCAATAAGAAACATAATTACAGAATGAGCGAGAAAAATATTAGAATGATAGATAAAGAAAGGGACAAGGGTTATAATAGATCATACAGGTAAATTGAGTGAGCAAGTTCAGATAGCAGTGAAAAAGGCAAATGCAATGTTAGGTATGATAAAAAGAAATATTAAACATAGGGGCAAGGAAGTGATAGATTAAGCAGTAGTTAGACCTAGATTGGAGTACTGTGTACAGGTGTGGAGTCCTTATCGTAGAGGAGATATAAATGTGCTGGAACGGATGCACATACACAAAAAAAGAGCCACAAAGCTGATAAAGGGATTCCAGAATTACAATTATGAGGAAAGACATATTACAGTGTCTAGAAAAGAGAATAATTCGAGTTGACTTAATATAGGTTTATAAGATAATCAAAGGAACGGATAAATTAGACTATAACAAGTTTTTTTCAAAATACAACCACCTACAAGAACAAGAGGGCATAGCTAAAAATGAACTAAAGAAAGGCCCAGATTAGATATTAGGAAATATGTTTTAGTCAGAGAGCGGTGAATCCTTAGAATACATTGCCACAGGAAGTAATGGAGGCAGGGACAATTAATGCATTTAAGAATAGATTGTACGTGCATAGATTTTAGAGCAAGGAAATGTCAATGAAACTGGTTGTATTCAGACTGCAGAGTCTTCTAAACCAGTTTAAAGATGTTAAGTTAACATGGCAGACTGGCTAAGGAGAAGGGCTAGAAGAGGAAAGGCTAACCCGGTACCCAAAAAATGCCAGCTGAAGCTGGATGTTTCGGACCGAAAGGTGCAAATATCGCAGTCCAAGCTGTAAACTACGACACAGCGCATGCCGTTCTCCGGACAGCATCCTGCTACTTGCAAAGCCCTGCTCAGGGCTTGGTGGCAGGAGTGTGAGAACGAACGACGAAGAAGAAGACGAAGAATCAATAAAACGAATATACAACGAACAATTCCTCTGAAGTCTATATTTTGTTTGTAAAAGATATCCGTCATCTGACACGTAAACCTTGCGAAGCTGGTATGTCACGTGCGTTTATATAAAATATATTTTAAATGCTGACATACGCCAAATTTAGCGGGCGCATGGAAAGGAAGAGCTGACGAATAAGAGAGGGAGGTTGTGTGTGCATGTGTGTGTGTGCGAGACAAAGATGGAGTCAGAATCACATGCCTTCATCCACGTGAGCTGAGAGGTCAAGAGGTTGCGAGGGAGAAAACGAGAGAGATGAGTACAGCCGAACAAAGATCTAAGTAGTGCAGACGCTGCGCCAGTTTATTCGTCGTCGTTTCTGAAACTGGGCATCTGAACGCAGGTCTTGGATAGTGGATGTGATCATTATTTGTATAAATGGAAGTCGTTAGTTCAGTAGCAGTGATGGTGGTTATAGTAGTAGTAGTAGTAGTAGTAGTAGCAATAGTAGTAGTAGCATTATTATTAGTGTTATGGGATACCTGTTCACAGGTAAGTCTTCGGTAGTAAACTCTGAGACAAAATCCAGAGCTGAGTCCCTAAGGCAATCAAATGGTGTTTGCTTCAATATTCTGACAACTCCTGCGACGTTGCTGATTGCAGGCAGCATCGACTAAAGTAGTTCCCCTGGATTAATTAGCTTCGTTGAGAAAGGGGTCCTGCTGCTCGGGCAACAGCTTGTTATCCTTATAAATATGCCCAGGCTGGCACATTGGAGAGGCCCTGGAGCCTTATGCCAGAGTTGGAAAGAGCTATCATACCCAAAGATGTAGGGGATTAAAAAATTGTCACATTATACACAAATAAAAGTGAAAGAAGAGGCTGTAATAATTACAGAGACGTCTCACTGCTCAGTGTTGTTGGCAACGTTTGTGCCAGAGGCGTCTCACTGTTCAGTATTGTTGGCAAAGTCTTTGCCAGAGGCGTCTCACTGCTCAGTGTTGTTGGCAACGTCTTTGTAAGAGGCGTCTCACTGCTTAGTGTTGTTGGCAATTTCTTTGCCAGAGGCGTCTCACTGTTCAGTGTTGTTGGCAACGTTTTTGCCAGAGGCGTCTCACTGTTCAGTATTGTTGGCAGAGTCTTTGCCAGAGACGTCTCACTGCTCAGTGTTGTTGGCAACGTCTTTGCCAGAGGCGTCTCACTGTTCAGTGTTGTTGCAATTTCTTTGCCAGAGGCGTCTCACTGTTCAGTGTTGTTGGCAACGTTTTTGCCAGAGGCGTCTCCCTGTTCAGTATTGTTGGCAAAGTCTTTGCCAGAGGCGTCTCACTGCTCAGTGTTGTTGGCAACGTCTTTGCCAGAGGCGTCTCACTGTTCAGTGTTGTTGCAATTTCTTTGCCAGAGGCGTCTTACTGTTCAGTGTTGTTGGCAACGTTTTTGCCAGAGGCGTCTCACTGTTCAGTATTGTTGGCAAAGTCTTTGCCAGAGTGATCTTACTGCGGCTACACAAACTGGCTGAGCGCGTGTACCCAGAGTCACAATGTGGATTCTGATGTGGAAGATCAACGATCGACATGAGCTTCTCTCTACCACAGCTACAAGAAAAATCACGCTAGCAGAACAATAATTTTCCTGACGCTTTCATCGACCTCACAAAAGCCTTCGATTTCGTTAATTAGGCTCTTTAAAATCCTCTCAAAAATAGGCTGTCTTAACAAACTGTTGCAGCTTATAATGTTATTTCATGAGGATATGAAAGGAACCGTCCAGACTCGACGGTAATACATCGCCTTCGTTTAATATGCAATATGGTGTTGAACAAGGCTGTGTCCTTTCTTCAACACTTTTTGAATCTTCTTTGCGCTGCTACTGAAGCACGCATTTGGTAATGCAACAGAAGGGATTTGACTTCACACTAGATGACATGGCCGTCTATTTAATCTCGCGAGACTCACAGCTAAAACCAGGGAAGTTACTGTCAGGGACTTATTATTTGCTGATGACGCTGCAGTTGTCACTCACAGTGTGCATGAACTCCAGAGATTGATAGATCGCTTTTCCCGGGGGTGCAAAGATTTCGGATGTAAGGAGGACATAAATGCTCTGGATATGGATCTGACATCTTGGGAAGACGTACCTGCAGACCGATCCAATTGGAGATGTAACCTGAAGAGCCACCTCAGGCTGGGCGAAAATAAGCTCATGCAACACAGGGAAGTGAAGAGACAACACAGGGAAGTGAAGAGACAACACAGAGAAGTGAAGAGACAACACAGGGAAGTGAAGAGACAACACAGGGAAGTGAAGAGACAACACAGGGAAGTGAAGAGACAACACAGGGAAGTGAAGAGACAACGCCGAAAGGAAAAGGAAACCCAAAGACTCAGTAGAGAGTGGCTATTTCAAGGTCGCATCAACTTATAGTCAGACATGACTGAAGTGGGTTAACTAATTTGAATTTTGTAAATTTTTTTCTCACGCCAAGTCATATCATCCTATAGTCAGTCATAACTGAAAGGAACTGCTACTAGTATTAGCAGTTGCAGTAGTAGTAGAAGTAGTAGTAGTTGTAGTAGTAGTAGTTGTAGTAGTAGTAGTAGTTGTAGTAGTAGTAGTAGTAGTAGTAGTAGTTGTAGTAGTAGTAGTTGTAGTAGTAGTAGTTGTAGTAGTAGTAGTAGTAGTTGTAGTAGTAGTAGTAGTAGTAGTAGTAGTAGTAGTTGTAGTAGTAGTTGTAGTAGTAGTAGTTGTAGTAGTAGTAGTAGTAGTAGTAGTAGTAGTAGTAGTAGTAGTTGTAGTAGTAGTAGTAGTAGTAGTAGTAGTAGTAGTAATAGTAGTAGTAGTAATAGTAATGGAAGGAGTAGTAATTCTATAATTAGTAAAAGTAATAGTGGTAGTAGTGTAGTGCTGGAATTAGTAATTGTAGAAATAATAGTAGTAATAGTAATAGTAGTGGCAATGGTTGTAGTACTAGTATAATTAGTAATGGTAGTAGTAGTAGTAGTAGTAGTAGTAGTAGTAGTAGTGGTAGTGGTGGTGGTGGTTATAGTAACAGTAGCAGTGTTAATAGGAGTAGCAGAAGTTGCACAAGTATTAGTAATACTATTATTAGCAGTTGTAGTATTTCCAAAAGTAATAGCATCACATTTACAGAAACAATCATTGCAGTAGTATTCGTTGTATATGTTCTAGTAGCTGGTATCGTAGCCGTCTCGATACTAAAAGCCATAACAGCAGCCAAATTAGATGTTTGAGGATCGGTTTTAAAGTAATCATTAATGTAGTGATTATTTTGTTGTTCAAGTAACACTGGACAACATCTTGACTTTTATGTGTATCTGAGATTAAATCACATTACCTTTATGTTGTTTAGGCTGCTGAAAATGAATATAGTCGTTAAAACAAGATTATCTATAGTTTTTAAAATATGTTAAAAAAAGTTTAGCACAATTGAATATAAATAGTTTTAGATAAATCTGCTCATATCGGAAATGATTCACAGCGATACCTTTTTGCCTGTCGCTTGTAATGTGTTTCTGTATCACCTCTCACACGGGTCCAACAGTAGTCTGCTAGTATTGTTGTATTCCATTTTCCTTGCTACCTTTTTCGAGGATAATAATGTTCTGATGAAATCGTTCCCTGCGCTTGTCACTGACAGCAAAGCAATTAGCAAGGAAGAAAACCAAAGAGTAAAAAGTGTAATTTTAAGAAAATTTTGTCTCCTAAGTCTTTCGTTTCTGCTAGAGGTAATTGTCAGCCATATTGTTTCCTATAAAGTTTTTGGCCAGATGCTGTAAATCATTCCAATCTAACTTTTTATCACGTGTGAGAATATCATCAGATCGCTCATTTCAGAAGAGCTGACAATACCTATGGGCCGAGAAATACACTTCACTTGATTGTTGTGCCTCACTCTTGGAATATTATCTCGATGGTATAACAATCCTGCCCCTTTTCGATGCATGGCCTTCACACAATTCTTCATTAGTCCAACCCTTTTGATTATTGATGCCTGTCTGATCACTCTCAGTTCAGAAGTACATAAATGAATATAGAGCTTGAATAAGATTGTTCGAGTATACATTGACATTGACATTTTATTGTTCAGAAAACAGCCAAGCGAAATTCAACAACATTGTTACATTTAATTAATATGTGATTATATGTATATATATATATATATATATATATATATATATATATATATATATATATATATATATATATATATATATATATATATATATATATATGTCTAAATGATTGACCAAATGGGAAACCGAACATACTGGTTACACCAAAAACGATGCCTACTACCAGTTGAACCGAAGAGAGCAGGTCGTTGTCTTCAGACTTCGCACTGGCCACAACAGACTGAGGTACCACCTATTCAACAAATTGAAGATAGGGTGTACCGACGAATGCCCGTGCGGTACTGGTAAAATGACCACTGAACATCTGCTGCAGAACTGCCCGACATACGAGGATCAGAGAGAGCAGATGTGGCCATTACCAGTGGAACTGCAAGACAAGCTCTATGGCAGTGGCGAGAGCCTCAGGATGACCGCCGCTTTTTTCGAAAAAATAATGGTTACTGTCTGACTGTGTACGCAGAAGAAGAAGAAGATGTCTAAATGATTGAAATACTGTAAGTCTAGCATAATAAGTATAGGTAAGATTAGGCGTAAGGCAGGAAAACAGATTAGCGTTACCAATAATAGAGAGTGCTAGTGGTGTGAAAGTGTTGTTGGCTTTAGATTTAGAAATAAATGCAATGTTGGAAGATGATGGACAAATGATATGTAGGTTGTGCAGAATAGAAGAGAGGCAGGCTCGAATGGAATACGAGATTAGGACAAATGAGAAAAGATGGGGTGAGTTAGAAACGAAGGAGAAGAAAATAGAAGAGAATCAAAATAAAATTGAGGACATATTAAAGAAGCTGCATTTGTGTAGTAGAGATGATAAGGTAGAGAGTTTTGCTGATAAGCATGCAAATATAAAGAAATGTTTAGTTTTGATAGTAGGAGATTCAATGGTTCGGGAGGTCGGCAAACATTTGTCCAAACGACATAATATGTTTGAATAAATTGATATTGGTGGTGCTAAAATTGAGGATAAAAAGTGGAAGATAAAGATGATAGAGGACAGAGCGAGCAGTCTTGTTGTGGTAGTGCTAGATACAAACAATCTCAAGAGAGATGGTACGATACAAGAGTCTGTTGAGGACACTTGAAGAAAAAAGTGCAGGAAGGTCACCATGATGGGTATTTTAGACAGAGCAGATGGGTCAGATTATCTAATCAGTAAGAAAATAGGTATCAACCTCAGGTTGCATGTGTTGTGTACATATATGGATATCGATTTTATTGATGTGAAACTAGACAAATTTAAAATGCTGAACAGGAAGGGTTTTCATCTAAATGAGATGGGACAACATGTAGAAAAGTATATGTTTAATCATTGCATTAAAAAATGTAAACTAGTTAGGCCTATGAAGTATGAGACTAAAGATAGACATACAACAGGGTGCTATAGAGGAGGCAGTGGAAGAGAAGCGTTGAGGTCAGGGAAGTGGGAAATAAGTAGTGGAGGAGTAAATATAAAAATGATGCAGCAACAGCAAACATTGGAAAATCCACAAAATAACAAACGAAAATGTTTGCATGTAAATGTGAGAAGCATAGTAAATAAAAGAGAAGAATTGAAACTGTACGTAGAAGAAGAAAAACCAGATATAATAGGATTAACAGAATCACGGACATATGAGGACATTGCGGATAGTGAACTTGAAATAGAGGGATATACAATGTTAAGGAAGGATAGGGTAGTTGGAAACAAGACTAAGGGAGGTGGCGACAAAAATGAAAGTGTATGGGAAATAATTGATAATGGGGGTGAAAAACAGTGGTTAGAGTATGCTTCAGATGTTCTTCAAATACAAAAGAGAAAGATGAGGAGCTAATTAGTAACATAAAAAAGGCTAGTGAAGGGAAATTATTATTAATGAGGGATTTCAATTGTCATGAAATAAAATGGGATATGGCAGAGTCAAATCCTTTTGTGAAGTGCATAACTGACAATTTTTTTGATTCAGCATGTAGAGGAAGTTACCAGAGGCAAAACATACTCGACCTAATATTTACTACAGAGACAAATATGATTGAAAACGTTCTCGTTGAGGAACTGTTTGGTTCAAGCCACCAACAGATCATACGTTTGGATCTAATAGCGAGGAGAGATGTAAACATAAACTCGCGAGCATAAGACTACTCTAAGACAGATGTTCAGAAGATGAAAGAGACAGCCAACCACATAGTCTGGAAAGATATTGTCAGAGGTACAGATGTTGAACAAGAGTGGGAGAGTTTCAAAACAGTTTTAGAACAATTAAAAGTGGAATTTGTTCCAAGTAGGGAGGTAAACACCAAGCATAAAAAGTGGATAACTAGATTTGTAGTTAAATGTAGAAGAGCTAAAAATAAAGCATGAACAAAATATATAAAGGCAGGTAAATCGAACTAACACATTAAAAGTATTTGGACAAGCAAAACATAGCTCAGAAAGTGAATAAAGCAGCGGAAATAAACTTCGACAAAAAAACTTGCTAACAGGATCAAGACTGATAGTAAAAGCTTTTTTTCTTATGTTAGAATTAAGCAAAGAACGAAAGACAAGGTATGTCCTATCATAAATAGCACAGGTAAAATAATAAGAGAAAATAGAGAGACAGCTAATCTACTAAATCAATAATTTGGCACAGTCTACACAAAAGAGGACTGCTCCAAGATCCCAGAGCCTATAGATATTTTCAAATGTGAATTGTATATACTGGGATTAAAATCATTCTGTATTATGGAGAAACGGTTTTACAAATATTGGAGGGATTAAAAGTGGATAAATGTTCAGGTCAAGATGGTATCCATCCAAAAATGCTGTTTGAAATTAGAGACCAACTAGCAAAACTATTGGCTATGTTATGTTCTCAATCACTTGCAAAAGGTATTGTTCCAAAAGATTGGAAAGATGCAGGAGTGATCCCGTTATTAAAAAAAAAAAGGAAAAATCAGATCTAGCAAATAAAAGACTGGTGAGTTTAAAGAGCATAGTCTGTAAAATTTTAGAGTATATAATCAAAGAAAACATTGTAATGCATCTAGACAGATGTAATCTAATCAGAAATAGTCAACATGGGTTTAGTAGAGGGAGATCATGCTTAACAAATATATTGGAACTCATGGATGTGGATAGTAAGATGATAGATAAAGGAGAGCCAGTGGATGTTATTTATCTAGATTTTGCAAAGGCCTTTGATAGAGTACCTCATCAAAGATTATTTCGAAAGTTAAAATCACATGGAATAAATGAAGGGGTAGCCGAATGGATTGAAACTTGGTTACCGGGAAGAAGGCAGAGAGTGTGCATAAATAAGGAGCAATCGGAGTGGTGTGAAGTAAAAAGTGGAGTGCCACAGGGCTCGGTCTTGTGACCAATATTGTTCTTAATATATATGTATATATAAATGATTTGGACATTGACATAAGATCCATGATTGAAAAATTTACGTACGACACAAAACTATGGAGGACTGTCTCATCTATAGCAGAAGTGGATATATTGAGGTCGGATTTAGATACAATTCAATACTGGTCTGCGAGATGGCAAATGGAATTTAATATAGATAAATGTACAGTCATCCACATGGGTAGATCCAATATGGAACATAATTACAAAATGAGCGAGAACAATATTAGAATGATAGATAAGGAAAGGGACATAAGTGTTATAAAATGAGCATACAGGTAAAGTGAGTGAGCAAGTCCAGGTAGCAGTGAATAAGGCAAATGCAATGTTAGGTATGATAAAAAGAAATATTAAACATAGGAGTAAGGAGGTGATTGTCAAACTATATAACGCATTGGTTAGACCTAGATTGGAGTATTGTGTACAGGTGTGAAGTCATTACCGTACATGGTATACCCAGCGGTCCTTGGGACTCCACACACCTCTCCCAGCGGTCCTTGTGACTCCACACACCTCTCCCAGCGGTCCTTGTGACTCCACACACTTCTCTCAGAGGTCCTTGTGACTCCACACACTTCTCTCAGAGATCCTTGTGACTCCACACACTTCTCTCAGAGGTCCTTGTGACTCCACACACTTCTGTCAGAGATCCTTGTGACTCCACACACTTCTCTCAGAGGTCCTTGTGACTCCACACACTTCTCCCAGAGGTCCGGCTATTGTTTGAAGCATTTCAGGAAGGCCTTTTAGGAAATGGAGTACTGCTGGGTCGTCGCATTCCGCATACTGTTCTCTTGTGACTCCAATCGAGTCCCTTTCGGCATCATGTTTAGCTTGGGGAACAGCCACAAATCGGAAGAAGCCATGACGGAAGAATAGGGAGCTTGGCGAACCAGAGGAAGGTTGTGTTTGGACAAGAAAGTCTGAATCAGATGCGAAGAATGGGTGGGTGTCTTGTCATGATGAAGTGGCAAAGTTCCCGTTGTCCACAGATCCGGTCGTTTACATCAAACCACATCATCAAGGCGACAGATGACCTTCAGGTAGTACTCTTTGGTAATGTTTTGACCTTGTGGTGCGTACTTGTGATGCACAACCCCACGGGAGTCAAAGAAAACTGCCAACGTGACTGACATTACTGCGCACCTACCTCGATTTTGTTTGTCCTCTGGGATGATGCATGTATCCACTTTGACGACTGCAGCTTTGTTTCCGGTTTGTATCCATAAACCCACGACTTATCACCAGTGACCTAAGTGTTCAGAGAGTCACGGTCGTCATTTGCGCAGTCTAGCATATCCTGTGAGACTTCCAGACGGAGTTGCTTCTGCTTCATCGTTAGCAACTTTGGCACGAATTTCACGGATGCTCACCACATTGCCAAATCATAGCTTAAAATGAACTGTACCGAAACAATTCTTACCCCCTCCTCATCTGCTAGTTCTCGGATGGTGACACGAAGGATCTGTAAAACCAATGTCCGTACTTGGTCAATGACTTCTTCATTTCGACTTGATGAGGGTCTACCGGAACGTGATCCACTCTCTACCAATATGCTGCCATGTATGAAACTATTGTAACACTCTTTGATTTGTGTGATGCTCATGGCATCGTTACCGAGTCCCTGTTGAATCTTCCAAATGGTTTCCACTTGGGTATCGCCTAGGTTTTAGCAAAATTTGATGCAACACTGCCCAATTCTTCTCGTCATTTCATGGTGAATGAAAACCCGACTGGTGCTACACTAAACACTGAAAGGCTAACTGTCAGCGACTGATGCAATCCACGCATGCGCATGGTAGTCCTCAATAGCTCCTTGCTGAAGGACAACACCCAAGCTTCATTTGTTTCGGCCGAAAACAATTTCGGTCGGATACATTTTGAACATACCTCGCATCAACGCAAGCAGTCAGGTTCTCTGAGGTTATCTGAGGTTATCTAAGGTTATCTGAGGTTATCTGAGGTTATCTGAGATTTTCTCTAATTTTTAAATGTGGAAGCAGATCTTTTTTCCCAGCACGAAACAGAGAAACATGCACATTTTCTTCTAGAAGATTCCATTGCTGCAGTCTGGATCCCAACTGCACGGGTTTATTTGTTAGCAACTCCCTATCTCTCATTAGATCGTTCTATTGACTGGGTAATTGAAGGTGGATGTGCAGACTCTCCAATAGGCACAAAATCAGGATCTATTGGTGTAGATGATTTCACAGGTGACAGAAGTGCACTGGCATTATTATCTCCTTCATCATCGATGGTATGAGATTCTGGTCAGCTTGGAGCAGGAAGTCCTTCCCCATGAAGCATAGGCCGCGTAGTAGGGGGGAATTTTCAGATAGGCCACATGCCGTTTTTTCTTAGTATACATCATCATCATCATCATCAGCCACGTAACCTGAAAGGTCATTGTGGCACCAATTCTGCAGTTTGTTAGACCAGTCCCCGGCACTCAACTCGGTTTGTGCAATAATCTATTTTCTAGCTTTGGACGTTCCCGTCCAATCTCTGGTGTTGTCTTCCCATTTCCTCTTCTGCATCCCTTTCTTACGCATCCTAGAGACATTACCTTGCAGCACCGTCTTGGTCAACACAGACGACCTTGGAACATGCCCATAACATGTACGCTTGCGTGCTTTTACCAAAGTGAACAGGTCTTTATATTCGGCAAAATCTGTCTTAACGGTATCCCGTCTGCCCTATGTGCGATGTAGTCTAGATACAAAATACCGAGAACATCTCATCTCCATTGCACAAATTCTTCGCTCTAGAACCGCTGTGAGAGCCCAAGGTTAGCACGCTTAAAGGTACACGCAAGTGACAAGTGCATACATTAAACTTAACTTGGATTTCAGGTTGATGCTTTTGTCTCTAGGTGGCCTCAGTTTGGACAGCGCGTCCATAGCCATTGCAGTTCTTACCTGAATCTCAGTTCCGTTACCTTCCTTATCCAAGAGTATTCCCAGGTATTTTAACTGTTTAACAACATGCAATGTCTCGCCTTTGATCGCAATCGGGCTTGTTAGGCCATCTGGAAAGTTGACCATGATTTTACTCTGCGCTAATTTCCATTCCAAATTTTTGAGCGACATTGTCAAGGTCCAATTGTCCAATTGGTGGAGTCAAGCAAAAGTAACAACCAATAAGATAATCTGTCGGTTCCCTCTGCACCATTAGAACTGCGACACATAACGATCGTCCTATTCCGTTCCATCAGCACAGGGATACAATTTAACTTCAAAGACTAGTAGCACAGATAACACACAGGATCGTATATAGCAGAAGCATACCACTCTTTTCTAAGAAGAGATCAAGTGGCACTATTCAGACTGTGAACAGGTCACTGCAAACTGAAAAAATCATCTGTTCAACAAATACAAAATTGGACACACAAACACGAGCCCATGTGGGAGAACAAACAAACAGGAAAACATATTCTGCAGGTCTGCCTGCTCCACGAGAGGGGCAGAGTGACTACCCGGCCCTCATCAACCCAGTTGCGAGATGAACTGTATGGCGATGAGACAAGCCAGAGAAGGCGATGAGACAAGCCTGAGATAAACTGTATGGCGATGAGACAAACCTGAGATAAACTGTATGGCGATGAGACAAACCTGAGATAAACTGTATGGCGATGAGACAAACCTGAGATAAACTGTATGGCGATGAGACAAGTCCGAGAAGGACCAACAAGTTTATGAGGGAGATAGGTGCGACTATTTGAGAGGGAATGAGGACGACGATCAATCAGTAGCACAGATTCGTTCCACAAGGTTAACAACATAAGTGCGCGGTCTAATATCGGTTCTGGCTATCCGTCTCGTGGGAAATCTCGAGCCAGATCTACAGAAAAGAGAAGCGTAGGTTTTTTTGAGTCAGGAAGGGGAAGCCACCAGCCTACTGAACCAACTCCCCTCTCTGCCCCCTAACTCGTCTCCAACGGATCTTGATAACTTGAGCTAATTCGTGACCTAATTTAGATAGGCGTCTGATTCATCGGGAGAATCCCTCTGAAACGTCACGTTCAAGAGGCCGACTAAATAACGGAACTCAATTGCAATTGTGCCAAGGTTTATAATCAATTCATGCTCCACAGAGACAAATAAAACAAATTCACGGCACAAAACACAACAAATCACCGTTGATAGTGATCATTTCCCAGAATTCTGCCCTGATACAAACTGCATATCCATCTGTGTTTCATGAACACGCTATTATATTTGCACTGATAGTTGACAAGATAAAACAAAAAACGCTGTTAAAGTGCGCTAGATCAATTCGCTTGATGTCACTAAAATTTGCAATAGAGGTAACGAATAAGTTTGCGATGTTCATGGCGGTACAAGAAGATGTGACACCCGATTAACTCGAAACACATGGAGAACATATTCTCATCTCATCTGCAAGTAACATTATATCTGGCACAAACAGGGTTAAATCACAGAAAATACCATTAGACTCATAACAGAAAAAAAAAAGTTAAAACAATCTGGGATAGAACGCAGTAGCGATAAATTCAGAAACAGCACAAGATAAATTAGAAGAGAGGATCTCTTTCGGATCGGAAGGATAAGAAATAACACGTATTGAACACGTGTAACAGAATAGAAGTGTTATAAAAACAAGGGAAAGACGAAAACGCGTTTAAAGAAATCAAAATACTCATCGGCGAATTCAAACTGACATTGCATGTCATTCACTATAAAGACGACAATGCACTGACAGAAAGCAAGGACATACTGGAAAGACTACAGCAGAGCAATGTTTGAAAACACCGGAGGCGGCTCCAACACAACGCCTACGTCACCGGATCAAGAGGCGGAACCTAGTAAAGAAGATGTCCGTTTCTCATTCCAAGATTTGAAGAAAGGGAAATCACCAGGATATAATATATCCATTGAATTTTTTCAAGCTAGAGTGGAAGCTGATGTCAGCATCCATCACGTACTATGTAGGAAGGCCTGGTACAGTGCAATATGGCCAAGAGTATGAGCAAAATTTGTAAATGTTCCTCTCTCCAAGAACTGCGATTTGAAGAAATGCTAAATTGTCTAACCATCTCACTAATAAGTTATGCCAGCAATATCAGTTTACAGATCACCATGAAGAGCCTAGAAAACAAGCTCAAAAAGGAGGTTCTTGGAGCACAGGCAGGTTTTTTTTAAAAGCTAGGGGCACGAAGGATCACATCTTTAACATAAGATGTATTGTAGAAACATGCAGAGAGTATAATGTCGACGTACATACTTACTTTATAGATTACACGAAAGCGTTAGACTTTGTGCAACACCAAGCGTTGGGGAACATAATGAGAGATATGGGTTCCCAACGCACTTGATTCAATTGATCGAATCACTATACCAGGAACAACAAGCTTCGGTTAGAATCACATGCGAAACGTCAGACTGGTTTGAAGTTCAAAAGGGCGTAAGACAGGGATATATACTTTCCTCTTATCTATTCAATATATAAGCTGCATCTATAATGAGAAACGTAAAAAATGATGAAAAGTATGACACGTTTGAGCCATTAACAATCGATAGGAACGAGATACCAGAGCTCAGATATGTAGGTGACACAGTTGTTCCTCAAAAAGCGCTGCGGGACTGGAGCGGATGATCCTGTCTGTAAAACAGCACAGCAAAGACCAACATCTTTACCTGAATATAAGTCAAGCCGAAATAATGAGCACAGACAAGACAAAGACCAAACTGAAAGTTATTCTAGATGAACAGGAAATTGAGAAAGTCACAAGTTTTGAGTACCTTGGCTCAATTATAAGCAACAATAGAGATTGCCTGAAGGCATTCAAACGGATAATGGTTATGGACATGCAGAGGTTGAATAAAATGAGAAACTTGTGGCAGAACTCAATAAAATGACGAACAAAAAATCCAGCAAACTTGCATCTTCCCGGTGGCTACAGAAGGGTGCTCAAAATACCACTGATAGAGAAACGGAAAAATGCAGATATCCCACAAGAACCGGATATCGAGAAAAAATGGTTAGTAAACACTATCTTGCACAGAAAGCGAAACTATTTTGGCCACATCACACAATAGCCTGCAGAGAATGAGACTGGAGGGTATGGCGCCTAAAAATCGGGCCAGAGGCAGACAGAGGAGAAAATAGACACAAAACATCACTTAGATTCTGAAGATGACAACGACAGAGACGGGAGTTCTGGCTAGAGATCGAGAGTCTTAAAGATCGGCTGTTGTGAAAGCAACGTTCTAAAAAGAACATGCTACGTGATCATGATGATGATAGTTGACTCATGCATGTTCCGTTATTTAGTCTGCCTTTGAATGTGACGCTGTGAAAGGACTTCTCCGTTTGTCAGAACACCTGTATCTACAATAGGATGTGGCTAATTCGTGAATTTAAAGTTCATTTTCGTTTTCAACATGTCCAAGTTAGTTAAAATAGCTACTTTTATCTGGGATACCTTCGATGTGTAGTGCAGCAGCTCCGACACATTGTTGGTCACTGCTGTGCTGGTTGTATGTGCTTCCTGTTGGTGTAATAACTAATGAAAGTAAGCGTCTTACAATACTTTCCATTTTATTTCTAAGAGAGCACAGATCTAAGATTCAAACTCAAGATGCGCTTGACAGGATGGCTGAGTGGTGTGCTTATTATTTTGACAGTACTCACAGAAATGACACAAGCAGTCGATAACATTGATTCTATTCTTGGCGATTTTTCCAAGGATCCGTACAATTTTCAAGGTAATTTTGTGTGTGTTTTTTTGTTGCTAGTTAAGCATTACAGCCGCATGCATAATTCAGCCACAGTCCCTTTGGTTATATAATGTTTGTTCACCATTATAATGGTGCGACAGATGTCCATGTATTTGACCCCGAAAAGTGTAAAATTATTTTGTAATATAATACAGGCCTTGAAGTTGAGATGTTTCCGAAGACTTTTAAACGTCACGTACAAAGATGGAGTTACAAATGAGGAAATACGAGATAAAATTACAACAGCAATAGAGCCTTTTGAAGACCTCTTGGCAACTGTCAAAAGAATGAAACTCGCTTGGCACGGTCACATATCGAGATCAAATGGTCTTATAAATGCGATCCTCCACGGAAAGGTGCAAGGCAGACGACGAAGAGGCCGGCCCAAAAAGAGGTGGGAGGACAACATAAAAGAATGGACTAATCTCCGACCAGAAGAGGCACATGCAGAAGCCGCTGACAGAGAAAGGTGGCGTGGGGTTGTGATGATGTTTTCATGTGGGCCATAACGACCTCACTGGTTACGGGATGACCTGACCTGACCTGATAATGTACGTGTGTGTGCACACGTTTAGAATCAACACTTAAAGCCTAGAGTCAGTCATGATTGGAGGTGATAAACGGGAAGAGGCGGTCATCTTCACATGATTGGAGGTGATCAACGGGAAGAGGCGGTCACCTTCACAAGATTGGAGGTGATCAACGGATGAGGCGGACGCCTTCACATGATTGGAGGTGATCAACGGAAGAGGTGGACGCCTTCACGCATTTGAGCAACGCATACCTGGACCTCAACTTGAGAGAGGCGGAAAGGGCAGCTCACTATCAAACTTGCTGGATGAGGGTTGTTAATATCCTATACCATAGTGGCGACGTGGGCTCACAACCCGAAGGAGCTGGATTCGATCCCCATCACAGCATCGGCCATTTCTCCGGGGACGCAAACCCTTGAAATAACCAAATACTTGAACTCATAAGCCTGTTTAAGACCAATAGCATTGGCACTTATATTGAGTATCTCAGGTGTTCTACTGAGTATCATGGCTTCTGTCTTTGTCTCGTTAATTCGCATATTGTATTTAGCACAGGTAGTCGCAAAAGCGCGTTCATGTGATTGAGCAGTTTATTTGTATCGTCGTACAGCAGTCACTGATCATCTATAAAGGGAAGGGACAGCGTGGGCTGATGGTTAAGTGGTACGTCTCACAACCCAAAGGAACTGGGTTCGATCCCCATCACAGCACCGGGCATTACCCCAGGGAAGCAAACCCTTAGAAAATGCAGGAGGAAGCAGACTCTTACATAATATTCATGCCGAAGTCGGATGCACTCGGCCGACAGGGGCAAAATATAAACCATAGTGCAACGCACACCTTCTTGTGGGAATGGAGAAATTAGGTGAAAACAAAAACAAAAAAAACAAAAAATAGCTTATACCCCGAAAAGAGCGGCGTGGATTGATGAGCATAAATATTGTTTTAGGAACTGTGATAACAATTAAATTATTTTTTTTTAATATTTACAATATGACAGAAAAAGATGTACCAGGGGGATTCAAATAAAAGCCTTACAAGTTGGGATAACAGTTAGAAAAACTATGCCTTCGTATTGGAACTTGTTATGATGGTGGCTCAAGATGTCAAGAGTGTCCTGCACGTGCCATAACGGTGCAGACAAACAACATGTTGTCCTAATTGCAGTTAAAATATGCCCGCTCCACTATTGACATGCACCAAAAAAAAGCAGCTTTCGGTTTTCAGTTTTTTTCAGCAGCGAAAAGGTGAAACCTATCGAAGTCCACATGGGAATTGAAGGTCCAGTACGGGGATGGTTGTCTTTCGATCCCAGTCAGTCGGTAAATTTCCTTCACGAGGCGATAAACAGCTGTGATCGACTCAGAGGTCACTACTCGGTGTGTCCGACCCGGTCGTGAACAGCCTGTCACAGAACTCACGCCGTTTTTGTAACTTCCTACTTCACTCATACACTTGCTGGAGTGAAAGGCTAGATTCTACATACATACACTGGGAGCTGACAGCGGTCAGGGTCAGGTAAAACATTCCGATCAAAATCCTCACCTCACGTCCTCGTTCGTGCTCCTGGAAACAAGCTGCATAACAGCAGTCTGACCAGTTAGGTTGGGATCGACACTGTGGTCACCATAGTGACGAGCTTACTGCATAATCTAGCACCGCAGTACAGCTAGGAGGATCCCGGTTCACCTTCTCTTGTCATTACCTAAAAGTGTTCATGTCCTGGTGCGGACACTAAGCCCTTACTTAAATGTGTTTATCTTCTGGTGCGGTCACTAAGCCCTTACCTCAATGTGTTTTTGTCTTGATCCGGATACTAAGCCGTTACCTAAATGTGTTTGTATCGACTTTCTAACTTCATAATAAGCCCTGGGGCTTTAAGAAAAGCAATTGTAACCCGCTGCCAGAGACGTGTGTAAAGAGATTGCTCAATTGTGTACGAGTAGCTGCAAACAGCAACAACACGCAGGCCATCTATTTAACATAATGATGACAAATCTAATGTGTGTTAGACGGATCTCGCAAGACAATAAAACTATGCCAACACAGATGTACACATAAAAACTACCCCGCCCCCCCCCCCCGCCACTCTCTCTCTCTCTCTCTCTCTCTCTCTCTCCACCTCCCTCTATTTGATATTTGTCATCATTTCCCAGGAAACCAATTGTTACAGAGTGGGTAACTCTTCCTAGTCACGAGGACCAGAAATGATTATACATGTGGTAAAGCTAGGCTTGAAAGACTAAAACATTTCACTGCACTCTAAGACTACTTATTCAAGTAACTCTTCACACCGCTTATTTTTTATTAAAGAAGAAAATAAGTAGCACACACCAGCTTCCAGCACAAATAACGTATACATTTTTATTAGACTACAAAACCCATTGATATCTGCATATACTCATCCAACTCCCTAACTCACACGCCTGTCTACTAGAGCCTAAAACTGCTAATCTATCGTAAACCAAAGCTATCTAAATTCTAACTCGATACTTCGGGTGACCTCAAGACTGATGGTTGTCTCTTGTATACTAATACCCAGGGTTTTCTTTCTCTTGGACCAACGCAACTAGCTTTCACTTCTGATATCTACTGGCTTGGTTTTTCTCAGGCCTGTAACTAGCTCCCTGTAAAATTTATACAGATTGCCTCCTTGATGGACGAGTGTACGGAATTTGTTTAAACACAAAACTAGCACATTTACTATCTAGCATCTGGGCTTGAGTTACAGTTGTAGCGTATCAGCCTGTCTGCGTCAATATTCAATGACAGTGACGTGGGTAGTTGAGACGGTCTTGTTGAACACGGCCAGTCTTCTCTTCAACCTCCTGCTCTGCCTTCTGGACGCTAAGTCTAAATGTACTACAAGGATAATATCTGTTGAACAATCGGATTAAATTTGTAGGTCATTTTGGTCTCATCTAGGCTTATTTGTCGTTTAATGTAAGCTTATTTGTCGTTTAATGTAAGCTTATTTGTCGTTTTATGTAGGCCTATTTGTCGTTTTATGAAAGCTTATTTGTCGTTTTATGTAAGCTTATTTGTCGTTTTATGTAAGCTTATTTGTCGTTTTATGTAAGCTTATTTGTCGTTTTATGTAAGCTTCCGAAAACTACTGAAATTAATTCAGAGTAGAAAGATAAAGAAATATAATCTGCACTAAACAAAAATCAATTTCTGCTCCTAAATGATAGACTAGTCGCAACAATAAAGTTTCTTGCAGAGGAAATGTTGAACCAGAACAGAGATCTGCTTTAATTACTGTGAAAAGGTCGTTGACATGACAACGTAGAGCAAACTTTGTATTATTTTGGAACAGCTAAAGATGGATAGAACAATAATTAAACTATGTGCAGGTCCTATATGATATTCAGATGACACAAGTTGTTATAGGTTCATCACCTTGAAGAATGTCTATGTCAAATTACTTGAGAAAATTGGGCCGCAAAAGTCATGTCCCATCTGGAGAATGAGCACATCCGGTCTGATAATCTGGGAAGTTACAGGCCAATGAAGGAGCCATGGGGCACGCTGAGACATTTGATTACGACGCATATGAAAGTTTTCAACTATAAAGCAAGAAAGGGTCGTTTGGGCCCCTTGATTGAACGTGTTGACTATGGGAAATTGATGATCTGTTTTAGGGAATGAGACTTCAATCCATAGATGGTGAGCTGGAAAACATGGATAGAACAATTGCATTTCGCTTTGGACCATGGAAATCTGCGTCTGTACATGTGTAACCAGGATTACACTAAACTATAAGCAATACCGCTTCCTCCTCCACCATATCACCTGTTCTGTTTAACATACACACAATAAAAGGGGCCATCATTAAACCTACAGGTCCAGGACGCCCGTTGATGTTTCCAGATGACATTCTCACGTACAGCCTTTGCTCCATCATCATCATCATGAAGCATGTCCTTTATAGAACGTCGCCCCCATCACAGTCTGTCTGAAAGAAACTCGTTCCCTTGCCAAAACTCCAGCCTCCGCCACAGTCATACCTAGACATTCCTGGATATCTTGGTGCCATCGTCTTCTTGGTCTACCCCTTCCTCTTTTACCTGACACTATGCCTTCCATCACTATTCTCTCGAGGCCGTTGTGTTTCTTGATGTGACCAAAGTATTTGCATTTTCTAGCTAAAATGGAATTAATAAACCAGTTCTCCTCTATGCTAAACTCTTGCCGAATGTCTACATTTGCCTTTGCCCCATATGCGTGCAATGGTCTTGTACATACAGGGGACTTTGCAGGCCATCTCCCAGTGCGGGGAGTCAGGCTCCCAGATGGGATCAAGATGCTGAGCAGCGCGTGAGCTGCAGTGGTCAGCGACCCAAAGCTGACTGTTAGCGTCAGGGCCAGCGAACCAGAGCTGACAAGACCCTTCTACACCTACACGCGGTGATCCTGGATAACAGGTTGCAGCAGGGCAGACTGGCTAAGGAGAAGGGATCGAAGAGGGAATGCTAGCCAGGTACTCAAAAAAGGATGGCTGAAGTCGGATGTGTTGGACTGAAAGGTGCAAATATCGCAGTCAAGCTGTAAACTACAACACAACGCATTCCGTTCTCTGGACTACATTCTGCTACTTAAGCCCTTTCAGGGTTTGTTAGTGGGAGATTGAGAAGGAACGAAGCCAAGCCAAGGTCCCAGATCAACCCCGTGATGAAGCCGGTGTGATGTGCTTCTTGCAAAACTCAAAAGCAAATGCTGACCTCCCTAACATAGCACAAGATAGATGTAAAAATTGAAAACATTTGTTTGCGGTTCAGTTAAATTATGAAAAATTGTTCTCAGACTGGTGAAAATATGAACTATTTTTCTCGGACTAGTTAAAATAGGGACAATTTTTCTCGGACCAGTTAAAAAAGGAACAATTTTTTCTCGGACCAGTTAAAATAGGAAAAAAATTTTCTCTGACCAGTTTAAATAGAAACAATTTTCTCGGATAATTTAAAATTGGAAATTTTGTTCACAGACTATTCAAAATCGGAAAAATTGCTTGCGTGCTGGTTGAAATTGTAAATATTGTTTGCTGATCGGTTAGAATAGAAAAAAAGGTGTTCACTGACCAGTGGAAATACGAAAAACTGTTTGCGGACTGGTGAATATAGGTACAATTTTTTCACGGACCGCTCAGATTGAAAAAAAAACAATCTCATTATTTGTATAGCATATTTTGTATTTGTTGTTAAATCTAATATTATCAAATGAAATTCTATTGATTTTTAAAATAATCCAGACTTCGGGCAGTAAATAGACAATAGAATTGTAGCAATTTCCTTTTTTTTTGCTGACCTACAGAAAATTTCTGCGGAGCGGCAGCTGTCCGCAGATTGGGGGGGGGGGGGGGGGGTTGGAATACACTGCACTACGTTGCATGTTGTGTTTCCTAGCCATGTAGAACGACTCAATAGATATTAGCGCTAAACGTCTGCTGCTCTATGCTACTTGTAATAACATCCGTGTATCCTCATCAAACAGTTGGACAGATTTTACATTTGTGTTGAAAAACATAATCGTGTTGTCCCGAAAGAATCCTGACAATCTTCGTTTTCGTGGAAGAGTTGAAAGCAAATTTGGCATTTTAATAACCAGCGTTAACATCTTTGTTTTGTTCTTCCATTTTTTCCATTCAGTTCTACTTCCTGTATGTCAAACTGTGCACTTGTTACATTTTCTAAATATTAATATTCATGCAGTCGTATTCCCAGTGTTTGTTATTTATTCTCATTTCTATAAATTAAAGTGTATTTTGTTCATTAAAATAAATTCTATAAATTAAAGTGCATTCTATACATTAAAATACATTCTATACACTTAGTACATTCTATACATTAATGTGCATTCTATACATTAAAATACATTCTATACACTTAGTACATTATCTACATATATGTGCATTCTATACACTTAGTACATTCTTTTCATTGATGTGCATTGGATTGGCATCATGTCAGTCTCGAGAGACAATGGACTTCACCCTCAAGAGGGGACAGTCAGTTGTTGCTCTAGCTTACTCCGCAAACGTTTGGAGTCTGCATCTTGACGCATCTTGTCTTCCCCTGCCTGTAGACCAACACACAAAGTCTGCCACCAGCCGGGTCTGTCTTTTGCAAGTTCCTCCCAGTTGCAGGTGTTCAGATCCAACGCCTTTGGGTCACGCTTGCAAACATCTTTGTAGCATAGGAAGGGTCTACCTTTTTTACGCTTGCCCGTGGTCAGCTCTCCGTAAAAAATATCTTTTGCTATTAGCCCATCCACCATTTTGCACACGTGACCAAGCCACCGGAATCGTAACTAAGCTGACAACCTTTGCACGGTCAACACTTCGTTGTAAGTCACTCTGTCACTCCATGAAATTCCAAGTATGCGTGTCAAGCAGCACATATGAAAAGCATTTAGCCTTTTTTCTTGTGAGACATACAGTGTCCATGTTTTGCTGTCATAGAGGAGGGTACTAATCACACATGATCTGTACACAGCAACCTTTGTGGAGATGGTCAGCATGTTGTTATTTCACACACTCTGTGAGAGCCTGGCAAGTGCTGATGAGGCCATTCCTAATCGTTTCTGCAGCTCTGCGTCCAGTGAAATGTTGTCGGTGATGATAGATCTGAGATAGTTGAAGTAATTTACCACCTCCATATCGTTATCGTTTAAGACAATGTCTGGTGGATCTGCACCCTGTGCAATCACTTTCGTCTTGTGTACATTGATGGTGAGTCCAGACAGATCACATAATTATGTCAACCTATTAATGAGGATCTGTAATTCGGCTTCCGTGTGGGCGACCAGGGCAGCATCGTCTGCGAAGAGCATTTCCCGAATGACAGTCTCCCTTCTCTTACTGTTTGCTCGCAGTCTGGTTAGATTGAATAGTTTTCCATCTGACCTAGTATGCAGAAGGACCCCCCTCTGTGGCAGTTTCAAAGACGTATAAGCACCATGACAAAGAAAATGCCGAATAGAGTAATTTAAATACCATACATTAATGTGTTTTCTACACATTAATTTAAATTCTTTACATTAATGTACATACTATGCAATACTGTGCATTCTGTACATTAAAGTGAAAACTATACAATAATGTGCATTGTTTACTATAATGAGGCATTCTATACATTGATGTTAGTTTTGCACATTATTGTGCTTATTTTTACATTAATGTGCATTCAATAGATGAATGTATTTTCAATACAAGCTAAACGAAAGAGTTCATGGGTAATTAGGTCAACGGCTCAAGGGGTGACACAGCAAAGTGTGTGGCATACACGGGACGCATCCATGACACCAAATAGAAGGTGGCCGGCCACTGTGGAAGAGCTAGCTACCTCACCACGTATATCCCCGCAATGGAGACAATTCTAGGTGGTAGGCTGGAGGACAGTCGTTCAAGAGGCAGACGTTATAAGTGGGTGTATACCATCTGGAGATGGACTGGAAAAAGCCTGCCAGATTGCACCATTACGGCGACAGATAGAGTACACTGGAGATCCATTTCAGTCGACCTTCAATGCGGAGATGGCACAGTAGCTGAACTGAACTACCAAGCAGAAAAATTAACCATATGTTTGCACAAAACGCTTGTTTTAAAATGTAAACAAATTGATAAGTACATGTTATTTCCACTTCCAGATTACCGAAATCACTCCTGCATACGGACCTGCACGAAGGATTCTCCGCCCATGACGTGCAAGTACTACTTCCTGCTAGAACACTACAACACTATGTCGTCTGCCTGTCATGGCTGCCCTAGCAGACAGGCGGATTGTTTCCTGCCCCAGTGCGTCCATGCAGACGGGAACACCCGCGGTGTCTTGACCGCAAACCGCATGATCCCAGGACCAGCCATTAATGTGATTTTTTTTTTTTTAAAGATTTATTGTATAGCTTTTTATTTCGTTATATTTAGCGCGTATCTGTGTTCTTCTGCTGGTGTTACCGGACATTATTTGGAAGCAAAGAATAGTAAACTGATAGTGGGATTCCAGAATTATAGTTGTGAAGAACGACATAAAAAACTGGAACAGAGAAGAACTCCAGGTGATTTAATACAGGTTTATGAAATTATCAACCGAAAGAATAAATGAAAAACAAAGATTTTCAAAGTACATCCACCTACCAGAACAAGAGAGTACAGCGACAAATTAATTAAAGGCTAAGAACAGAATGGCGATAATGAGGAAGATATCAGTCTCAACATGGGGAGCGGTCCATGTTGCGAGCATACCGTGACAGTGGAACACATCCTACAAAGCTGCACGCTCACGCAGGAAAAGAGAAAACAATACTGGCCTCGTGAGACAGATATGAGACAAAGGCTGTAGGGAGATTAAACAGCCTTACAAATAACGGTGTCTTTTGTAATAGAAACTGGAACCTTGATCTGAGGATGAACGAAGAAGAAGAAGAAGAAGAACAAGAAGAAAAAGAAGAAGAAGAAGAAGAAGAAGAAATCAAGGTCCAGTTTAGATACTAGAAAATATTTTTTAGTCAGAGAGTACTGAATGCTTGGAATGCATTGCCACAAGAAATAGTGGAGGCAGTGTCAATTAATGCTTTGAAGAATAGATTGGATGCGCATAGTTTTTAAATCAAGCGAAGTAAAAGAAACTGGTTGTATATATACTCTGCAGAGTCTTCTAAACCAGTATTAAGACGTTAAGTTAAGCTAAGTAAGTTAAGTAAGTTAAGTTAAGCTAAGTAAGTTAAGTAGGCTAAGTAAGTTAAGTAAGTTAAGTTAAGCTAAGTAAGCTAAGTAAGCTAAGTAAGTTAAGTAAGTTAAGTTTAGCTAAACAAGCTAAGTAAGCTAAGTAAGTTAAGTAAGTTAAGTTAAGCTAAGTAAGTTAAGTAAGTTAAGTAAGTTAAGAAAGTTAAGTTAAGCTAAGTAAGCTAAGTAAGTTAAGTAAGTTAAGTTAAGCTAAGTAAGCTAAGTAAGCTAAGTAAGTTAAGTAAGTTAAGTAAGTTAAGTAAGTTAAGTAAGCTAAGTAAGTTAAGTTAAGCTAAGTAAGTTAAGTAAGTTAAGTTAAGCTAAGTAAGTTAAGTAAGTTAAGTTAAGCTAAGTAAGCTAAGTAAGCTAAGTAAGTTAAGTAAGTAAAGTTAAGCTAAGTAAGCTAAGTAAGTTAAGTAATCTTCCAGGCGGAGATTCTATGAAGGAGGTGGCGCTGGATAGGACACACACTGCTAAACACAACCAATCCAATTTCGCAAAGAAATCTTTGTCGTGAAATATACACGGACAGAGAAGCAAAGGAATGACAAAGAACACATAGAGAAATTATCTGCAGGTCGGCACAAGAAAAACAAGGAGCAGGTGGATAGAACTAAAGATAAAAGCCCAAGAGTTAGTCAGTTAGTCATGTGCTCCGATGGGATAAGGTAAAACCCTAAGTGCAGATTTGGATGGTAGCAAATGCTTTCATATTCAAACGGTCCGAACGAGCTGGTGAGACTCAACCTAAACTGTGAAATTTGTTCGCTAGAAGACGATCAACATCTCCGTCGGCCGTTGTCTATACGTCCGAATAACAACTGGGATATGGATGCTATTGACAATGATACCTATCGAGCAGAACGAGACAGGCGATTAGACAAGGCTGTACATCGGGCTGGCAACGTCACCACGTAAAAACCATTGCTATCTACACCGTAGTGCTGACAAATGGACTCTGGATTCCCTAAAAGCTGGTTCCAGTAAAGTAAATCCAGTGTATTCCTGTATTCCTGGAACAACCAGCTATATGGTAGTGACGGTGTGCTCCGTGGGAGCCTCAAGGTTTTTGATTTTTTCTTACACTCCAACACGATCATAGAACCTCACTTTTTCTTCTTGTGCGTCCAGGCTTTTTGGTCATGCTAGATCTCAAGTCCCGTCGCTAGTTCAAAGTCAACAGTCCTCTCCAGGTCGGGGTGGCAGCCCTACAGTCCTCTCCAGGTCCGGGTGGTAGCCATACAGTCCTCTCCAGGTCCGGGTGGCAGCCCCACAGCTTCTGCGTCAACTCGGCTCCGTCTGCCCAGGTTTGATATCGTAGGTCTCTGTATACTGGACAGTCCTGTACGATGTGTTCAGGGGTCTGCTTTAGTGTATACTAATACAGTTCCTAAGCCAATGAACAACCTTCATTAGCCTTTTTACAACACGCGTACTTGGCAAAACAACTTGATTATCTGTACTTTGCCTATGTCTTGGCTCTCCTGTCCCATACCTACAGTCAGGCTAACAGTCAAATAAGTATTCATGATGGGTGCTCCCAGACTTTGTGTCTGCAAATACACAGGACCAAAACACAGGTTTTGAGAATCAATACAACTATCGATGTTCAGACACTGCTGCTGGCTTGTTGTTGTTTGTTTGTGTTGAATGTCCACAATAAGTAGGTGTACTCTTTTGTGTACCGTGAAAAGGGCTTTAAGTGACGGGGTGTGGTAGCTTTCCTCACATCCCGAGCGTGCCGATCAAATTGGGTGGCGGTCCTCCAGACGATTTTGTCATGTTTGGTTTCATCTGAATGACGCTCACTACTGCGGGGATCACGTCAATCCACATCTTGTCAGTCAGTCTGTCTTGAAAACAGCCTGCTTCCAAGGAGAGAGATAGTGGTCCTGGTCAGTATAGTGTGCCTGGCCCTGGTCAGTATAGTGTGCCTGGCCCTGACGCGACTTCCTAGTCAGTATGTTGTGCCTGACTGAACAGCGTTTCAGTTCCCCACTATGTTGGGCGACACGACACCATCCTACAAGACATGAACTCCTTCGTGTGTCCTGGTAGCAAAGCACGGACACAGATGTCGCAATATGATTACAAAAAAACAAGACGTGCTTTCTATGTGTTGGAGTACTTATGGAAATCAAAATAAATGAAATCCAACACCAAAAATTGTCTAAATCCCAATGAAAAGTCGGTTTCATTTTATGGCTTTGAAAAGTGGGGATACCAACAAAGGTAACAATAAAGATAACAACAAAGAAAGTACCAAAGGAGCAGACTTTCACAAATGTGTGTCTGTACAGAAGAGGGGGATTGAAATGGTATGATGAGATCACTAATGTGGAATTGTGGGAGAGAACTGGGCAGATACCGGGGGAACATGACATGAAGAAGACGTATTGGGCTGTCTATAGCAGGCATGCCAGACAGCTCGGTCGTTTTCACTTGAGCTGTCTGTATAGGCTGGTCAGGATCAGGTGGCAAGACAACGTGTCTAGGCTGGTCAAGTTCAGGTGGCAGGACAAAGTGTCTAGGTTGGTTTGTCTAGGTTGGTCAGGATGAGGTGGCGAGACAAAGTGTCTAGGTTTGTCTGGATAAGGTGGCAGGACAAAGTGTCTAGGTTGGTCAGGATCAGGTGGCAGGACAAGGTGTCTAGGTTGGTTTGTCTAGGTTGGTCAGGATCAGGTGGCACAACAAAGTGTCCAGGTTGGTCAGGATCAGGTGAGACGACAAAGTGTCTAGGTTGGTCTGGATCAAGAGGCAGGACAAAGTGCCTAGGTTGGTCAGGATCAGGTGAGACGACAAAGTGTCTAGGTTGATCAGGATCAGGTGGCAGGACAAAGTGCCTATGTTGGTCAGGATAAGGTGGCAGGACAAAGTGTCTAGGTTGGTCAGGATCAGGTGGCAGGACAAAGTGTCTAGGTTGGTCAGGATCAGGTGGCAGGACAAAGTGTCTAGGCTGGTCAGGATCAGGTGGCAGGACAAAGTGTCTAGGTTGGTCACTATCATGTGGCAGAACAAAGTGTCTAAGTTGGTCAGGATCAGGTGGCAGTACAAAGTGTCTTGGTTGGTCAGGATCAGGCTGCAGGACAAAGTGTCTAGGTTGGTTTGTCTAGGTTGGTCAGGATCAGGTGGCGAGACAAAGTGTCTATGTTGGTCAGGATCAGGTGACACGACAAAGTATCTAGGTTGGTCAGGATCAGGTGGCAGGACAAAGTGTCTAGGTTGGTCAGGATCAGGTGACACGACAAAGTGTCTAGGTTGGTCAGGATAAGGTGGCAGGACAAAGTATCTAGGTTGGTCACTATCATATGACAGAACAAAGTGTGTCTTGGTTGGTCAGGATCAGGCGGCAGGACAAAGTGTCTAGGTTGGTTTGTATAGGTTGGTCAGGATCAGGTGGCGAGACAAAGTGTCTAGGTTGGTCAGGATCAGGTGACACGACAAAGTGTCTAGGTTGGTCAGGATCAGGTGGCACGACAAAGTGTCTTGGTTGGTTCGGATCAGGTGACAGGACAAAGTGTCTTGGTTGGTTAGGATCAGGTGACAGGACAAAGTGCCTAACTGAAGTTCTTAGCTATACTAACATGTTGAGCATCCATACACTTCTGAGATTGGCTCAGCTAAGATGGACGGGACACGCTAGATGACCGGATGCCTAAGCAACTATTATAGGAAGAGCTCACAGCGGTCAAACGCCCACCGGGGGGGGGGGGGGAGGTGTGGCGGTATGGGGCAGAAGAAACGTTGGAAGTATATCTGAGAAGCGTCAAAATTGATGTCTCTTCCTGGGAGATGCTTGCACATAACCGCACCACCTAACGTGCTAGTATCCCCTAAGGTCCTCAGATCAAAAAGAATAGACCCATCACAGAGGCTCGGCGGAAGCGTTCTGCCTAAAAAAATATGAAAAGAACGACGATTCCACAGCCAGCTCACCGCATGAGTGCCCTGAATGTAGCAGGTTATGATGCTCCTGGATTGGTCTTTACAGCCATCAGAGAACATTTGTTTTTAATTGAAGTCTCATAATAGGGTGTAGCTGACCTTACCCTTACCCCTTTCCTACGCCCCGCTCCACACCTTTCCAGTTGTAATGAGCCACGCTATCCACGCGGAGAACAACATATATCAGCAGTAATACAAGTTGTGTTACAAATTTATTCCACAACAACTTCAGGTTTGTGAAGGGGATACAATCGTGGTAGTGGTAGACAACCGAATGGAACTAGGGGAGGGAACATCCATTCACTGGCATGGACTAAGGCAGATTGGCACACAGCACATGGACGGAGCCAACCTGGTTACCCAATGTCCGATCAATACCTGGAATAAGATGACCTACAGGTAAGATCTGCTATTTTATATTGAACTTCTTTTGAAGGATCGAACTTTTGAACACAGTCAGTTCTCTCATCTCGTATCCTTTCTCTCTTTTTAATTTTCTTCCTCTTATTTTTCTTCCTCTTCTTCTTCCTGCTATTCTTTAACTGCTTCTTCTCTTTCTTATTTTTTCCATTAGTTTCTTTTCTTATTAGTCTTGTTTCGTTTTCCTCTCCTTCCTCTTCTTATTCATTTTTCTTCTTATCATTTTCTTCTTCGTCTTTCTTCTTCTTCATTAACTTCTTCTTTTTAATTGGTCACCTCTTCTGTTTTCTTCTTCTTCATGTTCTTCCTCTAATTTCTTTTTAATTTTTCTTAATCTTCTTCTTCTTCCCATTGTTCTTCTTCATCTACTACCACTACTACAACAACAACAACAACAACTACTACTACTACTACTACTACTACTACTACTACTACTACTACTTCATCTCTATCGTTGCTTTGTTGAATAAGTTAACAGAAGTAAAGATAATCTATCCTTTCAACCTGATAGATCGTACAGGCTTCAAATGCTTCATCCCCGACGGCAACATTTACTTTTAAAATTGTATTTTAAAATTTGTAATACCAGGACAATTTTTATTCACATTCCTGTGGTCTGACCGGAGGATTAAAGTGCTGATGTTCTCTGGAGACAAGACTCGAACATATTTACATTCTGTTGGAGAGAACTTAGGTCGGGGTATAAACATGCTAGAAAGGATACACAAAAGAGCTACAATCCTGATCATAGGATTCCACAATTATAGAAGACAAACTCAGAAATACTGGTCTACAAAGTCTAGGACAGAGAAGAATTCGAGATAACCTAATACAACTTTATAAATTAATCAATAGCAAGGATAAATTAGACTATCAAGTTTTTCAAAGTACAACAGGCTACAAGAACAAGAAAACATATCTTCAAATTGTTTAAAGACAGATCCATATTATATATTAGGAAATATTTATTTAGTCAGAGAGTGAGGGATGCTTGGAACGCATTACCACATGATGTGGTGAAGGCAGGATGAGTTAATGCATTCAAAAACAAATTGGATGTTGACACTTATTTTTTTTATTGGTAGAGGGAAATGTACTGCTTGAATACATACTGTGTAGAGCCTTCTATACCAATAAAATGAAGTTAAGTTCAGATGAATCAGATATGTTGTTTGCCTGTCAAATCAGCGGGTCGTAAGCAGCTATTGTACGGTTAAACCAAAAGAGACAAGCACTCATGGAAGGGACTGACAAAACGATACAAAGACTAATTGAAAGTGTCTCCCTACAGTTTTCTCATGAATTTTGCTTCCTGACAGATCCTTGCTCAGCCTAGCGCAATGCAATAACACATGGTGCTCGCATCGCTCAGCAAAGAATGATCGATGTTAAGCAAACACAAAAATCAAATAAATCCAGGTTCCCGAACAGAAAAGAAAGCAGGACGGGCAAAATACTGACCCCTTCCATTCAGTCCTTTCGCTGCTTGTTTCATCTTCTTAATATCTGTCTTGGAGTAGTCATATGTTCGTGTACTTATGTTTTCTTCCTTTATTCCAATAAGATTTCAACAGATGATCTGATGGTCACTTGAGCCATTCAGTTCTCCAACGGTAATGTTTTCAGTCATATTTCTTTTTCTGTAGTAAATACTAGATCGAGTGTGTTTTTGCATCTTGTAGCTTCTGAAATTTGTTGAATAAAATACTTTAACAAGTATGCAATTAGCATAATGGTTTTGACTCCACAAGTGCTTCTGCTATGTCCCATTTCTTTTTTATGGAAAGTTGAAATCCCCCGTTAATTAAAATTTCTCTACACTTGCTTTTTCTATGCTACTAATCAGCTGCTCTTTTTGACTCAACGCCAGCATCAATATACACAACATCATTTTCATCAACAATAACAACACCATCAATATCAACAACAGCATCAATATCAACAACATTATCAATATCAACAACTGCATACCCATCAACAATAACATTATCAATATCAACAATATAATCAAGATCAACAGCAGCTTCGATATCAACAAACGCCTTAATATCAATAATAGCAGCAAAATCATCAAAAAAATAACAATACCGTCAGTAACAATAACAACAACATCAACATGAATCGGTAAAACATCAACAAAATAATGACTATCCCATCAAACAATGCAATACCATCTTTAATAACTACAACAACAACAATAACAACAACAATAGCAACAACAATTACAGCAATATTGCCAAAATAAAACCAACAATAATGACAGTAACATCACCAACAATAACAACAATGTCAACAAAGATTACAATAAAAACAGCAAAAACATGTGAAGCATTGCCGTCTGCTGATAACCTGGATGAAAGTTTATTATCTGTAGCAGATCTATAACAAAGACTACTTAACGTTACCACTTCAACAAAGAAAACACTAAAACTTGCGTTCACTATGGTTAATGATCCAGCGGCCTATGGGCTTCTGTCCTGTGGCCCAACTTTAACCATAAAAAAAGATAATTCATTTAGTTGCAAGCATATTTGTTATGACAATATCAAACCAAAGAAAAGAACTACTAAACTAAATAATATCATATAATAAACTAACACAGATGATTCAAGCATAAGTTGTGGGTGTAACCTCTATAACTACTTTACCCAGGTTGTATGACTCATATCTGAACTAACACAAAACCTAAACTTAGTCTAATCCAATCTTGTTGCAACTTAGTGCTTAAATAGTTAATTCGCTGTGTTCTGCCGCTTCTCCGGGTCGTCTAGGTTGGGGGTGAATCTGCCGTCCACCGGTTGACTGTCTTAGTTGTCGAACGTATGAACATGGGTTAGCATGAGCTCCAGAAGGAGTTCAGCTATAATGCACTTTTATACCAGTAACTAGTTCCCAATAGCCGAACGTGTTTCTCTAGTGCCCGTGTTACATCTGTTCTGAGAGAATGTGTTTCCTGAGGATTCTTAGGAGTTCACCTCTCTTTTATCTCGTATTTCGAGCCGTCGGGATTTTATCCAAGGATTCTAAAGAACCATTTTTTAAGTACCATTTTTTAAGTACACAAACGTTTGATTGTTTAAGGGCCACAGTTCCTCCAACAAGCACCAATGCAATGGCCACTAGAGAACAGTCAGACATCCTTCTAGAGCAACTATCGAATCGTAACAGGGCAAATCTTCCCACTCGCAAGTGATCAGATCTCTTTCTCATATTGTTTACAGAGTGTCCATCATTCGCACATTTGAGCGAAATGCAAGACTCTAAGTGTATGATGGGATAACCACCCAATAAACGCTCTCTCTCTCTCTCTCTCTCTCTCTCTCTCTCTCTCTCTCTCTCTCTCTCTCTCCCAAATCATGAATCTCTCCTCGCCTCTCTTTTATAAACCCTTTTTTTAGCCATGGAAACATATAAATGGCTGTCGAACCCCCCCTACCCGCCACACCACACCACTATGTCTGATACCAGTCCGATACTAAGAATGGGTAGGTCTAACACCTACCCCCCCCCCCCCCACACCACACTCTTATGTCTGGTGCCAGTCCGATACTAAGAATGGGTAGGTCTAACACCTACTCTTAATCAGATAGGTTTAATTTTATAGTAAACGCCAAACTCTCACTTCGGTCTGCGCAGAGGCGTTTTGCTGACTCTATATTGACCTGGCTTCGCTAACTATTATTCAGGCAATTTTTGACTCTCAGAGAATTCAGTCGCCAGCCCCAATTTCATCTGCACTATACGCTTATGCTCCACATAGACCTGTTGCATACCAATAACAACGTAAATGACAATAACAGCCTCATTAACAAGAACAGCACCATCATATCAACCACAACATCCTGAACAACAAGAGCACCAACAAAAACAACATTGGCACCATTATCAACACCATCATCATAAAATATTACAACAGCAACACGACAGTTCAGTTCATCCCGTAACCCATCAGGTCGTTGGTGCACACATGAAGACACTCCCAAAATCCCACGCCATCCCTCTCTATCTGTCGCCGCCTGTCGTATCTCACCACTCAGTGATGTTGTCCACCCATCTCTTCCTTGGATGTCCTCGCCCTCTCTGTCCCGGTACGGAACATACATTCCAAGTGCCCAGAATTAATCCTCTCTACTGAGTCTTATGGTATCACCAGTTGCACACTTAACACCTCCGCCCCTGGTGTGGGACGGCAGGCGCGGTCCTTGTTGACCCGGGCTGCGACCAATCCGGTATAATAATTTCGTTTTTGTCCTCATGTGTGATTCTTAGGCTTGAAATCACCTGGTGACGCCCATCTCCTCTCCAAGTTGCGTTAGGCCAACATCTGCATGTAACCTGGAGGAGCCCACCCCCCCCCTCCCAGGTGAGCCATTGCCTCGTTAGCCTAGAGCCTCACGGTTCTAGTTGCCCAGTGTGTACCCCGAGGAGATGAGGTTGGCTTGTGAGCTAACTTAATCGGCAGGCTACTAATTTTACTTTTCACTCTTCCAGGGAAGAGCTAGCCGACCTCAGCGCCACTGGAATGTGGTGCCGAGCATGAGCACACCTTACAGCAACGACAAACCAAATTATTTATTTTCAAATATATTTCAGATTTAAGGCTGCAGATCCGGGCACCTATTTCTGGCACTCACATTCCTCCATCCAGAGATCTGACGGTCTGTATGGGGGTCTGGTCATACGAACTCCACATGACCTTGACCCGCATAGACACATGTACGACTATGACCTTCCCGAACACTATATTGTTCTCACAGAATGGTGTACAAATACAGCAGGGGAGGCTTTCTCTCAGGAATTCCATGGAGTTAAACGTGCCGAAATTTCTGGCATTTTGATCAATGGTTTGTATGATTTGTATGGGCATGCTTTTACTAGGTCAATGAATGTCATCGCACAGGTCGTGTGGTATTCTCGCGCTACTTCGACAAATCGGCAGCATGTGGGAATATGGTCCTTGACCCACATTGCTCGGCAGGCTGTGCTTCTCCGAGAGTGATGCATATCCTCGCTAGAAGGGCTATTGTGAACACTTTGTGAAGCTCTGCTAGTAGGTTGAAAGGGCTGCAGTTAGCCTGATCGTCTTTGTTCTACTTCTTGAAGATTAGGACGGTCTTAGGTGGATGGTATTTTCTTTGTTTCCAGAAATCGAGATTATCGGAGAACCAATTAGGACAACGCGCGCCTCGCTTGAGCGCATCTCGGGGAACTACCAATCAGGCAGCAACACCAGATGGGCCTTCACAGCAGTGGCCTTCTGAGAAGGTCCCAAGCCAAAGACATTCCACAGCATATAATCTATTTAAAACATAGTTGGGCTGGACATACTACAAGAAGAAATGGTGAGCGATGAAGCTTCAGAACTGCCCTTTGGGACCAGCGAGAAGAGGAGAGACCTCGTTGACAGCCTCCCACCAGATGGCATGGCTAGCTAGAGATGAGCAACAATATCCACGACCCTGTACTGAACAAGCTGGTCAATCACCTGTCGACTAACGAGTCGATTAAGCTTGCTATTAAGATTAAGATTATGATTAAGATTGCGATTAAGATTACGATTATGATTACCATTACGATTACAGCTAAGACTACGGTTAAGATTACAATTAAGATTACGATTAAGACTACGATTATGGCTAACATTATACAGCTTACCCTTCTGCAGTGCTACTGATTAGAGTGGAAGAGCACTAGCTTTTCATAGCAAAGGTACTTGGTTGACTGCAAGGTAAGAAAACAGGCGGCAAGGAAAGGAACTGGTCACACTACTTCACAAATATGTGGCTTAGTACAATGAAGAATCTAATACTTCATCATTGACGGCATTGTATCCAGTGGATCTGACAACCAACTGCCGTAATGCAGCCTACCCAAACAGGCGTTCTGCTCTATGTTCAGTTTCTAAGAATATCCTTCACTGTACGCCAGGTGTTCAGTCTCTCTCTTTCTCTCTCTCTCTATCTATCTCTCTATCTCTCTCAGTATCTCTCTCTCTCTCTCTCTCTCTCTCTCTCTCTCTCTCTCTCTCAGTAAAGGCCGAATGTTCTGGATGCTTGTGAATTGTACCCACTCCTATTCCGTTATATCATTCATCTGACTTCTCTCGTTATTTGTCCACGTGTGTCAGAGTAGGCATTTCTGAAGAGTTTACTCCCTTGGCTAAATGACGTCACCCTTGACAACAGAAACGCTACAACTGTCGTTAACCAATGAGACAAAGCAATATCATTTATTTTCATGAATAATTGTCGCATAATTTCAAACAAACGAAAAGAACTTCTAAACTAAATAATAATAATAATAATATATTTAGACTATACTAACACAGAAGATACAAGCAAGTGATATTGATGTTACTTCAGTAAACTACTTAATACCCAGATTATAGGTCTCATATGAAATAACATAAATCATAAACTTAATCTAATTGAATAGTGTTATGAATCAGTGGTTCTATCTAATTCGGCTCCTGTAGTCTTCCGGATCGTCTACGTTCGTGGTGACCTGCCGTTCCTGTCAGGGTTGCTGCTTTAGGTTGTCAAGCGTGGTTGAACAAATGAGTTATGTTTCACTTACGACTGTTAGCAGTTCTTAAGTGTTTGAGATGTGTTCTTTTGGTGCAGGTGTTACACCAGTATCGAGCAATTTCGTTCTCTGAGGGCCCATGTGATGCACCTCTCTTTCTGAACTCACGTACCTTTCGGAACACAGTCCCTAGGATTTACTGAATCCTTAATCCTACCACTGGGAACGCATTCCCTAGGATTCACTGAATCCTTAATTGTACAACTGGGAACGCAGTTCCTAGGATTCTCTGAATCCCCAATCGAACCGAATTCTCTTACCACTAGCTGTGAATTTAGCATCCTCTTTTGTTCCTGTATTGTTATATAACTTATTGATAAATTTCTAAATATCCCCCCTATTCATACCTAGCGTGCCCATAATTGGTGTCTGTGAAACCAGAATGTCTGCTCTTTTGTTGGCCGGAACCACATCTTGACCCAGACCCACGCCTGTCACTAGAGGTGTGATGCTCCTACAGCTGCCAACCACTCATGCCTAAACCAGCGCTTCTTCACCTTTCCACTTAAAGATTGGGAGCCTGGACACAATGGATGTCCTTGATAAAGAGGTCAAGCAGCCATCTTGCTGGAGACCAAAAGGGATTACCTGTCAAGAAATGCTAAAGAAGAAAGGACAGAGGATGATCATTCAAATGAACTCTTTTATGCAAATGAGCAATGCCTACTACACGAGAGTGAAGATGATCTTACAGGAACACCTGACTGTGCTCAACTCTGTGTGTGTAAGATACAATATGAAAATTAACACATCCAAAATATAAACTTTGCAGATAAGCAGATCGTCTGAAAACATGAACATTATGGTAAATGGGACCAAGATTAAACATATCATTGGGACCTAAGGGTTATAATAGAGCATACAGGTAAGGTGAGTGAGCATTTCAGGTAGCAGTGAAAAAGGCAAATGCAATGTTAGGTATGATCAAAAGAAATATTAAACATAGGAGCAAGGAAGTAATAGTCAAACTGAACAAAGCATTAGTTAGACCTAGATGGGAGTACTGTGTACTGGAGTAACCTAATGATTGGTCTTTCTACACTTATTTGTTGCAGCACCTTTGCAATTATCAGGTATTTTTTCCTGGTAATCAGTTGTTGCTGTCCATCGATTACTGTGAACAAAGACAATGTTCAGCAAATCAACCTACACGGGATAGGTGTCGCCATCAAGATAAAAGTGTGTCATGCTATAGTGTTAGCCGCTCTGCTGCATTACTGCAAAACATGGACAGTATATCGTTTTCATGTGAGTTGTCTGTGTAGGCTGCTCAGAGACAGTAGACAGGACAAAGTACCAAATTCTGAAATCTTAGCAAGTCAAACATGTCCAGTATCAGGAGAACAGAGCTGACAAACTCTCATCATGAGAACAGTACTGACAGACTCTCATCATGAGAACAGTACTGACAGACACTCATCATGAGAACAAAACTGACAGACTCTCATCATGAGAACAAAACTGACACTCTCATCATGAGAACAAAACTGACAGACTCTCATCTTCAGAACAGAACTGACAGACTCTCATCATGAGAACAGAACTGACAGACTCTCATCATGAGAACAGTGCTGACAGACTCTCATCATGAGAACAGAACTGACAGACTCTCATCTTCAGAACAGAACTGACAGACTCTCATCTTCAGAACAGAACTGACAGACTCTCATCATGACAACAGAACTGACAGACTCTCATCATGAGAACAGTGCTGACAGACTCTCATCACGAGAGCAGAACTGACAGACTCTCATCATGAGAACAGCACTGACAGACTCTCATCATGAGAACAGTACTGACAGACACTCATCATGAGAACAAAACTGACAGACTCTCATCTTCAGAACAGAACTGACAGACTCTCATCATGAGAACAGAACTGACAGACTCTCATCATGAGAACAGAACTGACAGACTCTCATCATGAGAACAGTGCTGACAGACTCTCATCACGAGAACAGAACTGACAGACTCTCATCATGAGAACAGTGCTGACAGACTCTCATCATGAGAACAGTGCTGACAGACTCTCATCATGAGAACATAATTGACAGACTCTCATCTTCAGAACAGAACTGACAGACTCTCATCTTCAGAACAGAACTGACAGACTCTCATCATGAGAACAGAACTGACAGACTCTCATCATGAGAACAGTGCTGACAGACTCTCATCATGAGAACAGAACTGACAGACTCTCATCATGAGAACAGAACTGACAGACTCTCATCATGAGAACAGTGCTGACAGACTCTCATCACGAGAACAGAACTGACAGACTCTCATCACGAGAACAGAACTGACAGACTCTCATCATGAGAACAGAACTGACAGACTCTCATCATGAGAACATAATTGACAGACTCTCATCTTCAGAACAGAACTGACAGACTCTCATCTTCAGAACAGAACTGACAGACTCTCATCATGAGAACAGAACTGACAGACTCTCATCATGAGAACATAACTGAGAACAGAAGACCAAAGGGTCTCTGGAAAGCTTCAACATTAAAGCCCCCTACTTGAAAAACTTACATAGAACTGTTCCATCTGGAGCGCTAGTATCAAACAAGGTGATCAGATCGCAGAGCGATCCTTCATTTTTGGGGCTCAGATAAAAACGAGCCGTCAGAAATAACCGAACGCACGACGACCTACAGCAGACTCCCAACATGAGTAACCTGAGTGTGGCAGAGTCTGTAGTGCCATGATTGGACTTTACATTCATATGAGATCATTTCTTGGACCACAAGTTCGATGCTGTTGCCATTTTCCCTTGCGGTGGGCAACTATTATTACACCGGAATTCGCTTGGTTCAACCTCATTACAAGATAGACGATTGATACCCTCGTAACAAGACAGATGATTGATACCCTCGTAATAAAATAGATGATTGATACCTTCGTAACAAGACAAATGATTGATACTCTCGTAATAAAATAGATGATTGAGACCCTCGTAACAAGATAGACGATTGATACCCTCGTAACAAGATAGATGATTGATACCCTCGTAATAAAATAGATGATTGATACCCTCGTAATAAAATAGATGATTGATACCCTCGTAACAAGATAGATGATTGATACCCTCGTAATAAAATAGATGATTGATACCCTCGTAATAAAATAGATGATTGATACCCTCGTAACAAGATAGATGATTGATACCCTCGTAACAAGATAGATGATTGATACCCTCGTAACAAGATAGATGATTGATACCCTCGTAACAAGATAGATGATTGATACCCTTGTAACAAGATAGATGATTGATACCCTCGTAACAAGATAGATGATTGATACCCTCGTAACAAGATAGATGATTGATACCCTCGTAACAAGATAGATGATTGATACCCTCGTAACAAGATAGATGATTGATACCCTCGTAATAAAATAGATGATTGATACCCTCGTAATAAAATAGATGATTGATACCCTCGTAACAAGATAGATGATTGATACCCTCGTAACAAGATAGATGATTGATACCCTCGTAACAAGATAGATGATTGATACCCTCGTAACAAGATAGATGATTGATACCCTTGTAACAAGATAGATGATTGATACCCTCGTAACAAGATAGATGATTGATACCCTCGTAACAAGATAGATGATTGATACCCTCGTAACAAGATAGATGATTGATACCCTCGTAACAAGATAGATGATTGATACCCTCGTAACAAGATAGACGATTGATACCCTCGTAACAAGATAGATGATTGATACCCTCGTAACAAGATAGATGATTGATACCCTCGTAACAAGATAGATGATTGATACCCTCGTAACAAGATAGATGATTGATACCCTCGTAACAAGATAGATGACTGATACCCTCGTAACAAGATAGATGATTGATACCCTCGTAACAAGATAGATGATTGATACCCTCGTAACAAGATAGATGATTGATACCCTCGTAACAAGATAGATGATTGATACCCTCGTAACAAGATAGATGATTGATACTCTCGTAACAAGATAGATGATTGATACCCTCGTAACAAGATAGATGATTGATACCCTCGTAACAAGATAGATGATTGATACCCTCGTAACAAGATAGATGATTGATGCTGCCATAAGTTGGTGAGATCCTTTTCTTGATTTGAGGACAATGACAGAATTCGCCATCATCCAGCAGGACTCGCCTGTTCATCGCGCTAGAAAACAGTTGCGCTGCTCACTCAGAAGACGCCTGAGTTTATCCAACCGAAACTGTGGCCATTAAATAGTCCAGACTTAACCCCATAAGGAGACCAGGTAGCGCAATGGTTAGTGCACTGGTTTCCCAGCTGAGTTCGGTGTCCAATTGATGTGGGATTTTCCCGATCGGCCCCTGGACTGACCCAGCCTAACCAATTTTGATAGAGTAAAGGCGGCCGTCATGATGTTGACCATAGTACCCTTAGTGTTCCTTTGACCAAGAAAAATATTGGCATAACACCATGTTCCCAGTATATTATTATTTGCGGCGTTGTTTAAGAGAACGTGTACCGAGAGAGATTTGTTGACAAAGTGGATGAGCTTGGAAATTGGATACAGAAGGTACGACCCGGAAACCAAGCTGCGGTCGTCACAGAGGAGACACATTATCCTCGAGGCCGAAAAAAAGCGAGGTAGGTGCGCAGCAATGTCAAAGTCATGTTGGCCGGTTTTTGTAATTTTTTTCCCCATGTGGGGTTGTGCATCAGGAGTACGCATGGCAAGGTCAAAACATTACCAAAGATACTACCTGGAGGTCATCCGTGGCCTTCGTGATGCTATTAGGCACAAACGACTGGACCTTGCGAACAAAGGGAACTTGGCAGCTCCCCCCGCGCATTCGTCGCGTCTGATCCAGATTTTCTTGGCCAAACACAACTTTCCTCTGGTTCTCCAGCCTCCCTATTCTCCCGACATGACATTCTTCTGGTTCTCCAGCCTCCCTAGCCTCCTGACATGGCTGTTCCCCAAGCTGAAAACCCGGCTGAAAGGATCTGCTTTGAGCCACGAGAAGAGATTATGCGTATTGCGGCGTCCCTATGGCAGCTCATTCCTAAAGAGGTCTTCCTGAAATGCTTCCAAGAATGGCCGAACTACTAAGAGAAGTGTGTGGAGTCCTAAGAAGAATACTATAAAGGTGATTCGAGTTTCAAACCCTCAGGTAAGTAATTTTATTTTTCAGACCCCAAGGTCGGATACTTTTTGAACATACCTCGTATTCTTATGGATACCTTCTTCGTCTAGTACCTTCTTGTTATTTATTTCGTGTATACATCTCCAGTCATTTTCCATAATGGTTCCAACTTTTAAAACATTTTACCAGGTCTCGGCTCTTCTAATGGAGGTCCTACAATGCCTTACCCAGAGTTCACAGTAAAGGCCGGCAGCCAGTACCGCTTCCGGGTAGCATACAATGGGATATTTAACTGTCCGTTGTATATAACTATTGATGGACACACCCTGTTAATGATTGCCACAGATGGCCACAACTTTGAGCCCCTTGAGGTGGATGGTTTCACGATATTTTCTGGGGAGAGATATGACTTCATTCTAAGGACCAAGCATGAGGTCAAGGAGAACTTTTGGATGCGATTTAAAGGTCAAGATCGGTGTGATGATAGTGTCTTTCAGGTGTGTATTTATGTAGTATAGTTTGCTACGAAAGTATTACGTGTGATATTATAGATAACCAATAGTTTACTGCGAACGAATTACAGTAGCCGCCACCTAATGACAACTTGTGAAACTACCAATTACATCTTTCAGCTATCCCATATCAGTTTGTGACCTACTTACTGACATACTCGCAATGTGGTTTACTAGCCAATCTTGTTCTATATCAAGGTCTTTTAAGATCTCAGTGGTTTTCTTTCTTGCTGTCCGTGGTATTTTGAACAATTTCCTGTAACGTTTTAACTAATCTTCTTCGTTAGTGTTCGTGTGATTGTCCATGTCTCGCATCCGTACATTGCCACTGGGAAGATGCAGGTCTATTTTTGTCGTTGCGTTAGTGATCTGCCATAAGTTTCTCAATTTCCTGTTCAACTCTTGCTTGCCAATTGGCATTCGTCCTCTTGCTTCTTATTGGCAATCTCCATTGTTGATTATAATTGAGCCAAGATATTAACAGGGAAACTGTATTCCATCAATTGCAGTGGCGGTTTCATTGTAATATGAGGTTGCCAGCCCCATGCGCATCTCTCATTAGTTGCCTTTTACGACACGATCGGAAGATGACAGTGTTGAATGGCCACCACGAGTACGTTTACTCTTTTGTGCGTCCTAAAATAGGTGTTAAGTGGTGTGTTGCAGAAACTTCTCCCAAATCCCGAGCGTGCTAATGAAGTTGGACCTGGATACTTCAGCCGGCTGTGCTGTACTTGTCTTCCTATGTGTGTAGCTCACTACTACAGGGATCATGTCGATGGCCCACCTAGTTTGCCACGTGGGCCCCCTTCAGGGGAACTAACCTTAATGTAAGCGAATATCATTCTCGTCAGTGGAGTTATACATGATAATGAACATGATAACTTTTTTATTTCAGGCAGCCATATTGAGATACGATGGAGCCAGTCATTCTCACCCAGAAGAGCAAGCGACCTTTCATAAAACGGTAGAGAGAGCAGGCGAAAGGGTATGTATGACATTCTTAACAAGCAAATATACAACCTACACAGACCGAATCACACATGATGAAGTGCGACCAATGATTGAGCCTACAGGTGCACAGTACACGGCAAGGAAAGTCGGGGACGTCCGAGAAAACGATGGGTAGACAACATTCATTAAAGGACTAACCTACGACCTGAGGAGACACACAAAACAACTGTAGACAGAGAAGGGTGGCGCAGAATTGTAGAGCTGTCAGTGAGCTGCCTAAATGATCTCAAGAGGTCCCAGGATTAACTGGACCGAACTGACACACAAAAAAAAACCTATGTTTTTCAGTACGTTTTTGAATGAAGTGTCCAGGATCCGTCAAAATGGGATAGATCAACAGGTCACACTATTAAAGGCTGTGTACACAATTTTAGATCTCTAGTTTATAGGAACGTTGGTTAAAATAGGAGAAATAGAAGTCCATGTAAGCCAACAATGGTCAAGTTCAATAACAGCTTGTTAAAAAAATGTTAATTCACTTTCTGGCAAGAATGTCGCAATGTCCAGCTTGGCAGACATGGAGTTTTTTCTTAGTACAATCACTTCTCCGGGTACAAAAAGTAATGCAAACCTACCTGCCAAGAACTTAAAACAATCAACTAGGTTGATAATGAACACGATGACGTTTTTAAACACTATGCTCATGATAAGCATTTGGGCAGGGAATGGACAGATAATAAAACCTTAGAAGATCTTGATTGTACAGACGACCTAGCCCTACTAAGTACTACTAATGAAAAAAACACAAGAAAATATAGACTCAGCCAATGGTTAGATCAGATAGGACTCAGCCAATGGTTAGATCAGATAGGACTCAGCCAATGGTTAGAACAGATAGGACTCACCCAATGGTTAGATCAGATAGGACTCAGCCAATGGTTAGATCAGATAGGACTCAGCCAATGGTTAGAACAGATAGGACTCAGCCAATGGTTAGAACAGATAGGATTCAGCCAATGGTTAGAACAGATAGGACTCAGCCAATGGTTAGAACAGATAGGACTCAGCCAATGGTTAGAACAGATAGGACTCAGCCAATGGTTAGAACAGATAGGACTCAGCCAATGGTTAGAACAGATAGGACTCAGCCAATGGTTAGAACAGATATCACTCAGCCAATGGTTAGAACAGATAGAACTCAGCCAATGGTTAGATCAGATAGGACTCAGCCAATGGTTAGAACAGATAGGACTCAGCCAATGGTTAGAACAGATAGGACTCAGCCAATGGTTAGAACAGACAGGACACAGCCAATGGTTAGAACGGATAGGAATCAGCCAATGGTTAGAACAGATAGGACTCAGCCAATGGTTAGAACAGATAGAACTCAGCCAATGGTTAGAACAGATAGGACTCAGCCAATGGTTAGAACAGATAGGACTTCAAGTAAACGCTCCAAAGACGAAAGTCATGGCTTCCACAACCACAACAGTTGATATCAAGCTACAGGTGAAATCATGGCTTCCACAACCACAACGGTTGATCTCAAGCTACAGGTGAAATCATGGCTTCCACAACCACAACAGTTGATATCAAGCTACAGGTGAAATCATGGCTTCCACAACCACAACGGTTGATATCAAGCTACAGGTGAAATCATGGCTTCCACAACCACAACGGTTGATATCAAGCTACAGGTGAAATCATGGCTTCCACAACCACAACAGTTGATATCAAGCTACAGGTGAAATCATGGCTTCCACAACCACAACAGTTGATATCAAGCTACAGGTGAAATCATGGCTTCCACAACCACAACGGTTGATCTCAAGCTACAGGTGAAATCATGGCTTCCACAACCACAACGGTTGATATCAAGCTACAGGTGAAATCTCAACCAAATGTCCGACACTTCACATACCTGGGACGCACAATGACACAAGATGGAGATGCCACGAAATAAATGTCTACTAGAACTGATGTGGCCTCATGCACCTTTAATCAGCTCACCATCATCTGGAAATCAACGACACTCAGCAAGCACACCAGACCATTCAACTCAATCGTAATATCAGTCCTGACATTTGGATATGAAAGCTGGAAGGCAACAAAAGCGCTGGAAAACAAACTAAATGTCTTTGAAAATAAATGTCTAAGACAAATTATTGAGTATACGCTGCGACCAATTCATTACTAATGCTTCGATAAGTACAGACACAAACAAACTATACGTGTCGTCCATCATCCGGAAAAAAACGATGGACATACATGGGACATGTCGTTAGAATGAACAACAACCGTCTTCCATTGCAAGCACTCAAATGGACACCAGCAGGGTTCGGAAAACAGGGAGACCCAAGGAAACACTCAGAAGGACAAACATCCGAGAGGGCTCAACTATGAGCCTCAGCACGATACAAGATCTAAATACAGTGGCGTCAAACAGTTCCAACTGGAGATCATTTGTTTCTGCCACATGCGCCGTATTTGGCGCGCAAAGAACATAGATAGAGAGATAGACAGACAGACAAATAGATAGACAGAGATAGATAGATAGATAGATAGATAGATATATAAATAGATAGATAGATAGATAGATAGATAGATAGATAGATAGATAGATAGATAGATAGATAGATAGATAGATAGATAGACAGACAGGTTGGCAGTTGTATGAAGCGACGTTCTGTAAAGGACATGCAGCCTTACTTTATGTGCTGAGTATGACGTCACAATAATATAAAACTCAAATAAAATCAGTGCAGATTAAATTTCTGATCTCTATAATGACTTTATTGATCATGAAACAAACTTTGATATGATAGACAGGACTAAACTTTGGAAGATACTGGAAGACTATGGTGAACAAGGCCAGCTTCTTGGTAGTGTCAGAGCACTGTATCGTTTGAGTGTAAACGTGTCAGAACGACTGATGGTTTCACAGATGCTTGTAAAATCCCTGTAGGAGTGAGACAGGAGTGTGCTTTCTCCTCTGCTGTTTAACATATACATGGAAAAAATCGTATATCATCGACCAGTAAAAAAAAAGACACCTGAAGCAGAACAAAGCTCAATACACGAATTACTATTTGTAGATTTTTTGTTTTGTTTTGCGTTCGCCTAATTTCTCTAATCCACAAGGTGGTGTGCGTTGCACTCTGGTTTTTATTTTGCGCCTGTCGGGCCAGTGTATCCAACTTCAGCATGCATTTTATGGAAGGGTCTGTTTCCTCCTGCATTTTCTAAGGGTTTTCTTCCCCCGGGTAACGGCCGGTGCAGTGATGGGGATCGAACCCAGCGCCTTCAGTATGTGAGCCGTGCCACTTACCCACTAGCCCACGCCGTCCCCTCACTTTGTAGATGATCATTGCTTGCTGTACGACGATTCAAATAAACTGCTAAACCACATGAACGCGCTTGCGACTACTTGTGCTAAATACAATATGCGAATTAACGAGACAAAGACAGAAACTATGAGCTTCAGTAGAACTCCTGGGCCACTCAATAAAAGTCTAAATGATGTTGTTCTTAAACAGAGTCATCAGTTCAAGTATTTGGGCAGTATTTGTTCGGCAGCTGGTAGGATCGAAAGGGAAGTCAAGACTAGGTGTCAGAAAGCATCTGCGGTGACTTATCATATGTCCTCACTGCTCTAGGCACCCGAGCATTAGTTTGGCAACAAACCAACAGCTGATAAACAGTTGTTTTTTTATGCCAACTCTGTACTACCAGTGCCAAACTTGGCCTCTGTCCAGGGCGCGTGAGAGCAGAATTTCGAGATGTGTGATGAAGTGTTTGAGGGAGGTCATCGGTGTTACCAGGAAAGACAGAATACGGAACGACGACATTCGAAGTATGATCGGCACTACGTCTTGGGCCGAATATATTTTACAGGCAACAAATAAGTTGGTTTGATCATCTAATGAGAATGAACCCTCATCAACCTTCACTGGTGGCTTAGAACGCTGGTAGATCTGGCTACAAGGCAAGGCGACGACCGCGAGACAGAGGGCATTAGAATGATTGTGCACCGACACAGGCTCACAATGTCTGACGCAACGCACTTGGCGCAGGATAGACGACTTAAGCTCCCCCTGACACCTCAGCGACACAAGTGGACAGAAAACTAACTAACTATAATTACTTCTGCAATTGAGAATCTACATTGAGCCACCAGTTTACACCTGTCTTTATAACACTATCCAAGAAATCTCGTGCAACCAAATGCTACTTCTACCTTCTTCCTTGTTCTTCTTCTTCTTCTTCTTCTTCCTCTTCTTCTTCTTGCTCTTCTACGCTCTTTTCATCTTGGGGTAGATGTGTAAACAAGCAACTCTCTCCAAGCAGACCTGCCCTGACCCCGTTATCCAGTTCTGTCCCGTTTCTCCTTGTTTTCCTTGTACCTGATCCTCGTCTCTTTTCCGTGTGTTCTTTGACCTTTCTCTGTAACCTTATCGAACCACTTAATTGTGGATGAATGAATTATTAATATAGGTTTGCTATGGTTGCGGTTATTGTTAATGGTGCAACCTGTTTATGGTGTCTAGTTTGTTGAACTGAAATATAGATAACAACAGAAGTGCTATAGAAGGAAGCAAAAAATGCCGTGAACAGAGAACAAGATAAATAAAGACATTCTACAACAACTGATGATACAAGAAAATCGACATAGACACAATAAGGAGATATTTCTATCTTATGAAAGGACACACTGGTCTGGAGATGATGATAGTGGAAGGCATGGTGCCTGGAAAGAGCGAAACCCAGAAAATATGGTATCAAGATATTACTGGAAGTTTCAAGATGTTCTTGCACCACACGGGCCGACTTCCTCAAGACCGCCGTGTGTTTAATGGGGCCCTAACGGTGACTAGGTTCTGGGAAGAATATGTCACATGATGATGATGAGTTAGCCTAATACCCCAGATCATGCTTTCTTTACAGCAAGCGCATTCATCACATGGATGGTTGTGGTTTGAATGCTAATGGTCCATTACTACCCTTCTTGCGTGTTGTCTGGTGCACATGTTTTAATACAAAACTATTTACGGTCCTGCAAATGTAGTGATAACATTTCTAACAAAGACAAACCTCAAGATGGATGTAGCTGCCATGTCAATACTGAATGTGATCTGGAGAAGCGACAGCAGCACTGCTTTGAGAGTCAAGCTATACAAATCATTAGGGCTGTCTATTTTTTGTGTGACTAATATGAGAGCTGGACACTAACTGCTGACATGGAAAGAAGGGTACACGTTTACAAATCCTACATAATTATTTATACAAAATAGAAAACAGATGATCACGTAGCGGGGTGCAACTACAAGATGTCAACGAGTTAATCTATCTTTGGCTACTGGAATAACATGAAGTCTGAATTGATAAGACGTTGCAGCGCGTGCTAGGCAGCCTTCCCGTCCATTATCAAGGTCATGGACCAAGACCAGAACCTACGAGCCTCTCTCTTCACTGTGCTCCCTGCTACCTGCTACGGTGCTGAGACATGCACACTTACAAAATCACTGGAGGACAAGTTGAGAGTGACCCAGCCTCTCTTGAGACACGCTTGGAATCACTCCGTGGAACCAATGTTTCCTAAAGCTCCACAATTCTGACAAAGGACGATTGTCCTTTGTGAAGGATGCGGTAATCTATGCAGACACGGCAAACCATAGATGGGCAGGTTACCTGCTGCGACAAAACGATGGTCGATGAAGCACGGCGACAGCAGTCTGGTATCCCCGAGGCAAGAAAAGACAACGGGAAGACCTGCAATGCATTGGTCAGACTCCCTTGTTGTACACAACAGCAACCAAGACTATGGAGGAGGGCTGACCAGGAACTGGACTTCCGTGGCAAAAGACAGGGTCCGCTGGAGAGGAAGTTGGGACCTGCAGCTAGGCCGAAGAACAGGTCATCAATATCAAGAAGTAGATCAGGTCAAAAGGAATCATTTCTGTCAGTAGTGGAACGTCGAACACTGACTTGATTCCATCTCCAAAATTATATTTTAGGCAAATTGAAGGCGGAAGGAAGCGAGGAAAACAAAGAAAGGCATGGGTTGATAACATCGGAGAATGGGCTGGACGATTTTTCCACAGTCGTCCACGGGGCTGAGCATAGAGGACTATGGTGGATCTTGTATTGCTTTCACCGTGAACCCCTACAGCCCTAATAGTTTGTTTGATAGATTTATTAATTAACTGATTAATTGATTGCTTGATATATTGATTGATTCATTGATTGATTGATGTTTTGCGAGTGCTTACAATATATTAGTGTTTGCTGTGGATGTCGCTACAAATGTGTTTATTTACTGGTCTCTGAGTTTCCATTTGTTTGATCACTTGCCGTAATATAACCAAACATTCCCAGATTCTGAATGGACTTAGTGGTATTTCAAGCAACACGTCATTCCAAGTGGCGGACCTGCAGGTGTTGGGGTCAGATCCTGACCCACACGTTCTCATAAAAGAGGCAGATAAGAAGTTTTATATTTCAATCGGTAAGTGGAAGAAATTCTCAGATTAGAGAGGTTGTGATTCTCGAACTTTTCCAGGTTTGTTGGTTGATTATTGATTATCCTGCAGCCTATAGGCTCCTGCCCTTTAGCCCAATGCCATATTGTGGTATCTGCAAGTGATTGTGAGCTGCTGCTGTTTAGTCATGTGCAGTTTGCTCCATTTGTCTGGCATCGGAGGAAGAAGCTTGCCAAACACAGACAAGTCGGGACTTTTAGAAAAAATGCGGCTCAACAGTTTCGTAGGTATGACTGCACAGCCGGCACTCTGCAGTCTGTTGTGGTTGGATTCTGTTCAATTGACTGCCAAGTTGTATGTGTTGAGTGCGAAGTCGAAAGATTGGTGATTCGATCTCTCCTTTTCAGAAGATTCATGTTGTCTTTGGATGGCTAAATGTTTGTAGACCTCTGGGGGAGAAATTACCACCTTCTGTCTCGCCACCCCACCATGAGGCGATTCTAGGCCCCTTAGGCATTTCTCTCCTAAGTTTTGAGAGATTTGAAATATACTCCTATATCTGTTCAGCCGTCTCTTTGTTCGCAGTCTTCAGTAGATGTGTGACTGTGTGTATGGTTGTGTGTGTATTGTTGTTCTTGATTTGATCCCTCTTAGGAAGCACACAGGTCCGACCAAGCTGTAAATGGGGACATGGTTTATTGTTTTATAAAGAAAGGCAGCGAGGAAGAGAACTGGCCACTTAACCTCATAAACAAACCAGATCCTATTACAATGAAGTTTCCACCAATCTTCCTCTTCCTCTACTTCTTCTTCCTCTTTGATCAACTGAAGCTGTGCTTCTAGCCCGATGTGGTTCATGAAGGACTGCGTTCCAGGTCTTCGCTAGTTCCCTATAGCTTTTCGATCATGTTCCCCCCATCCCCTGTCTCTCTTTGGTCTATATAAGTGGACCAGTTCTACAGAATATGTTCTGGTGTTTGCTTAGGTGCTCCACAATCGCTCATGGAAGTGTCTCTGAGACCCATTCTGTGGAGGTTGGCCTTGAGTCTGCAATGTCCCGTTCTGATTATGAAGATCTTTATCTGCCCGTCTCTGTCAAGCGTGTCCAAGCTGTCATTTTCTGGCGTGTAATCTTTGTGCTGGTCTCTACATTCCGTCCTCACAGATCGGTTGATGAAAGTCTTTGTTTTTAACAACTATGTGGATGGCGAGTCTGCGTGCCGCCATTCTCGGCCTTTGCGAGCTCATCTGCTTTCTCTTTTCCAAGAATCCAACACTGGGCGGGAACTACTGAAGGTTTAAATCTGTTTTTTTGAGACAGCAACTCGATGTTATGTTTATTTTAGTGTGAGAGTCTACCTTGTTTGGGGCTTGGTATGACTTGATCATATTCTTTGAAGTTGTGTTTTGGCAGATAAGAATCTGAGTTGCATAAACAGCTGTTTCTCAACCTCTGAAATTGGTACACGTCTCTCCTGCTGGTATGGAGTAATTGTCTATGCCGTCGTTGGAGTGTGCGATGTAGATTTCACTGCCACCCCTTTTGTCGATCACAGAGGCCGATCCATCTATGTACACATGTCCAGGAGTTGCTGGAGTACTGTCGCTAGAGCTGATGTAGAACGTGGGTTTGTTGTTCTGTTGTTGACTGTTCACTTTTCTTTGTTATCCCTTGAGCCTCAGAAGAATTATTTTAGATCGATCCTGGATCAGTGGCAATGGTTCTGGAATCAGGGCTTCGCACTTTTCGATTTCGGCTTCAAGGATGTCTCCACCAGTAAAACTTCCTTCCCTGACAGCAATATTCTCTATGACATCGCCTTTTGTCCTTTATGCATATCTGCTCTACTTCCCTGTACACGTGTACCGTTAAGTCGGTGGGTATTTAAGCTGTCAAATATCTCAATTAAAGGAATCAGTGGGTAGTCATTTCCAGCAGATCATCAAGAGCCAATGTCTGGGAAATCCACAAATACGTTGTCACCAGCTTTACCGATTCTCTCTCAGTCGCTAGGGTTGGTTTCCGGTCACTTCCATTTAGCAATTATCGTGCGATAACTTAACCTATCGTCTTTATACTGGTTTAGAAAACTCTGCAGAGTCTGTATACAACCAGTTCCATTTACATCACCTTGCTCTAGAAGCCGTACGCATCCAATCTATTCTTAAATGCATTAACCGTCCCAGCCTTCACCACCTCCCCTGGCAATGCATTCCAAGCATTCACAACTCTCTGGCTAAAAAAATACTTCCTTATATCCAATCTGGACCTCTCCTTAGTCAACTTGTAGCTGTGCCCTCTTGTTCTTGTTGGTGGTTGTATTTTTTAAAAAACTTGTTATAGTCTAATTCATCCATTCCTCTGATCATCTTATACACCTGTATTAAGTCACCACGAATTCTTCTCTATTCTAGACAGTGTAAGCTTGTTCTTTTTAATCTTTCCTCATAACTGTAATTCTGGAATCCCACTATCAGCTTTTGTTGCTCTTTTTTGTATCCTTTCCAGCATGTTTATATCCCCTCTCTGATAAGGACTCCACACCTGTACACAGTACTTCAATCTAGGTCTAACTAATGCTTTATACAGTTTGACTATCACTTCCTTGCTCCTGTGTTTAATATTTCTTTTTATCATCCCTAACATTGCATTTGCCTTTTTTACTGCTACCTGAACTTGCTCCCTCACCTTACATGTATGATCTATTATAACCCCTATGTCCCTTTCTTTATCTATCTTTCTAATATTGTTCTCTCCCATTCTGTAATTATGTTCCATATTGGATCTACCCATGTGGATGACTCTACTTTTATCTACATTAAACTCCATTTGCCAGCTTACAGACCATTCTCAAATGTTATCTAAATCCGACCTCAATATATCCACTTCTGCTTTAGATGAGACACTACTGCATAGTTTTGTGTCATCAGCAAATTTTGCAATAATGGATCCCATACCTATGTCCAAATCATTTATATATATCAAGAATAAAATTGGTCCCAAAACCGAGCCCTGTGGCACTCCACTTTATACTTCACACCACTCAGAGTACTCCTTATTTATGCCCACCCTTTGCCTTCTTCCGGTTAACCAATTTTCAATCCATTTGGTTACTTCTTTTTTCTTTGATTAGGTACCCATACTGAGTATTTCTAATTAGATTAAATTTATCTAAATGCATTACAATGTTTTCTTTGATTATTGACTCTAACAATTTACAGACTATGCTCGTTAAGCTCACTGGTCTATAATGTGCTGGATCAGCTTTTTTGCCATTTTTGAATAAGGCAATCACTCCCGCATCTTTCCAATCCCGTGGAACAATCCCTTGTGCAAGTGATTGAGAGCATAATATAGCCAATGGTTTTGCTAATTGGTCTCTAATTTCAAACAGCAATTTTGGATGAATACCATCTTGACCTGGACATTTATCCACTTTCAACCCCTCCAATTTTGTTAAAACTATTTCCTCTGTAATACAGATTGATCCTAATCCCGCTGTATCCATGTCTCTTTGAAAAATATCTACAGGCTCTGGGATTTTGGAGCAGTCCTCTTTTGTGTACACTGTGCCAAAGTAGGGATTGAGTAGATTTGCTGCCTACCTATTTTCACATTTTTTTATTCCTGTGCTGTCTATGAGAGGGCCTAGTTTGTCCTTTGATCTCTGTTTATTTCTAACATAAGAGAAGAAGCTTATACTATCAGTCTTGAACCTCTGAGCAAATTTCTTTACGAAGTCTATTTTTGCTGTTTTATTCGCTTTCTGAGATATGTTTTGCTTGTCCAAATATTTTAAATATGTTTCTTTTGATTTACCTGCCTCTATCTATTTTTTCCATGCTCTATTTTTAGCTCTTCTACATTTAACTACAATTTTAGTTATCCACTTTTTACGCTAGGGGTTTACCTCCCTATATGGAACACATTCCTCTTTTACCGTTTCGAGAACTGTTTTAAAACTCTCCCACTCCTGTTCAACATTTGTTCCTCCGACAATAACTTCCCAGATTCTGTGGTTCACTGCCTCTTTCATCCTCTTAACATCTGCCTTAGAGTAGTCATATGTTCGCGTGTTTATGTTCACTTCTTTCCCTGCAATAAGATCCCATCGGATGATTTGATGGTCACTTGAGCCAAACAGTTCCCCAACGGTAACGTTTTCAATCATATTTTCCTCTGTAGTAAAAACTAGGTCGAGTATGTTTTTGCCTCTGGTGGCTGCTTCTACATGTTGAATTAAAAAATTTTCAGTTATGCACTTAACAAAAGGTTTTGACTCTACAAGTGCTTCTGCTATATCCCATTTTACTTCTGGAAAGTTGAAATCTCCCATTAATAATAATTTCCCTTCACTTGCCTTTGCTATGCTACTAATCAGCTCCTCATCTTCCTCTTTTTGACTTGATGGACATCTATAGCATACTCCAATCACTGTTTTTTCACCCCCACTTTCTATTTCACCCCATACACTTTCATTTTTGTTACCACATGATAAATACTCTCTGGTCGTTATATTAACAGAATTTATACAGTATAATAAAACACCACCCCCCCCCCACCCCTTAGCCTTGTCTCCAACTACCCTATCCTTCCTTAACATTGTATATCCCTCTATTTCAAGTTCACCATCTACAGTGTCCTCATATGCCCATGATTCTGTTAACCCTATTATATCTGGGTTTTCTTCCTCTACATACAGTTCCAATTCTTCTCTTTTATTTACTATGCTTCTCACATTTGCATACAAACATTTTAGTTTGCAATTTTGTTGTTTTTCCAGTTTTTGCTTTTGCTGCATCATTTTAATGTTTGCTTTTCCACTACTTAATTCCCACTTCTCTGCCCAAAACTCTCTCCTTTGACTAGATCCTCTATAGCACCCTATTTTAGGCCTATCTTTAGTCTCATACTCTGTGTGCAACTGTGTTGACTGGACTAGGGTGTGTTGACTAGGGTCCATGTGGGATCCAGAGAGGGAACCCTGTACTCCGCTGCCTCGCGAGGAGGGAGAGTTTGATGAGTACTCCTTATCGTATGTGTCGGTGTGATATTTGTGGCTGTCTTTGTAGTGCCGAGTACCATGTGGATTTTTCTAAACTTTCTTATTCCACCTCTTCTTCCCCTTTTGGTTTTTCGCTTCCTTGTCCTTCAGTTTTGTGAGGACAAGTTGTTTTTTTTTGGAGGCTGTTGTGTTCCCGCAGATATTTGAGTAGTTTGTTTGCGCATGATAATATTGCGAGTCATAGTCCTAAGAGATGGGTTCTTAAATATTTTACGGTTTTCACGGCTGCTGTTAAACCGTTTTCTCCCGCTAGTCGGTTCATGGCAGGGTCGTTATCGCGTCATGCACCGGTGATTTTCTGACCGTAAACATGACCCAGATCCCCTTGCGTGGGTAGCTGTGATCCTTAAGTGAATTGAGAAATCGGAAATGCCCTTTCCACGATCCTAAACAGTGGAAACACAGGTCCAGTTAATTTTCACATGTAAATTATGCACAATTATATCCAAAAATGAACGAGAATATCGCGGGATAATCCTGGTAAACATAAATCACTCCGATATTGGGAGCAACACAATTCAGCAGCCTGTAATGGCGCTCGATTAATATATTACTCTATTACTCGATGTCTAAGAAACTCCCGGTGGGAAACCTACGGGTCAGCTCTCCCTAAATTCTGTCTTGCTCTAGTCTTTACCCATTTTTTATTCTTCTCAGGCTTTGTCTATGCTCATCCCGTTCCAACGTGGCCGCCGGTCAGGAGATACATCTGTAACGGCACCTTTGACCAGTTCGCTGATCGTGTCATTGCTAGGTCTGCACCACCTGTCAATCTGAGTGACAGTTTGTCACCAAATCACACGTTGCTGAAATCTCCTCTCAATGTACTAATGTGGCTCTGGACACTAGCGCCTGAGAGGAGTCAAAGCTTCTATAAATATGTATGTGTCCGCTAGTCACTACAACGTTTATGATACGCTAGCTCTCAATCCCCTTGAATTGACTTGGTCCTTCTAATTCTTACACGTCTTAAATCTTTAGCATCACCGTCCTAGACTGTGACAACACTTTTATGAATTCCTAACTTTCTCCTGTCTTGATTACTGGACAATGAAACATCCCCGTTAGAATTGGCAGATATTCAGAGCTCTGACTGAACCTGCTTACACCTGCACCAAAACATACATGCATTGTTTAACAGGCAGACAGATGCACACACAGATAAACAAACAAACAGTCACACAAACAGAAAGACAGACACAAATACACACACAGACAGACACACAGACACATACATACATACACACACAGAGATTGGCATGCAGGCACGCACGCACACACGCAGGCAGGCAAGCATGCACGCGCACACACACACACATAACTGTACATTACTAAGTGACATATAACCCGACTTGATCAACAAACATTTGTACTCTCCAGCCGCAAGCAAGCTTGAAGATACGAGGTTCAAAACTCCACCCCACCCAAGCATTTCTACCCAGAAGCCACCATCGATTCGTCCAGTTAACCAACAGTTCAACTACATATCATCACTACTTCCCCCTTCTCCGCCCTTGACCCAATTTCAGGATATCCCACAGGTATAGAATAAAGGAAGCGACTTTCATTGAAAACACTGGGCGATAAACTTTGACTTGTGTGTGTTTCTAAGATGGAACCAAGTTGTCTGTACCTTGTTTGAGCTGTTGAATATGAAAATGGCTGTTACAACAGCAGTTAGCTCTAGCTTTTGAAATATTTATTTTCTTACGGTTTATGAATTTGCACGATTATCCTCATAGAGGAAATTATTGATTTTGTCTGTCGCTTGTAATGCGTTTCAGGATCATCTCTCACTAGCGTCCAGCAATAGTCAGCTTGCATTACAAAGGTAATTCTCAGAAAACGCCAGCCGTTCGTGATTAAATTTCTACGGAGGATAATGGGTATAGACTGACAAGACATGGTGAGGAACGAATTGCTATGGCAAAGAAGCCAATAACAACCAGTTGAGCAATAAATCAAACTTAAGAAATGGGGTTGGATAAGACACATACTACAGAAAGCACCACCAAACGTGACCAGAGAGGCCCTGACACGGAATCCACAGGAGAAGAGAAAGACAGGTAGATATAGAAACACCCGGAGAAGAGACTGAAATTAAACGTGTGTACTTATACCTCAACTAAAGAGAGGTGGAAAGGACAGCTCAAAATCGAACCTACTGGTGCAAGGTTGTCAATGGCATATGTTTCGGAAGGAGCAACAGGCATTGATAGTGATTACTGCGCTATATGTTTTGACTCAATTATTTCTCTATAAGCCTTAACTGTCGACTTTTTGTTCCCTAGAAAGTTTGTGGTAAGTTGCAAGAAAGCATTCCAAGCTAACGTATCATTCCCTGTGAGGATATACTCAAAACTAATCTTGGAAGAGCTGACGATTCTCTGAGGATATACTCCAAACGCTGACCTTGCAAGAGCTGAGGATTATGTGAAGCGACAAATAAATCTTACTTGACTTTGGCCTGGCGAAGTCTTGTACATTTCTCAAGAAGATACTCACACTTTTTCCAATTTTGACCCATGGCCTTTACCGAATTCTTAATTAATCCAAGTTTCAGTTTAGAACGGGTTAGCTCACACGAGAAACTTCGATGTGGCAGTAAATGTTGTATTGTTGAAAGAAGCCCTTAAGTCAACACTACTTGGAAAAGTTTGTGCAATCGCAGAAATCAGAAGATTTGTTGCAGCAGACGTCAAGAAAAAGTCCTGTGATCATAGATACTCCATTTTTGGAAATAAACAAGAAGAGAGCAATTTACTTACTTACTTAGTCGCTCCTCTTCTACCGTGAGGTGTAGAGGTAGAGGCAATTTAAATCAAAGAAAAGTTTCCTCCATACTGTACAATGAACAGACCAGCAGCCTGAGCAAAACCACACCGAAATTTGGCGTCAAAGATAGGGTGAGGAATGGATGGGAATCAAAGAAGAACGGGACAGGACATACTAAGTCATACTCTGTATGGAGAACCCTGAACAGATTACAAGTGTCCATGTGTAGATGGAATTTGAAGAAAATGGGGATATGCGTATGATGATGGCTGCGAATGCTGATCCATCCAAGACCTCGAACACCTGTATAATTGCCCAAAATACAAGAACCACGAACTATGGCAGATCTTATGGCAGCAAATGAAAGAACTTCCAGGGCAGCTGATTTCTGGTCCAATACTTTGTGAGGTTGCTGGACGCGGAAAGTAAGTTCAAGTTTGACGTGGATAGGAGAAGCAAGAAAATGCCGGATTGTAGAAGTTGTTCGTTAAGTACGTTAGTTTTCTCTGGTTCAAGTGAGACTTGTTCTTGTAATTGAAAGTCCTGGTCCGGCTATCCCACAGACAGACAAAACCCCAAAATTGTGTGTCACGTGAGATGAAACCCCCACCAAGATGACAATAGCCTTCAAGCAGCCACAAATCTGCCACTTGTACTTGTCTAAGTTGATGGTGTATAACAGTTGTTTCATGTTGTTGTAGGTTTCTGTCATGTGGACTGAGTACCCGAGTGGAACAGATGGTAAAACGGTACCATTATGAAGTAGCAAAGCTTTTTAAGCACCGCAACTTGAACAAATATAGGAACAGTGTCGAACCGTCGTCTTTGAATTCGATTTGTAGTGCTGTCATCAGATATAAATGAAAGCAATTTTTTGGTTGCCGATCACCCTAACATTTCTGCTTTACTTTTTTGACGTTTCTAGAACTCTCACTGGATAACTCTGTTCACTAAATGTAACTGTTTATGTCTGTACAGACTTGAATAGGCACGACATCAGAATCTTTTGATGTAGCTACCTTCCCATGGGACAGACTGGTCTTACGTTGTTCCAGTTTAAGTTGTGATTTTCAGGAAAAACCTAATACCACGTCAATGGGGAAGTCGCTGTACAAATAAGTCAATACGCAAAAAACAGCTATTTTTGGTGCAAAGTTTTTATTTATACTAGGCATGTTTTTGCTGTGTTTTTGGGACTACAACAGTGTAATTTTGTTATGTTGGTATTTCTTTGGTGAACTAGTTTTTATTTAATTTTAAAAAAAATTCTTTGTCATCAGTGTTTTTGTTCTTTGATGGAAAATCTTACAGATACAAGATTTTCAGGCGCATAAAGCATAAAGTAATTTTGAGCGTAAAGAGTCTGTTTGTTGTATATAGTAATGTTGGGACTATATGAACATTTCATGTCGCATAGAGTAATTTTTTGGTGTTTAGATACATTTGTTTTAGTATAGAGTAGTTTTGTGGCGTATAGAGTAATTTTTGACGTATTTAAATATTTTTGGCGTATACAATAATTTTGGGTATATAGAAATATTTCTTTACATTTACAGTAATTGTGTTATTGTAAGATCATAATAAAGTAGAAATTACTGTAATAAATATATATTTTTAACAAGCAACTCAATTTTTATAATGTAGAAGCTGGCGTAATAGATACAATTTCCCCAATGCTTTCTAATTGATTATAATGTTGGATTATTTTTCCAAAATAGAATTTTTCTGAATGACTCGTTTCTAGTTTTTTTCAAGTTTGACTAAGATTTCAGTGGCAAGCTGCAGTGGCAAAAGGCTGGGAGTTATTCGGGATTAAAGCGAAACGCAGTCACTTGCATGGACTTAACCATTGGGACTGAGCAAAGGAAATATACAAAAGTACGTTTTTCAGTAAAAACTGGTGATAGCCTTGTCCAGGATCCGTGAGACGTTGATAGACTAACAGGTCGCACAAGTAGAGTTTTAAAAGAATATAAAGATGCCGCTAACACGCCAGTGTGGAATTTTTGGAAATATAGTGATAGGCCCATATGTTTCTTGACCAGCGGCACACTATAGAGTGATGTGGTCACCATCACCCCAGCCACCTTTACTTTGACCAGCGGCACACTATAGAGTGATGTGGTCACCATCACCCCAGCCACCTTTACTTTGACCAGCGACACACTATAGAGTGATGTGGTCACCATCACCCCAGCCACCTTTACTTTGACCAGCGGCACACTATAGAGTGATGTGGTCACCATCACCCCAGCCACCTTTACTTTGACCAGCGGCACACTATAGAGTGATGTGGTCACCATCACCCCAGCCACCTTTACTTTGACCAGCGGCACACTATAGAGTGATGTGGTCACAATCACCCCAGCCACCTTTACTTTGACCAGCGGCACACTATAGAGTGATGTGGTCACCATCACCCCAGCCACCTTTACTTTGACCAGCGGCACACTATAGAGTGATGTGGTCACCATCACCCCAGCCACCTTTACTTTGACCAGCGGCACACTATAGAGTGATGTGGTCACCATCACCCCAGCCACCTTTACTTTGACCAGCGGCACACTATAGAGTGATGTGGTCACCATCACCCCAGCCACCTTTACTTTGACCAGCGGCACACTATAGAGTGATGTGGTCACCATCACCCCAGCCACCTTTACTTTGACCAGCGGCACACTATAGAGTGATGTGGTCACCATCACCCCAGCCACCTTTACTTTGACCAGCGGCACACTATAGAGTGATGTGGTCACCATCACCCCAGCCACCTTTACTTTGACCAGCGGCACACTATAGAGTGATTTGGTCACCATCACCCCAGCCACCTTTACTTTGACCAGCGGCACACTATAGAGTGATGTGGTCACCATCACCCCAGCCACCTTTACTTTGACCAGCGGCACACTATAGAGTGATTTGGTCACCATCACCCCAGCCACCTTTACTTTGACCAGCGGCACACTATAGAGTGATGTGGTCAACATCACCCCAGCCACCTATTCTTTGACCAGCGGCACACTATAGAGTGATGTGGTCACCATCACCACAGCCACCTTTACTTTTACCAGCGGCACACTAGGGAGTGATGTGGTCCCCATCACCATAGCCACCTTTACTTTGACCAGCGGCACACTATAGAGTGATGTGGTCACCATCACCATAGCCACCTTAACTTTGGCCAGCGGCACACTATAGAGTGATGTGGTCCCCATCACCATATCCACCTTTACTTTGACCAGCGGCACACTATAGAGTGATGTGGTCCCCATCACCCCAGCCACCTTTACTTTGACCAGCGGCACACAATAGAGTGATGTGATCCCCATCACCCCAGCCACCTTTACTTTGACCAGCGGCACACTATAGAGTGATGTGGTCCCCATCACCCCAGCCACCTTTACTTTGACCAGCGGCACACTAGGGAGTGAAGTGGTCACCATCACCCCAGCCACCTTACTTTGACCAGCGGCACAGTAGGGAGTGATGTGATCACCATCACCCCGGCCACCTTTACTTTGACCAGCGGCACACTAGGGAGTGATGTGATCACCATTACCCCAGCCACCTTTACTTTGACCAGCGGCACACTAGGGAGTGATGTGGTCACCATCACCCCAGCCACCTTTACTTTCACAGATTGTTCTGGTACCTATTTCTTCTGCCTTTGTTCTCAGTCTCCCACTAGCATGTAGTCCAGAGAACAGAATGCCTTGTGTCGCTAGTTTACAGATTTACTGGCCGGGTAACAATTTTGAGACTAGGTCGACCCCAGGATCCATTTTACTTTCGAAAAATGTCGCATTAACTGGGAACTGAACCCCGATCATTCGCTCGGAAGTCAGTGCACTAATCACTGTGCTACCTCTAGTGGACACTAGTGCAGCTGTGTAAACATTTAAGAAATTTTGGTTACGGGGCTAGTTAGTTAAAATAGGAGAAATAGAAGTCCCCTCACAAGGACAACTGTCGCGCCAAGTTAAATAGAAGCTGGTAAAAAGAACCCAGGGACCACACCAAGACAAAAACAAAATGATCATCACATTTTCTTGCTCTGGTTGACATTACTTGGATCATTTATCTTGTTTCTGGTTTCAGGATTACTTTTGTAACAACAGCACAGTAACTAAGGACTGCACCAAGGAGTTGTGCAAGTGTGTTCACATGCTGAGCTTTGACCTTGGCGATATTGTAGAGATAGTCCTTGTGTCCTTCACCAACACCGTCATCCACCCTATACACATGCACGGATACAGTTTCCGGATCGTTGCTATGCGTAGCGTGAGTACTTGCATGCCTTGTGTACTATTATTATTAAAGAAATGTCAGGATTAGATATTTGGAAATGTGTTTCATTCAGATAGTGGTGAATGGTTGGAATGCATTACCAAATTATATAATGAGGGCAGAGTCAGTTACTACATTAAAAAATTTACTGGGTGCAAATTGTTATTTTTAGATAAAGGTAAATAGAAGAAACTCCGCAGAGCCTTCTAAACAAGAATAAAAAAAGGCATTGTGTAACGGTACTTTGAAAATAATACAGTGTAAGGCAAAGGTGCACATTGTTAAGGACAGCTGATAAACAACTTATTTAGGTTAGACTAGATTAATGGCGCCGTAGTGTCCGGATAATGGTGTCATCTATTTGTTTTGTTGTAAAAATTCGGATGAGATAACAAACAAGGTATACAATAAATTGTTCATTCGGGTGAATTAAACAAGTGTACATATTTATACCACCATTTGAATACACGCAGACTTGTACAATATCCAGTGCAGTTGTGACGATTAACACCAGATTCAGTGAACATGTTGCAATTTACAGTACCAAACTGACACATGCTAAAGATAAAGCATGCTAAAGCATATGAGTTAGCAGAGACAATAATATAAAATATCATTACAGGCGTGGTCAGGTCAAGTAGAGGCCATCTAAGATATGCCTAATTTTACATGTAGTTATTATTCAGGGTTTAGGCGATAGTCTGCAAGATTTGGCAAGTGTAGAGAGTTGTCAAAGATGGTAGGAGCTAGACTTTCAGAAGAAGGGTAGTAGGGCTAGCGAATTGCCAACGTTGTTGTTATTGTCAGAGTTTGGTGGGGGTACTGGACCAGCCCATTTGCTGGTGTAGCTAGAGACACAAACAGTGGGTAGACGGATTTATGCGATATAGAAAGTTGGGGACAAACTGTCACTATAAGATTGACGAGGGTGATAAGATAGCAAGCGAAGTGAATAGGGTTCAGTTGGAGGAACTTGTTAGACTAACAAATATTGCAGGCACTATAGGAATTCGAGTGACTCGCTGGACAACGGGATATAGACATAAATACCTCGTGACTATCAGCCATCTTGTTTATAGTGGCGCCTAAAATGTCTAATGAAAGGAATACGAGAGTCATTTCAGGCTTTTCAGAAGCATATCCCTCTATGGTACATTAGCAATGGCACTAGTGCCAATTGGAATGAATAATTGCCCTTCCCTTCAAGGCGTTTGTTGTGCTTACGGGCTCAGTTCTTGCGTTTGTCGCGAATGACAATAAACTGAGTTGCTTAACTGAAAGGCAGCAAAATAACAAGGCAAATGTAAAGCTCAAAGGTTAAGTTTTGAGCCTGGTGGGAATGACAACAAACTGACTCGGTTCAGTTCTAGCAAGTCATAATTAGCTCCGCCGGAGTGAGAATTCTTACCTGAACCCTCACGGAGCATTTCCTCTCAGAACGGGTGTAACCTGAACCCTCACGGAGCCCCTCCTCTCAGAACGGGTGTAACCTGAACTCTCACGGAACCCCTCCTCTCAGAACAGGTGTAACACGGGCACTAGAGGGGCACATTCCCAGCGTTTGGGAATCTTCTAGTTCCACAGCGCAGTTCAACGACAGAAGTTTGCAGAGTGCCAGAAACCAGCCAGTCAAGTCACACTGCCATAGGATGAAGAACACTATGAGACCATGAGATCACATAGTTTAAGTGAAATTGTTAGATAATAGAAGAAGAATGAAGACAATAGAACTATGTGTTAGATCCAGGGGTTTCAGCCAGCTCATTCTGATAACCTTTGAATTAGAAAGAGTAGTCAAAGTTTTAGTGGATAAAGTTGTAAATGGCAAGATTGGTAATACATGAATTATCTTGTGTTGTATTATTGACATAATGTAGCAGAGAGGACAGGGTCTTGTTCTATAAGACAGCACTTCGTCTACACACCTTAATCTAAAATAATCTCACACAATAAACTTAGATAAATTCTTTATTCCTTACTAAACTGGCACTCTTCTATTCACAACTTACTCACTCCTATCCAGGGATTACAAAACCTAACAATATCTACCCCTACACCTAAACTATTGTCAACAGTCACCTTTCCCGTGCTTGGCCTTCCGCGACGTACCGCTAGTCCGAATTATGGCAGGAATAGCGCCGGTTAGTACCTCGTGTTGCGACCTCAACCTAGGTAGATCGCCCTTGGCCTTATTCCTTCGTCCTTTCGCTTGACGAATTGCGTTATGGATTCAGGAAAAACCGAATCAGCAGCCCCAGGTATGAATTGACGTGTGTTGTATGAATTTACGTGTATTGAACAGAAGCCGACTGACCACGTGTCGCGGGTCAGCACACGTTCCAGATGACAACGTTCACTCCAACAGCGGGCGATTATCGCCAACTGCTTGGAGGATCGTCCACGTAGCTGGCGCTGGTCACACCCCAGCTTAAATGAAAGGATACTCACAGGTGTAGACTTTAAAAACCTTGAACTGGAGCTCAGGCGAGGTGACGTCTAGTTTAAAGTAAGGTGGTAAACTCATTCAAGGTGTCTGCCGCTTGGAAACCTCGTGTAAATGCGTCAGGCCTGGAAAACCGTGTAGCTCGTGCTGGTGACCTCTAAGAGTGTGGCGCTCAACTGTCTCTTTTCAATGACTCACTCTTCAAACATCGTGTAATATTTCTGCAGATGTATCGTAGCCTATCTGCTGCAGATGGGGTAACGTTCGTCTTCACTGCAAAAACTCTAACGTTCGTCTTCTCTGTGAATTCGTGTAAGGTGAGGATCCTCTTCTAAATTGCGTAAAGTTCCTCACTCCTTCAAATCGTGTTAAGGTTCGTTTTTCCTTCAAATCGTTCTCTAAATCGTGTGAAGTTTTCTCTGCAAATGTCTCCTAGTCTTCTCAAATCGTGCAGTCTGATGCTTCGTGTTCCCCAATCGCGAATTGTAAGAAAAGGCCCTTGCTCCTGGCCCGCCAGGTTTTTTATAACACGAGACTATTTTCTTAGTCGGCGCTACTTGCAAGATGGCGTCGCTTTTACTCCGCCCTCCGTCGCGGTACTCGCCGACTGAGTGGTCAGGCCCGGGTGGGAAGTCCGTGGGGAGACAAGATTTGTCTGCCCAGACTAAATCTGTTACAATAAGTTTAAGTGTTTTCTATGTTGGTTTTATGTATAAGAATAACTGGAAGATGTGAGATATGCCGCTATACGTCACATAGTAAGACTGAGTGAGACAAAGTATAAGTACCTGCAAGTCTGTCACGTCAGTCTGATGAGAATGACAACAGAGTCAGTAAACTCGGAGGCAGTAAACTCGGAGTCAGTAAGCTCAGAGTCAGTAACCTCAGTCAGTAAACTCAGAGGCAGTAAACTCAGTTAGTAAACTCAAGTGGCAGTAAACTCAGTCGGTGGGCAACGCGGAGTCTATCTACGTCAGCTTTCCGTAGATTCCACGTCATATACTATGCACTAAGTACCAGACCACTATTCATCAGTCGACAGGGACTTCAGTGCCTCCAAAACAAAAACCATGGATCTCACATGGACCGATGTTCAGCTCAACGGTCAAGTGATAAAGTTGAGAATTTAGGCAGCAAAGTGACGCAAACGGGGATGTTACAAGGAAAGTTATAATTGGCCACCAATGCCTTCAGCTGATTAACGAATATTTGGAGATCTGGCTCACTGACCTTCTTCACGCGGGATTTTTTTTGAAAAAAATGTGACCTAATTAATTTTCTGAATGTGTCGCTATGGTAGTGTCTTTCAAAATTTGTAACTTGTATGTTTGTTTGTCAATAAATATGATTTTCTTACGTGTAGACACACAATTTGCATAACGAACATGTGGATGTTATTGTTTTTGTTGTGTGTTTGTTAATTTTTTAGATACAAAAAGATGATGTTGAAATTTATGAAAATCACGGAAAAAATTTTGGCTCGACCACTAGGCCTAGTCGCTTCGATAGAAAACCATGGAAACCAAGACAACTTATCGATACTGTGTTTGCAATATCGACACAACTGTTAGTTTCCAATTCAAACGTAGTTCTTTATTTAAACAAAACAAAATAAACAGATCTACTCGATAAAAATCTTTCCTAACAACATACTTCCCCTTTCGCTAAACGTCGGCTTGGTCCAAACGGCGTATACAAAATTAAAACTGTTCAGAAGCCATTTGTAATCGAACACACGATACTTTAACCGGCAAAATATCGTGTATATATGGAGTATGTATTCAGCAGTAAAAAATGGCTGTCGGGAGTGACTCCGTTCAAAAAATAAATTTTTTTTCCGTACACCGTTTTTGTAGGCCGAGTGTGTCAAGAACATCTGGACTGAGGCGTGCTGCAGGACGTGTCAAGCTCAGGGGACTTAACTCTGTGTCATCTCAGTGCTCACATATGGTTGTAGAAGCTGAAAAATGACAGACACTTCGAAATCGGTTTAATGCATTTAAAAAATTAATTCCCTTTGACGTCTATTGGGCATTGGCTGGAAAGAATTCATGACTACTGAGCAAGTATTATTACAGTCTAACCAAAATTACGTTATATAATGGCGTCAGGAAGAAACGTTGGGTGTACACCGGGCACGTACTGCAGATGAACAATACTGAACTCCTGCTACAGGCGATTTTGTGTAAACCTAGAGCAAAAGGAAGCGAGGTAGACTCAGAGAGACTCTGTGTAAAATAATCCCCAGTGAGGGTACAACCATGGGGCTAGGGAACATGCAAGAACTACAGAGAGTGGAGGCAGACCGATCCAACTGAATTTTAAGTTCTACCTTATTTGTCATCTTTGACACTGAAAGACCAAAGGGATTATGCAACTTCAGGTCCGTTCCTGTGTGTTGTTATAGCACCTCCCCCAGGCCTGTGGGCAGCACGGAGAAAATCGACAAATCCCGCTAGTTTATTGTCAATCAATCTTTTGTTATAGTCGTATTGTCCTATCTCTATTTTCTAGTTTGACCGTAGCCTCACCGTGGAAGAGGTCAAGGTCCTTGAAAAGAAGGGCCAGATACCTAGAAGTTCACGAGCACCACTTAAGGATACCATCCCTGTCAGCCCCCAATCTGTGGCCATCATGAGGTTCCGCGCCAACAACCCAGGTAATTGTTTACTTAACATCTTTAACACTGGTTTAGAAGACTCTGCAGAGTCTGTATACAACCAGTTTCTTTTGCTTCACTTGATCTAAAAACTACTCGAATCCAATCTATTATTGAATGCATTAATTGACCCTGACTCCACTATTTCTTGTGAAAATGCATTAAAAGCTAACACCACTCTCTGGCTAAAAAAATATTTGCTTCTGGACCTTTCTTTAATTAATTTGCATCTGTGCCCTCTTGTTCTTGTAGGCGGTTGTACTTTGAAAAAAACTTTTTATAGTCTAATTTATCCTTTTCCTCGATTATATTATAAACCTGTATTAGATCACCTTAAATTCTGATCTTTTCTAGACACTGTTTGCTGGTTATTCTGAATCTTTTATATTAACTATAATTCCAGATCCCACTATCAGTTTTGTCGCTCTTCTTTGTGGTGGTCACCTGGGACACAGATATAGAAAAGAAATTCATGAGTATGGATTGGGAATTAACACTGAGAAAATGTAAACTTTGATAATATGGGCAATCAATCTTCTCTAAATATAAAAAAAGACGGCCAATTACTGGAGAAAGACCAGAGCTTCTTCTATCGTGGAAATATACAAATAGACGGCCAATTACTGGAACAATACCAGAGCTTCTTCTATAATGGAAATATAATAACCGAAGATGGAAGACGTGAAGTGGAAATTAAGAAGAGAATATGGATAGTCAAATCTATTTTCACCAACTTGAGTCACATGTTGACTCCATGGAAGTCACTCACACATAAGAGTGATCAGGTTTGATGTCTTCAGTGTTTGAATTGGAAACGTGGACAGTGTACAAACAGTTGGAGAAGAGAACTGATGCATTTGAAAAGTGGATATATAGAAGAATGAAGCGCATTTCCTGGGGAAAAAAGAAAACAAGTAAAGAACTCTTAGAGAAAATGTAAATGTAAGATGTAAAGAGAATTAAAGAAACAAATCACAAGTCAAACAATTGCATTGCCGCAGGATATAGTGGAAGCAGAGACAGTTAATGCATTCAAAAATAGATTGGATGCTCACAGTATTTTCAGTATCCGTGGAGTGAAATAAACTGGTTGTATACAGACTCTGTAGAGCATTCTAAGCCAGCATAATGAAGTTAAGTTACGTTAAGTTAAGAAGTTAAGTTAATTAAGATGTTTGGGTCACAACAGAAGACATAAAACCTTACAGAAAACAATACTGGAAGGAAACGTTAGAGCTAAGTCGTGTCAGAGGTAAACAACGATATAAGCGGAAGGATAATATCAACAGTCTGGCAGATTGTACCCCCAAGGTAAGAGACAGAGGACGTGGGAGATCCATTTCAGACAACCTAACATACATAGATGACACTTGAACTGAACTAAGTACCATAACAATCACTGCTGTCAGGGATGAACAGTTAGTGACTTTAATAAGCCTCAGTATTTTGTATAAGGTGGAATGACCTGCTTTCCGTCTCACTGCTTATATTATCTAACAATAAGCCGGGTTATCGTGTTTGTATTTTGTTCTTTGCAAAACATGGGACTACCCATTAGTTATCAGCTTACGGTAGTCTAAGCCAAAAATAGAGCCATCTCTTCTTAAGTTGTCGACTTAGGGAAGTCTAGGCCAAGAATAGAGCCATCTCTTAAGTTATCCACTTACGGAAGCTTAGACTAAAGACTGACTCGCTACTTAAGTTATTAACTTACACAACCATGCGCCAAAGCACTTTGAGGTCAATTGTATTGATGGCTACTGTAGCAATTTGTTTTTCCTTCATGAAGCTACTATCCCAACCTGCCGTCTGAAGAATCCGAATAGTTAACACACCTCATAACAGAACAACTGGGAGAGAAAGAGATATTCCTCATCAAGTCAATGCAGAATAACTTCCGTTTAGGTATTCTTGCAGCTTAATACAATTCCGTTTAGAAGTTTCGAGACATTTCTGTGACATGAAATAATTGGAAATCTAAAAACGGATGATGGAAGATGCGGAATAGAGAGGGTAGGTAGATAGTCTACATGTGTAAATCAAGCGCAAGCTTGGTTCGCGAATAAAAACATGCCGGACTAGAAATCGCTATCGGTCCAATTTGACAGGGCATGTCGGGGATTTGTCTCGGTATGACCACTTCTTCACGTACAGAAAAGAATGACAAAACTTATGTACTGGAAAGCTGCCTTAGTGGAACACATTAAAACAGACACAAACACGCATCCATACACTGGCGTCACCACTCACCCTGGGGGCCACTCTTCCCCTTCTCTCCCCTCTCACCTCACTCTGTTTCATTTGACTCTGTCCTACAGTCACACCCTTACACAACGTTCATACGCGCCCTCGTGGTAAAGCCCTTCCATTGCACTTTGGTTGGGCTAGCTTCTGAGGGCGCACAAACCTAGCATAGGTACATACAGATGCACACATGCATCCAAGCACTGGTTTATGCGTCCTGATATCGCCCAATTGACTACGGTCTGGGGTGGAAAATGGCGCGCCTCCGCCAGTAGAAACTAGTGAGGCAAACATCTAATCAAAAAAAAATTTTAAAACTCCATACACTGGCTAATACATCCACGTCTCGGTGCGGTATCTGACCATACCCATTAAAAAAAATAATTCACTGTGTCTATTACATCCATACACTGGCCAATTCGTCCTTATATCACCCAATGGACTTTGGTGGGAAGGGGCATGTCTTTGCCAGTAGAATCCAGAAAGGCAACCCTTTAATCAAACAAAAGAAATGCGAAATAAAAATGAGGATGTAAATAAGGATGACCAAGTCTGTTCTCGTTTCACCGCTGTTCTTCTGTTCTATGGATTGGATTCTGGCCAAGATAGAAGCTCACAATCCAAGGGTTACCATCTGTCGCATAAGTGTGACAGATCTGCTTATGCAGACGATGTTCTTATGCAAGGCTCCGACTTCCAGGCACTGATAAGTTCACCTGGTGCACCTGAAACTTTCAGTTCTACACCTGGGTCTCCATATTTCATGGGTAAAGATCAAAATCCAAAGTTTTGGTGATGGCCGCATACGATGAGAATCACTGGGAATGGAAGGCAACCATGTCGACCCTACCAAGGACTTATCTGTCTGGGCAGCATACTGACGTACGTAGCTGTCCTGACATTGTCTTATGGATCGGTAAGGCAGTCTCATCTGTGAACTCCCTGCATAGAGTATGTTCCCAGAGAATGCTCTACCTGGAAATCAAACTGCGCCTTTACAAATCCTGTCTCATTTCAATCCTTCTGTATGGATCCGAAACTTAAACGGTCTTGTAAAGAGATCAGAATAATCTTGAAGACTTGCACATGCGCAGTCAGAGGTGCTTTCTTTGAATTCACTGAAATGGCCTGGTTACCAATACTGAGGTTATCGGACAAACACATCTCTAGTGTGTTATTTCTATGAGGGACCGTCGCTACCTCTCTATCTTCGTTCGTGTGGTCCTCCTCTCCTAGGACGGCCTGGCCCTCCAGATCTTATACCTGGCTGTCGAAGTTCAAGGCCAGTCTCGCTGACATATTTCACATTGAAGCGGTTGCAAATAATTGAGAAAATTGGATTGCGTGCCTCACGAGCGACACCTTCTCTTATCTCAAAAACTGCTGAAGGGATGAGCACTGAAAGCGTCTAGATAAAATTAGTGAAATAAGCGCAACTACGCTTGTTATTGAAAAGCAAGGTGTCATGGCGGTCAATGACGTGAGTATTGCGTCTGCTTCCAACCAACAGGTCACGCAAGTTCCTATCACGTCTGTTGGCTACTAATGGAGGATCAGAAAATACCACACTTGTGGAGGGATCAGAATGTAGAATAGGATGATGATGGAAGCAAAATCTGACAGATAGAGAAGCTGTGAGGATGAAAAATAAGAACCAGTTTCCCGTGAACAGATGATAGTTGGTGGGAAGATCTGAGGGCGTTCAGTACTAGAGTTGTGGGTGACAGGCTGGAGGGGGGAGGTAATGATAGCTTCAATATAAGGGCACTTTAGTGTGCCTTAATGTGGGCCTTACTGGCATTGGCAGCGAAGACGGCGCAGCTGGGAAAACGTTGATAAATTAGGACTATATTGAAGGCGAGAGGAAGTGTAAGGGAGATAACTATGTGTAAGGTAAGGGTAAAGGTTGTCCTTCAGCAGACTTAACGACTAGTCAGGAATGACTTCAGTATACTATGATGCAGCTTTAATGATTGGGTGGGATTACCAGATCCCTTCATCGCTGTCTTTTCCTTTCCTAACCTTAACTCAGGTACCCATTTACAGTTGGGTCGACTGGATCGCGACGTCTCGGGAAGTTGGACCCCGTACCTTTTGCCGTAAAAAAGCGAGTGCTCTACCACCAAGCTAAATCAGACGCCCCTGTGTGTCAGTGAGTATAAAGTAAGAGATGGTGTCAGACCAGAATGGTAGATGGAGACCAGGGTATCAAGAAAGTTCACTGATGTCAGAGATAGACGAAATGTGAAGAATATTATTACGGTTGTATTTTGAGAAAAATAGTTGTTGTAAGCCCCCAATGAATAACTTTACTCTATTGTGCGCTCTGAAAGGCACATTTGGGTGTCGTTTGCTATACCTTTCTTCACATGCCAAGCACGATGATGAACGGGGACCGGGTCCTTCATGCTGTTGGGTTATGCTTGGTTCCATGTGCCTTTCAGTCGCTACTATGGGGACCATGTCGATCCACTATCATGAAACAGTCAATTTCAAGATAGAACTGCGTGGAAGGGAGGTGGTGTTCTTGGTCAGTATATTTCACCTGACCTTGTTTAGCATTGTAAAATTAGTACGTCTCGCCTGACCAGACGTTAGTCTCTCCCCAACTGGTTGTATTAGCTGTCCTTACATGGCGAGCATGTTGATGAAGGTGGACCGGGGGCATCGAGGTTGTTGTACTATGATTGGCTTCATCTGTGTGTCGCTCACTACGACGGGGATAACGTCGATCTATATGTCGTTAGTCACACTGCCTGTTTTCGCTGAACGCTACATGGATGAGAAGTGTAGTCTCGACCACGACCAACTGTAGATGGAGGCCATGTCTCGACCACGACCAACTGTAGATGGAGGCCATGTCTCGACGTTCTGGTCAGTATGTTGTACCTGATCGACTAATCGTCTCAGTACTTTCGTACAAGAACGTAATTTCATCGTAAAACGAGACCTTGTTTTATTATCACTTGTCGTTCATGTTAATGCTTCTTTCTTTTCTATTCTAAAATAGGTTTCTGGTTCTTCCACTGCCACATAGAATTCCACGCAGAATTAGGGATGGCTCTCATTTTACAAGCAGGTCGACCCAGTCAAATGCCTAAACCCCCAAAAGGATTTCCCACCTGCGGAAGCTGGCGTCCTGAGCCTCAAAGAGGGATTTTGACAGCGGGGAAGCAAAGAGCCACAGTTGCGGAGAACTCAGAAGGGCATTCTAAGATAGTTGGAGCTGTAATTGGATCTTCTTTGGCAACTGTTCTGGTAGTTATTTTGCTGTTTGTCATTCGCATAAAATGCTGCAGAAAGAAAAAAGGGATTTGTATGTCGCTTGCAAATAGAGACAGTGAAAAATATCGAACATTCACGTAAAACATTTTTCCTTTCCTTTTCAATCCTGTCCAAAAAAGTTCATCGGTTTTTGGGGGCATTGATCCTGAACAAATACATGTTAAGTCCTTTTGATAGACCCGTTTGTTCTTCTTCTTCTTCGTTCATTCTCAGATCAAGGTCTCAGTTTCTCTCACAAAGGAAACCGTTGTTTGCAAGGATGTTGTATCTCCATACAGCTTTTGCCTCAAATTTGTCTAGCGATGTCAGTATTGTTCTATCCTCCTGCTTGAATAAGGAGCTTTGTAGGAAGTGTTCCAGGTCAGGTCATCCCGTAACCGGTGAGGTCGTTGGGGGACACATGAAGACATCCTCACAATCCCACGCCACCCCTCTCTGTCTGATGACGCTGCCTGTGACTCTTCTGGTCAAAGACTGGTCCATTCTTTTATGTTGTCCTCCCATCTCTTTTTGGGCCGGCCTCTTCGTCGTCTGCCATGCACCTTTGCATGGAGGATTGTATTTGCAAGACCATTTGATCTCGATATGTGACCGTACCAAGGGAGTTTCCTTCTTTTGACAGTTGCCAAGAGGTCTTCGAAAGGCCCTATTGCTGTTGTAATTCTATCTCGTATTTTCTCATTTATAACTCGATCTTTGTACGTGACGTTTAAAAGTTTTCGGAAACATCTCATCTCCAAGGCCTGTATTCTTCGTTGGAGGTGAGCTGTAACTGTCCATGTCTCCCACGCATAGAGGAATATTGACAGGACCAGTGTACGCATTAATCTGATTTTCGTGCTTAGTGCTAACCGTTTATCTTGCCAGATTTTGTTAAGCCGTGCAAGCGCCGCTATTGTCTGTGCTATTCTGGCCAACATCTCACATTTTGATCCTACATCATTGATAATCGACCCAAGATATTTAAAACGGTCAATCACTTAGAGTTCCTGACCGGTAGCTGTTATCCTGCTGTTGAAGCCGGTGGCGTTGTCGGTCATTAATTTTGTCTTTCCAGCGTTTATCTCCATACCATAGTCAAGAGCTGTTTCATCGAGCCTTCTGATCCATTCCTGGAGTTCTGTTTCTGAACCCGCCAACCCGTCGATATCATCTGCAAATCGAAGGTTGGTAATCGTTCGGCCCCTTATCTTGACAGTACCAACGTGACCTCCAAGTGCCTCACTCATAATTCCTTAAAGGAATATATTGAAAAGAGTTGGAGAGAGTGTACACCCCTGTCTCACACCAACTGATGTGGAAAACCAGTCCCATCGCCTCCCATTCACAAGAACTGCACTAGACGCCTTGTTATACAGGTGTTCAAGGACCGTTATAATATTTCCGTTGATATTATACATCTTCATGGTTGCCAAAAGCGCTTTATGCCATACCCTATCAAAAGCCTTCTTAAAATCAACAAACACATGATACAGTGTTTGCTGCTGTTCTAGATATTTCTCGCTTAGCAGCTTTAAATTAAATATCTGTTCTGTAGTGCTTCTTCCCTGTCTGAACCCTGCTTGCTCCTCAGCGATGATGTTCTCTGCTTGGGGTTTCAATCGGTCGAGGATTAATCTAAGCATGCCCTTGCTAGGGTGTCTAATGAGGCTTATTGTTCTGTAATTATGGCACAGCTTTAGGTTTCCAGACTTATGTAACGGTCACAAAATGCTCCTCACATGGACCCATTTTATCTGTCCCAATTCTCATTTAACTGTAACAATGACCCTCGAGTCTGTTAGGCCCAGTTTTCTGTCTGAAGATGACCCTCGAGTCTATTAGGCCCAGTTTTCTGTCTGAAAATGATGACTTGCTCTTTTTAAGTTAAATCAGTTATATTCATCCGGATGGAAGGGGGGGGGGGGGGGGGGGGTGTTGATCAGCCCATTTTCCACTGAAGTTGGCTTTCATTACATTCCTTACCTCATAAAACGTCATGCTCACGTCTGTTTGGTGAGAAGCTTTTCCACTCTTTGAAAATCTGCCTATACATGGCCATCTGTAGATTAGAAGGCATCCGACTAATTGGAAAAATACCCATGAAACGTCACATGTAAAGACCAACTAAATTACACAATTCATCAGCACTCATATTGTGCCAAGGTTTAAAATCAATCCGTACATCATCCACATAGAGAAATAAAACAAATAACGTACAAAACACAACAAATCAGTGTTGAGAGTGATCCCTTCACAGAATCCTGCCCTGAAACAAACTGAATACCAATCTTCTTTTATTTATTTACGGTATACAGCATCCAGCGCTCCAAATACTACCAGTCTTTTGAAATGATTACCCCTTTCATGACAGTGAGTATGTTTGGAAATAATGTTACCTGTTTTTCTACGAAATCTGTTCAGTTTCAACCCAAAGCGCACGGGTTTTGAACGGTTATGTCAGCCTTCGGTGCTTCCCATTTGTAGTTAAAAATTGTGTGAGCAAGTACAGAGGTTTCAGCTATAGATCTTCCAGTCCACTCTTTTTGGCCTCCCTCTCCCACCCTTCCCAGGCACAGTATGGTCTTGGTCAGCCCCACCGATCGTCACATATGTCCATACTATGTCAATTTTCGTGTTTTTAACTATAGTCAAAAGGTTTTTAAATTGATCTAACTCCTTCCTAACAATGTCAAGAACACTCTCGTTTGTAATGCGATCCAAATATGAAATGCGAAGAATTCGTCTCAAGCATCTCATTTCCATTGCACACATTTTATGTTTTAGCGCAGCCGTCAGAGTCCAAGTCTCACGCTCGTAGAGGTATACCGAGATGACTTAGACATTAAAGTCAGCTTTGATTTAAGGCTAATGTTCTTGTCTTTACACATTATTCGCAGTCTTGTCATGGCGAACATAGCTGTTCTTGACTGAAAGTCCGCTCTAGACCCCTCCCCATTCATATCTGCTCCCAGATATTTGAACAGCGCAACACTTTCCAGAGGTTCACCTTTAACCATTATCGGGTTTAAAATACCTTCTGGGTCGTTGACCATGACCTTAATCTTCCTTATATATATATTTATATATATAAACATAAAAGGAAATATATTTCATATAGACAAGTTAATCCAAGAGCATGGTCATTTGTGTTTGAGACTGCCACCTTACCATTCACACTTAAACCCAATCGAACTCGTTTGGACAAACGTTAAGGATCGAGTGCCACCTACAACATGGTCAAAATGCGTTTTGTTCGGTAAATTGAAATTGGTTGGGCTGTTGGGAAAGTATAATCAATCTTCTTTGAAATACAAATTGAATTTAATGTATAGCATCAGTAATTTGTAAGATATAGACTGTCAAACAGTCCTGGCGTCAGTCCACACAAAAAAAAATCAAAAAAAATAAAGAAACAAAAATTGAAAATGGCTTCCAGTTTTTGTGAGAATTTTGAGAAATAAAAACACGTGACGCGAAGAGAAGAAAGAAAGTTAATAGGAAAACGTAAGTTCTATGGTGATTGTTCTACCAAAACAGCAGATATCGAGCTATGTGACAATTTAATTATTGGGCTGTAGGTTAGGCATGTGATTACGTTCTGGTCAACTTAACAACATCAACATTGAATCTTTTAACAGTTCACTGACCACGCCCACTCGGTCAGAAATAATGAGATGGACATTTTATGACCTTGTGAATCACATTTAATATTTAAGTGAAAATGACAATGTTCACGAAGAGCTGGATGAAAGACAGAATAATTGACATTTGAATACTAATTTTGAAAAATCAAAGTTACAGAACTTGTTTGTCACTTTTTTTTATTCCAATGCACAATTGCTAGAGACAAAAGGGAAGGGTATAGGCAGTGAGTTTGAGTTTCATTGTAGCAGAAACAATTATAATATACATAATTTTCTTCATGTAATCAAATATATATTGGTAACTTGTGTGTGAATTCAATAAACATGTGGACTGTATTAGCATTGAGATGTGTTGGAAAAGAGCTTGCAGACCTGCAGATGTTTTTTGGCGTTATGAACTTGTCACTACCAAATTAGAAAAACAGCCCCAACAAATGGTGTCCATATAAGAAAGCTGATGCAGATGAAACTGTTCCTACAAACACATCAGTAACGTACCTGCTGTTGTTATGGCAAATATAAAACCAGTACTTTAGGACGGCGACAGAAATAAACTACTTATAAAGTGTCTTGTAGGAAATGCACAAAATATAAACATTTTGTCACAAAAAAAGGAACGAAGAGAAACGCTATTAAGGCATCATATATGCCAGGTGGGCAACAAAGAGGAGGAGATTTCTACTGGATGATTGGCAGGCAGTTACTAGAAGGTTTATATATCAGGTTGGAGGTCATTGATGGTTGGCAGACAGTTACTGGATGGTTTTAATATTAGGTTGGAGGTCATTGATAAGAATCAAGGTATTTAATTATCAGAAAATTGAAAATATAGTTTCCAAAACTTTTTGTAGAAAACTGCAATGTACAGACAGCTTTAATGCAATTGTCCTGCAGCTTTCCACATATATTCTAAAAAAACCTTTCTTTGTTGTGAACTATGGAAATGAAGCTATCTTACAATGTGTAAGAGTTATAATTGGGAGTATCAATTTTATTGACAAAATTGAATTTTCATAAAAAACACAATAGTAACAGATGTAGCTTTGGCTGTAGTCTATAATGAGGGGCTAATCATGATAATCATTATATGGAAAAATGAAATGTTTATGATCAACGACACAGGATAAATTACTTGTAGATTTTTTTCCACGTTTTAGAAAATAAATTTTCAGTATTTAAAATAAAACACGTTTGAATTTAACATTTAGAATGTTACATAACAATAAATAACGTCATGATGTAGGGTTATCATCTTTAGAGCACCTGCCAAACGTTTACATGGATTTATAAATTTTTAATAAAGTTATAACAATGAAATCATTCACTAGGTAGTACTCCCTAAAGGACAAGTAGCAGCTGAAATAAAAACTTTCAAACTATGCTATATAAAAGAACTAAAGTATGCAGCCTTCTCAAATATAGACAAATATTATTAGGCTAAATGTGAGGACCATGTCTTGAAAAAGGAAGAGGGCTTTTGAAAAAAAAGTGGACTGTTGTTCTTTCTTCCGAGAGCAGTCATCAATGTGTTGGAATCATACGATTATGATTAAGTGAAAAATTAACCTACATCTTTGCTTTCCGAGAAAAAGACGTTTCCATCACCTTGGTAAAACGGTCCTATTCAGGGCCTTGCCAATCAGCTAGAAGATGGATCTCAGAACTGGTCACCCCAATCAGCTAGAAGATGGATCTCAGAACTGGCCACCCCAGCTAGAAGATGGATCTCAGAACTGGTCACCCCAATCAGCTAGAAGATGGATCTCAGAACTGGCCACCCCAGCTAGAAGATGGATCTCAGAACTGGCCACCCCAATCAGCTAGAAGATGGATCTCAGAACTGGTCACCCCAATCAGCTAGAAGATGGATCTCAGAACTGGCCACCCCAGCTAGAAGATGTATCTCAGAACTGGCCCACCAATCAGCTAGAAGATCTCAGAACTGGCCACCCCAGCTAGAAGATGGATCTCAGAACTGGCCCACCAATCAGCTAGATGATCTCAGAACTGGCCACCCCAGCTAGAAGATGGATCTCAGAACTGGCCACCCCAATCAGCTAGAAGATCTCAGAACTGCATTATAACCATTTATTATTTGCTCCAGCATCTGTTTATAGAACTGGACCAATCCATCTGATGTATGTACTTTATTTGGTCTATATTTCGTGTGCTTTTACATTTTCATACATTTTTTCAATGAAATGCTCAATGACTTTTTACTGCTCCTAGAACACATGAACTACATTACAAAAGGGAATTATGTGGAACCTAGTTTAGAAAATCTCATTCTAGCTGGAGAGACACAAATGCCTAAAATACATTTTATAAAAAAAATTACAGTAAATTATTTTCTTAAGAGACAAACCAATTCCTTTGCTAACAAATATCAACGCAACTAGCCACTTTAAGAAAATGGCATTATCTGATACAATGTAAATTAGTAAGTCATTGGGACATGAAAGTTTCGTTATTTAGTCGTCAGTCTTTCAAGGGGTTTTCCAATCAATCAGCAGGCCTATCTAGAGTAGGTCATGGCCTACAGCTTCTTTGTCTTCAATATTGCAGTGGGAAGGGATCCACCGAATGAGCAACCTTGGGTGTTCCACTGCTGTAACAGGAAGTACATGCATGCATTTTCTTTCAGCTTCCATGGGTATCTGCTAAATTGTGGGCCTTTGTCAAGTTGTGAGATTTCATTAAGTTACGGGCCTTTGCCAAGTTGGTAGATTTCATCAAGTTGTGGGTCTTTGTCAAGTTGTGGGTCTTCACCAAGTTGTGGGTCTTTGTCAAGTTGTGAGTCTTTTCCAAGTTGTGGGTCTTTGCCAAATTGTAGGTCTTCACCAAGTTGTTGGTCATCACCAAGTTGTGGGTCTTTGTCAAGTTGTGAGTCTTTTCCAAGTTGTGGGTCTTTGTCAAGTTGTGGGTCTTTGCAAAATTGTAGGTCTCCACCAAGTTGTGGGTCTTTGCCATGTTGTATAAGCCATTTTCCCTTCCCCATTTCTCATTCCCTCCCATAACAGAGAACCTTCCTTTGACTAAAAATGTTGAGTTACAATTTTACTTCTAATAGAGTTGTCCATATTTATATACATTTCTGCTACCTACCCTCATACCCGACACTGCTTGTTCGTATCTTGTGGCATACTCTACTTACTGTAGAAGCCAACCATTCAGAATTGCAACATCCATCTTATAAAATGATAGAGCTGCATAAACAAAAAGATCCTTTAAAAATATACCATAATCTACTATATTATATTACATTACATGTAAGTCAATACTCTACATTACATTGTATTACATTACATTATTACCGGTATATTATGTTATCTTACGCAATGTTACATTACATAGCATTACATTCGTTCTCTTCTTTTCGCTTATCATATTATGCCTTTCAGCGTTAGGTTATGTGGAGATCTCTAGAACGAGCCCGATTGTGTGCCTCATAAACAGTGGCATTCAGCGCCTCAGATATTTCTGTAATCCACCTTTTTCGTGGTCGGTATTTGCCCTTGAATCCGTTGTATCTAAATAACCTTGCTTGTTGTGGGTGCTGTGTGGTGGTAGGCTTGTTACGTGACCAAATGATTGTAGTTGCTGTCTTTTGATGTTGTCTAATACTGGTGTTGTTCACACTATCCTCCTGATGTCATCGTTTCTGATCATGTCTGTCCTTGTTACACCCACTATTTTTGGCAGGCATTTCTTTTTTTTTTACATTACATTATTATATTACATTATATTATATTATGTTATATTATATTATGCTATTCTATGCTATGCTTTTCTTTACTGTAATTTATTATATTATATTATATTATATTATACATACACTTGGTATGACCTATCTTTCAACACTTCCAAAGTGTCTATTATTTCCTTATGTGCTCAGCAAGTACGCGTACAGCTTCTTACTTTGAACTCCATCATGTATCACACGACTGCTTTGAGTGAATTGGTACATGTTCCATAAAAATATCCCACTTGTGAGTTGAACTAATTAAAACAATTATTATTACTATTTTCTTTTAAAAATATATTTTGAACAGCTGATAATACGCATGCATCAATAATTTATTGATAGCTAATCATGTAAGCAAAGATACTCGTCGCACATTGGCCAGAACCAAATAAAAGCTTGCTTCTAATGTCTGTTAAGACGTGCTTACCCCTCATACATAGTCGCACTTACTTACATTGGCTATATATGATTTATGAAAGGAAAAGCTCATAGGCTTCACTTTCCTACTGCTTTTCTCCCGTTGTCACGTGAAAGGCGAGAACGAGTCATACTGTAAGAAATAAGTGACTTGTATGCTGCTACTGTAGAGTAGAAATAACATTAAAGCATAACTAAGTCTCGATAAGCCATTTGTCTTGTGTATCCATAAAATTCACACAAAGCACTGGTAGTGTTCCTAACTATATCCGCATATCTGTTCAGTTTCTACTACAAACGTATTTACAATATCTACATATACATCCTAAGCAGACTTACTTCAGACAGGTCTGTTGCAATAACTTAACTTTATCACCTTCAATAATGAAATAACCTTCTAAATCCGTGTGAAACAGAAAAAATAATTTTGTCAGAAGTAAAAAAAGCCATTGTATTGTTATCGTGATGGGAGGTAGTGGCCTCGTTTTCAATTCAGCCGTTTATATAGCAAAGCCAGTGTTAAACCCAACGAATACAACGAAGAGTAAATAGAGACAATACCACAGGCACATTTTTTCACCAATAGCACAGTAAAAGAGAGATATATTGCGTCTGATAAGCAAAAAACCATGATACCATATTGGATCGTGACGTGATGGTATTCTTTAGCTGCCAACGATCATGAAGATAAAATGCTGTAATGCACAACAAATGTGCCTACATATAGTAGCATGGTGGATCAAAACGATCAGGAACATAGTCAAAAATTATGTTGAATAGACATATATAGCTTATATTTATGTATTTACTTTAAATAAAAAAAGTTATATTTACTGAAGTTTCGTTGCTGTAACTATGTTATGTTTTCTGAGTGTTTAAAATGTGTCTTTGTCATCGTTGTTGCTATGCTGTGGTATGCTATGTTTTGGTATTATATGTCGTTTTCTATTATGTTATGATATGCTGTGTTTTGCTATGACATGTTTTGTTTTATTATGTTGTTATTCTGTTATGGAAATTTTATGTTTACCGAGTGTTAAATATGTCTAAACTTTTAATAGGTAAATAGACTTGTGTCAAAGTCTAAACTTTCAATAGATAAGCAGACTTGTCAAAGTCTAAACTTTCAATAGAAAAGCAGACTTGTCAAAGTCTAACCTTTCAATAGATACGCCGACTTGTGTCATAGTTTGTGCTGAATAGGCAGCCATCAATCGATGTATAGACAATAGATAAAATAGATAAGACTTCCACCATAGTCTAGACTTTGAATAGGAGTGACAGGCTGTCACAATAGTTCAGATACCATATTAGATAGCCAATATATTCAGCTATGGACATTAGAATAGACATACTTATATCCAAGAATAGAGAATAAATTAGGCAGTCTTACATCATAGTTTAGTCAATAGATTGAAATTAAAAAATCTAGTTAATATATATTAAAACCTACCATCGGTTCTAGTCAAAAGATTAAAAAGCTCTCCATCAAAGTCTAATTAATAGATTGTAAAGTCCTCCATCTGTTCTAAATAGATTAAACAGCTCTCCTTCAAAGTCTAATTAATAGATTGTAAAGTCCTCCATCTGTTCTAGTCAATATATTAAAATGTCTGGTCATTAGATGAAACAGTCTTGACATTGGATTAAAAGGCCCTCTATCATGCCTAACCAAAAATGCCTTATTTCATAGGTCAGACTGAATAGACTAGAAAGCCTTCTATCAAAGTCTGTGAGACTTCATACATATCTATGTATAATTCATTTATCTATAATGAGGTCAACAGGAAGCTTTTACCTTTGAAGCTCAGTATGATTTATTCTGTGAAAATTCTAGTTTTTAATAAAGGTCTCAAACCAATTTTGTATCACTGGTTTCGTTGCCATGCTGAAAGAGTTGTTATTCTAGAAGGGGTTTGTTTGTGGCTGTAGTGTAATGATGAGATCATCTGAGTTGTGGTGTCGTTGAAGTATTAGTACGAAGGAGCTTCAAATGATAACCTTAAAAGTGGGATAGAAATGAGAAAACCCATGCCTTTGTATTGTAACTTGTTAATATGGTTGCTAAGAATGTCAAGAGTGTTCTGCATATGCCATCACGCTGCAGACGAACAACATGACGCCATAATTGCAGTTAAAAGATGGCTGCCCCACTATTGACATGCACCAAAGAGGAGCAGCGTTCTGTTATATATTTTTTTTTGGGTAGTTATAAAGGGGATGAAACCTATAGAAATTCATAGACAAAAGAAGGTTCAGTATGATGGTGCACGCCTTTCACTCACAGTCAATCAGTGATTTTCTTTTACAAGGTAGTCAACCTCTGCAATCGACTCTGGGATCACTACTCGCTGTGTCTGACCCTGTCGTGAACAGTCTGTTACAGAACCCTAGCCGGTTTTAAACTTCATACTCCTTTCATATGTTTGCTGGAGTGAAAGGCATGCATCACCGTACTGGACCTTCATTCCCCAATGAATTTCTATAGGTTCCACCCCTTCGCTGCTTAAAAAAACAGATAACAGAATGCTGCTTCTCTTTGGTGCATGTCAATAGTGGGGCAGCCATCTTTTAACTGCATTTATGACATCATGTTGTTCGTCTGCATCATGATGGCAGGTGCAAGACACTCTTGACATCCTTAGCAACCATATTAACAAGTTACAATACAAATGCACAGGTTTTCTATCTCACTTTTAAGGTTTTAATTTGAAGCCCCCTCGTATTTTGAGGCACACCAATGTGTTACAGAGGCCTTCAGGGAATTGATTGGTTGATGTGAAATGCCCACAATGACCAAGTCTGCACTTTTGTGCGCCCTGAAAATGGCATTCAATGGCGGGGTGTTGTAGCTTTCCTCACATCACGAGCGCGCTGATGAAAGTGGATCGGAGTCCTCCAGGCAGTTGTGCAATGCTAGACTTCATCTGCGTGCCGCTCACTACTGTGAAGGATCATGACTTTCCCCCATCTCGTTGTTAGCCAGGCTGCGAGAACTGCGAGAAAGTCGTGGTGGGTGTATTGGCCAGTGTATTTTTCCTGACCCTAACATGTCCGATCATAATGTTTTGCCTGACCAGACGTTAGTCTCCTCTTCTCAGGAACCTTCAGATGAGTAATGAATAGTCACACTGTAACCTACCAGACATGTTGTAAGAGGCAACACAGTAAAGTTGGACATGGGGCTGATTGCCCTATCCTGTAGAAACTAAATAAGCCACACGAAAAAGTAAAGAAGACATTTACACCACATAGTGGAAGAATCTTCACTCCATAGTTAAGGTCTCTACACATCCAGAATGTGAAGAATAAAGCTGTGAGACGTCTACATCTCTTAAAGAGGCTTGCAAGTACATCATGGGGATCAGACAGAGGCTTATACCTTGGTTATGTGCGCTCTGCAATAGAATATAGTAGTGCACCCCTTATAACTTGTTCAAAATCCAACTTGAAATCCATGGACTGGGTGCAAAATAGTGCTCTACGCTCTATTAGTGTGGCAATGAGGACAACACCAACTGCAGCTTGCGAAATCCACACACACGTGGAACCCCTTGAGGTGCGGAGGGATAAAGCAGTTATGGAAGTATATGAGCGAAGTAGCAGAATAAAACGGGATCATCCTAACAGACTCCTTGTGGAAAACTGGCAGCCAAAAAGCAGAATTAAACAAAAGTCAGTACTTCACCATGCTAGTGAAATCAAAGACAGATACCATCTACCAGAAAGAAGACAGGAGTTACAGAGAGTAGTAAAATACATACCTCCACAATCATTCCTTAAAACACCAGAAATACAGGCAAAGTTAATAGATGATACAACCAAAAGTGAGATCCAAATACTCTCTTTCTCTATCCCGATGAATGGATGGATACATGTGTATACTAATGGATCTGCGTTTAAAGCCATCATCAAAGCAGGTTATGACGTTTATATAAAATACTCGGACGGATCCTCTGATGAACTGTCTGATGCTTGCGGGGAGGTTTGCTCCAACTATAAAGCTGAGATCACTGCACTTGAAGCCGCTTTGTTACATCTGAAGATAGTTTTTGATGTCTTTCTTTCAAAGGTCCAAAACACTGTTATTTTCATAGATTCAATGTCAGCTCTTAAAGCATTAGAAGTTGCTGGTCATTGTAGACCTGACTGCTGTTAAAATAGTTCTGCAGTGGATCCCTGGACACTCAAGCACACCTGACAATGGCAAGGCAGACATACTAGCAAAGAAGGGATCAAGACAAGATCAGCCACACACAGCAACAACTTTACAAATAGCCAAACAGCTCATAAGAATAGCAAACAAAGAAACTTGGCTGAACAGATGGGCCATGGGAAACATGGGAAGGGAGGTCTACAGACATATGGCAGGTTCCAGTTCAAATGATAGTCTAAATCAACTCACAAGGAAGGATCAGAGCACCATTTTTCGACTGAGAACCCAACACATCCCACTAAACAAACACCTGAACAGAACCCAACACATCCCACTAAACAAACACCTGAACAGAACCCAACACATGCCACTAAACAAACACCTGAACAGAACCCAACACATCCCACTAAACAAACACCTGAACAGAACCCAACACATGCCACTAAACAAACACATAAACAGAACCCAACACATGCCACTAAACAAACACCTGAACAGAACCCAACACATGCCACTAAACAAACACCTGAACAGAACCCAACACATGCCACTAAACAAACACCTGAACAGAACCCAACACATCCCACTAAACAAACACCTGAACAGAACCCAACACATGCCACTAAACAAAAATAATTAAAAACCTAGATAAATGGGCAAGAAGAAAACTCCTGAAAATCTTCAACCAATCATGGAGCACGGGTAAGATCCCAGACCAGTGGCGGGAAACTATCATTATCCTCATCCAGAAAACCAAAAAAGGACAAGACAAGCAAGGAAAGCTATAGGCCAATACGCCTGCTCAGATTGTGTTGGAAAAGTCATGGAAAAAAATGGTAAACGCAAGACTAATAAAACATCAGGAAAAAAACCATCTCCTACTCAATTCACAGTCAGCCTTTAGGAAAAATGGGAACACAGAAGACCAACTAGTGTACCTAACCCTAGAAATTGAAAATGCATTCCAAGGTAAGGAAAAATTACTTGCGGTCATTGTGGATATGGCAAAACCTTTTGACAAGGTATGGAGAGAAGAACTCCTCCTTAAACTATTAAACAACAAGACAAAAGGGAGAATGTACAGCAGAATTCGAGACTTCCTCCGATACAGACTAGCAAGAGTGAAATTAAATGAATCACTGAGCCATAGAATAACTCTCCAACAAGGCGTACCCCAGGGAGTAGTCATTGCTCCTACCCTCTTTATCCTGTTCATAAACGACATAGCGGGAAAACTCCCAAAGAAAGTATCCAGTGCCCTACACTCTGACGACTTCGCAATGTGGAGTGCTGCAGAAAAACTACCAACAGCTGAAAATAGAATGCAGACAGCACTGGACACTGTTGGAAAATGGGTTACAGATTGAGGGATTGCAGATTAACATCTCAAAGACAGTTACAACATGCTTCTCACTGTCCAACACCAAGGAAGTAACAAAACTTATTCTAAATGGCAAAGAGCTTGTACAAAAAAATCCACAATAGACTGAGGTACTACCTATTCAACAAATTGAAGATAGGTGGAACCGACGAATGCCCGTGTGGTACCGGGAAAATGACCGCTGAACATCTGCTGTAGAACTGCCGACATACGAGGATCAGAGAGCGCAGATGTGGCCATCACCGGTGGAACCACAAGACAAGCTCTATGGCAGTGTCGACAGCCTCAGGATGACCGCCGCTTTTTTCGAAAAAATAATGGTTACTGTCTGACTGTGTACGAAGAAGTACAAAAAAATACCTCTATGTATCTCGGAGTTAAAATGGACAATAGACTCACATGGAGGAAACACATACAGGAGATAGAACAAAAAGCTACAAGAAAACTATCCCTTGTGAAGAAGCTGGCCGGAACAAGCTGGGGTGCAAATAGCAACATACTTAAAAATGTATACACTGGCACAAAAAACACGGAACGCATAAAGAAAATTAAAAAATCTGGCTTAATGATCATAACAAGAGGAATGAAGACTACACCAATCCTGACAATGGAAACATATACAAATATAAGACCCTTAAATACTAGACGAGAGGAAAGAGCGCTGACACATAGTGAAAAGATGCTTAGCATGCCAGATCATCCAGTACATTTCAAACTAAAACACCCAGTTAAAAATAGACTAAAGAGAACCAGTTTCATCCATATTTCAAACGACGTACACTAAAAATATAGAGAACTAATATCCAACCAACCTGCAGGAATAGAAATGTTTATCAAAGGTGAAGAGACAAGCTGCAACATAAACAACATCGCAATAAGTACAGAGATCCATGGAATCAGAAGAAAAGACCAATACAGTGTTCACAGGCTGAAAACTTTAGCACAAGCAATGATTGAGGAGAAATATAATACCAAGGAATGGACACAGGTGTACACAGATGGTTCAGCAGAGGGGACAGGCCGAAACGAGGGATGAGGCATATTCATAAGACACAAAAGTGGAAATGTAACAGAAGAGGCCCTACCAACAGGAAAGTCGTCCACAAACCTCAGAGCAGAATCTATGGCCCTCCTGTGAGCACTGAGAATACTTCAAACAGAAAAGCTACCACCAACAAAAATAGCTGTATGCACGGACTGCAGAGTATTATTAGAGACAATACAAAAAATAAACAACGAACCACTGTTATCAGAGATCAGATCAGAACTGGGAAAACTCCAGAGATCCTCAACAATAGCGCTCCAGTGGCTACCCTCCCATTGCGGAATCACGGGAAACGAGAGAGCTGATGCTCTGGCAAAAGATGGCAGCAAAAAGGCACAATTTAATCATCGAGTACCATACAGAGAGATCAAGAAAGTAATGAGAAATCAGTATATACACCAAATGGAGAGAAGACAGAAACATAAACAGTACACCAGACTCAATTCACCAACTCAAAAGAAACCAACAAACAAACATGATTTCGCCTAAGAACTGGACACTGCAGACTATAGATATACCGACTGGAGATCTCACACACCGTGGAACAGGATGCCAGAACCCTGAGCATATTCTACAGGAATGCCTAATCTATAGGGAAATGAGATGCCAGACCTGGCCAGAGCGTGCCGAGCTGAGACAAAAGCTGTGGGGCAGCCGCTCCGACCTGGTGAAGACTACAGACTTCATCATGGCGACTGGCCTGCAGATATAGCATGACCAAAAGGTCCTGAACGGAAAAAAGAAGACAACCAGTTCCATTTACATTTTCTTGCTCTAAAAGATATGCATATACAATCTATTCTTAAATGCATTCATTGTTCTTGATGAAGGTAAATTGTTGCAACAGATTTTTCTGAGGTAGGTATGTTTAGTTTATTTACCTTTGATAGAGGTGATATTTTGTAGCTGGTCAACAACGACCTTATGGATGAAGGCACTGGAGTCGATGAACCAACGATCCACAGATTGCAGGATTTTCAAGGATACAGGAGTCCAGCAGATATATAACATAATATAACATAATATGCACTATGCCAGCGAAACATGAACCCCGTATGCCTCACATAAAAGAAGGCTAAATGCTTTTCACATGCGCTGCCTGAGGAACATACTTGGAATTTCATGGAGTGACAGAGGGAATAACAACGAAGTGTTGGACCGTGTAAAGATTGTCAGCTTAGTTACGATCCTCCGAAAGCGCCGCTTGCGGTGGCTTGGTCACGTGAGCAGATTTGGAAAATGGGCGAATACCAAAGGATATCCTATACGGAGAGCTGACACAGGCAGGTGTAACAAAGGTAGACCCTTTTCCTGACACAAAGATCCTTGGAAGTGTGACCTAAGGGCGTTGGATATGAACACCTATAACTGGGAGGAACCTGCTTATGACAGACCCGGCTGGAGGCAGGCTTTGTGTGTTGGTCTTCAGGCAGGGGAAGTCAAGATGCAAACTCGAAAACGTTTGCTGTGAAAGCAAGGGCAACAACTGATTGTCCCCTCTCTAACGTGAAGTCCATTGTCTCTCGAGACTGACAAGATGTCATTATAATATAATATAATATAATATAATATAATATAATGTAATATAATGTAATATAATATAATAATGTAATGTAAAAGAAATGAAATGTCTGCCAAAAATATTGGGTGTAATAAGGTCAGACATGATCAGAAACGATGACATCGGGAGACTAGGGGGAAGAACACCAGTATTAGACTACATCACAAGACAGCAACTAAAATGGTTCGGTCACGTAACAAGTCTACCACCACACAGCACAACCCCCCCCCCCCCCCCCCCTCTCCCTACAAGCAATGATATTTAGATACAACTAATTCAAGGCCAAATGTCGGCCACGAAAAAGGTGAATTACAGAACTATCTGAAGTGGTGAATGCCACTGTGCATGAGGCACACAGACGGGCTCGTTCTAGAGATCGCCACATAACCTGACACTGAAAGGCAGAACAGGATTATCAAAAAGAAGGTCAGGTCAGGTCAGGTCATCCCGTAACCGGTGAGGTCGTTGGGGCACACATGAAGACATCATCACAACTTCACGTCATCCCTCTCTGTCAGATGCCGCTGCCTGTGACTCTTCTGGTCGGAGAGAATGTAATGTAGCATTGCGTAATATAATATAATATACCGATAATAATGTAATGTAATACAATGTAACGTGGCGAAATATAATATAATAAAATTTAGTATAATATAATATAGCAGATTATGGTACATTATAAGGATCTTTTGTTAGTGCAACTATTATTATATGAGATGGATGTTGCGATTATGTTTCGATGACGCTACAGCAAATAAAATATGCCACCAGCTACGTATAAGTAGTTTTAGGCATGATGATAAGCAACATAAATATCTACAAATATGGGCAAGTCGAATAGAAGTAAAAAATGTAACAACAATTATAGTCAGCTAAAGGTTCTCAGCTATGTGGGGGACGGAGGAAGAGGGAAGAGAGAAAAAAAGCGGACTTATTCAACTTGGCAAAGACACACAACTTGGCAAAGACCCACAACGTGCTGAAGACCCACAGCTTGGCAAAGATCTACAACTTGGTGAAGATCCACAACTTGGTGAAGTCCTACAACTTGGGGAAGACCTACAATTTGGTGAAGATCCACAACTTGGTGAAGACCTACAACTTGGTGAAGATCCACAACTTCGTGAAGTCCTACAACTTGGTGAAGACCTACAACTTGGTGAAGACCTACAATTTGGTGAAGATCCCCAACTTGGTGAAGTCCTAAATCTTGGTGAAGACCCACAACTTTGGTGAAGTCCTACAACTTGGTGAAGACCCACAACTTGGTGAAGACCTACAATTTGGTGAAGATACACAACTTGGTGAAGTCCTAAAACTTGGTGAAGTCCTACAACTTGGTGAAGACCCACAACTTGGTGAAGTCCTAAAACTTGGTGAAGACCCACAACTTGGTGAAGTCCTACAACTTGGCAAAGAACCCTGACTTATTGAAAAAAATTCATGCATGCACTTCCTGTCACTGCGCTCAGCAGGAGAACACCCAAGGTTGGTAATTCGGTGGATCTCCTCACCCCCCCCCCCCCCCTTCCGACGCGTTTATTGAAGAGGCAATGAAGCTGTAGACAGACTATCAGAGTGTGGTAGAGCAGACCCACAAACAGACATGGGAATTATGTATAATGAAGCAGATTGTAATGAAAGACAACTTGGGGGAGTGGGCGGGGGGAAAATAGGTTGATCAATATTTCCACATCCGGATGAATACAACTACGGTTTAGTTGAAGAAAAACTCATCTTCAGACTGATAACTAGACATGTCATCATCTTCAGATTGAGAAATAGACATGTCATCATCTTCAGATTGAGAACTCGACATGTCATCATCTTCAGACTGAGAACTAACCATGTCATCATCTTCAGACTGAGAACTAACCATGTCATCATCATCAGACTGAGAACTAGACATGTCATCATCTTCAGACTGTGAACTAATCATGTCATCATCATCAGACTGAGAACTAGATATGTCATCATCTTCAGACTGAGAACTAGACATGTCATCATCTTCAGACTGAGAACTAGACATGTCATCATCTTCAGACTGAGAACTAGACATGTCATCATCTTCAGACTGAGAACTAGACATAAGAGATAATATACTCAAGGGTCATTTTTACAACAGAATGAGGATTGGGACAGATGATAAGTGTCCAGGTGGGGAGCAAAACATGAAGGTGGAACATCTTAGAAAACTGTATGCTCACGCAGGAGTAGAGAGAACAATGCTGGCCTCGCAAGACAAAAATGTGACAAAAACCAAACCTAGATAAAACAACCTTACATAGCAATGGTGACCTTTACTAGAGAAACTGAGAGCTTGATCTGAGAATGAATGAAGAAGAGCGAACGGGGCTATCAAAAGGACTTGACATGTATTTGTTTCAGGATCAATGCCCCAAAAGAAGTTGAACTTAATTGGATGAGATTGAAAAGGAAAGGAGCAACGTTTTACATGAAGATTTTAAATATTTTACATCCTTAATTGTCTAGCGACTGATAAAGCCCTTTTTTCTCTCTGCGATATCTTCTGCGATAGACAAACACCATAATAACCACAATAACTACAAGAACTGTTGCAAATGAAGATCCAATTATAGCTCCAACTGAGTTCTCCGCAACTGTGGCTCTTTGCTTCCCGGCTGTCTTCATGTTTCTCTGATGCTCAGGACGCCAGCTTCCGCAGGTGGGAAATCCTTTTGGGGGTTTAGGCATTTGATTGGGTTGACCTGCTTGTAAAATAAGAGCCATCCCTAATTCAGCGTGGAATTCTATGTGGCAGTGGAAGAACCAGAAACCTATTTTAGAACAGAAAAGAGAGAAGAATTAACAGGAACGACAAGTGATAATAAAACAAGGTCTCGTTTTACCATGAAATTATGTTCCTAACACCACTACAAGATGGTTGTGAATTCATACTTTCTTTGTTTACAATGACAAAATTATTTTAAAAAATTTACAACATTAATTTGAATTCAATTCCACGCACACATATCTCGATTCAAATGCAATAAGAGATCTTCTCGATTGAAACTGAAATGAGTTTGTTTAAGGTAACTTAAAATCGTGTACGTTTAACAAAGAAACAAAAGGTTTTGGAAGCAGAGAAGAACATGAAAATGTATTCTGTGTTATTCGTGTGTTCATCCAAACTGTGGTGAAATTCTTATTTCTGATCTGTTAGCAGTATTCAGCATTGCTGAAACTGACAGTGACACAGAAGATCCAATCGCTAGTAAGCCTGTGTTCAGTCATTCATGGATCATAGTGAATGTGGAAGATTGTGACATTCTTGTTCCAGGTGGAATAGTGGAAGTACTGATATACAAAGTGGATTTGTTGCTATTTGAGTGTCTAGGAAGCTGAAGTGTTCTACCTGCTGTAAGTTGTTGCAACAGGACAACTATTTAACTGTAGATATTGAACCTGACCTCCCCATTGTTTCATGGCTTGACTACTCGCTTGCTCGACTGAGGGGGTTTAACGTATCCATCACAATCATTCACAATTGTGAGTCTGATAGTCTATCTTGCAGTACAAACATTTATCTCGCCATATTATGAACATAAGTTTCAGACTGCCTCCAACCACAAAGAAATTGTAACAGAAACTGTGACTGCCAGCTTTCTTTACTACTTAACTTAACTTAACGTCCTTATACTGGTTTAGAAGACCCTGCAGAGTCTGTATACAACCAGTTACATTTACATCACCTTGCTCTAAAAGCTATGCGCATCCAGTTTATTCTTAAATGCATTAACTGTCCCTGCCTCCACTACCTCCCCTGGCAATGCATTCCAAGCAGACACCACTCTCTGACTAAAAAAATATTTCCTAATATCTAACCTGGACCTCTCTTTAGTCAGCTTGTAGCTATGCCCTCGTGTTATTGTAGGTGGCTGTATTTTAAAAAACTTGTTATAGTCTAATTTATCGATTCCTCTGATCATCTTATAAACCTGTATTAAGTCACCACGAATTCTTCTCTCTTCGAGACACTGTAGGCCGGTTTTTCTGAGTCGTTCCTCATAACTGTAATTCTGGAATCCCACTATCATCTTTGTCGCTCTTTTTTGTATTCTTTCTAGCATGTTTATGTCCCCTCTATGATAAGGACTCCACACCTGTACACAGTACTCCAATCTAGGTCTAACTAAAGCTTTATATAGTTTGGCGATCACTTCCTTGCTCCTATGTTTAATATTTCTTTTTATCATACCTAACATTGCATTTGCCTTTTTCACTGCTACCTTAACTTGCTCACTCACCTTTCCTGTATGATCTATTATAACCCCTAGGTCCCTTTCCTTATCTATCTTTCTAATATTGTTTTCTCCCATTCTGTAATTATGTTCCATATTTGATCTACCCATGTAGATTCAAAGAAGATAAAACTGTTTGTACAACCTATGGTTGCTCAACAGCAGATGTTTTGGCGAGGGTCATCCCAACGCTGGCAAACATATTTTGAACAACTACAGGGAAATCAAAAGGAAATATAGAAAGTTCAACAAGATGACACATTAGCTGACACACAAGCTGAAATGAAAATTAATAAAACTTAAATAGCTTAAAAGTAATGCAAAAAAATAAGGTTTTCATAGAAAATATTTCTTTTTTATTCTAAGAAATATTTGCGGTGTGACTACTTAGTAGCACATGTTATGACCCGAGAATTATGGTCAACAGAATTCGTAACATAACTATAATCATATAATATAAATGCAGTGCTTGTTGGAAAATGTTTGTGTCTGTGATTTCTGCCTGTACTCTAGGACGTTGTAAACAATCGATCAACAGTGTTAGAAAAGGTAAGTTTGTTTTATTTTAATTTTATTCATTAGAATTTGCGTTGTTCTTATTAATAGATGCACTATGTCTACAATAAAATCAGTTTATATTTTCGATATTATGCCATTTTAGACGCTCGTATTGTTTGACAGTGTTAGATCAGATGGGACGGCAATTGTGACGTATGCAGGCAAAATGGCGGCCAGCAATGATGCCTTTTACTACCCTCCATACGCTCCTGCATATTCCGTTCTGAGCTATTGTTCAGAGCAGTCATTCACAAACAAGAGTCCGCATATCGTGTCGCTCATCACCTTTGTCTTCACCTTCAGTTTGCGTAGATTGAATAGTCAGTCCACCATCCATGAGGTACTTTATTGGTATGCTATACTTAGTATTCTAGGCGTACGTCAACATAGCTGAAAACATCATACTGAACAGTGTCGGAAGAAGTACACATCCCTGTTTCACACTGTTGTTGACCTCGAATGGCGGAGAGGTCTCGCCGCTGTCAAGTACACGTGCCCTCGTGATGTTGTTAGACCACAGTTAAAAATTCGCTAGGACAGTAGAATGTAGACATGATCTGCCAAAGCCCACCTCCGCTAACGGTATCAAATGCCCTTGTGAGGCCAATAATCGTAGTATAGAGCTCGCGGTTATGTTCTCGACGTTTCTCCTGTACCTGAAGCGCTGAAAATATCATTTCTACAGTTCCTCGACCAACTCTAAATCCACACTGACTTTCCGGGAGATGATGGTCTAACTCAAGTACCTCGACCAACTCTAAATCCACACTGACTTTCCGGGAGATGATGGTCTTACTCAAGATGTTTGTTCAGGCGATTTAGCATTACATGCGCGAGGATCTTTCCGACAGCAGAAAGCAGTGAAATGCCGCGGTGGTTGTCACACTCCTGGAGGTAGCCTTTTCTCTTTTAGATATGTACTTTTGACGCATCCTTCATTTCCTGTGGCACTACTCCTTCAGCCCACATGGAGCAGAAAAGTTCAGTGAGCCTCTTGGTGAGGCATCCTCCCGCTGCTGTATACACCTCTGCTGGTATTGTGTCAGCTCCAGGGGCTTTTCCAGAAGAAAGAGATTTGATGGCTTTGTCTACTTCATCCTCAGTTATGATATCATCCATAGATGTGTTCATTTCTACTTGGGGCATGCGTTGGATGGCCTCTTCAATTCTGGATGATGCACTGTTAAGAATGTTGCAAAAATGTTTCGCCCACCTGTCGAGGATCTGAGCTTTCTCTCTTACAGCAAACCATTGATGTTGTCAACTGGCGAGTTTCCAGAAGTGGACCATAAAGTGACTTTAGCTCCGTGTAGAACTCTTTGAGGTCATGGCGCACAGCCTCTATCTTGTCTGCCTAACCAGGACTCTTGTAACTCCCTGAGTCTCTTCTGAACTGTTCTTCGAGCACTAGTGAAGGCCATTTTCCTGGACAAGGCTGATGTGACATTTTGAAGAGCCCTGTGCGCTTGACGCTTTGCGTCGAGAAGAATCTTAATTTCGCCATCCTTTTCGTCGAACCAGTCTTTGTGCTTTCGTGTGAATGGACCAAGATGTTTTAGCAGAGTAAACAGTGTCCCTTTGGGTCGCCCAGTTTTGATCGATGCTGTAGTTTCCAAGCTGAATCTAATCCAGTCTGGTTTCTAGCTCAGCAGCGAAACTGTTTCTAGTAGGTTCTCACTTTAGCTTCTCAACATTTAGTCTCCCCGGTGCTTTTGTCTCCCGAGGACGCCTTTTGGTTTGGACTTTTAGAATCAACTTGGTTATCACGAGACGATGGTCAGTCCAACATTCCGTGCCACACACACACTTAGTTATTTTAACATCACTTCGGTCTCGACGTCTGACAATGATGTAGTCGATAAGATGCGAGTGTCGAGATTTAGGCTGCATCCACGTTGTCCTTTTTCTAGTTGGAAGTAGGAAGATGGTGTTGGTAATGATAAATTCATTTGCGGCACATCTTCATTAAGAGTAGGCCATTGCATTTACCTATGCCATTTGGACCAATGATGCCATTCCACGCAGTGTAGTCTGCTCCAACTCTGACGTTAAAATCTCCTAGCAGAATCAATTTGTCAGATTTTAGCACCGCAGCGATAAGTGACTCGAGATCGCCCATCGCCACAGGACTTTCGCATGAGATATGAGATGCGGGTGATGTCGTGAGTGGCGCGTGAAAATGATTTAAGTGAGGCTGATTTTGCAGAGTCAGCCTTACTCTCTCGTCCGGGTCCGACATGGTCTAGTCGAGATGGCTAGTGAAAGGTCCGGATGCAGAAGATGTCCAGGGCTTCGTTTGTGTCTCGCCGTGCTCTTAGAATTCTTTAAGGCCTGCTGGTCCCGTCTCTTTGGCCGTTGGACAAACTTTTTGTTTCTTACGCCCAATCCGTTGATGCCAGGCTGCACATGCCCAATTACACTGAGAATATTCTCCTTCAGCTATTCAGACCTTGTTCAGCTCGCTAGTCAAAACGGTGTCCTAAAGTGTGTTTACTATGCTGCAGCTGATCAGAGCTGATCACAGGACGAAAAGACGTTACGTGACCGCCTGGTACTGTATCACCCATGTAAACATGTAAACACAGCAATAAGTGGATTAAAACAGCCATTTTCTGGTCAGACATAGTTAACTGAAAGGTATGTGGCTATTACAATGGATAGACGTATTCAAAGAATTCAATGATGGCTCTCTCCTTGGCCTAGATTTCCGTAATAGGACAACTTAAGAAATTGTTCTATTCTTGGCCTAGACTTCCGTAAATAGACAACTAGTGGGTGGACCTATGTTTTGCAAAGGGCAGAATACAGACAAGTGAACGTCTCTAACTCTTCATCCCCGACTGCATTGACTGTTATGGTACTCAGTTCTATTTAAGTGTCATCTATGTATGTTAGGTTGTCTGAAATGGATCTCCCACGTCCTCTGTCTCTTACCTTGGTGGTACAATCTGCCAGACTGTTGATATTATCCTTCCACTTATATCGTTGTTTACCTCTGACACGACTTAGCTCTAACGTTTCCTTCCAGTATTGTTTTCTGTAAGGTTTTATATCTTCTGTTAAGACCCAAACATCTTAATTAACTTAACTTCTTAACTTAACGTAACTTAACTTCTATATACTGGCTTAGAATGCTCTACAGAGTCTGTATACAAGTCTGTATACAACCACTCCACGGATACTGAAAATACTGTGAGCATCCAATCTATTTTTGAATGCATTAACTGACTCTGTGTCCACTACATCCTGCGGCAATGCAATTGTTTGAATTGTGATTTGTTTCTTCAATTCTCTTTACATCCTATTTTCTCTAAGAGTTCTTTACTTGTTTTATTTTATTTCCAGGAAATGCGCTTCATTCTTCTATATATCCACTTTTCAAATGCATCAGTTCTCTTCTCCAACTGTTTGTACACTGTCCATGTTTCCAATTCAAACACAGAAGACATCAAACCTGATCACTCTTATGTGTGAGTGACTTCCATGGAGTCAAAATGTGACTCAAGTTGGTGAAAATAAATTTGACTATCCATATTCTCTTCTTAATTTCCACTTCGCGTCTTCCATCTTCGGTTATTATATTTCCAGGATAGGAGAAACACTGGTCTTTTTCCAGTAATTGGCCGTCTATTTTTATATTTCTACGATAGAAGAAGCTCTGGTCTTGTTTGTATGTCTAGAGAAGATTGATTGCCCATATTATCATAGTTTACGTTTTCTCAGTGTTAATGCCCAATATATACTCATTATTTTCTTTTATATAATTTTTTCCCATGTAACTACCCGATCCCAAAGAAGAGCGACAAAACTGATAATGGGAGTCCGGAATTATAGTTAAAAGAAAAGATTATGAAAAACCGGCCTGCACTGTCTAGAAAAGAGAAGAATTTGAGATGATTTAATACAGGTTTATAAGATAATCAAGGAAAATAATAAATTATACTATAACAAGTTTTTAAAAATACAGCCGCCTACTAGAATAAGAGGGCACAGCTACACATTAATGAAAGGTTCATATTTGATATTAGGAAATATTTTTATTTATTCAGAAAGTGGTGAATGCTTTGAATGTATTGCCACCGGAAATAATACAGTCAAAGTCAATTAATCTTCTTTTAGCTTATCATGGTATGCGTTTCGGTGTCAGGTCATGATAATATCTCTAGAACGAACTCGTCTGTGTGCCTCTTGCACGGCAGCATTTACTGCCGTAGATATTTCTGTAAGGCACTTTTTTCATGGTCTACGTTTGGCTTTGAATCCGTTATATCTAAATAGCATTGCTTGTTTAGGGAAAGAGAGGGGTTGGGAGTGGGGGAGCTCTGTGGGGGTAGCCTTGTTACGTGGCCAAACCATTTAAGTTGCTGTTTTTTAATGTAGTCCAATACTGGTGTTCGTCAATTAATGCATTCAATAATATATTGGATTCGCATAGTTTTTATGTCAGGTAAAGTAAAAGAAACTGGTTGTATACATACTCTGCAGAGTCTTCTAAACCAGTATAAAGATATTAAGTTATTCGTAAAGAATTACCTGGGTTGTTGGCGCGAAACCTTATGATGGCCACAGATTGGAAGTTGACAGGGATGGTATCCTTAAGTGGTGCTCGTGAACTTCTAGGTATCTGGCCCCTCTTTTCAAGGACCTTGACCTCTTCCACAGTGAGGTCATGGCCAAACTAGAAAATAGAAATAGGAAATACGAATAAAACAAAAGATTGATTGACAATAAACTAGCGGGATTCGTCTATTTCCTCCCTGCGGCTCGCAGACCTGGTGCAGGTGCCATAACAACACACAGAAATCGACCTGGTCTTTCTATTTCTCTGGTCTTTCAGCTGCACAGAATGACACATAAGGTAGAACTTAAAGTTCTCCAGTTGGATCGGTCTGCCTCCACTCTCTGTAGTTCTTGCATGTTCCCCATGGTTACACCATCACCGGGGATCATTTTACACACAGAGTCTCTCTGGGTCTACCTCGCTTCCTTTTGCTCTAGGTTTACACGTAATCGCCTGTAGCAGGATTACAGTATTGTAACAGGCTTGGCTTATGATATCCTAGTCCCATCGACTAATAATCTATATGTAACAGGCTTTGCTTATCTAAGAGTTATATGTTATATTAGAGTTTACTGACTTACAACAGATACTACTCAACGATACGACTTCAATCGCAGAAAGCACTACTATCATTAACACCTAAGACGAAAAATTATCGTTTATTTGCATGAATAATGGTTACATAATATCCAGAAACGAAAATAACTACTAACTAAATAAATATCATATTCTGAACTAACTCAGAGGATTCAAGCACTAGCTTTTGATGTGTCTTCCGAAACTGTTTTACCCAGATTCTTAGCCTCATATTTGAAATACCATAAACCCTAATTTAATCGTATTACAAATCGGTGGTTAACTATCTCAGTCGTCTTCTGCCGTCCTCGGGTTGTCTACGTTCGTGATGTTCTGCCGTCCTCGGGTTGTCTACGTTCGTGATGTTCTGCCGTCATCGGGTTGTCTACGTTCGTGATGTTCTGCCGTCCTCGGGTTGTCTACGTTCGTAATGTTCTGCCGTCCTCGGGTTGTCTACGTTCGTGATGTGCTGCCGTCCTCGGATTGTCTACGTTCGTGATGTGCTGCCGTCCTCTGTCAGGGTGGACTGCTTTAGGTTGTCGAGAGTACAAACATGAGTTAACAAATGAGCTCCCGAAGGAGAATAGATATTTCAAGATTGTATTCTGGAAGAACCACTATTTGGCTCCACCAGTTTCACGAACCAAGCGACTTCGATCGTAGAAGGGCCATAATTCTTCCAGCAAACACCAATGCAATAGTCCAAGAGAACTGTCAGACTGCCTTCTAGAACAATCTCAATTCGTACCCAGACAAATCTGCACACTCGCATGTGACCAGATCTCTTTCTCTTATTGTTTATAGGGTGTCCATCATTCGCACCTTTGAGCGAAAATACAAGGCTCTAGGTGTATGATAAGATACCCTCCCCACCCTCCTCCTCCCCACGCCCGTACACTCTGTCTCTCTTCGAATCTCTGAATTTCTCTTTACATTGTCTTTCATAAACTCTTTTTTTAGCTTTAGAAACAAATATGACTATTGAGTAGTCCTTCCCAGTTGGCTGGCTAGCCATCAATCTAATTTGGTCCCACTCATCTAATATATTATTGGCTAAACTGTTACTGTCATTCTAAATGTGATAGCCTGTGCGTGAGTCCTTTGTGTCAATTTAACCGCCATCCAGTTATATCTGGTACCAGAATGGCCAACCTGATACCTACTCCCAAAACTAGCCAAGTTCTCCAGTTGTATTAAATGTTCACCTCTTGCTTCGGTCTGCGCGGACCTTGGTGTGATGACCCTGGCTTGACCTGTGCCCCGCTAACTACTATTCAGGCAATTCTCTAATTCTTAGAGAACACAGCCGCCAGCTCAATCCCTTCTGCCGTAAACACTTATGCTCCGCGGGGAACTGGAACTGTTAAACATGTGAGATCCATGGTTTTAGTTTTGGAGGCACTGAAGCTGCTCCGGCTGATGATACTCATTGACATGGTATATAACTAGTTGGCTGATGCAGATGGACTCCGCGTTGCCCAACGTTCGATGGAGCGAAGAACACAGTTGAAGATCTCCCTTCGGGTCCAAATCCGTACTGTAGAAATCATATGTTGAGCTTTCTTCAGTGACATCTCAAATGTCGAGCTGTTATGAAAACTTAAATGGTTCGGCTAAGAGTGTGTGTCAATTTGGCATTGTAAATTACAACATGTTAAGCTAGTCTAGTGTTCTGTTAATCTTCACAGCTACTCTGAATATTGTTCAAGTCTGCGTGTATTCAAATGGTGGTATAAATATGTACACTTGTTTGATTCACCCGAATGAAGATTTATTTTGTATCTTGTCTGTTATTTCATCCGAATTTTTACAAAACAAAAACAGAAACACACAAATATATGACTTCATTATCCGGACAATAACGCGCCTTTGATCTAGTATAATCTAAATATGTTGTTTATCACCTGTTATTAACAATGCGTACATTTGCTTTACACTGCATTATTTTCAAAGTCCACAATAACTTTTTTATACTGATTTAGAAGGCCCTGCAGATTTTCTTCTACTTAACTTGATCTAAAAATAACTATGTGCATCCAATTTATTCTTTAATGCATTAACTGACCCTGCCCCCATTATTTCATTTGGCAATGCATTTCAACCATTCACCGCTATCTGACTAAAAAAATGTATCTAATATCTAATCTTGACATTTCTTTAATAATAATAGTTACACAAAACATGCAGGTGTGGCAGAACTGATGGATTTGATAAAACTCTGTAGCAGACGGTAAAGGGCTCTGCTCTATTCTATTCATTTTGCCCTCAAAACAAAAATCAAGCGACTCTATTTGAAAAACACAATTCAACCAGATTCGTTATTCCTGCACAAAATAAATTTCTTCTCATTCAATTCTCTCACACAACTTGCTAAAACACTCCTACTTGACAGGCTGTTTTATAACACAGCCTTTACAAGTAATCCTATCCTTATGAATACTGTTATCGCCCTATTCCTCCTAATCTGGCCTGCCGCAAGTTAGTATCAGCAGAAAATATATACTAAATCGAATGAATGTTGTGGCGGATTGCCGCTGATGGTAGGTTTATATTTTCTTAACCAGGTGGTTGTCCGCGTTGCTGTTCCTCTTCGTCGGCGTTAGATCAATGTGGTATCGACGTGATCGTTAAGGTGTCCAGGTGATCGATCCTGGAAGACTGACTCTAGATGATACTGAAAACTGTATTGGCCTGATCAATGTGATCCTTGGAGACAGACTCTCGATGATACTGAAAACTGTATTGACCTGATCAATGTGATCCTTGTAGACTGACTCTAGATGATTCTGAAAACTGTATTGACCTGATCAATGTGATCCTTGTAGACTGACTCTAGATGATACTGAAAACTGTATTGACCTGATCAATGTGATCCTTGTAGACTGACTCTAGATGATACTGAAAACTGTATTGGCCTGATCAATGTGATCCTTGTAGACTGACTCTAGATGATACTGAAAACTGTATTGACCTGATCAATGTGATCCTTGTAGACTGACTCTAGATGTTACTGAAAACTGTATTGACCTGATTAATGTGATCCTTGTAGACTGACTCTAGATGATACTGAAAACTGTATTGACCTGATCAATGTGATCCTTGTAGACTGACTCTAGATGATACTGAAAACTGTATTGGCGTCCAATAAGTAACATGGTGGGTATTTACCTTTCTTGCTGCTAATATTTTCAGATGCCCTACCTCGGCTGTTCTTCCCCGCTCCTCTTTCTCTGTTCTCATCTGCATCTCATCTCAATCTCGATTTCAATCTTATTCTGATGTGTCTCTCACCTGATGTCTATTGTCTGATCTGAGCTCATCTCATCTCTCAACCTTTCTCTCTCCCGCTCCCTCTCTCTCCCTCCCTCTCTCTCTCCCTCACTCTCTCTTCCACTCTTTCTCTCTCTCCCTCACTCTCTCTCTCCTTCCCTCACTCTTTCCCTCTCTCTCTCTCCCACTCTCTCTCTCCCTCTCTCTCCGTCCCTCTCTCTCCCACTCCTTCACGTTCTCCCTCCCTCTCTCCCTCTCCCTCACTCTATCTTCCTCACTCTCTCCCTCTCTCTCCCTCTCTCTCTCTGTCAATCCTTATTAGTGTCCGGTCCGGAACATATTGGCTTTCATATTGGATCACGTGATTTCAAGACGACGCTGGTTTTTGTCGACGGCAAGTCTACTTGTACAAACTGGCTATAACTGTTATCGACCCACGTGTGCCTGGACGCATGGTTGTTATTACCTGCGAATTGCGTGAGGTTACCTGCGTACTTTGAGACAAAGCGTACGCTCTATGATTTTCTTACTTAAATTCTGGCGGGACTGAGTTCAGCGGCACATACTGGGTCCTTTAGTACAAGAAAGAAAGAAAAATGGTTGCGTACACACTTTCTGTTTCTTCCTCTCAATTCATTTAAATGTAAAACATGTCTGAACTCCTACCTATAATATGTCTTTACTTCTAAGATATGTCACATAAGTACTCACGCTATGCATGGCAACGACCCGGAAGCTGTGTCCATGCATGTGTATAGGGTGGACGAGGGTGTTGGTGAAGGACACAAGGACCATCTCCACAATGTCGCCAAGGTCAAAGCTCAGCATGTGAACACACATGCACAATTCCTTGGTGCAATCCTTAGTTACTGTGCCGTTGTTACAAAAGCAATCCTGAAACCAGAAATAAGATAAATGATCCAAGAAGTAATGTAAACCAGAGCAGGAAAATGTGATGATCATTTTGATTTTGAGTTGGTGGTCACTGAGCCTCTTTACAAGCTTCTATTTAACTTGGCGCGACCGTTGTCCTTGTGAAGAGACTTCTATTTTTCCTTTTTTAACCGACTTCCCCGAAACCAAAATCTCTGACATTTTTTTACACATCCGTACTAGTGTAGAGCGAGGTAGTACAGTGATTAGTGCACACTGACTTCCGAGCACATGATTGGGGTTCAGTTCCCTGTTGATGCGACATTTTTCTGATCGCAAAATGTTTCTTGGGGTCGACAACATCACGCCAGCCGCCTTTATTTTCTCAGTTAATTCTGGTACCAATTTTTGAGGCTGGTTGACCACATCACCCCCTAGTGTGCGGCTGGTCAAGTAAGGCCCTGTGGATTTTATGTCACGTTTGATGGTACTTTCTGTTGCGTGTGTCCCATCCAAACTAATTTCCTACGTTTGATGTGTTGCTCAACTGGTTGTTATTGGCTTCTTTGCCATAGTTATTCGTTCCTCACCATGTCTTGTCAGTCTATACCTATTATCGTCCGTAGACATTTAATCACAACGGCTGGAGTTTTCTGTGCATTACCTTTGTAATACAAGCTGACTATTGCTGGGCCCTTGTGAGAGATGATCCCGAAACGCATTACAAGCGACAGGCATAATCAATAATTTCTTCTATGAGGATAATCATACAAATTAATACACTTAACGAAAATAAATATTTCAAAAGCTAGAGCTGACTGCTGTTTTAACAGGCATTTTCATATCTAACAGCTCAAACAAGGTACAGACAACTTGGTTCGATCTCAGAAACATACACAAGTCAGAGTTTATCGCCCAGTGTTTTCAATGAAAGTCGTTTTCTTTATTCTATACCTGTGGCACATCCTGAAATTGGGTCAAGGGCGGAGAAGGTGGAAGTTGTGACGATATGTAGTTGAGCTGATGGTTAACTGGACGAATTGGTTTTGGCTTCTGGGTAGAAATGCTCGGATCGGGTGGAGGTTTGTACCTCTTATCTTCAAGCTTACTTGCACCTGGAGAAAACAAATGTTTGTTGATTAATTGGATGTATATGTCACTGGGTAATGTATATATATCTGTGTGTATGTGTATGGATGTGTGTATGTGTGTATATATATGTGTGTATGTATGTATGTTTGTGTGTGTGTATTTATGTATATATATATATATATATGAGTGTATGTATGCATGCATGTGTATGTATCTATTTGTGAACGTGTGTGTATGTATGTAAGAATGTATGTATGTATGTATGTATGCGCACATATACACACATAAACACAGATACACACATACATTAATGTAAATGCACACACACACACATACATACACATGTATATACACAATGTGACAATGTTACGGTCAGGTCTGGGTGTGTAATACAGTGTCAGTGTCATGTATAATGTGATACTGTCAGGTATTTGTGAAATGCAGTGTCAGTGACAGATTTTATATGGCAGTGTTAGTGTCGGGTATATGTGAAAATGTCATATATGAAGCGTGGGAGATTTAACTTCCAATTGGGCCACGCAGGGCTAAAACTGGCTTAGACAATGGATGGATGTTTTGGCGCAGGTGGTTATTGTTTTGCGTTCGCCTTATTTCTCTATTCCCCACGGCGGTGTGCGTTGCACTATGTTTTAATTTTGATTTTGCGCCTTTCGGCTCAGTGCATCCGACTTCGGCATACATTTTATGTAAGTGTTTTCTTCCTCCTGGATTTTCTAAAGGTTTGCTTCCCTTGGATAACGGCCGGTACTGTGACGGGGAACGAACCCAGCATCTTCGGATTGTGAGCCGTGTCACTTAACCACTAGCCCACGCCGTCCCATTGGCGTAGGTGTGAGAAGGTGCGGGCAGAGTTCTGAACATCTGCTTATTCTAAAAAAGCAAGCAGATATTTTTCATTGTCCAGTAGTCAAGACAAGAGAAACTGAGGAATTATTGTAAGTGTTATCACAGTCCAAGGCGGTGATGCTAAAGATTTACGATTCGGAAGAGGAAAGTTAGCGCAAGGCCCTTGCGTATCACAAACGTTGTAGTGACTGCTGGACACATAGATATTTATAGAAGCTTTGACTCCTCCCAGGCTAGTGTCCAGAGTGACATTAGTACACTGAGTGGGGATTTGAGCTATGTTTGGTTTGGTGACGGACTGTCACAGTCAGATTTACAGGTCGTGCAGGCCGAACAATGACACGAACCGCGAATTGATCAACTGGGTGGTGACAGATGTATCTCGTGACCGGCGGCCATGTTGTTAGTTCAGTGTTGTTGTCCCTGATGAAGGCCTATTGGTCGTAACGTAGGTTTTGTTTGTGTTCTCGGCTCGGTGCGGTATCTGACCATACCCATTTTTAAATTTTGATTAAGCTCAACCGTAATCAACTTTTACTAGTTTTTTTTCATGTTTTTTTCCCATGTTGGAAAGGGATGAGTAAAGGCGGGGCCTGAGGAGCATAACAATGGGAAAGGACTATAGCAAGACAAAGTTTAGAGAGAGCTTTGCGGGGAAGATTGTTGGCTTCTTGGGAACCACTCTCCGTTCCTTTCTTACTTCACTCTTTCCTACAATCACACTCTTGCACAACTTTCACACGCGCCCTCAGGGTGAGACCTTTCCATTGCACTTTGGTTGGGCTGGCTTCTGAGAGCGCACGAAACTAGCATAGGTACATACAGACGCACACATACATCCAAGCACTGGTTTATGCGTCTTAATATCGCCCAGTAGAGGAGCGCGTGGCCGAATAGTTTCGAGGCCTGCCTGCTGACAATGAGGGTAGCGGTTCGAATACCCGGTATGGCATATGTTGTTTTTCTGTTGGGGGTGAAATAAACAAACATAGCCAGCACACGACGTGGCGACAGCAGTGGCGAAGCGGCCTGTAGTTCTCAGCCTTCAAAACCCCTCGACTACCCCAGCAATGGGAAAAATGTCGTATGACAGTATAATATCGCCCAGTTGACTACGGTCTGGGGTGGAATAGACGCGCCTCCGCCAGCAGAAACTAGCGAGGCAAACATATAAAATAAAAATTAATATAACAAGTTTAGGGAGAGCTGGACGGGAGATTTCCTATCGCGAGTTTCTGTTCTAGGAGTCGACTTCACTGCACTCCGGGCATACCCATAGGTGCCCAGTCTCTCTTAGCAGATGGCGGAAAGTGTAGATGCTGATGGTGCCTGTAGCCTGTTGGTTGTACACATTCCTGTTTCGTCCTCTCAGGTTCCCTGATCCACTGAATCCTAATGTGATTCCAAAGTGCCGCAGCCTGTGCTTTGCAGACTCATACAAAGCAGTGTAGTTTTCCAGCAGGCGGTCCTCGATAACCTTCACTATGTCACCTTTATCCATGTCCACCGTGCCTGTTATGGGGGCGTGTGAAGCCAAACAATCAACTCGCTCGTTGCCCGGAACCCCGGCATGACCAGGACAGTAGATCCATACTAGCCCCTGGAGTATTGAGGTCTCCAGCGCTGCTATTCACTCATGTCATAGCCACCCATTCTGCACTTTCCGAAGTAGTGTTTGGGAGTCTGACACGACGACTGCTCCTGTTGTAGATGTCTCAGACAGCCACCTCAGAGCTTCTGTCACCGCCTCCATCTCCATTTTCATACTTGATGTTGTAGTCTCGTATGCGCCACTTCGTTCAGCAACGATCCGGTCTTTTATTCTAGCCGAGAAACCCCAGCCTGATATTCCACTACTTTGCACCGACCCATCAGTGTATATGATGGTATCACTTTCATGCGTGTTGGCGCCTATCAGCTAGTTGACTTCGAGCTTTTGTCTGGCTATTTCGCCCCTTCCTACATTCACTGCCCATGGTTATGATGACCGTGTGGAACTCTGTAAGTGTATCCCCAGTGTGGACCCATTCCTCTCCCTTGACCATCGTCTCGACTGCAGTCCCCTCTCCTATAGTTCGTTCTGCCTGTGCCATCCATGACATCCCGCTTTTGATTCTGGTTCCCTTGATGTCTGCAGTGTTATTGTACAGCGGGTGCCTGTTGTCCGCTATAACTCGCATATCAGCTGTAGCCTGTGCCACTTTATACCTGGATGTTACTGACGGCAGTCCCAGCATGTACCTCATCTGTATTATCGGGGTATCTCTGGTGCAACCAAACGCGAGCCGCATTCCTTCATTTTGGATTCGTTCCAGCCGTTCACACTGTGATCTTGATAGGGTGAGTATACCCAATTCATAATCAATGACCGAGAGAATCAACTGGCGATAGAGTATGAATAGCAGCCGTTGTTCCAAGTTGGCAGCCACCATTGTCTTGAGTGCACCCAGTCCTCTGTTGCATCTTTGTATAGTTTGGTCGACGTATTACATGTATGACAGGCTGCGGTCAAATGTTATTCTGAGATATTTCAACCTGTCGCTTCTGTCTATGACACAGCCATCAAATGTGATGCCAGGGAGTTTGTCTTTCACGATGCAGTTGTTCAATGAACACCACATCACACCGGCCTTGTTTGGATTAATCTGTGCACTGAGTCTCCAAACCACTTTGAGATCGGCTGCAAGATGTCTTGAATATCACTAACCATTTCACGCCTATCAGAACCAGTCCTGTAGATTAGGACATCATCTGCGAATGTTAACATCCGCCCCAGCTGTGTAGGTTGCATGTTGGCCACTTTTAATGTGTAAATGTTGGACAGCACCGGTGAAAGTGGCGATCCTTGGGGCATTCCTGGACATATCCGCATTGGCTCTGATATCCAAGAACCCAAGCGAAGTGCAACTGTTCTCTCCATCAGGGCAGCTGATATCCGGCTAATGAGCCACGGGTTTATTCCACAGTCCTTCAAACAGCACATCAGTGTACCAAGATCGACCCTGTTATAGGCATCCTCGAGGTCGAGCGCAACGGCGACTGTCTCTTGCTGACGTTGGAATCCCTCGTACACATCATATGCAAAAGTACCGGCATTACCCCAGGTCTCCTTCTTAGGTCTGTAGCTGCCCAGTGTATTGGGTAGAATACATTCACGCTCCAAAAAGGACACTCATTTTCTTGCCACTATCTTCTCAAGCAGTTTGCCATAGACATTTTGTAGGGTGATGATTCTATAGCTGCTGAGGAGCGTAGAATCCTTGCCAGATTTAGGTAGAGGCCGTAGATAACTATACAGCCAGTTCTCAGGCACTGATGCCTTCTCTATGCTAGTATTGAAATCCTACACAACATTGCCCATATCCGTCTCATCTAGCTCCCTGAGGTGGCAGTACTGTACTCCATCAGGGCCTGGGGCTGTATTCTTGCTGGAACTTAAAACATATTCTACCTCTGCCTTGTTTATTAGGTTTATATGTCACCTCCTGGGTTGCAGCCTCCAGAACGTCTTGCCGAATCTCCCGCCGAGTATCTCTGTCCCCTTTGTCAGTTTGAGCTACATATCGGTTAAGCAATGCCGTACCTTTTTCTGCCTCTGTCCTCATGGGATTTCCTGTGGAATCGTGCACAATGGGAATTAGATGGCTTGTATTCTTTCCATTCATCTGTCGATGCATGTGCCAGAACTTCTGTAGGGTGTTATCATTCCCTACGCCTGTTACGAATTCCTCCCATCTCTCACTTTTGGATTCCCTTGCCACGGCCTTGAAACAATTAATGGCAGTACATTTTTTGTAGCTCAAGTTCGCAACCTCACAATCACCCATCGGCCTTCTCTTTCTGGCTTTACGCCACGCTTTTGTTGCCATCTCCTTATTTATCCACGCTATTTCTACGATTGGATTCCACCATGGTGGCTGAACGAAAGCCGTTTTGGTAGGCATGCGCTTGACGGTCTGGTGGAGTTTTTTTAATGCGTTATTTTTTTCATCTTCTTTGTAGCTGAACGCATGTCTGGGTTTTCTGGGTCTGGTGGCGTTGCCTATTGCAATTAAGACGACACACGGCAGATGATCACTGTCCTGTGCCCCCAACGTGTCCCAGATGATCACGGTCCTGTGCCCCAAACACGTCCCAGATGATCGCTGTCCTGTGCCCCAACACGTCCCAGATGATCACTGTTCTGTGCCCCCAACACGTCCCAGATGATTGCTGTCCTGTGCCCCCAACACGTCCCAGATGATCACTATCATGTGCCCCCAACACGTCCCAGATGATCACTATCATGTGCCCCCAATACGTCCCAGTGTGTAGAGGGAGAGGCTTCACTGGATACGAGAGCCAGGTCAATGACCCCGTCAGTGTCACCAGGCCGAGTTGCCAGCCTTGTTGGACGCCCATCATTCATATATGTGAGGTTTGTGTTGAGAAGTGCCTGGTTCAACGCAATCCCCTGCCTATTTTCAGTAGGATTTTCCCACTCCTTGGATCTAGCGTTGAAGTCGCCAGCGATGAGGCACATCTTGGTCAACACTTCTTGGTCGGCACTTCTGATAACTCACTCAAAAAATCCCATTTTAATTCCTCCACCAGGAGGACATAGTGAGCATATAGATTATACATTCTCCAATCCTGGTTTTTGATTGTCGTTTCAATCCCTTGTAGTTCGCCGCCTTCGGTTGTACTGGCACTCGTATCTATCAATGTGTGTGGTAGTTCATGCTTGACGTACATTGCCAGCCCCCGCCTACCAGTCCCACATGGGTTGGTGTAGCACTGATATCCTGGGCACTTGATAGTTATATTCTCCTTCAAGTTGGTCTCCTGGATCATAAGAATATCGAAGTCGTATACCAGTTTCTGAAGGATAGCTTCTCGTTGGGTGGCGCTGCGACAGTTCCAGTAGCCAAAGCGTACATTTTTCAGACCGAGTCTGTCTGCCTTTCTTCGCCCTCTTCTCTTTCCAGCCCTCTTCTTTCTCTCTCTCTCTCCTCTTATCACCCTTTCCTCTTCTTCTGCGTCCACTTGTCTTTATGTCATCCGCTGGAGACATCGACGACAGAGCACGAACTTCGTAGCTCTGGCGATGACTCTTCATTTGTGTGTTTGTAATCGAAGTTTTCCTTCTTCTAGAAGTGCTGCCTGCCAGGCTTTCGAGACCCTTCCACTCGGTTTGTGTCCGGTTTTCTCCGCATTCAACATTTAGATCACATCTCTACGATGTCAACTGCCGACCTATCGTATCCTTCCTGCTGGCTTTGTCGCGAAAACCCGGGGAAATCGTTGATGTTCGGTGAAATCCAACTATCTCGACCGAAATGGTGGGCCACTACACGCCGAATGTAAGCCGACCTCGTGTGTCCTTCCCGACAGTTGTTTACGAAAACACGTGAATATCGCTGAAAATCCGTGAATCTTTACCAGATGGCCCGGTGCGGGACTAAAAAAGCCTTGTAAATGCATACTTTTCACTCCCTAAACCACAAAATATTCCGTCTGAAATAAGGAACTTCATGCTTGTTGTCGGAGACGGTACATATTTACAGGGAATTAGAGGAGGTATACATAAAAGACAAAGGTGAGCTTATAGAAAATATTGCCGTCGGGGATGAAGTTTTACTGGTGGAGACATAATTGAAGTCGAAATATAAAAGTGCAAAGTCCTGACTCCAGAACCATTGCCACTGATCCAGGACCGGTCCAAAATAATTTTGTAGATTCCAGGAATAACAAAGAAAAGTGAACAGTCAACAACAGAACAAAAAAACCCACGTTCTACATAAGCTCAAGCGACAGTAACTTTATTGTACTAGGACCCGGCTTGTTTATGAGGTTAAGTAGCCAGTTGTCTTCCTCGCTGCCTTTCTTTATAAACAGTAAATTCAGTCCCTATTTACAACTTGGTTGACTGGAAAGGGTTAATAATGTCAGTGGGACATGTGTGCTTCCTAAGAAGGGATAAAGTAAATAACAACAATACACACCAACAACCATACAGACAGTCACATAACTACTAGAACAAAGAGACTGGGCTGAACAGATAAAGATGAGCAATAGGTGTATATTTCAAATCCCCCAAAACTTAGGAGAGAAATGCTCGAGAGGCCTATAATTGCCTCATGGTGGTGTGGCGAGACAGAAGGTGGTAATCTCTCTCCCAGATATCTACAAACATTTAGCCATCCTAACTCCTAAAGACAACATAAATCTCCCGAAAAGGAGAGATCAAAGTACCATTTTCCGACTGAACACGAACAACTGAACAGTCAATTGAACAGAATCCAACCATAGCAGACTCCAGAGTGCCGGCTGTGCAGACATCTCTATGAAACTTGAACCGCATCTTTTTTAAAGTCCCGCGCTGGTCGGTGTTTGACAAGCTTCTTCATGCGAGGCCAGACAAATGGAGCAAACTGTACAAGACTAAACAACGGCTCACAAACACTTGCAGATGCCACACTATGACATTAAGCCAAAGGGTAAAAGCCCACACGCTGCTGATCAACCAAGAAATCTGGAAAAGTTAGAGATCCACAACCTCTTTAATTTTAGGATTTCTTCCACTTACCGATTGATATATAAAACTTCTTATCTGCCTCTTGTGTGAGAACGTGTGGATCAGGATCTGACCCCAATAACTGCAGGTCCACCACTTGGAAGGATGTACTGTTTGAAATACCACTAAGTCCATTCAGAATCTGGGAATGTTTGGTTATATTGGGGCAAGTGATCAAACAAATGTAAACTCAGAGGTCAGTAAATAAACACATTTGTAGCGACATCTACCACTAACACTAATATTCTGTAAGCACTTGGAAAACAATTAATCAATCGATCAATCAATCAATTAACCAATCAATCAATTAATCAACTAATCAATCAACCAAATAAACGACCCGTTAGGGTTCTAGGGGTGCTATGGTGAAAACAACACAAAACTCTCTTTAGTCCTCTTATTCTCAGACCTGCGGAAATCCGGAAAAAAATCATATCCTATCTTTCTTTGATGTTATCAACCCATGATTTTCTTTGTCTTTCTCGCTTCCTTCCGCTTCACATGTTCCCTGAAATATTATTTTTGAGATGGAGTCATGTGGCATTCACAAACCATGTCAGTTTTCGACTTTTCACTACTGACTAAAGTGGTTTCTGTTGACCTGTCCTGGAATTTATTTGATCTTGATATTGATGACCCGTTCCTCGGTGTAGCTGTGAGTCCCAACTTCCTCTCCAGCAGACCCTGTCTTGAGCCACGGAACTCTAGTGCATGGTAAGCCCACCTCCAGAGGCGTCTCGGATGTTGTTGTGTACAGCAAAGTGAGTCTGACCAACGCATTAGAGGTCTTCCCTGAGGTCTCCTTTCACCTCGGAGGTACCAGACCGCTGTCGCAGTGCTCCGTCGACCGTTGTTTCGTCGCAACATGTGACCTGCCCATCTATGGTTTGCCTTGTCTGCATAGAGTACCAGGGACAATCATTGCATGTCGGAATTGTGGATATTTAGGATATATACCCCTCGTGATAGACGAATGAATAATAGTAGTAATAATAATAAAATAATAACAACAACAACAATATTAATAATAATTACTCTTTGCAAGGAAAGATGGCGACAGCACCTGTCATGTTTTGTGATATCTGATTGCAAATGGTTGTGACTGCATATCCTGACGAGACAGGTCTTACCACACGTGGTACATGCATGAGTAGATTCAGTAGTTGTTGGGATGTTTTACGTTATTCGGGGTCCTTTTTCTCAGTCTCAGTGATTATATTCTGCTTAGCGATATGATATGATATAATTATAGTGCACGAAGAGGAGCGGTCATGTGCAAGCATCTCTGTGGAGATGACATCAGTGTTGAAACTGTTTAGAGATACTTTGAGTGAGTCCGTTAATCGTTTTTTTCTGTCTCATTGGAGGACCACTTGCCTTTTCTGAGCTCACTTAACGGTAGCTGTTTTGAAAAGAGTTTCTTGGACATGCCAACAACATGCTCAGTTCATCTGATGGGATCGTCTTCTTGCCTTATTAGAGATTCAAGATCAGCACCACTGCATTTCATCATCACCAATGTCCGTCGCTTCTTTCGAACAATAAGCAAGTTTGGTCTTGAGCTGCCATTTCTGCCTTTCTCCAGATAAGGTTCAGGGACCGAAATTCATTTTCAGTCTCTTCTCCGAGTGTTTCTTGGTCTACCTCTTCCCCTGTGAATTATATGTCACTGAAAATGGTAGTCAGCATTGCAACTGAACATTTGATTGGACGAGATTTCTTGGATAGTTATAAAGACAGGACGAGATTTCTTGGATAGTTATAAAGACAGGACAAGATTTCTTGGATAGTTATAAGGACAGGACGAGATTTCTTGGATAGTTATAAAGACAGGACGAATTTTCTTGGATAGTTATAAAGACAGGACGAGATTTCTTGGATAGTTATAAAGACAGGACGAGATTTCTTGGATAGTTATAGAGACAGGACGAGATTTCTTGGATAGTTATAAAGACAGGACGAGATTTCTTGGATAGTTATAAAGACATGACGAGATTTCTTGGATAGTTATAAAGACAGGACGAGATTTCTTGGATAGTTATAAAGACAGGACGAGATTTCTTGGATAGTTATAAAGACAGGACGAGATTTCTTGGATAGTTATACAGACAGGACGAGATTTCTTGGATAGTTATACAGACAGGACGAGATTTCTTGGATAGTTATACAGACAGGACGAGATTTCTTGGATAGTTATACAGACAGGACGAGATTTCTTGGATAGTTATACAGACAGGACGAGATTTCTTGGATAGTTATACAGACAGGACGAGATTTCTTGGATAGTTATACAGACAGGACGAGATTTCTTGGATAGTTATACAGACAGGACGAGATTTCTTGGATAGTTATACAGACAGGACGAGATTTCTTGGATAGTTATACAGACAGGACGAGATTTCTTGGATAGTTATACAGACAGGACGAGATTTCTTGGATAGTTATACAGACAGGACGAGATTTCTTGGATAGTTATAAAGACAGGACGAGATTTCTTGGATAGTTATACAGACAGGACGAGATTTCTTGGATAGTTATACAGACAGGACGAGATTTCTTGGATAGTTATACAGACAGGACGAGATTTCTTGGATAGTTATACAGACAGGACGAGATTTCTTGGATAGTTATACAGACAGGACGAGATTTCTTGGATAGTTATACAGACAGGACGAGATTTCTTGGATAGTTATACAGACAGGACGAGATTTCTTGGATAGTTATACAGACAGGACGAGATTTCTTGGATAGTTATACAGACAGGTGTGATCTGGTCGCTCAATGTAGATTCTGTATTATAGAAGTAATTATAGTTATTTAGTTAGTTTTCTGTCCACTTGTGTCGCTGGGGTCTCGGGGGGAGAGCTTAAGTCGTCTATCTTGCGCCAAGTGCATTGCGTCAGTCAATGTAAGCCCGTGTCGCTGCACAATCACTCTCATGTCATCTATCCACCTGCCTTGAGGCCGCTTCTTGCCCTGTAGCCAGATCTACCAGCTTTGTACGTCATCAGTGGAAGAAGACGAGATTGCATTCTCATGAGATGACCAAACCAACTTATTTTCTGCCTGGAAATATATTCGGCCCTAGACGTAGTGCCGACCATACTTCGAATGTCGTCGTTCCGAATTCTGTCTTTCCTGGTAACACCGATAAACTTCCTCAAACACTTCATCTCACACCTCAAAGTTCTGCTCTCGCGCGCCGTGGACAGAGGCCAAGTTTGGCCAGAGTCAGCACACACAACAATAACTGTTTATCAGCTGCTGCTTTGTTGCCAAACTAAGGATCGCGTGTCTAAGGCAGTGGGGACATCTGATAAGTGGGGACGGCGTGGCCTAGTGGTTAAGTACTGTGTCATGTGGTGTTATTTTGGAAACAATATGCCAACAGAGATGAACCACAACAGAGAATGATCAGCTTATAAGTTAACTGTAGCCTTACTATTAGTAACTGCAGGAAAGTAAGACAGAGCCTCCGAATCTGGACAGAGTACCCAAAAAACAAAAACAAAAAGTCACTTACAGAACTGATCAAAAGAGAAGATCAAGAAATGGCATGAAACATGTTTACATCACTGAAACACTAGGTTAGGTACATACAGATCCACACATGCATCACTGAAACACTAGGTTAGGTACATACAGATCCACACATGCATCACTGAAACACTAGGTTAGGTACATACAGATCCACACATGCATCACTGAAACACTAGGTTAGGTACATACAGATCCAAACATGCATCACTGAAACACTAGGTTAGGTACATACAGATCCACACATGCATCACTGAAACACTAGGTTAGGTACATACAGATCCACACATGCATCACTGAAACACTAGGTTAGGTACATACAGATCCACACATGCATCACTGAAACACTAGGTTAGGTACATACAGATCCACACATGCATCACTGAAACACTAGGTTAGGTACATACAGATCCACACATGCATCACTGAAACACTAGGTTAGGTACATACAGATCCACACATGCATCACTGAAACACTAGGTTAGGTACATACAGATCCACACATGCATCACTGAAACACTAGGTTAGGTACATACAGATCCACACATGCATCACTGAAACACTAGGTTAGGTACATACAGATCCACACATGCATCACTGAAACACTAGGTTAGGTACATACAGATCCACACATGCATCACTGAAACACTAGGTTAGGTACATACAGATCCACACATGCATCACTGAAACACTAGGTTAGGTACATACAGATCCACACATGCATCACTGAAACACTAGGTTAGGTACATACAGATCCACACATGCATCACTGAAACACTAGGTTAGGTACATACAGATCCACACATGCATCACTGAAACACTAGGTTAGGTACATACAGATCCACACATGCATCACTGAAACACTAGGTTAGGTACATACAGATCCACACATGCATCACTGAAACACTAGGTTAGGTACATACAGATCCACACATGCATCACTGAAACACTAGGTTAGGTACATACAGATCCACACATGCATCACTGAAACACTAGGTTAGGTACATACAGATCCACACATGCATCACTGAAACACTAGGTTAGGTACATACAGATCCACACATGCATCACTGAAACACTAGGTTAGGTACATACAGATCCACACATGCATCACTGAAACACTAGGTTAGGTACATACAGATCAACACATGCATCACTGAAACACTAGGTTAGGTACATACAGATCCACACATGCATCACTGAAACACTAGGTTAGGTACATACAGATCCACACATGCATCACTGAAACACTAGGTTAGGTACATACAGATCCACACATGCATCACTGAAACACTAGGTTAGGTACATACAGATCCACACATGCATCACTGAAACACTAGGTTAGGTACATACAGATCCACACATGCATCACTGAAACACTAGGTTAGGTACATACAGATCCACACATGCATCACTGAAACACTAGGTTAGGTACATACAGATCCACACATGCATCACTGAAACACTAGGTTAGGTACATACAGATCCACACATACATCACTGAAACACTAGGTTAGGTACATACAGATCCACACATGCATCACTGAAACACTAGGTTAGGTACATACAGATCCACACATACATCACTGAAACACTAGGTTAGGTACATACAGATCCACACATGCATCACTGAAACACTAGGTTAGGTACATACAGATCCACACATACATCACTGAAACACTAGGTTAGGTACATACAGATCCACACATACATCACTGAAACACTAGGTTAGGTACATACAGATCAACACATGCATCACTGAAACACTAGGTTAGGTACATACAGATCCACACATGCATCACTGAAACACTAGGTTAGGTACATACAGATCCACACATGCATCACTGAAACACTAGGTTAGGTACATACAGATCCACACATGCATCACTGAAACACTAGGTTAGGTACATACAGATCCACACATGCATCACTGAAACACTAGGTTAGGTACATACAGATCCACACATGCATCACTGAAACACTAGGTTAGGTACATACAGATCAACACATGCATCACTGAAACACTAGGTTAGGTACATACAGATCAACACATGCATCACTGAAACACTAGGTTAGGTACATACAGATCCACACATGCATCACTGAAACACTAGGTTAGGTACATACAGATCCACACATGCATCACTGAAACACTAGGTTAGGTACATACAGATCCACACATGCATCACTGAAACACTAGGTTAGGTACATACAGATCCACACATGCATCACTGAAACACTAGGTTAGGTACATACAGATCCACACATGCATCACTGAAACACTAGGTTAGGTACATACAGATCCACACATGCATCACTGAAACACTAGGTTAGGTACATACAGATCCACACATGCATCACTGAAACACTAGGTTAGGTACATACAGATCCACACATGCATCACTGAAACACTAGGTTAGGTACATACAGATCCACACATGCATCACTGAAACACTAGGTTAGGTACATACAGATCCACACATGCATCACTGAAACACTAGGTTAGGTACATACAGATCCACACATGCATCACTGAAACACTAGGTTAGGTACATACAGATCCACACATGCATCACTGAAACACTAGGTTAGGTACATACAGATCCACACATGCATCACTGAAACACTAGGTTAGGTACATACAGATCCACACATGCATCACTGAAACACTAGGTTAGGTACATACAGATCCACACATGCATCACTGAAACACTAGGTTAGGTACATACAGATCAACACATGCATCACTGAAACACTAGGTTAGGTACATACAGATCCACACATGCATCACTGAAACACTAGGTTAGGTACATACAGATCCACACATGCATCACTGAAACACTAGGTTAGGTACATACAGATCCACACATGCATCACTGAAACACTAGGTTAGGTACATACAGATCCACACATGCATCACTGAAACACTAGGTTAGGTACATACAGATCCACACATGCATCACTGAAACACTAGGTTAGGTACATACAGATCCACACATGCATCACTGAAACACTAGGTTAGGTACATACAGATCCACACATGCATCACTGAAACACTAGGTTAGGTACATACAGATCCACACATGCATCACTGAAACACTAGGTTAGGTACATACAGATCCACACATGCATCACTGAAACACTAGGTTAGGTACATACAGATCCACACATGCATCACTGAAACACTAGGTTAGGTACATACAGATCCACACATGCATCACTGAAACACTAGGTTAGGTACATACAGATCAACACATGCATCACTGAAACACTAGGTTAGGTACATACAGATCCACACATGCATCACTGAAACACTAGGTTAGGTACATACAGATCCACACATGCATCACTGAAACACTAGGTTAGGCACATACAGATCCACACATGCATCACTGAAACACTAGGTTAGGTACATACAGATCCACACATGCATCACTGAAACACTAGGTTAGGTACATACAGATCCACACATGCATCACTGAAACACTAGGTTAGGCACATACAGATCCACACATGCATCACTGAAACACTAGGTTAGGTACATACAGATCCACACATGCATCACTGAAACACTAGGTTAGGTACATACAGATCCACACATGCATCACTGAAACACTAGGTTAGGTACATACAGATCCACACATACATCACTGAAACACTAGGTTAGGTACATACAGATCCACACATACATCACTGAAACACTAGGTTAGGTACATACAGATCCACACATGCATCACTGAAACACTAGGTTAGGTACATACAGATCCACACATGCATCACTGAAACACTAGGTTAGGTACATACAGATCCACACATGCATCACTGAAACACTAGGTTAGGTACATACAGATCCACACATGCATCACTGAAACACTAGGTTAGGTACATACAGATCCACACATGCATCACTGAAACACTAGGTTAGGTACATACAGATCCACACATGCATCACTGAAACACTAGGTTAGGTACATACAGATCCACACATGCATCACTGAAACACTAGGTTAGGTACATACAGATCCACACATGCATCACTGAAACACTAGGTTAGGTACATACAGATCCACACATGCATCACTGAAACACTAGGTTAGGTACATACAGATCAACACATGCATCACTGAAACACTAGGTTAGGTACATACAGATCCACACATGCATCACTGAAACACTAGGTTAGGCACATACAGATCCACACATGCATCACTGAAACACTAGGTTAGGTACATACAGATCCACCCATACATCACTGAAACACTAGGTTAGGTACATACAGATCCACACATGCATCACTGAAACACTAGGTTAGGTACATACAGATCAACACATGCATCACTGAAACACTAGGTTAGGCACATACAGATCCACACATGCATCACTGAAACACTAGGTTAGGTACATACAGATCCACACATGCATCACTGAAACACTAGGTTAGGTACATACAGATCCACACATGCATCACTGAAACACTAGGTTAGGTACATACAGATCCACACATGCATCACTGAAACACTAGGTTAGGTACATACAGATCCACACATGCATCACTGAAACACTAGGTTAGGTACATACAGATCAACACATGCATCACTGAAACACTAGGTTAGGCACATACAGATCCACACATGCATCACTGAAACACTAGGTTAGGTACATACAGATCCACACATGCATCACTGAAAACACTAGGTTAGGTACATACAGATCCACACATGCATCACTGAAACACTAGGTTAGGTACATACAGATCCACACATGCATCACTGAAACACTAGGTTAGGCACATACAGATCCACAGATGCATCACTGAAACACTAGGTTAGGTACATACAGATCCACACATGCATCACTGAAACACTAGGTTAGGCACATACAGATCCACACATGCATCACTGAAACACTAGGTTAGGTACATACAGATCCACACATGCATCACTGAAACACTAGGTTAGGCACATACAGATCCACACATGCATCACTGAAACACTAGGTTAGGTACATACAGATCCACACATGCATCACTGAAACACTAGGTTAGGTACATACAGATCCACACATGCATCACTGAAACACTAGGTTAGGTACATACAGATCCACACATGCATCACTGAAACACTAGGTTAGGTACATACAGATCCACACATGCATCACTGAAACACTAGGTTAGGTACATACAGATCCACACATGCATCACTGAAACACTAGGTTAGGTACATACAGATCCACACATTGCATCACTGAAACACTAGGTTAGGTACATACAGATCCACACATGCATCACTGAAACACTAGGTTAGGTACATACAGATCCACACATGCATCACTGAAACACTAGGTTAGGTACATACAGATCCACACATACATCACTGAAACACTAGGTTAGGTACATACAGATCCACACATGCATCACTGAAACACTAGGTTAGGTACATACAGATCCACACATGCATCACTGAAACACTAGGTTAGGTACATACAGATCCACACATGCATCACTGAAACACTAGGTTAGGTACATACAGATCCACACATGCATCACTGAAACACTAGGTTAGGTACATACAGATCCACACATGCATCACTGAAACACTAGGTTAGGTACATACAGATCCACACATGCATCACTGAAACACTAGGTTAGGTACATACAGATCCACACATGCATCACTGAAACACTAGGTTAGGTACATACAGATCCACACATGCATCACTGAAACACTAGGTTAGGTACATACAGATCCACCCATACATCACTGAAACACTAGGTTAGGTACATACAGATCAACACATGCATCACTGAAACACTAGGTTAGGTACATACAGATCCACACATACATCACTGAAACACTAGGTTAGGTACATACAGATCCACACATGCATCACTGAAACACTAGGTTAGGTACATACAGATCCACACATGCATCACTGAAACACTAGGTTAGGTACATACAGATCCACACATACATCACTGAAACACTAGGTTAGGTACATACAGATCCACACATGCATCACTGAAACACTAGGTTAGGTACATACAGATCCACACATGCATCACTGAAACACTAGGTTAGGTACATACAGATCCACCCATACATCACTGAAACACTAGGTTAGGTACATACAGATCCACACATGCATCACTGAAACACTAGGTTAGGCACATACAGATCCACACATGCATCACTGAAACACTAGGTTAGGTACATACAGATCCACACATGCATCACTGAAACACTAGGTTAGGCACATACAGATCCACACATGCATCACTGAAACACTAGGTTAGGTACATACAGATCCACACATGCATCACTGAAACACTAGGTTAGGCACATACAGATCCACACATGCATCACTGAAACACTAGGTTAGGTACATACAGATCCACACATGCATCACTGAAACACTAGGTTAGGCACATACAGATCCACACATGCATCACTGAAACACTAGGTTAGGTACATACAGATCCACACATGCATCACTGAAACACTAGGTTAGGTACATACAGATCCACACATGCATCACTGAAACACTAGGTTAGGTACATACAGATCCACACATGCATCACTGAAACACTAGGTTAGGTACATACAGATCCACACATGCATCACTGAAACACTAGGTTAGGTACATACAGATCCACACATGCATCACTGAAACACTAGGTTAGGTACATACAGATCCACACATGCATCACTGAAACACTAGGTTAGGTACATACAGATCCACACATGCATCACTGAAACACTAGGTTAGGTACATACAGATCCACACATGCATCACTGAAACACTAGGTTAGGTACATACAGATCCACACATGCATCACTGAAACACTAGGTTAGGTACATACAGATCCACACATGCATCACTGAAACACTAGGTTAGGTACATACAGATCCACACATGCATCACTGAAACACTAGGTTAGGCACATACAGATCCACACATGCATCACTGAAACACTAGGTTAGGTACATACAGATCCACACATGCATCACTGAAACACTAGGTTAGGCACATACAGATCCACACATGCATCACTGAAACACTAGGTTAGGTACATACAGATCCACACATGCATCACTGAAACACTAGGTTAGGCACATACAGATCCACACATGCATCACTGAAACACTAGGTTAGGTACATACAGATCCACACATGCATCACTGAAACACTAGGTTAGGTACATACAGATCCACACATGCATCACTGAAACACTAGGTTAGGTACATACAGATCCACACATGCATCACTGAAACACTAGGTTAGGTACATACAGATCCACACATGCATCACTGAAACACTAGGTTAGGTACATACAGATCCACACATGCATCACTGAAACACTAGGTTAGGTACATACAGATCCACACATGCATCACTGAAACACTAGGTTAGGTACATACAGATCCACACATGCATCACTGAAACACTAGGTTAGGTACATACAGATCCACACATGCATCACTGAAACACTAGGTTAGGTACATACAGATCCACACATACATCACTGAAACACTAGGTTAGGTACATACAGATCCACACATGCATCACTGAAACACTAGGTTAGGTACATACAGATCCACACATGCATCACTGAAACACTAGGTTAGGTACATACAGATCCACACATGCATCACTGAAACACTAGGTTAGGTACATACAGATCCACACATGCATCACTGAAACACTAGGTTAGGTACATACAGATCCACACATGCATCACTGAAACACTAGGTTAGGTACATACAGATCCACACATGCATCACTGAAACACTAGGTTAGGTACATACAGATCCACACATGCATCACTGAAACACTAGGTTAGGTACATACAGATCCACACATGCATCACTGAAACACTAGGTTAGGTACATACAGATCCACCCATACATCACTGAAACACTAGGTTAGGTACATACAGATCAACACATGCATCACTGAAACACTAGGTTAGGTACATACAGATCCACACATACATCACTGAAACACTAGGTTAGGTACATACAGATCCACACATGCATCACTGAAACACTAGGTTAGGTACATACAGATCCACACATGCATCACTGAAACACTAGGTTAGGTACATACAGATCCACACATACATCACTGAAACACTAGGTTAGGTACATACAGATCCACACATGCATCACTGAAACACTAGGTTAGGTACATACAGATCCACACATGCATCACTGAAACACTAGGTTAGGTACATACAGATCCACCCATACATCACTGAAACACTAGGTTAGGTACATACAGATCCACACATGCATCACTGAAACACTAGGTTAGGTACATACAGATCCACACATACATCACTGAAACACTAGGTTAGGTACATACAGATCCACACATGCATCACTGAAACACTAGGTTAGGTACATACAGATCCACACATGCATCCAAGCACTGGTTTATGCGTCCTGATATCGCCCAATGGACTACGGTCTGCGGTGGAATGGGCGTGCCTCCGCCAGTAGAAACTAGTGAGGTAAACATATAAGCAACAACAACAACATGTCGTATTATCATATTTGCAAGGCCCTTGGACCTCGGAACGTTACGATACCAAGTGAGCTTTCGCCTTTTGATCGTTGTGAGAAGGTGGTCGCAAAGTCAACAGATGTTATCGATTATTGGTCGCACTTCATCATGTGTGATACGAGGTTGTATATTTGCTTGTTAAGAATGTCATACATACCCTTTCGCCTGGTCTCTCTACCGTATTATCATAGGTCGCTTGCTCTTCTGGGTTGGAATGACTGGCTCCATCGTATCTCAATATGGCTGCCTGAAATTAAAAAAAGTTATCATGTTCATTATCACGTATAACTCCACTGACGAGAATGATATTCGTTGACATTAGGGTTAGTTCCCCTGAAGGGTGCCCACCTGTCAAACGACGTCGGTGATCGACATGATCCCTGTAGTAGTAAGATACACACAGATGAAGCCAAGTATAGCACAACCGCCTGCAGTATCCCGGTCTACATTAATCAACACACTCGGGATGTGGGAGAAGTTACTGCAATCCGCCACTTAACGCCCTCTTTAGGGCTCACAAAAGAGTAAACTAACTCGTGGGCATTCAACAAGAAGAATAAAATGAAAAGCTAATATGTTAGCTCAATTACAAGCAACAATGGAGTTTACCAATAAGAAGCAAACGCAAGAATGACAATTGACAAGCAAGACTTTAATAACAAATTAGAAACTTATGACAGAACACCAACATTTATGAGGACCTGCATCTTCCCAGTGGCAATGTACGGATGTGAGACATGGACAATCAACACTAGGAAAGAAGATTAGTTAAAACGTTACAGGAAATGGTTCAAAATACCAGGGACAGTGAGAAAGAAAACCACAGAGATCATAAAAGACATCGAGAAAGAACAAGATTGACTAGTAAACCATATTGCGAGAGTAAGTCAGTAAGTAGGTCACAAACGGATATGGGATAGCTGAAAAATGTAGTTGGTAGTTTCTTAATTTGTCATTAGGCGGCTGCAGATGTAACTCGTTCGTGGTAAACTATACTAGAGCTATACTATTATACAAAATACTTTCTCATCAAACTATACTTTGGTTCTACTATTATGTGTAAAACTTTCTCAGCAAACTATACTTAATTCTACTATTACATGTAAAACTATCTAAAAAAACTATACTTTAGCTATAGTATTAACATGTAAAACTTTCTCAGCAAGCAATATTTTAGCTATACAATTAGGTGAAACACTTTCCCAGTAAACTATACTTTGGTTATATTGTTACACTTAATACTTTCTCAGCAAACTATACTGTAATCCCACTATTACATGTAAAACTATCTAAACAAACTATACTTTAGTTATGCTATTACACTTGATACTTTCTCAGCAAACTATACTATAGCAATACACACCTGAAAGGCACTACTATCATTACACCGATCTTGACCTTTAAATCGCATCCAAAAGTTGTCCTTGACCCCATGCTTGGCCCTCAGAATGAAGTCATATCTCTCCCCAGAGAATATCATGAAAGAATCCACATCAAGAGGCTCAAAGTTTTGGCCATCTGTGGCAATCATTAGCAGGGTGTGTCCATCAATAGTTATATATAACGGGCAGCTGAGGATCCCATTGTATGCTACCCGGAAGCGGAACTGGCTGCCGGCCTTTACTTTGAACTCTGGGTAAGGCATTGTATGACCTCCATTAGTAGAAGAGCCGAGACCTGGTAAAATGTTTAAAAAGTTGGAACCAATATAGAAAACGACTTGCGATGTATACACGGAAAAAATAATAAGGTGATACTGGACAAGAAGGTCTCTATCAGAATACGAGGTTTGTTCAAAAAGTATACCGCAAACGGTCCTGACTGTCCTTGCATATACTGTGGAAGACGCGTCTCTGCCCGAATTGGTTTTACGAGTCACATTCGTTACCGTCATGGACTGTAGTCGCATATCTTTTTTTCAAAGCACAATTACTATCGTCTGACAAGATGGAAAGAGCTAATGAATGAGTTACGTTGATTGTTTTCCGGAGGTATCTCATCTCACATTTCGTGGTCTTTCTCTCTAGAGATTTTGTTAAAGTTCACGTTTTGCACTGGTAACATTTAACATTGTTGATCATCATTCTTTTTGTCGACATGTTTATTTTAGGGTGTTTCAATAATGGTGACAGCTGGTATGACATGTTTATTTTAAGGTGTTTCAATAATGGTGACAGCTGGAATGACATGTTTATTTTAGGGTGTTTCAATAATGGTGACAGCTGGTATGACATGTTTATTTTAGGGTGTTTCAATAATGGTGACAGCTGGAATGACATGTTTATTTTAGGGTGTTTCAATAATGGTGACAGCTGGTATGCAATTGCATTTGCTTTTAGCTTATGATAATAATTTCTCCGTCTAAACCTCCATCCTGTGTGAAAACACTGCCCAAGCACTTGAACTCCTGCACGTTTTTAATCTTCATCCCGTTTACCGCAATGTTCCTATCTTGCAGACGATCTGCTTATCTGCAAAGTTTCCGTTTTTTATGAGTTAATTCTCATACTGTATCTTTCACACACCGAGTTAAGCGCAGTCAGATGTTGCTGCACATCGTCTTCGCTCTCGTATAGTAGGCATTGATCATTTGCATAAAGGAGTTCATTTAACTGATAAGCTTCTGCCCTTTCTTCCTCGGCAATTCTTGGCAGAGGCACCCTTTTAGCTTCCAGCAAAATAGCTGTCAGAGACCTCTTTATCAAGAACAGCCATCGTATCAGGCCACTAATCCTCAATATGGAGGGCGTAGTTTCGGCTGGCTAAGGCATGAGCAGGCGACCTCAAACCTTCAGGGACATATGTGGAACCGTAGCTGTGGTTCCCGCCAACGAAAGAGCTGACATTCTGGCATCACAGGCACTCATTATTGGCATGCTAGAAATGGATGGGAGAGACATGTTGAAATATATCAATGAGTGTATGCTAGATGACATCGCAGCAACAGATGATGCGTAATTCACAAACTGCAGAACTTTGAAAACAATTAACCAGCTAAAGTAGCCATGAGCATACAGTCCCTTCACTCTTTATTGAACAAGTGACTGAGCACCTATGAGTTTGCCTGGAGTGCAGTGAAGTAGATTCTTGAAAACAGAACAGAGAACAGTTGCTTAGAACGCCTTTTGAGAAAGGTTACTCTATGGTAGTAGGTTACCAGTCTAATGGGGAAACAAACATGAAAAAAATGGTTACCAGTCTAATGGGAAAAAAAACATGAAAAAAATGGTTACCAGTCTAATGGGAAAAAAAACATGAAAAAAATGGTTACCAGTCTAATGGGGAAAAAAACATGAAAAAAATGGTTACCAGTCTAATGGGAAAAAAAACATGAAAAAAATGGTTACCAGTCTAAAAGCAGGCACTGCCTTCAGTGTTGAAGTGTTAGAAAAGTCTTCATTGTAGTAAGCCACAGCGTTCTGAGGTGGGGTGACCAGTTCCCTTCTTCGCTGGCTCTTTCCTTTCCTACCCGTCAATCAGGTTGCCTTTTACAGCTGAGTTGACTGCAGTTGCTGGTAGCGAGAGTTGAGCTCCATACATCTGCCACGAAAAGCGAGTGCTCTACCACTCTATTCAGCAGGGATGCACTATGGTAAGCTAGTTAATTTTAATCATAATCTTAATAGTAATCTTAATCGTAATTTTAATCGTAATCTTACAATTAATTGCAATCTTCGTAATCTTGATAGTAACCTTAATCATAACCTAAATTTAAGCGTAATCTCCAACTTAATTGCAATCTTCGTAATCTTGATCTTAATCTTGATCGTAATCTCAATCGTAATATTAATCGTAATCTTAATCGTAAACTTAATCGTAATCTTTATCTTAATAGTAATCTTAATCGACCCGTTAGTCGACAGGTGATTGACCAGCTTGTTCAGTACAGGGTCGTGGATATTGTTGCTCATCTCTAGCTAGCCATGCCATCTGGTGGGAGGCTGTCAGCGAGGTCTTTCCTCTTCTCGCTGATTCCATAAGGCAGTTCTGGAGCTCCATCACTCACCAGTTCTTCTTGTAGTATGGCTAGCCCAACGATGTTTTAAACTGTTTATATGCTGTCGAATGTCTTCGGTGTGTAAAACCTCCGGAATTCACCGTTGAGAAGGCCCAACTGGCGTTGCTGGTTGATTGTTAGTTCCACGTGAGGGCGCTCAAGCGAGGCGTGTGTTGTCCTTAGATGGTTCTCCTTTAATCTCGATTTCAGGAAACAAAGGAAATGCCATTTACGTGATAAGTCAACTACCGTCCTAGTCTACAAGAAGTAGAACAACGAGGATCTGGCTAACTACAGCCCTATCACCCTTACAGCAGAGTGTTCACAAGAGCTATTCTAGCGAGGATACGCAGCACGCTCGAAGAATTCTGTCGAGCAAGGTGGGTCAAGGACTATATACCCACATGCTTCCGATTGGTCGAAGTAGCGCGAGAAGACCACACAACGAAGGTGATGACCTTCATTGACCTAGTAAAAGCATTGCCCATACAAATCATACAAACCGTTGATCAAGATGCCATAAATTTTGGCACGTTCAGCTCCATGAAAATCCTTAGAGAAAGCCTCTCCTGCTGTATTCTTAAACCAATCTGTGAGGATAATATAGTGATCGGGAAGGTCATAGTCGTACAGGTGTCTATGTGGGTCAAGGTCATGTGGAGTTCGTATGACCAGACCCCCATACAGACCGTCAGATCTCTGGATGGAGGAGTGTGAGTGCCAGAAATGGGTACCCGGATCTGCGGCCTTAAATCTGAAATATATTTTTTTAAAATTCATATGGTTTATCATTGTTGTTGTGGTTATAAATGCTATTGTTGAAGATGTTGATAATGTTGTTATTTCTGTAGCTATTGATGTTGTTGGTGATTATATTTAAATTGTTGTTGTTGTAGATATTGATGGTGCTGGTTATTATGTTAATATTGTTGTTATTGTAGCTATTGATGTTGTTGGTAATTATGTTAATATTATTGTTGTAACTATTGATGTTGGTGATTATGTTAATATTATTGCTGTTGTAATTATTGATAGTGTTGGTAATTATGTTGATATTGTTGTTGCTGTAGATATTGATGTTTTCGTTGATGATGCTGATAACGTTCTTGCTATTGTTGATAATGCTGTAATTGATGTTGATGAAGTTGATATTGTTGCTGTTCCTACTATTATTGTTGATGCTGTTGCTTTTGGTGATAGTGATGTGTTGCTGCATCTGTGGCAAACCTTAAACCTGAAATTTATTTGAAAATAAATAATATGGTGCATCCTTGCTGTTGTAGTTAGATGTTGTAGTTAGATGTTGTAGTTAGATGTTGTAGTTAGATGTTGTAGTTAGATGTTGTTGTTGATGATGTTGCTGTCATTGTTGTTTAAAGCTACACACTCTCAGTTCTTCAATCTCGATTATGTTTCTTTGTTAGCAGGTTACCGATGCTCTTGTTATTTCCCATGGTGTACTGAAGAACGTAGACTTAAGACTTCCAGGCTGTACAGCAATGCAAGACTTCTCAGCTTACTTTCATTGAAATCACTGGGTCGATCTTCACCGTGTTGGCCAGGCTGCTGTGACACAGTCTACCTTTACGTCTGAGTGGTGTGAAGTGAAAAGTGGAGTGCCACAGGGCTCGGTTTTTGGGATCAATTTTGATTTTGATATATATAAATGATTTGGACATTGATATGGTATACATGATTGCAAAAATTGCTGATGGCAGAAAAATATGCAGTAGAGTCTCATCTAAAGCAGAAGTGGATATATTGAGGTCGGATTTAGATAAAATTCGACAGTGGTCTGTAAGAACGCAAATTGAGTTTAATGTAGATTAATTTACAGTAATCCACATGGGTAGATCCAATATGGAACAAACTTACAGAATGAGATAGAACAATATTAGAAAGATAGATAAAGAAAGGGACCTAGGGGTAAAATAGATCATACAGGTAAGGTGAGTGAGCAAGTTAAGGTAGCAGTGAAAAAGACAAATGCAATGTTAGGTATGATAAAAAGAAATATTAAACATTGGAGCAAGGAAGTGATTGTCAAACTGAATAATTATTTGTTAGACCTAGATTTGAGTACTGTGTACAGGTGTGGAGTCCTTATCATAGAGGGGATATAAACATGCTGGAAAGAATACAAAAAAGAGCGACAAAGCTGATAGTGGGATTCCAGAATTACAGTTATGAGGAAAGACTCAGAAAAACCGGCCTACAGTGTCTAGAAGAGAGAAGAATTCGTGGTGACTTAATACAGGTTTATAAGATGATAATAGGAATGGATAAATTAGACTATAACAAGTTTTTTTAAAAATACAACCACCAACAAGAACAAGAGGGCATAGCTACAAATTAACTAAAGAGAGGTCCAGATTAGATATTGAGAATTATTATTTAAGACAGCGAGTGATGAATGCTTGGAATGCATTGCCACAGGAGGTAGTGGAGGCAGGGACAGTTTAATGCATTCAAGAAAAAATTGGATGCGCATAGTTTTCTTTAGCTAATTTGTATCTGTGCCCTCTTGTTCTCATTGGTAGTTGCATTTTGAAAAAAACAACTTGTTGTAGTCTAATTTAACCTTGCCTGTGATTATCTTATCAACTTGTACTGTCCCCTTGAATTCTTCTCTGTTTCAATGCACTATAGGCCGGGTTTTCTCTTTCCTCAAAACTATAATTCTGGAATCCCACTATCAGTTTTGTCGCTCATCTTTGAATCTTTTCCAGCATGTTTATAGCTCTTCTACGATAAGGACTGCACACCTGTACACAGTACTCCAATCTAGGTCTAACTAATGGACTCCACACCTGTACACAGTACTCCAATCTAGGTCTAACTAATGCTTTATACAGTTTGACAATGACCTCCTTGCTCTTATGTTTAATATATCTTTTTATCATATCAAACATTGCTTTTACCTTATTCACTGCTACCTGGACTTGCTTACTAACTTTACTTGTCCGCTCTATTATAACTACTAGATCCCTTTCCTTATCTATCATTCTAATAGTTTTTCGCCCATTCTGTAATTATGTTTCACATTGGATCTACCGATGTGGAGGACTGCACATTTATCTACATTAAACTACATTTGCCATCTCTCAGCCAAGTCCCGAATTTTATCTAAATCCGACCTCAACATATTTACCTCTGCCATAGATGAGACACTCATACATAATTCTGTGTCGTCCGCAAATTTTTCAATCATGAATACTATATCAATATCCAAATCGTTTAGTTATATTAAAAAACAATATTGGTCCCAAAACCGAGCCCTGTGACACTCCATTTTTTATTTCACACCACTCAGAGTACTCCTTATTTATGCCCACTCTCTGCCTTCTTCCCGTTAACCAATTTTCATTCCATTCCACAACCTCCCCACCTATCCCATGTGATTTTAACTGTTTAAATAATCGTCGATGATGTACTTTATCAAAAGTCTTTGCAAAATATTTATAAATAACATCCACTGGTTCCCCCTTATCTATCATATTAATAACTATACTTTGGTTCTATACAATGTTAGCATAAATGTACAGTGGATGATGGGGAAATAGATCAGGTTACACATTTTGAATATCTGGGCTCCAGAATTGACAAAAATGGTGACTGCTCGAAAGAAATCAGAAGACGACTAGCTATGGCAATGCAGAGACTGAACAGCCTGAAGAAATTATGGCAGGGCCCCAACAAAACGATAAAAGTAAAAGTCTTGAGAGCCTGCGTTTTTCCTGTGGCAGCTTATGGCTGTGAAGCATGGACGATTACCAAAACTTCTAGACAACGAATCGAATCCTTCGAGTCAAAATGTTACAGAAAGATCCTCAGAATACCCTGGACAGAGAAAAGAACAAATGTAGATATTTGGCAAGAGTTGAGCATAGAGGAGAACTGGTTTATCAATTCCATTTTGGCTAGAAAATGGAAATACTTTGGTCACATCAAGAGACACAACGGTCTTGAGAGAACGGTGATGGAAGGTATGGTGCCAGGCAAAAGAGGAAGGGGTAGACCAAGAAAACGATGGCACCAAGATATCCAGGAATTCCTGAGTATGACAGTGGCGGAAGCTGGTGTTTTGGCAAGGGAACGAGTTTCTTTCAGACAGACTGTGATGGGAGCGACGTTCTACAAAGGACATGCTACATGATGATGACTATGGTTCTACTATTATGTGTAAAACTTTCTCAGCAAACTATACTTTAGTTCTACTATTACATGTAAAACTATCTAAACAAACTATACTTTAGTTCTACTATTACATGTAAAACTATCTAAACAAACTATACTTTAGCTATACTATTGTTTTTTATCGGAAAAAAAATATTTAAAAAATGGGCCGGACACCTCGTCCGTATGTCAGACGAGCGGCTCCCAAAGAAGCTTCTCTACGGCGAGCTGAGAGAGGGATGGGGCGAGAGAGGGCGCCCAAAGAAACGTTTTAAAGACGATCTGAAGGACTCACTAAAAAGTTTCCAGATAGACATCGACACCTGGGAAGGTCTTGCGCAAAACCGATCTGACTGGAGAAGCGCAGTCAAATCGGGGGTAGCTGCCGGTGAAGACGACCGTGTTATGAAAGCCCAGAGCAGATGCGAGACGCGGAAATCCCGAGCAGCGGGAACACCATCCCCTCCTACAAACCTCGTGTTCCCGATATGTAGCAGATGTTTTCGTGCTCGCATTGGCCTGTTCAGCCACATGCGCACCCACACCCAATAGGGAAATCTGTGACAAGGATGATGTCGGCGGTCCTCATCGACAACGATGGACAGCTATTAGATTAGAACATGTAAAACTTTCCATGACTTCCAATATATTTGTTAAGCACGATCTCCTTCTAGTAAACCCATGCTGACTATTTCTGATTAGATTAAACCTGTCTCGATGCATTACAATGTTTTCTTTGATTATTGATTCTAACATTTGACAGACTATGCTCGTTAAACTCACCGGTCTATCATTTGTTGGATCGGATTTCTTTCCCTTTCTTACATTTTCCAATCTCTTGTATCAATCCCTATTGCAAGTGATTGGAAAAATAATATAGACAATGGTTTTGCTAGTTGGATAGAAAGCTTGTACTGTCCCCTTTGCATCAGAATGTAATTCAACAATGTCGCAATGAGAATGGGCACATGGGAAAGATGAGACCACCAACTTAAATCAAATAGTATTGGCAAGGATTATATAAGGAAGTTCATTACTATGTGGCGAGGTGCGAGCCATGTAAACTTTGGAACATGAAGAGTGCAATGTTCACTCCAAGATATGCACATTCCACACTACTGAATGCAGAAAGTAAGCATCAACATTTTGGGACCGCATAGGTCACTGTCAGGTAACAAATACTTATTATAATTTACCGACTGCTATAGTATGTGTCCTGATTTATCTGCTATTCCAAACAAAAGCACAGACACAGTAATATGATTGTTTGTAGAAGATGTTCATTCGCGTTTAGGATGTCTTGAAGTTGTCCTCACATACAACGGTAAAACGTTCACCAGGCGGTCTCGGCCCTTAGGATGAATGTTAATAAAAGCATAACATATTCTCCTTACCAATTTTATATATGGTGGAAAGCCGGTTAATCCGCAAGTTAACCTATTGTTATCGAGGAGAAAATACAAATGTGACGAATATCACCTGAGGGAGACGCAACGCGCGTATGTGAGGGTACACAGAAACGGGAAGAGGGCCGCAGATAGGCAAAGAAAGTACACCGATAGACGTCCCTAACCCCAAAGTGTGACGATCTGGTCTTTTACAAGCGTTATATCAGGAACTCTACATTTGATGAGAAATGGGGGAAAAATGACTTTGTTCCATAGAAATTAGGTCTCATAATATATTTAGTAAAGAATCAGCTTACGGGTCACGGTGCTAAAGCAACCACCTAGTATCTGAGACACCGGAATACTGAATGGGTAGCGCTGCAGGAGAGTATCAAAGTGAAAACATATAGAAAATGTACTTATTCCATGGCGCCCAAACAAAAAGTGTCGAGTAAATAATCGGACAGTGATTCGCCAGATGTAGACGGAAGATGAAGGGGAGGAATGGGAGAAGGGCCCGCTATGTTTCCGTTGACACCCACGACAAGTCTTAGTCAGGCCAGAGAAGCAGTCGAGAAGACAGAAGGAGAAGACAACTGAACAGTCGACGAGGAAGGGGATGGAAAAGATAACTCTACAGTCAACGAGAAAAAAAAGTAGAAAAGACACTCAGATATAATTTGAAACTGACGCACTTTTTAAAAACACACGTGCGGCAACAAAAAGAGAACAGGGCGTAATTAACGACAAAAACACATAAAAATGTTCCAGAGAACAAGAGATAATTCAGACAGTGAAAGTGACATTCCCCTGCTTGAACGACAGATGAGGCTGTCTGGTCGAAAGGAACCACTCCTACAAGAACAGCAGACATGTCAGACAAGGAATCAGTTAGTAGCGGAGAAGAATACCGGCCTAAGATCGGTTCTGAGTTCGTAGAATCAGACGACCATACAGCATGTGCGACCTCTAGAAAAGCATGGAAAGTAGAATGCCATCTAGCTATGACAGCGGACCAGAAATTGGGGCTAAAAAGAGACGGTCCCAACACCAGGTGAAAGGAAGGCAGAAGAAACAAAGCGAACCGAACGCAGCTAAACGGAGCTCTGGTCAAATGAACATAATCTCATGTAACGGAGTTGATACTTCTGACGTGAAGAAAACGGCAAATAAAACAGGCAGACTCATACCGACAGAACAGTCGAAGGTGGAAACAACAAACTCGGTATAATGAGCCGTTACATCAGATTCTGTAACCATATCACCAATTTAATACGGACATCTCTGCCAAAGAACTTATGATGTTGATACTTCTCAATTCTATAGAGAGAATGTTCGTTTTAGATTGTAATTGGTATAGGATTAGTTGGAATGCGTACTGTAACGTATAAATTACATAAAATCGAAAGACATGGGTGCAGGTAGTTTAAGCAAATTGAACGCATGACGGCAATGGAGAACGAGAGATACCGGATGAATGCATGGATAGAGCCGCAGCATCGTAGTTTGAGTGGGCGAAAATAAGCCCATAAAAGTAAGAGAAGAGTAGATTTGGGGGGGATGACCTTCTTACCTCACTCTGTTTCATTTGACTCTGTCTTACAATCCCGCTCTTGTCCAACTTTCACACGCGCACTCAGGGTGCGACCCTTCCATTGCACTTTGGTTGGGCTGGCTTCTGAGAGCGGACAAACCTAGCATAGGCACATACAGACGGGCACACACATCCAATCACTGGTTTATGCGTCTTAATATCGCCCAATTGACTACGGTCTGGGATGAAATAGGCGTGCCTCCGCCAGTAGAAACTAGTAAGGCAAACACGTAAAATAAAAAACAATTACAATTTTTAGGGAATGATCTCTCTTCTTTCCACACATTCTTGCCTCCTTTTACTCTGTCCAACAATCACACTCTTGCACACGATTCTTCAGAGTGAGGTCCTTCCATTGCACTTTGGATTTGCTGGCTTCTGAGAGCGCAAAAATCTAGCATAGGTACATACAGACGCACACATGCATCGAAGCACTGGTTTGTGCGTCTTAATATTGCCCAATTTACTACGGTTTGGGGTGGAATAGGCGCGTCTCCGCCAGTAGAAACTAATGAGGCAAACACGTAAAATAAAAAAAATAAAAAATATATTTGAGGGGATTCGATTTCGAGAGCAGATCTAGAAGGACGACTCACAATACTCCAGGGGCATTGCTTTTGTCCTTTTTTGGAGTGAAATGGTGACCCATTTATGATCAAAAAGAGAGAACATATCTGTAGTCTGCACAGTGAATGCTCTAATATGTGGGAACGAAAGATATAAGAGAACGTTCTCATACAAAGTAAAATGAACGTATCTGGAGTCTCCACGGTGAACGCTTGGATCTGTGGGGATGAAAGATAACATTTCTTAGGGAAAACACGCACGAACATTGTGAGCAGCTATCATTACACGACGCAGAACCGGCGACCGCTAGAGATCAATATCAGCACCAGTGAATTCAGACAAAAGCGTATTTAAGTAGATAGAACAAGCTTTTGTATGGCGCTTCATGTGCATATTAGATTAGACTACAGAACTTGGTTTTATAGTTTCAAGGATTCCATTTAGTTCATACAAATATTCTTTGATTTAGATAGATTCATATTTGCTTAGTAAGTTAGGTTAGGTTTTTATCAATGTATAACTGTAATAAATAAATAACTGATTTTATGTTTGACGGAAGTCTTATCGTTTTGTTATAAGGAAGTCTTAGCGTTTTGTTATGAGGAAGTCTTAGCGTTTTGTTATAAGGAAGTCTTAGCGTTTTGTTATAAGGAAGTCTTAGCGTTTTGTTATGAAGAAGTCTTAGCGTTTTGTTATAAGGAAGTCTTAGCGTTTTGTTATTAGGAAGTCTTATCGTTTTGTTGTAAGAAAGTCTTAGCGTTTTTTATGAGGAAGTCTTAGCGTTTTGTTATGAGGAAGTCTTAGTGTTTTATTATGAGGAAGTCTTAGTGTTTTATTATGAGGAAGTCTTAGCGTTTTGTTATAAGGAAGTCTTAGCGTTTTGTTAGGAGGAAGTCTTAGCGTTTTGTTATAAGGCAGTCTTATCATCCAGTATTAAATGTTGTAACTCTCTAGCTCACAACCCATAAGAGACCCTGCTACAAAAGTATAAATGTTCGAGGGTCTTGTCTGTAGACCATTTCAGCACTTTAATCCTCCAGACCTCAGGAATAAAAAGCTGCCCTGATATTAAAAATTAAAAATACAATTTAAAAGCAAAATGTTGCCTTCAGAGATGATGTATTTAAAGTTTGTACGACATATCAAGTTGTTTGACTAGATTATATTTTTTGCTGCTAAGTCAGATAGTGCAACAATAAAGATGAAGATGAGGAAGAAGAAGAGGAGTAGGAAGAAGAAGAAGAAGTAGAAGAAGAAGAAGAAGAAGAAGAAGAAGAAAAAGAAGAAGAAGAAGAAGAAGAAGTAGAAGAAGAAGAAGAAGAAGAAAAAACAACGGAAAAAAAGAAGAGGGAAAAATGAGGAAGAAGACAACGAAGACGAATAAGAGTAAAAAGTATAAAGAGAAGAAGAAGAACATGAGGACGAAGAAAAAAGAATATAAGGAGAGGAAGGAGAAGAAAATGAAGGAAGATGGAAAAAAGTAGATGAAAAAACAGAAAGAGGAAGGAGAGTAGAAGAAGAAAAAGACGGAGAAGGATAAAAACGGAGGACCAAGAAAAAGAAGGAAGAGAAGAAAAATAAGAACACGAGATAAAAAAGAGAAAGAAGAAAAAGAGAGAAAGAAAAGAAGAAGAGGAAGGACACCAGTTCGATCTCTCAAAAAAGCTCAATAGAAAACCGCAGATCTTACCTGTAGGTCATCTTATTCCAGGTATTGATCGGACATTGGGTAACCAGGTTCGTTCCGTCCATGTGCTGTGTGCCAATCTGTTTTAGTCCATGCCAGTGAATCGATGTTCCCTCCCCTAGTTCCATTCGGTTGTCTACCACTACCACGATTGTGTCCCCTTCACAAACCTGAGATTGTAGAATAAATTTGTAACACAAGGTATTACTGCTGATAAATAAAGGGGTTCTCCGCGTGGATAGCGCGGCTCCTTACAGATTGAGGAGGGTAAGGTCAACTACACTAATATCAGTCCTCAACTAAAAACTGAATCGCTCCCCTCTGAAGCACAAATATTCAAATAACTCACACCAAGTCCTTATTTCATAAAATATTTGGACCAACTCAATCCACTTCGTCCCAGTCTCTTTGATATTTGCCTCAAGCTCTCTCAGTCATCAATAAGTCGGCTTGTCTTTACTTCTTTTGTCTTTGGGGTTCCAGAACAGAGATTACTTTTTAATGATGTCAAATGGCTTAATTAATATATGATCTAGCCAAACAACGCCAATAATAATAATAGTTGCCCATCGTAATCTAAGATTGTGATATTATCAGACTATAGCTGCGAAATGTGTTCTCTGGTGACTGTAAAGACCAATCATGGAACGGCACGCCCTGCCACATTCAGGGCACACGTGTGGGGAGGTGGCTGTGGAATCGTCTAGGTTTTTTTTTTCGGGCAGCACTCATTCGCTAAGCCTCTGCTATGGATATGCGATCTGAGCACATTCGGTGATACCAGCACGGCAGGTGGTACTGTTATGTGCAAATATCTACCAGTAGGGTACATCAATATTGAAGTTTTTCAGAGAAACTTACAACAGATGAACATCTGTCTGTTTTGAGCTCACTGTATAACAACTGCTGGGGATGCGCTCATCTGGCATGCAGACAACACGCCCCGTCCATGTTAGCTGAGCTATTTGCAGAAATTTGTGGATGTTCAACATGTTAGAATCGCTAAGAATTTCAGAGTTATGCTGCTTGTCCTGCCATCTGATCCTAAGCAGCCTATGCAGACAGCTCAAGGTCAGAGTTATGCCGCTTGTCCTGCCATTTGATCCTGAGCAGCCTATGCAGACAGCTCAAGGGAAAACGACTGCGGTGTCTGGGAAGTCTGCTACAGACAGTCCAATGCGTCTTCTTCATGACATGTTCCCTAGGTATCTGCTCAGTTCTCTCCCACAGTTCCACATCAGTGATCTCCTCATACCATTTCAATCGCTCTATCCCGCGCATGGGACAGCTCATTCAGGCATACTTATTTTATTTGTACCTGATCGTGGGTATGGGTCAGAAGAGCCAAGTCATCGGCAAAGTCCAGATGATCAAATTGCTTTGCCAAGTATGCGTGTTGTAAAAGGAGCTAATGAGGGTTGTTCATTGGGTTAGCAGTTATATGTGTGTACACTAAAGCAATTTCTCAGCAGAAATTTCTAAAGTGAAGGAAGTATTAGAGACTTCAGTGAAGGAGGGAAGAGCTTGTTCATGAGGTTCATCAGTTGGATAGTTCCTTTCTTCACTGACTTTCCTTGTTTAGCTGTAAAACAATTACCCGTTTACATGTGGGTAGACTGAAGCGACTAATTACGGGAGACGAACCCAGTAGTTTTGCTGTGAAAACGAGCACATTACCATAACGCTAATCAGATGCTAAGCATGTAACCACGGCAATCGAAGTCAGAACTGCAATAACACATTAGTGTTTTGTACTGGCTTCCTGCAAGAAGGGTAGCTATAGTGAGGTTCAGATCAGAGCTCAACAAATTTCAAAAAATCTCCACAGCTATCCTTCATTGGCTACCCTCCCATTGTGGAATCACAAGGAACGAGAGAGCTGATGCACTGTCCAAATCAGGTGGCAAGATGGAGCAACTTATCCACACAGTGTCTTACCGAGAGGAAAAAACTATCGTACATAATCAGTACAACTCAGACCGGAAGAAAAACGTAGACGTGAGCAACCTGAAACAATCACCAGCCTTAGAACAGGCCACTGCAGACTATTAGGTCACCTACATCGGCTCAAGGTGTAACAGTTCCCGCCGGAGCAAGAGAAGTTTAGAACAGGGATGATGTGGTTGCTGATAACAAAGGTACCTGAATGCGTGTCAAGGTCATTTACCGTCTCAACAAAGGAGAACAGAGTTGGGGCAAGGAATGTGGACAGGTAGAAACTGACCACGGGTCTTCCGATTTGGGTAGGGAGAGAATGATTGACAGACGGATTGGCAGCGGGGCTTGCTGCGAGAGAATGAGTTACAGGTGTGCAAAGTGTTTCGTTCCAATAAGACTGAATATATCCATCCACTGAGATATATTGGTCAAGCTCTGACTTTGCTTGAGTGTATATAACTCGAGACAAAGTTTAGCTCAGGAGGCTGGCTGAAGAGGAGGGATAGAGAGATGAAAGCGAAAGAGAGAGAGAGAGAGAGAGAGAGAGACTGCATTTAGATAGTATATTTAGCTCACCGACTTAGATAGAGGAGCGATTGATAGACTGTTGCACGAATGTTAGTGATAGAACAGGATCGCTCAAGTAGGTGTGTGAGTTTTGTATTAAGTGATAATCTGAACGTTGTGTTGGAAGCAGGACACAATGTGAACGAGGTATGTCCAGATCGCCCGCCGCCTGAGGGGATTTGAGTGAGGAAGAGTATTTGATAAGGTGTGTTGAGGACGCAGTTAAGGCGAGGTGTGTGTGATGTAATTGCAAGGCAATAGAACTGGGTTTAGATAGTTGGGAATTCCATCAATAGCTTATGCTTAAAATTTCCGCTTTAGTTAATATTTGTATTAACTTATATATAACATAATAATAATTAGTTAAGACGACATGTATTGAATTGTGTTTGTAATTTCACTACTCATTTTTATGATATGAATATTATGTAATAAATATGCCATCTGATGTGTGCTATATTATTTGAAGTGTGTGGTCATGATGATGTGGATGAGTGTGAGAATGTTCTAAGTTAGAATAACGGCCAGGGCAAACAGTGGGGTCTGTTACGAAGGTATCACACACACGTGACAACCCACGTGGAACCGGAGTCCAGACCCTGAACACATCAAACAAGATTGCCCAGTATATAATGATAAACGGTGTAAAATCAGGCTAGAGAGCGCGGAGGGGACGAAAAGCTGTGGTGCTTCCACCTGGACCTGAAGAGGACGGTAGACTTCGTTTTAGAATGGAACTACAGATCTAACACGACCAACAAACCCGAGCGCAGAAGAAGAAGAAGTGGGGTTCTATGATCATTGCCATTGCCACATAGCTTGTTGTTCCAGGAGCCCAACACTGAACTTGCTTTACTGGAACCAGGGGGTATCCGGAATACATTTGTTAGCACTACGGTTCAGATAGCAATTATTTTTGCATGGGGAAATTGAGAGCCTGGTGCACAACCCTGTTTAGTCGCCTGTCTCTATCTGACCGGAAGGCAACATTGTCTCTTTTCTGTACATCACATGAACCATTCGGCCGTCTGGAAAGCGGTCGAAGGAGATGTTGATCGTCTTCTAGCGAACAAATTTCACAGTTCAAATGAGTCTCATAGTACTCTTTGAACACTATTACAGTTTGACATTTACACTCCCTCGACCTCTGGTTTCGGGTTTCATGCGCGTCACTAATGAGATGACGAGACAGTTGGCTATCTTAAGATATGAGAGTCATAATTACTTCCACCATTTTCACACTTGGTTGATTTTCTCCGCTGTGACATTTGGAAGAAATCACATTTCGTTAACATCACGCAACAGCCGTCGCAATACTTCATTTAAATTAGACAGCCGGATTTCACTGATCAGTACCAGCTTTTAGTTATCTGGTGAATGCCAAACGAGGCGGACGAGACCAGGGAAGGCGCGGGCACAAATTTGGGGCGGTCCGGGCCTGTCAAAGATCCGCTTCGTACGCGATCCCCACTTACCCAGCTCTCCAAGGTCATCCTTTTCACAAAGTTACGGATCCAATTTGCCAACTTCCGTCCCTACATTGTTCTCAAGTAAATTATCTCTCAGCTATAGCGCCTCCCATCACCTAACAACATCATCATGTAAAATAAATGGCTACAGAAACCAAAAGTACAGGCTGCACATAAGGTGCTTTGCCGAGGGCTCCCCCTGATGAGTCCAACTGTGGTGGTGGCTCTATACTCCGACTCAAGTGAAAAATTGACACCAAAACTAGTTTGAATGGAAGACTTCAACAAGAGTGATATATTCTTCGACTACAAAATAAATACATTCAGTAAATGTACAAGCAGAAAACATCAAATTCTCCTCCTTCTCCCGTCATTACTTAGACTGGGGCTACGAATTCTACCACACAAGTCTGCTGCAGTTGTCAGGGTATTATTTCAGTAGAGTTTCTTCTCAGGGGAAGTGGGCATGGGCAACGTACTTCTCAGATCTGTGTGCTGGGGGTAGTTCTACTCGTAAAATACATGTGCTGATGTGGTGTTTGCCAGGCCGCAGTAACATAAGCAGGTGGTACCTATTATCTGAATGTGTAGTGTCTCTTTCTGTTGTGTCAGGTTCAGTGACGCAGAATAATAACCTGATCTTATTTGGACAGCTAACAGTATCCGCCATTTGCGTGGTGTTTGGGGGCGTGCTTCCTGTCACTTTACATTGTATTGTCATTTTATTATGACTTTTGCTTTTTCATAGTTGACCAGGTATTCTTCTTGAACAAGTTTCGCTCTCTCTGTGGCTAGACTGGGCCTTTTCGTTTCTCTTGATGCTAAAGGGTGAGGGTATCAACTGGATCATAGTTTCCTGGAACACTTAAGACATTTTCGCCTAGGTGGCTCTCAATTTCTTCAGTTATATATATATATATATATATATATATATATATATATATATATATATATATATATATATATATATATATATTTGGTGTTCGTCCATGACAAAGCTGTTAGAAACAGAATCACTTCTTGCTGATCAACTCAGGACGAGGCTTTCAACGGTCTTCTGAAGAAAATATGAGTCGAGGAGAATGAAATTTTGCAAACTTGACGGTTGGTATGTGCTATTTACACAAGAAGTGACGTTATCCCGAACATCGTACATATGTTCATTTCTTACAGTTTCGTCCAGATTCATTTCAACACGCCTTGTATAAATATATATATATACATATATATATATTTATATATATATATATATATATATATATATATATATATATATATATATATATATATATATATATAAATAAATAAATATATATATATATATATATATACACACACACACATACAAGGATTAAAACATAAGGTCCCATAATGCTGCTTCAGAACATTGATCCACACAAAATTGTGCAATAGAACGAGATTGATTGTGAAGGCAATGTTCTATTGTGTAATTGAGGCCACTCTCTCGAAAGATACATGCAAAAGGAAAATGCTTTCATTATAAGAATTCCGCTAAATTCATCCGATCTTAAATTTATGGGATTTCTCGTTGGAAAGTTGAGTACCACAGTGCATTGTGTATTTGTTTGTTCTTTTTTAAGTTGAAAGTTTCAGCAGAAATATTTTTCCAACCCAATGCCCAACCTTCCATGGTCGCCTATTCAACATGTCTGCAAGGTTCTTCTTCTTTGTCCTTAACACCTGGTTTAGAAGACTCTGCAGTGTCTGTGTACAATCAGTTTTTGTCTTGTCTTTCCTGTAACCGCAAGAGGTCGTAGGGGCATCACTCAGGGTGATGGAACAAGTGAACGAACCAACTAATTCAAATGGAAAACAGCAACACGTTTCTATGGACGCAAGTGTAAGTCATTGATTAGTGAGAGTTCCAGTCAAATCCGTGGCCTGGTAGCAGAAGCCAGAAGAAGGTTAGACCTGATGCCTGTTAGGCCCCTCTTTTTTGCTCTATATATGAGCCATAAAACAGACTAATCCTGTGCTATTGTCTTTAGTTCTATCCACATTCTCTGTTTTTCTTTCACCTGCCTCTAGATCTCTTCTCCGTGTGTTCTTTGGCTTTCCTTTGCCTATCTTTCCATGTGAGTTCCCTGATAGAGATTGCCTGGCGACATTGGCCTACGGCTTTCACAATAAGTGGGACAATCCAACGCCACTCACTCTATTAAATTCCCACCAGGAAGGTTACAGTTTTACTATTATGTGTTTCCATTACAGACCCCGGTAACACCAGCAAAAAACACACGTATACACGGGTACATATAAAGAAATACAAAGTTTTGAACTAAATATTAAAAAAACAAAACTCACATCAATGGCTGGTCCTGGGATCATGCGGTTTGCTGTCAAGACACCGCGGGTATTCCCGTCTCCATGGACGCACTGGGGCAGGAAACAATCCGCCTGTCTGCTAGGGCAGCCATGACAGGCAGACGACATAGTGTTGTAGTGTTCTAGCAGGAAGTAGTACTTGCACGTCATGGGTGGAGAATCCTTCGTGCAGGTCCGTTTGCATGAGTGATTTCGGTAATCTGAAAGTAGAAATAACACGTACTTATAAATTTGTTTACATTTTATAACAGATGTTTTGTGTAATCATATGGTTAATTTCCTGTTTAGTAGTTCAGTTCAGTTCAAGTGCCATCTCCGCATCGAAGGTCGACTGCAATGGATCTCCAGTGTACTCTCTCTTGCCATAATGTTGCAATCTGGCAGGCTTTTTCCAGTCGATCTCCTGATGTTATCCACTAACCTGGCATCTGCCTCTTGAACGACTGTCTTGCAGCCTACCCTCTAGAATGGTCTCCATTGCTATATTTGGGGATATACTTGGTAAAGTCTCTAGTTCTCCCACGGTTGCTGACCGCCTTCTAATTAGTGTGTGGATGCCTCCTGGCTTGTGCCATACATTTTGCTGTGTTACCCCTTGAACCGTTGACTTAAGTAGGCACTTCCCTTTGATTTATAATAATAGTTGTCGATAAGGTCCGCCGACATCATCCTTGTCACACGTTTCCCTGATGGATGTGGGTGCGCATGTGGCTGAACAGGCCAATGTGGGCACGAAAACATCTGCTGCATAATGGGCACACGAGGTCTGTAGAAGGTGATCGTGATCCCACTTTTCGTGATTTCCGGGTCTCGCGTCTGGTCTGGACTTTCACAAATGGGTAGTCTTAGCTGGTATTTGCACACGCTTTGACTTCGCTTCTCCCATCAGATCTGTCTGGCGCAAGACATTCCCAGGTGGTGATATCTATCTGGCGACCTTTCAGTGAGTCCCTCGGACTGTCTTTAAATCGTTTCTTTTAGCGCCCTTTCTCGCGCCATCCCTCTCTCAGCTCGCCGTAGAGGAGCTTCTTTGGGAGCCGTTCGTCTGACATACAGACGAGGTTTCCGGCCCATCCTAGTCGTGCTTTTTCTAGAAGTGCATGGATGCTGGGCATGTCAGACCTCGAGAGAACCTCAATGTCGGTGACACGATCTTGTTATCGAATGTAGAATATTCGCCTCAGACAACCTGTAAGGAAGGGGTTTAATCTCTTTGCATGTCCAGAGTATACAGTCCAGCTTTTGCTGGCGTAGAGTAGGGTTGGAATGATGGATGGGGGCTCGCACTGCTGAGATATGTGAATTTATCTACGACGTTCAGCCTTTGCCCGCTGACTGTAGTCTTTGGTTTTGTGTACGGAATGAGCAGTGCTGGTTGGTACACGACTTCTCTTTTCTTGGCATTTTTGGTCAGGCTACAATTTTCGCATGCGGCCGAGAACCGACCCATTCCCACTTGCATGTTCAGCTCTAAGCTGCTGTTCAGAGCGCAGTCGTCAGCAAGCACAAGTTCTCTGATTATGTCTCCAGCTTATTTGGTTTTGGCCTTCATTCTTCTGGGATTGAGAAGTTTGCCACCCAATATGTGTATGAAAAGCTCCAACGACCTGAAGGCATCTGTCATTGCGAGCATCATGCTGAACACGGTCGGGGCAAGGGTCGAGGAAAAGATCTCACATCCTGGCTTCACAGGCACCAATTACAGGTACACTAGATGCGAGTGACATTTTTGAGTCTACCAATGTCCGCCTGTTAGATGACGACACAGCAATAGACGCATCAGCAATTCATAGACTGCAGTTATTTGATATATAACCAGGTTCGTGCATAATGGGGCGCAAGATAAGGCGGAGCAGAAGTGTGTACAGCCAACGAGCTCCAGGAACAATCAGTATCCATACCCTTCACCATTTACTGAGAGAAACTGTTCACCTATGGGTATACCTGGTCCATTTTTGGGACCAGCACAGATTAGAACTGAATTTCCGGTTTGGCCTACTTTGTCCTAAGTGGCATACCGTGGTTCATATATTCTTGACCTCTTTCTGGCTAATGGCTGCCGCTGTAAGTATTGTATCCGTTCTTCAATCAATTATCATTGCTAATATCGTCTTATTGGGTTTTTACGTTTTTTTAAATGTCGCTGACGAAGACTTCGCGTTTGTACAGTTGGCTTTGTTTCGTTGCTGAACCCTGTTCTGTAACTGAGCCATACCTTTATATGGTCTTATTGACGTAACCTAAAAGTAAAAAATCGCTGCTCTTGAAATGATCATTTTGACTACATCAGTAGTTCTAATTTAGGTATTCTTTTACTCAATACCACCAAGAGATTAATTCTCTACTATGGTGTCCCCGAATTATATATGATGCATTCTTTGGAAATTTTATTTGAAGCACATTTGACCCAAATAGAGAAGGCAATGTCAATTTATGCTTTAAAGAATAAATTGTATGCGCATAGTTATTTTTAGATCAAGGGAAGAAAAATAAACTGGTTGTATACAGACCATGCTGAATCTTCTAAACCAGTATAACGCAGTTTAATCAAATCAAACATGCATATGTTTTGGTTCAGCAAAGTTAGTGCACTAGTGTGAGACAAACTCATTACCAAATATGGGCTGAAGTCAGATGCACTTAATCGTAAGGCGCAAAAACAAAGTACAACACACCATCTGTACAAATAAGACAACAAAATGGTTACTCCAAACCCGGCAAAGGTAGAAACACTAAGTGTGATAGCTAGAGGAAAGGTACACATATAATGTACATTAATGAATAGCATACACATTAATATATAATGCACACTAATGTAAGAATTTACATTAACATTAATGTATAAAATGCACATTAATGTAAAGAATTCACTTTAATGTATATAATTCACATTATTGTAAAAAATATAAATGAATGTACAAAAAGTAATATTAATGTATATAATTCACATTTATGTATATAATGCAGATTAATGTATGGAATGCACATATAGGCAGTTCCCTGTGAAGCATAATCGTACAGAGAAAATGGAGGTTGGAGACTGCATTCTCTTGTAATCAAAAGTGGCCTGAAAGTCCAGGTCACACCAAAGTCAAGTAGTGCCAGCGTCGACACTAGGCCGACCAGGAAGCGAGAGGTTACTATTCACTTATAGATGAAAACCTAGATTTTGGGTGGGTATCACGTTGATCATTCTGGTACAAGACATAAGTTGATGGGGGTTAACTTGACAACAAAGACTCGCATGACCGGCAATCACATTTAGAATGACAGTGACTTATGGATAGGGCAGCCAATACGATATTAGATTGGTGGGACCAGAAGTACACTGATAACTAACCAGCCAATTGGGGAGGACTATCTTCTCCTTCTTCGTACGCTATCAGACTTCAACTTGAATTTGTTCAGAGAAAGCAGCTGTCATCTTGAGGCTGTCGACTCTGCCATAGAGCTTGTCTAGTGTTGCCACTGGTGATGGCCACATGTTCTTTCTCTGGTCCTCGAATGTCGGGCAATTTTGAAGCAGATGTTCAGCGGTCATTTTTCATGTACCACAGGTGCATTCGTCACGGCCAACTAGCTTCAGTTTATTGAATAGGTGGTACCTCAGTCTATTGTGGCCTGTGCGGAGTCTGAAGACCACGACCTGATCTCTTCTGTTCAACTGGTAATAGGCATCACTTTTGTGTAGCCAGTATGTTCTGTTTCCCATTTGGTTATATCTGGCCCTAAAAAACCTTTTGGACTCTTCGTAGGTCACACTAGGATCTGGTTGTGGTAGTCTTGCACCTTCTTTTGCCAGTCTGTCTGCCTCCTCGTTGCCTTGGATTTTACAGTGAAGATGGAACCCACTGTCCCACTACTCTTTTTGGTGCGGACTGCTGGCATAGTTGACAGAGTACTGCTCTTAAATCATTAATTTCAGTATTTTTCTGGCATTTCAGTACTTAACCACGGCCAGGGCATCTGTAAACAGGAATATCTGGATTTCATTGCTTTCGCCTGTCAGCATTGCTTTTACTGCAGCCTTCAGTGGCTCTGCCTCCGCTCTGAAATTGCTAGAGAATTTTCCAGTTGCCACTGACAGTGTTATTTTTCTACCATTTGGTAGGCTCAGGAATTCCCCTCCCCCTCCGTTCTGTGTTGTGTTTGTTACAGAACCGTCGGTGTATGCATGGGTCCAGTCCATGCTTGGGTAGTTTTCCGCTATGTACCTCAAGGTTATATTTCTTCTTTCTTTTTCAGTCTGGCTGTTCTTGTTTCCAATACCTGGTATATTTTCTACCACCTCCGAAATGATATGCTGCTTCCATGTGGGTTTGCGTACAGTAGGGATGGGCTTTGGTATTGTTATGGTGTTCATTGGGTCTTCGCTCATCTTTGCTTTGGCTATTTCTGCAAAGTTTCTCTGCTTTAGTTTCCCTTTTCCAAATCTATTTAGTCTATGATGCATTGGATGGTATGTCAGTCTTCTTAGTTTCTCTGCTTACTGCTGGGCTCTGCAGTCTCTTCTGTCGGTCATGGATTGCATATTTGTAATCTTTTCAAGTTCTGCAATTGGCGTTGACTTCATGCCTCCTGTTATAACTCTCATGGCTTGGTTTTGAAGTTTGCTAATTTTATCAAAGTTCGCCTTTGCTGCTGTTTCCCATGCCGCAATGCCATACTCGAGAACTGGTCTCTTCAGTATTCTTTCGTCTGCTCCCCAGCTGGTGCCAGTAAGTTTCCTCATGATTGCCATTCTTTGTCTGGCTCTCATTCGGTTTCTCTCGATCTGACTTTTCCATGCCATGCGCCGATCAAATGTGACGCCCAAGTAGTTTGGGTTGTCGTTTGGTCGCAGATATTTGCCGTTGAGACTTATTTTGGTGTTCTGTGGTGTGTTTGAAAGCGAGAATATCGTATATGGTTTTTTTACTTCATTTATTTTGACCAGCCATGATTTCGCCCACTCCTCCAACGATGTTAGGGCCTGCTGCATCCGATTGTTTGCTACGGTGAGATTTTTTTCAGAGATCCACATAGCCAGATCGTCCGCAAACACGGAGCTGTGGACTCTTCTTGGTATATTCTCTATGATGTTGTTTATATACACCAGAAAATGTGTGGATGACAGTACTTCCCCTTGGGGTACTCCTTGCTCCAGTGTCACCTTTTTTGCTCAGCTTATGTTCAATCTTGCCTTTCACCCCAGCAAGTGTAGGAGTGGAGTAGGACGTTCAAAATGGCGCGAGTTTTTGTGACAGACTGTTCACGGCCAGGTCAGGCACATCGAGCAGGGACCCCAGAGTCAAATGCAGCTGTTTAAACGCCTCCCAAAGGAAAATCGCTGATTAACAGTTAGTGAAAGACATACATAACCGTACTGGACCTATATTATAGGTTTCACCCCTTGGTTGCTTAAAAAATGGATAACAGAACGCTGCTAATCTTTGATACAAAACAATAATGGGGCACCCATCTTTTAACTGCCTTTACAACATCATGTTGTTCGTCTGCAGCGTGATGGCACGTGCAGGACACTCTTGACATCCTTAGCAACCATATTAACAATGTACAATACAAAGACATGTTTTTTTAATGTATATCCAACATTTAAGGTTTTCATTTGAAGCCCCCTCATATATCTGTTTCTCTCTTGTTGTAAATATTAAAAAACAAATGATTTAATTTTATGACAGTTGTTAAAACAATATTTCAGTTCATCAATGCTTGTCGCTCCTTTCGGTGCATAGACCATTAACAACTCTCCTCCAGTAAGTTCGATCTTGAGCTCCCATTTCTGCCTATCTCTAGTTGAGGTTCAGGGACCGAAGTTCATATTCACAGTCACTTTTCCAAGTGTTTCTTGGTCTACTTCTCTTCCACTTCAGTCGTGGATTCTATTTCACGGCCTGTTTAGTCACGTCTTATGTTACTTTCCTTAGTGTGTGTCCTATCCAAACTAATTTCCTATGTTTGATCTTCTTCTTCTTCGTCTTCTTCTGCGTTCTTTCTCAATCTTCCGCTACCAAGCCCAGTACATGTCTTCGCAAGTAGCAGGATGTAGTCCGGAGAACGGAATGCGTTGCGTCGATAGTTTACAGCTTAGCTGCGATATTTGCACCTTTCGGTCCGACACATCCGTCTTCGGCGGCATGTTTGATCTATTTCTCCACTGTTTGTTGCTTGCCCGTTCCAATAGGTCTTCGTTTTTCACCAAGTCTTGCGAGCATATACCCATTATCATCTGAAGACATTTATTGACGAACACCTAGAGTGTCCTATATATTGCCTTTGTCGTTCTCCAAGTGTCTGCTCGTTACAGGAGAACTGACTTTACATTGGAATAAAACAATTTTAATTTAGTCTTAGTCTTTATTTCCTTGGATTTTCATATACTATTCTGTAACAGCAATGCTGTTCTTGCCTTTTCAGTTATTGCACTTGTATTGCCTCTATTCTACATGAAGTATCAAAGGGGCTGCTCAAATATGTGAAAGTATCTGACACTTCCCTTGTTCACCTCCAAACATGACTAGCTCTAAGCTGAAAGTGTTACTTTTAAACACATGTACATTATACAGGAACATTATACAAACAAATAATTCATCACTTTTTGGGTAAAATCCTAGGACATCTGTCGCACCATCATAATATTTAATTAGCAGACAACGATATCAAAACAATTAAAAGCTAAAGAAAAAAAATAACCTTGAAAATTGTACGGATCCTTGGAAAAATCGCCAAGAATAGAATCAATGTCATCGACTGCTTGTACCATTTCTGTGAGTGCTGCCAAAATAATAAGCACACCACTCAGCCATCCTGTCAAGCGCATCTTGAGTTTGAATCTTAGATCTGTGCTCTCTTAGAAATAAAATGGAAAGTATTGTAAGACGCTTACTTTCATTAGTTATTACACCAACAGGAAGCACATACAACCAGCACAGCAGTGACCAACAATGTATCGGAGCTGCTGCACTACACATCGAAGGTATCCCAGACAAAAGTAGCTATTTTAACTAACTTGGACATGTTGATCACGAAAATGAACTTTAAATTCACAAATTAGCCACAGCCTACTCTAGATACAGGCCTTCTGACTCACAGAGACGTACATTAGAAGCGTCATATTCCAACGCTGACTAAATCACGGAACTTACATGTGTCAACTATTAGTGCAACTTTCTCGAAACAAAGATATCAATGCGGTTGGTTTTAGAGCAGGGTTCTGTGAAAGGATCACTGTCAACAGTCTTCTTCTTCTTCTTCTTCTTCTTCGTTCTCACACTCCCGCTACCAAGCTCTGAAAAGGACTTTGAAAGTAAGCAGGATGTTGCCCGGAGAACGGAATGCGTTGTGTCATAGTTTACAGCTTCACTGTTATATTTGCACCTGTCGGTCCGACACATCCGACTTCAGCATCGCATTTTTGTGTACCGGGATACACTTACCTCTTCGATCGCTTCTCCTTGAACAGTCTGCTCTGTTCTAGCGTATTATCCATGATACAGCGCGGTGGTGTAGACGGGTCTCGGCAGCTATACTCAGCATCTTAATCCCACTCTCAACAGTGATTTGTTGTGTTTTGTTCCGTGAATTTGTTTCATTTCTTTGTGTAGAGCATTGATCCTATTATAAACCTTGGCACAATATGAGTTCCGTTATTTAGTCGGTCATGGAATGTAACGTTTCAAGGGAATTTTCCCGGCGAGTCAGTCGACCTATCCAAAGTAGACCATGAATTAACTTTAGTTTTTAAGATCAGTTTGGGACGTGTTAGGCGGCATGGAAATGGGCGTGGGAGGGGGGTGGGGTGTTGGTCCAGTAAGCTGGTGGCTTCATCTTGGCGCCTCAAATAACCTGTTCTTCTCTTTTATGTAGCTCTGCCTTATGATCTTCAACGAGACGGATAGCGAGGACCGGTATTGGACCCCACACGAATTCTGTCAACTTTGTGCAACGAATCTGTGCTGCTGATTAACAATCCTCGTCATTCGCTCTCAAATAATAGCACTGATCTTCCTCATAATCCGGGCGGTCTTTCTCAGGCTTGTCTCATCCCCATACAGTTTATCCCACAATTGGGTTAGAGAGGACTGAGTAGTCACTTTGCTCCTTTCGTGGAGCCGGCTGACCTGCAGAACATGTTCCACTGTTTGTTTGTTTGTTCTCCCCGCATGTCTGTGTGTCGAATTTTTAATTTGTTGAATAAATAATTGTTCAGTCTGCAGGGACCCGTTTGTAGTCTGAAAATTGTCACTTGATCTCATCTTGGCAAATCCGCTTCTGCTACGACGGACGTTCAAATCGAACCGGGACCTTTTGTTCTAGTTCTTCCTGAATTGGTTGCATCATGACGTAACTACTAGCATTAGTACACCCACTTGACATGCAATAGTCACGTGACAGATGAATAAAAATGGCGAACCTCACTGTTATAGCTTACATGAAACAGTGTGTTGTGATGAAGTTTCTTGTGAAAAAAAGCGTGAAATATGCGGGAATTTACATAACACTGCAACCACAATACGGTGATGAGACACTCAGCCGCAGTAAGACATTTGAAGGGTGTAAAAGTTTTAAAGAAGGCCGTACATCCGTGAGTGATGATCCCGATCCAAGTAGCTCTTAACTCGCCACTGCTAATCCGGTTAATATCCAGATTGTGGAACACCTTTTCCTGAGAAATTATCACATAACCTGTCGCAAAATTGCACAAGGGGCAAGTCTTTCTCTAGGGACGGTGAACACTAGTATTCGGGAACATTTTAATTTTCGGAAAGTTAGTGCACGTTGGGTTTGATCACAAAAGACGTCCTGCTCCTGCAAGATAACGCTCGACCGTTTGTGGCTTACCGCATTATATACCATCTGCAGCAACTTAGCTAGGAGGTATTGCCACATTCACCCTACAGTTCAGACCTCGCTCCAGGCAATTTACACCTGATTGGACCCCTAAAATCATTTCTGGGAGGTCAGCATTTCAGCACTGATGACGAAGTGAAACAGGCTGCTGTGTATTGGTTCAGACATCCTGACATATCTTTCTACCCTTCAAGCATTGCTTAAACGCTGGGATAAGTGCATAGATATTTCTAGAAAAATAAATGGCATTTTGACAATTTGAAAAAAATTTACCTAAAAAAAAAGTCCTGGTTTGAATTGAACGTCCTTAGTATATCAGATCCTGAGTATTCTCTGTGTTACTTGTCTTTGAAGTTAAGTTGTATCATTGTTCTGATTGAACTTAAAAGAACGACCTTTATGTTTTGCAGTTCTAGTGGTATAGAGGGAACCGACAGATCATCTTAATGATTGTTACTTTTGCATGACTCCTCCAATTGGACATATGGACCTTGACGATGTCGCTCAAAAAATTGGAATGGGAATTAGTGCAGAGAAGAGTAAAATTATGGACAACTTCACAGAAGGCCTAACAAGTCCGATTGCGATTAAAGACGAACCATTGCAAATTGTTAAACAATTGAAATACCTAGGAAAACTGATGGATGCGGAAGGTTCCAGAACTGAGATTCAGGAAAGAACAGCGATGACCATGGTGCTCTGACCAAACTGAGGCCGCTATGGTGGGACAAAAGCATCAACCTGAAATTCAAGTTGAAGTTAGTGTATGTACTTCTTCCTTCCGTGTACCTAAACGCGTGCAAGATTTGGACCCTTAAAGCTATTCTAGACGAAGAATTTGTGCAATGGAGATGAGATGTCTTCATCGAATCCTCGGCATTTACTGTATAGACAAAGTCAAGAATAACGCAGTTCGGGAAACCGTTAAGCAAGAGGTATGCCAATATAAAGACATATTGATAATGATAAAAGCACGCAGGCTCACATGGCATGGGTATGTTTGAAATCATATGGGTTTACCAAGACAGTCATGCAAGGTACTGTGCGTGGAAAGTGTAAAAGAGGGAGGCAGACAAAGAGATGGGAAGACAACACCAGAGAGTGGACGAGAAGGTCCATAGCTAGAACAAATATCCTGGCACAAAACCGAGTGGAGTGGCGGGAACTGGTCCAACAATCTTCAGTATTGGTGCTCCAATGACCTTCCAGGTTACGGGACTGATGATGATGTCTAATTATAAAAAGCGGCATGTGACCTATCTGAATATCCCCCCCCCCCCCCGCTCCCCCCTCTCTCTCTCTCCCCTTTCTCCTACATTACAACCAGTACTTCACGGGAAAGAACTCCCTGCTCCTGACCCACCAGAATCTGATACCTGTGATGATAAAGAAGATAATAATGCCGGGTAAACATCCGTTCCATGTGAAAGCATATACACGAAGAGATTGTGATTTCGTTGCTATTGAAAAGTCTGCACATCTACATAAGATTACCCAGAGTGAATTGAGAGATCTGAGATTGCCAAAAAAATAAAGCAGCTGTTGGTAGTTCAGATTGTAGCAAGGAATCTTCTAGAAAGAAGTCATTGACCAAGTACGGACCTTGGTCTTACAGAACCTTCGTGTCACCATCCGAGAACCTACGGATGAAGGGGGGGGTAAGCATTGGTTCGGTACACTGCACTTTAAGCAAGGATTTGGCAATGCGGTGAGCATCCGCGAAATTCGTGACAAAGCTACTAACGATGAAGCAGAAGCAACTCCGTCTGGAAGTCTCACAGGACATGCTGGACATACTGGACATGCTGGACAGCGCAAACAACGACCCAGACTTCTAGATCACTGTAATCACTGGTGCTGCGTCGTGTGTTTATGAGTACGACCCGGAAACCAAGCTGCAATAGTCATAGTTGAGACATACATCATCACCGAGGTCGAAAAGCTGTAGGCAGGTGCGCAGACATGTCAAAGTCATGTTGACCGTTTTCTTTGACTCCCGTGGGGGTTGTGCAACAAGGTCAAAACATTATCAAAGAGTACTACCTGAAGGTCATCCGTCACCTTGGTGATGTGGTTTGATGTAAACGACCGAACCTGTATACAACGCGAACTTGGCAGCTCCATCATGACAACGCACCCGTCTATTCTTTAGATCTGATTCAGACTTTCTTTTAATGACACACATGACGATTGGAGGCTGTTCATTGGTTCCGTCCAAAATGAGATGAAAAGCTGTTCTGTTCCGTAGAAGGCTTGACCGTCCGTTCGGGTATGCAGTCCACGTGAAAGAAACATAAAACAACTGTTACACAACATGAACTATGACAAGTGTCAGTTCAACATAAAACAACTGTTACACAACATCAACTATGACAAGTGACAGTTCAACATAAAACAACTGTTACACAACATCAACTATGACAAGTGTCAGTTCAACATAAAACAACTGTTACACAACATGAACTATGACAAGTGTCAGTTCAACATAAAACAACTGTTACACAACGTCAACTATGACAAGTGTCAGTTCAACATAAAACAACTGTTACACAACATCAACTATGACAAGTGTCAGTTCACCATAAAACAACTGTTACACAACATCAACTATGACAAGTGTCAGTTCAACATAAAACAACTGTTACACAACATCAACTATGACAAGTGTCAGTTCAACATAAAACAACTGTTACACAACATCAACTATGACAAGTGTCAGTTCAACATAAAACAACTGTTACACAACATCAACTATGACAAGTGTCAGTTCAACATAAAACAACTGTTACACAACGTCAACTATGACAAGTGTCAGTTCAACATAAAACAACTGTTACACAACATCAACTATGACAAGTGTCAGTTGCAGATTTGGGGTGACCTGAAGGCCATTGCCATCTTGATGAGTCTACAGCAGGTGTACTCTGTATTTGGGACAAGCGAGCCAAACATGTCCATTACAAAAATAAGTTTTTACCCCAATGACAATCATTTGCAGCGGAAAATGATAATATGCTTAACGAACAGCTTGTAGAAGGCCACAAGATATTGCTCCTTCCCTCCTGTCCACATCGAATTTGGACTAATGAAGAATTGTATAAAGGCCACGCATCGAAATGGGGCAGGATTGTGTACCGTCAAGATAATGTTTAAAGACTTATTGAGGCACACAAATCAAAGGAGATGCATTAATCGGTTCACAGATACGTCAGCTCTTCTGAGATGGGCGATTCTCACAGGTGATGAAAGGTTAGCTTGGAATGATTTACAGCAACTGACACAACATTTTCTAGAAAACAATATGGCTGACAAATACCGCTAGCTTGCAGAAACGAAATACTAGGGGACAAAATGTTCTTAAAATTACACTTTTTCCTCTCTGGATTTCATCCCTTCTATCTGAGGTGCTGTCAGTGACAAACAAAGGGATCAATTTCATCAGGAAATTATTATCCTCGAAAAAAGGTTCCAAAGTAAATGGAATGCAACAGTGTTAGCAGACTATTGTTGGACCCCTGTGAAAGATGATCTAGAAACACATTACAAACGACAGCCAAAAAGGTGTCGCTGTGAATCATTTCCGCTATGAGCAGATTTATCATATGATATGTACATACTGTTAATATGTGCAAAACTTGTTTTATAGATATTATAAAAGCCAGCTAAATCTTTGGTATGACGACTATATTCATTTTCAGCAGTCAAAACAATATAAAGGTAACTTGATTTTATCTCAGATACACATACAAGTCAAAATGCTGTCCTTGTTAATTCAACAACAAAATAATCACTACATTATTGATTACTTTAAAACCGATCCTCACACATCTAATATGGCTGCTGTTATGACTTTTAGTATTGAGACAGCTACGATACCAGCAACTAGAACTTCTACAACGACTGGTTCTGTATATGTGATGCCATTACTATTGCTAATACTACAGTTGCTAATAATATTATTGCGAATACGTCTGCCATTACTTCTACTACTACTACTGCTAATAGTCATAATGAAACATGTCTTTTATAGAACGTCGCTCCCATCACAGTCTGTCCGAAAGAAACTCTTTCCTTTGCCAAAACTCCAGGCACGGCTACAGTCATAACGATTCATTCCTGGATATCTTGGCACCATCGTCTTCTCGGTCTACCCCTGCCTCTTTTATCTGGCATCATACCTTCCATCACTGTTCTCTCAAGACCGTTGTGTCTCTTGATGTGACCAAAGTATGTCAATTTTTTTTGTAAGAAATGGAATGGATAAACCAGATCTCCTCTATGTTCAACTCTTATGGAATGTCAATATGTCTTTTTCTCCGCTGAAGGTATTCTGATAATCTTTCTGGAACATCTTGACTCGAAGGATTCGACTCTTTTTCTAGAAGATTTGGTAATTATCCATGATTCGCAGCCGTATGCTGCTACAGGAAAAACACAAGCTTTCAAGACTTTCACTTGTGTCGTTTTATTGGTGTTGTGCCATAATTTCTTCAGGCTGTTCAGTCTCTGCATTACCATGGCTGGTCTTCTTCTGATTTCTTCGGAGCAGTCGCCATTTTTGTCAATTCTGGAGCCCAGATATTCAGCATACGTGACCTGATCTATTTCCTCACCACCCACTGTAAATTTATGTTGACGTGTTTTGTCGGTGGTCATTATCTTTGTTTTGTTTATGTTTATAAACAGGTTTTGATCTTTACTGTGTCCATTTACATAGCTGAAATTAGCTGCTCTAGCCTTTCTGCACCTCTTGATAGTGTGTCGTCTGTGTATCGTAACTCTGGAACCCCGTACCAGCCAATCATAAATGGGTCGAAACTTGCAATGTTCTCGTCCTCTCTTACGTTTTTCCTTTCACATTCCTTATATATGGTGTATAGATAAGGAGAGAGGATACATCCCTGTCTTACTCCCTTTTGTACTACGAACCAATCTGATGTTTGCCCAGATACTCGGAATAGCAGCGTGTTGATCTTGAAATAATGTTTGAATGAGATGGATAATATTTCACAAGCAAACCCATTTCTTTCATGATGTTTCACATATTTTAATGTTTTACCGCACCGAAGGCCTTGGTGTAATCAATGAAACACGTGTACAGGTCTATATTAAACGCTCTACAAATTGAATATGTGATCTCTGGTCCCTCTGTCTTTTCTAAAACCTGCTTGTACTTCGTGAATTCCAGAATCAAATCTTCTGTCTATCTTTCTTAACAGGACCCTTAAGAGTATCTTGCTAGCATGGCTGACTAGCGCGATAGTTCGGTAGTTTGTTCATAGTTTTAAAGATATTTTTCGGTAAGGAAAAATAAATGTATTTCTTCCATGCTTCTGGCCACTCTGCCCCATCGTTTTACATTGCCTGGGATCTACTCGAGAACTGGCCTCCCCTCCTGCTTGTATTAGCTCTGCTTGAATATCATCACATCCTGGGAACTTTCTCCTTTTCAGGCTTTTGATTGCCGAGCAAACTTCCCCCAATGTTGGTTCAGGTTCCTTCTCCTCTGATTGTAGGATTGTAACTGAGCACTTTGTGCTATATTCATACATGCTTCTGCAGTACTCTCTCTATCTATTCAGTATGTCTTTGGTTTATGTTAGTCTGTTGTCCTCTTTGTCATTGAAGACAGGTGGAACTGGACGGAATTCCCTTGTCAGTGTTCTTGTCACCTTAAAAGCATCTCTCTCTCTCTGCTATCTTGCTGTAGATTTATGGCTTTACAAGTAGGGGTTTTAATAGACCATACAGGTAACGTGAGTGAGCAAGTCTAAGTAGCAGTGAAAAAGGCAAAAGCAATGTTAGGTATAATAAACAGAAATACTAAACTTAGGAGCTGAGCAAGAAAGTGATAGTCAAACTGTATAAAGCATTAGTTAGACCTATATTAGAGTACTGTGTACAGGTGTGAAGTCCTTATTGTAGAGGGGATATAAACATGCTGGAAAGGATACAAAGAAGAGCGATAAAGCTGATAGTGGGATTCCAGAATTACAGTTACGAGGAAGACTCAGAAAAACCGGCCTACAATGTCTAGAAAGGAGAAGAATTCGAGGTGACTTAATACAGGTTTATAAGATGATCAGAGGAAATGATAAATTATACTATAACAAGTTTTTTTTTCTTCAAAATATAACCAACTACAAGAAAAAGAGGGCGTAGCTACAAATTAACAAAAGAAAGGTGCAGATTAGATATTAGGAAAATATATTCTTATTCAGAGAGTGATGAATGCTTGGAAGCATTGCCACAGGAAGTAGTGTAGGTAAGGACAACTAATGCATTAAAGAATAGATTGGATGCACATAGCTTTTACAGCAAGAAAATGTAAATGAAACTGTTTGTATACAGACTCAGCAGAGTCTTCTAAACCAGTATAAAGACGTTAAGTTAAGTTAAATGTCCACTATGTACCTTCTTTTATCTTTTCTTATTTATCTTATAACATGTCTTGCAAAATGTTTATATGCTGTGTTGGTCCCCTAACGTCTCATTTGTTTTAATTTGATTCTTTCTTCAATGAGTTTCACCTGATGTATAACTGTTTCTTGTGCGACATCCTGGGAATCATTTCGTTCGCTGTCGAGATTAAAATATCCCTTTCGTCTGATGTCAACTCATCAGATGTCATCTGTTCATGTCCTGCAGTAAGGCCTCGTATTTGTTTTCTAATTTGATGTTGTATTTAGTAGCTATTGGTTGAAAATCTTTGTTAATCCTACGAAGTCTTGTCTAGAAAACTGCAAACAGAAAATCGTGGTCCGTATCGCAGTCCGCTCCCTGGCAGCGTTTTTACTGAAAGCACATTTAACCTGCATCTTTGTTGTAACAGGATGTAATCTAATTAATTTCTGCTGTTACCATCAGGTGAGGTCATCGTGTGCAGTGTTCTCCGATGTTGTACTAAATAAAGTTATTTTCCATGCAAAATTCAACCAATTTTTCTCCTTGCTCATTTATGTATACCAAACTAAACGGTCCTCGTACCTTTCTCTCTTCTTCAGTTCTTTCCTCGCCGACTTTCGCATTAACATTTAAAGTGATGATCAAGATGTCTCTTTTTTTCTACTTTCTCTTTTTGCTATCATAGAAATCTTCAATTTTGCAATCATCAGCTGCTGATGTTAATGCATAACCGTGATTTATTGTTAAATTTTTTGTGTTTCTCTTTAGTCTGATTACAATTATTATGTCGTTAACTGGATTGTGACCAAGTAGTGAAGGTGTCGTCTTCTCTTACATGATGAAGCCGACCCCACTTTCTCCACCTTTGTCTATTCCAGAGTATATGAATGTTTCTCCTGATATATAGTGTCCTTGACCGGCCCATCTGTGTTCAATAGACTCCCACAACATCTGTCCTGGTTCTCTCCATTCCTTTTCCAATCATGAACAACTTGCCCTGGTATATGCTCCTGACGTTCCAGGTGCCTATTCTTAGTTTTGTTTTTAGTTTCATTTCAGAGTTGTCCACTGTAATGCAGTCGGGCTTAAGGCCGTCATCTCTATTACTTGTACTGGCTCTAAAATCGGCCTCTTCCCCAGTTGGCGCCGGTGATCTGCCTGACCTGAAGGCATCACCACAAAATCTTTGAGTTTCGTTTTAATCGACTATCATAGGTTTTAATAATACTACAACAACTAATACTTCTACTACTACTACCACTGTCACGACAACTAGTACTACTACTATTTTTAATACTACTACTACTACTATCATTACTACCACTGAACTAACGGCTACCATATATACAAATAATGATCACATTTTATATCCATAACCTGTACTCACATACTCAGATGCCCAACAAAATGAATGAATTTACAGGCGCAAGCAACGTCTTTTCTACTTAAATGTTTCTTCGTTTGTACTCGTTCTCTCCCACGCGATCTCTTTGCCTAAAAACTCATTTGAATGTAGTCATGTGATTCTGACTCGCTCGCTTTCTCTCTCTCTCTCACTCTCTCTCTCTCTATCACACACACACACACACACAACCTCCCTATCTCTCATTCTTCAGCTCCTCCTTGTCATGCGCCTGATAAACGTAGGGGTATGTCAGCACTTTAATAATAGTTGTCTGGTCACATGAAATAAATGTGCGTGACGTGTTATATTGTTATGTTACCGAGTCAGATGACAGATATCTTTTTACAACTAAACTATAGACATTCACATGGATTGTTCATTGCGAATAGATGTTTGATTAATTCTTCTACTTCGTTATTCATTCTCAAACGAAGGCTACCGGCCATAAACAGGGCTTTGCAAGTAACAAGATGTAGTCTCGAGGACGGAATGCGCTGTGTCGTAGATTGCAGTTTGACTGCGATATTTGCACCTTTCGGCTCGACACATTCGAATTCAGCAGACATGATTTGAGTTCCGAATTAGCCTTTCCTTTTCGATCCCTTCTCCTTAGCCAGTTTGCTCTGCTGCAGCCTGTTATCCAGGATCACCGCATGGAGGTGTAGAAGGGTCTTGGCAGGCTGGGTCGCTGGTCCTGACGCTAGCAGTCAGCTCTGGGTCGCTGGTCCTGACGCTGGCAGTCAGCTCTGGGTCGCTGGTCCTGACGCAAAGCAGTCAGCTCTGGGTCGCTGATCCTAACGCTAGCAGTCAGCTCCGGGTCGCTGGTCCTGACGCAAGCAGTCAGCTCTGGGTCGCTGGTCCTGACGCTAGCAGTCAGCTCTGGGTCGCTGGTCCTGACGCTGGTCCTGACGCTAGCAGTCAGCTCTGGGTCGCTGGTCTGACGCTAGCAGTCAGCTCTGGTTCGCTGGTCTTGACGCTGGTCCTGACGCAAGCAGTTAGCTCTGAGTCGCTGGTCTGACGCTAGCAGTCAGCTCTGGTTCGCTGGTCATGACGCTGGTCCTGACGCAAGCAGTCAGCTCCGGGTCGCTGGTCCTGACGCAAGCAGTCAGCTCCGGGTCGTTGTCAGCTGCAGCTCACGTACAGCTCAGGATCGTGATCCCGTTTGATCGATTACATTATAATTCAGGTGTTTTAAACTAAAAACACGTCGAGGTTAACGCCCGCGTGCAGCCAAGCTTTTTAATGGAAGAAAAGAATAGTACACTGTAATCTGCCAGACATTTTGTAATAAGCGTCTAAGGAGGGATGGACATTTCTCTTCTATTGTTATTGAAATTACTAACGCTGGTAATCTCCAATACGAAGATGTAGAAGGACACAGTGACTCCAGCTATGAGACGGAGAGCAGTGGGTCCCATTCCACTGCAACATTCAAGGCAACGCGGAAGCAGACATATTAGCAAAAGTAGGTGGAAGGTTACCACAAACAGATTCTAGTGTGACCTACGAAGAGGCCAAAAGGCTTATTAGGGCCAGATACATGGACAAACTGGAAACGAAGCATACTGGCTACACAACAAACGATGTCTATTACCAGGTGAACAGAATAGAGCAGGTGGCGGTCTTCAGACTCCACACAGGCCACAATGCACTGAGGTAACACACATTTAATAATCTAATGATAGGTGCTACTGACAAGTGCACATGTAGTACAGGGAAAATTATCTCTGAACTTCTGTAGCACAGTTGCCAACATACGAGGACTAGAGCAAGCATATGTGGTCATCACCAGTCCCAACACTAGACAAGCTCAATTTCGTCGCTGACAGTCTCAGGTTAACCACTGCTTTCTTTGAACAAATTTAAATTGACGAGTGACAACGTACGAAGAACAAGACTCCCAATCCTTACTTCGGAAGGTACAGGAAGGCTGGCTAAGGCACGAGTGGGTGGCAGTTTTTCTGAGATGTTGTGTAAGAGTGTGATTGTTGGACAGAGTAACATGTAATGTAGTGTGAAGTGAGCAGTTGAAAAACAAGAGGAGGTGCGCGTGAATAAAAGCCCCCCCCCCCCCCCCAAGAGTTGTTTTGCCATTACCAATGTTAGTGTTGACATATATGGTGTGTAATGGTGTGTTTTGCGCTCGGCATCGCAACCGAGCGATGTCGGGGTCGGCTAACCCTTCTTCTGAGGGGCAAAAATTGAAATGAGTAGCCTGCTGATAAAGCGAACACACAAGTCAACCTCACCTCCAAGTGGTGCACACTGGGAAACTATGGCCGCGAGGCTGTAGGCAAACGAGGCAATGGGGAGATGGGCTCCTCCAGGTCAGATGCAGATGTTGGCCCGCACCAGCTTAGAGAGGAGATGGGCTCCGCCAAGAGAAAACCGCCGAAGATTCACAAATGAGAACACAACCACAATCAAACATATCGGCTCGATCGCAGCCCGGGTTAACAATGACCGCGCCTGCCATACCACACCAGGTCGGAGGCAACAAGTGTTCTACTGGTGGAACCATCAAACTGAGGAAAGACAAGCTCACAATAGGTATGTGGAATGTTAGAACACTGAACCGATGTGGCAAAATCAATGAGCTAACGCACGAGATGGAGAACTACCGGTGGAACATCCTTGGTATATGCGAGGCTTGATGGAAAAGCTTTGGAGAGTTTACCACGGAGGAGAGCCACAAGTTCTACTTCAGTGGCAGAGAGGACAAACATGTACATGGAGTGAGGATACTGGTACATAAATACACAGCCAGATGCATATTGGGTTGCCGCCCAATATCTAGCCGGTTTATCACCTTACGGCTAAAGGCAGCACCGTTTAATATTCCCATAATACAGTGCTACGCACCAACTGCAGATTACGGAGATTGTGAAATAGAGGCGTTCTATGCTCAACTTGAAAGTCTGATACACGAAACGCTAAAATAAGACATATTGGTAGTCCAGGGTGATTGGAATGCAAAAATTGGAGAAGATGCAGTCCACGACTGGAGGGGAACTTGTGGCCCATACGGAAATAAAGAAACCAATGACCGGGGCCTCAGACTCCTAGAATTTGCAAGATGCAATCGGCTGCTGGTGGTAAATACGTTTGGGTTAAACAAGCCGTCGAGACTCTGGACATGGCATAACCCAAGCAATGAAGTGCATAGCCAGATTGACTATATACTGGTCAAGAGGAGGTTCCGATCGAGCATCAACACCGACAAAACAATAAGTTTTCCCGGAGCTGATATAGGAAGCGACCACGATTTGGTTATGATGACCATGCGTCTGCGATTGGAGGGAGTCGCAAAGAAGGATGTGACCAGGCTAAAGTTTGACCTAGACAAACTAATGGACCTAAAAATCCCCGAAGTGTTGGAGGGAGATTTGGGCCACTGTTGCCTCTCAGAGAGGGACTGGATACAGATACAGTTACTGAGTCTCTTAACGCAGCTCTCATAGATACTGCAACAGAGATCATGGGATGCCACCAAACAAAAAATAAGCCATGGGTGACCAAAGACATTCTAGACCTTTGTGATAAAAGAAGGTCACTGAAAAAACAATCACCCACCGTAGAAGGTCGGCAGTTATAAAGAGGTCAAGAAAGCCATACAACAAAAGATGAGACAGGAGAAAGAAGCGTGGATATGTGAGCAATGTACAAACATCGAAGAGAGACTAAACAGAAATGATGCTAAAGGAGCATACAAGGTTGTCAAAGAACTGGTAACACCAAGACATAGCAGGAACCTTATGATCCATGATAAAAACGGCAGGTGCCTTATTGAGGAAAGTAACGTTAGGGACGATGGACAGAGTACTGTTCCAAACTATATAACTGTGAAGGGCGAAACGAACCTGAGAAAACAACCCCCCACCCCCCACAACACCAACAAATATAGAGGATAACCAACTGATAACGAAGGAAGAGATAATTGCAGCGGTAAAGACATTGAGAAGAGGGAAGGCGGCCGGCGTGGACAATATACCAGCAGAGCTCTTACAAGCAGGTGGAGAGGTAGTGGTGGAAGGCCTGACACATCTGCAACAAAATATGGGCGACAGGAAACTGGCCGGACTTTTGGACGAAATCAAAAGTTATACCGTTACATAAGTCTGGAAACCTAAAGCTGTGCCAAAATTACAGAACAATAAGCCTCATCAGCCACCCTAGCAAGGTCATGCTTAAATTAATCCTAGACCGATTGAAACCCCAAGCAGAGAACATCATTGCCGAGGAGCAAGCAGGGTTCAGACAGGGAAGAAGCACTACAGAACATATATTTAATTTAAGGCTGCTAAGCGAGAAATATCTAGAACAGCAGCAAAAACTGTATCATGTGTTTGTGGATTTTAAGAAGGCGTTTGATAGGGTATGGCATAAAGCGCTTTGGGCAACCATGAGGATGTATTATATCAACGGAAATGAACACCTTGAACAGCTGTATGACAAGGCGTCTAGCGCAGTCCTTGTGAATGGGAGGCGAGGGGACTGGTTTCACACATCAATTGGTGTGAGACTGGGGTGTACACTCTCTCCAACTCTTTTCAATATATTGCTTGAAGGAATTATGAGTGAGGCACTTGGAGGTCACGTTGGTACTGTCAAGATAGGGGACCGAACGATTACCAACCTTCGTTTTGCAGATGATATCGACGGGTTGGCGGGTTCAGAAGCAGAACTCCAGGAATGGGTCAGAAGGCTAGATGAAACAGCTCTTGACAATGGTATGGAGATAAACGCTGGAAAGACAAAATTAATGACCAACAACGCTACGGGCTTCAACAGCAAGATAAAAGCTAACGGTCAGGAACTCGAAGTGGTTGACCGTTTTAAATATCGTGGGTCGATTGTCAGTGATGAAGTATCAAAATGTGAGGTGTTGGCCAGACTAGCACAGATAATAACGGCGCTTGCACGGCGTAACAAAATCTGGCAAGATAAACGCTTAGCACTATGCACGAAAATCAGATTAATGTGTACACTGGTCCTGTCAATATTCCTCTATGCGTGTGAGACATGGACAGTTACAACTAACCTTCAACGAAGGATACAGGCCTTGGAGATGAGATGTTTCCGAAAACTTTTAAACGTCACGTACAAAGATCGAGTTACAAATGAGGAAATATGAGATAGAATTACAACAGCAATATGGCCTTTGGAAGACCTCTTGGCAACTATCAAAAGAAGGAAACTCACTTGGTACGGTCACATATCGAGATCAAATGGTCTTGCAAATACAATCCTCCACGGGAAGGTGCATGGCAGACGACGAAGAGGCCGGCCCAAAAAGAGATGGGAGGACAACATAAAAGAATGGACCAATCTCCGACCAGAAGAGTTACAGGCAGCGGCATCTGACAGAGAGGGATGGCGTGAGATTGTGAGGATGTCTTCATGTGTGCCCCAACGACCTCACCGGTTACGGGATGACCTGACCTGATATGCTGTGAACTGTGGAAGTAGTCTCTCTTGTGGCAGAATCGATTTGCATATTGTTTTACAAAATTAATGTAATAATATATAGAAAACACAACTGAATGTTACAACTTACCTCAAAGACGTTTGTCTACTAAATTGAATATCACTATATAAAATTATAAGAACATATCTGCTTTTATGAAATATTTAACAATTTAGTAATTGGATTATTTCTTTATCATCATTATTTGGTTTATAAAGAGAGTCAAATGATAGTAGCAGTCATTAAAATTTCCTTTATTGAAGTGGTAAACATTTGCCACGTGAACACAGTTCACTACTAGGCCGTGAAACTGTTTTCTATATAATCGGATATCCTGTACTGAGTGGTGTGTTGCGTTTAAATATAAGGTGATTATACTAAAGATGTGTGTGCAATGCTATGAATTGATTGTATTTCAAATAATAAATTAGGAAATGTTAGCAAAGGCATGTCGACTTTGCACACGTTTTCTCTAACAAATTATCTATAAACTGTTGATCTCACTGCGCGTCTCTACACACGACACTATCCTTTTTCAAGCACATATAATACACAATACCACCTTTATAATAACATCAATAATACGGAATCTTGCATGTTTGCTGCTGGCTAGCTAAATGTGGAAGGAATCTTGAACGTCTGCTACTGGCTAGCTAAATGTGGACGGAATCTTGATGCTTGCTGCTGGCTAGCTAAATGTGGACGGAATCTTGCATGCTTGCTGCTGGCTAGCTAAATGTGGAAGGAATCTTGAACGTCTGCTACTGGCTAGCTAAATGTGGACGGAATCTTGCATGCTTGCTGCTGGCTAGCTAAATGTGGACGGAATCTTGCATGCTTGCTGCTGGCTAGCTAAATGTGGAAGGAATCTTGAACGTCTGCTACTGGCTAGCTAAATGTGGACGGAATCTTGCATGCTTGCTGCTGGCTAGCTAAATGTGGACGTAATATTCATAGTGTGATATTTAAAACACGTAAACATGAAACTATACCTTACCTTTGTGTGTTTTTGTTTGTTGTATATTTCTATGCTCCCATATCTTTAGTTGCTATATTTCAAAATGTAAACAAAACAGCTGAAAATGTACAAATTCTTATAGTCCAGGTATTGACACACATACACATTACTGTCAAGTTGTGCACGTGTGGTTTATTAAAACAATGTCATTAGTAACGTACACCAGATGCAATGCTCAATAGTGTCACAGACGTAAGTACAAACCGCTTCTCAAAGAGGTGAGACCAGCGTTCCTGCATCCTGAATTACTTCCAGTCGTCTTGACTTAGGTCTTGCCAATGGTCCAAGGTAGCTCGAGACTAGAGAGCGAGGTTGGGAACCAGTGCAGCTTCGTACTCTCTATAATTGAAATACAGCGCAAGCTACATCAAAACCCAAAACAAAACTGTCTGGTGATGTTGCCATCATCGCGTACGATAGGCAGCTAACATATTAAACGTACACTTTCTTCTTCTGCGTTCGCATTTTCTGATCATGCTAAATCTTCAGTCCTTCTGCCAGGATAAAGTACACACCCCTTTGCAGGTCTGAGCTGTGACTCCATAGTTTTTGCCTCAGTTCTGCTCCATCTGCAAAGTCTGGCATTTTAGTTGTTCGTGGTTCGGGCATTCTTGAAGTACGTGTTCAGGCATGGCCTCGTTTACTACAGGCCTGATACCAAGATCGATTACATTACTCTCACCGGTGGCGGCAGAAAGGCACTTCCGTCTTCTTATTCCGATATTTCAAATTGTGTTTTCAGATCTTTTACTGTGGATTATAATTTGATTTATTTTACGTGCATAGTGTAAACAATTGAAAATGCTACGGAAATGTTTAGTTCCTGGTTGTAAAACAAATTACTTTGAACGTTCATAAACTAATGTATTCCGCTTTCCAAATAATGAAGTTCGTAAGGGGATGACACAAGTGACAGACAATTTACGTATTCGCAGTTACAATTTTTGGTTGAACAGCTAAAGCTGATTGACAATACACAAATACATTTTGGTTTTGAAATGTTATTGTGGACTTACCAACTATATTTGTTATCATCTCAGGCCTATGACTTGATTCGAGGCAAAATATGGTCAAAAGACCACACGACTTTAATATTAATTCATTGGCCAAAGAAATCAAATGTAACAGAATGTGGTCGATTCCGAATAATAACTTTGATAACATATGCATCTACCAGGTTATTGATGATAATTAAGATGAGAATTGATGGAAAGATAGAGGAAGTACTGCAAGATAACCGGTTTGGATTTTACATGGTGTGCCATTTGGAGCACTGCTGCGTCTCGCAGAAAGAATGATCAATCAAGGACGAGCACTATTTATTTGCTTTATTGACTACGAGAGAGCTTTTGATCGAGTCCCCTGGAGCAAACTTTTTCCGATTCTGCAACAAATAGGTATAGAAAGATCACTCATTAAGTTAATCCAGAACCTGTATGGAAATCAAGAGGTGATTATTTCAATCACAGAAGATCTCACTGATCCAGTTTCCATAAGACAGGTGGTACGACAGTGCTGCTTGCTTTCTCTAACGCATATTCTGAAATAATGATGGTCAAGGTTATGCAGAGTTGAAATAGGGGGATCAAAGTTAATGGCATGAAAGTTAATGCCATCAAATTTTGCCGATGACAAAGCCATAGTGTAAATGTTGCAAATGCTGGAAATAAATAGCACAGCCAAAGAGTTTGGCATGAAAATAAACACATGGAAGACATAGACCTTGGTACTATCCAAGCAACGTAGACAAATAAATGTGATAATCAATAGAGTAATAATCGAACAAGTTCAACAGTTTACATATTTTGACCCAAACCAAAACAGAAGATGCCCGAAATGAGACATAAATCAAGACAATGATTACAATGGCAAAAAAAGGCTTCAGAGAAAAACAGAAATTGTTAACCTCAACAAAAATCAGGATAGAACTAAGGTAAAGAATAACTGCCACTCACATATGGCCAATTGCGCTGTATGGGGCTGAGACATGGACTTGGAAGTGTTTGAAATCTGGTGCTACCGTAGAATGGAAAGAGTGAGATTGATAGACAAATGATCCAATGACAATGTAGTCACTGAAGTGGGCGCACAAAGACACATATTGCATATGATACAAAAAAGTCGGTTGAGATGGCTGGGTCACAATTTGAGACATGAAAGTCTTCTACAGAAGATACTAGAGGGAAAGATTCAATGGAAGAGATTCAGTTTGACATGACATGCATGCAGGAACATTAAAGTACGGACCTGTATTGAAATGAAGAAATGAAGATAGCTGCACAGGATGGGTCGAATGGAGAGACATACTCAGACAACCTTACAAGCAGTCTCCGGACTGAGCAACCAAATGATGATGATGATGAATGATTGATGATATTCACATCCTAATGTCAGTTTTATAGGTGACACTATTCAAAAACAAAGGAGCCAGCTAAGACTATGCAGGCATTTATGCTGTTATCTCTGTTGTCAAGAAACAACAAAGACATTGTTGCTCTTGTGCCAATATTAAATTCAAGGCCATGGAGGGAAGACAAAGAGAACAATTCACCAACCCAGTGTCACTGGCAGAAGTCAAAGCAAACATAAAAACAAAATAATATAAACAACAGTGGGGAGAGAAAGCAAACAGCAAATATCCACAGGACCCAATCAATAGACTGAATAGGAAACAGTATATCACAATTTTCTGCCTCAAAACAGGTTATTGCAGACTAAATGCACACATGCATAAAATGAAAGCAGCACAAACTGCACAACGCACATGTCAGAGAGGACCCCAGACTCCAGAACACATCCTGCAAACATGTCCACTGCACCTAGGCTCCCGTGAGAAGACCTGGCGCGAGGAAAAAAACATACAAGACAAACTGTGGGGACCCATTGAGGACCTGCGACTGACGTGTCACTTCATGGAGGTGGCCAATCTGGTGGCATAGAACGAGCATACGAAAACAAATGCAAAGAAGATGAAGCAGAAATTCAACAGCAGCAGATTAAAAAGAAATCACTCTTAAAGTTTTGGACATAATACACACTGCTAGCTACAAAGTTGTGGGCTTGATTTCGTACAATAAAAGGATTAAGCTAAATATGTTTGTTTCTCTTTGTGATGGGAATCTGCAACCTTGTTATCCCACTTCTTTGTGATTCAAGCTGGACACTGTTTCTTCTTTGTGATTCAAGCTGGACACTGTTTCTTCTTTGTGATTCAAGCTGGACACTGTTTCTTCTTTGTGATTCTGTACACTTAATAAAATGTATAAGGAACAATTGGTTGAACCAAATGGATGCATCGCAAACATTTATCTTTCCAGATCTGGAAGACTACCCTACTGTTCGCTAAGCATGTTTTGTTGATTTAAAAAGCCTACACTCCCTAATAAGAAAATTGGCTGGTCAAGCCAGCACCATCTCTAACAGAAAAAGCTGCGTGTTCTTCCAATACTGAACATCAGAAAGTAAGCCTTGCATTAAAGATTGTCAAAGAGAAAGTAGTGTCAACCCTTCATCTGTCTCCAGGTTTAGGTGATTCTCTTCTTGGTACGAGAACATTCATTAAGATAATTTTGCAACTCTGGATAATCTTTTATGTCAAAAAACCCCATGAAAGGAAAACATTTAAGAGACTGTGACAGTGAACCTTTCAGATGGTTGAATGGCAGAAGATTTGCATTCATGGATAAATTAATCGCTTGGCTTGTAGCATGGGATGAGATGACATTCAAGACTTGCCAAGGATATTTGTCGTTTGAAAAACACTTTGCTCTCAAACCATAATTTTTTTTAAAGCTTTTCATAAAGTTCTTGCTAGGTACAAAAACTTTCACCTATGTGTTACCAGGTAAAATCCAAACTGACAGCTTGGAGTTAAGATTCTCCCAGTATCCACAACTATCTGGAGGAAATTATAACATTTTGATTTGTCAGGTTATGAAGTCTGAGAAGAAACTAAAATTAGTCAGTCTCCATTATTAGAATTCTGCAAGGTGTGAAACAGTTCAGCCTGAAGGATTTCATGACTCAGAGGAAGACAAGGCTGCAGAAGATGTAACAAGTGAAATTAATGGTTTCCTGTCATTCTTGGATGAATGTATTGATATTGACTTGAATGAGCAAGGGATTCTAGAATTACAGTTATGAGGAAAGAATCAGAAAAACCGGCTTACGTTGAGAAAAGAGAAGAATTCGAGGTGACAATACAGGTTTATAAGATAATAAAATTGTATAAAGCATTAGTTAGTAGATCTAGATTGGAGTACTGTGTACAGGTGTGGAATCCTTATCATATAGGGGATATAAACATGCTGGAAAGGATACAACAAAGAGCGATAATGGGATTCCAGAATTACAGTTATGAGGAAAGACTCAAGAAAAACCGGCTTACATTGTGAAAAGAGAAGAATTCGAGGTGACAATACAGGTTTATAAGATAATCAAAAGAATGGATAAATTAGACTATAACAAATTTTTTTCAAAATACAACCACCTCCAAGAACAAGAGGCCATAACGACACTTTAACTAAAGAAAGATCGAGATTAGATATTAGGAAATATTTGTTTAAAACCTTTAGTACTCCACATTTTTGTTTTTGACGAAAATTTTACCTAATTAAGTAACCTAATTTCTCACTATGGTAGTCGACTTTCAAAATTTGAAACTTTTCTGTTTGTTTGTAAATAAATATGATTTTCTTGTGTGTAGATAAACAATTGAATAACGAACATGTGGGTGTTATTGTTTTTGTTGTGTGTTTGTTAGTTTCTGAGATGAAAAAAGATAACAATTAATGAAAATCTCTGAAAAAATTTGGCTCGACCACCAGGCCTAGTCGCTCCGATAGAAAACCATGGAAACCACAACAATGTATCGATACTGTGTTTACAATATCAATACAACTGTTAGTTTCCAATTTAAACGTAGTTCTTTCATCTAAACAAGCAAAATAAACAGATCTACTCGATAAAGATCGTTCCCAACAACCTATTTCATCTTTCGCAAAATGTCAGCTTGCTCCAAACGGCATATACAAAATTAAAATTGTTCAAAAGCCATTTGTAATCTAACATACGATACTTTGAACGGCAAAATATGGTGACGTATTCAGCATAAAAATAATGGCTGTCGGGAGTGTCTCCGTTCAAAAAAGAATTTTTTTTATTCCGCACACCGTTTTTGTAGGACGAGTTAGTCCTCTAGGGTGGAACAAGGGCGTGCTAAAGGTCAGAGAGTGGTGAATGCTTGGAATGCATTGCCACAGGAAGTAGGGGAGTCAGGGACAATAGATTCATTTAAAAATAGATTGGATGCACATAGGTTTTAGAGCAGGGTAATGTAAAGGAAACTGGTTGTTTACAGACTCTGCAGTCTTTTAAACCAGTATAGAAACGTTACATTAAGTTATAAGGTCTCATGGAGGCATCCAAGATTCAATCATTGGCATCTTCTTGTTCTGATTCTTATGAGAAGGTCTCTTCTCAAATATGTTCTCCTCAAGTACCCGTACTACAACGCAGACCACGACACAGACCATGCACTGGCTCGATGTCAAATAAAATAAAATTGCAACCAAGAAAGTTTATTACACCAGACACGAAGGCAAACCACGCATCGACGCGAGTAAAATGGCAGAACCTACACTAATCATTCGCTGTAACGACGCCTTCGAGTTACACAAAGTAGGGCCTGGTTACAGAAACATGGAAACAACTTTTATCCAACATCCACAACCCTGCGCTTGCTATTATTTGAAGAAGCACTGCACAATCCAATGATTTGTTCAAAGCCAACAAAAATTATATGACGCCCATAATCGAAGCAAAGCGCATTGGTCTGCTGAACTACAAGTGCCTACCAAATGTAGTTACTTTGCAATCCCTAAAATGCGACAGGAGCCAAGTTCAGCAAACAGCTCGCCGCTGTGCAAATAAGTATTAGTTCCACCTCAGTGAAAATATCCAGACTGCGACAGAAACAGGCAATATCAGAGAAATGTATGATGGCATTAAAAAAGCTATTGGTCTCGTACACAGGAAGACAGCGCCGCTTAAATCGATTAGTAGTGAGAAAATAACTGAAAAAGTAAGGCAGATGGAGCGATGGGTAGAGCAACACTCTGCGCTCTACTCATGCGACAGTACGTTCACTCCCACAGATCTTGATGCTGTTCAAGGCTATCCTAGAATGGAAGAGATAGACGTCGAACCATCTTGGAGCTGGGTAAAGCAGTGGGCAGCGACTATAGGCATTGTAAAAACGCAATCTTAAAACAGCTACACTTGTTGCTATGCCAGAGTTAAAAGGGGACACCATGCCCCAAGATCTGGGGGATTCAACAATTGTCACGTTATATAGAAATAAAGGTTATAGAAGAAGCTGTAATAATTATAGAGGCATCTCACTACTCAGTGTTGTTGGTAAAGTCTTCGCCAGAGTCATCTTACTGCAGCTCCACACACTGGCTGAGCGCGTGTACCCAGGGTCCCAATGTGGATTCCCATCTGGACGATTAACGATCGACATGATCTTCTCTCTCCGACAGCTACAAGAAAAATCACGCGAGCAGAACAAGCCTTTTTATGTCGCTTTCATCGACCGGACAAATGCATTCGATTTCATTAGCAGGGATAGACTCTTCAAAATCCTCTCAAAAATTGGCTGTCATAAAAAAACCGCTGCATGAGGATATGAAAGGAACAGTCCAATTCAACGTTAATACGCCACCTTCAATTAGTATTAAATATGGTGTTAAACAAGGCTGTGTTCTGGCCCCGACACTATTCGGAATGTTCTATGCGCTGCTACTGAAGCACGAATTTGGTAATACAACAGAAGGGATGGCAGCGAAACATGGACAACATATGCCAAACAAGAGCATAGGCTCAACATCTTTCACCTACGGTGCATGGGATTCATCCTTGGCATCTCATGGAGAGACAAGTTGACAAATGCGGAGGTGTATCATCGGACAGGTCTTTCAAGTATGTTCACTCTCCTACGCCAACGAAGACTGTGATGACTGGCATGTTCGTCACATGGAAGATGGTTGCATCCCTAAAGATATTCTCTATAGGTAGCTGGCGTGTGGTAAAAGAACAGCTGGCCGACCACAGCTGCCGTTTAGGGACGCATGTAAGCGGGACATGAAAGCTCTGGATATAGATATGAAATCTTGGAAAGACATAGTTGCAGACCGATCCAAATGGAGATGTAACCTAAAGAGTCACCTCTGGCTGGGCGAAAATAAGCTCACGCAACTCAGGGAAGTAAAGAGACAATGCCGAAAGAAAAAGAAAACCAATAAACCAGTAGAGAGCTGCTACTCCACTGGAGCATCAATCTGTAGTCAAGACATGACTGAAATGGGGCCACTATTTCAAAGCTGATTTTGAGATTTTTTAGAGAACATGCATTCTGACGGGGAAACATGTGTATCACATACTTAAATATAATCCATTTTATGTGTTTGTTATTGCTTTGTTTGAATGATCCTATATACATCGTAAAAGACACTGCCAGCAAGCGTGTCCGAATTGTAATGAACATAGACAGATACTATTCACTTATCTGTGAATAATTTCCTCCAGAAAACACAAATGATGAAATGACGTCCGAAATTGGCCGTTAAAGAGGCTTGGAGAAAACAAACTTATTCCGGACGTGCAGCCATCTTGGTTGACTATATCTTACTGAAATCTAGGTTTAGGAATCAGGTAACAAAATCGATGGTTTACTCCGGTGCAGATGCAGATTCAAACCACAACCTGGTAATGATGAAATGCCAGCTGCGATGGAAACCGCAAACAAGACAACCAAAAAGATGCAAGCGGAATTTAGAAGTCCTGAGGGAGGATGAAAAGAGGGAAAAATTCTAAAAAAGAGGTCAAAATGCTGATACGATTCTCAAAAACCACACAAGAAAAGCAAGAGAGCAATGACAAAGACTGAAGAATAGTGTGAAAAGGAGGCAGCAGTAAAAACAGTTGAGAAAATGGAAATTGCAGCAAAGACGCCTTTGATCAATTTGGAAATAATACACAAAATGGCAGAGGGCAGCAAATGGAAAAACGTGAAAACCAAAGCAGGCAGAGAGACTTTCAAAACTATATTTGAGCCCTTATTGAGTGTATGTGATAACAGTTATGACTTCTAGAGGGAGCACAGTAATTTTAATAATGTATGAAACACCTTTTTGGGTATTTATGGACACACTTTACCCTCACATAGAGACAATATAATCACAACTTACATTTAGAAAAGGCTTTATGGGCGTTAATCTGGCAATATTTTAAACAACTACAAAGATTGATCCATAACTGCTTTCGGACATTATTGAAGTAAATACTTAACGTTACAATCAAGTACAAACAAGTATATCGCAAGCTCAGATATGACCCTTTCAATATGGTATAAGTAATTAAAAGTAAACTATGCAAAATACGTCTAAATATTAACTTTCCACTCCTCATTAATACATAATAATTTCAAACGTGTGTAGGTATATGAAACCTTAAAGAAAATAAATGAATACGGTTGACCTTTGGAGAGAACTTTGAGAGACACACATTTTAATTATTCAACTTTATTGTGCTATTTATATGCAGTGAGTCAGCCTCACCTTCAATATCCCTGGTGAGCCACAAGCGTTTCCAAACTGTATATTAACCCTCATTGATGGTATATGATATCAGTTACGACTCATCTAAAGGCACATGAATCTTGATCATGTATATACACCCCTTCTTGTGTATTCGTGGCGCCAACGTACCTTCAGAGGGAGACAACAAACTCACAATTAACTTTTAGAAATATATTTCGGAACGTTTTGTTTTGTTATATTAAAAAAATATGAAAGCTATTACATAATATATATTAAGATTTTGGAAGGAACACGAATTATGTGTATTTAACACAATTAGATTTACTATGTAAAGGAAATAAGATACATAAGCCTGAAGTACATAGAGAAACACTACCCGAGCACTGACTGGACCCATGCAGACTCTGACAGTTCTGCAAGAATCGCAACAGAAAATGAAATGGTAAGGGTATTTCTGAGCCTAACAAACGGTAGAAAGATAACATTGTTAGTGGTAACTGGACAATTCTCAAGCAATTTCAGAGCAGAGGCAAAGGCATTGGAAGCTGCAGTAGAAACAATGCTGACAGGCGAAAGCAATGAAAGACGGTCTGTTTTACAGACGCCCTGTTAGTGGTCACAGCACTAAAAAGCAAGAAAAACACAGAACTAAATGATTTAAGATCAGTACTCAACTATGCCAGCAGTCCACTGCCCAAAGGAGTCGTGGTACAGTGGGTTTCTTCCCACTGTAACATTCAAGGCAACGAGTAGGCAGACATACCGGCAAAAGAAGGTGGAAGGTTACTGCAACCAGATTCTAGTGGGACACACGAAGAGTCCAAAAAGTTTATTAGGGCCAGATACATGGCCAAATGGGAAACAGAGCAAACTGGCTACACAAAAAGTGATGCTTATTACCAGTTGAACAGAAGAGAGCAGGTCGTGGTCTTCAGACTCCGCATAGGCCAAAACAGACTGAGGTACCATCTATTCAATAAACTGAAGATAGGTGCTACTGACGAATGCAGCTGTAGACAGGGAAAATGACCCCTGATCATCTGCTGCAAAACTGCCCGACATTCGAGGACCAGAGAAAGCACATGTGGCCATCACCAGTGCCAACACTAGACAAGCTCTATGGCAGTGTCGACAGCCTCAGGATGACCGCTGCTTTCTTCGAACAAATTCAAGTTGACGCCTGACAGCGTACGAATATGAAGAAGATTGAATCCATTTTCTGTGTAGTGTTTTACTTTAAATGTAGAAAACACCACACTTATATAGACATTTCAGACACCTTCTAACTATATATATATATAAACCACTGATCAATATATGTGACTGCTATTGGTTTTTGGAAGGAGATATAGGAAACCACAAATTTAAATGAACATTTTTATTTAAATTTGGCAAATGGGTCATCTTCACCATTAACACACATATTGCGTCACAAGAGTTTCCTAACTGTATTAACCTTTTTGAGGGATTATAATATCAGTTTCGCTACCTTCTTCCAACTCAGCATTAGAAAGTAAATGTGTCAACTAAATAAACAAGATCCTTTTTGAGAATTTGTGTATCCAGTCTACCTTCAGATTGAACCAATGTAGTCACTAATTTAAAATTAAATTAAGTTGAGTTGAAATAATTTTATGAATAACTATTATCCCCACATTTTAAGTAACTAAATAAGAAATTATAAATATGTCCCTTTTTATGTGTCGAATATCTTTGAGTGTCTAATACACAACATACACATACAATTTCACTTTCACCTTTAATATAATAATTAATGATTAAAAATAATATACACCAACCAAAAATATATTGCTTGCATATTATATTTGATAAAATTGAAGAAATCCCTATGCAAATTCATTAGAGTTGTCATACTTACATAGATAAATATATGACAAGAAATAGAACAATAAATAATACATAGCTTCGTAATTAAAATATATAAATGATATGGTTATTGTATATAGTATCCTAGAGGTGTTCTGTATCCACTTGTCTAGTAGGTCGGACGTGTTTTTCGAGAGCTCTGACAGATTTGTTCACGAACTTTTCGTGTCGTGTTTTGGTGTTAGTGTTTTAGTGCAAAGATGGCAGCTTCAGAAGAATGTTACGATTTAGACTCGGATAAGTTCGTAGAAGGGACATCTTTATATAAACAAGGTACGCTCGTTGTTACTGTGTCCGACCATCAGGCAAATAGAGTTTCATATTCATTGATCACTATCTTGATCACCGATCCGGCTGGTGTCGGCCCGAATGGGGTCGCTGCAGTCGGCAGGTTTTCAAACCCCAAATTTTTTGTAAATGACGCTGACGCAATATCAAGATAACGAGCGGGAGAAGGACACCACCAACTGGGCTCTACCTGCAGTTAAGAGAGAAGGTATCAAGGAGTTATCAGCCAAGTAAACAGGAGACCCTGAAGTGGAAGCTCTCCCTGTCGACAACATTGCCGACAAGAGAAGCAGTTACCATTCTACGTCACGGTCAACCTCAAAGGGGAGGTTACCAAATCATCAAATTTTGGATACTTACTTACTTTCCCCTGCCCAAGCACCACGTTATATATCTTGCATCTAGTATCCAGCGACATGGATTGCCTTGTCATTTTCCTTCAGCATGTCGCACATATTGCATGTTTCCTAGAGGTTAGGGCAGGCCATCAGCTGGTCTGGGTCCTGTATTGCGCCGCAATCACATGTTTCATCATCTGTGTATCCCCATCGCTTCATATTCCTCTTGCACCGTAATACACCAGTTCGGAGTCTGTTCAGCGACTTCCATGTTGTGTATGGTAGATGATGTCCAGGAGCAGGTTCCTCCCGAAGTTCCATCTCTGGGGCCTGCACCAATTCGTGTCACCTCTCGATACGGCGACTTTCAGGGTTTGTATGTATGGGGTTTGTTGTTTTTAGGAAGCTATGTCTGGATTTGAGTCTTGTGTTTTGTACCTGATGTCCAAACATTGGGTGCCTTGGGTCGTGCTCCTGTTTTTCTCGTTCGATTTCTCCTGCGACGCATCTTAACATCTCGGGAGGTGCTATGCCAATTATGGGATATATTGTATCAATGGGGATGGGTTTTAGGCACCCTGATACTTTCCGACCGCCTCATTTATTGCTGTGTCAACTAGTTTCGCATGAGCAGAGTTTTTCCAGACTGGCGCAGGGTATTCAGCTACGGAGAAACACAATGCAAGTGTAGATGTCCGAAGGACCAATGGCTGTGCCAACCCCTCCCTCCCCCATGTATTACCGGTCAGTTTTCGGATGATATTATTTCTTGCGGAAGAAGCCTCCACGAAGATGCAATTACCATTCAAATCGGACGTCCTCTGGAAACGACTTTTATCGTCTAATTCTTTCAATACCAAAGCACCATGAAATTATGGATAACAATAACATACAGGAAAACCCAGTTCTGTGGCAGAGACTCGCACTATTCCAGCTAATGTCCGAATAGAAACAGAAGAGCAGAAACCAGATCATACAAGACAGAAGAAGATACACAGGGGACTGACAATATAACTGAAGAATTTCCAGCAGTAACCTCGACTACATAAGAAATACCTGTAACATCTACAGCTACATCAGCAGCCTCCGCCTCAGCAGCCGTCACTGAAGTGGAATTGAAAAGAAAAAGAAACACAAAATGGCAAAGATGGCCAAGACCTAAAACAACGAGACAACACAAGCAGCTCAACCAAAACATCTCTGAAACAGCAAACCCAGCAGACTTAGCAGATCGAGCAGACACGTCAACCACAACAGACACGTCAACCCCAGCAGACACGTCAACCACAGCAGACATGTCAACCCCAGCAGACCGAGCAAATACAGCAGACACGTCAACCCTAGCAAACACGTCAACCCCAACAGACACAGCAGACACGTCAACCACAACAGACACGTCAACTCCAGCAGACCGAGCAGACACGTCAACCACAACAGACACGTCAACCCCAGCAGACCGAGCAGACACATCAACCACAGCAGACACGTCAACCCCAGCAGACCGAGCAGACACGTCAACCACAGCAAACACGTCAACCCCAGCAGACCGAGCAAGCACAGCAGACACATCAACCACAGCAGACACGTCAACCCCAGCAGACCAAGCAAGCACAGCAGACACGTCAACCACAGCAGACACGTCAACCCCAGCAGACTGAACAGACACAGCAGACACGTCAACCCCAGCAGACCGAGCAGACACGTCAACCCCAGCAGACCGAGCAAACACAGCAGACACGTCAACCACAGCAGACACGTCAACCCCAGCAGATCGAGCAGATACAGCAGACATGTCAACCACAACAGACACTTCAACCTCAGCAGACCGAGCAGACATGTCAACCACGGCAGACATGTCAACCACAGTCGACACGTCAACCACAGCAGACACGTCAACCACAGCAGACACAGCAGACATGTCAACCACAGCAGACACAGCAGACATGTCAACCACAGCAGACACTTCAACCTCAGCGGACCGAGCAGACATGTCAACTACAGCAGACACGTCAACCTCAGCAGACCGAGCAGACACGTCAACCACAGCAGACCGAGCAGACACAGCAGACATGTCAACCACAGCAGACACTTCAACCTCAGCGGACCGAGCAGACATGTCAACTACAGCAGACACGTCAACCTCAGCAGACCGAGCAGACACGTCAACCACAGCAGACCGAGCAGACACAGCAGACATGTCAACCACAGCAGACACGTCAACCTCAGCAGACCGAGCAGACATGTCAACTACAGCAGACACGTCAACCTCAGCAGACCGAGCAGACATGTCAACCACAGCAGACACGTCAACCTCAGCAGACCGAGCAGACATGTCAACCACAGCAGACACGTCAACCTCAGCAGACCGAGCAGACACGTCAACCACAGCAGACCGAGCAGAAACACCAGCAGAAAAACAAATCACCACCGATTACACCCACCAAAGTACCCACTCAAGACAACACAGAAGACACCACAGATGCCGAAGACAGGGACAACACCGAGTCCCTGTGGACGTGACATATCCAACGTATTGTAAATGGAGACATTTCTGAGCCTGTCATTGTGGATCTCAACAAATAGAACAGATTTAGTTGTGCAAGTGACTCTTGGTTAGACTGTACTTAGAGATTGTGCTGTGTTAAGTTTTCACACGCAAGTGTTTCATTCCTTCCCACACTCAAAATTCACGTAGCCTCCTCCAAGTAACAAGCTGCGGCTCACCTTCCCGTACTCTTAGTCTTATATATATGTCTTCTGTTATACCTTCTGCTGTGATATGTGTACTCCGCTTCGCACTGCCACTTATATCAATCTACTAGGCACTTCTATCTATACCTTCAACAACCTGCAGTTTATCCTCTCCATTGTAATCAAATATTTGACCCTATCTACATCTTCTACTTGGATAAGTGTACTCTACTTCACTCTCTCACTTATAGCAATTACATTTGTCCTTCAGTTTTATTGAAATAAAGAGGGACATATGCGTTGGTATGTGTGAGAGGAAGAAATTCAATAAGAAATGTGTTGTGGGTAGGAGTGATTACGAGAGAAACTGTTTTGACGCCACTTGTGTATTTTTTTATTTTTTTATTTTTTCGTTCGCCTTATTTCTCTAATCCCCAAGGCGGTGTGCGTTGCACTGTGGTTTTTATTTTGCGCCTGTAGGCCCAGTGCATCCGACTTCAGCATGCATTTTATGTAAGGGTCTGCTTCTTCCTGCATTTTTCTAAGGGTTTGCTTCCCCGGGGTAACGGTCGGTGCTGTGATGGGGATCGAACCCAGCACCTTCTGGTTGTGAGCCGTGTCACCTAACCACTAGGCCACGCCGTCCCCTCACTTGTGTATATAATGTAATCATTTGTAAACTATACAAGTGTATCCATAATTATATATTGTAATCATTTGTAAACTATACAAGTGTATCCATAATTATATATTGTAATCATTTGTAAACTATACAAGTGTATCCATAATTATATATTGAAATCATTTGTAAACTATACAAGTGTATCCATAATTATATATTGAAATCATTTGTAAACTATACAAGTGTATCCATAATTATATATTGTAATCATTTGTAAACTATACAAGTGTATCCATAATTATATATTGTAATCATTTGTAAACTATACAAGTGTATCCATAATTATATATTGTAATCATTTGTAAACTATACAAGTGTATCCATAATTATATATTGTAATCATTTGTAAACTATACAAGTGTATCCATAATTATATAGTGTCATCATTTGTAAACTATACAAGTGTATCCATAATTATATATTGTAATCATTTGTAAACTATACAAGTGTATCCATAATTATATATTGTAATCATTTGTAAACTATACAAGTGTATCCATAATTATATATTGTAATCATTTGTAAACTATACAAGTGTATCCATAATTATATATTGTAATCATTTGTAAACTATACAAGTGTATCCATAATTATATAGTCAATTGAACTTACTCAACCAGACGCAGGTGTGATGTATAACTGATATTGCACCACTCACACCATTACAACACACACTCAACCAATGGCCTCAACAAACAAACTAAACATTATATCCCTAAACAGTAGAGGCCCGAGAAACAAACTCCAACACATAATACACAGATACAAGACGGATTTCATTTTCCTACAAGAAACTCACATAAGTCAAGACAAGTAGACACACCAAATCACAACAAATTTAAGAATAGCTCACGCGTGGTTTAGCCTGTACAACAGCAGAGGTAGCAACACTACAGACATCAGATAAGTAGGAAGTAACACACACCCATAGAGATAACCAAGGTAGAATAGAAATAACAAGTAAATACAACCCAGATGATACACACACACACACACACACTAGTAAACATATTTGCTCCTGTAACCAAGCCAGAGCGATTTACATTTTACGAAAACCTCCAAACCACATTAAGCCAGCAACTTGAACGACATAAAATTATAATGGGAGGAGATTTTAATTGTATTCTAAACCCACTAGATGCATCACAGTGAACAACAAATACAAAGAAAGCAAACGATACTATACAACACATTCTAGACGAGCATGTCCCTATAGCTACATACAGGCACAAATATCCTGAGGGCAAGGAGACAACATTTACAGACACAACACGTGCCTACTGTACATCAGCCAGGCTAGACAGATTTTACATACACGAAAGTTACAAGACAACCAAAATCAAACATCTGAACACCGCAACTTTCACAGACCACAAGGCAGTACAGATAGTTGTCAACGAAACACACGCAAACAATAAACGCACTGAATCCATACACTGTAAATTTAATAACTCTATTAGAAAACGACAAATTTATTAAACACATAACCAGTTGAAGTGCCCGGATGTAGTGGAGACCTTTGGAGCGGTGTTGGCGGGACGTTTCGCTCCTCTCTTGGTTCTAAACGAGGAGGCAGATGTTGAGACGATGACTGAAGCCTTGAATTCGGCTTTACTCAACACGGCATCTGAGGTTCTAGGTAGGTGCAGGGTTAAAAAGAAAGCATGGATCACGAGTGAAATACTGGACTTATGTGACAAGAGACGACGATTGAAGGGAGCGAAGAATACACTAGATGGGATTCAGCGATATAGAGAGATAAATAGATCCATAAAGACCAAGATGAAACAGGCCAAGGTGGATTGGATAACGGCTCAGTGCGCAGTTATCGAACGAAATCTGGGACGAAATGATGCCAAGGGAGCATATAAAGTAGTCAATGACTTAGTAAGACCTGTCCAAAGTCGAATTACGACGATTCAGGACAAGAGTGGAAAATGTCTCACAGAAGCTCTAGACATTCGTGAGCGCTGGACAGAGTACTGTTCGGAGCTATATAAGCATGAAGATCGAGGTGACCCAAGAATGGCAATGTCTCCTGAAGTGAGTCTGATAGAGGAAAATCAAACGATAACAAGGAAAGAAGTATATGAAGCCGTAAAAATGCTGAAGAGAGGGAAGGCTGTCGGTGTGGATAATATTCCAGCAGAGCTCCTGCAAGTGGGAGGTGAGGCGACAATCACTACCCTGACTTACATCTGCAATATAATTTGGCAGACAGGAGTGTGGCCCACCTGCTGGACAAAATCAGTCATTATACCACTGCCTAAATCGGGAAACCTAAATGTGTGTCAGAACTATCGAACAATCAGTCTGATAAGTCATCCAAGTAAAGTTCTCTTGAGAATAATACTTAACAGACTGAATCCTCAGGCGGAGAAAATCATTGCCGAAGAACAAGCGGGCTTTCGAGCGGGAAGGAGTACCATCGAGCAGATATTTAATCTTCGTCTACTGAATGAGAAGTACTCAGAGTATCATCAACCACTCTACCATGCCTTCATTGACTTTCGAAAGGCGTTTGACAGAGTGTGGCATGCGGCGCTATGGTCAACAATGAGGCATTATAAGTTCAACAGTGATATTGTGAGGGTAATTGCAAACCTTAATAAGCAGGCGACCAGTGCTGTCTCAGTAGAGGGAACGCCAGGCGATTGGTTCCGTACGACGGTGGGTGTGAGACAGGGTTGTATACTCTCCCCCACACTCTTCAATATCTTCTTGGAGAGAATAATGGAGACGACCTTAAAAGGACATGTTGGCACGGTTAAAATAGGTGACAGGCTTATCATAAACTTCCGCTTTGCTGATGATATTGATGTATTGGCAGGCACAGAGAGGGAACTCCAGGAGTTGATTGGTAGATTGGATAGAACGGCCCTGAGTTTTGGTATGGAAATAAATGTTGATAAAACAAAACTCATGACCAATAACGTTGCAGGGTTTCAGTCTGTCATAGAGGCAAATGGGCAGGTACTTGAGGTGGTGAAACGTTTCAAATATCTTGGATCGTTGATAAGCGAAGAGGGTTCGAAGCCAGAGGTAATTGCAAGAATAGCACAAACAACAGCGGGGCTGACTCGGCTGAAACCTATATGGCAAGACAAGCGGCTCGCCCTCGGCATAAAAGTCAGACTAATGCGCTCTTTGGTGCTATCAATATTTATGTATGCCTGCGAGACCTGGACCATTACAACAGATATCCAGGGCAGAATACGTGCAATGGAAATGCGGTGCTATAGAAAACTCCTAAATGTTACATATAAGGATCGTGTCACGAACGTAGACATCCGTCAGAGAGTTGAAGACGCTATTGGTCCTTTTGAAGATCTGTTCACAACTATCAACAGACGAAAGATGGCTTGGTGCGGGCACGTCGCGAGGTCCAACGGAATTCCCAACTCGATACTCTTTAGATCCGTACCGGGACAGAGAGGGCGAGGACGTCCAAGGAAGAGATGGGTGTACAACATCGCTGAGTGGTCAGGCCTTCGTCCCGGTGAGATACGTCAGGCGGCGACAGACAGAGAGAGCTGGCGTGGGATTTTCATGTGTGCCCCAACGACCTGATGGATTACGGGATGAACTGAACTGATAACCAACTTAATAACAGATTATGTAAAAACTGCCCCAACCGAAAATCTAGGTGAATATTGAGATTTACTAAAAGGAACAATTAAAGTTACAACACAAATAATATCAAAAGCAATACACAAACAAACAATGAAGAAACAAACGTATCATAGAAGAAGCAATCAGACTAACAGAACTTTCGGATAAAAATGACCCACAAATTCGTTTACTACAAGAAGAGCTAAATAAACTTGAAAACCATAGACTACAAGGGGCACAAATTAAATCAATTAAATCAAACAACACAAGAAACACCAAACAAACAATATCTATCAATCCAACAAAATATAAAACGCAGTAGACAGAAAACGGCAATCATGGACAATGACGGTTTCACTGTAACAGAAACTGACAAAATAGGTTAAGATTTTTATAAATATTACGCTGACATATTCGGCCGAGAGCTCACCAGCAGAATCACGTTAAAGTCATGAGAACTTCACCAAGCTCTTGAACGACCAGGACAATCTTGACCCTTAGTGAATGGGTGGACCTAGGATAATCTCACAAACGTTTCGGTCTGTAGTTTAGGGAGGTAATATAACAGTTCCCGCCGGAGCAGAGAGTTTGGGTCAGGGGTGATGTAGTTACTGATAACAGATGTACCTGAATGCGTGTCAAGGTCACTCACCGTCTCAACAGAGGAGAACAGAGTTGGGGCAGGGAGTGTGGACAGGTGGGAGCTGACCACTGGCCTTCTGATTTGGTAAAGGAGAGAATAATTGACAGACGAATTGGCAGCGGGGCTTGCTGCGAGGGAATGAGTGACAGGTGTGCAACGTGTTTCGTTCTAATGGGACTGAATATAGCCATCACCTGAGATCGATTGGTCAAGCTCTGGCCTTGCTTGAGGATATATAACTCGAGAGGCTCAGGAGGCTGGATGGAGGGGAGAGGGGATGAGTGAATGTAGATAGGAGTCTGGTTTAGCTCACCGATTTAGATAGAGGAGCGATTGAAAGACTGTTGGACGAATGATAGGATAGAACATGATCGCTCAAATAGATGTGTGAGTTTTGTATTAATAGATAATCTAAACGTGTGTAGTAAAGAGGAGACATTGTGAACGAGATATGTCCGGATCGCCCGCCTGAGGGGATTTGAGTGAGGAAAAATTTGATAAGGTGTGTTGAGGACGCAGTTAAGGCGAGGTGTGTGTGATGTAATTGCAAAGCAATAGAACTGGGTTTTAGATAGTTGGGATTTCCATCAATAGCTAATGTTTAAACTTTCCGCTTTAGTTAATATGTATATTAACATATATATAAAAATAGAATGCTTAGTTAAGATGAATGTATTATATTGTGTTTGTAATTTCTCTACGCATTTCTATGATATGAGTATGATGTAATAAATATGCCATCTGCTGTGTGATATGTCATTTACTGAGTATGGTCATGAATGATGTGGATGAGTTTGAGAATGTTCTAAGTTAGAATAACGACCAGGGCAAACAGTGAGGTCTGTTACAACGCCTAGTCAAAATGGCTATGAGACGAGAGGGCGAGAAGCCCTTTCCTTGTGCGGCCGAGAAATATTACACCGGGCCGCCACAGTTAGAATACGGATTGACCGGTAGAGATGACTCAATGAGAATTGTCTAGACAATTGGCTAAGACATGAGGGGAGGACCCAAAGTATTATTGACAGAGGAGCGGTCGGCTCAGAGCCAGCATCGTAGTTTGAAAGGGGGGGGGGGAGAATGGATCCTGTAAAAGAGAGTGTAGAGTAGATTTCGGAATTCAATGCGATAGCGGATCTAGAAGGCTGTCTTACTATGCTCCATGGGACATTGCATGTGTGCCTCTTATAGTATCTCTTCTATTATCAGTAGAGACACTGGGCTTTTACAGGGAGGTTATCTCACTTTACATCTAGAGTATTGCATTGTTTGCTCATTGGTGTGGATCGTCAACCTGCTGTACCTAGCAAATGCTCATGGTGTGTGGTATGAAATGGGTTCTCTGACATCCTCGGACAACGATCCCAAAGGTTAGGGGTACGAAAAGGGTTCTGTGACATCCTGGGAATGCGATCTCAAAGACACGTGCTACGAAAAAGGTTCTGTGAAATCTGGGGAGTTCAATCCCAAAAACTCGTGGTACGAAAACGGAGGTGCGTCATAAGAGCCCTCAGGGAACGCATTTACTTAGTACAGGCGTATTTTTTCAAGAGGGAGTTGTATCCTAAGCCTCCTTCGGGAGCTCAATTTAACCAAGATCTTGTTTACAGCTAAAGTCAATAAACTAGAGAGGACAGCTTCATAATCGATCCAGATAGCTCAGAGAGAGAGAGACATATTCCTCATTGATTGCGACAGTCCGGGGACAGAGACAGATTCCTCATTGAATGCGACAGCCTGGAGACACAGGCAGAGACAACGAGTTAGATAGTTAACCATTAATTTGTAACAAGTTAGATTACATCAAGTGTAGGATTCGTAGGAGTTCAATAATAAGACTGAGAACATGGGTAATATAGTTACTGGTGTTTCACCAATAGCTCATGCTTAAATCCCCTGTGTTAGTTAGCATTTGTCATGTCTAGATTAGTTAGTTCTGTGTGAGATTGTTGTAACTAATGCTCTTGTAAATAAATGAATGACCTTGTTTCATGGTTAATGTAAGTTTTAATGTTTTCTTTGTTGAAGTCGTATGTCCAGTATCAAGTATTGTAAGACTTTAGCTCACAGTCTTAAGTAGACCTACTACACTCCCCCCACCCCACCCCCCTACCCCCTTCTAATACAAATGATGATTACCCACTCCCGATTCCTATCACTGCTGATCTCCGATGACCCATTTGCCGTGAAGTATCATCAAGATTTCCTCTAAAGTCAGAAAATCTCTTTAGCAAGATCTTAAGCAAGATGGGATAAAAATATGGATGGGATAAAAATATGGATGGGATAAAAATATCAGTGAGAGCAGTGATAAAGATCTGAAATACCAAAACTGGACGAAAAGGAGAAGTCATCCCACGTTCCTCATGCCAGATGGAAGAACTCAAATCATACTTATTCAATGTTTATTTTTATATATTTATTGACATATTTTGTCATCCTCATAATCATTCCATTTCATTTATCACTGTTTTTCATCTTTTCATTGAATTTTCACTGTATTTTTCAAATATATATTGGCGATTATTTGAATAAAAGATAGAACATATTAGAAAGAAAGAAAAGAAAAGATCCCTATCTATTTTTGAAAGAAAAAGTATTGTAGCAAAAATAAATATACTCATTCTCTAAAAATGGTTCCATGAAACCAAAATTTGTAACCTCCGTGGTCGGCCTATAGTATCTAAAGAAGGCAATGATCGGACAGTGTACAATATGGCCTACATTTAGCATTGAATATCTTTTATTAGGGAAATTGCAGACAGATTACCTCGAGGCAAAATTTGGTGAATATAGACAGCTGTCAGGGGCCGACTATCTTGTATCAGTAGGTTCTTGAAGCAGAGAAGAAATTGAAAATTCTTTCTGTGTTGTGCGGCTGTTCATTAAACTGTGGTGAAATTCTTATTCCTGACGTGTCAGCAGTATTCAGCAAACATATTTTTTAGCTACTTTTATAAAATATATGTCATGTGAATACTTAGTAGACTATGTTTTGCTCCGAGAATTATGAACAACATAATTCGTTACAGAACTGTAATCTGATAATCTACATGCAGTGCTTGTTGGAAAATGTTGGTGTCAAAGGTGATCTCTGCTGGTGCACAGTCAAGTGTGAACAGGCGAGTCCTACTTTATCATAAAGTAGGAAAGTAGGTCATAGAACAGATCAACTTTACCTAGACTGGACAGGCTGTCCTATACTACTGCTGTTCAACCTGATAGGCGCCGCCCGCATGTGGGCGGCAGCAGAATTAAAATGGCCCACCAAAGCTCCACCAATATTTGTAATTTGCGTGACAAAATATGCCAATTTTTTACTTCTGAGCTGGCATAAAGAAAATAAAATATTGCGTTATTTTGTATTATACAGCTAGTGCCGTATATCAAAATGAAAATTTTAAAAATAATAACTATACAACACATAATTACACAACGCGTTGCAGACGACCCGAGCCGCAGGAGTATTTACAATTAACTCTCCCTTCCCAAATTACCCAAACCGGAAGCTGTTATCTGCGGTACATTTCACGCACAAATTTGTGTAAGCAGTATTCTAATTACTACCAACGTTTCACACTATATCTTAAACAAATCGAAAACATGGCAAGCACATCCAGTGAAGCGTAAAAACGGAAAGTCAAGGACGATAATCTTACTTTTAATGCGTTGTGGGAACTGGTCTTTGCGTTTACACTGTCAAATGAAAAGCCGGTGTGTTTGGATGTCAGAATTCTAGATCTGTCAAGTCAATCTTCAGAGGCACTACAAGTCCATGTATGGAGATTTTGATGAACATTATCCAATTGGTACAAAGTTAAGAGAAGACAAAGTTGTTGCCATAAAAACGAAACGTCATGGCCGGCATTGTGTTTTTCGTCGACTATTGAGCTCAAGTGACTGCTACTGAGGCATTCATAAAGAATAAACTGGGTTTTAGAAAAGGAACAGAAAACATACTCAGGTGATGAAACTGTTAAACTATGTTTCTAACAAATTGCAGATGGATTTGTCCTAATAAGGAGAAAAGTTTGGGGTCACTTCCTTTGAGTCAACTAATTTCATGTCCTAACTGAGGGTCCTGGGATGGGACCTTTACAGCTGTTCAGACAATTGGAAGAGACGTGTCCTTGTCCTAATATGGAGAAAAGTTTGGGGTCACTTCCTTTGAGTCAACTAATTTCATGTCCTGACTGGAGGTCCTGGGATGACACTTCAGCCGAGTTTAATTATTCCAAGTCCTGGTTGATGATTCAGGGAATGACCTTCGGGTTTCATTCACCTACTTGAATTGACATAAGCTTCTGAGACAGGACTTTGATTGTGATTACAATCCTGAATTCCCCCGTTTTAATGTCCTAATTGAAAGTCCTGAATCAGGACATCAGCTGGGCTTAAACTATCTTGGTAAGAGATACAACAGTTTTATAATGTGAGAATAAGCAAGAGAACCCTTCCTTGAAGTGAAATATTTTAATGTCCTATCTGAAAGTCCTGAATTAGGACATCAGCTGGGCTTAAACTATCTTGGTAAGAGATACAACTGTGTTCTAATGTGGGAATACGCAAGAGAACCCTACCTTGGAGTGAAATATTTTCATGTCCTATCTGAAAGTCCTGAATCAGGACATCAGCTGGGCTTAAACTATCTTGGTAAGAGATACAACAGTGTTCTAATGTGAGAATAAGCAATAGAACCCTTCCTTGGAGTGAAATATTTTCATGTCCTATCTGAAAGTCCTAAATCAGGACATCAGCTGGACTTATGCTGTCTTGTTATGAGGTACGACCACATCCTATTGTGGAACTTGGAAAGAAGGTGACGTAAACATAATGGCGAGGAAGAGGAAAGATGAAGAAGACTTAAAATTTGAGAAGATAATGAAGAAAAAGATGACCAAAAAAATAATTTCTTTTAGCAGTGCCGATGTTTCCGTTCCAAATTATATGGATGGATGTGTCTTATTTAATTTGTTTACATCTATCTAACCTGTAAGAAATGTTTTGTTTAAGAATCTCACATCTTCATACGCTGTTTTGTGCTGCTTGTCAACGGATGAAAGCCAGGATTACACATTGCTTTTTTTATATGACTGTGGTATTCCGTGTCACTTTTGTCTAACTTTTGTTTTGTAAATTAGTGTGCCGATGTGTCAGTATTTCTCCGTCCGTGTACATGCATTTATCAAAATGCTTTATAGTATGTGTGCTGTACGTCAGTGTTTAAAATAGGCTGAGGCTTGCTTAGTTCTAATATATTATCAAGGTTCAGACTTTGAATAGACAAAACAGACTTGTGCCAATGCCCTGACTTTAAATATATTAGATTCTATCAAAGGTCTAGACTGACATCTTTCTGTAAATAAATTAAATAGATTTGTAGAAATACCTAGGCTTTAAATAGATTAGTCTTCAATCAATGTCTAGATTGAACAGATATAATACATCCTTCTGTGAACAAATGAGATAGATTAGACTTTCATAAAATTCTAGACTGTGCATATGAACAATTCTTTCATTAATCTCTAGATAATAGAGACAATGAAGACGGTCATTCATAGTTAAAACTTTCAATAAATAAGCAGATTTGTGCCAGTCTAAACGTTCAATAGATAAGTCTTCTATTTAACTCTAGTTTGAACAGATTTAACAGTTTTCTATTAGATCTCCAGCAAAGTCCAGTTACATTAGAAAACAGACTTTAGCCAAAACTCAGACTTTTAAATAGATTGGAAAATATCATTCGTTTATAGTCAACACTGACAAGATTAAACAAACTCATAGTATGTGATGAATAGGCAGACATCAATCGATGTATAGACAATAGATACAATAGATAAAACTTCCACCATAGTCCAGACTTTGAATAGGATAGACAGGATGTCGCAATATATTAGATAGCCAATATAGTCAGCCTTTGACATTAGAATAGACATATTTATATGCATGTATATACAATAGATTAGGCAGTATGACATCATAGTCTAGTCAGTAGATTAAAATCTAAAATCGAGTTAATAGATTATAAAACCTTTCATCTGTTCTAGTCAGAAAATTAAAAAGTTCTCCATCAAAGTTTAATTAATAGATTGTAAAGTCCTCCATTTGGTCTAGGCAATAGATAAAAGAGTGTTGACATTGGATTAAAAGGCCCTCTATCGTGCATAGCTAATAGAAATCCATCGACGAATGAAGGCTCATTATAATGGAGCATTCCTTTCACTCAGAGTCAATCTGCGATTTTTCTTAACAAGGTGTCAACGACTGCAATTGACTATGGGGTCACTACTCAGTGTGTCTGACCCTGTCATGAACAGTCTGTGACAGAATTCGCGGCGTTTTGAAACTTCACACTCTATTCATACGTTTGCTGAAGCGAAAGGCATGCATCACCTACTGAACCTTCATTCCCGATAAATTTGTGTAGATTTTACCCCTTAGCTGCTTAAAAAATGGATAACAGAATGCTTCTCTTCTTTGGTGCATGTGTAACAGAGTTACAAGGGTTCAAGGAGCAAACGTTAGGGAAGCCCTAAAAATACTGTTCGTGGTACCCACACACAACTTGAGAATCCTGCCCGAGAAGTTCAGTTCATTGAGCTGGCCATTGTCTTTAAGTCTCAAACAATACAGTTTAAAACTGTCCAGGCAAAATGGTTATCTTCCCACAATTCTACTGGGAATTCCACGACCTCTAGGTCATCTATAAGTCTTTCTCTGGGACACGCCAGTTCAAATAGAGTTTGAGGGAAATGAACTCAAGAAAGTAGAAGTCATTGACCAAAGCGGAGAGCTTTGCATATAAGTTGGGGAAGACAAATTAGGAAGGGGAGATCAGAAGGAGCAGAAAAGGGAATTCTACCGGGCAGTTTAGTAGGTGGCATATTAGACAAGAATAAGTAGCTAGATAAAACTACAATACTTAATTAGTGAGTGACCAGAATAGAGAGATAGAATTAGAAGCCACCAAAGCAGACCAACACAGAAAGGCAACGAGAGAACACGCACGTGTAAGAATCTGTCAGTGTGTGACGCGTTCTTTTCAAGTCGTCGCTAACACCTGTCTGTAGTGACCCGACTTCATCCTCCTCAGAGGGATACGTGTTGCTTTAACACGAAGCTGTCGTCCTGGATAATACATCATGACTCATGTGTTACCTCGTCCTGACAACCACAGTAACAGAACCACTGCCATCTATCATGTTCACGAGCACAGCTGCAGTCGCCGAGTTCCTAACGTTGAGACAAGAAAAGAGGCTCAATAGACATCAGAGTTGTGTAAGCTGAGAGATGGAACATAAGGCCATCATACGAGGGAGGAAAGAGAGATTAGAACTGAGAACAAGTAGCAGCTAGACACCATTATATCAATGCACAGAGATATAGACGGTGAATAGAACAATTGCTAGATTCCGACCACGTGATTAGAACCCTGGATAAACTTTAGTGCAAGAGTAAGCCCTGTGCTAATTCCACGAATCTCTTGAAAATAATGATAGTCAGTCAGAGAAGTGTTGATAACAAAATTCTTGAGATGCATTAAAATTAGTTAATAATTGATGAACAATATAATACGATATACGAGCCTAGTGCATTGACATGATGTGTATGATGTTTGTGAAACAATCACTGTTCATTTTGCTTTTGTTGAAATTATTGTTAGTGGTTTAATTAAAGTATGAGTTAAGGAGGGATAGTGGTAAGGAAGAAAGATAGTAAATAAAGTCATACAATGACGTTAGACCTGTTACATATGTCAATAGGGGGGCGATCATATTTTAACTGCGTTTATGACGTAATGTTATTTGTCTACAGCAGGATGGCATGTACAGGACACTCTTGGCATCCTTGGCAACCATATTAACAAGTTACAATACAAATGCACGGTTTTTCTCATTTCTATCTCACTTTTAATGTTTTCATTTGAAGCACCCTCGTATTTAGAGGCACACCAATGTGTTACAGAGGCCTTCAGGGAATTGATTGGTTGATGTGAAACACCCACAATGACTATCTCCACTTTTGTACGTCCTGAAGAGGGCATTAAATGGCGGGTTGCAGTAGCTTTCCTCACATCACGAGTGTGCTGATGAAAGTGGATCGGAGTCCTCCAGGCAGTTGCGCTATGCTAGACTTCACCTGCGTGCTGCTCACTACTGTGAGGGATCAAGACTTTACCCTTCCTCGTTAGCCAGGCTGCCACGAAAATAGTCCGTTTCCATGGAGAACTTCGAGGAAGTCGTGGTTGGGTCTTGGCAAGTGTATTTTGCCTGACCTTGACTAACATGTCCGATCATAATGTTTTGCCTGACCAGACGTTAGTCTCCTCCCCTCAGGGACCTCAGGGAAGTAATGAATAGTCACACTGTAACCTGCCAGCATATTAAAAGAGGCAACAAAGTAGGGTTGAGCATGGGGCTGACTGCCACATCATGTAGAAACGGAATAAGCCACATGAAACAGAGAATAAGACGTTTACACCTCATAGTAGAAGAATCTACACTTTCCAATATGACTCTGCACACCATGGTAGAAGACTCTACACTTCGTGGTTTTGTTGTTGACACTTGTACTGAGGTAATTCAGCCCCTGACGACATTTCTTTGGTGGTTGGTTACTTCCTCTTTTTAATCTTGTGCGTCCATTCTAAAAAGGACGTTACGTCAAAGTCATACAACGAGGTTGTGAATAGCCAAATGAGAGGTTGACGGACAGACCAAGAACGACATGGGACAGAACATTTTAAGAGCTGACCAGACAAACTAGAATATAAGGACAGTTTTTTATTACATTGTACCAGGTACTGGTTATCTGCCTGTCTGAGTACCAGGATTCTAATAAGATACGATAACACAAGAACATAACATAACAAAACAGAACAGTAACAATAATGGCAGAGACATATTTTAAACACTCAGAAAACATGTATACATAACATAGCATAAGAAAATATAACTTAATGGTAGCAACGATGTTATAGACACACATTTGAAACACTCAGAAAACATAAACGAGCTACAACGACCCAACTTTGGTTAATATAATTTTTAAATGTTAAGTAAATATATAAATTTAAGCTATATATGTATATCCATCTAAAGCTGGCGCCTCACACAAGTTGTGTAACACACACAATAGCCACTATGGGCAGTGAACCATGCAATGTGGCCGTTTGGAATGCATTTTTGACTATGTCCCTGGCCGTTCTGATGCACCATGCTAGTTACGTATCTACATTTGTTGAGCATGATCGTTGGCAGCTAGAGAATACCATGACGTCACAATCCAATATGGTGTCATGGTGTCTTACTTGCAATGTGCAATGTATGTGTGTGTATACATATATATTTTTTAACCATTGCTGAATAAATTTACCTGAGTTACTGTCTCTGTATACCCATCAGTTTCTTTTCTGTGTTATTAACGTTGTGATGAAGTTAAGTTGCTGCAACAGGCTTTTCTGAAGTATGTCTGGTTAGTATGTTTATGTAGATGTTATAAATACGTTTGTAGTTGACAAGACAACTGGTGTGCCTAAAAATGGGTAAGTTTAAATGTTTGTGACGTAATTAAAAAATGTGGAAACTAGGTTAACTAGGTACGGCTATGGTAGGAGGGGTATGAATGTCTTATATCTTAGCCTTAGTCAACCTGTACTTCTAAAATGGTGGATGTCCCTGTGGAGGTCCATGCTCTGGCGTGAGCTGGATGTCGCCAGGATGAGGATTTCTTGCTTAGCTGGCTAGGCTTGAGCAGCTTATTACTCTGCTTGTTGGGACAAGTTCCGCAGACAGTGGTTAACTGATGTGCGAGTCCATCTTAATAGACTCAAATATTACAGCAAAGTAGACCTGCAGCCTGTTAGACACCATCTATGCTGCTCTTAACAAACCAGGTATGATAATAAAAACATATTAAACGTAGGATCATAGAAGTGATAATCAAACTGTATAAAGCATTAGTTAGACCTAGATTGGAGTACTGTGTACAGTTGTGGAGTCCTTAATGTGGACGTTATAAGCAAGCTTTTATTTAGTTATTGCCAATCAACAGCAAGTATTTGTGCTACGTGGGGAGGGGGGGGGGGCGTGTATGATCAACACTGGACTGGTGGGTAAAAAACTTTGGGAGTACTAACGGCAACGGCTTAGGGGCCGTAATACTTGCCTAGCCCTAGACGCTGGTAATCCAAGCTACCCCGCTGGCTGGGAGGCAGGTCTGTAACAAGTGTTCGGCTGTCGTTGGACCATAGGTACACATATACTTCTTCTTCTTCATCGTACGCAGTCAGACATCAACCTTAATTTTTTATAAAAAAGCAGCCGTCATCCTGAGGCTGTCGACACTGCCATAGAGCTTGTCTAGTGTTGCCACTGGTGATGGCCACATCTGCTCTCTCTGATCCTCGTATGTCGGGCAGTTTTGCAGCAAATGTTCAGCGGTCCTTTTCCCGGTACCACACGGGCATTCGTCAGTGCCACCTATCTTCAATTTGTTGAATAGGTGGTACCTAAGTCTATTGTGGCCAGTGCGAAGTCTGAAGACCACGACCTGCTCTCTTCTGTTCAACTGGTAATAGGCATCGTTTTTGGTGTAGCCAATATGTTCATTTTCCCATTTGGTCATGTATCTAGCTCTAATAAGCCGTTTTGACTCTTCGTATGTCGTACTAGTATCTGGTTGTGGTAGTCTTGCAACTTCTTTTGCCAGTCTGTCTGCCTCCTCGTTGCCTTGGATGTTGCAGTGGGATAGAACCCACTGTACCACTACCCTTTTCGGTGCGGACTGCTGGCATAGTTGACAGAGTACTGCTCTTAAATCATTAAGCCCAGTATTTTTCTGGCTTTTCAGTGCTGTGACTACGACCAGGGCATCGGTAAGCAGGACTATATGGCTTTCATTCCTTTTACCTGTCACCATTTCTTCCACTGCCGCCCTCAGTGCCTCTGCCTCCGCTCTGAAATTGCTTGTGTATTTTCCAGTAGCGAATGACAGTGCTATTTTTCTGCCATTTGGTAGGTTCAGAAATGCTCCTGCCCCTCCGTTCTGTGTAGTGTTTGTTACAGAGCCGTCGGTGTATGCATGGGTCCAGTCCATGCTTTGGTAGTTTTCCGATATGTAGCTCAGGGTAGTATCTCTTCTTTCCTTTTCAGTCTGGCAGTTTTTGTTTCCAATACCTGGTATATTTTCTAGGACCTCTGGAAATATATGCTGCCTCCAGATAGGTTTTCGTACAGTAGGGATGGGCTTTGGTGTTGTTAGTGCGTTCATGGGCTCTTCGTGCATCTTTGCTTTGGCTATTTCTGCAAAGTTTCTCCGCTTTAGTTTCCCATTTCCGAAATTGTTTAGTCTCTGGTGCATTGGATGGTCAGTCAGTCTTCTGAGTTTCTCCGATTGTAGCTGGGCTCTGCAGTCTCTTCTGTCGGTCATTGTTTGCAGTTTTGTAATCTTTTCAAGTTCTACAATTGGCGTTGACTTCATGCCTCCTGTTATAACTTGTACACATATACTAAGCGCTTCACTTGAATTAATAATAGTTGGCTCATCAATCTGTCTTGTTCTGATGGTGATCATTTGGGCTCGCCATGAGAGTTGTTTGAAGGGTTCTAAATTCTGTGTTGAAATAAACACTCTATCTCATTCAGGGTTCTAAATTCTGTGTTGAAATAAACACTCCATCTCATTCAGGGTTCTAAAACTGATGAAAGAAACATTGAGACCTTCCTTCAGTCTGTCACAGTATGGTATGGTATGGTATGGTATGGTATGGTATGATATGGTATGGTATGGTATGATATGATATGGTATGGTATGGTATGATATGGTATGGTATGGTACAGTATGGTATGATATGGTATGGTATGGTACAGTATGGTATGGTATGGTATGGTATGGTATGGTATGGTATGGTATGGTATGATATGGTATGGTATGATATGATAAGCATCATTTAAAAATATCACCAGGTGTTCTCTAACGCATTGTCTTCTAAGGCTTCTGTCATTTTTGTGGCCGCTTCATACGTTGTTGCTCACGGCAAAGAAGCTGAGTGTGATTCTCGTTATCAACATGCCCCAGTGAACGCAGTTTTAAATGGGTACCTGGTCTACTGTTGGGGAACGAAACGCAAGGAGAAATGAATCTGGCTACCCCACCTTATGAAACGCTGAGACTACAATAAAGTCTCTAACACTTCGTGTCCAACAACAATGGGACTACCTTGACCATTCTCTTAATATAAGAACGCATTCAATCCCTCCAAACCTTTGAGTTTCCCTTTGAGTTTAATGCATATCTTATCCAACGCCATCGCCTTATCTTAACGTTAACGTAACGTCTTTTGTACTGGTTTAGGAAACTCTACATAGTCTGTATACATTAGTTTCTTGGAGGGTGGTTTACCGATGTGCGGGTCCATCTTAATAGACTCAAACACTAGAGCTAAGTAGACCCGCAGTCAGTTACGCCCCATCTATAGCTGCTATTAACAATCCACCCGGGAAAAGTACAAATAACTTGGGTAGATTTTTAACTTGAATTTTGTCGAGGCAGCGGCTGTTAAGCCTCCTTTTTTAGATTTCTAACTGCCAAGGGATTTTTAACGTGCTTGACATTGAACACGGGAGTCTGATCTTACTACCCAGACACCAGGGGATTTTTTTCTGGAAGATCCACGTGAAATATATTATGGCCTCCACCGTGATTCGAACACGCGACCTCTGGCACCCGAGGCGGGCACCTTACATCGAGACCAGTGAGTCCCCCCTCACGCAATGGTCCACTGATATCTGACTGGCTCTTTCGGGCAGTTTAGGATCTTATCTCCCTGTTTCTGTACCCAATTATGAAAGTATGTACATGAGGTGGCTGTCTGGGTCCTCTCTAATGAGGCTCGTAATTGTCTCAGACTCTCAAACATTGCTACGGAAGGTGCAAAAGGGCTGGCTGTGGCACTCGTTGATAGTGGACTTAAAGATCTCAAACTTCCAAAAATTTGTTTGAATCTACTGTCCTGGCCATGCTGAGGTTTGTGGGAATGAAAGAGTTGACATCCTGGCCTCATGGACACCCGCAGTGGACACATTGGCTACGGAAAGATTGAAGTTGATCAACGACCTCCATTTGGATGAAGACACTGGAGTCGGCGAACCAGCGATCCACAGATTGCAGGATTATAATTGATACGTGGGTTGAGGAGAGATATAATAAAGCATAATATAAAATAATAATGTAATGTAAAAGAATTGAAATGCATGCGAAAAATATTGAGTGTAACAAGGAGAGACATGATAAGAAACTATGACATCAGGAGACTGGGGAGGGGGGGGGGGGGGAACAACACCAGTATTAGACTACATCAGGGGCGGAAGGCCGGTACTTGTCAAACTTCTACAAGATGGAACCGTATAGAAAAAGCAAGTGCTGTCGGGAAGCATTCGACAAATCTAAGAACAGAGCAACAGGCAATACTTGAAGCAGTCAAACTATTGGATGAAGAGGGGTTAAAGGATAACAGAATAATGTTTTTGTGCGACTGCATGGAAATTTTGCAGGCCACACAAAGAGAACCACGAGATAGTATGGAAAGGGAACGGATATGCCAGCTAAACAAACTATCAGAACACAATAAAATCCCTCTGCACTGGATTCCTGCTCACTGCGGCATACCAGGTAATAAATAGGCGGACAAACTGGCCATGGAGAAAAGACAAAGAGAACAATTCATCCACCCAGTGTCACTGCCAGAAGTTAAGGCACACATAAAACAAAAATATAAGCAACAGTGGGTAGATAGAACAAACAGCAAACCCCCACAGGACCCAATCAATAGACTAAATAGGAAACAGTATACCACACTTTTCCGCCTCAGAACAGGTCATTGCAGACTAAATGCACACATGCATAAAATTAAGGCAGCACAGACTGCACAATGTACATGTCAGAGAGGAGCCCAGACTCCAGAACACATTCTGCAAACAAGTCCACTGCATCAAGGCTCCCGTGAGAAAACCTGGCCCGAGGAAAGAAACATACAAGACAAACTGTGGGGGACCATTGAGACCTGCGACTGACATGTCTCTTCATGGAGGCGGCCCATCTGATGGCATAAACGAGCATACGAAACCGAATGAAAAGAAGAAGAAGAAGAAGAAGACTACATCAAAAGACAGCAACTAAAATGGCCTGGTCAATTAACAGGACTACATTTAAAAAAACAGCAACGAAAATGGCTTGGTCACTTAACAAGCCTACCACATTACAGCAGCTCCCAACAAGCAATGCTATTTAGATCAAACGAATTCAAGGCCGAACACGAAAAAGGTGGCTTACAGAAATATCTGAGGCGGTAAATGCCATCTAGAGATCTCTTCATAACCTGACGTTCAATGCAAAATAGGACAAGAGAAAAAAAGGAAAAAGAATACAATGTAACATAGTATAATATGCAATATAATGTAATGTAATTTTGTACAATATGAAATAGTAGGGAATGATACATTAGTTTAGGATCTTTGGTTTATGTTGCACTTCCATTTCATAAGATGGACGTAGCAATTCTCGTTCATTGGCTTCTACAGAACGTAGTATGTGCCTCAAGATACGAGTAAGCAGTGTTAGGTGTGAAGATAAGCAACACAGATTTATACAAATATGGACAAGTCGATTAGAAGTAAAAACTCAACAATTTCAGTCAGAGACTGGCAAATACCTATAACTTGGTGTAGACCTACAACTTGGTGAAGGCCCCCAACTTGGCAAAGACCCACAACTTAGTGTAGACCTACAACTTTATGAAGGCCCACAACTTGGTGTAGACCTACAACTTGGCAAAGACCCACAACTTGGTGTAGACCTACAACTTGGTGAAGGCCCACAACTTGGCAAAGACACACAACTTGGTGTAGACCTACAACTTGGTGAACTCCCACAAATTGGCAAAGACCCACAACTTGGTGTAGACCTACAACTTGGTGTAGACCTACAACTTGGTGAAGGCCCACAACTTGGTGTAGACCTACAACTTGGCAAAGACCCACAACTTGGTGTAGACCTACAACTTGGCAAAGGCCCACAACTTGGCAAAGACCCACAACTTGGCAAAGACACACAACTTGGTGTAGACCTACAACTTGGTGAAGACCCACAACTTGATGTTGACCTACAACTTGGTGAAGGCCCACAACTTGGCAAAGACCCACAACTTGGCAAAGACCAACAACTTGGCAAAGACCCACAACTAGATGTAGACCTACAACTTGGTGAAGACCCACAACTTGGCAAAGACTCACAACTTGGTGAAGACCCCTGGAAGCTGAACGGAAATGCATGCATGTACTTACTGTAACAGCGCTCAGCAGTAGAGTACCCAATGCTGGTTATTCGACAGATCCCTCCCACCGCAATATCGAATGGAGCTGCAGACAGACTATCAAGTACTGAAGAGCTTCCCCACAAAGGGACCTTAGCATCACGTATAATGAGGCAAAGACTGTACGTGGTTAAAGCCAACGTCAGGGGGAAATGAGTTAATCAAAACCCCCACCCTCACCCTCACCCGCTCTCTCTCTCTCTCCGTTCCCGGCACACACACCAACACACACTTCAGAATCAATATCATTTAACTAGAGAAGAGCAATTCATCATCTCCAGAGTGAGAACTGGGCATAAAACACTCAACGGTCATCTTTACAGCAAAATTATGACTGGGACAGAGGACAAGTGTTCATGTGGGAAGCATACCATGACCGTGGAACATATCCTACATAGCTGTATGTTCACGCAGGAACACAGAGAACAATACTCGTGTCGCGAGACAGATATGAGACAAGCTGTATGGAGATAAAACAGCGATTCAAAAAAACGGTAGCCTTTTGAAAAGAAACCGGGACCTTGATATGAGAATGAACGAAGAATAAGAAAAATGAATGACACTATCATAATGGCTTGAGACATGCATTTGTTCAGGATCTATGCCCCAAAAGGAGATGCAGATGTGTGTGTGGTAAAGGACAGGTACAAAGTGTTACTAGAAGCTGTGATATCCTTCACTTTCTGTATTTGCTACCGGCTTATAAAGCCCTTTCTTCTTTATGCAGCATCTTCTGTGAAAGACAAATAGCACAATAACTACAACAACGGTTGCCAAGGAAGAGCCAATTATAGCTCCAACTATCTTAGGATACCCGTCTGAGTTCTCCACAGATGTGACTCTATCTTTCCGCGTTATCTTCGTCGTATCCTGATGCTCAGGACGCCAGCTTCCGCAGGTGGGAAATCCTTTTGGGGGTTTAGGCATTTGATGGGGTCCACCTGCTTGTAAAATAATAGCCATCCCTAATTCTGCGTGGAATTCTACGTGGCAGTGGAAGAACCAGAAACCTATTTTAGAACAGAAAAGAAAGAAGAATTAACATGAGCGACAGGTGATAATAAAACAGGGTTCGTTTTACCATGAAATTACGTTCCTGTAGGGTAGTACTGAGACGATTAGTAGGTCAGGCGCAATATACTGACCAGAACGTCGAGACATGGCCTCCATCTACAGTTGGTTGTGGTCGAGACATGGCCTCCATCTATAGTTGGTTGTGGTCGAGACTATATCCACGTAGCGTTCCGTGAAAATTGGCTTTTCTCAAGGCAGTGGGACTAACGACATGTGAATAGGGAGGAACACTAACGTCTGATCAGGCACAACATACTGATGAGACATGTTGGTCAGGGTCAGGCACAACAGACTGATCAGACATGTTAGTGAGGGTCAGGCACAACATACTGATCAGACATGTTAGTCAGGGTCAGGCACAACATACTGATCAGACATGTTAGTCAGGGTTAGGCACAACATACTGATCAGACATGTTAGTCAGGGTCAGGCACAACATACTGATGAGACATGTTAATCAGGGTCAGGCACAACATACTGATCAAACATGTTAGTCAGGGTCAGGCACAACATACTGATCAGACATGTTAGTCAGGGTAAGGCACACCATTCTGATCAGACATGTTAGTCAGGGTCAGGCAAAATATACTGGCCAAGGCACTCACCCCGACTTCCCAATAGTCGTCCCAGTTTTCATGGCAGCCTATCTAACAAGGTGAGGGATCGACGTGATCCCCAAAGCAGTGAGGGACGCACAGATGAAGAAAGCTACGTGTATCTCAACGTGCCACCTGACGTCCTTTTCAAGGCCCACAACAGAAAATTTACTCATATTGGGCATTCATCCTCCCATTGACTATTCAACATAGAAAACAACGTTAGCAACAACAACAACGTTAGCAACAGCAGTAACAGCAGCAGAAACAACAACAACAGCAGCAGAAGCATCAACATCAGAAACAAAAACCAGCAGCAGCAACAACAACAACAGTACAACAACAACAGCAGCAACAACAACAACAACAGCAGCAATATCAGCAACAACAACAACAGCAGCAGCAACAACAACAACATCAGCAACAACAACAGCAGCATCATCCGCAACAACAGCAGCAATATCAGCAACAACAACAACAGCAGGAACAACAACAACAACAGCAGCAACAATATCAGCAACAACAACAACATCAGCAACAACAACATCAGCAGCAGCAACAACAACAACAGCAGCAACAACAACAATAATAATAATAACATCAGTGGCATAAACAACAGCAGCAGCAGCAACAATATCAGCAACAACAACAACAGCAGCAGCAACAACAACAACAGCAGCAACAATATCAGCAACAACAACATCAGCAGCAGGAACAACAACAACAGCAGCAACAATATCAGCAACAACAACAACAGCAGCAGCAACAATATCAGCAACAACAACAACAGCAGCAGCAACAACAACAACAGCAGCAACAATATCAGCAACAACAACAACAACAGCAGCAACAATATCAGCAACAACAACAACAGCAGCAGCAACAACAACAACAGCAGCAACAATATCAGCAACAACAACAACAGCAGCAGCAACAACAACAACAGCAGCAGGAGGAACAACAACAACAGCAGCAACAATATCAGCAACAACAACAACAGCAGCAGCAACAACAACAACAGCAGCAGGAGGAACAACAGCAGGAACAACAACATCACAACAACAGCAACAACGAAGACGACAACAACAACATTCCTGAATGTACAATCACAATAATATCCTTCACATTTAGTCTATCTCTGGCGTCAATGAACTTTCTTAACATCCCTCTCTCTACCTACCGGTCTGGCTTCGGCACTACTGTCCACTATATATTCACTGACATACAGGAGAGTCTGATTGGTGTAGGGATAGAGAGCTCGCTTTTCACGGAGAAAGGTACGGGGTCCTACTTCCACAAGCGTTGTGACACAGTCGACCCAACTGTAAATGGGTACATGCCTTTAGGTTAGGGAAGGCAAATACTGCGAGGAACGGAACTGGCCTTTTCCACCTCATTAAAACTGTGGCTTAGTATAAGCCTCGAACACTTCATTCCTGACCAGTTGTTAAGTCTGCTGAAGAACAACCTTCAACCTTACCTTACACATAGTCATCTTCCTTACACATAGTCATCTCCCTTACACATCTTCCTTACACATAGTCATCTCCCTTACACATAGTCATCTTCCTTACACATAGTCATCTCCCTTACACATAGTCATCTTCCTTACACATACTCATCTCCCTTACACATAGTCATCTCCCTTACACATAGTCATCTCCTTTACGCATAGTCATCTCGATTACACATCTTCTCACCTTCCATAAAGTCGTGTTTCACTAACGTTTTCCCGGCCAATGCCAGTAAGACAAAGATAAAGGCCCACTAAATGCTGTACTTTTTCCCACATACGTCCTTTTGCTGAAGTTACCTCTCCCCTCCAGCTTGTCACTACTATCTGGATGGCATCAGATGACCAACTCTCATCTGTCCAAGTAAAATTGGTTTTTATTTTTCTTTGTCTGTGAAATCTAGTTTCCATCATCATCCTATCCTTCATTCCGATCCCTCCACAAGTGTGATATTTCCTAATCCTCCATTAGTAGCCAACAGACGTGATAGGAACTTGCGTGACCTGTTGGTCGGAAGCAGACGCAATACTCACGTCATTGACCGCCATGACACCTTGCCTTTCAAGAACACGCATAATTGCGTAACATTTCACTATTTCATCAAGACGCCTCCAGTGGCCTTCCGCTCAGCAGTTTTTGATATAAGAGAAGGGGGCGAGACATGCAACCTTTTCTTCGATATTATTTGCAACCGCTGCAGTATGAAATACGTCAGTGAGACTGGCCTTGAACTTCGACAACTAGGTATAAGATCTGGGGGCGGGGGGGGGGGGGGGGGGGCGTGGGGGTTTGATTGAGTTTGAGCAAGGCCTCAAAAAAGGCTCAACATGTTTGATCTCTTTGCAAGACCGTTTAAGTTTCCGTGTCAGGATCTGTAAGGATCTGTAAAGGCGCAGTTTGGTTTCCAGGGAGAGCTTCTGTTGGGACCAGGCTCTGTGCAGGGAGTTCACAGATCAGACTGTCTTACAATATCAGGACTGTTACGAGCGTCTGTGGTCTGTTTGCTGCTCAGGTAGATGAAGTTCTTGGTAGGTTCGACAGGGTTGCCATATGCAGGGATTTCTATAGCATGCCGACCATCAGCAAAACTTTGGATTTTGGTCTTCCCCAATAACATATGGAGACCCAGATGTAAAACTGATAATTTGAGGTGCTCCAGGGGGATGTATCAGTGCCTGTGAGTCTGACCCGTGCATTATGATATCGTCTGCATAAATAAGCAAGATCCGTGACATGTATGTTACAGATGGCGACCCCTGGATTGTGCGCTTATCTGTGCGTGAATCCAACCCATAGAACAACAGAACACCGATGAAGCGAGAACAGACTTGGTCAACCTTACTCCCATCCGTATTTATATTTCACATTTGGGAGTGGAGGGGGGGGGGGGGGGTGTTTGATTAAAGGTTTACTTACTCTGGATTGAACTGGCGAAGGTACAGTGTCCCTTCCACCCCAGGACGTACTGATTAGTGATGGATGCTAGTGTATATTTGTTTGCAATATGGACGTATTGGCCAGTGTATAGATGCTAGTGTTTATATGTATATTTTTTGTTTTTGTTTTTGTTTTTTTTGTTTTTGCGTCCACCTTATTTCACTATTCCCCAAGGCGGTGTGCGTTGCACTGTGGTTTTCATTTTGCGCCTGTCGGCCAAATGCATCCGACTTCAGCATGCATTTTATGTAAGGGTCTGCTTCCTCCTGCATTTTCTAAGGGTTTGCTTCCCCGGGGTAACGGCCGGTGCTGTAATGGGGATCGAACCCAGTACCTTCGGGTTGTGAGCCGTGCCACTTAACCACTAGGCCACGCCGTCCCTGATATATGTATATAATATGGACGTATTGACCAGTGTATGGATCCTAGTGTGTATCTATTTGTAATATGGACGTATTGGTCAGTGTATTGTGTTGCGTGATTGAATCTGTTCCTATTGTGCTCCACTAAGGAAACTTTGCAACACAGTAGTTTTGACATTCCTTTCTGTATGTGGAGAAGTGGTCATACCGAGAGAAATCCCCGACAACCTGGACAAGAAGTGATTTCTAACCCGGCATGTTTTGATTGCGAACCAAGCTGGCGCCTCTACACCTTTACACCTCGTACCTGCCCTTTCTATTCCGCATTACCCATCATCTGTTTTTAGATCTCTATTATTTCCAGTCCCTAAAATGTCACGAATTTTCTGAAGGGAATTGCCTAGAGCTGCAAGAGTATATAAACGGACGCTCAGATAAGGGATACTCTTTCTCTTGCACTCTTGCATCTGTTCGATTAAGCGTCGTGTTAACCACTCGGATTCTTCAAACATTTGGTTTAGATAGTTGCCGAAGGAGTGTAAAATGTGAAGCAACATAAACTGGTTGTATACAGACTCTGCAGAGTCTTCTAAACCAGTATAAAGACGTTCAGTTACCCGTGAACAATTACCTGGGTTAATGACGCGAAACCTCATGATGACCACAGATTGGGCTCTGACGGAGATGGTATCCTTAAGTGGTGCTCGTGAACTTCTAGGTATCTGGCCCTTCTTTTCGAGGACCTTGACCTCTTCCACATTGAGGTCATGGTTAAACTGTAAAACATAATTTGTAAAATACTAATATAACAAAACGTTGATTAGCAATAAACTAACGTTGTTGGTCAATTTTCTCCACGAGGCTCGCCATGCCTGGGGGAGGTGCTAAACAACACACAGAAATGGACCTGAAGTTCCTCTATCTCTCTGGTCATTCAGCGCCAAAGACGACCCATAACACATAACTCACCATTCTTAAGTTCAATCGGTCCGCCGACACTCTGTTGTTCTGGCATATTCTTTAGCCCCGGGGTTCTCTCACTTGTCATTGTTATATACAGTCTCTGTCTACCTCACGAATCCTTTTGCGGCTAAGTTTCCACAAAATCGCACGTGGCGGGGGTCTATTATTGTTCATAGGAAAGACGTAAGCGGATTAAGATCAACATTTTCTCCTGATGACGTCAGAAACATTTTGCTTGGACTGTTGTCGTACTTGCTCCGTAGCCATGAATTGTTTCCATCTGATGCCCAATAGATGATTAAAGCATTTATTTTCAAATTCATTGAACCTATTTTTAAGACTTTTTCATTTTCCAGCTTTAACAACCATATGTGAACCAATGAGATGACATTGGAGTTAAGCATTTTCAGTTTGGTACTTCTACTCAGCGATTTAGACCTCCAAATATTCGTTAATTGGTTGAATGTGTTGGTACTTCTACTCAGCGATTTAGACCTCCAAATATTCGTTAATTGGTTGAATGTGTTGGTACTTCTACTCAGCGATTTAGACCTCCAAATATTCGTTAATTGGTTGAATGTGTTGGTACTTCTACTCAGCGATTTAGACCTCCAAATATTCGTTAATTGGTTGAATGTGTTGGTACTTCTACTCAGCGATTTAGACCTCCAAATATTCGTTAATTGGTTGAATGTGTTGGTACTTCTACTCAGCGATTTAGACCTCCAAATATTCGTTAATTGGTTGAATGTGTTGGTACTTCTACTCAGCGATTTAGACCTCCAAATATTCGTTAATTGGTTGAATGTGTTGGTACTTCTACTCAGCGATTTAGACCTCCAAATATTCGTTAATTGGTTGAATGTGTTGGTACTTCTACTCAGCGATTTAGACCTCCAAATATTCGTTAATTGGTTGAATGTGTTGGTACTTCTACTCAGCGATTTAGACCTCCAAATATTCGTTAATTGGTTGAATGTGTTGGTACTTCTACTCAGCGATTTAGACCTCCAAATATTCGTTAATTGGTTGAATGTGTTGGTACTTCTACTCAGCGATTTAGACCTCCAAATATTCGTTAATT